>OY829326.1:119238453-120503143 GCA_963691655.1 Toxonevra muliebris
AGTAAAATAAAAGTCACCAGATGAGTTGTTTATATATGTATAGATATATATATGTATTTAGAAAATATGAAACTTTTTTTGTTTTATTTTTTTATGTACTTTTGTTTGTTTGTTTCTTTTTTTGGTTTCTTAAGTATTTGTTTCATTCTTTTTCTTATTCGCATTCAATGCAATTACATTACAATAGTTGTCCAACTCAAAGTACAAACAGAGTACAAGAGATACAAGTTCAAAATTTAGGCTTACATATTTATATTTCCAAATCTAAAATTTATTTCCGCCCACTTAACTACAAATCACTACGAATCAAATTCAGCATTTAATTTTGTTTTTTTTTTATGTTCACTAGTTTTGTTTTTTTTGTTTGTTTGTTTACTGTTCCAATAAATATGCAATAGAAAATTGCTTAGTTGAGTACTTTCAAAATAGCTTACAGTGCCTTTGAGTATGCTTTACAAATTACATATTAGTTACATCAGTTAACGAGATATTAGTCTGTATTTTTTTTTTTTTTGTTCATTTTGTTTCTGTTTGTTTGTTTTTGTTTTGTTTAGTACAATAGTAAATAATTATAAATGTATAATTTAGAACTTAGAAATTTTTGTTTTTTATTAAATATTATTTTTTATTGTTTGTCCTGCATGTATATATGTAAGTATGTAATATATGTGTATGTGTGTGTGTGTATTTGTAAGTTCGTATATTTGTATGTATAAGTGTCCGTGTCTGTTTAAACACCCGTAATTTTGTTTGTTTGTTTTCTATTAATATTGGTAAGGATTTTTACGCTTCAACTCTGTATCCAATTCAGCCAATTGTTGCAGGAAACCTTCATTGGGTCTGATATCACGACGCATGCGCACCTTGCGTATCGCATCTTGAGCTGACATCTTACGGTTGATCATTAAATATGCTAAAACGCAGGTGGCCGATCTTGACATTCCAACCATACAGTGTACAAGTACTTTACCTATGTAAAAAAATAATAAAAAATTAAAGATTAACAATTTGTAAATGATATGTGATTTGATGAAGTTCTCAATACTCTAGGTCGTGACTGTAAAAAGTTGGGAGTTTTCTTGTAGTCAGTGATCACTGCGATTGAGTTTGTGTTATTCAGTTACGTAAAAAGTAATTTTTCTCTAGTTTTAGCGGAGTAATTCTAGTGTTAGTAGTGCTCCTTCTTGATCGATTTGGTATACCTCGCTACACAAGTCCTACCCTCCATAGAACTTCACTTTGAAACATGAGTAACTTTTCTATTGATTGAGCATCTAATATCAAAAGTTGGCGGGAAAAAAACTGACTAAGAACTGACCGGTGTCTGACATATGTTTACTTAAACATTATTTGGTAGCCATTTTGAAGCCGACATTTTGAGTTTTTAAATTTTGACCAAAGGTTCGGATTCAATGACCCCAAAAAACCCCCGCGCAAACATTTTCAGCCAGATTCGTTTACTTATTCCTTTTTTTGGTCACCATTTTAAAATTAAAAGCCGGCATTTTGAGTTTTTAAATTTTGACCAAATATTCGGATTTTCCGAGCCCAAAAATCCCCAGATTCGTTAGAGTTCAATTTTTTTTTGGTTGCCATTTTAAAGCCCCTATCTTGAATTTTCTGATTTTGATTACAGATTCGGATTTAGCGACCTCAAAAACCTTAGAATACCTATTGATACTCATATCATGTTCAGTAAAGTTTTTTTTAGATGCTGCTATAGCGGTCACGATGCATCCAATTTTGGTCCAATTTTGTTTGCTTATATTGAGGTCAGTCACAGTGAAAATGTTAAATTGGGGCTCCAATGCTTTAAAATGTTTCAGAAGCTAGTTCAAACCTTTTTTACAAGTTCATGAAATCAAAAAATTAAACAAGAATTCAAATTAAAACATTGAAAGTAGTTCAGAAATAAACCTGCTTCAATCCTTGAACTTGAAATGCATAGGGATATCTTCAGTTTTCTCCACAAAAATTCTTCCTTAATGGGTTCTTATGACAGGAATTCCAATTCCCTTCAAATTTCATGTTTCTAGATGTAATAGTTTGAGCTGGCCTTTAATGAGTCAGTCTGGTTGTTTGACAGTTAGGATAAGTTTATCTCAAAAGTTATAAAAATATTCACATAACATTTTTATCGCTTCGCATTACTCACCTCCACCGCTAATTGCACTATCGATAAATTTCGCTGCCACATAAAAGTATCTGGATATATCGGTTGTGGGTGCGTCAACCATCGGGAAGCCCATATATCTGAAACAAGCTTTTTTGTTGGCTCTACTACTCACATATACATTTTCAATTCAAGTGCAATATTTACAAGGCAAAAGAAAAATTAAATGATGTTGCATGTATAGATATAATTTGAGTGAGTCAACCAAAAGTGTGGAATGGAAAAAATTTAGGAATTTCAAATTAAATATATATCGAATTTTGTAATAAAAGTTAAACAACAATCAAAGCCAAATTATAAAAGAATTGAAAAGAAATCAAATCAAAAACCAATAATAATAAAAAAAAAAAACAATGATGGAAAAACAAAATCGAATGTCATGACAATGAAAAATGCAAAACACCATAGTGCCATCTACGTATGTAGCATACTCCTACCTTACGCTCGGCATATCACGATAATAGCTGTGCCCAGTATCCACCTGCCCATATCGACAACCTTCGGCGGCATTCAGTACATGTGTAATGCCCATCATACGTATGAAGGTTTTATTTTTAGCAGATGCACTAGAATTAAAACGAAAGGTTCAACTATAGTTTTCACTGGGATAAAGTGCATTAGAACTTACCAATCACCAATATAAATGCCCGGGTAAACCTCATCACAGTCAACATCATGTATGGCACATTCAGCTCTTCTCAATGCTGGCAGGGATCTGCATGGTGTCATTGAATAGTGTAAAATTCGTTGCAATTGCCGTCCTGTGGTTGATTCTGCTGCTGCTGTTGCTTCCAAGCGGCTGGGTGACTATAGTGGTGTCGACAATAATATGACAAAAGAAACATAAAAAACATTGAAATTCTTTCATTCTTTTATGGTTTTGTGGTTGTATTTGTTATTGTTGTTGTATTAAAAGGACGACAAAGTTTATGCATAAGAAGATTCAAGTTTGCCAAGACCATTGCCGCTCTTCTATGAATCAAGGTTATGACATTGTCGCATGTACACGAGATTACTGCACAGTTTTGTAAGTTGCAACAACAACGAACAAACACTTTTAATTGTTAGTAAGTTTTTGACAGCACAAGGACATACATAATGGCAGCGGCAATGAGAAAAGTTTTTCTTTTTATATTAAGTATTCGTTCTAAAAAAATATTCATGTATTTCAGAGACAGAATCAGATTTTTTTTTAGTTTTCATGCTCATGCCTAGAAATTTTTTAGTTTTTCCACATGCCTTTACCAGTTCTCAAATTCTTCAAATGAAGTAAAGTGCAATGAAAGTTTTTCATTTACAATTAACTTGAAATACTTTTGTCTTCTAGGACTAACAAGAACTTATGGCATAGACCGAAGAGAATATATACAAATGTAATTCTATATTTTGAGATGGGCTGAAAAGTTCGTAGCCTGAACACATAGAAGGCGTTACTAGAATAAATAACGTTTTAGTTAGTCAGACAATTGGTTCGTAAGATATAGCATTGAAGTGAGTGAAGAACTTTTGTTATTGTAAAAAAAAATGTATAAAATAGAATTTCGTGTATTAATGAAGCAGTGCTTTTTGGCGAAAAAAAAATACTGTTGAAACCAAGGCTTGTGTTGATAAACATTATACGGACTCTGCACCAGGGAAATCAACCGTTAGGAAGTGGCAAGCTAAATTTCAATGAGGCGAAATGATCATATAAGATGATGTACGCAATGAACGCCCGAAAGAAGCTTTTACCGAGGAAAACATAAAAAAGTTCACAAAATAATTTTGAATGATCGTAAAATGAAGTTGATCAAAAAAACAGCCCCATTTAAAGAAGAAAAAAGTGATTTTTCATCAAGACACCGTGTCACAAATCAATTAAAACGATGGCAAAATTGCATGAATTAGACTTGGAATTGCTTCCCCATCCACCGTATTCTCCAGATCTGGCCCCCAGTGACTTTTTCCTCTTTTCAGACCTCTGAACAATGCTTGCTGGAAGTAAATTCAGTACTGATAAAGGGTTTATTGCCAAAACTGAGGCCTATTTCGAAGTTAAAGACAAATCGTACTATAAAAATGGTATGGAAAAATAGTTTGACCGCTATAATCGTTATATTGCCCTCAAAGGGAACTATATTGAATAATAAAATCGAATTACACCAAAAAAATGTGCTTTATTATGTTAGGGATGCCAACTCATTTTCTCATTATAACAGTACGATACGCACTTTTCATATAAACATTTTATATTAACGAAAAATACCCTTTACTTAGGCTTAGAGTTACTCTCGGTCAGAGTTATTTTAAGGGGCCCTGCACTTTCTTGATTAAAATTTTTTTATCAATTTTTTTTGGATTGATAAATTGATAAAAAAAAATTTCTGACATCTGTTTAAAGACTTCAAGTACAAGACAAAATTGTGTAATAATTAAAAAAATTATATAAAGGATTTTTTGCAGCTTCATGAAAGACATTTTGAAAATCGCAATGGCGTGCGTGATTGCGGCTCACTGGAACATCTAAATAAATACCATTAGAAAAATAATAACTGTACTCTCAGGACACACTAAGATTATTTTGTTTGACTAACAATTCACAAAATGGCAGACCGCAAAAATTAGTTTTCTCAAAAATTGGACTTTTTTCGTAAAAACAAAGTTCCAAATTTAGGATGGAATTAACCAAACTTACATCCTGGGGCCATTGTTGTGTAGAAGAGCATATTTAAATTTCAGTTATCGTGCACGCCAATGGCAAAAACCTTGTTTTCAGAAAAACTGGTTTAAAGTTTTTACTAACGGTTTTAAACATACCATATAAAATATACTTCTTCTTCTTTATAATAGCTGACCATAATTTGCAAGTTTATAAGTTACAATCATCAAAACCTAACAGTTATAAATTAGAAGGTGCTGAACAAAGGTACAGCTAAGCCTTTCTGGACGGCTGAAAGAGAAGCCGAAGCACTGCGCGATCGCGTTGGACTGTCTGAATACTAAAAGTAAACAGTGTTGCATAAAGCAATGTTTTTCTGATGTTGGTTGCGAATGTGCCAGAATTGTATTTAGAAATATAAAATTTGGCAAAAAATATTCTAGACTGTTTGGGGTATTTTAATATTGAAAGCTGAACGGTTTCAAATTCTCCGCAAAAAACAGCTCATTCCCCGATTACCCGCACTAAGTAAAAATCCCCGAAAATCGGGGAATTCCCCTCAAGTTGGCATCGCTGGGCTACGCTCATGTTAATAATTTTTTCTTTAAAAAAATCTTCTTGCTTCACTCTATTCTTAATTTTTCTAGAATTGTATTCTTGAAACCTTTGTAATTCGCAGGCTCTATAAAACTTAGTTGGAACGGACTTATTATCTCAATCTCTTACCAAACTATTATAGATATCTTGGGCCCAGTATTAATAATTGAGGATTCTTCAGAATTTTTAATAACCAGGGCTATAAAATCGGAGCCATGGTGGGGGGCATTTCGTGTTGAAGAAATTGGATATTAAATTATTAAGAATTGAAGTTAAAGCTAAGGGTTATATAACTTTGCTTTAGATTATAAATTTGGTGCCAGGTTAAGAGATTTAAATAGAGTTTACGGTCGAAAACCTAGAAGCAGGCTTAATATTTTTTTTCTAATTCTTTACATTCTTTACAGAGCAAATTTCTACTAAGAGTGAATCAAAGCAATTTGCCGTGAACCTATCCATACTTTTATATAAAATTGTAATAGTTTTCAGGAGTCCGCCATATAATCTAAACTGTCATTCAATTTAGAGTGTATTAAAAATACAGATTTTATTTAATTTTAAGTAGTTGCTAAGTCATCACAAGATCAACCTCACAATTATCAATTTTTTCATTAAAATTTTGGAATTATCAAACCATAAGTACTTAAAATGATTTTTAAATTTTAATTTTTTTCGCTGACATAAACAAAAAACAAAGCAAAACAAAACATAAATATTTCCCTCATTTATATCTGCAAATAGAGAAGTCTTCAGTTACTTTTTCGCAAATTTCTTGCTCTTCATAATTTTTTTTCCTAACTTAATATGAAGAGAGCTGAACACATAAAATATCTCTGTAAGCCACTCTTGAATTTAAAGTTAAGTTCTTATTTTTTGTTCTCTTCACATAACATTTCTGAATTTGTTTAGCACCAATTTAATGCATCATCAAAAATTGTTAGCACACACTCTTTTGCATTATTGTTGCTTATTTATGGTGAATCAACAATTTCAATCATTTTTTCCAGCTGCTTCTATTCTCTCCAGTTCAGCTTGCTCTCTCCAAATTTGTAACCTTACTGCTCAAGACTCTGTTTTCTTCTTTTTGTTACGACATTGTGTTGAGAAACTCGTTATTTATTTTTTTCAGACTTATAATTTCTTAATATAGCAACTGTCAGACGCAGTGTGGCCAACTTTAGTTTTTCAAAATCCGCTAAAATTTAGAATAAAACGCGTATTTTCTTTAAAAAAGCGCTAATTTTTTTCTTATAAAAATGCGAGTAAACTCAATACATTTAACATTTTTATCTAATACAAGTACACATTTGCCAATGGGTACGTTTCGCGGTTGCAAAATCAGAAAAGTTCATTTCAGAGTGTGTTAGAAACGCGTCGCTGAGTGTTTCCTATTAGTAAAGCGGACACCATTTTTGTTATCATATTATTTTTCTGATTTTTCAGGTTAGCATGATTTCTCAAAACTTTGTCAGTTGACAAACTCAACACAAGTTTGAAACCATCCCTAATTATATTTTTAGAAGGGAATTAAAAAATTTCACAAACTAGAATTTTTTGATTAATCAGCGATTTTTCAAAAATAATACGTATTCGGAACCTACAGCAGTTTTTTTTTTTTTTTTGGAACAGACAAAAGAAGTATTCAAGAATACAGCAGTCAGACAATTTTTACGTCCATTGTACTATATGCTGTGCTCCTTTTTGCTATTCTTTAAATCAACCAGATTAATTAATAAATCTTAGCAGATCCTGCGGCGTCTGAGAGCTCAGGTGTTCGTCTCCCAACACTCCAGTACCAAATATGCTTACTCTGATCTGGCAGAAAGCGGGGCAGACACTAAGAAAGTAGTCCGCCGTCTCTTCACATTCTTCCTCCAAACCACAGGAAGCACAGAAGGCACTAGCTTCTTGGCCAATCATATGCAAATGTTTGGCCCAAGAGAAATGACCTGTATATAATCCCACCAGCTGCCTGCAGCTCTTTCTGTTAAGTGATAACAGAAAGTCTGTTAGACGCTTCGAGATAACAGGTAACATGGTCTTTTTCTGTCTAAAGCCCCTCAGGTGCTCCCATTTACAATTATGGATCAAGTCGACCCACTCATTAATGGTGGTCTTGATGGCTGTAGACGACAAAGAGAGTACAGGTTCTTGGGCCAGGAAACCAGTTTCCGAACGCTTTCTGGCCAGAAGGTCAGCAGATTCATTTCCTGAAATTTCTGAGAGTCCACAATGCATAACCAGTTTAGTTGTGGTTAGAGGATTAAGCAAGGATTTAAGCGCAGCCTGACTGTCACTAAATATACAGATACTCCTTTCTCTCCAACCATTATCAATAACATGGTCCATTGCCTTGATGATTGCAAAAATTTCTGCTTGAAAAACAGAAGTATACAACCCAATGGAGAAGTGAAGGTGCACTCCATCATTTTCAATAAAGACCCCAGAACCCGAACCGAATTCTGTTCTGGAGCCGTCAGTGAAAATACGCTTACAATCAACTCCCGGCCCAGATCCCGGCAAAAACCAAGTTTGGGCCTCTGGCATTTGTATTGGAGTGAAGTAACTACAAAGCAGATGATTTTCAACGTGGTTTTCATAAGGTAGTATTTTGGTTGCTGTCCATTGTTGTAGAATGAAGTGCAAAAACTACAATGCTTCGATAAAAAATTTTGTTATGATTATTGAAGAAATAAATTATTTAGCGAAGCATTTAAATTGAAAAAACGCGCTGAGCGCTAAATCACTTTTTTTCACCGTTTTAATTTTCAAAAGCACTAAATTTAGCGGGAAAAGCGCTGAGTTGGCCACGCTGGTCAGACGCTTGTACCTGAGATTCTCCGTTAATAATTGCACTTTGCTGCTTTCCCCTTCCTGTCACAACAGTAGCTTGTTGGTTGATACGATTTATTATTGCTGAATTTGTTGGTTGACTTTTTTCTGCTGCTGCTTTCTGTTTTTTTGTAAGATTCTGTTGCTTTAGTGTTAATTTAGGTTCTATAGATTTTCGCCGGAGAGAAGTGCACTTGTCACATCGATATTTTATATTATTTTTTTTCATGTACTCAAAATCAACAGATTTAATGTTAACACAGTGACAATGAAAGAAAGATTTGCAATTCGAACAAGAAATTTTTTTCACATTGCCACGTTCAATTTTTTCTTCGCAAATTACGCAGTTCATTTTGAAAAAAAAAAAAATAAGTTTAAAAGTCTGTTGTTTTAATAAAATCAAAGCGCGCACCCCACAACACTTCTATATCGGACAACAGTTATTAATAACTGCTGTAATGATAGCTGCTTTTAATTCATGAATTAAGTTTTTTGCAAAATTAACTGCAATGCCTTTCGATCATCGATCGTTTACTTTTTACACGTTTGTGCTTTGCAAGTCAAATGGCTTACAACAAAAAATAATAATTAACTCTCTCTTTCTCGCTCTCTATATGTTCTAACTTTTTTTTAAGGGGGCATTCCCGTTTAAAATTTGAAAAACATCGATTTTTTTCTTCTTGATTTTTGAGTTCCTTGTAGTTTCAAAAATATTGACCTAAAATGTTAGAGAAAAATTCGAAGTAAAACGAAAGTTATACATATAATTATATAATGATGTACTAAAAACCTAACTTCCAAAAACAGCTTCAAAATCGTTACTCAGAGGTTTTGAAAGTCGCTGGTTATGAATCTGACATAAGATTTTTGAAATTCAAAGTGCCGGACTCAATATGGCAGAAAATTTTTTAAAAATTGATCGGATTCGCTTGAAACTTGCATCAAATTATATGAAAATTTATGGAGATATTTATATCAAAAACTTTCCAAAAGAATGAGATGGAGTTAGTTAATGTAGAAAGAAATCTTTAACTTTTCATAACAATTTTTCATTAAATTTTGTATAATTTTTTATAATTCCGAAATATTTAAAGGCATGGCACAGTGTCGTTTCACCATACGACAGTGATTGAAAATAGAAAAAAATTTTCATGACAACGAAAACTTTGTGCAGTTGACTGATATTTAAAAATTCTGTGAATATCAGCCGAATCCGGCGAGGCGCACGACCATCTTCTATGCTATTAATATTAAAATAATACCAGAAATACCACATCCTCCAAACTACCAACTAAAATATAATAAATACTGACAATATCAAACGTTAAAGAAATCCGGTAGACTCTAACAAAAAAATATCGATCCGTGTTTCACCTCCGATTGATATATTTTAAATAACACTGCCACTCAAAAAAAAAAAAATTTTTTTAGGGTCTGGAGGTCAGACCATATTTATTGTATATTTTTGGGATCGATGAATCCGAATCCAAAGTCCAAAAAACCCCAGTACATCAAGGTTCTAACTTAATCTCATAAAATATTTTTCGAGCACGGGGCTCAGATCATGTGTATTATATGTTTTTGGGGTTGATGAACCCGAATCCGAGGTCTAAAAAACTCCAGCATGTCAGGTTTTTGACATATGCTGCAAAATACTTCGTTATCTAAGCTAAGTCGAAAACCTGACATACTGGGGGTTTTTGAATTTCAGATTTAGCGACCCCAAAAACATATAGTAAATATGGTATGTCTTCCAGGATTGAAAAAAAATTGCATTAGGTTTTTTAAGTTTGAGGTTATGTCAGAACACTGACGTGCTGGGGTTTTTGGACTTCGGATTCGGATTCCCCAAAAACATATAATAAACATGGTCTGGCCCCCAGATTCGAAAAAACGTTTTTTTTTCTGTGGCTGCGTAATGGGAGAAGAAAAAGTTCGACATAATAAATCCGAATGCGAGTGGTAACAGCAAATCAAAACATAGAGCACATGAACAGAAACTAAGAGAGTCGACGTTGGGTTCTGACTTTTTCATATGAAGAAGTGGGGATAGGTCACATACAAAAAAGCAGAGATGTCGACATTGCCTCTCTGAGTTTTATTTCATATGTTCAATACCAAAAAAAAAAAAAAAAACTAATAGTGCAAAATCAGCAAAATGCAAAAAAAAAAGCTGAAAGAGAGCAAATTAGGCTCGACTGGATGGCAGTGTTGCATCGAGTGACACAAAAATTCTCTTTAATATGCATGATTTCGTCAATTTCTATATTTATCGATAACAACAAACGTTGATATTACTCTCTAACGATAATTAGCGACAAATATCCATCCCTACTGCAAGGCATCGACTGCCAGAGCTGCCTTATAAGGGTTAATGTTTCACTCTACATGTTTCTCTTATCACAATTATTTAGTCCAGCGCAAAACTCACTGACTTCCGGGTCATCCCATCCTTCAAATAATAATAAAACTCACTAACTTGATTAGATAAGTGAAGAAATTTTGATAACCTTATGTTGACCCTCTGAGTGAAAATCTTCAGTGGCTCTGCAATCCACTTTGAAATTATTAGTCTTAAGTTTATTATTATTATTTGAAGGAAGGACGACTCGAAAGTCAGGCACTGCGACCTATAAGATCTATTGTACCAAAGCCCCAAGAAAAAAAGAAAGGAAGAGAGAAAGAAAAATAGATAAGAGACATATCCAAGCCGAGAATCGAACTCGGGTCTCCAGAAACAAGAGTCTGGCACTCTTCCACTAGACCACAGTGGCGATGGTAGGACCTACAGTTTATCGCCGGTTCCGAATGGCTGTGTGGTACCTTCTGGATGAAAGTCTAGTGCACTATCGACTAGACTATCGAGGTCGTCTAGTCTTAAGTTTAATTCGACCTAAGTTAGAAAGCTATTCGACCTAAGTTAGAAAGCTATGCGTTGGGATTGGTAGGTACAATTGGTATCTGTAACAAGGTTTTGCTATATCCAAAGGTTTTGGAAGTTCAACTCTCTATCTTCTCGTCCATGACTGCACTAATTGTAGAAACAGTGTTGATATTGATCCAAAAATTTGGGGTTATCCTCTTGGTATCATGTTCTAATTTAATCTGTCATCAACAACCAACCAATCTTGTACATAGATATGAATCTGTCAGTGTCCCTGAAGAGGTCATACACACGCAGTTTTCATGACTTTTCATATTGATTATTTATTTCCTATGCATATCTACATTTAAAAATAAATCCTAAAAGTCAACAAAGTTTGTCACCCCAAAAAAACAAACAACAAGCACAATACAATACAAAAACACTCTATAATAATGTTCTATATTTATTACAAAATTTTAACAAATCTATACCACTGTACTGCCACTAGGAATATATATATATACTATAAATACAAATAACTGAATAAAAGAGCGAACATATTAAGTCATGAGTAAGAAAAAAAACCGAAACATTTCACTTTCATCTTCTACAATGTGATGACCATGAAAATTTTGATTGTTAAAAAGTTTTGGCACAGCAAGAACTACGAAAAACGAAACGAATTTGTTGGCATTTACGGAATGTAATTTTTCTAATTTGTCTCTTTAAATTTGCTGTTGTTGTTGCTATTGCAATATTGCTGGCGTTAAGCCAGCAGATGTCATCAGCAAACAACACGAATAGTATAGACATACAATATTTACATTCATATAATAACAACAGAAAACTTTTTGTATATACTTAAAAATGATACCCTAAACGGAAATAGATAATTCAAAGAAAACATTTTTCAAATATACAGAAAAAAAATTAATCAAAGAATGTCATTTAAGGCAGACAGATTCATAATAGATATTTAAATTTAATAAATAATTTAAGCACAGCGCAGTTGATTGTTGTTAGAAGAGAATGAAAGACCAGCAGCTTTTAGTAATTGAATAATAAAATAATTAGCAGCATTTATAGCTGAAATAGAATTTCGTTTACGCCTAAAATTATGCAAGCTGCTATATTTAGATATTTTCGCATTAAAATAAGTATTCAACACACATTTATTACAACAGGACATTTTTACAAAACGAGTACATCACAATGATAGACGACAACAACTTCTAACCTGATAGTACAAAGTACTGTATCTATCGCCAATGCTGCTGCTGTATCTGTCTGGGGTTCTAAGCTGAAATATAAATTATATAAAATTAAATATAAATAATATAAATTAAAAAAAGTTTATTATATTAAAATAAATTTTTAATGGATAACTAAAATTTCTCATTTTCTTTTTTATTTTGTCGTTTTTATCTCTCACTCCAACACATTTATCAAAAAGTTGCTTCAACTTTCAGGTGCGCGACAAAACGTTAAATGCCTTGACCTTGTGTTCTATATATACAAGTATATGTATATGTTAGTTTATATATGTCTGTGAATATATATGTACGTATAAAAATCGTTTAGCTAAAAATACTTGAATCTAAAAAAAAATTGCAATAGAATCTACCTTACACAGGTGCGGTTTAACAGGTGAGTATTGTTTAATTTTAATTGAAGACCTAAGTGTAATTAACATTTGCATTGCGATGGATTCATGCCTTTTTTTTAGTATAAATATTAAAATAAATGGGTCCCAGCATATTTTCGAGCGACTGCTTTCCAATATAAAGCTTTGATAAAGAATTTTATTTGTATTTTTCTGATTTATCTGTAAGAGAAAGTGATGTTAGCTTGCAGGGGAATGTGTACTGATAAAGATGAATATTGGAACCTGGTAGTAAATGTTTGAGCTTCTTTCAGGTTGAAGTCTATACTTTTATAACTATTTTTTCTACCGTCTATAAAATCGCTGGAAACCCAAAATTTTTTTCTCTCGGTCTACACTAGGTTAGTTCTTTTTATTTTTGTATTTCATTTCTTTTCCTGAGAATCGAACCCGTTTAACTGCTGCTCTAGTCAAGCATTTAAGCACTAAGTCACTAAAATTACTTATTTTGTAACTACAATCCTTCTGGGAATTGAACCTGAAGCAGCTATGACTCTTACCCAGCACTCGTTTACTATACCACTGAACCATAAAATTCTTTGAATTCTCAGAAATTCTAACATAAATTTGAATAAATATCAATTTTGGTTGAGATATGGCAAATTCAGTTTCTACATTTTTGTATGCTAGAATTTTTCAAAATTGTGAAGAGAGACCAAATACTGACCTAGTAAGGGGAGAAAATATTGGCAGTCTCTAACGAAACTAGTAAAAATAAGAAGTGGGCACGAAAAAATTGTAACAAGGTTTTTTACTTCCTACTTTTGTTAGAAGTTCCCGATATAATCATTTTTGGTTTTAATGGCAGATCAAGCTGTAATTCGAAAAATCATCGTGAAAGTTTTTTAACAAAATCCGAAATGGAGTCATTTAAAAATTGCCAAATCTGTTAAACTGTCCCATTAAACTGTTGCCCGGGGTTTGAAAAACTTTAATGATAATCAGAACATTGATCTGGCAAAAAATATTGGTCGGGAGACCTCCTACACAGAGTTAAACGTGTCAAGGACAGTCTGAGTCATTTGTCAGTAAAGTGAAAAGGGAAGCTGACCTTAAATCCTACAAAGTTCAGAAAGTCACAGATCGGAATGCTACGAAAAACATTGAAAAAATAAAACAAAAAAAAAAAATTGCAGGCAAACTTTGTAACAAAATTTCAGTGTTGCATCACGGATAACGAAGCATATGTATTTCGCCAATGGAAAAAAAGCGATGGAGTGATACATCAGCAATAATATCAAAATTGTACCTAGTGAAGCTAATCGCCAAACTGCCCAGAGCTGAGGTCAGTGAAACGTTGTTGGGCTCTAATTAAGCGAAAACTGCAGAAGATGGCATAAGGGAATTTAAGATTAAGTAGACTGCTGCTTTCAAAAACATGAATAAAAGCACCAAAAATCCATTGATGGAGGGAATTCCTGAAAAAAATTCTAAACTTTCTTAAAAAAATACTTTCGCATAATTTGGATTTACAGCTTACTTGTTTTTTTGATTTTTTTAAGGAATTAAAGATTTCTCAAAATCATTAAAGTCGAAAAATTTTGCACCCCGATTTGGTTTTAACGTACAAATGTTCAATCACCTTGAAAAAGTTGAAGGCCTATGTAATAAATCGGCCTTCGGCCCTGAACCTGGTATATTTAATCCTATATTTTTCAAGATTGTCATAATCTTCTTCAACGCTTTACTATCAGTTTAAAATCTTTACGAAACAGCTCATAAATTTACAGGATTCGTTACGGCTATGATATTACTTATGCTATTAAGAACCTTTGCCATTCTTAACCCAGTAATGCTGAGCGATGTCATATGGCACCTTATCACTGAACCTTTCCTGAGCCAGGTTCAAAAACAATTTTTTTCTCAAGTTACTTTCTTGACATATCTACATTGGTTCCCGCTCGTCCTTAATGGGTTTATGCAAATCACAAGAAAAGTATTTTGAATTAGTTTTCTAGAATGAGAATTGAAACGAGTATATCTAAAAGGCCATGTTCACTTTTGTGTTTGAATTATCATTTAACCCTTTCGGGACCGTTGGAGAACCAGAAGAGATTGCGCAAAACCGAATCAGGATTCGTATTCTGACTCCATTTTCTTGTTACAATTTTTTATCAAAACAGACATTTTGCGCCTCTGAAGGCTTGAACTTTCATGTGTCACCGGTGACCCGGTGAGATTTTTTAATAAACTTTTCCTATAAATTTTTATTAGATGTTTTTTTAAGGAAAAAAAGTAACTTAGTATTAATTTTTCACTTAACCCTTTCGTGGCCGTAAGGAAACTAGAACCAATAGAGCAAAACCGAAATTCTTTCTATTTGGAATACGTGGACTCACTGGTGGACCCAGAAGTCGGCAAATGAAGGTTTTAAAATTTGATTGTTAATAAAATTATATTTTTTTTCGAGAAGTTAGTTCGTCTCTTAGCTTGTTTGCTCTATAACATTCTAATGAGTTGAGGTATCTACATTGGATTAGTTCCAAACAAGTTTAAGCTATCCTTTCTCTTAAGAAATACAATATATTCATGCCCGTCGTTTGGCTTTAAAACGGTTAGACTATCAAAAATTTCTTCAAGGAATAATATTCTGAAATAATATTTTGCTATTCAATTACTTTTTTGAGAAGCACTTAAAACAACATCTAGCAGAGTGTTTTATTTTAACGACTGGCAAACTCTTTTTCGTGTTCTTCAGAACTTCCGAACTTTTCATCTTATGGCATTATAGCCCAGTCGGTAGAGTAAAAAATGCACCAAAAGTTCATAAAAATTCTTAACTGCGATTTTTTTTCAGTAATTGTTAGTGGAGTTATGATAGATGGAAAAACCACAAAAATCAGTTCAGGGGTTGCAGAGCGACCCCCCCCCCCCCCAAAAACACCTTCTTTAGTGAAAAATGCTTTTTTGTACTAATAATTGGTTAACCGTTGGGGATATCAAAAAAATATCTAGCACACATAAAAAGCTTAAGTAATTTTTTTATTTCTAACTTTACAGGATTTTCAGAAGTTGTGTCTTGAACCAAGAGATAATACATTTATATCATATAGTGAAACCAGTTATTTTTATTAGGCTTGCAAATAGTAAAAGTAGTAAAAACCAACAGACAACTATACTATTTTGTTATTTTTGTATACAAAAAAATATCCGTTGTCAATGAAAATGGCAGAGGATGTTGAAGTTTATATCCTCTTTAAACCCTTTTTTGATTTTTCTTCCTAACTTGTTTGGTTTTCGAGTAATTAAATTTTTCCTATAGGCTCCGCACTCAAAAATTCAAATAAACCAAGATGCGCGCGCATCCACAGTACATCCAAAGTACTAAATTTGTAATTTCTAAAATATTGAATATCTCGAAAACTATGACATATACAAAAAATTACGTAAACCTTTTTTAGAAAATCACTAAAGCTTTTTGTGTGTGGTAGATAATTTTTTGATATCTCCAACGGTTAATCAGTTATTAGTTTTTTTTTCACCAAAGAGGGGGTTTTTGGGGGGGTCGCTCTACAATCGCAGAACTGATTTTTGTGGTTTTTGAATCTATCATACCCCCACTAACAATTACTGAAGAAAAATCTCAGTTCAGAATTTTTATGATTTAAATCTTTATAATGACTGGACTATTAGAGAAATCTTAAAATTTACAGATTAAGCACACGTAATCACTGTTTCAGTCCAACTAAACCAAATTTTGATTACTATTTTTCAATATTTTTTAAGGCCCTGCCAAATTCAAAACGCTCTTTTACTTTTTCCCTCCACTTGCTAAGAATTTACTTTAGCAAATTTGGCCACTTTGCGTATGCGGTATGCATGTGCGATCAATTTGCATAAAAACAAAACATACATACAAACAAATAATTTTTAGTGTTTTTTTTTTTTTTTGTATACTACCTACGAATACTTTTATATAAATGTTGGCTAATTTTATGTGGTTGTTTTTGTTGTCATTTTCCACTTTTCTTTTGAATTTTTCCTTCAACAATTTTCACGTTGGTGTGAACGTACTATGCGAGTCAGTCAGTGACTGAATCATTAGTGTTGATGTTAAATTTAGAATAGAAAAAATTCCGATATTATTTGTTAGGTACACAAAAATATATTATATATAAATACGTTTAGATATGTATGAAGATATGTACCATGCATACTGCGAATTTGATTTTAAAAACTCAAAAAAATAAAAAATAATTTGTGTATTACTTATTTTTCATTGTTTCGATCAATTGTTGGAGAATCTGTTTGTTTTTATTTATTTTTTCAGTTGAATGATTATGAAATTCACAAATAAATAAATGATTCATATATTAAAAACGCAATGATGCGTAGGCATTGGTATTATAATTATTTTTAATACTTTTTAAATATTTGTGGTTATACTTTTAGTTATGTATTTACTACTTTTAAATATTTTAAAGAGAAAATTTATTTATATAGGTATTAATTGTTTCTATAACTCGTTGATTGTTTACCGTCACTTTCAATTGGCTTTATTATTATATTATTTTTTTCTACAATTAAATGACTCATGAATTTAATTCGAATTAATTAAATTGTGCAAACATTTCATTAATTAACTTTATAATTGCGTAATGACAGTATTAAATTAAAAAGTTAATGTGTTGCATCACATGAAAACAAAATAATTTCAATTGTCTCTGTTTAATGTACTATAACTCACTTTTGAAATTTATTGGCTTGGTTAATATTTGATTGAAAAGTTTTGAGTAAATTTATTTTCAATTCATATAAGTGAGTGGTGGATATAAAATAATGTAGACTTTATTTTTATCGAAAACCAGTAACTAGATAGAGCAGGCTTTGATACTTTTGCCACTTGCTTTTCCTATTTTAAATTCACTTAAACTGTTTGTTTGACATATTTAGTTTACATAAGAAACGCTATGTGCTAAGTATTAGGCCCATTTAGGTTTAGTAACCGATTGTTGTACTTCTTTTATTCGTAATTTTTGGTGAGAGGATTAATTCGATATAGGTGAACTTTGAAACCTTTTAACAAAGATATTCTTCATGAAATTGTTTTCTATTTCCATTAATAAGAATACAGAATGACGAAGTGAAAAGCTTTTCTTTAGTAAATTTGTACTCTTGGAGGTTTGATGGCATATGCATTTAGAAAGAAAGATCACTGATGAGGAATTGTGGCGGATTCCAAAACGGCCGTCTGATTTTCGCGTCTCTTTATACACTGTTGTTGTGATGACTACATATACAAGTTCTTTAAGCTTGTTATACATTTCTTAAAATGAAACTAAAACATGGAACAGTAGTCAAAACTTTAGAAATTAATACCTAGATTTAATTTTCATATTTAGTCTCCTAAAAACTATCATAAACTGATCGAATGGGGCCCGTTAAGTAAAAATGACACCTAGAATCATTTTCTCACAAACACATACACTCTCTCATGTACTAGACTTTGAAATAACGAACTGTTATGCAGACTAGTAACAATGAGAAAAACTCAACAACAAATAAGTATATAGAACGGTAATGGTAGTTTCTTTCAATCTATCTTTATTTAGCGAAGATATTTGGAATCAAATCTGTAATTATGAGTTATAATTTCAAATGTTAGTAGCTTAAGTATATAGGACATTGAAAGACTAAGAATTATCACTAAGATCACTGATGAGAAATTGAGGAGGATTCCGAAATGGCCGCCTCTCTATACATAATTATCGTGATGACTACATATACATATACGTTCTCTAAGCCTGCTATAAATTACTGAAAAGGAAAATAAACATGGAACAGTAGTCCAGACTTTGAAAATCAACACTTCGATTTAACTGAAAAAATATCACAAAGAATAGTAATGTTTTTTAAACTCTATAGTTCGAAGTACAACCTTGATCAAAAAGTTCCCGGAATTTATTCAGAAAATTAAAAATACAAGTTTAATCATCTAAATCTTTATTGTCCCCTTCAAAGTAATCTCCATCGGCTGCAACACACTTATGCCAGCGCTTGATTTAATGCTCGAAACATTTTTTATATTCGGTTTTCGGTATGTCCATCAGTGCTTCCTGCTATTTTTCCATTACTTCCTCTCGGCTGCTGAAACGCGTTCCTCGTAATGGTTTTTCAACTCAATTGAACAGAAAGAAGTTACAGGGAACCAAATCAGGTGATTTCGGTGGCTGTTGGATGATATTTGTTGCATTTTTCGTCAAAAAATTACGAATAATGATGGCACTGTGCGACGGTGCGTTATCATGGTGCAAAATCCACGAGTTTTCTGTCCACAATTCTGGTCTCTTTCGGCGAATTGCTTCAAGCAAACACCTCATAGCTCCCAAATAATACTCTCTGATGGTTAATTTGCTGTTATTGACCAAAATTTCCTTTACTTTATCAACGTTTTCGTCGGTTTTCGATGTCGATGGTCTGCCACTGCGTTCATCATCTTAGATTGACTCACGACCACTTTTGAACCGCTCGTGCCACTGGTAAACTACCGTTTTCTTTAAAGAATCGTTGCCGAAACACTTTTCCAACATTTCCAACGTTCGCGCACCATTAAATCCGTTTTTTACGCAAAATTCAATACAATACAATTTAATAAAATTGTAAAAAATCGCCAACATATACAGAGATAGATGCACTCTTGGCTACGTAACTTTTGCAAATGTCAAGCTATGATGCTAAGATTTAGAGGGAATATCAACAACAGATGTACCAACTTAACAAAAAAAACAGAACTTAAATCGGAAAGATGGGAGCGCCATACGGTGGTTATTCCGAGAACTTTTTGATCAAGGTGGTATGTAGTAATTGATGAGAATAGATAAGTCATTCACAAATTTCAAGGAACATTAAAAAAAGCAATTGTTTTTCACCTTTAGTCTGAAGTATGTCCTTGTAGGTATCAAACGGTGAAACGTGAAGTCCTATGCCTAGAACAACCAGAGAAATATGAATCTAAGCATTTCTATAACATTTCAGATAACCTTAGGTTTCGAGCACAAATATAGACGAATAACGCTGTGTGACAGTGAAAATATGCTTTCCTCGAGATATAGCTCAAGTTGTAGGTATAGTCAAGCAGCTAAAAACTGCATACTCAGAATTTTGAATTGACCCTCAAAATCTGGACTTAGGGCCGAAAACCCCATTTGTGATAGGTTAAAGCATATACTTGCCAGTAACTTTATTTTTATTTACCCTATGAGTAAGTTTTATACATCATTCAAAAGAGGACATTAAATTGCTTACAATGCTGTATTTTTTACTGGTAATATATCTTAAGGAATACCAGAGTTAGGGGGCAAAATATAACGAAAATTTATTTATTTTTTTTCATTTTGAATGGCGTTTTAAACGACGATTTTGTTAAAAAAAAAAATTTTTTTGGTCCTAAGTCCAGATTTTGAGGGTCAATTTAAAATTCTGAGTATGTAGAATTTTTTGGCTTAAGTAGACCTACGACTCGTGCAAACCTCGAAAAAAGCAATTTAAATTTTTTTTTTTTTGTCACTGTTTAGTTGGTCGAACCTCAAACTTTTAGTTACAGATAGGCGAACTAGTTTACAGTGTAAAAATATAAAAAACTATTACTCCTATTAAGCTACAACGATAGCAACTCATTTAATACTGAGAGCTTTAAAGTTACAGTCGGGGTCTTATTACAAGAGATAGAGTAATAACAAATGGTTATTTTATAGTATATTCACACTGACGCATAAACTCGAGTTTACGATTTCGTGTTTATGAGCATCTAATTCACGCTCGCAGTGGAATGTTTATCAGCCTCCGAACTTAATTTGACGTTGCTTTGTATACATCTTTCAACAATTAGGTTGTTTACATTTTTCATAATGTCTTCCAACATAAAAATCATTTGGTTTACTATGAAATTATATTTACTATAATTCAGAAAAACTTGGAAACTGAAAAAACTTACGAAAAAACATTCCAGATATTTTTTTTATTTTTTTGCTTTGATTAAAAAAATTATCAAATCAGCCAACCAAATTTAGTCAAAAAATCATATGGCAACAGCACATTTGGCAGCATGCCAATACAGGGTTGCATGCCCAGAAACACCAAATAAAATAGTGTTAAAAGCTTGTTTAACCAAAAAAACAAAAAAAAAGGTTTAGTACTCTGAATTTAACAGTAATGTTTAACATTTATTGCCAAAAAGATGCACAAATTCGAGTTTATGTGGCAGTGTGAACATACTATAAGTAATGTGAATTACTTTTTAATTACTTTATTCTAATTTTAAATAAATGCTACAGATAATATTAATTATGTTTTCATTCTTAATAAAAAAATCATTAATTTTTTTTTATGTACCTAATAAATTTCAGTTTGGGATTTGGTCGAATATTAGAAAATTTGCCGAAATTCAGTTTCGGTTTCGCTATTTGTTGAAAAAGTTTCGGTAGGACACTAGTTTGTACGTTGGACCTTCACTGCAGCTCAAACTTCTGAGCAAAATCGTAGAGCGATTTTGAATTTGAGTCCTCCGAAACCTCCAAAACATTTCATTGCATTACATTTGAGGGATTTCATTTCATCAGATTTGTTTGCAAAGTTTCAAAGGTAAGATAACTTCTGAAAAACAAAAATGCCATAAAAAGCTGAAACCTGTTTGAGGTTACAATTGCCTGAATTTTCTTTGTAATGCAAATAATTCCACATATGTAGCGAAACAAAATTAATGTATTAAAAACTGAGCAATCTTAATAATTTTGCAAACACCTTAATTTTTTTTTTGTATTTTGTTTTTTTTTTTTTTAAGTGCCTGCATACACTCAATTTTTAATGACTTTGTTAACCTCATAGACAAATTGCAGTAAAACGAAAAAAAAAAAAAACGAAAAACGAAGCACTAAAAAGAAAGAGCCTTAGATATAAATTCTATTCAATTTTCTACTTCTATGCATGTTGTCTATGAGAATTTCAACTCAAACTGTTGCTCCACTGAACCACTTTCTAATTATATTTGCATTTGGGTGGATGTGTTGTGTGATGTTTTGTGTGGTGATGTGTGTATGTTGCAGATATCCTTGTGCTCACTTGTCGTTAACCTACATTAGTGGCTAACCAAATGTTTTTAACCTCAAAATACACTTTCTGCACACACAAACACACACACAAATGCACTTGCATATACATGTGAACATTGCAACTGAAACACCTCAGCACAAACGAATCCTTGAACAATTTCATTTCGTTATTATTGTTGCTTTTGTTGCTGCACATTTGGCAATGATGGAAATTGTTGCTGAGTCTCTTCACTCATTCACATCATGCCAAACATACATAAATGTGAAATAGTTTACGACTGTTAATAGCGACAATTGAATATTTACAATTCAACAAAACTCAAAACAAACAACAACAAACCAACAAAAATTACAAGGCAAATTGAAAAATTAAAATGGAAAAATAAAATAATAAAAAATATGAAATAAATTCGTGTATGAAAAGATTTTCGTGATTTTGTATTCCTTGAAATCAAAATTTTTCTATATGTAGATATGTAGTTGTGGAAAATCACAATTGGCATATTTTTGATGCATACCAAACAAAATAAAAACAACAATTTTTTATTTGTTGCTGTTGTTATTTAGTAATAACAACACTGTGCAACATAAGCATCAGTTTTTCTGTGGCACTAAGTATGCTAGCATAGCTATCGATTTGTTTATAATGATTGAAAGAAAATTTGAGATGAAAACTAGTAGGTGTGTTGAAAACCAGTATATAATAATTTTTAAGTAAAAAGTTTTGCCAGTGCAACACTGAAAACCTTTCGCATGTGTGTGTTTCTGACTAACTTGCTTCTTTTAAGAAAAATTTGCAATGATAGACTGAACTGATTCTTTACCAATCATTGATTTATTTGAGCTTAAAAACTGAGATGCGTTCACACTCAGTGGCTAATCTAGAAATTAGTTTTCGGGAAGGCCGATTTTGCTAAATTATATCATAATTATTAGACAAAAACTAGACCAAAATCCAAATAAAAAAATAGATACCCAGATTAGACAACAGTTCAAAAATCTGACCAAAACTCGAAAAAAAAAACAAAGCAAACCTCAGACCAAAAATCAGAACAAATATCGAACCAAAAATCAGAACAAAATTTGGATCAAACCTTAAACAAAACTCAGACCAAAATTCAGATGAAAATTCAATCTAAAAGCCAAACCAATATTGAGACCAAACATCAGTTCAAAACAATGTCTAAAAACCAAACCAATATTAAGACCAAACATCAAACCAAAAAAACAGTGACCAAAATCAGACCAAAACCCAAACCCAGAAGAGACTAAACTTTAACCAAAATTCCGACAAAAATCTGAAGAAAATGAAGCTTAGAAATCTTAATAAAAATTCTTACAATTTTTGAAACAAAAGCTGGACCAAAACTTCGAGAAAAAATCGGACCAAACCAAAAATTAGGCCAAACCTTATATAAAATTCAGACCAAAATTCAAACAAAACCAATATTGAAACCAAAAATCGGACCAAAATAATGATTAAAAGAAAACACAACTCATGCCCAAAGGAAACTAAACTTTAACCAAACTTCAACCAAACAAAAATCAGAAAAAACATAGCTGAAAAATTAAATCAGAATTTTGACTGAAATCTGAAACAAAGCTAGACTAATAGCGTTTTATTTTCTTGAAAAAATGTTGCATTTTTTTTTTGCCTCGTGCAATGGCAACCATTTTTTAATGTTGCCCACAACACTGCCAAAATGTTGCCTTTTTAGTGCAAGAAAAGAACATAAAAATGCTACTCTGTCAGAATCAGCTAATTTGCAATTTAATTGAGTGCAAAAGTGTTACACTTTTCCCCGCTCAGAAGGCAACATTTTTTAGAAAAGAACAAAACACTCTTGGAAAGGGCTGCCTCTTTTCCAAAAAAGATCACGAAATTTGACAGCTCTCGCACGGTGCAGAAAAAATGCAACATTTTATCGAGAAAAGAAAACGCTATAAAACTCAGAGGAAAATCGGGCCAAAAACTCAGAACAAAAATAAAACTCAAATGCAGATCAAAATTCGGATCAAAAACTAGGACCGAATAAAATAAAAATCGGACCAAACTAAAAACCGAACTGAAATTAAAAGCAGATCAAGAAGCACACGAAAAACTAATCTCAATCTCTACAAAAGTAGAACATCTAAAAACTGACCTTAAAATATCAGATTTAATGTAGAGTACAGTTACGATGTTAAAAGAATATAGAAAGCGATAAGCATTCAAATTTTTGATACAGACTGCAGTGCGAGCAACCCCCTCTACATACCCCACTGTACGAAACTGCAGTTAAATTTACCCATTTTTAAATTTTTCAATTTAGTTTTTGAATTGAATTTGAACCTTAAACTATAATCCCTGACAAGTACAAACTGATTCAAAATCGAACTTCACTATATATTCCTGATGATTCTTCCCGAAAGTGAAAGCAAAAGCCAACTAGTGGTTTTAGTCTTGTGAGTAAGGATCTTGAACTGTCATATGTCCAGTAGTACCTTCCGAAAGTTTCTCCGACCGTACGCAGCTTTTTTTTCTTTTTTCTTGGGTTTTTTGCTTCGACAATGAGGGACCCAATAAAAGATCAAGATTCAGCTTTTGTTGTATTTGCATTGGGATAGATCGACCTTCTACTTCTTTGTTCACATATCATAAAGTTGGTTAGTTTTCGAGACCAGTGATTAGTGTGAGTTCTGTCTTTCAATGATCCAGCTATTCTCTGCTAATATTGTAGAAAACGAGTTTAGTGAGGTCAATGAAAAAGCAGCCTGCGATTTTGCATTATTGTCGTCAATTTTTTTTTTTACCCTTGTTTCCCAGTTTCTTTAGTTATTCCAGATATTCCTAGACAACTCTCGCATAAAGTTTATAAGCGACCAGTGTGCCTTAATGAATGCCTGACTATCCCATAGTTCATAAAACTTTCTCCCGAGATTGAATAATACACCGAATTGTGATTCATATATCTCCACTTGGAAGATACTGGAATCCATAAACCCAAAGTGGATCGTGGATCGTAGTTTCAGTAAACATGCATCAATAATTTCATCATCTCTAAACTAAAACTGCATATTTAAACCAGAAAAGTGCATATTCACAATTTTAAAAGGAAAGTGCAATGTAGCATACTGTAATACGTATGCAAAGTAATAAACTGAAAAAAAATAAAAATAATGGAAATAAAAATAAACTCATAAACTCATAAAGGCTTAAATATGTGAAAAAAGATTTGGCAAGATACTTGGGTAAATTTAAATGCACATGGCATATGGTAAAAATACATAAATATATATAGAAATGTAGACATCTATACATGCTCATATAAAGTAAATAAATTTATTGATTAAACAGAATCTAAATAATTTAATTTTTTCTTTTTCTTTTCTCATTATTTTTTAAATTACTATAATTTATAAATTTCTCCTCTAGTATAAAATTGTGGTGCTATGCTATGAAATTAACAAATTGCAATAAAAAAATGCAAATGCGCAATTTGTTGTTGTTATTATTTGCTTTTTTTTTTTTCTTTGTGTCTATCAATTACAACGAAAGTGTATTAATCGCATCTCAAACTATCTACAGCAATTTTTTATTTTTTTTTTTGCAAAGTAAATAGCTGCATACATACATACAGATACTTAGTCTTTTGATTTTTTTTTGTGTTTGCTAATTCATTCCATATCTAATAAATTGCACACAATTATACATAATTTTAAAAATAAATTATAAAAAGCAAATAAGAAATTGTTGATTGCTGTTGATTTTGATCTTGTCTAATCAAGCATGACGTTCGCGCCCACAAAAAACTTAGCAGTTCAATCTTTTTATGGTGTAGTCAACTACGTAGCTGCGTTTAAAAGCTGGGCTTGTTTAAAATGCCACTTAACTGCTTACATTGACATTGACATTTTTCCAATGTTTTTACTCAGGAAAGCGATTAACTTCTGCTGCTGCTGCTACTGTTGTTGTTGTTGTTCGTATTACAAGCTAACATCCACCCACCCACCCGCTCTTTTCTTTTGATCATTTCTTAAGTGCCGCTTTTGCATTTTTGTTTATTAAATTCATAGAAATCATTAATTAGAATCTCTCTATATTTGTATTTACATTGAATTTATTTACATACACAAATCGCAAATAAATACATCATGGGATAAGTTACAGTGTTGGAAAATTCAATAATATTATTATAATATTATTTTATGTATGAATTATGTGAAATCAAATAAAATTTCAGTTTTAAACGAGAATATTGGGGGCAGAAAAGTTTTGCTATTCCACATGAATTTTGGTTCTTTCATCATATTATATCATACTAGATATTATAAAAATGAGTGGAGATGTATAGTTTAAAAAAAAAGTTAATATTCTTGTCCCTGCGATTGATAGACTTGATCAATGTGAGCCTAGCGCTTTTCTTTCATTCGAAGAAAATACTCATAAATAATTTTTATCAACTTTTACATTTGATGGGCCCTATAGAATTAAAATTCTAGGAAAAAATTTCCGATTTTTTTTAATCTTAACCTCAAAAAAATGGCCAAAAGTGACAAAAAATTCCCAGAATAATCAAATTAAATTTTTTCAAATAAATATTATTCAATGTGCATTCTAGTGCATTTTTTTTTTTTTTTTATCGTGAGGGACAAAATTTCATTAACTCATTGACTTCCCACTACTGATGATGTACCCAACCTCAAAAAAATTACCAAAAATAGAGGCTAATTTTTTTCAAATGATCATCATTGGGAATTTGAACCATTATCAATGATAAGGAACCCGGATGAGGTTGGCTTATATTCCCTAAATTCGTGAAGTCACAGCATTGAAAGAAATCTTTCTAGTCGTGGTGCTCTGAGCAATAATGCGTTAAAAAATTAATTTTAAGATGGGTTTTGCTAATAAAATGCAGTTTTTGCGAAAGAATTTTTCACGTTGAACACGAAGCAAATCTTATTTTACAAGGATCCGATAATTTTTTCTATTTTTATTAATTTTTAAACTTTTCAAACTGATTCAGGATGAAACCTTAAATCAAAAACAGTTACTGACTCAGAAAAACTATGAATGCAGGAGTGCTCAGTATCAGCTTCTCTTTTTGAATCCGTAGTCAAACCTCATGTCGAAGAAAACAAATCGGATTTGATCGCATAGTGTAACTAAGATATCAAATTTATTTTTTATATTTGACCTTTTAGAAAAAAAAAAAACCGATGGAAGTAAAAAATATAGTTACATAGATTTTATTTTGACTTTTTTTCCATCCATTGGCAATTAATCTCAGAAATTAGAATAAAGTTTCCACATTTCGGGGGGGTCAGAACCCCCAAAACCCCCCCTAAATACGGGTTTGGTTGGACTAACAATGACACAATGTATTGCGCGGGCAAAAACGTAAACTTTTTTTTTTTAATGTACATTGAATTAAAATTGGAAAATGGGACGAGCCAAAAGTTAGGCACTGAACCTCTAATCTTTTGCACCAAATTATGAAAGAAAGAAATTCGAAAGGGTTCGATTCCCGGCTAGAAACTCCAGGGCCAAGAATTCAGTACGCTGCTACTAGATCACTCCCACTTTAGTTCCTTTAGAACTCATATCAAGTAGAAAATGTAGGTGTTAAAAACGATGTCATCCACTTAATATGGCCACCACTGTAAGATCAACTCGCAAATCATTCATAGATATAAGTAAGTACAAATATATTTTCTGTATATTTATAATGAATGCATAGCAAATGGGAATTTTAAGGTGAGCTCTACTACAAAATAGGATTAATTAAAAGTCATTATATTGATACTGCGACATATTCACATGTGCACTCAAAGAAAATTTATCAATAAAACAATAAATAATAATATAAATTTTGCGCAAGATTTTATATCATCACCAAAAATAAGAATCTCTATTGTATTTTAAGTAATAAATTATCCTAAAAACTTTGACTGCTAATATGATTTTTAAGCAAATCAGGTCATTTTACATATACAATACACACATACTTACAGATGCATCACCACCAATTTTTCTACTTAAGTAAAGCTATTCATAAAATCTAATCTGATAAAATTGTTTCTTTCTATAGAAAATTTATGAAAAATTGCAAATGTTTATAAAGTTTTAGGCCCGAAAATAAATGCGCCGCAACAAAAAAAAAAAAACCATTAAAATGGTGAAAATATTTTTTCAATGTCAGAAAACTTTCGAGTGTAAATTCCATACATTTCAAATAACACATCAACCACAAAGTGTGCTACATACAAATGATTCATACTCACTGTAAGTGCGTCCTCGCTTTCCCCTGTTGCTACTTTGAAGCTATTTTAGATATTTAATAATGAGATTACTATTATATTCCATTTAGGTTTGTTGCAATTGTTGCACTTTTTGTATTGCATTGCACTGGTGGTAAACCAAAAGTTGAGGTGCACACGTCTACAAATACATACGTACTTGCATATACGTGAGTACATAGTTACTTTAGAGGGCATATTCTCGTATACAAAAGTCAGGTATATATGCATTTATATAAACAATTTGGGTCAACAGAACATGTTCTGTTGATGATGACGATTCAAGGCCAACGTCAGCATACATACACCTACGAAAATGTATGTATATAAATATACACCAATACTTACATATATATAGTTTTACCACTAAGTAAATAAATAAAACTAAACTATGTTATATACAAAATATATAGAATAATTATATCGCTGCATGTACGCATATAAAACGCAGCTGTTTCTTGAGTACACTTGCACTAGCATTACATACATACATACATACATATCAAATCCACGAACAGTGGGCAGTAGTGGGAAAGATGAAGGTGAACAGAAGAAGAAGAAGAAGAAGAAAAAGAGGAAGACACCCGCTTAGTGGAAGGAGAAATAATGTGGCACAGAAAATCACATTAATTCGCAGTAAAAATGTTATTTTTAGATTTTTATTAAAATCAGAAAATCCTGAAAGTAAACTTCACAGGAAGTAGGCAGGCAGCAGCAGCAGGAAATGGAAGGCAATAAGTGAAGGGCAGAAAGGACAAAATTATGTCACACACACACACACACACACACACACTGAGATAAGAAGGAGCGCACAGGCAATGTATGGGGGCGCCAAATGTATGGATGGACAGTACCACAAACTACAGTCAAGCTTCTTTCTTCCCACTTTCCCCCCTGCCTTTCTTTCTAGTTTAATAATAAGTATTGATAATAGTAATAAGGATAGCAAACATACCGCATATCTCCATGACATTTTGCTGCTGGTTTTTGTTGTTGTTGTTTGCTCCTTCGGAAGTAGTGGCTGCTGATAAGTTTTTCTTTTTATTGTGGTTGTTGTTGTTGTTGTCACTAACAACAGTTAGTGAAAACAAATGTTGGTTTTGTTTTTTGTTGCTGCTTGCGGTTTTGAAAATTTGCTCTAAAATTTTATTTTATAATTTTTTGATTAGAAAATTGCCTGATTGAAAAATTATCGTCGTATGTATTTGCAAAAAGAAAAAAACGCGCACTTGTTTTTATTGTTTCGTTGTTGTTGTTATTTTGTTTTTTTTTTTGTCTTTGTGTGAAAATTTGTAGTAGAAAAGTACAAAAAGTAGTAAAAACTTTATTATTTACAATAAATTTCTAATTATTTCAGCACATTCAATTTAAATTTTTAGTTCTTTTTTTATTATTTAATTAATATGTTTCTATTTTCTCTTGTTTTATTTTATTTTATTTTTTTTGTGATTTGCTTTTTTGCTTAAAATTTGCGTGACGTTCTTTTTGCGACTGATTTGCAAAGCGGCATAGGGTTGTTTTGTATCCATCCATCCATTCATTTTGCTTTTGCTGCTGCCTGCTGTTGTTGTTGTTGTTCTAGCTTGTCGTTGTCGTCGTGTCGTTGCTGCCGTTTTGCGAAAAAGCTTTCATCTTGCTATTTCTACATGACTCTTGTGAGTGTACCCGGTTGGGTGCGGGATTTTGTAGTTCTGTGTTCTGCAGTAAATAGAGTATAATTTTAATTGTGACTTTTTTCTGTATCTAAAATAGTAAACAGTTGATTGAATCCCTTGCCACATTTTTAAGGCTGACCTTCTTATGACATTTTTTTTGGTTGCTTCTTTTGTTTTATTTTTTTTTTAGTAAAGTTTGTATGAAAGGGATTGATCTGAATGACATTCGCATCTTGTGCGTTTAATGTTTTTTTTCAAGCAATTCAAATTGTATAAAATAAATTTTAGTATTATTCATAAGGGAGTGTCGTCAGAGTTGGAGCATGTTTTGACTTTTGCTCATAACTTCCGTTGAATGCCGAATTTTTATTTTTGCTGAACAATAAAATATAATTGGATTAATAGTTCAGGAGTTATGGACATTTACAAAAAACAAAAATTATAGTCAGAGTCGGAACATTGCTATCCGGGTCGGAGCACTGTAGCAAATCAATAAGAAATGAAGGAATATTATTGAAAATAACATGAAAATCAAAGAAAAAGGAAAAATTACACCTGAAAACCGGGAAAAGAGACCTGAAATCAAAATAAAAATCCGTCTGTGTAAATTTTAAGAAAAATTTGATTTTTTTATACACACACGATACGATAAAATGAGTCGTAAAATATGCACGGGTGAAAATATGTATTTCCAGAATCAAAACGCATCATTACAATAAAATTTTCGGTGTTCCGACCCTGATTACAAGCACTGCTCTGACCCCTGACAACACATGTCATTTAGCGCCGCATCATTTACGGCATATTCGCGTGGTGCAAACACCATGAAATACTACATATTCCCTCTTCTTAAATCTTATTGAACAATTTAAGTTAACTTACTTTGATGTTTGCATGTTATTTTTCAAATTAATCCACTTTTTCTGGCACTAAAAGTGTTTTACTCTTTTTTTACTCTTCTTTTAACACGCGATAACGTAACACTTACATACACTTCACGCTCTGATCTCGAAATAACATGAAAAGTTTACTTTCGTCATGACAAACAATACTGTATATTAACTTAATGGACGCCAGTGAGATATAACGGAGAAAACTACACTGTCCCGACCATGGCAGCGTCCCGATCATAACGACACTCCCCTACTCTTCCGTATTTTTTATTTTGATTTTATTTATTTTCATTAACTTTTGCTCAGGAACCAACTTTGGAATATTTCTTAGATCAAAATAGAGGCCAAAAAGCTATGGTGCACAAAATATCAACAAATTCGACCAGCCCATAGATGGCGCTCTAGTACAAGAAACAATTCCACTTTCTCTGATTTTTGCTGTATTGCCTCTTTTGAAATATACTTTAGATCCAAATAGAAACCAAAAATTAGTTTCCTGGTCCAAAAAACCCTGATGTGGAAAATTTCAACACAATCGAGCGGTCCATAGATGGCGCCACACTGATACAAAAATGATCTTAAAGAATATGAAAATAACTATAATACGAAATTGACTTTTGTATATTTTTCCCCAGTAAAGTTATTACATTGAAAATGTTTATTTGTTTTTGATTTTTCTCCTACATTCGCATCCAGCATTCGAATTAGAGAATGTCAGTTTTTGACATTTGAATCCCCATTCGTTAAACTGACATCCGCAGCACCACTAGTACTCACTACCGACAAGTGGTTGTTGAGCATCCTTAAATACTCAACGAGTGTAACCAGAATGAAAACAGCTTTCATTACAATAAATCTCAGGCACACATCGAAGTTTAGGGACAGTCCCTTCGTAATTACACCATTTCAGTCAAAAGAAATTGCATCTGCTAATTAATTTGTAGGTTTTTTCCATGCTAAAAGGTTGTACCCCTTTAAAACGAACTTTCGGATATAGCGAACCATGAAACATTCAAAATGTTCATAGTTTTCGATAATAACGACGTCTGAATGGGGATTACACAATGGATTGTTACAGCAAAAGTAGGAAAACTCAAATCTCCCACCGCCTCTCTATTTATTCGCTAATCATGAATCCGGATGTCAAATTTCTATGCTTTAGCAATACCGTTTGTCCTAAAATGAAAGAAATTAATGGTTATACAATTTTTTACTTCTACATCCCCAAGCCAATAGCCCTCGTTATCTTATTTTACGAGTTTTTAATAAGAATTTTGTATAAAAGTTATGGTGGTGCATAAATCCCAGACTATTCAAAAACCGACGTTTTACGGGTAAATGATTACAGAAGTTGCCGAATTATACAACTTCAACTAATGGTATTTTAACACAAAGATTCATAGTTAACTATTCAAAATTAACCTACAGAAAAATCACAAAATTCTACAACAAATATGAAGAACACATGCAAAACACTGAACATGGAGTTTTATAGTGGAGGCAACTTCCCTAAAAAAAAATGGCCAACATTGACCATTTTCGTACTTTTGGGTTAGAAGAAAAATCGATGTCCTGATTCGAATTCAGCGCATACATTTACACTGGAGACCACTGTTTGTTTTCAATCATCTGAAACCTTACAGATCTGCGTCTGTGAACACATCTGTGTCACATCATTTTCATTCGAACCAAGTTAGATAAGGTTGGAGTGGCTGTCGAGAGACACACTTAGGCCTGAATGGCCCATTGTGATACCACATAGTTGTTGGTGGTTTTGCCATTACCAACCAAGGTGTGTACTTGTACACTGTCTTATAATTCTTATACACTTCATATTGACAGACGGAAATCGAACCCGAGATCGTCATTTGAACCAAATTTTAAGAAAATTTTAGTTGAAAGTCGATACTCCTTTTTCTAATTGGGAACATTTTTCAGTGGAAGCCCGGCATTATTCAATTCCGTTTCCAAGAGCCGTCAAAATTTTTCCACACTTTTTTTTATTGTCCTTGAAAATCCTCTCGCAATCTTTGGGTTCTCCTGCATATTATTGAGATATGAATAATTTTAAACTTTTTTTTATCGATTCACTGTTTGTGAATGATGAGTTTGCCACTAAATATTTTACTTTTTTCCTCTTTTCGCTTCCAAAAATAAAGTGAACACTTTCATGAGAAACGGAAATAGATTTTACTTTCAAAATAGATGGCCGCTAATGGAAATTTTTCGAAGAAGTAAATGATTTATGATAAGAAAACTAACAAATATGAAAATTTTAAAGAAAAACACACGGAAATATCCTTGTGACTTCAATTGTCTCCAATTGACTTTAAATCCCCAATTGACTTCAAGTTCTAATTGGCTCCAAGGGAATTCCAGTCACTCCAAATGACTTCAAAGCAATCATGATTTTAAAGTCACAAGATTTTGCATTCCCATGATTTCAAAAATAGATTGCAGTCCCTTGACTCCAAAAAAAAGAATTTCTAAATAAATAACTAACCACCGTCTTCAAAAAAGACTTCCAATTGCATTTTTTATTTTGTAGTCAAAAATTATTACTCATTTGTGACTTATACCGTGAATTGATTGCATTCTTTTATAGCTCTACTTCTAAACCACCGAGATGGTGGACAGCGAAATTTGAAAGATATAGAGAGGTTTTTCAACTGCTTTTTCCTGAGATTTTTTATTGCTATACCTAGTATATTTAATTTGGCAAATTCAGAAAAAGATCTGCGTTGCACTTTTATCAGTGCAGGTATTTTTAAATAGTGACATTTATCGTGGCTGTTTACATTGGCGCACGCATAAATGCCTGTCTAAAAGTGAGAAGTAAAAAAAAAATTGGTGGTAAGAAAGAGATGGAAACACGCCCGTCTTTTTCTAACTACCTATCTTTTCTACCTCTGTCTTTCAGTCACATCAATAAGCCCCTGAACTGTAAATATTTGACAACAATTTTTATGATTGAAGTTATATATAACTGCAAATAAATTTTTATGGTTGAATTAAAAATTTTTAGAAAAACTTCTTTAAAACTAACGCTACCACAAATTTTCAGCTAACAAAAACCTTGTTAACTAAGAAAGTTTTGTGTGACTTTAACTATATTTCAAGTCGACAACTTCAACTCATCTTCCACATCTTATCATCCTATATCAATCCAAACCGAATTTACTCACAACTCGTAATTCAAACAGTAAATGTATAGCGCCGACAAACATACAAACTTTCCTTCCATTCAATCTAATAAAAAGTTGGTACCTCGTATATGTAACAACGAAAAGAATTTGATTTTCATTTGTGACGTTGTTGAAAGCTTTTTGTTGTTTGCTGCTTTTAGCTTGCTGCAAATCTATTGTTGTTTAGAATGAATTCATTGTTGCCAACATGATTTCCGTGTGTGGAATTGTTGCTTTCGCAATTATTGTTGTGGCTATATGAAAGAAACACTTTGCATGCCATCGCACGTGGCGTTTGGCAGCCACAACAATAAGCAGAGCTTTCAAGAATAAAAAAGCTTATTTTTTATTTTGCTAAAAGCTTTCGGTGATGTTTTCAAGAAACTTTCTACATTTTTGGATGACTACAAAATGAAATGTAAATATATATATGTATCTATAAGTTTAGAAGCTTCTTTTCATATATACATGCACACACACACATACATATGTGTGGGTGGCTTTTAATTTTAAGTTTATTTTATATAGTATTTATAAGCATGTTGCTATTGTTGTTTTTGTTGCTACTGCTACTGGTGACTGGCTACTTCTGTTTCTAAGTATCTTTGTAATATTATTACTCATACGTCATGTTGTGCAAGGTTTTTTTTTTTGTTTGTTGTTGCCGTTGCATGTTTTAGTTTTGGACGCTTGAACTTTTGATTTAATTATTTTAATTAATTTTGTAAGCTATAGCTACAATATTTTTCATTTAATCGATTGTGAAATTTTTATCTCATAGCGCAATGAAATTTCCAACAGGTTATTTTTCTTTGACATTGTATTTATATTCAATTTGTTTTTACTCGTTGCAATTGTTTTCGACTTATTCTTTTATTTTCTTATTTTTTTCAGGGTTTCATTGTTTCATGGTTTCATAATGACCTTGCTCTCATTCCATATGCACACACACACTCAAATATGCATGTATGTGCGTATGTAAATTGCTTTAATGTCATATACGGAAAACAGAAATTACAATTTATTGATTTGAATATGTACATAAAACAGCAAATACTAAATTCTTTTAGTTTTTCTTTCTTTGGCTTATGGTGGCGACTTATTGTCTTGCCACTGACATTCATTCATTCATTGAGCATGAAACCTAAGGCCTTTCTATCTATGTATCGCATCTATCGAAGCGATGCCAATGTGCGATGTGAACGTGGATGTAAATAGATGTGCGCAGTTATTATTTTTCATCTTTACTGTGGTGGGCACGCACAGTGATGGCAATTATGAAGTGTCAATGATTAATTTTTAGCATATCTGAATCATATCAGAATGATATCGCATATTGAGTACACAATGCAACAGGATGAAATATTTGACATCTAAAGTGCAGTTGTTTATTGGAAATAGTTGAAGATTTTTTCATGTTACAGTAATTCCAAAAACCAAAATAACTAAACCATAGAATCGTCTGCTAAATTCAGCCTTCCGAAAACTTCCTTCCATCCTGTTGAAAACAAGCTTCAGTTGTTTTCAACAATTCAAGGCTACAAATCCGAAACGAAACCAACTTTCCTAGTACGGACAACCAAAGACTAGGTTAGGTAGTACTGGCTGGCCGAAGCCACGCATAGACCTTTAGGTCCTTAGCGATACCGGATAGGAGTCCTAGGAATTATTTATCGAGTGTACACGTCATTTAAGATGCGAGTGTGGTTAGTAAACTTTAAAAGACAGTTCACCCTTTGTTTAGCGACCTCGTTCAGACCCTCAAGCTGTGGAGCTCCTGAGTACATTAATCGAGTTCTAGTGAGCGCAGGACAGGAGCTAAGAAGATGCTCTAGAGTTTCCCTCGCATCTTGCTCCAAACATTCCCTGCAATTATCATTATGTTTTAAATTAAGGGCGTGCGTTGCCACCAAACAATGGCCAGTTAGACTCCAATTACTGTTCTGCAGTCCTTACGATTAAACGATATAACAGTCACACATGACTTAAGCAATTTTACATGTCGGTATATTTCTCCACCTAGCTATCGATTTCTTCCACATGCGTGCTTCTAGGTTACAGCTAGCTACTTGCAGAGGCATCAGTACTTCGCTGATTAGATCCTCCGGCAGCTTAGTTTCTTTTTCCTCGATTTTGTCGACAATCTCATTGCCATCTATCCCTTTGTGACTAGGTACCCAATAAATACACAGCCTACGCTTAGTAGTCAGTTTCTCCATTGCTGCCCTACACTGAAGAACACTTTTGGACGATGTCTAGTGTGATGTCAACGCTTTTATAGCTGATTGACTATTTATATATACATATGTTTATTGTTGAGCTGATCGTGGCAACACTGTTTGCAAGCTCCACAGTCTTCCTAGCGGCAAATATTTCTGCCTGGAATATGCTGCAGTAATCAGGAAGCATAACTCACCACAGTAAACACCAGCGCCTACCCCCTCAACCATTTTTGAGATATCCATGAAAATTTTGAAGGATTTGCGTTCTAGTTCCATACCCTTACGCCAGCCTTCCTGTTAAATAACAGCTTTTATCCTCTTTCCAGAGCTCAAGTTCGGTATCACGTAATCTGAATCAGATGTGTTCCGACTAATTGAGCTATGTCCGTAGGATATATAGCATAGTTGTCCAGTAACCCGTAGTATTTCTTCCGATTTCTCTGCCCAATTTTCTACGAAGAGATCAATTTGAGGCAGGTTGGAGTTGTTCTCAAAGACTAAGGCAAAACCCAAGGTTAGGTTAGGTTAGGTTGGAGTGGCAGCCTTCTGCTTGAAAGCACACTTAAGCACAAATTAGGCTCATTGTGATACCACAGTACGGCGCGACTCCCCCATTTACGGAGTGGAGAACCATGAGGATTCCATAATGAATCTGGCTTTGTGCTTAATATTTATGGATGATAGCTCGGACAGACTAGTGAAGAAAGGTGAACCCAGGAGTTTTAGTCTCCTCCTGGCCAGGGATGGGCATTCGCACATGAAATGGAGGACTGTTTCTTCCTCCTCCTCAGAGCCTCAGCCCCGACAGAAGTCATTGAATGGTTGAATGGCAGTCCTAGTCGTGCAGCATGTCTCCCCATTATGCAGTGTCCCGTGAGCACCGAAGTCGTAATGCTGATGGAGTTTCTGCTAAGGTTGAGTAGCTGTCTAGTACGTCTATTGTCCATAGTGGTCCATGTTAGCCTGGTAATACCACAGGTATGCTCCGCTACCCAGGATCTTTTTGCTTCCTCAAGGTAGTTTTGCTTAATGGCTAATTTAATAGACGTAAGAGGGACACCAATTGTGCAGGAAGGTGATATATCTGTAAGCTGCGAGCCCTGTTTTGCTAACTCGTCGGCATTGCAGTTACCTGAAATATCCATATGTCCAGGCACCCAATATAGGTGGACCTGCGAGTGACTCGACAAAATATTGAGTGAAGATCGGCAGTCGAGAACAAGCTTTGATGTCGTGAAAGCATCGGCAAGGGACTTGATTGCTGCTTGGCTGTCCGTGTAGATGCAGATATTCGTTTCGAATGAATCGTTGCGAATAAGCCACTTGGACGCTTGATAGATAGCCATTACTTCCGCCTGAAAGACGCTGCAATGGTCAGGAAGTCGGAAAGAGAGTCTGAGATCTAACTTACTAGAGTAGACGCCACAGCCGACTCTTTCCTCCAATTTGGATCCATCTGTATAGATGTCAATTGAATTGTCAGTGACCACCTCGTCATTAACCCATTCCTCTCTACTGGGAATATGGGTGAAGAACGTGCGGTTTAAATTAGGGGTAGAGTAAATGTAGTCTACGTTAGTTGGTACGGGCGTATCGTGAATTAAAATCTTGGCATGGCCCAGGTTTGACCGGGTCCAGCGAGTTAGGGCACTGAGTTTGACAGCAGAGCACTTAGCTTGTTGCTTGACCAAAAGTGAGGTGGGAAACCAATGAAGGATTGCGAAGAGAGCTTTCGTGGAGGTAGTACGGAGGGCCCCAGTAATCAATAAGGCTGCCGTTCTTCTAACCTTATCCAGTGGTTTAAGGTTGACCGCCTTTGCAGTAGCTGGCCACCAGAAGACGGATCCATAAAGAAGATTAGGCTCAACCACTGCTGAATAGAGCCAGGAAGTGACTCGAGGTTGAAGACCCCATCTTGTTCCTAATGCCCTCTTACAGCAGTTGAGAGCGCAAGAGGCTTTCCGTACTCTCTCTGCTATGTTAGCTTTCCATTGAAGTTTAGGATCAAGAACAAGTCCTAAATATTTGACTCGCTTATTAAGACAAAGGCAAAACCCAAACTTTAGCAACACTTATATAAGTCAGTAGAATATCGCCAACCAATCCGAACACAAACAAATGAAAAAAGGTTAAAATACAGAAAGCATAGGCTATAAATTGTTTACGCTTGAAAACCCATAGTGAACTGATTGTAATTTTTTCCTCCTGTCATTGTGTAAGCACAAAAGTTTATGCTGTTTTTTGTCTTAGCACCGCTGGCAATACATCCAACGGAGACCACTGAATGAGAAAAAAGCTAAGCCAGAAAGGCACATTGTGATACCATGCAACAAGGTACAAAACCCCTATACCTCTATTTCAAACCATTTAAACCAATCTCCGCTTTTCAGGAAGCTAAATTCTTGTGTAATCTTAATATCAGTCAAGTCTTTTAAGGGGATGTCCTGAATGCATTTGTAAAAATCAGAAAAAACGATTTTCAATTGATTTTGAAAATGTTTATTTTATTACAAAGAAAAGAAAAGGATATTTCTAGCGGCATATAAAATATTAGATTTTTGTAAAAATATTAGAGCTGTAGTTTAAAATATTTTGAAAAACCCCAACTTTTGAAGCAATTTGCTCACATTTAATAGCAACCTTGTTTGTTTTCGTTTGATTTTTGAAATTGCGTTAAATGAATTGAAATTTGTTAAATGATCTAAATCTGACCAGAATCAGATCATGTTTTAGCTCGAATTCACTTAACATACAAGTTTACTAGTTCTTACAAGTGAAAACGAATAAAGAGGCACTTAAATTTTTTTTGTATGGGAAATTAGAGGGACTACATAAATTAAAATATCTATAACTTTATGAAGCTTTGTCCGATTCGGGTCAGATTTCGATCATTTAATGCAAAATTGAACGAAGTTTTGAAAATTCAACAAAAACATAGCTTGCCTTGCTTAACGGATCTAGCTATGTCGGTCTGTCCATGAATGCAGCCATCCAAACAAAACATGAGCAATTTTAACCACACTAGGTGCTGATATTTCTTAATATCAGATATGGGTTAAATTCTGAAATGAACAAAATCGCTCATGTGGGCGTGGTACTTCCAATATAAGTGAAATTTTCGAAAAAATTAAACCAAATTCAACTAACTTCATTGAAGTAAAACTCTAAAATAACATTTATAAAAACTGTCAGAATCGTGTAATAGCCACGCCTATTTTTCACACATGAAAAATCTTCAAACGGCAATATTTAAGAAAATACTATTTCAAATGCAACTTTAACCTCCAATCGACAATTCTTCATTTACAGTACTCTACTTTGGAACTCACTTCCTGCCAATTTAAAACTAATGACCAATGCATTACTTTTTAAAACTTTTCACAAAATTATTTTTAAGTTTTTGAAGGCTTTTATTTTTAAAAATCTTTGAATGCTTTTATTTTTAAGTCTTTGAAGACTAGTACTTTTTCTTTTCTTATGTCTACTTATGTGTTACTATTTTTTATTATTTTTTTCTACAACTATTTTCCATCACTATTTTTTAATACTATTTTCCTGTGATTTTTTACTTATTTCAAATTGAAAGAAGTAGCAAAAGTAGTTAAAAAAAGTAGTAAAAAATATTAGTAAAAATTGTAGTATAATACAACTAGTAACAAAAAAACTAGTTGAAGAGGAGCCTTGGGGGCGGAGGATAAGAGGTAAAGTCTGTAGCCGGCTCAGGAGACTCCACATTCGATCCTTGCGCTTCTCCGTCCCAAGTCAATACACAGCCTCCTCGCGGCGCCCCCTGGATAGCGATCTGACACCCGTCGTGACCTTGAATGAACGGTTGTTCGTCTTGCGTTTGGAACCCATCACGTCAAAAACAATCCCCAATGAATCCAATAAAAAAGCCTCGGATAATGGACTCCCCTAATAGTGACGATCCCCGCAAACGACCAAAGGATTACAATTTACGGATATGTACCTGGAATATCCGAGCCCTTCACAGGGAAGGTGCCTCTATTCAGCTGGATAGGAAATGCGATGGACGGGACATGATTGCTCCAAAAGAGTATCCTGTGACATCTACTACAGCTGTCATGATTCGCAACACGAATTTAATGTTAAGTTTGCGGTTGGGAAGAGACTGCGTCATCTTGTCTCGAGGTTCACGCCCGTGAACAAGCGCCTACCCACTATCCGCATCAAGGCAAAATTCTTCAACATCAGCCTCAACAAAACCTATAAGCATTGCCCCCGCCACGATATTAAAATCATTTTAGGCGACTTTAATGCCAAGGACCAAAGAGTCTCTTTGGTCCGATGATCGGAAACTTCAGTCTCCACGACGAAAACACCGATAACGGCATGCGACCAATCGAGTTCGCAGCGGCTGGGAACATGGCAGTTAGTAGCATCAGATTCCAGCATCGAGATATCCATAAGGCTACATAAGGCTGTCCAGTGATGAAAATACACGCAACCAAATTGCTCATGTTATGATCGACGGAAGGCACGCTTCCAGTATACTGGACGTACGCTCAATGCGTGGAACCAAGCTCCGAACACGCCTCTGTGCAGCGAAACGCGTACGTACCAGTGCACAGAGAAAGCTGGATGTCGAAAAGGTGCAATCACAATGGACAGTCGACGCCTTCGCTAATCGACTCTCACTCCTCCTTTTCCAAAACATCCTTCAACTTGATGATATATGCGCGCAGTGGACACACATTTCCCGCTCTATGCGTACGGCTGCTAGGGTGCTAGGCTAACACCGTCGACGGAGAAATATGTGGTACGACCAAGAGTGCAGCGATGCTGCTGAAGCGAAAAATACCGAGCCACCCTGCAGTCAGTTTCAACGCGAGCTGCTAAGGAACGATACAAAGAGTGGAGGAAGGAGCAAAAACCTCTTTTCAGGCACAAGAAACGAGATGCAAAAAGACGTGAGTGTGACGATATCGAGATGCTTGGGGAAAGGAATGAGGCTCGTCGGATGCCCAGGGTATTATGAGATTGTGAAGGGAACACTTCCCGCAGCTGCTTAATTGTGATGACGGCAACAATCGCTCCATTGGGGAAGCTGTTCCGGAAAGCCCAATCACTGACGGCGTTGAAGTACCACCGCCCAACTATGATAACTATCACAAAACGCATGCACGAGCTTTTGTGCAGAATATGGTCGGATGGAAACATGCCCAGTGATTGGAACCTCAGTATACTCTGCCCAATCCACAAGAAAGGTAATTCCACGATCCGCGCCAACTACCGTGGGATAAGACTTCTTAGCATCGCATATAAGGTTCTATCGAGCGTACTGTGTGAAAGACTGAAGCCCATCGTCAACAACCTGATTGGACCTTATCAGGACCTTCAGGCCCGGTAAATCCACCATCGACCAGATATTCACACTACGCCAAGTCCTGGAAGAGACCCGAGAAAAACAAATCGACACACACCATCTATTCGTCGATTATAAAGTAGCATTCGACAGCACGTTTAGAGATCACCTGTACGCCGCAATGTCTGGTTTTGGTTTTAGTGAAAATTAGGACTGACCTCTCCGCGCCATTTGATACCAAAAGAGGTTTCAAATAAGGTGATTCTCTATCTTGCGACTTCTTTAATCTGATGCTGAAGAAAATAAATCGAGCTGTGCGAGCGTCGACATCGCTGGCACTATCTTTTACAAAAGTGTCATGCTGCTAGCATACGCTGATGATATTGACATCATTGGAATTAACGCGCGAGCAGTCAGTGCAGCATTCTTCAACTTAGAAAAGGAGCCTCGTCAAGTGAGTCTAGTGGTGAACGAGGACAAAACGAAATACCTTATGTCAACAAACAAGGAATAACGGCGTCTTGTACAAAATGTCACTGTTGAAAATTACAAATTCGAAGTCGTTAAGGATTTCTTCACTCTTCAAGTCCCTCATCCTTTCCGTCCTAACGTATGGCGCTGAGATGTGGGCATTGACCATCAACGATGAGAGGCTGTAGTTAGTGTTCGAAAAAAGAAACTCCGCAAGATCTATGGTCCAGTGTGCGTGGATGGAACCATGTACGCCAACATTGACGTCGTCAGGCGCATAAAAATCCAGCGGCTTTGCTGGTTGGGTCATGTTGAGCGAATGAAAAAAAGTAATCCGGCTAGAAGGTCTTTTTATTCGAGCCACGGAAGTAGAACGCATAGAAGAGGACGTCCTAATCTCCGTTAGAAAGACCAGGTAAAGACGGACCTGACTGCACTTGGCTTTACAAACTGGCACCGGCGTGTGCAAGGCTTTAAAGAGGCGGCCATGATCGGTCATCGATTGTAGAGCCAACTAAGTAAGTAAGTAAGTAAAATTAGTTGAAAAGGTAGAAAAAATGTAGTTAGAAAAGAGTAGTAGAAAGAAGTAGTAGAAAATAATAGAAAAAATATTAGAAGATAGTGACATAGCAGTAGAAAATAGTAAGAGATAAGTAGTAGGACTCCAAAGGCTTTTAAAAATAAGAGTTTTGAAAGTCTCTCAAATGTTAAGTTTTTTATAAAAGTTTAGGAAAAATATTAGCTTTTATTTTTATAATTAAAAGTTAAAAGTGATTTTAAGCTTTAACTTTTTAATATAAAACTTCAAATTCTGACTTAACTTAAAAAAAATAAGAATTATTTTCAGGCTCTTCATACTGAAGTTTTCAGATTCAATAAAGGCAGGCCAATCCATAACAATTCGTGTCCTACTTAGTTTCTTTGAATTCTAATTTTTCATTTCAATTAACTTATACGAAATCTAAAATTTAATGAATTCTAATGCATGTGGATCAATCATCAAATTTATTTACACCATATGCTGGAATTATGAAAATTAGCTTGAACATTTTTCCAATTATGAGCAAATCAAGCAAAAGGCAAGTAGAAAATATTAAGAGTAAATTATAATTCTTGCATCCGACATAAGATTTCAATTAAAAAAAAATTAATATGTATGGATTAAATTCATATACTCTACACGATTACAATAACAAATTTGACTATGAATAAATGGCATTAGAAAAGATACAAAAATTTCAAAGAATTCTAAAGCAAAATTGCAGCAATTCATTCATTCATACAATGAACTGACAAACAAATGCAAGCGTAAAATTAAAATGGAAAAGAAAAATAAAAAGAATAAACCATATCTAAGAAAATAGATTTATGAGTTGAGCAAAAGGAATTTCACAACATCTTTCCTACCCTTACTTGGCATTTCTCCGCGTTCATCCTCAATAGAGAAATTTGAGTTCGCCTTATGGAAGAATAAGAAATATTTGAATGGATTAAAGTTCATTCGTTTAGTTTACGCGCGCGTAACTGCGTAATTAAATTGAGATATTGTGCGCATCCATGAGATACTTTTGTAGAGCATAAACATACATACATACATATATCTCGTAAACCCGAAAAATGAAATGAAGAAGCATAAGACAAACAAATAAACGTGATGCGATATGATGCTCAATTGAAAAATGCTGCAGCTCTAGAAAAGAAAACTTCAACTTGTGCAAAATCTCATTGCAATCTCGTTGCAATTGCATTGCATAAACGTGCATAAGATATAAGAGAAACAACGACGATGAAGAAGATGATGCTGCTGCTGCTGTATCTAATAGATACAATTTGCTAGGACGAACAATTCTTTCACAGCAAATGTCCACTGAAAATTATTGCGGTTGTGGTTGTGCACCAAGATGAGAAAGCAACTGAAGATGAAACAATTGTAATTATATTTGAAAAATAATCGTGAAGTGAAATTAATTTCTCTACTTAACGGTACTTATTGTCATGCTTACTACACGCTACACCCAGCACTCTGTTGTTTTAGTTGTGGTTGTTATTGCGGTTTGCTTTGAATTAACGAAAGAAATTCATTTATTTAATTTTTGCTATTTGTTCAAGCTGCAAGCAGAAAAGTTCTCGCTTCTCGCTTTTGCTTGCAAATGAAAAGAAGAAAGCAAGAAGAAGAGCGGGAATGCACTTGCGTTCAAATGTAATAAGTTCCAGTTTTATTTATGGTATCATATTTAATTTGGTGAAATCATGAATCATTTTGTAAATCGTGATTCTTGGAATTTATTGTTGATAGTTTTTGTTTTTTGTTTTTTTTTTTTCTTTGCACAATTATATTTTAATCTTTTTAATCTTAATAAGTTGAGATTAGGTTTAGTTTTCTTATTTGTTTATTAAAGTTTAAATTGAAAAACTTGAGAGAAAACTTGGAATCAAGTTTGTATGTTTGAGGAGGCGTCTGGAGTTGCTCTTTTAAACTTTTGATTTGGGAATTTTTGACAAAAACCAAAATTTCGATTATTACACTGTGCAACAATTTGACACCTTACAAAATCAAATGGCGACTGGATAACCTTTTAATGGTAATTCTAGATCGCTGATGCAACCTTTATTAGATTTTCTCTATCACATCGATGATCGTCACTAAGTAGGCCCAAAACTCATCATTCTGGTATATGCATCTTGCCTAAGAAAGAGGAGAAAAAATCACTCAACCAACATTCCCGAAAATAGTAAAAATTATATATTTTTGTAATAATATCAGTTAAAAAAAAACAATCATTTACATTAAAAGAAAATTTTCCTCATACTTGGGGTCGCTTAAGGTCAAAATTACCTAAGTTTAATTGCATTAAGAAATTAACCCTTGAAATTGAAAATTTTTGTATTTTTGCAATTGTTAAATTAGCCATTAAAAAAACACCAACTAGTTATCATTGAAAAATATTTGAGATAAGGATATATTTTTTTTTTGTAATTTCAACTTTTCAAGCCAAGTTTATTACCTTCATTTTATTTTCTTCAAATTGCTCTTGGATGTGTTTGGCCTTCAGGTGAAGTTTTCGATTCGTGTTATTAGCGGCCCCAACTTCTACTTCTGACTTTTGTCCCTGCCAAATAAACCAGCCATAATGTGCAGTTCCTTTAGTCCGTTTCTGACATCTAACCTCGACTCAGTAATACAACAACTGAGCCAATGCTGGAATGGTTACTACTTCTACTAAATTTCTTGTCATTCCATTTCGTTTTAGTTTTTACTGGAATATTAAGAGGGCAACGGGAAGGTTTGGCATACCATTCTTTTCCTTCTGAATATTTTCTCTATGCTCTTAGGTAAGGAATTGAGTGCCTTCGTCCTGATTGCTTCTTTGCTTATCCTTTAGTTCAGCTCAATGTTTACTGAAGATGTATTTGGTTGTTTTTGGTTTAAGCTTCGATAGACACTTTAAAACTGATTGACGGCTTTTCAGTTCTTTCAGCGCTCCTTGATGTTGCATATGGTTTTGCACTTACCTTTTAATATTCGTTCAAGTTTAATTTTAATACCTTTGGGAAGTAAGAAAAACATATAATGAATATTCCGGTATAAAACAGTTACCGTCATAAAGTTTCTCTCTCTGCAATAAAAAAAAGAAATGAAAATCCAGACATAACCATTTCCTCCAACTTATTGGAAAATTTTTATTAATCTCAATAAAAATAAAAAATGGTTAAATTCACATTTAGTCGATGCAACTTGATAAAATCTATTTAATGTGCAACTTGGCTGTTTCTATTTTTGGATCTTCCTTTTTCCTGCCGGCCAGCATCAATTTCAATTTAGCAATCGCCTGTCCAGGATTCAAATTTTTCGGGCACGTATTGGTGCAATTTAATATTGTATGACAACGATAAACACTAAATGGATCTCTCACTTTGTCCAATCGTTCTTCGGTCATATCATCACGTGAATCAATAATCCAGCGATAGAGTTGCATTAGCACTGCCGGACCCAAATATCGATCGCTATTCCACCAGTATGACGGGCACGAAGCCTGACAGCACGCACACAAAATACACTCATACAATCCGTCGAGCTTATCGCGATCATCGATATGCTGCAAGTATTGTGCATTGCCCTTGCCCTCTTTGCTTTCATTCTTGCGAAGGAGCCACGGTTTTATGGATGCGTATTGGTTGTAGAAATGAGATAAATCGGGAACGAGATCCCGTATAACGTACATATGCGGCAGTGGATAAATTTTCTGAGCGCGTGATGTATTATCATCAATTTTACGAATGCAAGCAAGTGTATTAATGCCACCGATATTCATGGCGCACGAACCACAAATGCCTTCGCGGCACGAACGTCGAAATGATAGAGTCGGATCCACTTCATTTTTGATTTTGATCAACGCATCCAACACCATGACGCCGCATTGATTCAAATCAATCTCGTACTCTTGCATTTTTGGTTTCAATCCTGGTTTCCAGCGGTAGATAAGAAATTTCTTCATTCTGCGCTCTTTTTGTTTTGGTGGTGGTGGTGGCGGAGGTTTTGACGGTGCAGGTGGTTTACCTCCGGGCGGTTTTGCTCCTGCAGTTGGCGGCTTCCCACCAGGTGGTGGTGCTTTTCCGCCAGGCGGTGGTGCTTTTCCACCAGCCGGCGGTGCTTTTCCACTAGGCGGTGGTGCTTTTCCGCCTGGTTTTCCAGCGGGTGGCGGTGTTTTAGCTGCGGATTTTGCTTCTACTTTCACACCGACCATTGCTGTTGACCCTTGTGCCACCACAGATGGAATTGATTTTTCACCAAGCGGTGGATGGCAAGGAGGTTGCATTCCATCTCCACTGGGACTTGGAGGACAAGTGGTTGTTGTTGTTGTTAATGGTATATCTCTTGATGGCATTTCTTTTGTTACCGGCAGTTTCACTGTCATATTCGCGCAAGGTGTTGCTGTTTTCAGCTGACACTGAAGTATTTTAATTGGATCATCTGCTGACTCTGGCGGCTCGGCTGGTAAATAACGTTTCCATATTACATTTCGCAAGCACCTTAGCACAACAGACGTCCTTCGCGAAAAAATCGACATGTTTAGTCGTTGATGTTGTCAAATTGAAACAAAATAAAATTTCGAAATTAATAAATTTGATGTGAAAATCAACGATAGTAAAAAAAGATATAAAATCGAAAATGAACGTGGATATTTTTCATTCGATAGAATTTGTAATGAAACAGAACAAGCAGCAGCTGCTACATGATATTTATCCTGAGTTTTTAACAATGTTGCCTGTAAATCTCTAAAGAAAAAAACCGTGCAGAATGGTCAGTACTATTTCCTTCTGATTTTGATTGGATTCTTTTTGACCTTCTATGCGCAGATACTTGAAAAATGCTAATTCTATTGTTGATGGATGTTGGCGGAGTTTCCTCCAATTCTTCGAACAGTCTGTCTCTTAAAAAATTAAAGGCAATGATAGACTATTGTATAAATCGGAAACCAAAGCAAAAAGCAGGACAAACTTCGACAAATTTCTAAAATTTATACCAACAACCAGACCGTATTAAGTTCTGATAAAAAATTGTACCGAAGATCAGACCGAACTCAATCAAAAATCAGATTCACACCAAAAATTAGACCGAAAGTCAGACAAAAGCTTAAAAAGGTGGCCTTTTTGCGAAAACTAATATACTCTTTGCTTACGCGGAGAGTTATCAAGTTGAAATTGGGGAGCTCCTTTCTAATAATGTATGCTCACAGAGACAACCCGCAGGGAGGTGAACTCTGGCCACTTCTTTGGATACTAGTCATTAATACACTACTTTTATCTCTTGAGGAAATCGGCTGCGAAGTGATTGCCTACGCAGATGACATAGCCATCGCTATATTGGGTAAATTCCTGTACATATTACTAGATATTATGCAATCAGCTCTAAATATTCTCACTAATTGGACCGAAAAGTGCTGACTTAGTGTAACTCCCCAGAGAACCTAACGAAAATACAAGATACCACTTGTTATTCCAACTTCACTTAACAGTACTAGGCTCGTTTTTGTAGAAGAAGCGAAATACCAAGACCTCAACCCGGACAAAAAACTTAACTGAAAGCCTAGTGCCCGATCGCGGTTAAACAAAGTACCAACAGCACCTTTTCGTCTAAAGAAGCAGTAGGTAATAAGTGGGGTATGCAGTCATACGTGGTTCACTGGCTTTACACATCAGTATTCAGACCTATTTTGATGTATGGTGTTGTGGTCTGGTAGATGTCTTTGGACAAGGCAATTCACAAGAACATGCTTATGAAAGTCTAAAGAACTGCTTCACACTACATTACTGGTGCATTGAGAAGCACAGCCACTAAATCTTTGCTTCGCCTCATTCCTCCTTCGAGGAATGGCCTACAGGTGGGTCAGGACTTCCGACAGTTCCAAACCATTCTAAATTCGTGCCAAAAATAATTGGCTATACCCTTGCAAAGCCAATCTTTACCTACAGATTCGACACTCTTGATAAACAAGAATGGGAGTATGAAGAGCGGCTTCATAAGGACTCAGTGCATTTCTACACGAAGGGCTCTAAACTGTACGGCAGAATTAGTGCTGTCGTTTTTTGCGAAAAGCATTGTGTAAAAATATACTTTAGCTGTAGGTAAAAATAAAATCCCTTTAATCAGTATTCCTCACTTCCCAAGTAGCTCTTGACTGTAGAGCGTCTGTCAAAGAAATCTGTTTGATCTGCACTTGATTTGGGTACCTGGGTACAGAGGGACTTTGCCAGAAAAGAAACACTATTGAAAATATCTTCTGTAAAGGAGTGCATAGAAGTCTCTATGCAATAAAACAAGCAATCGAAAAGTTGACGTTAGAATCGACCTATACAATAACGAATCTTATTTGACCAAAGCTGGATAGTCGACGTACGAAGAATCTTCTTTAACAGGCAGACGACTGGGTCTGTGGGTCTGGGTCTGTGGTAATAAGGGTCACGCCCAGCTCTTATTCACTTAAGGAAAAAATATCTAGACAGCTTTGCCTTCAATGACCTACCAGTCATTTTATAAAAAGCTCGGAATGGTTCAAACGACCTGAAATAGAGGGATAAGGGCCTAGCCCTCTATGGTATCACAAAAGGCATTTTCGGCCTAAGTGTGCTGGCAGCCATTTAAACCTAATCTAAACACACCAAAACCTTAAGCAAAACTTTAAACCATAAATTAGACCCAAACCTAGACCAAAAATCAAACCGGTATTCAGGCCAAAAATTAACCCAAAACCGAACTCAGACATTTTGGTTAGAATTCCTTTTTGATTTTGCTTGAAATGCACTTTAGAAAAGGAAGTTCGACCAACAATTTTTTCGGCCCAAATTCCTATTTAAAACTAAATTATTATTATTTTTTAGGTAAAAGGAATTTGAGCCAAATTTTAAATTTTTTATGACTTGAACAACAACCATGTGAGGTACTACAACGGTAGTTACAGAAAATAATTTATCAATCAAGGTAAATTATATTAAATTTGAAAACAAGAAATTGTATTAAGTTCTTTTTTTTTTTTTGTATTGGTTTTTGAGAATTTAAAAGGATAATAGTAAAAAAACTCACGCGAATTTCGTACTTTTATTCTTTTAAACTCTCAAAAACTTACATATGCTTGAAACAAACTCCTGATTAAAATTTTAATTATTTATAAACGATAGAATGCGTAATAACCGTTTTATTTGTCTAGTTTATATTTTATGTAAATTTAACTAAAGCCCCAAAAAAGTTTAAAATATTCCTTTTTTAGAAAAATGAAGTAAAAACTCAAAATGTTACATGAAAAATATGAAATAAGGCCGCGAAAAATGAAATGAAGCCTTAAAAACGAAATAAGACGAAATAAGAAACCAAAAATTATTTGGTCGAATTTCCAAATAATTTTTTGGCTTAAATTTCTTTTTAATAAAGGAAGTTTAGCCCAAAAAATTTACCTGAAATTCCTTCTTTTGTTTGGTCGAATTTCCGTTCCCCGTTTTGAGATATCTGGATTTGAGATATATATAGATTTTTAGTACGAGAAATTAAATTTTGATGCCGAAATATCAAAGTATAAAGTGTGTATTGTATTCCAAAAACATCATTACGAAATTGAAATATTTTCTGAAATTAGGACTTATTTCATCTTTTCATTAGGAGTTATTTCATTTCTTAATTAGAAGTTATTTCATCTCATTATAAAATAACTCCTAACATAAAATGAAATAAATCCTAATGGAAAAATGAAATAGCTCCTAAAATTTTTGCCGATTAGGAGTTATTTCACTGTAACTCCCAATAAAAAATGAAATATCTCCTAATTTTTTTTTATATGAAGATTTTTGGGAGTTATTTCATTTAGGAGTTATTTCGTGGTGCCGTATGCAGGCGCTCGCAGGCATACATTTTAACCTAACCTAACCTATAACTAAAAGTAATAAAAGTGGTTGAATCAAACTGAAATTTTGCACGCCAGCTGTTTTTATCAGTATAAATGTTCAGGGTTAATTTCGTAAATAATGGATATAGAGATAAGGTCTGAATTTTCAGCTTATGTCGATGTCTAAACTATTAGTTTCCAATATCATTATGACCGCATTTTAGAGCATTTTCCAAAAGTGAATCAATACGTAAGGTAACATTTTTTCTCCACACAGACGCATGCAACCTTGAAAACCGTTAAAAAAAAAATAGTCTGGGGGCAAGTCGGTGCAAAATAACTATTTGGATTATATTTGTGAACACTTTTTTACACTGTTTAATGTTTAAAGAAAATCTGATCTGGAGATACGTTTTCAGACGTTTTTTACTTCTTTCAAAGTTTTTTGTTTAGTTATGAAATATTTCTAAAAATGTACCTGAGAATGTAGCTTCATTTTTATATCTGCATTGCACTCAAATAAAGCAGAATTTTTAAACAAAATTTCGGATTCTGCTTAACTAACATAGACATTTAACCTGGAAGTTAATTACTTTTATAGCATATTATATTTGAGATTCCTGGTGTAAGTTTCGTCTTGTTTAGTCTAACCAGTAGTTCTGTCAAAGTATACGACTGTATTTTATCAATCTATGAATTTCTTACAATGACAAAAACAATCGTTTTAAAAATTTAATTGTTGAAAATAATCTTTGCATATATATTAAAATTAGATGATCTACAAAAATCTTAATCCAGCATCTTATCGAACAATGTATAGAACAACTTCGAAGGAAACATAAATCCCATTTATTGATTCCACTATGCTTCAAAATCGTCACGTTAGTTTGAGAGCAACTTAAATTCCCGATAATTTTATGCTCTTTATTTGTACATTATGTTGCTACATATACATAGAAATAAATATATATGTACATATGTAGGTATCATCTTTTTTATCGCTGTCTCTCGCTTTTTAAAAGTATCTGTCTTCAATAATTACAGCTAAAAGAAAAAATAACAACATCGAATGAACTTACAAATTGTCGTCTACACTTTGCGACACATGTATTTTTAGAATAAACTTATCACGTGGTATTATGCCAGACTATATGCTACGATCTCATCTCATAGCAAAGCAGCAGAAACAGGAATGGGAAAAGAAGAAGGAGAACAGTTGCAACACATCACCCAGTTTCAAGATCAATGCGTGCGATTTCATGGAATTGTGTCTGCTGTCTGCTTTGCTCTGTTTCTGTACATTTGCATTTAATCGCTTTTAATTTAAGACCACTATATTTTCGATTTTAAATGTTTTGTAGAAATATGTAGATTTACTACTACAATACTAAAAGGTATGTAGTATTATTTTTGTTATTTAACATAAGAAACAACATTAAAATTCTTTGGTAATTTGTTAGAATTCGTAGGTTGATTGTTGTTTTGTATGTCAGTCACTCACTCAGCCAGTCAGTCAGTCACATCTACTCGGAAGATCGTTACGCGCTGTGATAGATACATAGATGCCCGCTTTGTTGCTAATCCTCATTTGCATGCGTTGCACAGTAGCAACATGAAGAAATGTTGCTACTGCTGCTGTTACTACAAATCTTCTTCACTTCTATTTTTGCTTCATATTTTAATTTGAATTGTCAATAAATTAAAAAAAAAAAAAATTGAATCATTTCATTGCTTCTACACATACACACACAAACTCACGTTTACATGGTAATTATTTTTCAACATGTTGCTGCAACTTGTGTTTAAGTTATTCATGTTTTCTTTTCGTTTAGTTTTTGTGTTGATTTAGTATTCCTGTTGATGATGATTTTTAAATGTCGTCGTTATCGTCAACATAACCAGCCGTTCTCATCAAAAGTGTGACTAAAAATGCTTCATGCTATATTGAAAATATCTCTTCTGTTATATTTTTGTTTCGGTGTATAGCTAGGAAGAGGTAGGGAGTGGAAGGGAAAACAGTGGCATAGCATCTTCTTTGGAATATTTTAGATGTTCGCTTTCGTTTTCCTTTGAAATTTTTGTAGTAATTATGAATGATTTGACATTTAAGAACATAAGACGCGGATTAATTTGGCTTAAAGCGAATTTCCTGTTTTTGTATTTTTTAGAGAGAAGATGAAATTTTTTACATCTTGCAATAAATAATTTCCGCAAATAGTAAAATTTTATATTTTTCAATATTAAAAAGTTTCACCCTATTCAAGCATTAAATATTTTTTTACAACCTATGGAGTGCCTCAGGCTCGTGCAAGTTGTACTGAAGTCAAACTTGATGCGGATTAAAACGTTTGCTTGTATTAAAATTAAAATGTGGTCATATTTTCTAGACGTTAGGAGAGTCTGGTTAACTGATATCAATGCAGTAGTTTTTAACGCTAAAATCTAGGTCTTAAAATGAATAGATAGCTCGATAACAATGTAACGAGAACGGAAACGAGCATTATTTTTTTTTTTTAATATTATTTTACTAAAAAATCTAATTTCAATCCCTGATCATTTACCTACAAACTCTGTTATTCGCCATATCTATCTACAAAATAGTAGAAATACAAAAACTAATTAAATGAGATTTTCGAAATCTTTGAAGATTTATGAGGACATGAAAAATTTTATACGTAATTTACCTGATATAGTAGATGATATGTAAATATCAAAAATAGAAAATATAAATTTTTTTTGCACTGCATCATCACTTGGTTGGCAATGACAAACCTCAAAGAGTAAAATTTACTAAGACAATCTTTTTTTTTGGGGTGCAATGGGGCAATGAAGCGAGCATAAAGCTTCTCCTTACCAAATGTCAACCTCACTTACGTGTGGTGTACCCTATCTATCACAGACGAAGCTCTGACGTACAAACACGGGCGGTATATCCATGTCTGCCTGCCTGAATCACAACTGGCAGCCCCAACACCAGGATCGGGTGCGATAGCCTAATCAGTTATCCATCTTGAGTCATGTGTTTAACAAAACTTTGACAAATCAAACCCTCGGATCTAACACACACACAAGACGTGTACGACTTTTGGCGCTCGAAAAAGAACACGAATAGGACAATGGAACGTTCGAACTCTCAGGGAACCATCCAAGCTAGCGCAGTTGGAAAACAAGCGTTAGCTATGAACATTGATATTATTGGTATAAGTGAAATGAGGTGGACTGGAAGTGGAGGATTCCTTACAACTAACAGCAACATCGTTCTGTACAGAGGTACCGCGGAAAGACACGAGTGAGGAATAGGCTCGCTACTATCCAAACAGACAAAACAGTCCCTTCATACTTGGAGTCCCATATCAGAACCCCATTATTGTAGCAAGCTTCCATAGCAAAGTCCGCCGTAATGTAAAAGTAATACAATGTTAGGCACCTACTGAAGATGCGGAAGACTCCCTAAAGGACGCTTTCTATGCTACGTTCCCAACAATATTGAGTCAAACAAGAAGAGGAGATATTCAGATACTGATGGGGAACTTCAATGCTAAAATCGGCAACAATAACATAAACGCAAAGTAAATCATGGGGATGCATACGCAATAATAACGGTGGCAGATTCTTTCCAGCAGGTCATTGGCTGCTCTGTATTTCCCCACAAAATCATTCATAAGTACACATGGACGTTCCTAAAAGGAATCACTAAAAACCAAATTGATCACACTTGTGTAAGCAATAACTGGAGAAGCTCTATGACAAATGTCAGGAACAAGAGGGAAGCCGACATCGACAGCGACCACGAGCTGATTATAGCCGATTTTAGAATTAAGTTAAATACCAGAAGGGTTATTATTATTATGTGAAGGAAGGACGACTCGAAAGTCAGGCACTGCGACCTATAAGATCTATTGTACCAAAGCCCTAAGAAAGAAAGGAAGAGAAAAAGATAGATAAGAAACATACCTAAGCCGAGAATCGAATTCGGGTCTCCAGAGACAAGAGTCTGGCTCTCTGCCTCTAGACCACAGTGCCAATGGTAGGAAACCTACAGTTTAACTCCGATTCCGAACGGCTGTGGCAATTTTTTATCAGCTCGGTGGTTTAGCCATTACCAACCCAAGTGTGTACTTGTACACATTCTTATAATTCTCATCCGCTTCATATCGATAGTGAATATAAGAAGTTTATGAGAATTAACCACCAGACCAAGATGGGAATCGAACCCTCAACCTTCTGGATGAAAGTCTAGTGCACTATCCACTAGACTATCGAAGTCTTCTTACCATAAGGGTTAACAGAAGGGTTAACAGAGCAATCAACCGAAAGCGCTTTAACATCGAACAACTGCGCAACCCATCTATAAAAACCTAATGCTCCGCCGACTTAAGGGCAACGTTGGCAACAACCCCGAAACACCTTGTCAACAGCTGAATTATAACATTAAACAAGCCGCTCTAAATAATCTCGATATCGCTCAAACTGGCACCAGAAAACCATGAATCTGTGACAACACATGGAAGGCCGTTACAGAAGGGAACGAGTTGAAGAAAACAATCACCAACAACAGCGCTACAACAGAGCAATATGGAGTTACAGCAAAGCGAGTCAAGACACTAGCTAGACATGACAAAAGAGCTTTTAACGAAACTCTTGCTACATTTGCAGAAGATGCAGCTGGCTCCAACAGTATGAAGGCACTCCACCCTGCACTCCGCCGTTCCCTCATATTGTTGGAGCCGTTTTATTTGCAGACTCACCCAGCACAAATCCAAAACTAACCAGCCCATCAGATATGGAAACGGTGAACTTTTAACGAACGATGGTGATCAGCTGCAACGGTGGAAGGAAGATTTTGATCAAATTTCCAACAACGTAATAGATATCGCCGGACAAACTGATGAAGAGAACTCCAACACGACAACCGACGCGAGAATCTCAAGCAACATACCCAGCAAGCTCAGAAGAATATTTTATAACATTTTCCACATCTAGCTTAAGCAAAATAGGCAAACATCCTGACCTTCTTATAATCCTGCAAAAACACTGACCTATAAGTCACTAGTGAAAACTACTTCATGCATTTAAAATTAACATCCTATTTGACCAGCACTGCCGAAATTTTAACGAAACCAATGAGACCATTAAACATTTTTATACATTAAAATGATCCGTCCTTCGCAAATACCAGACTTTGGATTTGCTATAACAAGAGTGTTAATTGGTCCATACCCTCAAGAAAGTTAAGCTCTGTCACTATGCTAATCTGACCTATCCTATAATTTTTGAAATTGAAATCTCAGAGCATTTTCTAAAGTCTTCAAAGAGAAATGAAAAATAATATTGAACGTTTTGAAATTGAGTTGATACATCTTAAACTAATACCAATTAATTTTTCAAGGTATAATTGATAATTCGGAAATATATTCATTTGGGCAGTGACGGATCTTAGATATAGGTTTAGGGACGGCTGATTTTGTCAAACTATGGAATCATATACTAAACTTAAATTCGCACTAAAGTTCAGACAAAAGTTAAAACCAAAACTTCAGACAAAAACTCAGACCGAAACCAAACAAAAATTCAGACCAAGTTCAGAACAATAACCAAACCAAAAATCAGACGAAAAATGAGATAAAAAATCAGAACAAAGTTGAAACCAAAATTCAAACCAAAATTTGGACCAGAAATAAGACCCAAACTTAAACCACAATTCAGCTCAAATGGAGGCCAAATTCGAGACAAAAATAAACCAAAAGTAGATTAAATTCATACAAAATCTTGGATCAAAAATCACACTAAAATACAAAACAAAAGCAACCAAAAAAATTAAACTAAATTCGGGTAAAAAATCAGACAAAACTTCAGACTAAAACTTAGACCAAGGCTCAGTAAAAAATACAGACCAAAACTAGACCAGAAACAAGGCTAAAAATAAGAAAATAAACACAGATCTAAAAGCAAATCAAAAAGCAGACCAAAACTTATTATCCACCTCTCCAATAGTAAGGCATTTATAAAATGATACTGAAAATTCAGAAAAATAAATGGTGATGTAGTGATGGAGCTTAAACAGTCAATGCTACTAATAAGGGTCTTCAACCCAAAAAGAACTGCTCTATATCTCAAGGTAAGCAAAAGCAATCTTAGAATAATTATAATTTCTCAGGTAGGGAAACACTTCAAAATCTAGTCATTAGACAGGATAGTACCAGTCGCATTTCTCAAAAACTAAATAAGCACTGCTAGGCACTCACTCGTAGGAGGAAAAAATATCTGAAGCAATGCTGGGGAAATAGTTTGGACATCGTAAATAAAGAAACCCTTACTGAGATTCCTATTTAAGTGAGATTAACCTATCTGAATGCTTATAATTAAACTCCAATTATATATAATAAACAGTTGCCTTGTAGAACGATTTTTAAAGGTTATAGGCCTTTCAATTTTTGGAAGGGGCTGCAGCTCCCCATCAAAGCATTTGGGGTATCCTGAAACCAATTTGGGTTTCCCCAATTATTTTGGATTATTCGGCAATCAATCTTTGGTAATTTTGAAAAATGTTTAAAATATTTTGAGTTTAGCATTCAGTATTCTGAGATATTTTGAAATATTCTCAAGTAAATTTCGTAATTTTGAGTAATTGAAAATAAGTGTTCAGAAATCCATTAGTTTGTTAAAAAAACGTCAACAATATGCTTCAGAGATTTGCTGCCAGCACGAGCGTGTTGTAAGACAATTTTGCAGAAAAAACCGCCCCCTTCCCCCCACTTTACCGATGCAAATCTCATACATTTCGGTAGTTGGCCATGAATCAAAAAAGTTTTTAAAGGCATGAAAGAATTAAAACCGCCCCTTTCGAAAATGTCTGGATCCCTGTTAGTGACTATCGTTGTTACTTAAAGTTACATAGTAATTTTTGATTGAATTCTTATGAAATTACCCGTAATTATAAAATTCAGCTCAGGCTAGTTTTCTATTGAAATTTGTTCACATGTAAACATCAAACGCAAGCCACTTTACTTAAGCAAATCTATTCTTATTGAATACTTAAAAATACACATAAATTTAATTTCGCATCATAAAATTGAAGTATGTATCTGAATATGTAATACTCTCGTACGAGTATCAGTAATTATCTCACAAATTATATACATACATACAGACGAATGCTCAATGTATATATATTTATATACAGAAATACCTACATACATACATATGTAAGTATATCAACAACAAACAATAATAGAGTGTGAGTATAACAATATGTAATTACAACAAGTGCTAAAATATCGCACACTTTCAAACTAATTAAAATGAACAAGAAATTAATCAAGTCATGCTGACGGAGCGAGCGATAGTGCGCTAAAGAAGCTGACGCAGCGGAGTTGAAGTATCTTCAGTACATTCTCCACATAATTTCACATTGCAGCCCCGAAGAGAGGCAACAAACAAGCAGTAACAACTACAAAGTACCACACCAAAAATGTTGTTAAAAGAAATAAATTAAACTTCGACATCGAGACGCACATTTCACATTACGTATACGAGTCACATAAGAAATTACGTATAGCTCAGTGCAGAACGCTGATGGGGTCCACGGTAAGCAGCAGCAACAACAGCAGTAAGGCATTGGTATTTATGCTATTCCTGCTGCTCAATGCTTGATGCTGTCTGATGGATGCGTTCATGTCACCAAATTACACAAATTCCAATACGCGCAATATTGAGCAATGTGAAGTGTGCGAGTGACGACAAAGACAACATCAACGACAACTCGACAATTCGTAAGTGACATGCGTCACGTGACATTAGAGAAAAGGGTCGTTGAAAAAGAGAACGAAGGGGCCAGGATGGACGAACCAAAATGAGCTGACAATTAAAGGAAAGTAAATGAAAAGCGCAAAATGAAGTACTATACATACATAAATTGTTGAATTGTGTCATGATGATACAACGTGGGGAGCTACTTCTACGCACTACGTGAAGTGTGGAAAGGGGAGCATGAAGATGTTAATGAAAGAGCAAAGCATATTATTATCCTCAAAAAGCTTAAGAAAATCTCCAGTATGCATAAACAATGCAAATGACTCTATTTGAAAAACCGCACTCATTTTCAAAATTAATTTGTTTGCACAACGCGTACTATGTACATACATAAAAAAAAAGTTTTCCGGGAAGGTAGGGGAGCAATGGAATAATAATAATAATACTAAGATAATTACTCTAAGGCACACTTGAATATGTTTCATGTAAATATTCACAAGCTATAAACTGAGAATGCTAAAGAAGACACGTCTCAAGATATTGCACATAAATTTTGTGTGGAAAATGTAAAAATAAAATTTTATAATTTCTAGAGCACATAATTTTTAAATTTACTTTTTAAGAAAAAATTTATTTAAATATTGCTGAGTTGTAAAAGATTTTAAAAACTTTAAAAATTGTAGCACCAAAAGTAATTGTTTGCTTTAATTCAATGAAATCATGCTAATTTGTAATAAAATATATTTTTAATTTCGTATGATAATTTCTTAATTAGAAACTTTCAACTCATAAGGTACGGAAGTTGGTTCTTCTCATACAAACCTTGTGTAGCTTAAAACACAATTACGCAGTACAAAGGTAAAATGATCGACGCATACTGGAGTATTGTAAACGATTTTCTAGCCAAAATTCAAATAATTTTGATGTACTGCATCATTAGCAAGAAAATATTGTCCCAGCTGCCCTAGTATCTTAGTTATGAGCTGTCAAAGTTGTGGTATTTTTGTTGTTGGTTGCATGCAACTTTAGAAAAACAAACCTTTTTAACAATACTTTGACGATAGAGCCTTCAACTTCAGGTATTTCAAGTAGTAATGGTATACAATTTTTTGGAATTAAAATCTTCAAATTATTTTTAATATTTATTTCAAAATATGTCTAAAAATTGAGGATTTTCTTCCATATATATGGTGTTAAAGTTGTTTCTTTCGTGAGTCCTCGTTATACTTTTGTTATTTATCCTATCTATCTAGACTATCATCAATTGGTTTGCCAAATTTTGAAGTGCCTTTTTTGCCCCTTCGGAAAATAACCAAATATTTCTAAGTAAATTCCAGTTTTGATTTCCAAAATTTTACCATTTTATGGTAAGTATTATTACTAATGTTAAAAACGTTATGTTCTGCTTCGTTTTTTACCTTTTGCTTTCAACTTTATTGCTATACCCTACAGTCTGTATTTCAAACTATAATTTTGTTTTCTCTAAAATAGATGTTCTCATATCTATTACGCAGGAAGTGCTTCTATATCTTTCCAAATAATTTACATTTTCACCTCGAAATACATATATCTATAATTTATTTTTTAATTTTACTTATAGTTATATTAGGGCATGGTTACTGCTGGATTCAGTAGATTTTTTTATCGCATGTTCTTTATGTTAAGCGAAATCAGTGAGTGGAGTTAAATTGCATTTATATACATCAGTATTTTGCCTGATATCACGCTTTGAAAATTTCACTTATATGGTGGGTGGGCATGGTCACCGTGGGATTGGGTTTATTTTTGTACCAAATATTATTTATTCTAATATAAAGAAGTGTGTCGAATTGTATTGAATTTATTTCTGTATTTTACCTGATATCACGCTTTGAAAATTTCACTTGTATGGGAGGTGGGCGTGGTTACTGAGGAATTTAGTTGGTTTTTACATTAAATGTTTTATATTCTATTGTAAATAAGTGTGTTTAGTTTCATTTAATTTACTTCAGTATTTTGTCTGATATCACGCTTTGAAAATTTCACTTATATGGTGAGTAGGCGTGGTTACCAAGGGATTTGGATGATTTTAGTCCCAAATATTATTTACGCTAATATAAAAAAGTGTATAGAATTGTATTGAATTTATTTCAGTATCTTACCTGATATCACGCTTTGAAAATTTCACTTATATGGGGAGTGGGCGTGGTTTCAAAAAAAATTTCACCCATTTTACAAAGGAAACATCTCGAGACGCTAAGAATTCGATTTTGTATAAAAAATATTTTTGATCAGCTTTTGCTGTCAAATACCCTATAGTTCGTCGATTGAATTAAAGGTTTGAATAGTGTTTTAAGATTAAGTGCATAAAACCGCATCTGCTAGAAACGCAACGTATATTATTAGGCAATGAATTCGAAACCTTAATGGGGCTGATGAGAATGAGTCTAGATTAGTTTAAATATTTAAACTCATCTAAGAACCAGGCAACTGATTCAGCGAGTGGCCGAATTGTAATTTGTCATATAAGTATGCAGGTGTCCTGGTCATTATAAGTTTATGTAAGTACATACAATTCCTTGCCTTGAGGTAGTCAGATATAGTACATCCAAGTAAATCGCATCTCCAGTCCAATATATGGTCAAATTTCTTAAATCCATAAACGTAGAGAGTAGTAGTTTATGGAGTGACTGCGAGTTCAATTTGCTATACACTATGGGTAAAATTAATTGCCTTACCAATATTTTCTTAGTCTTAAGAGGTAAGTACTCGCTAGTCATTTTAAGGTGACGTAAGGTTAGGAAAACGTTTTTAACAACATTATTCACATAGTCAGCGCAACTTAAGTACGAATTCACATTGAAATTAATATTGACAATTTTACTAACAAATTATAACGTAAACGTGCCAACATATGAAAACGGGAAAACCAATTTAGACAAGGATTTCTTATAAATAAGTAAAGCTTAAGATTTGCTAACGTTCAGAGAGAGCCCATTGTTTCTACTGCATACACTAATAGCCTTTAAGTCGTCGTTCATTTTAAAGCATAAATCGTTAACAAGACTGGGAGGACTGGACGAATATAGCTGGATATCGTCGGCATAAGCATGCATTGTAGAGTGTCTGCAAGCTGAGAAAATGTCATTTATACATATACTGAAGAGTAGATGACTGAGGATTAACCCCTTGATAGAAGTGAAGTGCGAAACTGTACTAATCCTTTGGATCCTATCCATTAAGTAATTACTCATCAATTTTACTTCACTATCGCCGAAACCAAAGAGTGCCGTTAGCTTCTTACACAGCACCGAGTGACTCACTCTATCGAATGTCTTCGAAAAATCTAAAAGAGATATGGTCATTATCATAAGATATTCTCGCATCGTCCAGAATTTTCATTATAGCTGTGGAGCAGTCTAAACCTCGATTGAAGAGGTGACAAAAGATCATTTTCAAACAGGTATGTGGACAGTGAGGTGAGAATGCTGATAGGTCGAAAGTTACTTGGTAAAGAGGCTAAAGTCTTTTCAACTAATGGGATTATAGTTTCGATTTTCCATGGTGTAAGAAAACTCGAAGTAGTGAAACAGTGATTAATAATGTGAGTTAGTGGACTCAGAATAAACGGCAGAATTATTTTTATAAAACTAATATGAATACCATCCTCACCCGATGCTTTGGACTTATTTTTTATAATACATACATCTAGCTACATTACATTCATTAACTACAGAGAAACAAAACGAACTATTTAAAGCTAATGGCTCCAAAGGACTGAATGATGTATTATCTACATCTTCTACATTAGACATTCAGAGTTATTTTTGTTACAGACACCAAGTTTACCAGAGAATCTTAGGAGGGAGATTAGTATTCAATTCATTAGTATTCAACTAAAGAACCTAAGTATAAGTTGTATAATTTCTAGAGCTTTTGTACGCTTCCCAGTTAATGGTTGGGGGGTTCCTTTTTGCGTCTTAGAAACGCACCCAAAGTCTTATTCGAGTGGAAAGAGCCTAAAACGAATCTTAAGTTATCGTAGTTGTATTCTTGGATTTGCAGCGGGATTTTGAAACGATCGATCCGATAAATAAATAAGTAAAATAAATAGTTAAAATTAGTGAAGTTCCTCAGGGTTTCATTCTAAGGCCTCTACTATTCATTCTTAATATAAATGACATCCCAAACAGTTTAACCCTTTAGTAGGCAAATTTTTTCAGCATAAAAAAATATGAGGAATGGTTGATTTAAATGTATAAAACTCGAAAATGAGTTCAAAAATCGAATTGAGGTCATTATTTTTGCTCGAGGTGAGAAAATAGGTGGTCCATTAAAAAGCTTGTAGTCCCGATAAATCGAAAAGTAAAAAATTATTATACATTCAAATTGCATAAATATAAAATACAATCAATTCCCCACCTTTTAATACTTTTTCAACTCCAACAGACATATATATATATTTTTTTTTAATAATTAAAATTATCGCAAATATTTTTAATATCACCCAAATTAATTTTTTTTCGTTAATTGCTCGAAATCTGACCTTCAACTGGAAATAAAACTAAAACGAAACCACGCACAGAGTACTGAAGCTACGCAACATTTAGGTCCGTTATTCATCTATCGACTTGGTGGCATGAATATACATAAAACAATTTTAAACGTCTTTTAAATTGTATTAAGCGGAGACGGTCCTGCCTACTAGAGGGTTAAAATATTGTACAGCCAAAATTCTCACTGATGATACGCTTGTTTACGTGATAGCTGATTCTATTGAAGAAGCCACAATTAAAATAGATGAAGACTTAAACATTTTATACGAAAAACTATGCCAAAACAAATTAAAACTGATTGCTAAAAAGATAAAGGCTGTGATAATCTTAAGCAAAAATATGAATATAAGCAATAGCGCATAATCATAATCAAAAATAAACTATACTTTATTTTTTTTATTTTTATTTTTTTTATTTTTATTTATTTAAATACCCAAAATAGGGTGTTGGCAAGAATTTGAATATCTCAGGACAGGTAGCAAATATCGAGCTCAAGTTTTCTTTATTGGAGCTAGAAATTATGTCTAGCAAGTTAGGTAGAATCCCAAAGGTCAAACTTAGGAAATTTTCAAAAACCTAAAAATAGACATATAAAGGATAGTGAAAAGTGGGTTAATAGTGAAAAATTATCAAGGCTTCATTGATTACAGAAAAAAATTCAGAATACCCGAGCCCACCTAGTCTCTGGAACCAATTCCCTGATTTGGGTATTTAAATATCCAACCGGGCAAAACGTACAATAGAATATACATACAAAATGTATAAATAATGGCTAAGCATTTAATATGAAGAACAATTTTTATTAAACTTTTATTGAAAAAAATTACAAAAATTAAAAGAATATTAATATAGTCATAACAACAACAGTGTATACAGAGACGAGCAATTCAGACGGCCGTTTCGGAATCCGCCACGATTCCTCATCAGTGATCTTAGTGATAGTTCTTAATCTTTCAATATCCTTTATAAGCTACTAATATTTGAAATCATAACCAAGAATTCCAGATTTGATTCCAAATATCTTCACTGAATAGAGATATTGTAAGAAAACTACCACTACTGTTCTATATATTATGTATGTATTAAAAGAATATTGTTTCAACAAATAAATTTTTTAGCTTTTTTGATTTTTTGTTGGTCTTGCAGTACTCCATTATGGTAGCCAAAGAAGCATTTTTTGGGATGCAGAAATGCTTTACAGTTTTTGCTACCAAACTCTGTTTTGACATCACATTGTCAACAACGGGCAGGTTTTGTTATTATCTTTACTAGATGACTCGCTCTATCTGTACGCCCAACATTTTCATTTGTTTACTTCACGAAACAGATGACAAAAGAATGCTGCCATATAAAAAATTTCATGTACACTAAGAACCCATTCCAAATCTCCGAAATGTGTGAAGTTACCAATCTGAAATTTAGTAAGTCAACTTCTATTGCCTATGTGAACATCTCCAACGATTTTTAAGAAAATCGTACTGTGTGGCTCTATAAGCAGGCTTTAATGGTTTAACTAAACTATACTTTAAGTAAACTAAAGCCATAGTTTAATTAAAGTAAACTAAAGCCATAGTTTAATTAAAGTATAGTTTATTTTTGACTATGATAAAGTAGACTGAGACATGAACTTAACCAAAATCCAAAATTGACTATTTATGAAGATATCATTGAACCACACTTCAAATATTGTGCTACGATTTTGCTTCTGTTCAACAGAACTGATTAAAATTGATCGATTAAAAATTCTTAAGACAAATATTAAATATGAGCAGATTTTTAAGTGGTGACCAAATGTTTGATTTACTAAAATTAATTAATTTTTAGGACGTTGATAATTATCTTTAAAATTACTTAGGGACTTATCAGCCTGTCTTAATAAACTAAAGCCAATTGTATTAGAGAAATTTTAAAATAATTATACTGATGTAAAGCTAAATGAATAAAATAAAATAAGTAAGTTCAGGAAATTTAGAATTTTAATTTTACAATTCATATTACATATTACAAACCATATCAATCCCTTCTAAAATATAAATTCTGCAATATCGTAAAAAGTCGCATGCTACATTTTCCCCAATAAAAAGGGGTGCACTGCTTGCTCTATTTGAGAATGATTTTGCAGGAGAGTATGCAGTTTATCCTTTTGCAATAAAGCTGCACGAATCCTTTTACAGAATAAAAACATTCATACAAGTTTAACATTAATTTCAATAACATTTTACAGACGTGAGTAAAAATTCGCTGTTAAATTAACAGAAAAGAGAAATGAAATGCATACTTGTTAACAGAAATCTGTAAAGTATTGAATATGTATTACGTTTGTTGCAGATTACCCCTTGAAAATTGAAAAGTTGCAGAATAGCAAATATAAATGTGCTGCTGATTGCAGAAGCTTCTACGAGTGGTTAAGGATGTGCAATAAAAAAAACTGTTGTGCCATTTGTGATGAATGGATGATTGGGTAAATGGATTCATGCATGTTTATAGGTAGGTAAGAATGTAAATATTTCAAAGTCAATTTAATTCTACAATTTTGACACCACATAACAAAAATATTTAATATTGCATACTTAATTTCTTAATGTTTGTCATAATTTATGACACAAACAATAATTAATTATAATTTTACAATGTTCTCATTTTGGATGCATTTATTACAAAAATTAAAAAATAATAATAAAAACTCACATACATAAATACAATACAAACGCGTGACAAATACATACATAAAATGTCATAAAGTATGTATGTGCGGCATACCTACAATAAATGAAAAACAACAACAAAAACAATTTGACATATGACATGCAATTAAAAAAAAAAAAAATAATAAGAAGAAGAAGACAAACCAAAAACAGAAGTTGAAGAAGAATGACTTTACTTAAACATAAACGCTCAACATGCTACCGAAATGAAGAAAGGGAAGCAGTTTGCAGGTAAAGGGGCTGAGGAGACAAGGAGCAAGCGATGAGTATTACACCTGCCACCGCCGCATCAAAACGCATGAAACAGCATCAAAAGTTTTATATCACTCAAGTGCCTAATGACAACAACAATAATAACAGCAACAACATCTTACTTATACGCATATAAAACATAAATTTGTTTATCGTTTTCTGTGTGTTCTGCGTTTACTTTTGTGTAAAAGCGTATATATATATGGTATACGTATGTATGCATGTAATTCTGGTAGCTTTGTCTCGGCAAAAGTCATAAAAAGTTTATCTCTCTTACTTTGATGATTGTGATAATAATGCTGCTGATGTTGTGATGCGAGCTGGGCGAAATGAAGGCGTTGCAGCTTCAGCAACACAATAAAGTATCTGATAGATACACGTTGATTACTCGCGCGCACACATCACAATCGCGTTGACTATGACGATGATGGTGATGGCGATGGCGATGATGATGAGCCGCGCACACAATTCACAAAGCAGCCGGTAAAATGCGTTGACGAGCCAAAATCCTCTGATGACACAGAGGCTTAGGCCATCTTCATAATACGTGAAAAATAAAGAATTCCCAAAAGAAAATAAAACACAACAAGCAACGTGAGGCTGCAAGTGTGTGTATTTGTGAGTGTATGTGTGGCGCTCATCTTTGATGGCAGTGACAATGTGTGGCATGCGTGGCAGCATTTCACAAGATTCGTTGTAATTATAATTAAAATTTTGATGTGTGTGTGTGTGTATGTGTTTGCTAGCCACAATGAAAACACCTTGTGTGTTGCCTCTTTAATACTTTGCACACACTTACCGCTATAAAAGTCTTTTAAAGACTTTGTTCATCTCATCTTGTGGCGGACGTCATATGACAGACTATGACAATAAATACAAAACACGTGCAATTGATTTGTATTGCAATTGCATTGCGGTTTCATATTGAAAGATTTAAGTTTGCAATTGGCGTTTATACAAACACAACGCAGTTAAACTAAATAATTATAGAATATCAGGTTGGATATGCCTTATAGAGACCCAGCACACTTCGGCGTACCTGGCAACGAAATGGCTGATGAATTGGCCAATCTTCGGCGTCAGTTTGACAGAAACTATGCAATGGATGAACGAGTTCCTGTGTTATGCTCACAAGTAAAGATGGTCTAGTGTCAATTCCTGCAAAACTACGAAGTTCTTTGTGAAAGAACCTGACAGGAGAACAGTTGACTTTTTTCTTCATCTGCGTATCCTGGTGTAATTGATTACAGGGCACAATACATGTGGGTAGGATATGGGTAACATGGGCGTTATTGCCGATCCGGCATGTGTATCCTCAAACTAGGTTTAAGACTATGTACAGACAGAATTCTAGTTAGGGTAAGTTCAACTTCCTGAACATGGCAGCTATTTGTATGAACTTTCTAATATTTTTCTCCTTAATTTTCGTCTGTGGAACTAACCTGTAAAAATGGATCAAATAATATCAAATTCATATTTGAACATCAATGAGAAATGAAAAATTTCACTTCTTTATAAAAAGTTTATGAGCAACAAACTTTTTCTGACAAATTTTGAATTTTTGAGCTAACAAAAAACGGCGGGCGCTCTCCAGACTCCAAATCATAAATTTTCCCTTGACAAACGAATAATACGGTAACTTTAAGAAATGCGCCAATATTTGACTAATTTTTTATACTGTTGAGCTCATATAATAAAGTCATATTTAAATCATAATAAAATACATTAATTTGTATATACTTGTACTATATTACTACAATATTACCAATAAAATAATAATAATTTTGCAATCGTCTTATTGAAAAAACAAAACCCAAAACAATAGCAAATATTATGTCAAATATATGTCACATATGCAATTTGTCATAGTCTCTTATAAATTATTTGCACTGATTGCATTTTAAAGTAATCTAACTGACAAATAGTTGTGACAAACATAGAAACATGCTGAGATAAAATCGCAACAAATCAAATGCCGTAATTTGCATAATAAACAGCAACAGCAATTGAAAGTAACTAGCGGCGCTCACGCCCACACATTCACATCCACACCCACCTTCAATTTAATTCAATATTGCAATAATTTTTGTGTGGTATCACACATTATCACACTCGTACAATTTTAAGCGCACCTCGATTAAGTTTAATAATTGAAGCTCAAGTAACATCCCACCGTGCAATATGCAACCGTAATACCGCAGCAGCACGCGTGGGGAATTAAGAACATCGACAACTACAACAGCAACAAAAACAAAATAGCAATTGCAACAATCAAACTGTTGAAGATGCACTGAACTGTCGGATTTATGCAGCTTACCGTTTAGTTGAGATGAGAGAGCAAAATCATTTATGCTACACTTCGCATTTGCAATGCTGCAAGAGCAACATTTCACTACTTGCCACTACAAGTTCATTTAATATCACTTGATTTCAATTTAATTTTTCCCCCAGCTTTAGGGGCAAAAACTTAACAATTGCACTTGAGCATTTGTGTGCCACATAAAATTAAATTAAAGTTAAAGTTCATAAGTAATTAACCAAGTTGCACAGATTTTACCATAATCGTGAATGTTTCACTCGTGCTTGGTGTGAGTGTTAGTGTAGAGTAAGCGAAGTGAGTAAGCGATTCAAGTCACAACCTGCCAATTGTAGGTTCAATGTATTTTAAGAATAACTTGACATTTGTGCCACATTGACATTAAGGCCGAATCTTTCTTGCATGAATGCTGCAACAAAAATTCAACTATTCAATTTCGTTTAGTGCTGCAAGTTGCCGCGTTGCAGATATTGAGTATTCTTCAAGTAGTTACAGAAGTGGTTCAGTATTGTTGTAAATCCTAGTAGAGTGGACAGTATCAAGTAGAAAATATCGATAGCACTTCATTCTTAGAAAAACTCATAGTACTCGTTTACTATAAAATGTACTCGAGCACTGTAGAAGTAGTTGTCGTCATTGTGGCTGATACCCATAGACATTGGTTTAAAAAAGAATTACAAGTCAAATTAAATAGCATTAAAAATGCGCTAAGCTAATTCACAGATTTGAAAATATAGGGCAAATGACAAGCTAAAAATTGTAGCAAGCGAAAAGGCTTTAAAAATGTTTGAGTGCAAAAACGAAACAAAAATTTGCACTCAGCCGGCTTTGTTCCACTTTGCTATCCCTTATTTTTGTTTCGTTTTCGCACTGAAACATTTTTAATGCATTTTCGCTAAGTACAATTTTTTACATCGTATTTGATTTCAGTGCCCAAAAAACCCAAAATTATGGGTAAAAATCCAGACAGAAACCGCCAGATTGTAGAAAAAAAGTTCAATTCGGTAGCGAAATTAAAAAATATTCTTCTGCATGTCGTTTCGTTTTCCTATGCCACTAATCTGCATTGACAAAGAAAAATCTAGCAAAGGAATTTGCTGCACTATTCTCAAAAAGATTTTCGGAAAGAAATTACGTCCAATTTTCTTGCGGATGTAAACTCCGCCTTAGAGGTGACAGAATATTTACCCACAGTACGGAGAACAATTCGTTTTAATTCGTTCGCTGGCGATTGATTCGTATACAAATTTTATTTTTAACTTTTTCGCGAATTAAATTTTTTTTATTCTTATCCGAATAGAAAACTTAAAGATCCAGAAATAAGATTTGTTCGCGATTTAATGCAAAGGGAATAATTCGCGAACTAAAAATTGGACTCAAAATCCCTTAATCCTCATCTGTTCTTAACCAAATTACATATGCATATCCGTGATTATTCGCGAACCAAATTTTCCAGTACCCCGTTTCCTCTCTATAATTTTTAAATGCTTTCATTGCACTATGAAAATAAATACTAGGTACGATAATATTCAACTATGAAAAATTTTCAGGAATGGTGGACTTTTTCTGAAGTATTTCATAATCCTTTTTTCTGATTTCAAGCCTCAACTGAATCCATCATATCTTTGGTTCTCCCACTGAGTTTCGGAAATTTTGAAGAAAAATGGCAGAATAACCGATCTTTAAGAGTTTTAACTCAAAGTATCTCCCAATATGATAGAGAAATTTTTCTTTATAATCAGAATCAATCTGCCAAGACTGATCAATGGTTGGAGGTTAGAAATTCTAACTCAGTGTATGGAAATCTATAAAGTATCGGTTATAAAATTTCAGGTAGCTGAAACCATACCAAGCCGAGCTAATTTCTTTTTTGATTTTGATATTGAATAGCTCCTTCAGTATTAAAATAACTATGTAATTAATGGGACTTTCTCGGAGATTTTTATTATGTAAATCACATGCCTGCCATGCCCATTTCCAATCATCATCCCCCTTTTTCCCTCATTTTGTAAATTTAATTCTAATGCGTCATCTGGGGGAGGAAAAACTCCAAATAAATTTGCAAAAAGTTGTGCATTTTGTTGCCTTTCAAATAAGTCAACATTCACAAAGATCCGGTAATGCTTTCAGCTTCAATGACACTCTCTATATTAGAATCCGAACTCTAGACCCATGGCCCAAAGTGTAATTAGCTCAATGAATAAAAAGTATAAGATTAAAATTTGAATTTAATATTAATCCTGTGGTAAAAAAGAATAACAACTTAAGTTTATTTTCTTGAATAGAAATATTATAAAAACTATAGCACCATTTCAAAAGGCTCTTAGTTCAAATAATAGACCATGCCTGAAATAATATTCTAAAAACTATTAATAAATTACCATCAGTTTAATATTTATAATCTAAAATATATGCTAAAATATTTTCCATCTTAAATCGAGTTAGGCTTTTTTTCCTTTTTGCCGTATCACAGAATGATCACAATAATTTTTCAAAAAATAAAACAGAGCTGAAACATGGTCCAATTACGTTTTTCCCGGATTTGACGTCACTTTTCAAAGGTTAAGCTCCAAGTAAGCGAAATTATTTTTACTCAATTTTAGAACTTCTCATAGATCTAGTATGTTTTTTTGAGTTGTATGACTATTTATTCTAGGCCAATCAAGATGGATTTAATTATATTTCAGCGACAAAAAGATTAAAAAGATCTTAAAATTTTATTTTTCAAAGAATCCGGAACCAAAGCTCTTATTTGCAGGATAAACCTAAGTTATTGTAGCAACAAATGCTACTAATATTTTTACCTTTAGACGGTCCTGTTTATTTAATTGTTTTCTTTTTGATAGCTGTAACTCTACCACACTCAAAAAAAAAAGTACATGAAACAGCTGTAAAAATAACATTTTTTGTTTACAATATCAAAATATATCAAAATTGACATTACAAAATGTAATTATAACATTGCTGAAAAATGTATTAATGATGCGAAAACAATGCAATTTTAACATTATAAATGTAAAAAAAATGCATTATTTTAATGTAATATTGATATGACAATAATATCGAATTGACATGACAACAATGTATAATTGATATTGCAAAATGTAAATTTGATATAAAATTGATGAAAATTTAAAATGTTAAATAACAAAACACAATAAAAAAGTTTTTTGCATTTTATATAATTTTATTTCTGTAATAATAATTATTAATAATAATATATAAACGTAAATAATTCCAAAAAAGTAAAAATTTTAAAATACGTTTTAGTTTATTTTATCCTCTTTTATTATTATTTGAACACTTTTTCACAATTTTTTTTTAACTATTATTGTGACTGCAAAAAAATAGATACGTTCACTCTCACCCGACGAAACGCAAAACTATTTCACAAAAAATGTTGTCAGTTTAAATTTTGTATGTTATACTTATTCAAAAACTATTACCAGTCTTAATTTTCAATGATATAGTATAGCCTGTTTACATTTTGAATGTTAAATTTACATAGAATAATATTAATTTTACACGAAAAACGTATTAAGTAATGAGAACATTTTTAATGTAATTTAAACATTATAATTTGACATTACAATGTAAAACGAATTATTATCAATATGATAGTTTTAATGTTAATACAACACAAAACAGATCAATCTGATATTTTTTGCTATAAAACTAACATTTTTGTTTTTACATTGAAAATAACATTACAAAAATATCAATTTTACATTGCACTTTTTTTTGTTTTGAGTGCAGTATTATGAATCTAAACTAAAACGTTTATTTGCATATATTCAAGTCATAAACATTAAAATGCTGCCGCTGCCGTTACTGCTACTGATGCTGGTAATGCAACCATTAATGGTAACAACACGACAATGAATTGGCATTGGTTAACACGGAGGTCCCCTCCAATAAAAACATTTTTACTGTTGTTGTTGTTGTTGTTGCTGGTATTACAGTGTTTTACAAAAATGTTGAAATAATTATTTACATTAAAATGATTTGACGCAAGTTTACTTACTACGTAACAAATTTAAATTTAACTATATACCTCTACTGCTGGGGAGTTTGGTATGTTCTTTACTCGCTTACCATATTCAACGTACAATGGTAATGGGAACTGCTGCACTTGCTCGTTGATTGCTCGATGGCCGCTTTTGTTGTTGTTACTAAACTTGCTTGAATTTTTTTTTTATACAATACTCTGAGTTTTATGGTGTAGATGCTTGCTTATTTCCATGACCGACATTTCATTAAGCAAAGTGTAGGGAGTTAGGGGGCACGGAGGAGAGTGGGTGGGACAAAAGTCTCCCTCCATATTTGTTATTTGACTTTTCTCAGTTTTTGTTTATTAAAATTTATTATTATCAAATACACGCAATGATTTATTGGTAAAACATTTTCCGTTTTCTTGTATGGGTTTTTAGTTTTGTGGAGAAGCATTTAAAGTATTAAAGTATTTAATTCTTGGTTGATTGTTGAGGGGGAAGGTAAAAATTTTTAATTACATTTTAATAGAGTAAATAACAAATTAAGTTAACTTAGTAAACTATTTAACCTTATATTGACACATGGAACGACTAAAGAGGCAGCCGCAGCCGCAGCCGCAGCAGCAACGATATTTGCTGGGTGGCATTTCCAAACACAAAATTCTGTTGCTGTAATAAATTATACAAAAGACATGAACTTATTTCTACTGCTTCTAGCAGAGGGAGGCAGCTAATAATAATATATTCTCCTCCTCTTCCACTCGCATTTTGAATGGTAGGTCGGTGTATATAATTTAATATGTCACTGATGCAAGTAATTAAACTCTACGCTATATAGGTAAGAGTATTTATTTAAAAATAATGTATAAAAAATGTGAAATTAATACGTTATTATATGCTTCTGTAAACACGGTAATAGTAATATGTAGTAAGAAAAAACAACAAGGGGGAAAATACAAAAAAGAGTTTAAAAAAAAAAACAGAAGTTTTTGTGCACATAAAGAAAGGGAATTAATTGAACTTTTATAAGGATTTAAATGTGAAACTGCAACTAACTCTACGTATACTTACGTACTACGTTCAAACATACAAATAAATGCTACTCAAATTTCAAAAAACGTGCATTACGAAGAATACACAAAAATATTAAAAGAACAAAAAAAAAACAGGCTACCTTACTTACTTACTTAACTTCTGTGCCTGCATATAGCTCCACAATGCTCGCCTTAATCCGTTTATGCTACCGCTTCAATGTTCAATGGCAGAAAGAAAGAAATATAAAGAATTATAGAATTCACGTAGGATAAATGTTGATAATTAACTAAAATTCGGCGTATTAGCAACACAACAGAGATATCGATTACATAAAAAGAAATAAGCAGAATGAATTGAGTTGAAGATAATGCATCAGGAAATAAAAAAGTATTGTACCGGATATACATATGTAGGGGAGAGTCGTCATGGTCGGGGCACTGTCTGCTTCGGGACAGTGCCGTTTTCAACGTTATATCTCACTGGCATCCGTTAGGTTAGGTTAGGTTGGAGTGGCAGCCTTCTGCTTGAAAGCACACTTAAGCACAAATTAGGCTCATTGTGATACCACAGTACGGCGCGACTCCCCCATTTACGGAGTGGAGAACCATGAGGATTCCATAATGAATCTGGCTATGTCCTTAATATTTATGGATGATAGCTCGGACAGACTAGTGAAGAAAGGTGAACCCAGGAGTTTTAGTCTCCTCCTGGCCAGGGATGGGCATTCGCACATGAAATGAAGGACTGTTTCTTCCTCCTCCTCAGAGCCGCAGCCCCGACAGAAGTCATTGAATGGCAGTCCAAGTCTTGCAGCATGTCTCCCCATTATGCAGTGTCCCGTGAGCACCGAAGTCGTTATGCTGATGGAGCTTCTGCTTAGGTTGAGTAGCTGTCTAGTTCGTCTATTGTCCATAGTGGTCCATGTTAGCCTGGTAATACCACAGGTATGCTCCGCTACCCAGGATCTTTTTGCTTCCTCAAGGTAGTTTTGCTTAATGGCTAATTTAATAGACGTAAGAGGGACACCAATTGTGCAGGAAGGTGATATATCTGTAAGCTGCGAGCCCTGTTTTGCTAACTCGTCGGCATTGCAGTTACCTGAAATATCCATATGTCCAGGCACCCAATATAGGTGGACCTGCGAGTGACTCGACAAAATATTGAGTGAAGATCGGCAGTCGAGAACAAGCTTTGATGTAGTGAAAACACCGGTAAGGGACTTGATTGCTGCTTGGCTGTCCGTGTAGATGCGGATATTCGTATCGAATGAATCGTTGCGAATAAGCCACTTGGACGCTTGATAGATAGCCATTACTTCCGCCTGAAAGACGCTGCAATGGTCAGGAAGTCGGAAAGAGAGTCTGAGATCTAGCTTACTAGAGAAGATGCCACAGCCGACTCTTTCCTCCGATTTGGATCCATCTGTATAGATGTCAATTAAATTGTCAGTGACCACCTCGTCATTAACTCATTCCTCTCTACTGGGGATATGGGTGAAGAACGTGTGGTGTGGCATCCGTTAAGTTAATATAAAGTATTGAAAGTAATATTTTCATAATATTCCAAGTTCAGAGCGTGAAGTGTATATATGTGTTAAAAGAAGAAATGTAACCGCGTGCTAAAAGAAGAGTAAAAGAACTTTTTAACAGTGCCTGAAAAAGTGCATTAATTTGAAAAATAGCATGCAAACATCAAAGTAAGTTAACTTAAATTGTTCAATAAGGTTTAAGCAGAGGGAATATGTAGCATTTCATGGTGTTTGCATCACGCAAATATACTGTAAATTATGCGATGCTAAAAGACGTGTGTTGTCAGGGTCAGAGCAGTGCTTCTAATCAGCGTCGAAACACCGAAAATTTTGTTGTAATGATGGGTTTTAGCTCTGAAAATACATTTTTTCACCCGTGCATGTTTTTCGTGCCATTTCATCGTATTGTATCGTATTTGTATAAAAAAAATCATTGCAATTTATGAGATCCTTGCAACGATATGCAACATTAATAAAAATCCGGCATTCAACGGAAGTTATAAGCAAAAGTCAAAACATGCTCCAACCTTGACGACACTCCCTTACTTACAGAGTTACATACATAAATGCAGAATATACCTATTACACCAGCAACTGCTCGTAGTCCACTTGTTTTCGGCATCTTCATTGAATCTTTCATACACTTTGAAGTAGAAAAATGCGAATCGTAATCGTTTTTATTTTATATTTCAAAAGCTTGCATTATAATATTTAATATAATCTTATAGTTTTTTATATTCTTATATTTGTGCAATTGGAGAATAGTAGATTCTAAAAATCACACCTTTAAGAAATTTTAATAGGAATCGAATCTTCAGACAATTTAGTTCATTTGTATAGGCGCCTTCTTTCTAGCTTTTAAAATCAATACTAAGACTAATTCATATACGCATTTGCGAATAATTCGCATAAATTTCAACATTCGTATTCGCAATTTTTTATGGGAATAAATTATTCCCATAAAAGTAAGTAAGTAATTTTCTTTCGAAAAAAAAAATATTAAGTTGCACAGAAAAACAAAAGGGAAATATCAAAAATATGTTGGCGCTTACTATTTCTAAAGAATAATCTCCAATTACTTAATTTTAAATGGTTTTAAAAACCTTTTTTTTAAGACCAAAAAAAAATTATTCACATTTGCGAATTTCTGTTTTTCGCGTTCGCATTCACTTTTACATTATTCGCACAACTCTAATAAAACGTTTACGCATGAAAAAAATACACATTCCTTCAAAATTTAGCCGTTTCTTCTCAACTTTTTTATTGGGGGGTGTAAAAATTTTTTCTTGTTTTACATTCGGAGATTCGTACTTTGTTAAGAATAAAAACCAAAAAAATTATGAAAGAAGTTTTTGGGAAAGGCTGAAGAGCTTTTGGAATTTTGTACATTATAATGACCAAAATGCATGAAAGGAGTAAAAATTCGAGAAAAAATTTTAATTTAAAAATTTTTGTTTGTGGAAAAAACAACTAAGGTTTATTTTGCAATGCAACATAAACTTTTAGTTTAGAAAATACTTTTAAAAACACACTTGTTCACTAAGTACAAAAGATGAAAATTTTAAACATTTTTGGAATTTGGGTATATTTTTGCTAAAGTCAAGTATACAGAATTTTGTTGTTCAGTGACCTATAGTAAAATTTCATAGGCAACATATTTCTCGAACATATTAACCCTCCATCAACCCTCGTAATGGATCAAAAAATAACTTTTTTTGAAAAACGCAAAAAAGACCCATAATGGTGGTTGCCAAAGGGTTAATATGTAGGAAGAAAATATTCTACGGAAAATTCTACTATAAATTGCTGAACATACAAACAAGCTCTGATGCAAAACTAACAAGTTATCTTATGGTTTATTATACTTAATCTGTTATCTGACGGTTACTTTTAAAACGCCGAGACCCGCTAATTTTTTTTTTCTCGAGTTCTATCAGCATCCACGTTCAGAACTTTGTTATTTTTTCGTTTGTTGAACAAAAACCAAATCAACACTGTCACAATTTTTTAACAGCCGCAGAAATTAATTTAAAAATCATCAACCTTTCATGTCTTTTGTAGACAATAGTAACCAAATTATTTATTGTATATTAGAGTTGCGTGAATTTGACACTATAGTGTACAATATTTTTAAGCGTGTGAAACATTTTTTTTTAACAATTTTTTTTTAAGTTATTAATTTTGTATTATGAAATGGAGTTTTAACATTCGTTTATATACTTGCTCAAATTTTTAAACTTAGTACCTTGACTTCGTAAATTCACACAAATATAATTTGGACTGTTTTTCAAAATAAAATAAAAAAAAAACTGTGCTCCCGTTTTTGCTCAAACTTAAATTATAAAGAGAAAAAACATGCTTGATTTAAAAAATAATTTTTTTATTTTTAAAATTCCCGATAGGTTTGAAATGAGAAGTAATGAAATATGAAAAAAATTTTGTACAATATATTAGCCAAAAACAACGAAAGGGTTAGACAAATAAAATATGGTTAGAAACTGATAAAAAAAATCAACTGAATCAGTTAAAATAAGAATCTAGCTAAAAATAGAATCTAACTAAAATTACAAAAAAAAACTTTTTTCATGTTTTGCAGCGTCCTGAAAAAATAGTACTTTTACTATTCACAAACATATGTGCCTCAATAACGGTGCGAGCTGGATGAAGAAAAAAAGTTAAATTTCGATTGAAGATTGGTGGTTGGAGGTGTGATTCAAATATTTTCATCACTGCGTTTACATTGAGCCTATTGTGACATCCTTCGATTCACAATATCAATATTCATAATATAATCTTTTTAAAGTTGTGTATAATCTACATAGACGACCTAGGAATTCGGGTCCGACAATTACAAAAGCTACTTAACCTTTCGTGTGTTGAAAGTGTCGTCTTAGACTTTACCTATACCAATGTTCATCAACGGAACCAGAAATTTTAGATTTTCATACCTTTCATGATCAACGAACAAAATGTATAAGATTTTTATAGAAAAGGAGAGGGGGGTGGGAGTTATATCAGTCGTTTTGAAATATGTAGCGGCATTAATCTGAGGCTTTAATATTTAGTATTGGCTGTTGACCTAAAGAGGGGCTATGTAAGTAGCAGATCCTTTTAAAAATGTGAAATTTCAGGTTATGTTTATAACTTTTGAAAAACTTCTTTGGTCTCAGTTTTTTTTTTTGGTCTGAATATTAGAATAAATTTTTTCTAAATTTTGGTATTAATTTGTTTCTGAATTTGGCTTTCTTTTGGTCTGAATTTCGGTCTAACTTCTGATTTAAATTTGGTTTGCATTTTGTTCTGAGTTTTTGTTTGAATTTTGGTCTGGTTTCTATCCTGAATTTTTATCTGATTTCAGTCAAAATTTTCCTGTTTTTTTTCTGGTTTACTTTTTGATTAGATTTTTTTTTCTGAGATTCAGTCTAATTTTTTGTCCGAATTTCGGCTTGATTTCTAGTCTGAATTTAGTTGTAATTTTGATCTAAGTTTTGGCCTGCTTTTAGAAATTCCGCCTCAAAATATTAAAAATTGCAAAAAAAAAAAAAAAAAAAGAAAAAGCTAAACCTAATGCATTCTAATTTTTAGACGTTGAGTATGTTTTCAATATTCTAACTCTCCAAAAACTGCCTCTTCAATTGAAACAAAAGAAACCATAACAATGAAAAGTCAGCCCCTCTACTTTCTATACTGCCGTAAATTTCAATTCCAAGGATATTGTTTTATGAGCATAAAATAAAAAAACCAAGATGGTGTACAATATATACATATTTATAGGTATTATGTATTATACTTCCGCAGAGGGTATACTAAGCATGCACATTGCACATTGATGGTTGCACATCGTCATCTCGAAGGACTTCGGCAGTCACTTTAATCAATTCATCAAACAACACGCTGTCGAGCGTAAGTATAAAGCAAAAATACATAAAATAAAAACTCCATAGATTCTTTATTAAAAAATAGCCCAAATTGAAAAGTATGAGTAGAAGGGAAAAAAAAACAAAAAATATGTGTAAAATACTGTGGAAGTAACCACCTCTTGCTACCCGTTCCGCAGGCAGTGCAAGCTAATTTCAAAAATTGCAACCAATCGACAATGCCAATGTATGTATATGAGACCGACTGCAGTATACTTAGTACCTACCTACAAATATATATGCGGCTTTGAAATACATACATACGTGCATATATCAAACAATGCACTTGAGGTGGTTTCTCTCATTCATTTCGTATTGTTGACGTTCTGTCCGTCCGTGTATAATGCAGAAAAATACATAATTATAATAAATAAAGAAGTAGTACCAGAAGCAGCCATTGCGGGTATAAAATTGGGCGGTACTTCTACCTTTTCTTTAGCGCGCACAATGATAATTATCATAAGGGAAGGGAAACAATATGGCGATATTCAGAGAGGTGAGTTTAGTTACTTCAAAATTATTTTAGAAGTCATTAAAAAAAAAAATAAGTCTTCATTAGTGTTTGAAAACTTTTCGTTCACTATTTCTGGTCCTGAGGGTTAGTGTTTTAGGCACGGACCGCAATCATTATAAGCAATAACAAAAAATCGAAATTTGATAATTATTTTTTGATATTAATTTTTTTCGATCAACGATTATAATGCTTATTTCATCGATCAGGTATAAAAAATATAACTTGATTTTTATGTTTTTGTTCAACCGAAAAAATTAAATTCTAAATTAAATTTTTTTTTTTCTCGAGAATAAAAATTAAATTTTTTTGCTCAAGAATAAAAATAATTTTTTGAGTTTTATTTGCTTACTTGGTTGTAAAAATTAATAAACGTCATACCGCTGTTATTTTGCGACTGAAGATAAATAAATTTTTCTTACTTCAATAAAAAATGCATTGACCCGTTTACTTAAACGTCAGCTAGCCTATCTTAAAAATCTGGATTCAACCTCAAGCACAAATTATTCATTGTGGAAAGCCACAAGAAAGCTGAAATGGCCAAAAATGTATAACCCTTCTCTCTTGGGTTAAAACTGACAGTGAAAAAGCAAACCTATTTGCAGAGCATTTAAGTTCTGTGTTTCGGCTAAATGAAAACGAAAACTCTTCTGATACAATAAAACAAATAAATAGTTACTTAAACCAAACATATCAGGATGAACTTCCAACAAAGAAAGTAATAAAATCAGAGGTAACTGCAGTGATAAAAAAAAACTAAAAGCCAACAAATCGCCTAGATATGATTTAATAACCCCAAAAGTTTTCAAAGAAATTCCGGATAAAGGTTTTATATATTTAACCTAAGAAGAAATTGTATGCCCCCACAATGGAAATAGCCTAAATAACCATGATACCAAAACCTGGAAAGCGCAGTACAGAGGTCAAATTATACCGACCGATAAGTTTATTACTCATCCCATCTAAGGTGTTGGAGATTGTTTTCTTAAAGAGATTAAGTCCCATTATACAGAAAAAATCTTTACCCGGACCATCAGAGAAGGTAATGGAACTGTAGATAAAATACATAGACTGGTTGAGCAAATACACTCCGCACTCGAAGAAAAGGATTATTGTACAGCGAGTTTGATATTTTACAAGCCTTTGATCGAGTCTCCGCTACAAATAATTTTCTAAATCACATCTCAATAAACGGAAATTTTATATAAAAATTGGCGAAACCATTACTGACTTACATCAAATTAAAGCAGGCGTGCCACATGGAAGTGTACTTGACCCAATTACCTACTCTTTACTTCAGACCTTCCAGTATTTGAAGATATAGTTGTTAGAACTTTCGCAGACGATACTGCCATTTTAGCAATACACAAAAACCCAAAGAAAGCAACTAACCTGTTGCGAAAACATTTCAATTAAATTTCTGCATGGCTTAAACATTGGCGAATCAAAACAAATGAATCAAAATCAGTGCAGATAATTCTCACAAGAAGAAAAGGAACATGTCAAGAAGCCGATATGAATGGTAAGCAGATACCTCGAGCTGATGAGGCAAAATACATCTAAGATCGACGGCTCACATGGAAGAAACATATTTTTACAAAACGAAAAACTCTTGGAATCAATCTCTATTGGTTTATCGGTAGGAGCTCACAATTATCACTACAAAATAAACTTTTGCTCTATAAAAGTATTATCAAGCCAATATGGACTTGTGGTATCCAACTATGGGGCACAGCAGCTAAAAGCGATATTGAAATTCTGCAAAGATTCCAAAACAAAATATTAAAGATTATCTCATATGCACCATGACGCACTAACGATCGTTTGCAATCAGACCTCAACATGCGTACAGTTAGAGAAAATATCAAAACCCAAATGAATTCCTGTAAAACGCGTTTAACAAACCATCCAAATCAACTATGGAAAAATTTGATGGCCACTCGAACTCCTTTCCAACGTCTTAACCGAAGAGCTCCTCAGGATAATAAAACATTGTTTTTTATATTAAATGAAGTTAAGGCCAATCTCTTTGCGGTGCTTTTGGGGGAACCTGGTCACCCCTGTTGCCTGTTATTCGAGTTCAAAAAAAAGCCAAGTAAGAAAGTTGAGCTTTGGGATTAGGTATCTCAGAAAACTGTGTTTAAAGCTTAAATTAGCGTCGGAGAAAACACTTTCTGAGATGTGGTTGGTTTCCGTTGCTTAATTTTGCGCTTTACAGTTGAGTCAGGTGAGCTTATAGTGCTGGACTGCATATGAAAGCAATGCAATTTTGTGAAACGTATTTTATCCATGCATACCAACAACAACAACTCATTGATAAGTTTTTTATTCATTCGTAAACGGCAGTGTACTGAGGGGGAAAAAAATCTTTACTGGCTTCAGTAAAGCATGTAAACAGTAACATTTTGGTGTACTCAATTATGCCCTCTGACACTTGGGAAAAGTTTATTTATTCCATTAAATTTTGTAACATAATCATTAATTTCGGTCTTGGTAGAACTAAGTGCAGTCCTTGAACTCAAATTCTAGAAGAAATTCAAATCGAATGGAATACTGAAAGTGAAAATTCATATAACACTTACTATATCAAAAATTAACTTATTAATTAATAGCTGAGTTTTATTCGCCACTTGCTTCTAGTTATGTATAACTAGCAGCGATAATTTTATGGGAAAACAAAAATAAAGCCACAGAGATAACACGTATAATTATAGCTGTTATGTATACTTAACAAGTAGTTTAAAAACATAAAATTATATTGTGAACTGCCATAAGTGAAAGAAGAAGCATGACAGTTTGGCAAAAAAACAAAAAAGGAAAGATTCGAAATGTCTGCCGGCGATAAGATGTAAAAAATCATCGTTAAATATTCTTATAAAGAGTAAAAATTAAAAACAATGCCCACGATTGACCGCAATGGTTGGGAGCAGTTGCTGAGCAGTTTCATTGTGAATTACAATATAATTAAGAAGAGTCTTAACAGCTTGGTCGTTTTATTCGCACATGCTAAACTAGCTGGCGAATAAAACGGAGCTAATATATTTTTTGTGAAAAACATAAGTATATTATATTATCCAATCTTACCATAGTATTTTTTTTTTTTTGTAAATATTCTAATGACGTATTGAAAATTTATAATGCCAAATTCTCATGGTGTGAAATGAAATAAATTTATGTATGTATATAAAGTATCGCGTATGAAACTGATGTCTGCATTCATGCACTCATATATGGTTTTGACATAATTGGCATCAATTTGACTGCAGGTGGCAAAATCTAAACTTATACACGCACAACAACAACTAAAATATTACGTTTGAGATCTATGGGTTTATGTACATATGTATGAAAGTGAATGATGAAGGTGAAAAGTAAATGTTTTCGCAAAATTCTTATTTTTTTTTCTCATTTTTATTTTTTATAAATATCTGTCTCTGTGTCGTTGGTGTATCGTTGTCGACGTCATATAGTCGAGGGTTATCACATATAAGGAATATCAATTTAAATGTTACAACTGTAACTTCAACAACAACAACAACAATTGCAATAAAAATAATAATTGTAAAGGTTCAAAGTTAATGCGACATAAGTTGTCATAGACACGGATATAAATGTTGCAAGTTCATCGCACAAGAACCTGTGTAGGTAGAAGAAGAAAAAGAGTAAAGGTTAACACGAACCGCTTAAGATGGAATTATTTATGGCTTCCAGCATGAGCGGTATAGTTATGATTACATTGGTAATATAAATTCAACCTTCATTCCAATTACAAGGAATTGTAATCGGTAATTTTTTGTAATTCCTTAGTAAAAGAATAGTAAAAGTCTTAAAAGTTTCAATTACTTTACAAAGGGTTGTAATCGGAAATTTAAATTTTTAAATTCCTCGGTAATGGAGTTGAAAAAATGATTGATTCCATTACAGGGGATTGTATTTTGTAATTAAGAAATTGAAAAAGTAATCAATTACTTTCATGGAATTAAATTATAGTTTAGTTGAAATGATTGGTTGAATTGACCAAGTTGCCCAACAATGATTGTCTGCTTTCTGGAATTCACTGGTTAAATATGTTTACGGCCTCGATGATTAATCCACACCGGTTTTATCAATCAGCACCAATTGCTAGTCACTAATCATAAGAGGCTAACTATAATCTAGTTTCAGACCAAACTTGAATTTTATCTTTGGATACCGAACTCGCATTCAGTGTTTCTACTAGGTTTCATTTGGTATCGAAACAATATACTTTTGCAGCAGAATTTGATTAAGAATTTAACATGAATTCCATTTAGAGCTTGCCGAGGCCGAGTACGTATCTTAAAGTTGACTCTCCTCGCTACTCTACATTAAATATAAGTTCTTTCAATAGGTGAGAATTGAGCTTATCCACTGAGTTCCCGAAGCTTTTGAGTTCAAATCATTTCAAAAGCTTTGCAGAAGTTAAAATCCAAGACTCGATCTTTTAGATTTTTTCTGAGATACGGAGATGGAGTTGGAGCCGGAAAATAAATTGAAATAAAAACTAAAATGAGTCCCTTCTGCACTCGTCACATGATATGATTACATACTTTACGCATTACACACTTTTGTACTATTCGTGTAATTTATGGACTTAAAGTATGTTGGAAAATACAAATATTTGCAAAGAATAAAACGAAAAGTTTGATCTGGAACGTATGACCTGAAAATTTGTGAAATACCCCCCAGTAAAGAGTGGCATGTCCCTTATTCACTACGTCCCTAATAACGTAACCTAACCTCTAAATTTTTCGCGCTATTCAAAGGATAAAACTTCTAAAAGCAAAACAAAGAATTAGATTATAAACCTAACAAACAAAATTACGAAATCCAGAGACGACGGATCCGTTTACGGTACAGTATCCGTTTCAAGGTATACAGAAACGGAACGTTTATATACAGTAGAAGTCGTACCTATATTCAATTTTCCGTTTTTAGTCAGTATTTACTCCGTCAAAACGTTTTCCGTAAATTCTCCGTCAAAACAGATCCATTTACGTGCCGTTCTAAACGTATCCGTTTTTTATAAGAATATACAGCCCGTAAACTGTACGTCTTGTCGTGCTTTTTACGGAAAAGTCTCTGTTTTATATGTTCCTTTTTATCCGTTTGCTGTACCGTTTCCGGATCCAGAAACGGATTAATTTCTGGATACAAATCTGGCACTTCTGTATCGTTTCTGGAACGGAAACGGTACGTTTTGTTTGTTGGGAACGCTCAAACGAACTTTCTTACAACATAAATTGAAACTTAAAACAAATAAAAACGACGAATACTCATAAATTGTTATAAATGTTTTGAAAAACCCTTAAAGAAATCGCATATAATGCAAGAAGTATTTTTTCTATTGCACAATACGAGCATAAAACTAAATTCGCAAATTGACTTGCAAGTAAAAGGAGTAGATTTCAAGTGAAGCTTTGAAGTGAATTTTTTTTTTCATATTTCGAATTTGTCTGGTATTAAGGTGAGATGCATGCTATGGATTTATGTATGTAATTCAGTGGAAGAATTGAGTTCAATGATAGAATCGCGCGGGTGGTTTCACACATACACAGGCATGCCATGCAAGCCAATTTAACATGAGCATATTGTTTGTTGCATTTGACACAACATCATCTTCCATTCAATTCTTCCTTATGTGCTTTGAAATATATTGAGTATAAATCTGTATGTATGTATGAATATATTCGAAGGCACGTGATGATGACGATGACGGTGGTGACATTGGATGATTATTATGACGACAGGGAGTGTGCGACAGATATGCTTCGCTCTGTATGCATGCTGCAAATAGAAATGTTTTAATAAAAGTGTATAACCATAGTTAGTGAAGAGTGAAAGGGGAATGAGGCTTGAAGTATGCAATTTCTAAGGTTATCACGTGAAACATGAATACAAGAATTATATGAAATAATTTCACATTATATTATAATGATTTTATTGTTTACCGTTCTTTGCATTTAGTACGCGAGTGTAATTCTAAGATAACTTATGCACTCTTTTTGAAATTGTCAATAGATTTTTAAGTAATAAAATATTAAATGATGATTGTTTTTAATATTGTTTAATACATAAGTGAAAACAGCTTTGAAATTCTAAATAGAATAGAACCTAAGTTTAGCTAAATAGAGTTCTGGCTAAAGGATATTTAAGAGCGAAATTCACAACAGCGATTTAAAGTTTCATGGGAAACATTTCCTCTAGTATGGGGCCCTTCAAATATTACGTAGCTCAATATTTGACCAATTTTGACCCCTCCTGCTCTTAATACAACGTAAAAAAAGTAAAACCAATAGATTCCCATTCCATAGGTTTACATTATCCTCTTCGGTATCCAAGGTCACATGTTTTTAGAAGTTTTTGCGTATTTTTTTTAATTTTTTAATTTATTTTAGCTACTTTTCTTAAATTTTGATGCAATTAAGAGAACGCATAAATCTTATTTAGTTTCCTTATTTTACTAGAACTCGAGAAAAATAATCACAATTAATTAAAAAAAATTAAATAATACTCAAAAACTTGAGTATACATATGTGTACTTTTTTAGCTAAGAGGTTAAAGCGATAAATATTCACATCCACTACGTCAGATATTCATAAAGCGTTAGGTTATACATAGTTCATTCTAATTGCCGCAATAAATCGGGTTTAACCTAGTAATGGCTAGCGGTGTCATATGGCAACTTATTTTGCTGAGCCATTGCTGAGCCAGGTTCAAAAACAATTTTTTTCTCAAGTTACTTTCTTGATCTATCTAATTTGGTTCCCGCTCGTCTTTAATGGGTTAAGGTTTCGTGTTTATGAACAGCTGATTTGCTCTCATAGTGAATGTTTATGAAACTCCGAGTTTAATTTGACGTTGCTTTGTTTAAATTTTTGAAATTCCTTCTAACATAAAATTAGTTTTGTTTATTGTGAAATTATATTTTATCATAATTCAGAAATACGTGGAAACTGGAAAAACCTAGAAAAAAATAAGAACAGCGGCGATGATGGGTTTGCATGCCCATAAACACCAAATAAAATAAAGTTAAAAGTGTGTTTAACAAAAAATATTTGTAAGATTAACTAAGAGTTTAACATTAAACACCAAAATGATCCATAAACTTGAGTTAAGTTTATGCGGCAATGCAGCCGTACTATAACAACGTTTCACAATTTTGTTGAGTTCTAGGCTTGTCAAAGTGTACTTTTATCCCTTTCGATTCATTTCCTCTGAAAATAAAGCTACCGTCAATACGTAATTAACAGGGTTAGCAAGTTGCCGGAAATAGACCGAGCCGGCCTGAAGAACCAGTAGCCGGATAAAATATCGAAAAGTCAGTTTTTTGAAGCCATATCAATTTCAGGTCATGTTATGAAATTATTTTAACCAAAAATTTGTAGTTCTAATATGTATATGTATATATGTATATGTATATTCATACATACACACATATTTATAATATTTAAATCAAGAAAATATATTTTCAGGCTAAATAAATTAAAATTTATCAAACATTTTTTATATAAAAATTGATTGCACCGAATACATATGAGCTTATAAGAAAAAGCACTGACTACCGATAATATAGCTGAGCAGTATGCGGCTGAGGCAGGGCCGTAGCCAGAAATTTTTTTCGGGGGGGGGGGGGTTTTCATTCGAAGAAAATATTCATAAATATTAATTTTTATCAAACTGATTTTTAAATACAATAAATTAAATCGTTGATAAATTTGATGGACCCTATAAAATTAAAATTTTAGGAAAAATTTTCCGATTTTTTTAATCTTAACCTAAAAAAATGGCCAAAAGTGACAAAAAACTCCCAGAATAATCAAATTAAATTTTTTCAAATAAATATTATTCAATGTGCATTCTAATTCATTTTTTTATCGTGAGGGACATAATTTCATTACCCAACCTCAAAAAAAGTACCAAAAATAGTAAAGGCTCATTTTTTTCAAATGATCATCATTGAGAATTTGAGCCATTATCAATGATACGGAACCCGGATGAGGTTGGCTTATATTCCCTAAATTCGTGAAGTCACAGCATTGAAAGAGATCTTTCTAGTCGTGGTGCTCTGAGCAATAATGCGTTAAAAAATTAATTTTAAGATGGGTTTTGCTAATAAGATGGAGTTTTTGCGAAAGAATTTTTCACGTTGAACACGAATCTGAGGTCAAAAACTTTCTATCACGTCATGTTTTAGGAAAAAAATGGGGTTCAAGCAAGTCTTATTTTACAAGGATCCGATAATTTTTTCTATTTTTATTATTTTTTAAACTCTTCAAACTGATTCAGGACGAAACCTTAAATCTAAAACAGTTACTGACCTAGAAAAACTTTTAATACAGGAGTGCTCAGTATCAGCTTCTCTTTTTGAGTCCGTAGTCAAACCTCATGTCGAAGAAAACAAATCGGATTTGATCGCATAGTGTAACTAAGATTTCAAATTTATTTTTTATATTTGACTTTTTAGAAAAAAAAAAACCGATGGAAGTAAAAAATATCGTTATATAGATTTTATTTTGAATTTTTTTCCATCCATTGGCAATTAATCTCAAAAATTAGAATAAAGTTTCCACATTTCGGGGGGGGGAGGTCAGAACCCCCCAAAACCTCCCCCCTAAATACGGCCTTGGGCTGGGGTATGGGTAATAGACAGAGTTCTCAGAATTATTTAGTCTCGACTACTGAATGTTTAAACTGGTTAAACTGAGCTCACACAAATTTTCTTAATGATGTTTGTGAACATGTTTCTCTTGCAATTTGCTTTAGCTCTTGCTAAACAAAGCCGAAAAGGCATCCGTTACATCACTAGTCGGGAGAATTATTATTAAATCAGCTTTTATGAGATTTTAAAATATTTTTAGAAATTAACGAGACAGCAAAAGTAAGATTTTGTCTTGAGCTTTTATTCTGCATTAAACTGGTTCATGTCTTCGGTAGGGCAAGGAAACCAATTAAGATTTCTCTTCAAACCTTGACATTTTTGTTAATAATTCTTATGGGATTAAGATTTAGGAATTTTTTCCATAACGTCATTTTTTGAATCACTAGTAAACCCAATGAGCAGAAGTTACGGATGTAAAATACTTCCTTCCTTCCAGATAAATATCAACCATTATGATATACCTTTTGAAAAAACAAAAGTAGCTAAAAGCCGACGCCTTCTTTAGAATTCTCTAGATCCACTGGTAGGCTAAAGTAAAATTCTCAATAGAATCGTATAGATAATTGTTTTGGTATGAACAATTTCAAGCTGACTACAATGAATATTTTTGAAATTTCTATATATTTATAACTAATAGTTTTAAGTAAAACCTTACATTTCTAATTAATTTTGCGGTTACATCAATTAGCGAAATAAATCAATAAATTATAGTACCAAACTTGAATGACTACATGAAAAGTAAATATAAACAAATTCAAACCTCAAAATTTCAATCAATGTTTTTTCCTATATAATTATAGGGGGTGATTCAGAACTGCGTACATATATTTTAACACATATTCCTTAGCTCACAGGGTCGCAATCGATTGATTTGATTTTTTTATGGGTAACATGTACTTCGACCTTAAAGATCTATTGTACCCCTAGTCACACAGGGTCCCAAACCTGAGGTTCTAAATTATATGTGAAGGCAATGCTGAGCCTACCTTTTGACATAAAACATGATCTGCAGTGTAATGAAAAGATATTGAGGTCTACTAGATAATACAATAAAAGAACAATGGAAAACTAATCTGTGGAGGTGGTAATTGTTGGCATAGAAAAAATCAGACAATTCGAGGAAAATCGAAATTTTTCTGGAAAAAATATGTAAACGTTTTTTTTGCTATTTTTAGAATTCAAAGCTTTGAATTCAAAACTTTGGTCGGAATAGTGATAAGTCTGAAATAGAACGACTAACTTTTATTTTGCATTATTAAAATAATAAATTGTAAATTGTGAGCATGATTTTTAGCATGCATACATGATTGATAGCTTGTTGGAATGTTGAGCTCTACTAGACAGAAATTAGCAGAAAAAAAAATTTTCGTGCCTTAAATTTGCACAAATAATTTCGACCAAAAAACTCTAGAAATGAGCGAGTTCACACACTTTTTTACTCCTGGGTTAAAGAATATGTGGTCGAAAAATCTGCACGCAGTTTTGAATCACCCTGCATAACTTTGTGAAATTTTTATTATGAGATATTGAGCATACATATGTATGTAATATATGAATACCTACATATACATATGTATACGAATGAGTAATAAGAGAATCACTTGAAAAACCGCAAGAACAACGAGACCACAACTCATTAGACGAAAAACGAATGACATAAGAAGTGCATCAAATACCTCCAACCCATACGATTCTATCCCAATGTTTGCCACGCCTCATTCCCACACTTTGTACTCATTCGTTCATATTTTAAACTGCAAACAAATTCGCACACAATGCGAACGAACAATGGCAAATGGTGGTAACCCTTCAGTCAGTCAGAATTTGAGTTATTACATTTGTCAGGAAATGACATTTGAAGACGCATCATCATATCGACTGCTGCAACTACTGCTGCTGGTTCTGCTATTGCAGTTGCTAGCTGATGTTGTTGCAACTGCTGCAGTTGTTGCCTGTCGATGGCACTAAATTTGATGGCATAGGTGTGAAACGGCAACAACTATCATTCTTCTTGTGTGCATAGATACTATATACAAACCGTAGCTGTCAAATTGTTGCTGGTGTGTGTGTGGGTAGATTTATACAAAACCACACATTCACCCAGTTGTGAATTAATGTGTGTGTACTTTAGGTGAAATTTCAAACTCACACACACACACGCTCATACTCACTCACAATCAGATAACAACAAACATTCAAACATTACACATAGAGTAGTAGTAGTAGGTAAGGTACAACTGTATAAAGTGTGGGCGTAATTACCGCTATTGGAGGCATGTCTGCACAGTAAAAGAGTTGGTGTGAGGCACATACGCAGTCAGTACATTGTGTCAAGATAATAATAAATCGTTTTCACGCCAAAATTGCGGTTAATGATGTTTCGTACTTCAGTTGCTCGAACTGCATTTGTATGTGTGCTTGTGCGTGTGTGTAGGTACTCCAATATGTAAATATGTAGGAATTCGTATGTAATGTGTATGTGTATATTTGATTATCTGCATTTTGTTCAATTTGTACCACAATAATAAGATTTTCTAATATTAAAACATTGTGTGGCATCCATTACACCACAATTGTTATAGTCTGCTTTTCAGCCACCATTCTCCCAACTTCCTTTGTGTTCTCTCTCTCGGTTTGTCTCTCAACGGTCGATAACTGTGTCTACTGTGTGTGTGTGTGTGTGTGTGTGTGCATGCTGCTGCTGAAAGCAATACTTCATTTGCATCATGTGCATCCATTAAATAATTTACACGAATTTACATTTGAAATTAGCAATTGCGACAGCATGTGATGAATTACTCGATTTTACGTTGACACCTTAACGATAAATAGTAGGTACATATCTACAAATATACAAGGTGCACACAACGTAGGTACAAATAGTTTCAAATGTCTGTATAAATGTTCCAGAAATTTATTACCTAGTATATGTAACATAGAGTATTTAACTTACTTATTTGTTTATACACATTTATTATCTGAAATTGTCTGATTCTGTCTGATTATGCATCCGAAAACCTCTTTGCACCTTTGGATTCCCTATACCTTACTTCCAAATCCTCGTGAATTTTTCATGCTGTATTCTATTCAAGATATTCAATTAGAGGTAGAAGTAATTAGAATTCTCTTATGATATTCGTAGTTATGATTCATGTGTCTACAGTAATTCCTCTGCCATCTTATAATCGAACTATGCAGACTGAACCTAAATCTTAAATTAAAATCCCCAACTTTAAATTATGCATATGCATTTGAAAAAAATTAAGAATTTCAGCAATTCATTTACTAAAGTTCACATTGAGCTCACAAATTATTAAACCCCATTGCAACAATTGAGCTCATTAAAGCCTTATAAATTTTTATCGCTTGATGGTTTTGCATGCACAAAAAAATTGCAAATATGACAAATTTAAATAATTTGAAATAACAACGAACAAATTAAAAAATATGCAAATCACAATGACTTGGATATTTGTTCAAGAGAGAGAGAGGGTAGGAAAAAAAATACCAATTGCAAGTTATTTATGGAAGAATTGTTGTTGTGATTCTTGTTGTCACATCAACAAAACTTTATAAAATCCAAACGCTTTAAATAAAAATTAAAAAAAAAAATTCAAAAGAATCCATACAACAACATCGCGAAGCATCAACAACATTTGTGCGCGACGCGTTGTTGACATTTTACATGCAACATAATTATTTGAAGGCAATTATTTTTGTGTATGCAATTTTCGGGGTTAATGCAAAATGATTTTTCTCTCTACTTCTACCTCGTTTCCACCTCTGCTGCTGGGACTGCTTAACTCGATTCTATATGCAAATTCTAAACTCGAAAATTGCAATTGCAAAAATGCTGTTGCTGCTGCTAGTGCTGCCTGTTTTGTTGTTTACTGTTGACAATTATTTTTTGACTTTACAGTTTTTTTTTTTTTTTGGTTCGTTTTTGTTATGCTTTGGACCCTACCCAATTTGCGAGATCGCGCGCGTGAATTGTGAAGTTTTCACGCTGTTGCTGCCGCTGCTACTACAGCAGCGATATGTCAACTTTATTTAGTGTTGCTGCTGCTACTGCTGTTGTTATTGTTAGTTTTTGTGGTGTTTTTATTACAACTTTTGCTGCCGTTGTTGTTGTTTCAGTTTATTATTGTTGTTATTTCCCATTTTCAGTATTGCTGATTTGATTTTGCTAACTGCAGTTTAAATAAGATTTATGGTTTTTAAATTTTTTCCAATTACAATTACAAGTTCTTTCATTTTTTTTTTTATATTTTTTTTTGGTTTATTTGCACTTGAATAAGCTGATGATGTTGCTGTAGCAGCAACAATTCCTATATGCTGCAGTGTATTATTTCTCCGCTTTAATTTTTCGAGTTCAAGTTTGTGTAAAATTTCGATTTTTTCAATGAATGTTTTTCTTTATGTCAGCATCATCATTATCATCGTGACGAATATTGTCATCATTATCAACACTTATCATCTGCAAAGCAACAATAACAACATTAACATCATCATTGTAATCATTATTATCATTATCGTCATTATCGTTTTCATTCTCCCATTCTTCTTCTGTCATATTACTTTATCATATTATCTTCTTTTTTTTTGCCGGATGCTCACAGGAAGACTGTGATTCTTTTTAGTGATTTTGATATAATGTCTGCTGCAACAACAGCAACATTTTTAACAACAATGCCAGCAATAAAAAGTCACGACAATTTATGAAATTTTTATTGTTAGGCTTTTTTATGTATTAAATTTATAATTTTTTTTTTTTTTTTTTGTTTATTGATGTTTTCAAATTGTTAGATATTATGAATTCCATTGATTTCTCTTATCGACAACATTGGCCTATATTTCGATCACGAAAAGTTTTTTTTTTTTTTTTTTAAATAGATAACAATTTGAAATTTATTTCGATCTCTTGAAATGCTATAATTTTGTGTCAATTTCACCTGGGAAGATTTTAGCGAACTATTAATCTTCTTCTTAGCCCAGATACGGCTAATGCACTATATTTAGTAGCTACACTTCAGAAAGTTTTGATTTTGATTGAATATATTCTCATTTAATTAAAATCAAACATTTTTGGAGTGTACTATAGATAGAGTTGCTATATACAGATCGGGCTTCATCTGGACATTGAAAAAATATTTTTCCATACAACAAAAACAATTAATTAAAAAAATTATATATTTATGTGCACGAAAAAATCGGTCTTGTTATACACCGCTCGAAATGAATCTAGGTCTATTTTATGATGATTCCCAAAGTATTTCAGCTGTAGCGATTATCGTTCGTGAGCTGGACCATCTTGAAAAACCTTTTACATTTTTAAATTTTGCCTTTTTTCTGTTATTGAGAGAACAGCTGATAACACAGTGCAGCAAAATTTCAACTTTTGTCTTATGTTCGAGATTTTTCAACTGTTTTTAAACTTTTTTTTATTATCGACCATTTATCGAAAAAGTGTGTTTAAAACCCCATTTTTTAGAAGAAGCGTAAGAGAGAGAGGAAAAGTGTATATGCAAAAATTCTTTGCCTCTTTGTGCTTCAGACATCAAATTCGTATCTGTTAAAATAAAGAAATTTCTTAATAGCCCCTGAAGACTCCATTTTTCTGACTTCAGGCCTATATTATGGGAGAACTAGATATGATGGAGAAAAACTAAATAAGCAGTCGTGATCAGCGACCCTAAATACTATAAAACCGTTGGAAAATTTCACGCATAACACTATGCGACTATTTTCGGGTCATCGAAATCAAACCGCACGTGACTATTTTTTTTGGAAAATATACCCATCCAACAGCAAAAAACCCGCAGGGTTTGCAAAAGTTTGCTCGATTTTTTTAAAATTATTTTTTGAATTTTTCGAGTCTTAGGCCATTTTAGTGATTTTTATATACTCCAATTTTGACTTATAAATCGATTTTTCTCGGATGTATCCGATGTATGTCATCGTGATTCTTCTTAGAAATGTCGTTAATGTACAGATTAATCCATTTTGGAAGAACCTATATCCAGAAACGCAATTTTTGAGACTAAATGTTAGAAAAATGGCAATTTTTTTGAATTTTTTTTCTCTAATTTCGAAAATAATTAAAATTTCTTGCCACTTCTTCTGGCAAAAATGTATTAAATACTCCGGTGCGGTTTGATTTTTGGTGTCGCACAGTGTAACCAGTGTATCACACCATTTAAACTTTAAATTACGAAGCCGATGCATAAATATTTTAAGCGCCTGAGGCTTCTGCTATATTTTGGCAGAAAATGTTGAGACCTCTACAGAGCTAAACGTGTCAAGGACTTTTTCATAAAAATCCAAATGCTTCAAGCAGAAAAGTAGCTCAAATATGCAGTTGATCTTAATCATTTGTCCGCAAAGTGAAAAGGGAAGCTGCCCTTAAATCGTACAAAGTTCAGAAAGTCCCAGATCGGAATGCTACGAAAAACATTAACGCAAGAAATAGAACAAGAAAATTGTAGGCAAACTTTATAACATGGACGGACGTCATGGATGACGAAATATATATTTATTGGCGTACTTTTCGCAGCTTCCAGGCAATGACTTTTATTTAGCGAATCAGCGGGGAAATATGACAGAAAAGTACAAAACTCAAAAAAAAAAATCCAAGTTCAATAAGAAATTTCTCGTGTGCCAGCTGTGATAAAAGAAGCAGCATATGGCTGTGTACCATATCTAACTTCTGGGTCAATCAACATAATAGCATGTTCCCACTGAGCAGAAATTGAGTAGTTTCGGCAAATGGTTTTGAACGAAACTGCAATCGATCACATTGTGAAGCTGGTTTCGTTTCGTTTGACAGTTCATTGTTTATTTCTTGTTTGGTCTTAACAATTTGAATACGAAGTGAATCAAAATGATAAGCGAAATATTTAGCAACGTAATAAAAGTGTATAAAATAAAGCGTCAATTGTTATGTATCTTATTTTACTTCAACCGCAGCAACTATGCAGCCTTGCTGCCGCATGATCGCTTTTTTTGTCTTTCGCAGCTCCTCCACCTTTTCTGCCTATACATCGAGAAGCTCATAGTTCCTTTTCCCGCACACTTCACAAATTTCTTTTTTTTATATATTTGTTTCTTCATATTAATCAAGTTTTTCGCAAAGCAAAATTTAGGTGCCTGTATAGAAATGTCAGAGCAAATTCATTTCAATATTAATTTAAGTGAACACATTCAGAGTTACATTAGATTTTTGCTTTGTTTCTAATGCGGTTTCGTTGAAACCACCTCATTTCGGTGGTTTTGTTTGACATATTTGTATATGCCGAAATTGAGCATTTCAACGCAGTTTCAGCCGAAACCTCAGAAATTATCGTAACCACACAATTTCGCCTCAATGTGAACATAGTATAAGGGAATTTCAGATTAAGTGGACTGGAGCTTCCAAAAACATTAATGAAAACTTCATAAAGGCCTCGTTGGAAAGAAATATAATTATTTTTTTTTTAATAAAAAAAAAATTTCACATAATTTGGATCATGCATGGCTTACTTAATTTTTTGATTTTTCAATGATAAAATTTTCGTGCGCACTCTTTATGTACTACAGTGTAGTTGCTTTTAAATGGCACCAGTCTTAACAAACTTGATTAACAAGAGTTTAGATGAAGCAAAAATTCCAGAAGCACTTACATAAAGTTTCAATTGTAAGGGCAATATATAAAACTGGGAAGAAATCTGATTGCAATAATTACAGACCAATATCAATTTTGCCAGTAATTGAAAAGGTGCTGAAGGAAGCCTCTTTGGCTTCACGGAATTTTTATTATCTATATATTTCTACTAATATTGTAATAATATACATAAGTAATATAAATAAATAAATAATAATAATAAATAATGAAAATTATAAGAAATGAATGGATGAAGAGGCACCTATTGAGTAGTACGATTGAAGGCAACAGTCAAATTCCAAAAGCTGAACTGGATTCAGGAAAAACAATATTATTGATACTAAATGAGCCTGCTATGCGCTTTCGCACGTTGAAGCAGTGTAAGTATAAGCAACCAGTGTTCACCGATGGGATTTTCCGTATAAAGCATTTAAAGCGCTGCAACCTAGCCATATCGCAATGATGACATTCCATCTATTTACAAAGTGATTGATTTGATTGTATACAAATTGCAATATATGAGTAAATATATAGAATATTAAAAAATTTAAGATTCCCTACCGCTTAGGTCTACACAGCTACAGCAATGAGTATCATTGGAAAATACAGAGCCTAGCGATGTTTGTATCCGCTTACCAATGAATGGAAAAAACTGTTGTGATCTAATAACTGTAGTAAGATTTTATTATGGTCAAGGAAAATCTTTGTCTTTCCCATTTTTATGTAGAATAAGTGGATACTCACTATCTTCAAACTTTCAATATACTATTTTAAAACGCGTAAACATAGCTTCAAAATATTTTTTAATCGATTAACTTAAGTTAGGGTTTTTCCCCCACCACTCCCCGTGTTTCCCTATTTTAGCGTAAATAAGAATTTTGTGGATTCACTTAAATTATATATGCCATTGCGAAATCTTTTGCATCCTTTTGCAACAACAATCAAATATTTTGTTATATTTGTTGCTTATTTTTATTTCTCAATTTTTCGTTCATTTGCGAGTATTTAATAAAGACAGCTTTTCTAAACTTGTTCTATTATTTTACTCGTTGTTGTTTTTATGTGATTGAGAATAATATTTTCGGTGGCTATACTCAGTCCTCCTCTCAGTACAATTTCAAGTTCATTAGAGGAGTAGTATTAGAAGTAGAGGAAGAACCTGAAGATATCTCATATTTTTCTAGTTATGTTAGTCACATTCTCTTGCGTGAATTTTTGCGTTTTATGTTGCACGATTCACCGCACTTGGGGAATGGCATTGAATTTTGTTACACGCCACGCCACGCCACCAACCCACCACAAACGCCGCCGAGATTCAACGCTTAACATTAGCGACGGTGATGGCGATGGCGATATTGATGACGATGAAAATTACGACGGCGAAGACTTTGGGGAAATGGAAATGGAGATGGCCAACTCAGGCACAAAAACAATTTTTCGGCCAAACTTAAAATTGAATTCGTGACTCAAATCGACTTCAAGTTCAATAAATAAATTTCATATTTGAATCTTCTTTCTTTTTTTGTTTTGTTGCTGCAATGCGCTGAGGCGGCGCAGATTTCGCGAATGTGATTGCATTTGAATAGGTAAGAAGTAGTATTCGTATTTTAGTTGTATGTTGGCGATTTTGTAAGGTAACTATGTATCTCATTTCTACGTACGTACGAACGATTGCATTTTTACGCTTCAGCTTCAATGAGTTCAATTTCTAATCTGCGCTTCTCAATTGCAACACAACAATAATATCGTACAACAACAAAAAAAATGTTGCTGTTGAATTTGGATTTTTCGTTTTTTGTTTTGTTTTTTTTTTTCTAAACATAAACAAGCAGAAGACGAAAAAAAAAAGATCATTAAATTAAGCAAAAAACCGCAAGTTTATTACCGCATCAATTACGTATACGTTGCTTTTTGCAAATAAATTTTGCGGTTTGTTTCTTTTCGTTCATTGCGACTTTGTGTCTGGATCTGCGCCTGCGATTCATCGAATCGATCGATCGATCGCATGTTTGTGGCTCATTTTTTAATTTGAATTTCATTTTTTTATTTTAGGATTCCTTCTCAATTGCAACTGCCGCGCTGCAGCACACAATTGAATTGAGTTATTCACGACTTAATAAAAAGGCATGGAATTATTTTATCTTCGTCAATTTTGCATGTAAAAATATTTTAATCAGTTGCAGTCAATTAAGCCAAAAAAATTTAAGTTAAAAGTAAATTATTATAATAAAACAGAAATAAATAATTGAAGTTGAAATATTATTTCGACAATATTTGTACACAGAGATTACGTTAGAGGTACGGGATTTAGTGAAAGCTTTGTATTGGCCAATTCGAGCCATGTGCATATTGTTGTGATTCCTCATTGAATATATTATATTTTAATCTAACAAAATACTGACTTCTAATACAAAGTTTATTGGCTCAGAACGAAATTGGTTATCAATCAGGGTTTTGATTACTAACAAGGAAAAGAACCAATCTACAAAGAATTACAGAAGTGTGTCCGCCTAGCCAAGATTCGCAAAAAAAAAAAAACTAAGTAAAAGATATTCTCTGGAATATTTATATATTTTATTAAAAAAAACTTCAATGAATGACAAGATAACTCTTAGACATTTTTACAAAACATAAATGATTTCGTCGGTTAAAAGATCAAAGTATAGATTTAGCATTTTCTTCATCCCAGACTTAGGCATAAATTTCCAAAAAGAAAGATTCCAGTAAGAGCGGTCCTTATACTCTTGTTTTCTTGTTTAAATTGGTTGTAATACAGGTAAGAGTTTAACCTGAAAAATTTTGTTTCAAATGTGATCGCAATTCGATACAATGAAGAAATAGTTCGGAGAAGAAATTGACGTTTGCTTTGGTTGATTCCAATTGGAGTAAACATATTTATTTTTAATTTTATTTTAATCACCATGCTGGTAAAGCAAATGCAATATTTTATTGCATCTGGTTCCGCCATTTTAATTTTTTTGTAAATATAAAACTTAAAATATTTTGGTTGGCTTTCTTCTAAGATTATTTCAGTGTTCAAGAGTTTATAAGGCGCTGATTTTACCCCCCCCCCTCCCCCCCCCACAGAACCCAACAATCTTATAGTAAACGGCCATTTTTGATAAAAAATAAAAAATATTTAGATTTTTCCAAAAAAAACAGCAGTAAAAAGTATATACTTTCAACAAACGAAAAACATTAGGATTCAAAATATTATATTATATTCTATTTTAATAATAATAATTTAATATAAATATTAAAATGGGAGCGGATATTTGAATCAATTCTGATTAACCGCCTTGCTTGGCGTGCTAATATGATGCACGTTACAGTGCAACTAGTTATTAAATACATTCAGACTAAATTAAATCTACAATTTCAACACCAGCTTATAAATGTCTTACTTTTAGAAAGCTCGATAATGGTCTAGTTTTTCGATTGAATTTAGTACTAAATTTTAGTCTGATATTGGTTTAACTTTTCCGTTTTTGATCTGAATTCTGGTTTGATTGTAAGTCAGAATTTTGTTTTATTTTAGTTTGAATTTTAATCTGAATTTGGTTTGAGTTTTGATCCATGTTTGGTCTAAATTTTGATTTGCTTTCCAGCGTTTGCAGACCAGCATTTGATCTGATTTCTGGCCTAAATTTTAGCTTGCTTTTAATTAATATTTGGCGTCTTTTTAGCCTCAATTTTAATCTAACTCTTACTATGAGTTGTGGTTTTCGTTTTTCGTCTGAATTGGATTGATTTTGGTCTGAATTTCGGCCCAAAATCGGTCTAAATTTTGTTTTAAAATTTGGTCTGAATTCGTCTGGAATTTTTGTTTAATTTAAATTATAATTTTTTGATGTAAATATTTGCCAGATATTCCCACTAGTTTTTGGTTTAAATTTCGGTTTACTTTCGTTCGGTATTTGGTGTCCTTTTGGCCTAGGTTAGTTAGGTTTAGGCCTGAACGGCCCATTTTGATACCACATAGTTGAGCCTACAGTTTAACGCCGATTCCGAACAGCGGTGTGGCAATTTTTTATTCGGCTTGATGGTTTTGCCATTACCAACCAAGCTGTGTGCTTATACACTATCTTATAATTCTCATACACTTCATATTGATAGTGAATATAAGAAAATTATGAAAATTAGCCTCCAGACGAAGACGAGAATCGAACCCAAACCTCCCAGATGAAAGTTTAGTGAAATACCGACTATAGAGGTCGTCGTTTTGGCCTAAAGTTTTGTCTAATTATTGGTTTGAGTTGTGGTGTAAATTTTTTTGAATTTTGGAATGAATTTTAAAATTTCTTTGATCTGAATTTGGTCTCATTTTGATCTACATTTTTTATCTGAATTTGGTTCTTATCTGGGTTTGAACTTCGATCTGAAAAAAGTATTTGAATTTTAGTTACAAATTTAGTCGAAATTTCCGCCTGAATTTCTACCCGATTTTAATTTGAATTTTGGTCTCAGTTTGGTTCCAGTTATCTTTTAATTTTTGACCTGTATTTGATAAATTTGTTCCCTAGTTTTTGGTCTAGGTCTGGGTTTTGGTCGATAGTGAGTCTGATATTTATCTTTTAATTTAGTAAAATCAGCTCCCCCCTCCCCCAGAAACCCAAATCCTAGAACCTCCACTGCTCGTAGATTAACAAGGAAATTGTAGTTTTAGCCAAATATTATAGTTGTTTTGATAGGATTAAAGTGACCAACCAAGTGTTTAAAGCTGAATACAAACTGTCCCCACAACTGGTGGAGTCTATTCAGTATTCCGATCTTAGGGAAGCAAGTCTAAAGTTCAGTTAAGACCTTGTGGGAATTGAATTAATCTCCATTGTGATATGTACACTAACAACAACACAAATGGCACAGTACAACAGTAAATTTCAAATGTCGAATGAATAACTTTCTCTATCACCTCTGGGATTCCCGTTTAGGGGGTCAAAACCCATAATTTTCGTATACCCGGAACCACAGTTTACATGTTTCATAGCTAAGAGAAAGTTGTTTATCATGGAAGGGAGGAAAAAATTATTTAAACAGCAACACTCCGCCAACCCACCCTTTTGGGTATTATATGTAACCACTATCCGATATGACTATGACAGGTAAAGGATCTCGAAACTTTATGTAGGGTTTTGGTGAAAAATGTTCCTCATCGAAAAGTAGTTGGGGTCAGCGAAAGTCAAAATTACCTATTTTTAAGAGATTAACCCTTGAAAAGCAAACAATTTTATTTTATAATAATCCCTTTATACTGCATTAATTGTTGAAAAAATAATAAACATTCTTCGGAGAAAATAATCTCCATCAAAAAATTGTTGAATTAAAGACCAAAACCAACTTTTTTCAGAAATTAATCTTTGAAATTACTTTTCTTTGCTTTTATATTGCCTTTATACTGGATTTACCGTTGAAAAAATACACCAGCAGTCTTTGAGAAAAATATTTCCAATCAAAATTACAGGGTCAGAATCAGCGACCCCGATTTATCCTCAAAAAATTATCTATTCGCCATTTGATTTTGTAAAGCGTCAAATTGTTGCACAGTGTAATCATCCTAAAGTTTTATAGTTAAGGTCCGTATTAACCAAACCGCAAAGTGATAACTAGAGTGATAAAAATAATGTTTTCATTTGCAATTTAGTTTTATACTATTGTTCAACACAAAAAATTATTAAAACAATAATAATAAATCATTTGAAAAAAAATTGTAATGATATATTACAAAAAAAAAGAAGAAAAATATTGTAATAAAAGTGCTATAATGCCAATAATATTTTTGTTAGTAGTTACCTCAAAATAAAAATAAAATAATAAAAATTCATAAACAAAAACCTTGAGCACAAAGTACGATAATAAAATTTCAAATAGTCTACAGAAAAAAATCTACTAAGAAAAACTGAAACTGAAATGCAATTGTTAAACTTCCAACATAAAATGCTACGATTACAACAACAGAAAAACAAACCATTGAAATTTAAGTGCCGAATAAAAAGGATGAAGAGAATATTTCATGATTTCGTGCCGAATATATTGCGAGAATTGATTTTTCTTTATTGTAGATACTCGAACTCGTAAATAAATGTAAATTTTCAAACCAAAACACCTGACAATCTAAAGTGTCAATTATACGTGTTGATGCAACAAATTGTCGTCATGACATTTACGGTATATACACGTACATAGATGACAAATAAATTAAATTCTATACTTCTTCTTTTTCACTTCTTCTTCGATTTCTTCTCTTCTACTGCTTCTTCATACTCTTCTGTCTTTGCATTTTTCCAAAAATTTATTATGTCTTGTTTGCGTAGCGGTAATAAAATAATCGAATTGAATGAGTCTATATCAAAAGATGGCGCGGCGGCGTCTTTTTTTTCTTTTCGCAGTGATAAACAACAGCAGTGTGATTGTGGTTATGTTGCACTATTTACAGAGTTGGAATTGCAGTGAGAAGGCTATTGAAAGGGAGTGTCTGGCACTGTCTCCCTCAATAACTACGGTGCAATAAATTGTCGAAACAGACAAAAATATCTATGCAGTGTGTAAAATATCACTTAACTAAATAAATAATATATTAAAAAGTCATTAATATGAAATTACTTGGATATCTTTATTAGGTATTGGTTTAATACTTATCGGCATAGTGAAGAACATTAACAATTTGTGTTTACATGTGGATTTCAGTAGGGTACTTATCGTGCTCGTACTTTGAAGTTATCTATTATTTATTTATTATAGACATTTTATAGCAGAATTTTTATTTCACTCTTGTTCAATCAATGCTTTATATTACTTTTTAATATGAAATATTTGTTTTTTGTAGCCGACATTTAAAACTGTGCGGATTCTACATATGAAATGTTATTTACTTATTTTTTTCAAAAATTTGGAATCAAAAATCACTTCTAACCATTGATGGAATTCCCAAATTTAAAGTTGTACTTAATATATCAAAAAAAAAAAAAATTGGAGTTAAATGAGATCATTGGTTTTGTCCTTTTTTTTCTTCACTGTTACTTTTCAATTTGTCGTGCCCCAAAGAAATTTCTTTTGTAACAAATTTCGTGAGTTCATATGCATATGTACGAGAGCAGTTTGATAAGTTAGTGACTTTTTGAATTTCCCGCGTAATAACTTTAAATACAACACTGATTCCATCCATCGACCATCTGTTAATATACTACTGTCAAATTTTGAGCAAGCTGCGTCATTTAGTTTGTATTTGACAGCCATTGAAAGCAAACATCTTCGTGAATTTCGACAAAAATGGAATGGAAAATGGAATGAATTTCGTGTGCTCATCAAGCATTATATTTGCGTAAAAAAACCATCACCAAAACCAAGAAAAGGCTTGATAAATACTATGGGAACTCTGCACTATTAACTTATTATTAATGGTCAAGAAGTGGTTAACTGGATTCCGTTGTGGTCGCACAAGCATAAGTGACACCGAAAGTTCAAGTCGCCCAAAAGAGGTAGTCGCGCCAGAAATCGCCAATAAATTTCATGAAATAATATTGGAAGATCAGAGAATGAAAGTGCGTGAGGCGGCTGAGACTGTAGGCATCTCTACTAAGTAACTCTATGTAACTGACATAACATTTTACATGAATATTTAGATTTGAAAAAACTATCCGTGCGGTGAGTGCCGCACACTCGACCATAAGCGCAACCATGCGGCCACTTCAAATGAGTGTTTGACAATGTTCAACCGTAACCCAAACGAGTTTTTGCGCCATTTCATAACCGTGCATGAAACATGGATCCATCACAACACACCAGAGACCAATGCACAGTCAAAATAGTGAATTTCTCCGGGTGAACGTACACCAAAGAAGGCCTTGGAAAGGACGGATTCAACATTGATTTGAAGAAAAAACGGTCACATTTGGAGAAGAAAAAAGTACTCACCCACCATGAGAAATGCACACGTGTGTAGTCGCAATGGCAAAAATCTATAAATTAGGCTACGAACCGTTACCCCATTCTGCATATTATCCAGATCTAACCCCCTTTGACTATTTCTTGTTTCCAAACCTGAAGAAACGACTCAGCGGTAAGTGATTTATGCCAAATGAAGAGGTCATCACTGAAAAAAAACCTGTTATTTGGAAGAAATAAAAAATTGGAAAAACACTGGACTAATTGTATCGAGCTAAAAGGAGACTATGTTGAGAAATAAAACGCTTTTTTGCCAAAAAAAATATCTTTTATTCAAAAAGTCACTGACTTATCAAACTGCCCTCGTATATCGTCATCAGTATTTAGATATTTTAGCCCAAAGATATTTTTGATTTTTTACAGGAGAAGTAAAAACTTTCTAAAATCCAAAAATATTGCTTTAAATATATGCAGTTGCAGTTTAAAATAAACGTAAAGTTAACTAATACAGTATTTTGGTGAGTTAAATTTTAGTATTACAAAATATTTTTTTTTTTTTTTGTTATTTAGGCTTAAAATTTTTTTTGGCCAAAAGCAAATTGTACCTAAAACGTGTCAATTGTACCTAATTTACCTTGTAGTTTGAAAAAGTCGCGAAAAGGTACAACTGTACCTATTTTTCCATCACTGCTTCGGATCCCCTTTTTTCTCAAAAATTTCCTCCAAAGAGACTCTTAAAATCAGTATTCGATTGTGGTGCAAGTGTGTATTGAAATAAAAACATCTTTTTCAAATAGAAATTGGTAGTTTACATCTGAACAACAAAAGGCTTGAAAGCACCCAAATATATATACGTAGCCTTCCAACATTGTGAAATTATGATTATGCACGACTTGCACATAATTGAATTAAATGAACCTTATCTCCAAAATTACAATTATTGGGATATTCATTAGATTTTTAGAGTAAGATGCAATTTGAATACGTGTTTTAAATTTCAAATGCCATAAAGATCAAATAAAACAACAAAAGTAGAAAATTCTACGATAATAATTCTTACCCTTCATTTTATGTATAGAAACATAAAGACAGTGGAGACATTCAAATTTCAATGTATGTATGGGACTAGCATAAATAAGTAATTGAGGAAATTTTCTGCCTAATTGAAGCTGAAGAAAAGAATTATTACTTATGATGGTGCGTGGTGTGGTACAACATGTATGTTTTACCCTAAAAATGCTCTCAAACAATTGTATAATTTTAACCCCCAATCGTTTCTTCTTACTCTAGTATATGCGTAAATATTATTTTACAACAAACTCATAACATTTTACGATTTGCAATTCTAAGCAGCAGTTTTATGCATACAATTCATTTATTTTTCGAAACCATTTGCAATGCGTTGCAATTTTCAATATTTATAACGTATATATAAAAATATAAACGAATATATCTAACTATTTACATTTGATTTCGTACTTTTGCCCCGCCCACCTTACAAATGTGAGAATTTGTCGTTGTTTTTATTATCACATGTTGTGGTTTTTATTTTATTTATTTGATTTTTATTATTTTCCTTTTCCATTGTATTTTATTTATTATTTTCAAACGAAAAAAGTGTTTGTATTTTTTTAGTGTAAGAATAATATAGGCTTTTTTTTGTATCATACTATAAACAAGTTTGAGCCCGTGCTTTTATCGACTACCCTGAACCTGGTAGAGATGCTGATGCCTTTATTTTTAAGCAAAATTTATATTGATGAAAATGCTGATGCTTGAATACCACATTAACAGAATAATTGGCACTCTCGAAGATATGAAAAGGTTGAAGATATCAAACTTTAAGGTGCTACCATGGTTGATAACAAATTTTCGCTGTGAATGAGGAATTGGTTAGTGTTATTTTATTTTGTTACACAGTAGTTGAATGATTAGATTTGGCCAAGTACATTAAGGTACCACTTAGGCCGTTGGAGGCTACACAACTGCGATCTGACAGAATGTCTTTAACATAAGAAAATAATAATTAATTTTACTACTTAATAATTTTGGTTCGGTTCGGGTATACATTAGGTAAGAATTACAAGCATTATTTTTGGATTTATGGGTGAGGGGAGAAGATAGGGTAGCCAGATTTTTGAACCGCGAAGTCAGTTCATTAGACGTTGTAAAGCAGTGAAAATCAGTACAGTTTTTAAGCTTTGATTACCTAGTAATTTCAATGTAATATAGTGACGTTTATCCTGAAACTTTTTCTCCGATTTTATATGTTCATTTTACATTATTTTTTCTTCGTCAGTAGGCAATGTTGATTACGTATCAGTTTCCATATTTAGAGGATTGTGACAACTGAGGACAATAATCAAATTTAATTAATAACAAATCCCTTTCACTCATTTAAAAACATACGTTAACCTGTTTTAATTTAAGCAAATATTGCTTAAAGGGTGAGACTGTAATCAAAAACGATTTTAAAACCATTAAGGTGAAGCATAAAAATTCTTAAGATATTAATTTGGGAAAATCAATACAAAATCAGTACATTTTCGTTCTGATTTTGAGATTTCAAAAAATCAGTATCGAAAAAAAAAATCAGGGCATGCACTGATCAAATCAGTACGTCTGGCTACCTTAGGAGAAGAAGACAAAGAAAAATTACAGCGAAAAACCACAATTTCTGACAATTCTTGCATAATGCAATCGAATGGAACGCAGGTTTTAAACCTTAAGCACAATTACCATGGGGGACAAGTAGTAAACAGCTGATCAGTACCGTCGTCGTAAAAAATTCGAGTAAACACAATTGCGATTGACGGGCGGTGGCAGTTCTACGATTTGGGTTTGGGGGGGCCTGACTTTACTAAATTAAAAGATAAATCTCAGAGTCACTATTGACTAAAACTCAGACCTAGACCAAAAACTAGTGCAAAAATTTTATCAACTACAGCTCAAAAATTAAAAGATAACTGGAACAAAACTGAGACCTAAATTCAAACTAAAACCGGATACAAATTTAGAAGGAAATTTCGACCAAATTTCAAACTAAAATTCAAATACTTTTTTCATATCGAAGTTCAAACCAAAAAACGAACCAAATTCAGATCAAAATGAGACCAAATTCAGATCAAAATCTTGATTATGACTTTTCTGATGAATTTATATTGTTAAATGATCTATTCTGAGAAAACAATTCGAAACAATTTGATACATCTCTATTTTTTGAGTCATTTTTAGTTCAAACAAAAACCCGAAAAAATAAATTAAGATAACAGTTGATTTGGATAGTACTTTAAAGGAATTTTTAAAATATGTATGTATTCATATCACTCTTAGCATCGGTATCACTATTAATATTGACCTGGTGGTGAGTTTACGATCTCACAACTCCATAATCAAGCACTTCATTTTTATGAAAAATTAAAGCCTGTCATACATTACTTAAAATGTAAATATATCTTAATTTGACCAAAAAACCAATACCTTTTAAATTTCAACGAGATCCGGGTACCGGGCAACAGCCGGTTAAAAAAAAAACAATGTTCAGACCACGAATCGGACCAAAATTCTAACAAAAATCAACCCAAATGAGATCAAATTCAGGTCAAAACTCAGACTAAAAACCCAAAATTCAAACCGAATCAAAACCAAAATCAGTTTTAAAATTCATTCCAAAATTAAAAAAAAAAGTTTAGACAACAACTCAGATCAATAGTTACATAAAACTTTAGGCCAAAAGGACACCAAATATCGAACGAAAGTAACCCTAAATTCAGACCAAAAACTAGTGGGAATATCTGATAAATATTTACATGAAAAAATGTTAACTTAAATTAAACAAAAACCAGACAAAAATTCCAGACGAATTCAGACCAAATTTTAAAACAAAATTAAGACCGATTTCGGACCGAAATTTAGCCCAAAATAGTATCAAAATCAAACCAATTTAGACGAAAATATTAACCACAACTCAAACTAAAAGTTGAATTAAAACTGAGGCTAAAAAGACTCCAAATACAAATTAAAAGCAAGCCAAAATTTAGACCAGAAAGCAGATCAAACGCTGGTCTGCAAACGCTGGAAAGCAAATCAAAATTTTAACCAAATAAGGATTAAAACTCAAACCAAATTCAGACTAAAATTCAAACTAAAATAAAACAAAATTCTGATTTACAATCAAACCAGAATTCAGATCAAAAACGGGCAAAAACAGAAAAGTTAAACCAATATCAGATTAAAATTTAGTACAAAATTCAATCTAAAAACTAGACCATTATCAAGCTTTCTAAAAGTAAGACATTTATAAGCTGGCGTTGAAATTGTAGATTTAATGTAGTCTGAATGTATTTAATAACCAGTTACACTGTAACGTGCGGGAACAATAGATCTCTTAAGGCCGTAGTTCATCACACCCTTTCTAATCTAATCTAATCTACTGTAACGTGCATCCTATTGGCATGCCAAGGATGGCAGCTAATAAGAATTGATACAAATATCCAACCCTATTTTAATATTTACATTAAATTATTATTATTAAAATAAAATATAATATAAAATAATATTTTAAATCCTACATTTTTTCGTTTGTTGAAAGTATATGCTTTTCATTGCTGGTGGCTTTTTTTGGAAAAATCCAAATACTTTTGATTTCTCGAAAATGACTGTTTTCTATAAGATTATTGGGTTCTAGAGGGGTCTTCAGCCCCTATAGCCTCCCCCCTCTGGATACGCTACTGGTGTCAGGTCGTCGGGCAATCAGCTGCCATATTCCATTGACAAGAAAATAATATTTGAAGTGAAATCTTTTTTTGATTTGGAAAAAATGTTTTGCAAATTTCTTCCAAATTTTGCAGTTTACATTTATAATTAATAAGCTGCGTTTTATTCGCCACTTGCTTCTAGTTATGTATAACTAGCAGCGATAATTGTATGGGAAAACAAAATAATTAAAACTGTTATGTATCCTTAACTAGTTGTTTAACTACATCATATTCTATTGTGAACTGCTAATAGCGAAACAAGAAGCATGACAGTTTGCAAAAGAAATAAAAAAAGGAAAATATTTGAAATGTCTGGCGGTGAAAATAAGTTAGAATCATCGTTAAATGTTCTTATAAAGGGTAAAAACTAAAAACAATGCCCACGATTAACCGCAATGAATGGGATCACCTCTAGCTGCTGAGCAGTTTCAATATAACGAAGAAGAGACTTAACAACTTGGTCGTTTTATTCGCACATGTTAAACTAGCTGGTGAATAAAACATAGCTATATTAAAAATTATTAGGCTTTGAATGAACAATGATGCCAGAAGAATATCAAAAAGTTCATAGAACTAGCAGATCAGACGATCGTTTTGGAACCAGCTACGGTTCCTCATCAGTGATCTTTGTGATAGTTCCCTAATTTCAACAATCTATATAAGTAAAAATACTGTAAAGTAAATGAGAATTACAAAGACAGTTTTTTCACTGAATAGTATTATTGAAAGGAACTACCACTACCGTTCTATGTACTTTTTGCCAAGATTGTGTCTTTTATTTATACATTTCTGTAGCCCTTGATGAACAAATCGTACAAACATCTATACTTTCGCAGTTCTTCTATTAGCAACTCATTAAAATTAATTTTGTTGTTTTATTTTTAAATAAATTGATCTTATACAATTCAAGTACGCTGAAGATGATGGCTTTTACAGTTTTTCTCTATATCGTCTAATAATGGGTTAAAAAAGAAACGTCCATAAAAAAAATGTTTCTAGATTTTTAAACAAAATAAAAATCTACAAACAATTTTTTTTTGCACGATTTTTTTTCAACCCGTTTAGAAAATAATTAGACGACACAGAGAAAAACTGAGAAAGAAAGCCATTATGTTTAGCGTATTCGAATTATATAAGATCCACTTTCAAAACTCTTGAGCTTTTCTTTTTGGTCAATTTCATTGTGCAGTGTTTCTATACATATGGTACATGATTTTTTAAACCGTTAAACAAGACGTGATAGAGAAAAACTAAAAACGCCATCATGTTCAGCGTACTCAAATTATATAAGATCAACTTTCAAAACCCTTGAGCTTTTTTTTGGTAAATTCCATTGTGCAGTGTTATTATTTACTATTATTATGTTTTCATAAAATATTTTCATTATATATATTTTAATAAGTTGACAATCAGCTAATTAGATATGGAATCCTGTCTTGCCATCGCTGACGGGTAAAATAAAAAGATCTATTTTTATTTAGCCTCAACTCTGTCACTTCATACTATTGAGTGCGTTTTAATTTTGGCAGCTGTACAGCTATTGTGCCTCCACCTCAATAACCACGAAGTAGAAATATCAGCTGTTTCTGTGAAACTTGGCGACGTAACGGCCAATCAACCAATGTCATAAAGTAATAAACAAAAAATATTAATCGTGAATGATAACAATTTTATAGAAAATTTAAATAAAGGCATGGCAAATAATATTGAAAAAGTCCGCATCATTGTAGTAGGCGATTCAGGTAAGAGTATTAATAAAAGATGTGTGGAATAAATCTTTACTGGGCACCATATAAACAAATTAATATCTTAGTGGCAAAAGTTTTGAGACTTAAATCTTTCATATCAGTGTTAATTCACTGCTCAACGATTTGTTTCTAATTTATGGAGGATTTATTCATTTATAATTTTCTGTGCTTTTCAAGCTTAGTCGCCCATATTTTTTGTATTCTATGACAAATGTCACTAATTTGATTTGTGTGCAACTCACTATTTTATTCCGCAGGAGTTGGAAAAACTTGCCTCACACATTTGATTGCACACAATGAGTCGCTGACACATCCCGGTTGGACTGTCGGCTGCAACATTGAAGTGAAACTGCGCGAATACAAAGAAGGAACACCGCAACAACAACCCTATTTTATTGAGTTATTCGATATTGGTGGTTCATTGAGTCACAAAAATACGCGTGGCGTTTTTTATACTCCAACACATGGTATTATACTAGTGCATGATTTGACCAATCGCAAGAGTCATGAGAACCTACGTGAATGGCTTTACGAGATACTCAACAAAGATGGAAAAGACACGTATAAGTCTTGTACGGCCACAAGCACAAATGCATCACATGCTGACAACACATTCGACCCGGAACAGTTTATGGGTGCTACACAGATTCCGATACTGGTAATGGGTACAAAATTGGATTTAATTGATGAGAAACGACAACCGAAAACTGTGCAAAAAGCAGGCGGGATAGGTAAAAGTAAATAGCATTAATAATCTGACATACTCATTCTGTAATGGGTGTTTAATCACAAAAATGAAATATTCTTTATACACTATTAGCGGAACAGTGTGGCGCTGAAGAGATTTGGCTGAACTGCCGTGATCCTCGTAGCTTGGCAGCTGGTACTACTGATGCTGTAAAATTAGCGCGATTTTTCGATCGTGTTATTGAAAAGAAATGGCATACACGGGAATCAGGCATTTACCATGGTTGTGTCGACAGACGACAGAAGTTACCAACTCCCTCACCGTACACAAGTCCAGAATCATCGCTTTTAATAAATTCATCACCGCCGCTACTGGAAAGTTGTAGAACTAGTACACCGAGATTTACTACTGCTCCTAGTGGAAACATTTTGATGGAAGCGAGCAGTTTACAATAAAGACAAAACTTGTTAATTTTTTAATTTGCAGAAGTAAATTCAATTTTGTTCTCATTTATTTCCCATTTTCAGATGAAACATACAGAGAAAATTTATCCAGGTGGCCATTTCATTTGCCGTCCACCTAGGAAATGCAAGTGCAAATGATAAACTGATTGTGCTCCATGTGTCCCATTATTGATGACTACACGGTAGCCTTTTTCTAAGCCCAATTCCCTTGCAACTTTGGCACCAACAATCATCAAATGACCCAGCAAACTCTCATCTTCCTCTCCAGCTAGCGAGAGTTGAGAAATTGGTTTGCGTGGTATAACCAAAAAATGCGTTGGTGCTTGAGCGTTTACATCGTGAAAGGCAACACACTAAAATGACAGTGATGTTAGCAGAAGACATAATACTTGAATCTTCTTGAACTTACTTTTTCGTCTTCGTAAATAAATTTACATGGGATTTCTTTCCGTAGAATCTTCCCGAAAATTGTGTCTTCGCTTGGCGCAGCTGTTTGAGCTTTCTCGACTTCACTAGACATCTTCACAATGCTCGTTGGGAATTGTCTTAAGCTGTAGTTAGATATAATTTTAGTATTTCTGAATTGTAAATTAAGTTCGTTCTTAACAGTTCTCACCAATTATGCCGAAAAATTATACGGCTACGAGATAATAGGAAGCTCATGTGTCAAAACTTTTCCAGAAACAAAATATCGCAATTGACACTAACAAAGCGTTTACATGAGCAACGGCTGTCATTCAAAAACAACGGGTGTAATTAATTAAAAATTGAACACTACTGAAGTGGATTCTGGTTTTATATCTATAATTTCCGCTGATTGAATTAGTTGTTTCTTAACCATCAAAACCTAAAAATTTCTTTAATAATTTTTTCTTTTGCAGACTAAACTCAACCCTTTTAGCGACATTTCGATGCTTTGAACGTCTTTGTGTGTTGCCAGACTCTGTTCGAAAATCGGTAATTAAACATGGCTAAAAACTAAATTAAAATAGCGCGTCGTGGCAGTGGCAGTTAAAAAAAAAAAGCAGCTCACTGCCAGAGCAGCGCTGTAAAATACCATGTAATTTACGCTTAAGCCGGGTTGTCGCAAAGAATAGAAACAGGAATAGAAACATAATTCTGTGATTCTGGCATCAAATGCAATAGAACAAAAATTACCTACATTTGCGACAGAACAAATACTTTTGACTTGTTTCGGTTGTTTGCCAAAAACCGGCTTTAATGAGGCAACTGACGAAGATTTCTTCCGCCCATCATTATAAAAACAAGCTGATATAAATAGATGAGAATTTTTAACACTGGCAACACTATTTTATTGCAACTTCCTTGCGCTGCTGTCAGTCAACGATTCGATGTTTTTCGTTGCAACTTTTGCTACGCATTTTGTTTTTGGCTAATTAAAATTTTGTTTGTATACAGGAAAAGGCAAAGCAAAAATTGTGGGTAACAAGAAATTGATGAAATATTTGCGCTCAGTCTTAAAAAAAACAAATCAAAATTCTTAAACGACGGAATTCTGAAGAGTTGCTGAGTAAACGAAAGCAACCGACAATGGAGTTGGATTGGCAAAACAACTTCCAGGTAAGTGCAGCGTAACAATTTTCATTTAATTTGAATACGTAAAATATTTTTTTATATGAATTTAAACTTTGCAGGAGATAAAGGAACGCGGCTATTATTTGCTGCAATCGGAGAAATGGTCAGATTGTCGTTTTTTAGTGGGCACGGCACCAAATCAACGCATCATTTCAGGCCATAAACTTTTCTTGGCGATAGCCTCGCCAGTATTCGAGCGAATGTTTTATGGAAATTTACCAGACAAAACGGATCCTATTCTAATTCCTGATGTGCAGCCTGATGCTTTTCAAGCCATGCTCGAGTATATCTACTCCGATCGCATAAATATAACTTCATTTGATAAAGCGTGCGAATTGTGCTATGTGGCCAAGAAGTATATGCTGCCACATGTTGTTGAGCAATGTACGCATTTCTTGTGGGCGGACTTGAGTCCAAAGAATGCGTGTCGCGCTTATGAATTTGCTAGATTATTCGATGAGCCACGCTTAATGCAGAGCAGCATGGGGGTAAGTTTGCCAGCATAATGAATATTCAACAATTATGTATATGTCTAATTTTTTCTTGTAATTATTTCAGATAATTGCAGCGAATACGCGTGAAGTTCTTGCAGATCCCAATTTCTTGGACATTGAAACTGACACGCTTATGGCAATTCTAGATCAAGACAAATTGAATATTGACTCTGAGCTGGATCTCTTTAATGGTTTATTAAAGTATGCCACTGAACGTGGCCTCTTTACAGAGGATGATACAGAATTACCGCAAGCAGCTCCAGTGTCGCTGCAAAGACAACCACCGCAACACCGAAATGAATCATCACAGCGCAATGTTACGGATGCTGCAGTAGATGTTGAAGCAATGCATAGCGATAACCCCGATGTAGAAGAAATAAAAATGGAACCCGATGTTGTGGCAATGATGCACAATCATGTCGATGAAGATGGCAGTTCTTATGATGTAGTGACTACTACGCCACAACTCATCGATGATGTTGTTGTTGTTGATAGTGACGCCTCAGGCACTGAGGCTGACACTCATGAAGCTTCATCCAGCGCTAGTTCAATAGTAGCTAACATGAGTAATGCAATGGATGCACAACGTATTGTCATGGATGAGGCTATGTTGCGTCAAGCTGTAAGGAAAATTCGTTTTCTTACACTAACACCACAGCAATTCGCTGAAGGCCCCGCACGCTCAAAGCTTCTACAACAAAATGAAGCGCTCGCTATACTCATTAAGATCTCAAGCCCCTCTATTAATGACTGTCCTATGCCAGAGGGTTTTTGCAGCTCGCGTCGCAGTCGTAACTACTATGAAACGCGTAATCAGCGTGAGTTATCTTCGTATCGTCATTCGGTACCATCTAATGGTTCTGCGTCATTATGTTTTACTCCAATAGATGCACCGCACCCACAAGCCATAATTATGGGCGGTGGTGGTGGAAACGCACCGGGGGCTTCTACGTCAAATGCTGTTCTTCAGCCACTGCCAGTTACCAACTTAAATTGTTATAATGGCAGCGATACTGATCTGGCCACTGATACACGTCGGTCTTATTGTGTACGCACCGTGAATCAGCAGTTTGACTATCGCAACACAAGCGTCACCGACTGTGGTTTGACATTTCAAGTTGACACGAATATTTGGATAACAGGTAAAGGGAAAATTTCTCATAGTTTGGTTAATCATCACTATTATATTTCTTCCTTTTCATATATTTAAAAGGTGTTCAAGTGCCCACGCAGGTGTTGTGTGGTGAGCTAATGAACTCGGCTGGATTTTCAGAACGTTATACGGAAATTCTTTATGCGCACATCCAGGACATGCAAGGTTCACGTCTCACTTATACACATTGTACTTCACGAGTACGATATGATTCATTGTTGGAAATCTCATTCGATCGTCCCGTATACATTTATCGCAATCAGATCTACAAAGTTTTCGTAGTATTTAACAAAATCGGTTGGTATCCGATGTACACCTGTGTACCGGATGTTATTTGCAATCGAGTAAAATTTATGTTCAACGTGGGCAATCCAGATGAATCAGTACGTGATGGTTTAATCAGAGCAATTGTATTCTCAACGCCACAAGAGCATTCGCGTAGTGCAAACGAATAGAATGAAAATCAAATGATCAAAGTCGAATATAAGTAACAAAGCATTGTTGTACGACGCAAGCGATGTGGCTATTTAAGTGAAACATTAAAATGATTATCTGTATTATCATGTTTTTATTTCGATAAATATTCATCTCTATTGTGTGTATGCCTAAAATTGATTCAAATTTACTTAAAACAATAAATAAAAATTAACTTTATTGCAAAATTTCTTTATATAGAAAAGAACAAGTATTGGAAGCACATTTGGCGCAGAATAATAAGTATTTACAAAGTGTACAAAATGGAAATTTAAAAAGAAATTAAAAGGAAAAAGTGTGCATAGAGCGAAGCGAACAGATTTATTTGCCATAATGACTGCAACTGGAGGAGGCATATTCAGGTTCCTCACAAGTCAATGTGTTCTCATCGAATACCTTATCTTCGCCACAAGATATCAAACGTGGATAGCCTTCAACGCATGTTATCAAACGGTGGCAGTCACCGGAAACGGGAAAACGTGGGAAAGGCCAGAAACGTGCAGCTGGTGAGGCAGAATCAACTTTAGTGGGACACTTGAAACCGACAACAGCTAAAAAAAAAAAAAGAAAATGAGTTGAAGGAAATTGAAACAGCAGAGAGTTGAGCTTAGGTTAAAACATTTTCAATGATATAATTCTCGTTTTATTATTACCTTCAGGATTGCAATGATCTAACAATTGATCAGGCCAATTGCAACCATGTATACGTTCATCATAAGCCAAGCCAGCATCACATTCTTGTTCATGTGGTTCACCATGGGCACATTTGATGTAAGTGGTTGAGCAATCTTTTGATACTGGATAAATGCCGAATTGATATTCACACCCGGGTGTAGAAATCGGTGTAGCTATAAAGAGGAAATATATAAAATAATCTCTATAGGAAATGTTTGATAAGTTGTTCTTGCTACTTACGATCCCACTGACGTCCTTTGCAGTCTGCAGCCCAATTGTAATTGCAATGATTATGCACTGCACCCTTGCCATCGAAAAGTAAACCATTCTCGCATGTCTCCAGTGTCAATGTGCCATTAGTGCAGAGGAAGAATTGATCGCAATGTTCGGTATGTGCATATGCCTGTTCGCCATATTGCTCGGGACATTGAGCTGAATCGACAGGTATGGATTGGGCTAAATACAAAGAAAGGCTTAGAGGTTAATATATAACAATTATTTATTAATGAAACGGCATGTATAATCTCTGAATGCCTCTCTCTAAAGATAAGTTATATAATCCACCGGTAGTTGTAAAGAAAATTTTGTGAAAAAATGGTTAGCTTCATTTTAGTTTATTTCTAATTAACATCTGTAAAGGAAGCACTCCCATAGTATTTTTTAATTCGAAATAAATTGCGGAAATGTCAATATAGAGTAGTGTAATAAAATAAGTAGATATGTATGTATGAATATGAGAAGTTAGATGGCATAGCGCATGCGCAAATGTCTCTTCCTATTTGCCAAAGTGAAAACGTAGCAATGTCATCAACATTCAAAAATGAAACTCATCTTTAATTTGATGGCTGTTGAATAACATTGACGTAGCCATGTTAATTGCGCATACTGATTGTCGTCGCACAAAGATATGGTGCGAATTGTTTTCTGGCAAATCCAGGTCACAATAATTTGAAATTGTTTGGTGAATGTGTATTTTTTTTTTTTTTTTTTGGATTAAAATCAATAGGAAATGGAATTGTAATAAGAAACTCTGCGGCCTGCACAAATTTTTTATTCGAAGTCAATGCATTAGTATTTCAGAATTTTTAGTAGGTGTTTAAGGTCTGAAACTTGAACGTTTTCATTATCGTTTATGAACGAAACGACCGCCTGACTATTAAATATCATTCAAATTATTTAATTTGTTGAACCATGGGTTTTTTTTATTGGATATGTTAGTCATACTTCTAAATTCAAATGCAGCCCTGGAGTAAAAAATACTAACATTGAAAGATTTACCAGACTATCGAAGAATGAATGTGAATGTAAGTCAACGTTGGCCATATATAGAGGAGCTGGGGGTTGAACCTTAATATATATATATGCTTTTATTACAATTGTTTTGAAGTGCTTTATATGTATATCATATTGTGCAGTAAACTATTTTCTATTTATCGTCTACTTAAGTATTTAAGGTATTTTTATTTTTATGCACACAAATAATAATCATAAAAATATGCTGTTGTTTTCAGCAATAAACTTAACTTCATATATACTTTAATAATTCACCATCATTTTTATGGTCATTACCACTCGGAAGCACCACCGTCGCCTGCTCATGAGTGTTATCATCAGCTGTGAAAAGGTCTTTTCATTTGTTTACATTTTTTTTTTTTTTTTTAATGAAAAAGCAAAAACAAAAAATAGTCATCAATTAGGTGCACATACATTTTCCTCATTAAACTTGAATACTTTACGGCGACATGTTTTTGTTCCTCTCCAACATTACACTAAACTCCAATCCACAATCTACCAACCACTACTTCAACCATATTAACACAGCATACACATAGATATGAATGGTTTGGAACAGGTTTTCATTGTATGAAGCAGGGAAGACTTTTGTGTATCTTCTTCATCGTCGCCAAAGTTTGTCGCTAAGCTGCATACACACATACATATACACCAAAAAAAAAAAAAAAACGAGATTGTTGTGTACGGTAAGTGCCGCCGCTACTACTCGTCGTATCTTTATGATGTAACAACTTGGAATGTTGGATGTTGTTGTTGCTGTTTTCGATGTTGGATGCAATGAGACATGCTGTTAAATATGTACACACAACACCAATTGTTAGGAGGATATAAAGATGTTTGTATGTATGTGACTTATTATGTATTTGCAAGAAGAAACGTTAGTAGGAAAATAATATATGCGATCTGCTGCTGATAGTTGGGTACCTTTCCTATTGGAATATCAAATTTTCGTTTTATTTTATTGAAATGCTTAATGTTGTTATTTAAACATTAAAATACTGTAATTTTTACTACCGTATAGTACAAAGTGTTCAAAGATATTCAAGCTGAATACTTAGTTACAATGGACTATGGAAATATCGAAGAGGAATACGATGCAACAATTAAAAAAAATAGTACTTGAGTTAACTACTGATAAATCATAGTCAGTAAAAATCATGTTTAGTTAAATTTATTTCATAATACCTAAAACATTTATGTTGATATATGTAGGGGATTTCAAGAGCCTAAATATACCCATTTCCTACAATATTATAGGTATTTTTAGCAAGAATTTATTGCTTACACTATACAACAAAATGAAAAAAATTGCAATACCCATCTCCAAAGTTAATGGTACCCAATGTCTTTTGGTCCGCTGAATCCGAATCTGCCATCAGTGAAACCGAAACGAACCTGTTCATCACTCACTTCAACCAAGTTTGATGGAAAAAAGTTTATATGAGAATGGAGCAAATGCATCTTCAACGACATAATATTTCACCAAGACATAACATCAAGGTTTATGGAATGAGGAAATGCTAGCCGATTATTGTTTTATGACCATTAGAGACAACCAAACATACAACAGACAAAATGCGAACACTACTGAATTCTTTGTTTAATTAATTAAAAGCAATTTTATGCATTACAATTTTTTGTTTCTAACTCCCAAACTAGAAACTGAAACCCATCGCTAAGTATTTAAATTGGAAAATGGTAAATGGAAATAAATGGAAAAAATAGGTAATTCGAAAAAATTGCGTTTTTTCGGTCAGAATTTCAACTTCGAACCTCTATAATTTTTGACAAAAATGGAACAGAGAATCAAATAAACTCTTAAATTTAAGATAATTTAATTGCCTTTTTAAAAAGATGTAGATGCTTTACTTTTCATTTCGAAAAATTGTAATTTTGTTAAAATAGAGACCCATGTCCGAAAAATCAAAAAATTGGCTATATCTCGAAAACCTGAGCTGCTACGACAAAACTAAAACGGCAGATTCGGATTCAGCGGTCCAAAAAATATTAGGTACCATCCACTTTGGAGATGGGTAAAAAACAGTGTTGTATAATGTTATCAGTACAGATATTTATTTTCCCCTATTCTTTACGAACTATTTTATGACGGTTTAAGTTCTAAGTAAGACTGTATCCAAAGTCTCAATTTCAAGCGATCATCACTCCTGTTAATGTTTTCTGTGATTTTGTTGTTGTTCTTTAATCAAATTACCTTTAAAAAAATTTTAAGTTTTTAAAAACGTTAAACTACTCTATAGAAAAATAGAATCAATCCATCATTTATTGTGACAGACGATCTCGGAGATCTCGCCCTCCTCGACCTAACCGAACTTTAAACATTTTTGTTTGAAATTTTATTCACCATAACTCATATGACTATGTTTAACTGCTTTGATAGCAGCTCTCCCTCACTGAACTCCAATTCAATTGCACAAAAGCAATAATGGTCCATACACAAGAACGACAGCAGCTACATGAACACACGACTACGAAATTCTGTCGGCTACAACTGTCGCCGTGTAGTCAGCTACTAAACACAATGGAAGCGGCACCACCTGCAGCAAGCACAGCAAAAACAACAAAAGCAAACTCACTTCTTTCTCTGTCGCTTGTCAAATTAGAAATAGATTTAAAATTGGCTACAGCCACAATTGTGGTCGGTGGTCATGTAGTCGTGTCGTCGCCAAAATAATCTTATCTATAAGAACATGTTGTTTTTATAATTTGACAGATGTAGTCGTGTAGCTGCCGTCGTCAAGGTGTATAATGCATAAAGCGGAAAGACTTGACGGGGTACCAGGTAAGTTCCTGAAAGAAAATCTGAAAACATTACTGTTGTGTTGCAGTACCCAACGCAATGTTATTGAATAGGTAGGTATATATCTTTGTGAATAGGAAGGTATATCTGAAAAAATATGTTGAGGGATTGCTCCAAAAATTTGTGTTGCTTTTTTTTTTAAATTTGATTGGAATGACGTCAGCCATACTCACAAACTGCCATCTTTTTACGAGAAAAAATCTTCATTCCATCGGGCGGTGCAATGTAGCGTTATTGTTAAATCATTTTTGTTTTATTCTTAAAATTTGTTTTTGTGTACTAAATACAGTTAAAGTTAATCTCATTTATTTCAGCGGCACAGGTTAAGTTCTATTTTTTTACACCACGAGAGGTAAGATGATTAAAGGTGAATGGTATTTAAACCAGTATTTTAAACGACTGCTTAACTAAGGACCGCAGTTTGATGCACGTCTGTGTTGACCAACGATTCAAATAGAAGAGGTGTTTCGTTTTTCACAATAACCAGCTTACAGATTCTACTTACTACTTACTTGTGGTGTGCCGCGTCGTTAGACAAGGTTGTAAACTGTCTCTAATTCTTTTCCGGAATATCTCCTTCCTATTAAGCATCAGTACCACACTCACTGATATGGTCAAACCGGTGCAAGATAATGCAGAACTGCTCGGACTATTCTAAATATTCACTGCCTAAGTAGTTTAGTAACCGCCAATGAAAGAGAAACAAAGCCAGCAGCGTCTTCGTATTGCTGGTAACGGTATGGAACTTAAACTCTTTATCATAGCAAAGAACGAATCTAACACTAATTAAAAACGGAATGGAAAACGAGAGTGACGGACTGGTATAGGCCAAACATTGAGAAGGCCAAATGATAATATTGCAAAAACAGACATTTGAACTTCAAGGCTCAATCTGATTTACTAAACCAGTAGCAACCTATATTTTAACAATATTGGCAAACACTGTCACAGAGTAAATCGTGACCCTAACTACTCAACAGTGGATAGTGGGAAATGGAAGAAGTTCGCCGTCACCCTTTGCACCACAAGGGATTAGAAAGCATCAGGAAGAAGAAGGAATATAATTCTGTGGTAAATACCCTGAAACCTATATCTACACTTTTACAGAAAGATCTAGATCAGGGGTGATCGATCAGCCAGAAGCTCAATTGGCTCATTTTCAAATTGTGTTTGTTGTAATGGCTCATTTGGCTCTTTTAAAATACATGTGTTTGTTGTATTTTAATATTTTACATCAAGCACAAGAATTGTTGTATTTCGAGCGCACATGAATTTTTGTTTTCTTTTTTTTTCCTCGAACACATTTGTTTGTTGTTGCCTCGTTACCGAAATCATTTTATTGCTATGAATATTTGTTGTTGCGGTCACGCGCTAAGAATATTTGTTTTTGTTTTTCACATGATCACATTTGGTTGTGTTGTTGTTGATGTCTTATGCCAGTAGCTTATTGGGCTCTTTTGACTCTTTACAGCAAACACAAAAATTGATGTTGTTATTTTCATTTCGCAGTCCGATCCAGGCATGCCAACCCGGGGAAATTCCCCCATTTCGGGGGAATAGCGAAACTCTGGGGTAATGGGGGAATGACTCCAATATTTGGGGGAATTTTAAAACAATGTTTTGGGTTGAATTTAATTCGAAAAAATTACGGAAAATGCATAAAATTAGATTAAATAGTGCCACAAATTAAAAATAAATGAATTGTATCATCATTGTTAGATTTAAATTTTGACAAATAAACATTAAATAAAGTTATTTCAAAAGAGATTTCGATGTCTTTTCCTCAAAATATAATCAAAAAATTGCTTGAAAAACTTAAAAATGACATATTTCTTGATTTTGACCTAATCTTTAAAAACTTAGTTCTGCGATCTAAAATTAAGTTTACGTGTTCTAGCGTTTTGGTGCGTCAATTTAACGTACTTACAATGCTATTGTTCCTTTGGTGCGTCTTTTTCTTTATGTTATATATGAATCGGAAATTATTACTATCGATAACAAATATGTGTGACTAAAATCTATAGAGATAAATATATCCAGAACTATTGAGTATTGGTCTGAAATTTCAAATATGGAAAACGGAAGATAAGTCACTTTACCCTTTGTTAACAAAACTCGTGAGGCACAGTTTTTCTTTACTTTATTCTACATCCAGTGCAGAACAAGTTTTTTCCCAAATTAATATGTTTAAACAAAAGTGCTTTTAGAAATAGGCTGTCATCTACTATTATGGTGTCAACTTTATTTGTTAAACAATTATTTAAAGAAAAAAAAATTTGTTTAAAAAAAAAACAAAATTGGGGAAGAAAAAATTGGAAAATGGGGGAATGAGAAAAAAAGTGTTGACTGCCCTGGCCCGATCAGGGATTATTGTTTGTGTGTTTTATTTTGCTTGATCAAATGTCTTAAATTTGATCAAGCATTTAAATCATTTAATTTCCTTCTCACTGTGCCACAGGTGATGATGTTGTGATCGTTGTTGTTGATATTGTTGTTTTTGTTGCTTAGGTCCCAAAATATTTTTGGTGGTCACCCCTGATCTAGATCATAGTTGAAAACAGCGTCAACTCTGTCTTCTTCTCTAATTTTTTTATATAAAGATAATCCTAACTGTTAAAATCTTTTCTTTTTTTTTTTTGTTCTCCATGCATTCTTATTCTTATGTTTTTGACAATTACGATTTTTAGCAACAACAAATTAGCGTGTTGTTATTGTTTTGTTGTACTTGTTGTAGTGCTACTAACACCATGTTAAATCTGCTTTGATCTAGATAACAAATCCAGTACAAATCAACTAGAAAAACTACAGCGTTCTCGGCATTATTGAAGCACTCATCGTTATATTAAAATTAATTTTTCTTAAATAAGTAACCTTGACAATTTAAAAACTCTTTTCCAAACCGCAAACAAAACGAATAGGATTTGTTTCCATATTTTGGTTTAAAGAGTGGAAAGTAATCTTTTTTATCATATTAAACTTATTCACGATTTGGTGCAAATGTTATTGCATCATTGCAGATGCAAAATATTTCAGCTATCACTACAACAAATATAAGCGACATGCAATAAAAATTTGCATTTGTAATGATGCAAGACCATTAGCACCAAATCGTGAATAAGGCTATTATATTTTCCCTGTAATTCAAATATCATTTAATGTACACTATGGTGCAGAACTATAGCCGCACCTATGTTTCAACACTTTTACTGTTTCTGAGAGATTATTGAATAAATTCATAAAATTTTTATACAAATAAGTTAATTATAATAAAAATGAATGTGATTGTGTTATAATATGTTATATTATTCCTTTGATGTATAAATTTAGAACAAAGAATAAGTAAAAAAAAAACAATGCATTCTTTCTTTAAATCTTTTTCCAATAAAAAAAAGTTACTAAATCAGTTGTTAAAAAGAAAAATAAAAAAAAATTTATTTGCTGGTGTGTGTTTCCTGCAAATATATCTACATATTTAAGCCAGAGTTGAATTTCTTATTATATAAAATTCCTTCCTAAATAAATAAATTGAACATTTAACAATTCGACAGATCTCGGTTAAGAGTTTCAGATCCACTTGAGTTTGTTAACCACAATTCGTCGAAAGAATGTCAAATATATGTTGTCTATTCTATGTATTATGTTTTAAAACTACATATCTCGTTATATTTTAAAACATTTTAAGATTTTTCCCATATTACCATAAAAGAATGACGAAGAAACTACCAACAAATTAACATTCAGCTTACATTCGCTGCTAGAGCCATAAATTTTATATACCAACTTGATAAATAAACCATAAATTTATAATTCCGACTTGAATTGTAAACAAAAAAATTACCGCCACAAATGGAAGAACAATGAAATTGAATTTTATTTTTATTTGCAAAGAATTTGAAAGAAACAACAAAAACATATAAATATCATAAATAGTGGTGATTGTAAGTAGTTAGCCCAATATTTGCAATACACGTGGTCTGGTTCAACAATATTTGTGACAAGGAAAACTTTTATTTTTTAATTATTTTTGGTTTCATTAATGACTCAGTCAGACGGACATATTTATACACAAAAAAAAAAAAAAAAATGCCGTTATGGTTAAATATTTCACATTAAAAATATTAACAAGTTAAACTTGTTGCTTATTAAACCATATCTAAACTTGGATTAAATGTTATAATTAATTGATTTCTTTTGATAACTAAATAAAAAAAGTAAGAGTATAAAAATATACTCTCCATATATGAATTGAGTTAATAAGTGGTGAGATTTTAAGTTATGAAATAAAAAAATGTATATTTTTGTTGTTGAAATGTTTGAGAAAATTAAGAATTTTCCGGAACTAATATATATATATATAATGTCTAAGATCTGAAAGAAACCTAAAGCCTAATGGGAGTAAAAAATGTGTTGTTTATTTATTAAAAAAAAAAACTCAAACAATAACATGCAAGAAGCTCTTTTTGAGTTACTTACAGATTTCTGTTAGAAAAAAATATAATCTTTGTAATAAGTAATTAAAATTCTCAGAGAATCTTATACAATAAACCTAGTAATGTATTTGAAATATTCAACTCTTAATCAACACAACTTGACAAATAAAATGTGATATCTATTTATGCATAAATATCTACAATATAGCAAAAAAAAAAAAAAAAACATATCAACTATCAATGCTATTTTGCAAAAAGCTAAATTAAAAGAAACACATTTATTTATACGAGTTTATATATAAATGTATATAAAACAGTTCAAGACCTTCTACGAACATGCAACGATGAAACTAACCACTGCAAAAGAAACCAACACAGTTAAATCAAATGTAGTCGATCAGCAGTAAAGGCACCAGCCGTATAGCAATAGATACTAGATATAATCTTTATACCCACACACACATACATAATACACAAATATATCCAGTCTAACCAGAGGGTAACAAAACCATATACAGTATCTCTCTACATACTTACTAACGAAAATAAGATACAACACCGAGGAACGATACCAACAACGTTGGCGATAACTTTGCTAACGCTAAGTTGAGGTTAGGGTGCGGTAATAAAAGTTAATTAAGTATTAAAATAGTAAATCTTATAACTGACATCGAGGAGGCTAAACCAGTATATTGAGCTAATTAAGATCAGCTCCAAGAGCTGAAATGAGTTTACCACAAAAAATTTGATAACTTTATATCATTACTTAAAATAAAACAACTTAACAGAAATAAGAACAATAGACACAAATATAAAACGAGATTAGCTTAGGCAGACAGCTAGATGGATAGATCGATATAAACATATATGTTTGCTCCTATATATAAGACATACCATATGTATGTACGTAAGAATATATTTGAAAGCAAAAGTTGAAAACTTTTTTTTTTACTTTATTTAAACTAAAAGTAAAGTAAATCAGGTTTATTTTGTTTCTTTTTTCTTATTCTATGCAGAGATAATAATGCATGCTCTCAAATAAATGAATAGTATCTAATGACCAAGAAACATATACAAATATTACATTAGTTAGCATGATTTTTCATCCCGCTCAATTCACCATTTTGATTTGGAACCCTACTTCTCATTTCAGTTATATTGATAAAATTCATAAAGATATATTTATAGAAATATTAAAGAAACTATAGCACTATATGACTTTATAACTATACGACAGCTTGTTAACAACCCAAATATAACCTTGATCAAAAAGTTCCCGGAATTTATTGAGAAAATTAAAAATACAAGTTTATTCATCTAAATCTATATTATTCCCTTCAAAGTAATCCCCATCGACTGCAACACACTTATGCCAGCGCTTGATCCAATCCTCGAAACATTTTTTATATTCGGTTTTCGGTATGTTCATCAGTGCTTCCTGCGATTTTTCCATTACTTCCTCTCGGCTGCTGAAACGCGTTCCCCGTAATGGGTTTTGACTCGATTGAACAGAAAGAAGTCAGAGGGAGCCAAATCAGGTGAATTCGGTGGCTGTTGGATGGTATTTGTTGCATTTTTCGTCAAAAAATTACGAATAATGATGGCACTGTGCGACGGTGCGTTATCCCAAATCATTAACCAAACCAAGACGGCAACCCAAATCATTAACCAAAATGTCTTGGACGGATCCACAGGCAATGTTCAAGTCCTCCGCTATCTCTCTAATGGTTAATTTGCAGTTATTGACCAAAATTTCTTTTACTTTATCAACGTTTTCGTCGGTTTTCGATGTCGATGGTCTGCCACTGCGTTCATCATCTTCGATTGATTCACGACCACTTTTGAACCGCTCGTGCCCCTGGTAAACGACCGTTTTCTTTACAGAATCGTTGCCGAAACACTTTTCCAACATTTCCAACGTTTGCGCACCATTGAATCCGTTTTTTACGCAAAATTTAATGCAATTCAATTTAATAAAATTGTAAAAAATCGCCAACACACACAGAGATAGATGTACTCTTGGCTATGTAACTTTGGCAAATGTCAAGCTAACAAAAAAAGTAAAACTCAAATCGGAAGAATGGGAGCGCCACACGGTGGTTGTTCCAGGAACTTTTTGATCAAGGTAGTATATAATTATAATGTCGTATAATTTTGTATGAACAACGAGCGAATTTATGACAAATGAGAGGATACCTTGTGTATTGTCCAATTATTTCATTTCGTTTTTATATACATATGTTCAGAAACATCTATCGAACATTTGAAATAAATAAAAACAATTTAAAACTATTTAGTATCTATTTATTATATGATTAAAAATTAAATTGGTTGTCTATATCTCCTTCTATATGGTATCTCACTGTTGTAATTATCCAAAAAATTGCATATTTTAAAAATCTCCATGTAAAAAATTATTTTCGGAAATTTTGTGTACTTAGTTGTAAAGATTCTCGTTGTCGAAAAAAAAATTCTGGTAACCTGGCTTGGTTAATAATCGATCCAGTACTGGCAAGTTGATGGCCGAACTTCAATCAAAAGTAAAATAGATAATAGTATAATATTCTTACAGTTCACATATATAACTATATGTAATCTACTGCCGGTATTGATAGGGGAATGTTGTCTAGGTTGGAACATCTTTTTAGTTTTGTCCATAACCTTTAACCGTTGCAGACCGAATTGCAATGCTTTTGTTGAACATTGGAAAATGATTGAATCAGTAGTATAAGAGTTATGAGAATTTGAAAAAAAAGATTGTGGTTAAGTTCGGAACATGCAGTCTAGGTGAGAACATCGTAGAAATTTATGATTGAAAATGACCAAAAAATGAAATGAAAGGAAACCTGAAATTGAAATAAAAAGTTCTTTTTGTCCAGTTGGTCTAAAAAGCAAAATAAAATCATTAATATTTACTTTGAATTGAAATAACGAATTTGACACTTTCCGACGTCGAAAAATGAATTTGCAATGTCAGAACAATTCATAACCGCAAAATTTGGGCCGTTGCAATAGTATTCCGTCCTTGACTTCACGCTCTATTTGGCTTCGAACACCAATTACACTTCAACAAACAATTTTAGTTACCTCTCTTTGTTGTGCATTTTGTATGGCACTGTGATTAGTTTTCTTTCGATATTTGAATACTCGGTTTCGTGACACATGTCCACTGTTCACACTCTGAACTCTAAGTGATATGAAAAGTTTGCAGTAATCGGGGCAAACAATTTTGCAGTCATCGCGACAAAAACAGTTTTGCATACATATGTAGATGGCGCTAGTATGAAAAAACGGAAAAAGGCGTTGTTCCAACCTAGACAGCGTTTCAACCCAGACGACATTCCCCTACATTAACCAGATTCAACCATTTTGCAAGCATTTAATCGATTGATCCAAAGTTTTACTGAGCCTGAAACTTATTTATGCTGCCTTAATTTTGGTGTATATATTTCAATACTTTGACCCTGCAACTAATAAAGGGCTTTCTATTAAAGACATAACAATTTTATCTATTAATAAAACACAGAATTTTTTGAGATATTGAGTTTAAATTTATTTTATGAATGAAATTCGATTTCGGTCATATGACCACCACGAGCTCGTTTACAGCGAAAACGACCGTCATGTTACCGTCCATGGAGAGATGTTGGAAGAGATCTTGGAAAATTATTTGTGGCCAGAATTGGATGAACTTGACATCAACGATATGTGGTTTCAACAAGTCGGTGTCACTCGCCACACAGCACACGTCACAATCGATTTATTGAAAGGCAAACTCGGTGAACGTGTTATCTCGAGAAATGGTCCGTGGAATGGCCACCTCGTTCATGCGATTTAACGCCATTGAATTTCTTTTTATGGGGCTATATCAAGGGAGTGGTCTATGCCAACAAGCCAGCAACTTTAGACGAGCTCAAAAACAATATCAAACGCGAAATGGCCAACATTCCGGTCGAAATGTGTGCGAGAGTGATGGAAAATTGGGTACAAAGAATCGATCGCTGTGGTGGTCATATGACCGAAATCGAATTTCTTTCATAAAATGTAATACTTGCACTACACCCACAATAAATTTGAACTCAATATCTCAAAAAATTCTGTATTTTATTTATAGATAAAATTGTTATGTCCCTAATGGAAAACCCTTTATATGAAGCTGATTCATAATTCAATCTATTTAAATATATCCAATACTAAAACATTTAAAACTGAGAGCAAAGATTAGACGCTAGTACCAGTTCAGAGGAAAAACCAATGAAAGCCGAAACGTACTTGGTTGAAGCGTATCTAATTTCTTTCAAGTTCAGAGGCCTAAATAGAAAATATTCTTTAAAACGTTTGAGAATCTGAAATTATTTTTCCAATATTATGAAGGCATGCAGCCTTAAATCTCATAATTTTTTTAAACAAATTCAGCAGCCTAATTTGCACGCCATTTCATCGTTTTTTTTTTTTTTATTTAACAGATTGGACATTTCATCGATTCTGATGGCTTGAATAACTGTTCTTTTTTTACCAGGTGATAGTTCAAACCAAAGTAATCTAAAATCTTAGGCTGAAAAGTAAAAATTAAAAGTTTGAAAATCACTCGAAGAATTGATTCTTACTAAGTAAGAAATTTTTCTCAATTTTGCTGCTGAGTGTTCGCGAATGTTCCACTTTGTAAAAGGTACAAGCGAAAAAAAAACAAAAAAATTGGTTCGATTTTTTTTCTTCTCATTCAGTGTTCAATTTATGCAATGAAAATTTGAAAGTAGGTAAAATGAATTTTTAACATTTTGCAATACTAAATTAATAATGCATTATTATGGCATACACCAACCAACATCGTATATACGAGAATACATTGCCAAATTGAAATTTAACAATTCAAGCAGAACGAATTTTAAAATTTTGAAATAAATATTTGTTAGCAACAAGTAGGCGCGGTTTTATTACCTACTTACCTGTAGATACATATAAAAACCAATACATGCAAGTATGAACGAGGTAGACTTAAAATGTTAATGATTAAAATTACTATTAATTAGTAATAACTTTTATAATTTACATACTTCTGTACATATTAATTCTAACAAAGGGCACTAGTTCTAATCTCTACAGAGTTTATTTAAACTGTGCTTAGTTTTAGAGATACTTACCATATGCCACCAAACTGAGGACTAGTAAAATATTGCACTGAAAACGTTTCATTATTACTTTGTTTAGGTTGTTTTTGTAGATATATATAAAAGTAGTATATTCCCTTTTGGGATTTGTTCAAAATCTTTACGTCAACTTCCGTACGTTACAGAAATACAAAAAAAAAAAACTAAAATAATCTAAGCGCGTCTCCCGATACTTCCGTTCAAAGACGTTTTAACAGTTACGCGTTTCAAACTTAACTAAAATATTTTTCAAAATAAAAAAGTTTTGCAAAGCTTAAATGTATCTTTTTTATTGTTGTTGGTTTTTGTTTTTTTTTGAAAATATATTCAAGAAACGTGATTTGTGATTTTTTAGTTTTTGTCGCAAGACCAGCTGCTTCAAATCCACCAACACTTCCAACATGTTTGATTGAAAGTAAAAATTCCCCCACTATTCGATAGATTGGTTGAGATTTCGGTTGCATGCAACAAAAATGATAGTGAAAGCTTTTGTTTGTTCGATTTGGTACGATCACTTGAAGTTCTCTTTAAAATCACAATCGTTTTATTAAATTTATATATTGTTAATTGGTACGAGCGAGTGTTTGTATCTTATGGATACATGATATTTAGGTTGCAAGTAGTTATTATTATTATTTCTTGTGTTGTTTCTTGCCTCTAGCGTTTTTCTTAGCTTATTACAAAACTTTTGTGTGCTGGTTCAACCCAATTTTTGTTTTTTCTTGTGCTGTTTGGGTTTTAATTTTATTTAGCTTTTTTTCGCTAATTTTTTCTTTCAAAACAAAAAAACTAAAAAATAAACAAAACGAAGTTTTGAATGTTGACGTTGTTATTACATAATAGAATAATACAATTTAAAAGCATGAATTTATAAATGATTTGATTTGTGAATGGATTTTGCTTTTATATTATCCACTCACACTGAATATCACAAGTTTTCAGTTTAAGTAATTGAAGTAAAAGAAATTTGAGATAAATTAAATATTAATTAAGCAGAAATTATTTTAGGATTAAATTGAGTTGGTGATTTGAACTTTGTAGTTAAATTCAATAAATAAATATTAAATTATAGTTAGGTTAATAATTACTAGGTCAAAAATGTAAAAATAATTTAATAATTTATTTCTGGTACAACATTATATGGAGTATGCTCAAAAATATCTGCTTTCGAATTTTTAATCAAACCATCGTAAAAGAAATAGAATTGAAGCACTTTTTTTTAATTACCTGACGTCTGGTGAATTTTTAAATGGTTTTCTCACTTCTCCTAAAGTACTTGACTTAGTCTGTTCCCTTTACTTTGTGGATTAAAACTTGAAAAAATATCAAGTTCAAACGAGTAAAATTTTCCACTTCTTCAAAAATCTACTTCCAAAATTCTGTAAAATAATTAAAAAAATATATGTTTATAATGTGCAAAAATTAGAACTTTTTCATACTATTAACAAGACGCTGCAATGGTCAGGAAATCGGAAAGAGATTCTGAGACCCAGCTTACTAGAGAAGATGCCATAGCCGACTCTTTCCTCTAATTTGGACCCATCCGTATAGATGCTAATTGAATTGTCAGTGGCCACCTCGCCATCAACCCATTCCTTTCTACTGGGGATATGTGTGAAGAATATGTGGTTTAAATTAGGGGTAGAGGAAGTATAGTCTACGTTAGAAGGTATAGATGGGTCCTAGAAACTTAGTATGGCCTAAGTTCGACCTAGTCTAGCGGATTAAAGTACTGAGCCTGGCAGCAGAGCACTTACCTTGTTGCTTAACCAGAAGGATTGCGAAGAGAGCTTTTGTAGTGGTAGTACGGAGAGCCCCAGTAATCTATATGGCTTCTGTTCTTCTAACCTTATCCAAAGGATCTAGAACAAGTCCTAAATATTTGACGCGCTTGCTAAAGCAAAGCAAGGTGCCATTAATTTTAGGTAGGGCAAATGTTGGTATTTTATACTTGCTTAAGACCGAATTCACGGCACCAGTGGTACAGAATGCTAAATGAGTGATTTAGCTGTTCTGAAAGAGTAGAAACGTTTTTTCCTGACACTGCAATAGCAATATCGTCCACATAAGCTGTTATTTTGCAGTCGGTTTGATCTAATCTGTTAAGCAATGTTTTCACAGCCAGATTCTAAAGAAAAGGAAATAGTATACCTCCTTGTGGTGTGCCTCTATTGACAACCTTTTTAACGTAATCACTTCCAATAGAGGAGCTGATGATTCGTGTTTTAAGTAGTTGTCCTATAAATCTAACCAGATCAACATCTAGATTAAGATTTATTAAGGCATTAACGACAGCGTCGGAGCAAACATTGTTGAAAGTCCCCTCGATATCGAGAAACACTGCAAGCGTGTATTTTTTGTTGGAAAGTGATTTCTCAACTTTCTCAATGAGTACATGCAGGGCTGTTTCCACAGACTTTCCTTTAGTATAGGCATAATGTGATTTAAATATAAGAATGGGATTGATAGAGTTCCTGATATAAAAATCAAGAACCCTTTCTTATGTTTTTAAGAGAAAGGAGGACAGACTGATCGGTCTGAAGTCCTTTGGCTTGATGTGGGACGCTTTCAATGCTTTGGGTATGAAGACTACACGAGCCTCTCCCCAGCTTTTGGGAATAGGCGACAATTTTAGGCAAGCATTACAAATTTGTCAATTGAAACGGGGAGGAGTCGTTTAAAAAAGGATCGGTCGCGGAGGGATTATGATAATCGAAGGTTTCATTCTCCGGGAAATGAGTATTCAGGAAGACCTCTAAAGTCTAAAACCCAGAATCAGTCCAGTGCCCATCAGCTTTCTGGATACAATCGAGAGCCCTAGGGGTCATATTGAGGAGTGTTCGAAGTCGACTAGTCTCGGAAGAGCTTTCTATGCTACCACAGAAATTCCTCCAAAACGCCCTTTTAGCTTTTCTTATAGCGTATTCAAGTTTCCTCTGCTTGGACTTAAAGGGAAACCAGAAAGCCTTGGCTCTATTGAAGATTCTTCAAGATTCTTTTCTTAGCTCTGCAATCTCCGAGGTCCACCATAAAGGTTTAGTCTAACATCTAGGTTTGGAGGAATTGCAAGCCGATTGGGGCAGCAGTATTAAAAAATGCTTTTGTGGAATTAACCTCTTGATCAAAATCACATTGGTTGTTGATAGAGGGTGGAGCATGCTGTACGCCGGACTCAATAATAGCCCGGAACCTAGTCCAGTCAGTACGCTTCCTATTTCTGTAATTGCTAGAACCTTCAGAGTCTGTAAGATTTAGTTTATTAATAATAAAATTAATGTAGTTGTGATCGGAAAAGGAGCTCTCCTATGAAACGCTCCAGTTCGTTAGAAGATGTGACGAGTGTTCACTTACTAGGGTGAGATCAAGAACCTCCCTTCTATTTGAAGTAATGAAGGTTGGCTCGTTCCCCCTATTAGTAATAACTAAGTCATATCTGTAATGAAAAAACCAAGAACATATTTTAATTTTTAAGACCGTAGCCAGAAAAAAGTTTTGTTCTAAATAAAAATTCCTTCGTTCACCTCAGCCTATTACAGTTACAAACTAGCCAGTAAAAATTCAGATCGATTGGTGAAATGTATCTTCAGAAACCATTCTCACTGCATCGGAACTTTTTGAAAAACAACATTTCTAGATAAGCCGTCGTCCGTGACGCGCGATCATCTTCAAGAAGTTGGAGCTAGCACGCGGTTGGTAGCTGTAGTACTCAGATCTGTATGAAATTGGGAAAATATCTTCTCAAGAGGATGTACTTTGAGAAAATGCAATAAAAAAAATATTCGATTCGACCCCTTAAAAGATGGTTTTACAAATCTAAATCTTTGTTTTTGATGTGATCCAATCGGGTAAAAATTTATGCAGATAATGTTTTTCAAAGTTAAAGCCTGGTTCCCCAAAAGTACAACAAAAAACTTTTCCACACGTTGCCAGCTTCAACTCAATAATGACAATCTGTTGAAAAAAAGTTGACCAAATTAAAAAAAAATCGATCTAGTAATAGCATCAGATGCTAACTTTCTTTGGTGGACCTGAGAAAAAAGCTTATTTTACCCCATCCTAATGTATACATATATTATGCAAGGTACTTCTATTTGATCGCTATGCCTATATTAACGACTCTCGAAGCCCTTAGGCTTTTGTAAATAAATATATAAAAAAAATAAAAATATTTTCTTGATTTTTTTAACTGATATAATTAAATAGTAAATACATTTTATGTGCTAATAACAACAAATCTAAATTATCATATTCTTGCTATTTGTGCGGTCTATATTCGTATATAATTAAGAAATTTTATGTTTAGATAATTTTAGAAATTATGCTTTATCAAATCTGGCATCTTACATTTCAATATTCAATAAAAGCGCATAAAGACTGTAAGCATTTTTCATTGTCTGAAATAGTAAAGCGAATATATAATTAAAATATTTTAATTGAATTGGAATTACGAAGCTGAAAAAACTTTACCTGTGTGAAAGTTCCCAAGCCAATGACAAAGAAATTGCCAGCACGTAACACCAGAGGTTGCTTTAATAATTCCATATAAGTGAATATTTCTTTCTGCTTTTCCAATGGGAAATCTATCCAGTTCGAGTTGTAAACGCAATTTGTCAAAGTATAGGCGCTCTCTGATAAATCATTACCATAGTTGCATGGTATATAAATTTGTAATAACATAATTATTGAATAAATCAAATATTTTAGAAATGTTGATGGATCATCCAAGAAACTTGTCTGAAATTTAAATAAGAAAATTTGATAAAACTCTATGTAGATTGTAGGTTTGTTTATGCATACATTTTGTAACTTATAAATTGATACGCATAAAATGGATGCACTCATGAGAATTTGCACCATCAGTGGTAACGATATCAAACGCTCGCATCTGCCGGTTAGTCTGTAAATTTAGAAGAGATGAGCAAATCTCAATTAATTTCAATAAACAATAGGTAAGTAAAATATAAAAAAAAAATTTTTTTTTAAAACACTTTTTTCTTTTTTAAAATTATTTTTAACCGAATATTGATGTTTAAAACATATAGTGATGTTTCGAGTCCGATTTGCGAAAAGATATATGGAAAATAAGAAACGGAAATAAAATAAATGTGCAGAAATTCGAAACATGTTTCCACACTGACCTCGATAATCTAGTGGTTAGTGCTCTAGACTTTCATCCGGGAGGTTCGGGTTCGATTTCCGTCTTCGTCTGGTGGTTAATTTTCATAACTTTCTATATTCAGTATCAATATGAAGTGTATGAGAATTATAAGATAGTGTACAAGTAATCACCTTGGTTGGTAATGGCAAAACCACCAAACCGATAAAAAATTGCCACATCGCCGTTCGGAATCGGCGTTAAACTTTAGGTCCAACTATGTGGTATCACAATTGGCCGTTCAGGCCTAAGTGTGTCTCTCGACAGCCATTCCAACCTAACCCAACCTTCCACACTGAAGGCTGAAATAAAAATTTTGTTTCTACCTAAATGTAGGCAACGAAAACTATGTCTAGCTCCAAATATTTTTCCACAGTGGAGGCTTAATATAAAGGTCAAAACCTGTAGGTTGGGTTAAGTTAGTGTCTAGTGACATACTCAGGGCAGAACGGTCCATTGTAGTTAGGACTACCGTCAGGGTTTGAAAGCTAAGTCAGCGAAGCATAAGCATGCTGATTTATTCATAACTATAGCCAACAATAGCAAAATTATTAGAAGTTAAACGAAACTGCAGATCATGCTGAAACTCTAAAGTTCAATTTTAATTTTACATTTAAATTATAGAGGGCACCAAAGTCGAGTTTTAAAAAAACGTTGAGTCTCATGGCCGACAGATAATCTCCGAAACGGTAAATCAGAAAGAAAAAAAGTTGCATGTTGTAGATAAAGCCTTTTCCCAAAGTAATCAACCACTTTAAAAAAAGTATTTTAGTTTATAAAAATCTGCCTAGTCAATCTGGGGATTAACTGTCGGCTATTTAAAAATCGAGTTTTGAGAAAAACGCATATAATTTAAATGTACAATTAAAATTTTTTCATTCATTCATTTATTCGAACTAGTTAGTAGTGATAAAAATTATCAAGTGATTTCAACTATTGAAAGGCTGAATGAATGATTTTAACGGTTAAACGATTTGTTCACTCGTTCATTCATTTATTCACATGTTTCGCTTATAGTGCGGACACACGAGAGTGAATTTCAAGCAAATTTTGCATTTCGTTGAAATGCGGGATTTCGTCATACAAAAACTGTCAAATGAAATTTTGCATTTCAGACGCATTTCAATGAAAGTAACTAGCAACCCTAAAAATTTAAGATTTATTGCATTTTTTAGACATTTTGGACTTTGTTTTCATAACAGCTGCTCTTGTAATATTTATTAACTGAAAAAATAAAATAATGGAGTCGAAGAGTAACTCATTCCTAATTATCAATAATTGCTATATACATTTTTATTTACATAAAACACACACAAAAATTCTTCTTCTTCTCCAAACGAATTTGAAATTCCTTTTTTGTCGTGTGTCCACCTAAATTTTAAATGCGTAATTTCAACGAAATGCGCTCTCGAGTGTTCGCACGGCTCCGCGAAATAACTCCTAAATGAAATAACTACTAATTGAAAAATGAAATAACTTCTAATACAAAAATGAAATAAATCCTAATTTTTAGGGGTTATTTTGCAATTTGGAGTTATTTCATAATGAAATGAAATAATTCCTAATACAAAAATTAAATAACTCCTAACTTGAGCAAAAATAAATAAAATTTATCCTGTAAATTTTCCAAAGACATACCACGAGGAACTTAAGCTAAATATGGATATTATTCCACTCGCTATAATAAATTCATTCTACAGTGATGGTACCTAAACGTCTAATCACCACACTGTTTGGAAACTATTTAGGCTCTGTGAAACGCTACCGAAATTAAAAAGGAATTCCAAAAAAAAAAAAAAAGAAAAAGGAACTCAGGCTAAAATAAGTTTTTGTTCTAATTTTCTTTTCTTTTTTTTTTTTTTTTTTTTTTTTTAATTCACCCAAGAAATTCGGGCCAAAACATTTTGGTCGGAATTCCTTTTTGATTTTGGTTGAAATGCACTTTAGAAAAGGAAGTTCGACTTTGTGATTAAATTTTTGAGAGTTTAAAAGAATAGGAGTTATTTCATTTAGGAGTTATTTCGCGGTGCCTAATATATATATTTTTTTAAACACGCTCGCATTTTCCAGTTATTCTGTAAACTTAAATTATTATTAGCATATTTTTAGGCTTAAATATGATACACATAGAAAAATTGTATACCTACTTTACTAAAAAAGCATGAAACTCGAAAAGTTTCTTTAACTCTTCATTTAGGATCTCTGGCTCATTCTCATAAACGATATTCTCCAAACGAAAGCCCAATAGCTTGTAATATGCCGATAATTGGACAAGTAGATATGATTGATATAAATCTACTGCTACATTTGATGCGGCTGTTACTGCCATGCCACCAAACACAAAAACATATGCATAATAATAATTTTCCTTTTTGCGATAATCAAATGGAATCCAACAGGGGAACGATAATTCAAATCCTTTATTTAGAAAAGATGCTATTAATGTCACTGTAGAAGGTATTGCTAAATCGAAAAAGGTTGAAATTGCGAAAAAATTTCGAAAACGACGAAATCCTGCATGTGCTTGAGACATTATTCCCCTTTCCAAACTATTTCTAGGTAAACCTTCCACATTATTTTCAAACGTATTTAATAAATTAATAACCACACATGAATTTCTTAGAGTATTGATCACTTTAATCACAAGCGCAGTTTCTGTTAATGATATAAATAATGCTTCACTTAGCTCATCCATATTTTTTGACACGGCCACATTTATGTAGGTTGCCAATGTAAATGGAAATGTAAATGTAGAATGCATTATAAAACTGTAAATATGATAATATTTATTCCATGGTTTTCCGGTAAAATTCCAAAGTCCACATAATTTCATTAGACGAATTAAAAATCGCGCTGGTTCAATATTATCGAATTGAAACATTTTGCAATTTTTTTTTTATTTTAATTCTTCTTCAAGATTCAGAATCTAAATTTTTAAAGAAAAAGCCTGTTATCCGAAAATTTCTCAATTTTTTAAGCTTTCAAAGAACCTGCATAGTCCTTTTATACTTTTTGCAACAAATGAGCTAATTTTCACTCGTATACTAAAACTTAGTATGTGAAAATTCTTAATTCACTTTGTAATTGTTTAATGTGATAATGGATTTTTAATAATAAGTTTTGACAGGAGATTACATTGCATATTTAGTTATGCAATATTGTATGGCAATTATCCCAGCGCTTTGAGTTAACATAGTGAGCAAGTAAGAGCTTATGTCCTATACTATTTATACTATTCACTACGAAAAACTTGTAGTGAATAGTATAAACTCGTAGTGAATAGGTTAAACCATATGGCATCACAATGGGCCGTTCTTGCCTGAGTGTGTTCCTTGATAGCCATTTAAAAAAAGTATAATTTGTCTCTTTTAACAAGTATTCGATACAAGTACATATTCGATACTTTTTCCGATATTTTCGGTAGCATCGATACTTTTATTCAATACAAGTAATGAGTAAAAGTATCGATACTATGTGGGTATCGAATCAACACTATTCATGATTAGAGGTCGTCCAAACCGCTTTCTTTTGGCATATATTTCGCGATTACACTTTCCACACTTCTAATGACGCATTATTTTTCCAATTTCTTCCGAAGAAAATGGGTTACCATGCCCATGACTCTCTAGTAAAATTTTTCAAATGACTAGTGGTAGAATGTTGTGCAATTCCTACAATGCATTTTCGTAAAACCGTAAAAAATGTAACCACATCGGTGGTCTAGTGACAGCGTGCTTGACTCTCTTCTTTGAGATCTCGGAATCCATTCCCTCGCTAGGATATCGTTTCTTTTCTATCTTTTTTCCTTTTTTTTTTTCATAATTTGGGGCTTTGGTAAGAAAGATTTCATGGGTCGCAGTGTCTCATTTTCGGGTCGTCCTATTTTCCGATTTCAATTCAATGCACTGTAACTTTCTTCGGGAATGTTCGTTGTATACCATAATTTAACAATGAGAACTACAAGCTCTTCCAATTGGGACCTTAGTAAACCTGAAGTAACCACTGTTTTCATCACATTATTAAAGATCTAAAATATGCTCTGGTGATATGCAAAAATTATATTTAATATCGGACTACTTTCGGGTTTCTGAACGATTTTTCTGGAAATACCCTTATGGTAAAGTACTCCATTTAAATTATGATTTATTTTAAATGAATACCTTAAACTTTATTATAAAGAGAAAAAAAAACATCTATAATGAAGGTATAAAAATGTAATTTTATTAATTTTAGTTAAAATATAAAAAACTGGTGGGAATTATCGATTATTTTACTTCCAAATAATTGAAATAAAAACTGGATATATGCATTTATAAATGCAAAGTGCTAAAATAGTAAATGAAGTTTGTTAAACGTAGAGGTAAATACAAAGGGTATATAGTAAATAGAATATGGAACGAGTTTAAAAAGAAATATAAGATAAAACAAAAATTTAAGAAAATTCATAAAATAGTTTAAAAAAAACTATAGAAGGTTTTAAGGTAGAAGTCGATGAATAGAAGATAGAAAATAAGTAGGAATAGAATAAATTAAATATAAAAAGGTAAAGAGAATTAAAATATTTAGTAAAATATGTACGTAAAAGAAATAATGAAAAGGCATTAAAAGAGATAAGAAGGAAACGCAACTAAAATTGAAAGATTCAGATACAATCAGATTTAGATAGAATTTTTAATGGTTAATGGCAAATACATAAAGAAGAATGTATTTGAAATATCTGAATGTTAATAAGAAATTATACATATTCATATCTACAGAATGTATATATTTAAGAGAAAGTTGAACAAGTAAAGAAAAATCAAAAAGTCAAATAGAGTAAAAGAAAGTTCAGAGTATAGAAAAAGTATAGATCATAAAAAGATCTAATATTTAAGATAATATAAAAATATTTAAAATAAAATAAATAAAATATGTACATAGGTATTAATAAAAATAAGTAAAGGAAATATGGCATATTTGTAAAAAGGAATTGTTAACATTATTAATAGATTAACAAAATTTTGTGAGTAATATTAATAAAAACAGAAAGAAATATAAAGATAAATAATATAAATGCTATACCAGTATAAAAAAAGAAAAACCATCAGAATAGTGGAGAAAAGTACTAAAAAGTTGAGGAAAAATCGAAAAAAAAACTTTAAAAATTCCAAATATGAGAACAGTAAAATAATAAAAAGTGCAATGGAAAGGATTTAGAATAAACAAAATACAATAATGAAAAATTAAATAAAATATTTGAAGTTAGATACAGTAATTATATAGGTTGAGATATACATAGAAGAATAGAAGAATTAAAATTATAAAATGAAAGAAATACAGAATTAAAAGGTAAAGAATATATGAAATATTAAGCTCGTCTTAAAACATGAATATATAAATTTGAAAAAAAAAAACTTTCAAATGAAAGATAGAACGGGTAGGTAGTGGCATTGTATAGTAAAGTACTTTGCTTGGAAGACTAAATAAAAAAAGATAGAGAAAGTACATGTATAAGACAAAGGTGAAAGTAATACAAAGCAATGTAGGCAATAAAAAGGTTAACAGATAATTATTGATTGAATAGAGTATTAGAAATTATCAATAAAATGAGAACATAAAAGAAATGTAAAATAGTTTCAAAAGTGAGAAAAAACCGAATTTTTAGCAATTGATTGAAAAGAAAAACTAGATGAAATGGAATCAGAGGAAAAGTAGATGAATAAAATAGAATTACTGAAATTAAAATCCTTTCGACAGAATTACAAAAAAATAAAGAGAAATTTGAGAATAGAAAAACTAAAATGGTTTTTAGGTTTAACATAAATAAAGTATTTAGATACGAGTTATAGGAAGGATTAATTACAGGTTGAATATAAAGAATAATTGACAGGCTAAAAGCAAAGATGAAGTAAAAATTCTTGCTAGCAAAAGTGCATTAAAATTGCTTGAGTGTAAAAACGAAACAAAAATTAATGCTTATTTCGTTTTTGCACTCAAATATTTTTAACGCATTTTCTCTAGCTACAATTTTTTACTTCGCATTTGATTTCAGATTGTCAATTATACCATAGAATGGAATCCCTTAAGCTATTTCCCAAACGAGAGAGTAAACATTTAATATTCATAATTGATAGAGCAGAAGAAATACATTGAACAGATGTACAGAAATAGGGAAAAGTTTAGATGAATTAAAGTAAAATTTTAAAATTGAAAAATATTTTTAATACATACATACATAAACTATAAAGAGAAAATTAAGAATACAAATTTTAAATGAATTATATAAAATAATTATATGGGGAAATAAAAGGCAGAATAAGATAATAGAAAGATTTAAATAAAATAGATAAAATAGAAAACATAGGAAAAGAAGGAAATCAAATTTGGAAAAATTTAAATACTGAAACCCTTTCAATAAAAACCCAATAAAAAAAGAGATTGTAAATTGAAACTTAAAATAAAGTAGAATAATGATTAAATGTATCTAAAGTAAGTAATTGATTAATGATAAGAATATACGTGTAGAATAGAACTTCTAAATATGTAAATATGTAAACGAAAGAATTCTCATTAATTTTCTTATAGTTAGAATAGAAAAAATTTATCGAGTATATGAAATGAGATAGGGAAAAATTCGAACAAACGTAATAAAAGTAAAATTATAAATTGGAAAAATATTTTCAAAGATAAACTATAAAAAGAAAATTAAGAATATTATATAAATTTCATAAGAAAGCTAAATAGATGTGAGAAATAGGAAATAGAGAAGAAAGATTTAAGCAAAATTTGTTAAATAAAATCAATCTCCTAACCCGAACTAGGAAATAAGAAAAAGATAGGCAAAATATATATTAAATAAATGGTGGCGGGTTGAAAGAGAATAAAAAGATTTGAGAGACAGAGAAGGAAGAAAAACCGAAAAATTGTTCGAATAAAAATAAAAATATTTAGAATACATGAAGTTCCAGTAAGAGAAGTATAAGAGTAAAAAAGAAAAATGTATACATGAAGAAATCGTTGGCTAGATAAAGTTTTAGCAAATGTTAAGTCAGAAAATTAAGGAGTGAAATAAATTAAAAAACAAGTATTCAAAATATGTAAATGAAACATAAAAGAAGAACTAAATAGTACCTAAGTAAGACATAAAAACAGATATAATTATAAGTAATGATCATGCTTTAAGAAGAGAATAGATAATAAAAGTATTCGATAGAAAAACAGATTATAAATGCCCAAAAAAACTTGGATATTTTAAAAAGTAAATAGATTATATTCGGAAAAATATGAAATAAAAATATAGAAAACGGTTAAAAGACCAAATTTAAAGTGCTTTTAAATTTAACATAGATCAAAACCCATACTGTCTTTAAAACAAACTATTTTGGTTATTGAAACCCCAGTAAATATTACCAAAAGACTACAGAATAATAAAAATCACAACTGCTCCCAAAAATCCTCAGATGTATTAAGTATTTTGTAAAAGAAAAAAAAAATACAAAAAATGTGTTTAGAATGAATATAAAAAACCAGACAGGTGAAACCATTTTCATTCACATGAATTTGTTTAAATAAAGCAATGCTGAAAGGAAATTATTAATATAATTAGTTATGAAAGTAAGAAGAAAGACATTTTAGTAATGTATGTTTTTTCTGTGTTTTTCTTTAAAAACTACATAGATTTAATGAATTAATTAAATATTTACAAAATTAAAAAAAAAAACGCTTACACAAAATTTACTGCTTTTCAAAACGTTTTTACATGTTATAATTTGGTAGTAAATATTACATATTCTATAGAATCAGTCAGTCAGAGTATATACGAAAGAGCAGTTTTGAAAAAAAAAGTGTAGAAAAAAAAAAATATTGGATGTGTGTATGTATGTATATTTTCAGTGAAAAAAACTGAAAATTACGAGGTGTAAATAATGATAAATGCACATTTTAGCATTTATCATTACGATAACCTTACATGCTATAGGAATATCCTAATATAAGTGACTACGATTCAACAGATACAGAATAGAAAGCAAAGTATAAAATAAAAATTAAATTCACAGCGTTAATAAACACGTGTTACGATGCTCAACGTTTATGCTTTCTTATCCTCGGGATCCTTATACCAATCCTCACAACCGGGTACATTTTCAGGCGCATCACACATTTCGGTCTCATCATTATAAACCTCACCAAGTTGGCATCCCAAATCACGTGGATCTTCACCATTCAAGCAGACATAGAATTTTTGACAATCATTGGGATTAGCATATTTAGGATGTGTAACAACTTGGCCACGTGAATCAGTTTTAGGCTTATCAGTGGGGCATGCAAAACCACTATCAGATTTCTCTGAAAAATATTAATATGATATTTTTTGATATAGAAAATAGAAAAACTTTAATTGCCCAAAATTAAACTCACTTGTTGGTGCATCACAGTTCTCACGTTTAGCAGTATCGGGCCACACGCAGGTACCACTGTATTCATCGAAATGTAAACCGACGGTACATTTCATTTCAAGTGCATCACCATCAATACAATTGTAGAAGATATTGCAGACAGACTCCTCAGGATGTGCGAAGAAACCATTTTTACGTGGGCAGAATTTCGATGATTTTGGTGCTTCTATAAAAGTACAAAAAAAAAAAAAAGTTTTAAATCCAACTTCTATCCAACTCTAACACGATTTCACTTAATCCAATAACTTACGCAATTCAGTACGTTCACCACAATCTACATTGAAGGGTTGATCACATTTGTTGACTTTTCTAATCAATGGATCAAATACTAAACCATCTGGACAGAGTTTTTCTTTGGGTACTCCATCATCGCACAAATAGTATTTATCACACTGGGCATCATCTTCGAACTGTCCATCTCGTTTTGGACATTCGAAAGCATCTAAAATAAGAAAGAATATCATTTTTATTTATGAATAATAAGCTGCTTTCTGGAATAAGTTATTATTTGTACATATTTAGAGATTAGAATCGCAAAAATCTGTTTCAGTTCTGTAGTTATATATTCGTTACGAAAGTAAAATATATGAGTAGGTAGTTACTTTGAGAGTTTTTTTCAAAAAATTATTGAAAATATAAGGGACTGCTTTTAGTTAGATTGAAGAAAAACGAACTTAAAATTTTTCGGGACTAACAGAAAATTGCGCTTTAAGTTTTGAAGCAAACGAAATTTGAAGATGTTTTCAAACCAAGTAAACTTAAAAATGTTTTTTTACAATGATCAACAATAAAATTGCTCCAATGTTATAATTTAAAAAATTATTTTTGTCTACTCTCAAGGAAATTCAATTTAATTTTTATTATTTTTTTTTTTTCATGCAAATTGGTTATGCACTCCTTCCAATGACTACAGTTCGATTTCTAACTACTTTTACAATTTCACTTTTCATGGGACATTAACCTCTTTTTGTGCTACAGATTTTATGCTTTCGTTGAAATTTTTGGCTAGAGAAAGAAAAAACTTATTAACATTTTCAAATTATAATAATTTTTAATTCAATATTTTTTTTTTTTTTTTTTTGCGTGTAACTCGTTCGTTCCGCAACTGGAAACAAGTTTCCTGTTAAAAATGGCGGCGGAGATCAATGAATTTTTCATTCATACTCGCAATCTCATTATTTCCAATATCTTTTGAATCTATAACTTACTACTAATGTGTATTCTAAAAAAAATCTTTCACTGCAAAAATTTATTATGCAATTGTTTTGATTAACATTTTAGTAGGTAGTAAATGCTTTGAACTTTAAAAACCCTTTATGCAATTGCATAATTGTGTATGAATAAGCACAAAACAACAATAACAGCAACAGTAAAAAATGAAATAAAAATATAAATAAATCGAACAAAATTATAACACCGTCTCATTGCAAGACCGGTTTGTAATGGGGTTTCCAGACAGACATCAGTAGCAGCCAACAACAACCAATGCGGCAACTGCCAACATGTAGCCGGTTTTTCTGGCATAATTGCGAACATGTTTCTGGCTTGAACTACGATATTTAATAAAAATTGTTTATGCAATTTGCGCAGATATTTTTTTTTCTTCATATCATTAGGTACTAATAATTTTGTTAAATATATGAGCAAATATTGTATGTATTTAGTATATACATAGGTATTTGTAATGACTATTTATTGACACTATTTATTTAGAAAGTATCTAATAAATATTTTTTTCAAAATGTCAGGCATGTCTTGGGATATGTGGTAAAGTTCGAACAGTCTTAGATTCTTTATAAATAGTAACTATAGTGGTTTAAAAACTTGAAATTTTCTTCTTACATTAATCTAAATATCATTTCACTTTACCAAAGTTTCGAGCAACATCTGGGTTTCTTAATCTTTTTTTATTTATTTCTTTTTCTTAAATGGGAACAATGTCAACTTAATTAACATGAAATTTAATATTTTATTTAAATCTTTTTGTAATATATTTCAAGTTCAATTTATTACAAAATCGAATTATTTTGAATGTATTAATTCATGAATATTAATAGGTCTGCCCACATACTTTATTTACCTACATAAAATGTAGCAAACATGGCAGACATATGGATATTATTTTAAGAGTAATAAAATGATATCTTTCATTATAAAGTTTATGTAGTGTTTGATGGTTTCATATTCAATAACTCCACCGACTGCCGTAGACGTCTTCATAAATTACAATCATCGAAAGAAACGATTAAATGAAGAAGAAACTAGCTAAAAGATTTCTGAAGTAATATACAAGATTAAGCCTGAGGAAGACGACCTCGATAGTCTAGTGAGTAGTTCCCTAGATTTTCACCCGGGAGGTGCGGGTTTGATTCCCGTCTTCATCTGGTATTGATATTCACTATCAATATGAAAGAATTATAAGAAAGTGTGCAAGTATACATTTTGGTAGGTAATGGCAAAACCACCAAGTAATAACAAATTGCCACACCGCCTCACTACGGTTTAGTAACCTGATTTGGCAGCATATGTAAAATCGAAAATTATATGGTAAAATTTTTGGTAATGTGTTTTATTTAGATGTCTTGGAATTTTTTTTTTTACCAGAGGTACTTCCTGTTATTCAATTCCTAAAATTTTTTTGGATGGTATTTGGTATTGACAACTTACATCCTTATTCCAAATTTTATAAGCGTAACATAACCTCGATTGTCTAGGGAGTAGTGCCCTAGACTTTCATCTGGGAGGTTCGGGTTTCGATTCCCGTCTTCGTCAGGTAGTTAATTTTCATAACTTCCTTATATTTACTATCAATATGAAGTGTATGAGAATTATAAGATATTGTACGAGTACACACATTAGTTGGTAATGGCAAAACCACCAAGCCGATAAAAAATTGCCACACCGCCGTTCGGAATCGGCGTTAAACTGTAGGTCCAACTATGTGGTATCACAATGGGCCGTTCAGGCCTAAGTGTGTCTCTCGACAGCCACTCCAACCTAACCTAACATATATAGTTCCTAAAATACACACAATTACACAATTCGGTTGTATGAGAGCTGGGCGTGACAGGACATAAATTACACCCATTTCTTTTTATATTTTTCTAGGCTATATCAGAAACACATGCATAAAGTTTTAGCGGCCTATCTTCATTATTCGATTTTATGCCGCCAAATCGGGCTTCTGGACCATAGTGATCCGTTCGAAATCGGAGTTAAACTGTAGGTCCAACCATGTGGTATCACAATGGACAGTTCAGGCCTAAGTATATCTCTAGACAGCCACTCCAACCTAACATAAGCCTGGGGTACGGTGATCCCTTTTAGAAAATCATAGGATGCTAATGTAAAGCACACAGACGACGGCATATAGAGACAAGTTTAAAAATAATACTAGCTTTTTTTTTTTAATTAATAGGCTATAAATTAACATTAATGCTAGAAGTATACCAAAAAGTATACCGGAGCTTGAACTTACGTAATCGACTTTGGATATAAAGTTTTACCTTGGAATATGTTAAATGGGTCGGTACACATCAAAGTCGCCTAAGTCTATCATATGAAAATTTCGGGAAAATCTGATTCTTACATTTCTTGTAGTCTATTGTAAAACTGTACAAATGTTAAGAAAACATTACTTTAAAACATTTCGTGCAGAAGCTAAGTTAAATTTAAAATAAACAAGTTTATATTACGGACTTAGACAGTTGTAATATAAATAAAGAAAAAGCTTCTGTACTTAACTGATTTTAATAAAATTTCACAAAACAAAATTGTTATAAATACTGAAAACTGTTATGTCTCAGTAGAAGTATAAGTCAAGCAATGTGATGTGATTGGCTTAGACGGCCTTACTTAGACACATTTGATTTGCGTGCATATGAGGACTTAGGCAATTTTTAAATAATCTTCGATATTTATATCCTTTTTTCGACTTTATCCTCTTACTATTTGTATGTTGGAGAAATATCTGCTGAGCTTAAAATCTAAATAATTTTAGAAAGTGAATTTAAGGGGGTGTCCTGAATTAGAAGGTTCAGAAAATTCTTCTTTTTTTTACCTAAATCGATAGATATACTATTCAAGAATATATTTACAAAGTTACAGGCCTAAGGCCTATTGTAAATATTTTTAAAAATACCAAGCATCAATGGCAAGTTTTGCTCAAATTCTTGGTGCAATTGAAAACTGTAAAGTGCGTTTTCTCCAGTTTTTATTGTGGCGAATTTTTTAAATTGGGGGGCGTGATAGTTAAAAAACTAGATAACCTATTGAATCGTACCAACGTTTTTTTTTCCTCAAATTTAAATTCTATTCAAAGTGAACCAAAAAATTTATCCAAAAAGTCTATTTAAATAACTTTCATAGCACCTAAAAGTGTTTTTTTTTTAAACCAAATTAACATAATTTTTTTGCTTTTTCTTTTGGTTAACTCAGAAGAAAAATATGGAGGATTTAAAATTTTTTTTTGTTTCAGGTCAAGAATTAAGAGCTGAATCTTTCCTACCAATTGAAGACTGCAGCGGCAAGATGCTCATGAAAAAGACTAAATAATCTGTTATAATTTATTATTTTACTGTCAAAAATTGTTGTATTTACTTTTTTCTTTTTTCTCCTTCTAAAAAAAATCATGAAAAAACGCATCTTTTGAACCTTCTAATTCAGAACACCCCCTTAAATCATTTTAAATAAAAATAATCATGTTGACATACATTTAAAAATTTGTTTTTTTTTTTTGCTTTTTCTTGTGAAAAAAAAACGATATTAAATTGATTTATAAAAAATGTTATTATTTAATGTAAAAGATTATGCATCTAAAAATGTACAGTTAAGTTTTCGGATAGAAATTAACCGAGTTATGCTGCACACCAGTTTGAGATAATGGCATTTAGAGTACACTTAATTAGTTTCAAGCCTATCGGAGAGACTTGGAAAAAAGAGTAATAGAGCTTTAAAAATTTTTCAAAATTTTATATTATCAATATACAATAAATAAAAAAAACTCGAAAAAAACATTTTTCTGAGCTGAGTGATAGAACCCCTTAATAAGATTGATTGAAAATTGCTACTACTACGTTGATTATACTCTTTCTCTGATTATATTCAAAAGACATGAGTAAAAGTTTTTTACTTCTAACTAACCGAAGGAAATCAGCTTAGCTTACTCAGGTCTCGTTGAGCTCTCTAGTATTCCATTCCATACTTTTTGAACACAAGTGGAAAGAAATCATAATTTATAGGAAAACAGCACAGTGAAAGTGGAAAGCAACAGGCCAAAATAGTTTGGAAAACTACCTTCAACCGATTTAGAATGTTTATCTGTCTTCAAAAAAAAAAAAAAAACAATACTAATAAAAACCATAATAATTTATGAATACTTATTAAGCCTTTAATTCCCAATAGAAATGTAATCATATTGAATTTTTATGCAGACTTGATTGGTAATATTGAAAATATAAAAGACAAATATTTTTATTTTTGAGGCTTATACTGAAAAATAAGTTTTAGAAATTTCTAGAAAAGTAAAAATCCAGACGTAGGATAATTTCGTTAAATAACTTGCCGTATTTTTTTGATTAAAAACCTTAAAACGCCTTAAACTTCTGATTGATTATCTGGGAAGGACGCCTGATAATTTGAGACTTAGTCAGACTCTGGCAATACATATTAATATGAAGTTTTGTGATAAAGAGAGTGGAAAGTTTTCAACGAAACTTTTTTTCACTAATGTGAATTTTTAAATTGTAAAATCAAACACCAACTACTCATATATTTCATTACATATCACAATCTGTCTCTATTTTATTAGTCTAAACATTTTGAATCCTTTAAACTCTCCAAATGTTGAAATAAAAATTAAATTAAATATAATTCACTCACTTGTTGAAGCCACAACACATAGAAGGGCAAAAATGGCACACACTGTAAATTGCCTCATTTTGTAAAAAATTATCCTTGATATTTTTAATTTATTTATTTTTTTTTTGTTATTGAACGAACACCAATTTCACAAATCCAAATAAAACTTTCAGTTTAAGCTGCAACTAAGTTTTAACTACAACTATACTGTACGGTGGTTAAACTTAAACTACCAAAATATCACATAAGACTCTCACTTTTGAAGACTTGGCCGGCAACAAAACTTGATGGCGGTGGCGAAGCGACTATAATTGTTGCTGTTGTAAATTAGTCAGCAATTGCGGCTCAAATCAAGTTGTGTATGAATAAGTAAGATGAAGAAAAAAAAAAGCATAAGAAGTAAGAAAGAAAGAGAAAAAACAAGAAATAACACATTCAATTATATTCAATCGCTGACTTGAATGTAAATGTTAATAATAATAACAAAATAACAACAGCAGCAGCAACAACAAAGCATGCTGTTTATAAATATCAACCATTTACAATGCGGGTAGCACAAAATCCTAAATCTGCATATATACTTCGGTATCTGATCATTTCTTTCATCACTTTTCATAGCGCTACATTTATTTTTGTAATTGCATGAGTAGGTTAGTTTTTAGCGCCCTCATACTAATGGACTTTAACTAATCATTTTTTTATGAATATAAATTACTTCGTAGCTATTTTTTTAATAAAATGTATTTTGAGCTTTTAGTAAAAAGGTTAACTATTAATTTTTACAAAGACCCCCTCCAAAAAAAAGTCCTTTTTTGAATCCTTTAAAATTAAATATAATAACAAATTTTTATAAAAGTCAAAACAATAATATTTGTTGCTCTCTGGATAACATAATGTCCCAAAAACACAGTTTTTCTGGTCCAATTACACTATGCGACAATTTTCGCGTCGTCGAAATTAAACCGCACCGGTCTATTTTTTTTTAAATACACCTATCCAATAGCAAAACCCTCGCTAAGTTTGTAAAAGTTAGCTCGATTTCTTTTTTTATTATATTTTGAATTTTTCGAGTCTCAGGCCATTTTGATGTTTTTCATATACCCAATTTTGCCTTATAAATCGATTTTTTTGGGATGTATCCGATGTATGTCATCATGAGTCTTTTCAGAATGTCGTTAATGTACAAATATACCAATTTTGTGAAGAATCTATATTCTGCAACCCAATTTTTGAGACCAAATGTTAGAAAAATGGCAATTTTTAGGAATTTTTTTACTCTGATTTCGAAAATATTTAAAATTTATTTTTTTCGTTTTTTCTTGGTTTTATTATAAAAAAAATAAGCTTTTTTATACATTTTTTTATATCGTTCTTCATTTTCATTTTCTTCGTATTTGGTCGTATTGAAAAATACGTTTACTTCACCTACATGTTTCGGCTAGTATGACATCTGGAACAGGAGCCGGTTTTTACTCGGAGCAACTAAAAGTACAGGAATCCTACAGATTGCTTCATACATGCAGTGTGTTCCAAGCTGAAATCTTTGCAATCGATAAAACAGCAAAACTAATACACGAGCAAAACATCCCCACCTCGACGATCACATTCTTCGTGGATAGCCGCTCTGCTCTGGAAGCTCTAATGTCAGTAACCACGAAATCAAAGGAGATACAAAATTGTAATGCTCGCTGCTATCCATTCGACACCACACTATCAATCTCTGCTGGGTTCCTGGACATAGTAATATTGAAGGAAACGAAAAAGCATATGAAATGGCGCTGCTGGGGTCCACTATGGATACAAGCGCAGCGGACACATCCATACTGCCACCGATTTCTGAACTATATGGCATTATTGACGTCACGAAACCAATCACAACTGAACAAACAGAAGAGATTGTGCAACGTCACGTTCACTATGGCCGGAACTCAACAGGAAAATAACGGTTTATATCCTTTCTCTGGGGAGACTCCAGATTCGAACTCTCACCGGAATCATCACAGGCTACTGCGCAATAGGAGCCATGCTTCAGAAATGGCGCATCGAGTCCACCGATCACTGCAGGATGTGCGGAGATATTGAGGAGGCTGAGACAATACACCATCTACTGTGCGAATGCCCCGCTCTGCAAGAGCTCTGCAAGAGCGGGGCATTCAAGGTTCTTTGCAGACATAGCAGGGCTTAGTAGAATCGATCTGTCCTGCCTTTTGGATTTTGCCACTAGAACAAAAATGTTAAGGTGGCATAATACTCGAGCTAATAGGAGATATACAGGTTCCCACAACCGGTCGACTCCAGACCAACTGCTGAAGGCAATCACAATGGGCCTACTTGGCCTCCGAGTGGAAGTAGCATATTTCAATGCTACACGCCATCTAAACCTAACCTAACCATGACATCTGAAGCGCGTTCCCCTCTGTATTTGGACTCAAATAGCATCGCAGTTTGATGATAGCGCTCTCCCTGCTCATCTGATTCTGTCCATAACTGTCGATTCAAGTAGTCCAAATGGTGATGAAGGAAGTGAATTTTTAGCGAAATATGGACATCAATTTTGGAAAAAGCATCTAACATGGGGAGAACGATGTTTGCTAAAAGTTCAACAACGATTTCTCTTAGCAACGCCCACACATCTATTTCATTGCCTACTAAGGCCCTATCAAAGTTTCCAGACTTTACCAATTTCCGAATATCAGGACCATTTAAAACGCCTGAAATATGAAATCGTTGCAATGTTGATTTTAACGAAACGAAAAGTTACAGTCCTAGACAAAGCCGAGAACTGTTATTGTTTCGTCGAAATCGGCATTGTGTAAATGTTCAATATTATATTTCATTCCACATTTATCAAAAAATTCAAGTCAAGAGTATCGATTTTCAGTACATTTTAAATAAGCGTTGCCTTTCCTATACATATTTAAGTATATTTGAAAATTTTGGCCTTTTATTAAATCTTTACCGGTTCAAGTTTTGGACGTATTAGCTAACCGCCCTGGCCAGCTAGTATCTTATAGTTAGAATTACAGAGTGTAGTTGTCTTAAAGCTTTTTCCAATAAGAAAGGTAAGAAAAAGTGTTGTATCTTTGCCATGTATACTCGAATGATATCTGTAAGATTCAAGTTAAATTTGGTTGTACACACCTTTTGAATAATAATTATAATACAAAAGAAAAGACATTAAGAAAATTAATATGACGTTCATATGTCGCTAAAATTTAACCACAATATGTATTAAAAAAGGAAAAACAAGTTTAAAATTAAACTACTTAAAGTTGGCCGTATCTTGACTTTATTACTAATGCTTGACGTAGATGTACCTACTATGAATTTTTCATTTACAAGCCGCGGATGCTCGGCGGCATTTTAAGCGCACGCACACCTTTATTTATTACAATGAATACATAATCTGAGTAACCAATAACAACTAATTTGGATACTTACTATTTATTACAATATTTTGGTACATACCATGAGTAAATAGTTACAAACTTATGTGCGAATAGTTTTCCCAATTATTACACTAAATATTTTCTTAATTTTTTTCTTTCTTTTTTTTTTTTGTTTATATACCTGTATACAATATTACGAACTATTACTTTCATCTTTTTCACCAAATTGATTTTGTTTCATTTCAACTCATTTTTATTTGTTTGAAACACTATTTTACAAATTGACCGATTTTCGCAATTAACATTTGCATTTCGAGTTAATTGCTCCACTTTTAAATGTTTCATTCATTAATCTTAAAAACCAAAATTTGTGTAAAAATGATGTAGATGAAGAAATTTCGGTCTTGGGGGTAAATAATTTTTTTTTTATGGTGGTTAATGAATTTGTTAGAAAACAAAAATAAATAAAATAAAGAAAGAAATTTCCAAATATTTGAGCTGTAAAAATTTACGAAAAAGTTTGCAATTTATATTTACAGTCAATACAAAAGCTTGGTAAATATTTTTATAATGATATAAAACAAATAATTGGCTTCGAGATGACAAAAATATCAGGAAATATACAAAAGCAAACAAATGATTTTGACTTAGTGGAAATGTTATTCCCTTATAGTATTCGGTTTTATTTTTTGTATATACCATTTATAAATCATTTAAAAGTTAATTACCTAATTAGTATTAAAAAAATACAAAAGTAATCAAATATCTCCGACTACCGAATAGTTATAAATACCAACCGCTTATTATTTGAAATAAATCGAGAGCTCTAAATTCCACTGGAAACTACTAATCTATATTTTATAGAAATTAGGAAATAATAAATATTTTAGCACATGTTCTACGTTTGCACATATTTTGCCACAAAAAAAAATCATGTTAATTAATTCAATTTCAAAGAAAAAAAATTAAAAATTAATAAGATAAATGATAACATGAAAATCACGTTAAACTTGTCCGGCAAATTTCATTTATACTTTATCATTTGCAAATACACTTTTCGTAGAATATGCCAGTATATATATAGAGTTATTCTGTTGAAAACTTTTTTTAAATATATCCATAAATTAATTACGAGTATTATAATTACAATACCAACCAATATTTAGTTAACTGTGTTTCTGCAGATTCACTTAGTGATAGTTATCAATGTGAGTATGTATGTATGTATGTTTATTTTTTTTACAGATGTATCTACCTAATTTAAATACAAGTTTCATCTTCAAGGATATCAACATTATTGGCGAGTATCAATGGAGCTGTTACTTAACGCACCACAAACAGGATTAATTCGATCGAATATTTTAAATACGCGTATATGTAGATCTAAAATGTTTAACTTTGTACTATTGACACATTTATTATTCGATCTTCGAAGACAAACCACTGAATGTTATCTGTCATGCAGTCCATTTATTATTTTATTGTTGTATTATTTCGGCTGCCGATTGAAATGTTGCTTACGTTTTGAAAGAATTTTATAGTTATACTAATTTCCAATATTTCTATTATTTCTGCTTAAACAAAAGTTTAAATAGTAGATTAATCCAAAATTAACAATGCTTATTATTGTTCCTATCCACTTTGCTTTTCACCAACTACCATTTATCCAGGCTACACAAATTTTCACAAGATCCGAACTTTCCAGGCATCATGTTACTCTCAAAATTATAAAATATGGAAAGAAGGTCGTTTATCATCACAGGATTGTAAATATAGAGGTGGAATTTATTAATCTCTCCACCACGTTCATAAAGGATGTTACGGTTTTAGATAAACTTTCGCTTGTCTATTCAGTTTCTCTTCAATGTTTTGGCAGTAATGAAAGAAATAAAACGGTATGGTCGAGACATTAGAAATTTGAGCTAGTTTATTTTCGCGCAAGGAAGCTGTGCCAGTGCCACAGCAGCCAAATGAGGTAAACTCTGTTAAATAACGAAAGGTTCAGTAATAGTTGCAGACATTCAGATACCAGCTTTCAAATAATCTGGTACGATTCCACTCAAATAATGCTGCTGACTCCCGAATGGGTTTGTGCAGATTGGCTCGAAAATTAAAATTACAGCCCTTTGGATTTTTTTCTGTGGGTTAGAATTTCAAAAATTTAAAAAAAATATAATGCGCTAGTTTATATATTTGAAATTTTGTTTACAAGAGTTTTTCGAATTGCTAATCACGAATCTGTCATTAAGATTTAAAAAAACAAAATATTGGATCTAATATGGCGGTTGATTTGTCGAAAAACTTACCGGTTCCACCACATTGGATCCACCATTTTGTTTTTGAAATTTTTAATGATATATTCATGATCAGTAACATGAAAAACTCCTGTAACCAAAATTGCAAAAATATATAAAATATTTTTGACTACCTTTTGAAATTCAAACCCAGCGAAAAAATTCAAATGTCCATAATTTTATTATGTGTTTTTTGTAGACTATGAAAATTAATTTTCAAAGTCTTGATTACTTTTCCATGTATGTGCTTCATTAAGTAATGTGTTGCAGGCTAAAGGAACTATATGTGTAGTCATCACAACAACAATGTATACAGAGACGGGTAAATCAGACGGCCGTTTCGGAATCCGCCACGATTCCTCAGATTCCTCATCAATATCCTATATAAGCTATTAATATTTGAAACCATTACCAAGAATTATTGATATGATTCCAAATATCTTCGCTGAATAGACATATTGAAAGAAAACTGCCACTACCGTTCTGTATACTTATTTGTTGTTGTGTTTTTCACATTACTACTAGTCTGCATAACACTTCGTTATTTCAACCCATCCGGTATTTAACTCTACTACACTTGTACCTGAACACCGTGAAAGCCGTTTCTTATTCCACAAGATTACCATTAAAATTCTTGCACAGCGTTATTCAATTATTAATTGAAAACTTGATAGAATATATTTCAGCGCCTCTTTTAAGCCGAATCTATAAATTAATCTTACTTACTTTTGTACTTACTTAGTTGGCACTGGTCTTGGTTGGTCCTGGCTGCATCAATAAAGCTTATTCATTTGTCTCTAAAATGTGTAGGTTGATTTGATTGGATCAAAAGCGGTCAGGCCTCCCTGTATCTCGACTTCCCAATAGATATTAGGTCGCCATTTTCTGCGCGTTCTTCCACCATGACTTGAATATAATACAAATTAAGTAGTGACTAGACGTTCGTTTATTGGCATGAATCTCCAGATAGCGTAGTTTCTTATCAACAACAAATCCAATACCAATTTTGTGTATTATATAATGACAGCTGTAGCAGATATCGTCCATCGCCCTTTTCCTCGATGACAACTCGATATTTATAGAGCTAGATATAGGTAGCTTCCAGTAAAAGATTCAACCATTTCAGGGGCATATATTTAACCCTCTAGTTCTCACACGTTTTACAAAAATGGTAAATATAACATGCCCTTTCAGGATTATTGGGTGGCTATTCTGTTGTATCCAAAAAGTCTTAATTTGTTGGATTGTCTAATTTATATGTGGAGAGAAGTTATGTTGTGTACTTTTATGGCAGGCAAAAAGTCTTAATTTGTTAGAGTGTGTAATTTATATGTGGAGAAAGGTTATGTCTTTTTAGTTGGATTATATATGGAGTTGTCAGCAAAAATTATTTTTGTAAGCCGTACTGAACACTAGCAAAAGAAGAACAGTATTTTAGTAATTTTATTTTGATTTATTTTCTGAATTGAATTAACTGAATTATGTATATAAATGGTCTCAACTTTATTTTTGTTAACTATTGGAAAAGGGCGTGGCACTGGCTGATGGACTTGAAATTTTTAATGTAGACTGAGGTGACCCTAGTCATCAGTACGAAATTTTAAAGGTCTACCTGCTTCCTGAGTGGTCGCAGTAGCCTAGTGGATAGTATGTTGGGCTGCTACGCTACGCAGAGGTGCCCGGGTTCATATTTCGGTACGCTCAAAAATCAAAAATAGAAAATAAACATTTTTCAACACGGCACCACCCCCTTGGCTGGCAATGGCAAACCATCAAGAGTAAAAAAATTCCTATGAAAATCTTTTCACTAAGCCGTTCGGATGAGGCATGAAACTGTAGGTCCCTTCCATTCGTGTATAATTATAACTCACACAATATGAATGGATGCGAAAAGCTCGGCCTTGGCCCTCCAGGGGCTGTTGTGCCATAATAGTAGTAGTAGTAGCTGCTTCCTGTGATTTATTGCCTCAAAAACCGGTCATTGGGCCCATAGTGCATCAGTTCAAGATCTAGGAAAACCGGTCGCACACATTAGTTTACACTCTGATGGAAGCTTTGTGTCTACGAGGAAGCTCAAGGATCGAGTATGGACTCACCTGCTTGCGAGACAGTCTTGCTACCTCCGTACCCATTATAAATTAATCTTTCATTTTAAATTCAGAAAATTTAAAATGAAAATTTAATCCAAACTTTCAAGCAGAAGTCATTAACTCATTTTGACCCAATATTAGATGCCATGATCCAATTTTGAAAATTTTTAAAATTCAATTTCCATATATCTTCATTAAGAGTTTTTAGTATTCAAAAAAAAAAAAATTTCTGAATTTTGCAGTGTATAGTAATTTTTGGCTTATTCCGAGAAAGTTAGACCAGGTGTAAAAGAAAAATTTTTAAATATTTCTACGCCACATCATGAGCAATAAGTATTTCCTGGAATCAAATATATTTAACACAATATTTTAGAAGTTATTATAATGGTTAAGTTCATTTTTTAAATTTCTGAAATGAAGCAGGGTGCGATATGAACACTGGCAAAACTCACTAGTCCACAGATTAATATATAAAATATACACTTCAACTACTATTTCATCAAAAATGAAATAAATGGCTCCATGAAATTTCGCCCCAATGAAAAATGGCCCCAAACCGAAAATGAAAGAGACCCCAAAATTGGGGCATATTTTCATAATGAAATAAGTTCACACTTATTGAAATGAAATATGACCCCAAAGTAATGAAAAAACACCCCAAAAATAAACGAAAAAAGATCCCAACAATAATCGGAAAATTAAAATGGCCGCAAAAGTAGGGTTTAATTTTGTAATGAAATATTTCTCCATTTTTTAAAGAGATAAAAACAATAAAACTAAAATAAATGTAGAAAGACCAAAAAAAAATTATTCAGTGTTTTTATTTATCCAAAGGAAAAAATTTATATTTCTAAATTAATAAATAATCTGTTAAGAAATCAGAAGGAGCTATATCAAATATATTTTCTTTTATATAAATCAATAGCTTGTAATAGCTTTCTTCTGATTTCTAATCCATCAGTACGAAAAAATTGGAAATATTTGGAAACAAAAAACTCATGTAAAATAATTTGGATCATACTTAAACTACACCAAAACTTGGAGGTTTTAGTTTTGGTGTAGTTCAACTAATCTTAAATTAAACTACACCAAAACCTCTAAGTTTTGGTGTAGTTTAAGTAAGATTGGAAATATTTAGAAGCAAAAAAATAGTTTAAAATAATTTGAAAAATTTCGCGTGAAATAATTAATTAACTCCACATAAATAATTAAAAGTTGCTTGAAACAACCCCGGGGCACAACATGGAATGTTGCATCCATCAAAAATGTTCTGTTTCCTTCAGATATATTAGTTTTTATAAGATCGATGATCTTGAGTGAAGAAAATAAGCCTAAGGAGTGATTTTCTTCCATTTTGCATGCAGTGAAAAAATGCCGCGGATTTCATTTCTCCTTTGACGCTCCGAATTTTTTTCAAACAGCCTATAGTTGGAATTACTCAATTATTTATTAGATTTTATTAAAAAAAATATTACTAGATATGTTTATTTAGTAGATTTTAACTGACTTTCAGTATTTCTGAAACCTCCTAAAAAATCTCAGAAACGGAATTTTTTGAAATTAAATTTTTGCTAAAGTGTACCACTCACGACTAAGCAAAATATATCATAAAAATTAAATGTGCTTTCCATTTGGATAATAAAGCATGCATTAGAGGATTAATTGCTTACATGTGAGAATTTTCACAAAATAAATAAATGAAAACGGGGTGCAAAATTATTTATGTATTATTGATTTTAGGACCTTTTTTTATTTTTGATTTTGGGGCCACACTTCATTTTTGGTTTTGGGGTCATATTTCATTATGAAATGTGGCCCCAAAATATGAAATTTTACTCCAATTCACATAAAAATTTGTTTTTATTGCTTTCCATACAAATTTTTTGGGGTCTTTTTTCATTTTCGTTTGGGGCTATTTTTCATTGGGGCCAAATTTCAGGGAACAAACAAATTTGGATTTATTTACTTTGATTACAGTTAATTGCATATTTTTAAATGCAATCTGTAGTATAAAGTAAAACCAAAACTATTTTCCATTTCTGCTTTTTTATAATATACAAGTTGCATAAATGTCAATGAGCTCAAACTGTGTGGTGGTAAAGGTGTGTAACATTGAATATATTGAACACTTACTAAGGCGGCAGAGTAGGAAGTATTTCACATGGTCACATACATCATTACTCATTGATATACATAGAAACAAAGAATTTACAATGACATATTCTTGTTTTTAAATAATGTAAGCAATTAAGGCTATATACGCAGTGTTTATTAACAGCTAAAAGAAAGTTAATTATTTACATACATACATAGCCATTTGACTGCATATGACACTGCACACAATTCATAAGGTATTCTACATATGAAGCAAATACTATTTAATAATTCCCAATGAAAAATTAATTGGTGTTACTCATACATTCTTAACACTAATAATATACACTAATAAAATCGACTAAAGCTTTTATGGCTTGTCTTGTATTTGATTATCAGATTCCTAATAGAATAATAAATGAATAGTAATATGCTTAACTTTCTTTCACCAAATGCAAAAGTTCAGAAAAGTTCTTAATGCAACACAAATCAAATACTGAGTTGAATGTAAATAAATAAAATATTTTATTGCATTTACCTTAATATATGAAGTGTGTAGATATTAAAATGCGCCACATGTTCCATATAGCCAAAATAAATATTCTATAACCAAAAATTTGTATGCCATTCAAAAAATACTCACCTTAGTTAAGTTGAGAATTCTTCATAAATAAATCATAATAAAAAGTTTTCAAATAATTTGCCCAATTACCAGCTGTTGAGAAATTAATTATAATTGGGCTGTAAGACCCCAAAAAGTTTAAGACATTATCAAAGATATTACAATCTGCCTCTTATATCCCTTATATTTCTTGTTTAATGTCTATTAGCAAAATTATGTGAATAAGTTAGCGTTAAATTATTATTAAAATTAACTAATTAAATCAAAAGCTTCAGAAAGGAAAGTGAAGATTAAGATTCAGGTGCTGGTGCTGGTTCGTCTTCAGGCGTAGGCTGAGCCTCGTCTGGAGCAGGTGTTGCTTCCGGAATACCTTCGTCTACAGCTTCAGGAGGTCCTTCTGCTACAGCTTCAGCAGCAGCTTCGCTTATACCTTCAACTTCTCGTTCAGTACCTCTTCTACCTCCTTCAGCTGTTGCTTCACCTTCAACACCTTCAGTTGTAGCTTCACCTTCAACTGGCACAGGTGCAGCATCAGCATTAATTTCAGCTTGAATTTCAGATTCAACTGCAGTTGCTTCACCTTCAAGTTGAGGCTCAGCTTCAGGTTGAGCATAAGCCTCTTGTTTTTGCTGTTCAGCTGCTTCTGCTTCTGCATCCTTAGATTGAGGAAATTCAAAATCAGAATCCTCTTTAAAGTCAGGCTCCGGCTCTGCTGATACATCAGCCAACCTAATGGCATGACCCGATGCAAAATCACCATCATCAGTTGCCAGGAAATCCTCATACCCCCAAACACAGTCATCGAGCAAATCATCTTCTTTGTTGCATTTATACCAGTATTGACGTTCCGTATTGCCACCTAAAGATTTGATCATAGCCGAACGCCGATGATAGCCACGATTTAAAAATTGAATATAGTCAATGGTGTCAAAACTATCGAAACCATCTATAATTTCATTAGCTTCGAGTTCGATCATATCGTATTCGTCTACATTTGTCATAAGCTCATCAACTTCAGAGCGAATCATTGCAATGCGACCCAAGTCGAGCTTTTCCGCTGGTAGTATTCTTGAGCGAACAGCCGACATTTCTTCATTTACGCGCGCCAACACTTGTGCATATGATTCTTTCTTAGCAGCTTCGTAAGCAAGATGCTTCTTTTCCAAGGCAATTTCATTTTCTAACTGCACAGCACTTACACGTTTGCGCGACATGAGTATGGTTAGGAGGCGATTTAGATTTAATTCATCCCATTTACGTTTCATGCGTTCGGTGTAGGGGAGATTTGTTGGTTGGTGTTTTTCATCTCTGTAAGAAACAGAGAAACATATAAAAGTAAAAGCAAGCTTTTAGTAGTAAGTATATTTCATGCTTTTTATCTTGTTCCTCCTTCAATTTACGTGCAGCATTGAACGCATTCTCCTTTTCAATACGTTCCATTTCCTTACGTGCGTCTATTTCTGCTTGACGTTTCGCTTCGATAATATCACGATTTTTTTCAAAGTACACATGCTCCCATTCTTGTATGGATATTTTACGTGATTCCTCATTTCTTACGTATTCTTTAAATGCCTGGTTGAAAAAGAAACTGGTGAATTATTTCACGTTATATAACGGTCAGTTAAACTGACATTTAATTCATTGGCTTCATATGCATAAAAACTATGCGGCAATTTCACCATACGAAAACTGCTATTGTAGTCTCCAATTCCAAGCAGCTTTTCGGGATCATTTGGGCGATGCTCTGATATTGCAGTCACAATGCCACCACCCAAGATATCATTGAAACATGCAGCATCATCACGCGCTGCAATTAGAAGAAAAAATAAGCATGATTGCTTTAAACTCTTCTATTTAAAATTTACCCAGTATGTCCCATGCCTCCAAATTTCCATCGATTCGTGTTATAAATAATACACACGGACGAGCTTCACTCCAAGCAACTGCAGTCAGATCGGTGGAACACTTACGCCAAAATATAGGCGAATAATTATAATTTTCTTTCCACACGGCAAACACATTTCTCCCAATCGAGACAAACAAACTTGGATAGAAAGGATTTTTCTTCATAGCAATTACGGGGCCATCATGTACTCGAGCAAAAGGTATTGATATACTAATATTTTCACGCCCAAAAACCTCAGCATAGACACCCACCCAATTTAGTCTTTCGATGCGTCCATAAAGCGAAGAAGTGATCACAGATTGATGCATTTCATGTGGATCTTCTGGTACCAATTCCGTACGATAATTTAGTAAATTTTTACGTTTTTTTGCTGGTTCCATAACCACACAACTGAAGACCGAGGTATCCATTATAATCGATGTTATTGGCTCATTGAAAGCAATTTGATAAGTCGGTTTTATTACTCTATTCTTATAGAGCGATTCGCTTTGTATCAATGACCGTGGATTGTCACGTCGTCCAACACCCGAGCTCTGTACTTTCTGACCTTCCGTATTCATGTCCCAAAAAGTGATGGTACCGTCGATAGAACAGGTTACACAAAATCGATGATTTATCTTTTTATTTGGATCGGAATAGAGTTTGCCTGAGGGGTTTATATAGAAATGGACTCCCATCCAGTAAATACCAGTGATGGCCGCATCGTGTGATGATTCCAGGCTGGTTGTTGTTGCAGGTGGCACAATTGCATCTTCATTGATTTGTATTGACCATTTAAGATAATCTCCAATGAAACTGCGATATCTAATTTGTGCATTTGATAGTATCTCCTCATAATCTAGTTTAGCAGCTCGACCTTGTAGATCCCAAATAATAAGCTGACCATTTTTACAGCCTCCAAAAAGTAAATCGGTATCAAAATAACAAAATGTGAGCGACGTTACTTCCTGTGGTGATTGGAATTCCAATTTATAATTTAGATTATCAGCAAAACTCCACATGAGAATAGGATTTGGTTGCAAGACAGCACGTTGTACGGTGTCCGTTTTGTGTGAAACTAAAGAATAATTCGTATGACAGGTTACGAAATGTGGAATGAGTCGATGTGAGCATTAAAATACCTGATTCAATGGTAGCTGCAGTGGTAAATGTATACGCAGTCACAATAAGTCCAGATAAAGTAGGATACCAATCAATACTACAGACGTAGCGTTGATAACTCTTCGATATATTGGCAAAGCAAAGAGTTTCTTCAAGGTATGGAGTGGTAAAGTGTTCGATATTTCTATTATGTAGTAACGCGTAATCATTGCTGGTAGTAGAAGAAAATAGTTATAAAAGCAAATTTTAAAATTCAATGCCAAACAAATCGTAAAGCTTTCACTAATACATGTGGGAAACTAAAACGCTCTTTTACATATTAGACCAAAATCGTGGTCGCCCTTTAGGTTTTTCACTATGTATGGCTTATACAAGAGTCAATTGATATCCTATTTCACTATAAGTAAACATTATGCCGATGTAGTTAGGTTAAGTTATAAGTCATATGTTAAATCTGTTCAAAACCATTTAGTTTCTGAATGAATATCAGAAGCTCCTAAGGATCTAGCAACATGGGTAAGATGTGCTGCTGATCAGGATGTGTTATTAGCCAACTAGTGTAATATTTTAAATCACTTTTAATTTACCGATACATATCAATTTGATTGAATTCCAGTGTATCTAACAAAAGTTTTATTTGACTCGATAATTCCGGCGGTGCTTGTATTTTTGGCGTTTCTTCTGGTTCCGGAGTTTGTTTAGTAGTTTCAGATTGGCTGGGTCCTTGATGATCTTTTTCCTTAACCTCTTCTTCCTCAGACTCTTCATCAAGACCCTCTTAAAAGTGTAAATGCAAAGCATGAAGATAAAATTCAATTATATTAACATTCATTCGTACCATCTTCTTTAATTTCATACAGATATTGCGCCCATGCATTAGTAGGAAACGTTGGGTCTGTTTGCTGTGACAATGTAGCCATCTCTGGGGCCGACTGAATACCAACAGTAACGCGTCTTCTTGTTATATTTTCAAATTTTACCAATTCACTGGGCAGCAGCTCTACATAACCATCCCGAACATCTGTCGATAAGCGAAAACCAAAATCTTTTTTCTCTGGTATTTTCAACGGATAAACGCTCTGTATTTCAACATCCATTGGCTCAGTATGAATTTTTTGTAACGTCAAAAAGACCTCATCTTCGCTGCCCAGCGAGACCCAACGACGTGGTTTTTTGATGATGCGTTTATTCATTAACCAACGTTCATACATTTCGATATTGCGTATAATAGTCAGTGCCTTTTTTGCATCTTCGGGATCCAGAAAAAATATAAATGGTTCCCCTTCGGGAGCATCTTCATCATTTTGTGTTAGCAACGGTGCATATCCGATGAGCAATGTGCGTTCGCGATCATAACCTGTCATAGCTTTGGCTATTATTGGACCAAGTTCGCATAGATCGAAGATAGAACGCATATACTTATACTGAACTTGTTTCCATGGAAATTCTTGACTTACGTGTTTTCCAACCTCAAGTTGTACACGTTTTTGAACCTGTTCTCTAAAATTAATTTATCCGTTCAGTATTTGTGGAAAATATATTTTATTCAAGTGCATTTAATTACGTGAGCATAACTTTCTGGCACGTTTTTAAATTGAAAAGTGTTTCCCATGCTTTTTCCAGATCATATTGATCCTTTGGATCAGATTCGTCATCTTCGGGAGGTTCAACCCATTTTTTTCTAATTTTACAGAATAAAAAGTTAAGTTTTTAAATCTACAATTCTCAGTATATTCAATCCCACTCACACATCAGATTCATCTTTGACTGTCAGATGTGATTCAAGCCGAGCACTATCTACGGAAGCTTTGGTGTCAAAACTCATATTTTCCTTTCTTTTGTATTTATTGGCAGCAATGTATTTGAAAACAAATAACTAAAATGCGAATCAAAAATAATCTTATTTTTTCCGATTTTGATAACTTTTTCTATTCTATCCTTGTAAACAAAATTTTATTTTGTTTTAATATTTCCATGTCAACGCAATAGTATTCCTTAGAAATGAAAACTAAAAAAAGAAGTGAAAAAACAGAGCCATCTGGTGAGCGAATATTTAATGTTTTAAGAGAAAAATATTATGAATAAGTGTGCCGCAATTCTAAATAATTATTTATATATTACAATCGAAAGAGGGAACCGAAAATTTCTTCGAGATTTCAGTGCTGTCGAAGAGGACGGCTATTGAAATCAAAGATAAAATATGCTATTCTTCATTGAAGCAGGAAGAATAAATGATGAGTGTTGTGTGAGACGCACGCCTCGCGTCGCGCCAATCCGAATGCCTCGAAAAGTTAAATAAAGTTTTAGTTTAACAATTTCTATACATAAATTAAAAATATATGTAATAATTTGGTTAAAAAGAAAAAAGTTATGAGCATTTGAATCTATTAGTACAGGCGTAACGAAAAGACATAACAAATCAATTTGGACCATTAAAAAATAATGACCCATGTACAGAATATAGTTTGAATCGTTATAGTATTTCCTTTGATATTCCCCTTTGAAGATTTCACTTATGTGGGTGGTTTGGCAATTTTTACAAAACTTTTTTCCAATGCTATTTACACATAGTGCGCTGAATTTGATTCGATTAGCCTTAATATTGGCCTTTGAGGATTTCATTTATTTGAAATGTACCAAACAATCTTAAACGATTTTGCTCATTTTATAGCTAAAGTTCTTTCTGACTACGACAAACCACTTATCAGTTTTTTTACGATTCTGAACACTTCGATTTCAAATGCATTTAACTCATGATCCGAAAAAACTGAACAAGTGTGCATGATCAGAGTAATTAATAATTTTATCTTTTCTTTCCAAGTGTCTTACATACTAACGCAAAATTAACAAAATTAAAAACAGAACAATATTCGGTTAGAACATTGCATCAGGGTCTATCGTAAGGAGTAATGGAGGCAAAAGGTTAGCTGTTAAGCCCCCCATTGGGGCTGAAATTTCATTTATTCTTTTATACACATCCAAATTAGTATATATATGTAAAATCTACTTAATACTAAAATCAATTTTTTAGACTTGAATCAGATAATCTTGGTTGGACATGCCGAAAATCAATTAAACCAAGCCATTATTCTCTCCTCTCATAAATCCTATCGTTAATTTCTATTTTATGCCCTCTATCACTTTATTTCTCAATCATTTAAAAGTTTTTAGTTCATTCACAAGTTTTTAGAATTTGGTTTATTTTTTTTTTCTGGAATACAAAATATTTATAGCATGTTTTATTAATTTCTCAAATATTTTACAATAGGGCTGTTTTTAACATATATTTAATTCATAACATAGCGAATAATTATATTCTCAGCTTGTTTATACGCTTTAAAAATTCGTTAAGGTGTGAAAAAATTTTGAGCATATTGTGCATATGTATATCTCATATATTTTTGAACCCCCAACACACCCCTAGAATAATTTAAGAAATTTAGTGAAATTTATTTTTTACAATTAAAAATTAATAATAAGTTAATTACCGTTTGCTGTACTATAAATTATATTTATATTGTCCATAATCCTTATTTTATTTTTTTATGTGTAAGTAATTTTCTAGATTAATGAACGTTTGTTAAAATAACAAGGTCATACCAGTGTACATACTTAGGACGGGCAATTCATATGGCCGTTTCGGAATCCGCCACGATTCCTCATAAGTGATCTTTGTGTTCTTATTAGCATTACAACATTTTATACATATAAGTTACTTAATATCTGAAATTGTAACCCAAGATATCATAATTCAGTTTTTGCTGGATTATGATAAAGCGTGTCCACTTTCATTTGTATCGAACATTTTAGAGACCTACACCGAAAACTTACGATCTTTTCTTTTAGTATAAATTACAAATTCTCGAAACAATACTCCAAATACCAAAATATTTGTTGCTTCTCCTGTAAAATTGGAAAAATGCGTGTTAGCGCTTTAGCAAATTAAGGCAACGATATGTAGCTGTAATGTAGCTGTAGAAAATCAAATTGTGACTGCGAAACGAAACCAACTGTACAACTAAAACTTTTTCGTAACGTCATTATTTACTTTCCAGATTTAGTTTTTCGCGAACAGACTGCAGCTCCATATCAACTAAGTGCTGCAAGCTAGCCAGAGAAATAATACCTAGGACACGAAGTTTCCCACATAATGCTTGGTCTGGCAGTAAAGTTCTGCATAGAAGGTAATAGCTGAACACTCCACATTTCGCTAATCATCAATTTATAGCCTGTAATAAGATATTATCAATAAAACTGAAATAATAAATATATTTTTAAAAGTAGAAATGTTTAGTAATGGTTTTAACCGAGTTAAAACAAAACTTCTAGGTTCTCATAAAATGAAATACATTCCTAAAGCTACTACCTTCGATTTCAATATGCACGTGGTTAGACTGCAGTACGCCACCTCTATATTATGATTCTTCCACTTATTTACTTAATTATTTTACTTATTATACAAATAAGTATATAATTTATTATAATTACGTATAATTAATAAAAATTTAAAATTTAATGTAATAACGATACTTCTTCAATATCCACAATTTCTCAATTGGAATCCACATGTTCCACACGTTCATTTACTGATTTTCGTTCAACTGTCAGTCGCACAGATGTCGCTACGCTCATTTCGGAGAGAACATCAGTGAGTAATTTGCTGACGGAGGCTTAAGAAAAACTGTTGTGTGAAGAAAAATGTTGAATTAAGTACTTAAAAATATTGCAAATATATATAAAAATAGTGAAAAACAATACTAAAAGGTGTGCTTAATATTTTTGTGTGAAAATTACACTGGAATTGTAATTTCAAGTGCAAAATAAATCACTTTTATTTCTGCTACTTGCAGATCCGTGGAATTTATTGATTTTTTCCTCACGGTCTTCATTGTTTTCACTTCTACCGCCCTGCCTTGTTTTGTAGGCAGCAACTACATGAAATAATGATGTTATTGCGTAGAAAACTATTTTCTGGATATAACATAAAGTTAATAGAAAATATTATTTTGCTATATTTATTCCTTTAAACTAAGAAAAATTAAACGTACTAATTGAAAATGATTTTGCACAACTGGCATGGTGACATCATTATTTTCTCATTTGTTGCAGAAGATGATTTTTTTTTATTTAATTTGATGCCATTCTCTTGGGTACTTAAAGAGCCGAAAAATGATTGGGGATTATTGAATTTGATTTGTGCTCGTATCTTGTAAAAGATTTTTAGGATTGATCATATGTAATACTTGAGTTGTCTATACTCTTCTTTAAAGGATCTTTATTTAAGTGCATACAAAAATATAGTAGTCACTCTTATGCCTATAGCAGCCTATGCAGTTTAATTAGAAGTTTTGTAAGTTTCCCGAGGATGAGTCATGAGTTTTTGAAAACATACGTATAAGGATATGAATAAGCAATTCAAACGTTTAGCTTATAAGACATGTTCTGCATTTTGATCAAATTTTAGCAACTTCAAAACATTCAAAAGCGTTTTCAAAGTAATTAAATCTTTTATTTATATTCATTCAGGTTTGCACACATTTGAACCGTTTTACCAAATTTCAGCTGCGAGATTTTTAATTCAGAAGACAAAATGTTGCAATTCTGACATCGTTTGCGTCATTGTTAGTTGGTTTGGGTGTTCTCCTCTTTACTTATGGGAAAATGAGTATAGTATATGATCCTATATTCGGCAAAAAATGAAATAAAAAATTCATATAAAATTAAAGCTTAACATTAAGACTAGCTGTGTTTCTTTTGTCGCTCATATAGGATAATCATCGCAGTGACAAAAGGAATGCGTATCCTTATTGGTTACACAAGTTCTTTTGTTTGCCTTTATTACTTTAATTTTTTCCGTCCAATGAAAAAGTTTGTGGGTTAAATTTAATAATCATGAAAGTTGAATTAAGCTTAAACCACAAAAAACGTTGTTGTGTTTTCAAATCACACTGTAACAAATAATATCGGAACGAAAAAATCGTTTTAAGTACTTTATATCTACAGTTTTAAAATCGATCGAAATTCAGAATATGAGAAAGCAATGGATATCGAAATGTAGAACTTGCCTGTGTAATAAAAATATGTACCTATAAATTTTATAATTTTTAAAAGCCAAATAATAGCACAAAACAACGTTTGTCAACATATTCGAGTCATTCGAGTCTCCCTCATTTGTGGAGCCCAAATGACCCCTATTTTTATATTAGACATATTTAAGAGCAAAGTCCAGGCCTTGAAAAACAAAACAACTTATCTTTTTTGAGATCCTAACTAAATAGAAAATAACGAATTTACAACACAGTTGCAATAAATTTTAATTAGCATCCATTCAGCAGTAAAACTGATGAACGCTTTGCACCGATGTATTTTGAAACTCAGTCATACTGTATTCAAAAATTATATTATACTTATTTCTACTAAAATTATTAAATATTTTTCTTTTTTCAGTATTCTCAAACAACAACAAAGTCATTAAACGAATCATTACCTAAAAATATATCCCCCTCTCTAAACCAATAAAAACAACCCCAACACAATGGATCGCAAAGCTGAACTTGAACGTAAAAAAGCCAAACTGGCTGCACTGCGCGAGGAGAAAGATCGCCGTAGGCGTGAAAAAGAAATGAAAGATATGGAAGAAGCAGCAGGACGCATTGGTGGTGGTGCAGGCATTGATAAGGATCAACGCAAGCAAGTTTTACATGCAGACATACGTATCTAAGCAACTTTCTTAATTTTTGTAATGTTTGTTATATTTTCAGAGATCTCGATGAGATGCTTTCATCATTAGGCGTTGCTCCTGTCTCAGAAGTACTATCATCGCTGTCTTCGGTTAATTCAGTAACATCAGATAACTCAAATACGCAAACACCTGATGCTAGCTTGCAAACCAATATGAATGGATCTAGGTAAAATTAATAAATTAATTAAAATCACGACAAATATTTTTATAGTTATTTTTTGTTTTGTTTCTGTGATAGTGTTAAAAGGCAACCGTTAAATTTAAGTGTCTACAATGTGCAAGCAACAAACATTCCACCGAAAGAGACTCTTGTCTACTCAAAACAAACACAAACACAAAGCACTGGTGGACACGAACGTGATGGTGGGTATTTGCATTTGTTAACTTATATAATTTCTATGAATATTTTATATACGCTTCCGCATTTCGTTTGTTTTGTTTCCCAATTCAGAATGTTGTTAAAAGTTGAATCGTTTGTCAATTATATTAACAAATGTGTTACTCTTTGTTTCTTTACTAAAAATATTCATTTTCGCATTCTTCTGTGCAATGCTCAGTCCTTGTGTTGTTGTATACACAGTTTCACAGTTATGATAATAATAGAAATGGCTGTGATCTTCCTTTAAAGTACCATGTCGATTCTGTTCACATTCTGTGACGTTTCTTCCACTTAAAATATAGATTTTTCATTGTGTGACCATCTAAATAGGACATCACAACTTTTTGAGAGTCACAACAAAACAACAGATTTAGTCTATACTCTAAAAGTTGAATGACTTTTAATAATTTAATCTATAACTTAATCTAATTTGTTATTAATATATTATCGTTCGCAAATATACGCAGTGAATTTATAAGCCCGTCAAGGCTAGACAACCTTGCAATGTCATATGTCCTAAATTTTAAACTTTTTTAAAATGTATGACATTTCAATAAAAACGGTTTTATATATGTTTCAAGGAATTCTCTATTAATTTTTGTTTTTTGAAATATTTTGCATGCTTTTACGCCTATACTATAGCATGATTTAAAATATATACCTACCTACCTAAACTTTATATTTTACTTCTATCGTAGCAAAGTTACTCCCTACTCTAAGTATAAAAGAAAAAATAAACATAAATCGCAGAGTATGTATGCCGCCTTTGTTGTTTTACACTTTTACCCTGTGTGTTGCATAAGATAAGGTTACATATTCCAAAATACATATATAGACCTCAAATTTATACTATAACTATATGAAAATCATAGTGAAATAAAATAACAAATACAGTTCTTTCTTGCCACTCCTCACCTCTGTCAGGATACATGGAGGATTGGTGGAGACCACGCAAAGGTACTGGTTTAATTATATGTTAACAAAAACAAAATTGAAATCAAGAATGTAATCATTATTGTACATACGTTTGGATTATGATTTTCACACATACTTTATTACAAAATGCACTAGTGAACATTTATTTACTTTTTTCTTATTATGTATAAGCTTGAAAACTTTATTTATCATACAAAAAAAAAAAAAAAAAAGGAAGAAAAAAAAAATGTTTTTTTCATTTAATCAAACAAAACTTTCAGTTTCTGATTTAAATAACGCAACAAAAATTAATTAGCGTGGTCTTCAACTACAAATATTTCCAAAATGTTAATATATCTAAAATTGTGATTAAATCCTCAAGTTGTCATAAAATCCTCAAGTTTAATTCTCAGTGATAATTAGGCCACATTTCGGCTAACAATGGCATATGTGGCTGTTCATACGGGCGCAAGCATGAAAGCCTATTTGAAAGAAAGAGGTAAAAAAAATAAGTGGTAAGAAAGTGGTTGAAACTCGCCTCTCTTTTTCTAACTACCTTTTTTTCTACCCCTCTTTCAGACAGGCGTTCATGCTTACGCCACTATCAAAAACTCGAAAACTCGTTTTATTTAATCGTTCATGAAAAGAACGAGAAAGCAGAGTCAAAATCCTTTTCATGTAAAGCAATGCAATCTGAACTGCCGATTGTACCGGCTTCCAATGTTTGCGTGTTAGGCGGGAAGAGAGTCCGTTTAGATTCGTCGAAACTGATAAGTAACTAATGTATCAAAAAGAAAATTCTCATTAAATTTCTACACATTACGCTATGTTCCCGATCTATTAATTAATGCAGTCCTTAATCCTTTTCACCTAGTGAATGATGTTTTCTTTTGCATCTTTAAAGCTTTCTTCTACATTTCCCTCCGAATAATTAGATATTTAAACTTTCCGAATTCTAGGAACTGTTTAATTTGATTAAAGATTGCAATCTTTATTTATATGACTAATCATTTGAATTGAACACTGTGATCTTTGTTTGATTGCCACTTGTAGAATATATATTTTTTAAAACTAATTGTAGTTTCCAAAATTGATGATGAACTATAAAATGATTCTACTTTTCTAGAATTTTTTATACAGAATATTCTTTATATTTATGTATGCTAAAGTGTGTTTTCATTTAAAACTTTTTATATGCCTGCAGCAGCTAGTAGCCAAAAATACTAATAACATATTTTCCTACCTTTCTTTTTTTATTTCATTTTTATTTTTTATTTTTTTTCTTATTGATTTTAGCACATGCTACGGATTATTATGGTGAGTTGTTTATTTGTAACACTTGAATTAATATTTTAGTTTATTATTTTCTATTGTTTATTTAGTTAGTTAAGATTTTGTGTATTAAATATAATTCCGTGCGTAGTTTAGTTTTTAGATACGAAAATATAAAAAACAAATTTTATTTGTTTTTATTTATATTTAGTTGTTTTTTGTTTCGTTTTTCAGTCTTCTTTTTTTTAAAAACTTCATTTGTATTAAAAAGTGTACATTTAAAGTTATTGTGAATTTGTCGCGCTTTAACTTTAATGTAAATATTTTATTTAATAAATAATTCACTTTTTTTCTCCACCCATTTTATAATTTCAATTGGTAATTCTAAACAATGATTTTTAAGTTAAACCATAGCAAAAAGTTAGAAATTTATGGTTCTTCGTTTATTTTCAGTTGGTTAATTATTTTCTTTTCAGTAGTAGGTAAAAAAAATAAAAGTGACAAAATAAAATAATCAAATTTTATAGTTAGTTTATCAAAAATTTAGCAAATTGAGGTTGTTTCCTCATTATATAACTTTAAGTTTTAATTCATTTGTTTTATTGTGCTCATTCATTTACAAATTCAAAATCAAAACATAAACCAAACACTCATTTATGTGTGTTTCAAATTGTTGAAATTAAAAAATAAATATCTACCATAATTGGGCGTGTCTCTAATAAGTGCAATATCAAATTGGAATATAAAAATCGCATGTTCATTTCATTTATTTTATTTTTTATATCAAAGTTTTGTGATTCATTGAGCTCTTCGATTAATTTCAATATTTATTTATCGATTAGTCAGAAATTAATTTGTTTATCATAAAAATCGATTATCGAATAATTAAAGTTATTCATCACACAGCTCTGATTTATTTATGTATTTTTATTAAAAACATTTTTTTAATTTTTTACTTAAGGGGCAAATTTTGTTATTGTATTTGCTTTAAGTGATCGTCGTTTTTTTTTTTTTGTAGGGAACCCACTTATATTTTCTATGATTAGCTACCAAGAAAAAAGTATTTTATTATTTTACTTTTTGGGGTTTTTTCTCATATTAACTTTTTTTTTCAATTTAAAACTATTTTGCAAAACAAACAAAAAAAAAAACGAAAAAAACAAAAACAATCTTGATTTATTTTCTATATTTTTCAAGATGAATACAATCTTAATCCGGGTTTAGAGTGGGAGGATGAATTCACAGGTAGGTACTCTTTTTGCCTTTTGAAAATAGCAGTGACGGAATCGACATGAAGCAAAATAGGAACGTTTAAATTCACTTCAAACTAAAGATCGTCTCAAAATAAAACAATTCAAATATTGAAAACGTAAAATAATATTTTTTTAGTAAAATCTCAGATCTCAGGTTTAAATCTATTCTCAATATATCTACTGGTATGAGCGCGTTAATTGCTTTTGTAATGTTTTTTATGTAAATGTTTTCACTTTTATACTTCTACTTCTTCTACAAAGTAAAAATATTGTCTGCCTTGCCTGCTCGCCTGTATATCTCTTCTATATAATAAATATGTATGTTTCTTAATCATATTGAACAGTCTAATCAATGTAGTATTGTAAAATAATAATATCTACAAATATAAAGCATTTTTCTAATAGTATTTGATTTAAATAATAATGCCCAAATGAATGATTTCTAAGTGTTCATTTGGATTAGGAACCATTTCTTCTTCAATTAAAAGAAAGGAAATCGCAAGCGGATCCTAGGTTTTTGGGATAAAGCTCCCCCTTACTCATGGAAATCTTATTTTGAACGTTTGTCAAAAATCAAAATACAAATTTAAAGAGACGAAAAATTCGGAAATGTCTGAATCAGTTATGTTTTTCCATGAAAGTTGGTAGATAAACCCCGATGATCAGAGAGAAATATGAAGAGATCAATCATATGGGGGGAAAAAATTAACATACCACTTCTTGATTTACTGGAATGACATCTTATAGTTGAATATATATCGCTCATTTACTAAAAGACTGTCATAAGTCAAAAACACTAATTTTGAGTTAATGATGCAGATTTATTCACTATGTCACGCTTGATATTTCATATTAATATCTTGTATACTCTGCGCGTGAGAATTATAAGATTTCTTCTTTTTTCTGCAAAGTGGGAGTCAATTGAAAACTTTAAACGCGTTTTCTGCAAAATCACGTTTTTTGAGTTATGACAGTCTTTTAGTAAATGAGCGATATGTAGAAAAAGGCAAATATACATATGTTGCAACTAAATGACGTACTTTTCATATTCATTAGGCCAAATCAACGTGAATCTTCATATAAACTTTATATCGAATTTAATACGGGTCATACAATACAGTTTCAGAAATTCACATTAAAAAATTTATACGCATTAGTATCCTATGAAATATTTTCAAAAATTAGACGAGTGTATCAGAGTGAAGCAAAGATGAAAAACATATTGAAGACGCTATCTTTCAAATGGCAAGGATATTTTATACGTAAAATCACAACTCATCCTATTTGTATGCCATTCTAACTTTAGAAAGAAACTTTCGGAAACACTTCACTTTACTGAAATCAATCACGCCATAAACAAAATTGAAGCTTTTACTATTTGAAATATGCTTTAAATAATATTTGTAATAAATAACTTATAGTAATTGTATAATCCAAACTATTAATGCATGCATCATTTATACAACACTAACGCCATTCTATAATCAATCAAAACTCAAATAACACTTCCGAGAAAGAGAGAGCGAGAGAGACTAAATTCTAACTTATAAAATTTTGCTCGTATTAACAACACAGAAACAATAACAACAAAAACTAACATTAAAAACATATGCCAGCATAAATTTCTAAATGCTTCTTCTTTGGGGAATTTCAAAACAAAATTCTAAAAAAATTTTACACCTTTTCGCAAAGTTCCGCTTTCACACTTTTTTATATTCCTATACCTACATATAAATCTTTAAAATCTCTTTATCTTTTTCAAAAAAAAAAATCTCGAACGTAATGAAAATCTAACCATTGGAGCAGCAGCGGTTATAATACATATATTTTTTTTTAATTTTCATATTTAATTTGCATTTGTTTTGTTTTATTTTTCGAAATGCATACGTTTTTAAATATTATTTTTTAAATTTTATTTGATTTTTGTTTTCTCTTTGGAGTTTTACATTATGTTCCTAATTTTGTTTTGTGTTGTTCACAAATTGATCGGTGTTTGTGCATCTTCTGCATACATACTACATACATATATCACAAAAACCACCTTCAATTACTTGTATACACTATTGCATATATCTGTAGTCAAAAGCAGTGATCGCTTAAGTCTGAAAATCCAATTTCGAGTAAGCACGGTTTGAAGTTAATGTGCATGGTTGCCACTATACGTAAGCGAATACGTTTCTTTTTTTTATAACTTTTGTTTTAAAAAACATAGAACTTCGAAATACGTACATGTGCATTGGAATAAGAAGACTACGATATCACTTATAACTCAATTCTGTTAAAAGTCAACTTAAGCGATTATTGCTTTTGACCACAGATTTATACAAATAAACACAAAGAAACAGTAAATATTACCAGCAGAACTGTGTAACTACTTCTGAAAAGAATTTATTCGAAAGGAAGGAACTGTATGTAATTACTTGCCTTTTATAGGATCACTATGCTAATGTAATCGATTCCCGCGTCATCAAGGCATGCGAATTTTGATTTCTTTGACTATAATGTTGCTGACAAATCGATTTCTCATTCACATGGCGTTGTCATTGAAAGTTAACACTTTTTATTTCCAGATTGAATTCTACAAATGTTAAATATTAAATTCAGAACATATTAAATTGAGTTTAAGCAGTGTACACCTAATTTTAATTCATAAAGCGTCTAATTAATTTCGAAATTTTCATATAGAACTCATAAAATTAATAATAATAATAATAAAGAAAGACAGTTCTATTCGAATGCCAAATTCGATTCTGAAAGGCACAAAATTTAATCAGAACATCAAACAAATATTATTCGAAAATGTTTTCTATAGTACCAATCGTTCGAATTGGAGTAAATTTTCTTTCGAATCGAACTACAGAGTAACCCCCCTGTTTATTCTGAGCTTAAATTAAATTTAACTATTTTAAATTCAAATAAATAACACTGAATAACAGCAAAATAGTATCTGAGTTATGGCCCGGTTTTTCTGGAATATTTTCGGCCGCTGATGACGAAACTGTAAGAGCTTAATTTCTTCTTTTTTTTTGAAGATTTGATACGAAGAAAAAGTTTTTTCTATATATTTTAGCTTTTCTACATGAATTATGCAATTTTAGTAGGTTTGGATGAAAAAAGAAAAAAATTCATAAAACTTAAATTTTTCATGTAATTTAGTAGTTCTTTGTTTTTTTAGGTTTTTCGTGTAATTTAGTAGTTCTTTGTTTTTTTTATATATACACGAAAAATTTAACTATTATAAAGATTTTTTTTTTATCCAAAACTCTTAAAATGGCATGATTCGTGTAGAAAAGCAAAAAAATACTATACAGATTCGTGATCAGCGACCAAAAATATCCCAGAAAAACCGGGCCACAACTCAGAAAGTGTTTAAAGCCTCAGTTTGTTGTACGGTGTAATTTATTAACTCCATTTGACTATTTCGAACTTAGTTTGTTATTTTCTCAATTTAATTCGACTATCATGAAATCAATTCAACTGCTTCGAATTCAAATTTAATGTGAATTCTCATTTTCAATTGAATTTCTATTTAGAATTTTTTTCAAATTTTTGGATATTTTGGATTCAAATTGTTATTTTCTGAATTGAATTTAAACATTTCCAGTTCGAACTGTGATTTTCTAAATTTGATTGATTAATTTGAACTTCTCACTTTCTATTTTCAATTTACTTTTTCCGCTTCAATTTTGCATTGTCTTCATAAAATTGTACTATTGTGAATGCAATCTAACGCTTTCTGGTTTCAATTTGACTATTTTGGATATAAATAAACATATTCTGAATTGGATTGTTTAGAATAAATTTAAATTGAAGATTTTTTAATTCAATTTAACTATTTCGAATTCAAATTAACACTTTCTGAAATCAGTTTGATTATTTGGAATATAACTGAATACTTTGTAAATTCAGTTTGACTATTCCGAAATTAAATAAACACATTCTGAATTGAATTTGACTATTTTGAATTAAAATTATCGCTTCTTAAACTCAAATCGACCATGTCAAATTCAATCAAAAAATGGTTGCCAAATTTCATATAAGAAATTCTCTCTTTCTCTCTCTCTGCCATTAAAAATGGCATAACAAAAAGCAAGCATAACTCTTTTTAAATTCAATTTGACTGTTTCGAGTTCAAACTAACCCTTTCTGATGTCAATTTGAGCTTTCAGAATTCAAATTTACATTTTTTTAATTGAATAAACTATTTTGAATTCAAATTGTCATTAAAATTTTTTTGTAAAAATTTCTGAATTCAATTTGACTTGTTCCGAATTCAAATTGATACTTATTGAATTGGTGGTTTTGATTGCAAATTGACGCTTTTTCAATTCAATTTGACGCTTTCTAAACTCAATCTGGAAATACTATAAAATTAGTGTTTGAATTATATATACATTTTAAATTCATTACGTTTAAATGTATCCTTGAACTATATTAATTTGTTGAAGAAGTAGTTACAAATTTTCTTTTTCGCTGAGACATTATTGTTATTCCCTCTTTCCCGCATAAATGTGTGCTCCCTGTCGCACTTTAATCGCAGAAATTCAATAATTATTTTTAAGAATTATATTTTTTTTATATATATATAAAATGTAATTTTTAATATTACATAAGAAAAGAACAATGGATTTTTTTAAGGGACAATATTTTATTGAAATATAAATTGGGTGGAGAAATGTGCAAATATTCAAAACTTTTAATATTTATTTCAAATAAATACATATGAAATCTATTTTTTATAATTGGCTTTGTGTACAGAAAATACATAGTGTTAATAATACAACTAAAATACATAAAATTAATTAACTTACTTTTAATTTAGAAAGTAAAAATAAAACAAAAATGTACTTACTATATACATACACAATATTTTATTTGTATTTATATTATATAAATATTTTTGTTTTTATTTTATTCCTTTCTTTTAACAAAAAAAATAAATAAAATATTAAACTTAATACGGAAAAAAATTCTCGATTCTGAGAATTTTTTTTTTTTTTTTTTGTATGCTGTCCATCAGTTTCAAAACTACTTTATCGCGCCTCCGAACACGCCCACAATCGTCATTTTATGCTGTTCTATTGATGGTATATTGAGGAATCAAATACCCTAAATAGTACAATATTCGGGCAATATGTTTATTATTAAAAAATATTAATTTATTTAATAATTTTCTATCACAATATAATAATTTTTACATGCAAATTCACAGTGTAACAACAACGCACACTCACACATATAAGAAAACAGAGGTAATTTGTTGTTTAGTTGTTAATTCATTATCATATCTACATATATCTTCATATTGATACCTAATCAAATACTCAAAATCAAAATATCAGAAAATGCTCGTCTTCAAAACGAATGCAGATTGTTTATTTTTTTTTTTTTATCTGCCATTACTGTAACACGCTAATAATTGTGGCTAACTAAATTTTTTGCACCCTACACACTTTACTACATTAATTTGTTAATTTTGTAAGCTTATTATATTTTTTGATCATTATTACAAATTACGTTAATATTATTAATCATTTTATTCATTAATTTTTTAATCATCCTAATTTATCTTTCCTTGCTGCATGCAATGTGAACGCAATCAAGAATACAATCGAAAATCGTTTGTAAAGATAATAAAATTTTATGTGAAAATATTAGGTGTGTAATAAGATCCATATAAATTTATTAGCCATAATTTTTAAGACATTATGTTGCCAAATAATTGCTTTATTTAATTTATATTTAAGTGTCCATAGTTGAGATTTCAAAACCTGGGGAATTCGGATTACTTTTTCTCGATCTGTTTCTACAAAATTAATAATGTGGTTGGGACCTTATGAGCAAGCAACTGTGTCCATAAACTATGGACGGTCATAGACATTTTTGCTACCCTAGCGAAAGAATCTTAACCAAAAGGTAACACTTTATGTAAAATTAGCTACCGGAATGTGGATGCTACGACTAATTTTTAATCTGATTCCTTTAAGGCACTTTGGCATTATATACCCTTGATCATGCATATGAAAAAGACCATAGTAATTTTTACTTTCACCTCGCCTCACTACTTACAGTTCAACTCAGTTGTCAACAGTTAAGTTTCGGATGGCTACTACAAACAACTATTTAGCTAGAAAACACAGTTGTATCATCACGTTTGGTGGTTTATGACTCGCTGAGAATTAAATTTTGGAGGTTAAATACTTTGTTTATAGTCATTAGTCTGAACGCCCTTCTGAGTATACTCCAATAAATCTCTAAAAAGTTATATCTTTAAAGCAACTATCTTTTTACATCTATTTATGTTGAACTTATTATATTTTAACATGATTAGAAAAGGCCTGGGGGATCTTCCGCTCAAAATTGTTAAATTTTTCGACTTTCTTTAACATATTAGATACTGCATTCAATATCGCCTTCTGAACTTAGGCTGTGTATGGATGTTGTACAATGTCCACTGGACATTATTGTCGTTCAACTTTTCAGAAGTGAAGCATTCCCGAGCTTAGGAGAATATTTGTGCAAATAATTTTGTTTCCCACTTTTAGGAGTTCAGAAATTAATTGCCGTTTCTTTATCCCCACTTTTATATCCTCTCCCTTTTTAAACAGTATAGAACAGCAGTTCAATTCAATTGATAGTGCTTGCGTGAGTTTGTGAGAGCGCCACAATGAGAGCATAGGATCAATATATAGTATAAAAAAATTTGTTTTTTTTTGTTTCAATCAAGTAAAGGCAAAATTTATTTGCTTTGAGTATACATACTAACACTTGACTCATTTCCTCGTATTAGTGCGTATCCGCCTAACGTAGTTGGTTCATCAGGACACTATCTGATGCAGTGCCAACTATCGAGAACTCTCAACTTACACGTATTATATATGTGTGCGCTTACGCTCACCATGTTGCCCGCGGGCATAGATTAATAAATGACTGCCTTAAAGACTCAATTATGTTAACGTAGCGTTGCCAACTGCAAGTGCCTATTCTCCCAGCGGGAAAAGTTAATCTATAATAATCGAAAAATAGCCAATCGATTATTGTTTTAAACACGCATTATTTTATATTATATTGGCAATAAATATATTTTTTATTGATTACTTAATCGATTACTGTCGTAATGCATTCATTCTGTGCTGTGATATAGGCAATGCTCACCGAAATCGTAACGCATTATTGAAGGCTAACTAGTGGATCTAGGGCAGGATAACTCTCGGCCTTCCTTCCGCTCCGCTGCCCTCCTCTCCGTCTCCTTTCAAAGTTAAATATTGGTTATCTTAAATTTATTTTGATATTATTTTATTATATTTAACTGCCAGCTGCTGTTTGTTATTTAAAATTCACACATGCGTATCGATAAATAATTGCACCCACACCCCAACACATACACACTAAATTAAATGTATATTTTATATTTAAATATTAAACTTAATCATAAACGGAACGTGCAAAAAAGCCAAAGATAATTTCCTAGAAAAAATAGATTTAAATGCAAAAACGAAACGAAAACAAAAAACCAAAAACAAAAAAAATGAATAAAGTTGAGAAAATTCAGAAAAGTAGAATTGTTCCTGTTTTGTCGATTGTCAAGTTCCTTAGCTGTGTTAGTTTTATACATTAAACAGTGCTTGCATTTGATGCCCAAGGAGATGACGAAGAGAGCTCGCTTCCCCATCTGGACCATGGTTTCACGTCAAAATTGCCACCCGGCTATTTGACGCACGGACTGCCAACTGTGAAGGATGTGGCGCCAGCTATAACGCCCATGGAACAAAAGAAAGAGCATGAAGAGAAAAAAGAGAGTAAGTGTTGAAGAGTTTATCATAATGTTCTAAAAATTATTAATACTACCTATTATATTTAATCCATTTTCAGTTAAGGAACTATCCGAAGAACAAAAACAAATGATCATACTATCGGAGGATTTTCAAAGGTTTGTATTACGCGCTGGTCGCGTTATAGAGCGTGCAATATCCGAGAATGTCGATATCTACACGGATTACATTGGCGGCGGTGACAATGAAGAGACAAACGATGAACGATCACATGCGCGTCTCTCGCTGAATCGTTACTTCTACGATGATCGTTGGTCAAAAAATCGCTGTATCACCGCAATGGATTGGTCAACACATTTCCCCGAATTAGTTGTCGCTTCTTATCATAATAATGAGGAAAGTCCCAATGAGCCAGACGGTGTTGTTATGGTCTGGAATACGAAATTTAAAAAGGCAACACCTGAAGATGTTTTCCATTGTCAAAGTGCTGTTATGTCCACATGCTTTGCCAAATTCAATCCTAATTTAATATTGGGTGGCACTTATTCTGGGCAAATCGTTCTTTGGGATAATCGCGTACAGAAACGTACACCTATTCAACGTACTCCACTAAGTGCTGCAGCACATACACATCCGGTTTATTGTTTGCAAATGGTTGGCACTCAAAATGCGCATAATGTTATCTCAATTTCATCGGATGGAAAATTGTGCTCGTGGAGTTTGGATATGTTGTCACAACCGCAGGATACTCTGGAATTACAGCAGCGCCAATCGAAGGCTATTGCCATAACGTGTATGGCTTTTCCGGCTAATGAGATCAACAGTTTGGTTATGGGCAGCGAAGATGGTTATGTTTATTCAGGTGAGTTTTAATTTCTTTTTTTTCAAGTATATTTTACAAAAAAAGAGTTTGACTATATCTAAAGCGTTCGAGAAAAATTTATTAAGCCCATTTTCTTAATTTCTGAGATAAAGTTAGACCAGATAATACATGGTGCGCTATGAGCACAGACAAAACTTTAACAGCGAACAGGTTTTTTCTGTATCATTAAAAATGTGATTTAGTACGTAATTTGAATTTTTAAAAGTAATTGTTACGGATCCAATCAACAACTACCAGATTTAGCAGGTAAACTACTTACTTGGGCAGCAGTGCGATTAATTACATTCCTAATTAAACGATCTATTACGCTTTTAAGAAATGAGCCATCAATCTCTCACAAATCGATTAATCACGTTTTTGATAATCAATAAATGGCATTTCTAAACAATCGATTAATCAAAAAATAATATAAATCAATTAATCTTTATTCCGATTAATCGAATAATCTCACAATTCAATAAAATTTTCTGAATTTCTTTTTAAAGCTTCACGTCATGGTTTACGTTCGGGTGTGAATGAAGTTTTCGAAAAGCATTTGGGACCAGTTACAGGCATTTCAACACATTACAATCAGTCATCACCAGATTTTGGACATCTCTTCCTAACTTCTTCAATTGATTGGACAATTAAGTTGTGGTCATTGAAGGTAGCTATTTGCAAATCTCGTAAATAATATATCAAACATAAAATAATACACTTTTTATCATTTACAGGATACCAAACCATTATACTCATTTGAAGATAATTCCGATTATGTTATGGATGTTGCTTGGTCTCCCATTCATCCTGCACTCTTTGCTGCTGTCGATGGTAGCGGTCGTCTTGATTTATGGAATCTCAATCAAGATACCGAAGTACCCACAGCATCAGTTTTGGTTGATGGTGCGCCAGCGCTCAATCGTGTCTCATGGACGCCATCCGGGCTACATGTAACAATCGGTGATGATGCAGGCAAACTGTATGTATACGATGTGGCTGAGCATTTGGCGCAACCGTCACGTGATGAATGGTCAAGATTCAATGCAACACTCAATGAGCTCAAAATGAATCAAAGTGATGAAATTTAAGTTTATTAAAACTTGAAACTATTTCTATTGCTTCTTATTATCTACAAAAAAACACACAAAAACGAAAAAAAAAAAAAAAAAAACAAAACAAAAAAATAAATAAAAATGAAACTGCTAATAAAAGACTTAATGAAGCTAATATTGATTGCAATGATTTTTCGCTTTTTTTTTATCATTATTTGCATTAAAAAACTCTTACACAAAACAGAATTATATATTCACATGCACACACATGGAGAGAGAGAAATCAATATTCTAGTAGTTGTCAGTACCACTACAAAATCGCTTAAATTCATAAAATGAATATATAGTTTTGTATTTTGTAAAGCTGAGTGAGTAACTACTCCGATATTATTATTTTTTTCTAATTAGAATTTAATAATTTTTTTAAATTTTTATTTAAATTTCTTCTTTTTTTTCATTTTTCAATTATTTGTATGTTTTTTTTATTATTCTAAAACCATATTTACAACGATATTAAAATCGAATGATATTTAAATCGATCTTAATTTCGTTAAATATCAAATTGCAGTACATGGTTTTTTATTTCATTTGCAATTCGGTTTAAAATCTTATTGCAGAACATGGCTGAGAATATAATTTTTTTAAGTATTACCAATTTAAGTTTATCAAAAAAAAAAAAAAAAAAAAATTATGAAAAATTGTGCATAAAATTCTTAGTCTCAAATTAAAATTGTAATTTATCACTTAAAATTTATTTCTCTACTTTATTTTATATTTTAATCTTTATGCAATCGATCATATTAACGCATTTTTGATAGACAAAGGTACCATTTACTAAGCATAATAAGAAAATGTGAATTATAGCGCAAAATGGGAACTCCGTGAATGATTTATAAACTATAAAGATTAAGAAATATATTGAATTATTTAAAGTGCAGCTTTGAACAATAAATTTCACTTAATAATCTTAAAACACAAAAATCGAAAAAAAATCTATTTATATAAATAAATTAATAAAAATATCTGGATGCTTATGGAGTTTTCATATTTAAATGCAGTTTTTGAAACAATGTATATTTGAAGGCAACACGAAAGTGAGACGAAATTGCTGAAGGATAAGTGTCTTTAGAATTGTAGTAGTATGAATTATAAATTACAGTTGAAAGCGTAATTATATATCATAAATAATAAAAATTATATTTAATATTACAATATGCATGCAAGCATATATTATATAATATATTTAAAAAAAATAATAATATAAAAATCATGAATAAACCTGATTATAAATTTAAACTTAATATCGCTGAAATCATTTTTTTTTTTAAGCAAGTTTCTGAAGGGTGAAGTTTTTAAATTTAGAAAAAAATTGTCGAAATAGTTTATAAAATAAGAAATTTATCAAATTTGTCAAAATCATGGAAAAAGAGTTAAGGGTAAAAATTAAAAAAAAAAAAAATGATTTTTTTTTAATCGATTTTGGTAATGTTGATTCATGTCGATCCGACAAATATTCTTGAAGTTACATGCATATTTGTAAAGTCAAATTCACTATGTGTAAAGAGCTTTTACAACTTCGAACATGTTTCTCTCAAAACAGTGTTTTCAAAGTCGGTGAGCAAGATTTCTAAAATTTGCAATTTTTACACAAACAAATAAATATATTTTTTAGTAATTATTTTTTCGATAAATACTTATCATACAATTTAAGGACAAAATTTTTATGAAAAATCAAAATTTTTTGTTGTAAAGTCGATGAGGAACCGCTGCGGGTTTCGAAACGATCGTTTGATCTGCTAGTTCTATGAACTTTTTAACATTCTTCTGGCGTCATAGTTCATCAAAGCCTAGTAATTTTGATAAGCCACCATTTTATTTAAAACGAATATTCTGATTATTCCTTTTTCAATTACTAGATAATAATTTGCATTAACTAAATCATTTTAGTTCTTTCAGTTTGAATGATCTGATCTAGATATATCGTGCTCACCGCAAAACGTAATTTTTAACCCTCATCCTGTATTTTGGGCAAATCTTGCCTAAACGCCTGTTTGATGCTAAATATCTCAGGCGTTTTTTATTATTTCAATACGAAACTTCTTGACAATTACTTATTTACTTATAATTAGCGATGTGAGGAAAATGGATCAGAGAAGCCCCTACAGAAAAAGTAATGAATCCTGTCTTTTGGGCAAATTTGGCCCAATGCATTTTGTACTGATGTTGCAATAACTATTTACAGCAACCGGAGTCCACGCCCTCTGCAGTCACTTATAATAAATCTAACGAGGTTGAGCACCCAATAATATTTTTGTTGCAGCCACATTTGCCCGCTTCTGTACGTTTATACATATTAAGTTGTACAGGTACATATGTATGTATGTCGTTTATTGTTGTAGGAACTAAAGCTTTTGGAGAAACTTGGAGAATACCAATCACGCATCCCTGAAGGCATAGGATGACGACCTCGATAGTCTAGTGGATAGTGCACTTGACTTTCATCCAGAAGGTTGCAGGTTCGATTCCCGTCTTGGTCTGGTGGTTAATTCTCATAAACTTCTTATATTCACTATCGATATGAAGTGGATGAGAATTATAAGAATGTGTACAAGTACACACCTGGGTTGGTAATGGCAAAACCACCGAGGTGATAAAAAATTGCCACACAGCTGTTCGGAATAGGCGTTAAACTGTAGGTCCTACCATCGCCACTGTGGTCTAGTGACAGAGTGCCAGATTCTTATCTCTGGAGTCCTGAGTTCGATTCTCGGCTTGGGTATGTTTCTTATCTATCTTTTTCTCTTCCTTTCGTTCTTAGGGCTTTGGTACAATAGATCTTATAGGTCGCAGTGCCTGACTTTCGAGCCGTCCTTCCTTCAAATAATAATAATAATAAAGCTTTTGGAGAAACTTGGAGAATACCAATCACGCATCCCTGAAGGCATATTTTGGATTGCTGCTATTAGCAGACGTATATCGCTCTTGTGATGAAGCGATGGAAAGTTTATGGGGCGATGAGAAAGAAAGACTCATATTGAAAGCAATTAAGACTCGGCGTAGATTCCAAAATATTGGCCGTGACGTGCTCGCGGCAAGCTGTCCCCTATTAGAGTTTAGTGGGATAACTGGGATACTCACGTGAAGAAAGTGGGTGAAAAATACCGGCGAAATACGGTATGAGAATTGAACACTATGCGACTCTACTAACAACTACGCCTAGTCTATGCAAGAATACAAGTATACACCGGAAGAGACCGTAATTGTGCACCTGAAAACAAAAAAAATTAAGGCAAGCGTATGGTATTGGAGCTATCAGAAGAACTCAAAGACCGGAATATAACTTGCGACAATTTTTTTACATCATATGATCTTGCTGTTGTTATAAGTTCAAAAAAAAGAAAAATTAGTATTGTTGGGACTGTTCGTAGGAACAAATATTTTTACTTTGACATATTTTGGATATGAAAAAGAATGATATGAGAATGAATTGAGTTCCGTTTCGAATATAAGATTAGAGCAACACTAGTCACCGTAGATCACGATGCTGCGCTACAACATAATTAGCTGAAGAAACCTAATATTATGGAATATTTTAACCAGAGAACATCTTTCCCACATAGCTCAGTTGCGAAGGAGATTGTCTAAGCATCAAAAGAGAAAAATACAAATAAAGGTCATTGTCACTTCTGCCCAAATTTATCAAATACAATGCAAAATGTAAAACTTGTAATTTATTTGTGAGTAAACAACATTCTAATATAGAAATAGCTTGCGTTAACTGTAATATATATTTACAATATGCAATAAAAATGTATTGGGCAAAATTTGGCCAAAAGACAGAATTCGTTGTTTTTTTTTCTTACAGGATGAGGGTTAAAGGACTTCCCGGAAATCATCTACACGAGCTGTAAAAATCATTATTTAAAAAAAAATTTTAATAAAATTAAAAAGTTAAGCAATATGTATGTAAAATTTTATAATAAATCCAATAAAATGCCTTTTCAGAAAAAATACTTGAAAATTGCTTTTTTCGGCCTCCTAAGTGCGTATAACCCTTTAATACATTCAGAGAATTATGTGGTAAGATTTTTTACCCATTATAAAAACCAAACAAAATCGGACAATCAAATCACCTACATAAATATTGACCTAGAATAATAATTGTAGATACTTTCCTTTTTGAATTAACCCACAAAATCCAAAAAAAAAAAAGGTTTGAGCATATATTTCCCAGTAACTTTATTTTTATTTATCCGATAAGTAAGTTTTTATATGTCATCCAAAAGACATTTAGCTGCTTATATCGATATATAAATTGGTAATATACATATCTTAAGGAATACCGGAGTTAGAGGGCAAAATATAAGGAAAATTTAACATTTGTTTACTTTTTTTTCATTTTGAATGGCGTTTTAAACGACTTTTTTGTTTACTAGTGTATATATAAAGATATATGAACAAAACTACATTCAATTTTGTTTCCAAAGAGCTATAAAGGTTAAAAAGGTAAGTCTATAAACACGTCAATTTCCCATATATCCTGACAATATTAAATGACTAAATTTTCTTCTTGAAATAGCTAGCTTGACGAGATTTATATCCCTTGCTGACAAAGATTTTGCTTGAACACGCCCACCTCACATACGAAAGTCGACCTTATCACGTCCTTAATTTTTTGTTGGTACATTTTTACCAAACATGGCTTTAGTATTTTTTTATTTTTTTTATTAAAGTGAAAGTTGCGGGAGATAGTAGCTGAATTTGTATGATGTTCGTTTGAAAGTTTAAGCTACAATTTGAAAAATTTATAAAAAAGCACTGATGCGCTGTTCAGGGCATCGTATTGGGCGTGAATGATTGCACAAATTATAGTAGACATGCATATATTGTAATCAAAAATCATAAAATTAAATCTGGCCAGTCTCCAATAACACCGTGCCACAAAATTTTTTCCATCGGGCTGACGATTTGACATGTAGTCTGTACTTAAAAAAACCCCCAAATTTTGGAGTATGGGGCTTAGATGGAGAATTCTTGAGTTCACAAAAAATGTGCTTCATTTTCTACTAAACATATTTTATATAGACACCAAAACCGATAAAACATAAATTACGAATGTCCTGGTACAGTCTTAACAAAGCCACTTTCATGATTTCATGTACCATTATCTCAAAAATCTGACGTGATGGAGCAAAATAGTTTTCAGATTCGAGCTCAGCGACCCCAAATTACTCTAGACTACATGCCAAATTGCCGGTCCGATTTTGGCTGTGGCACAGTGTAATTTTTTTATGAGCACTTAAAGTGTTTGAAATTCAAGAAATTTTTTTAATTTTTCCCCAATTCCAGAAAATGGTTTGGAGTTTATACAAAGTTATTCAGAACGACTTGTTCTATAATTTTGGTGCATAGCATGAGTGATCTACATAGCAAATTGCCGGAAATCTACCAAAAATTCACAAATTTTTCGTTTTTTTATATGGGAGCTCTATGGGAATATCTCTTAAATATTTTTGCCACATTCAGTCATTAATAAAAAACAAACAACATTTTTGGCACCTTTCAACCACTTTTCATTGTTGCAGAGTTTATGGTTCTGTGTAAAAACTTTCGAAGAATGCTGTGCTGCAATAACACATAATAAAATAATATTTCTTTCAAATATTTATTCTAATTTTTCAATAGAAATTTAATGACAACCTAAACTATTATTGAGTTGTTGTCAACTGTGAATAATTGAGAATTTTTCTTTTGATTTGAAATCAATTTGTCTCAGTTGTTACACCCACCCTGTGACTGATAGTTTACTTTTACGGACTGTTGATTACTCACGATATTAAATCAAATGACAAATCAGAAACCTTTTGTTATGCTAAACGAACTAAGTAATAACAAGTGCGCCAAACAAAAAAGAGGTCTTATTGTACCCCTCTAAAATAAACTTCGGTTTATTTGATAATGATTCCCAAAATAATTTGGCTCTAGCGATTACCGTTCGTAGGCTGGATCGTTTTAAACCTCTCTACTTTTGTACTGTAAAATTTTTCTGTGTGCTATTTTGGACCCAAGAATGATCTGTTTTGCATCGAAATATTTTTGAAAAATCTGCTAACAAATCATAGAAATCGTATGGAAAATATCACTAAAATTACAACAAAAAATATTACATTAAGTATCCCGAAACAATTAGCAGATACAAAAAATAAATTAGTATGTTTCTTTTTGGCCAAAAGTGGCTTACAGAAAACTTTTAAAAAGTCAATTTCTACATTTTTTTTTAATCGAGCCAGCTCACTAACGGTAGTCTCAAATGCCTAAATATTTTAAAAGTCATCATAAAATAAACCGAGGTTCATTTAGAGACGTACAAAAAAATTTTTTTCGTAATGTACTTTAAAGAAAATATAAATATAGTTATTAAAGTAAAACATTGTGATCCAGCCAAGTTCTGTATAAGTAAAATACATAATTTTGGAACCTTATAAAATAATTTCTTTGGGCAAAAGGTTAACAACATTGTTAAAGATGTACTGAAAAAAGAAAAACATTTCTTCTTACTACCACCTGAAGAAATTTTTCAAAACAGGAGCGTCACTACCCAATCCAGAAGTCACTATGTGCAACAACAGAGACTTTCTGTAAATGATCTCGAGTTTTTAATCTATCTTACTCTTGCTGTTTCTCTTAAGTGATAGATAAATTATGACACAATTTAATCATGAGATTAAAAATATATATTATTGAATTATTACTCATATCTCTTGACGATTATATTAATAAATATTGAAAGCCTAAAGCATATTGCGTGACACATTCGCTTTACTGCAGGTTCGCTTGACTGTGGGTAATTCAAATTCAATTCAAATATTATGAATATTTGAGTGCCATTTTTAGCTTTTTGAAATGAATTATTAAAACTGTTTATAGTTCGTCATTAATTAAGGCAAGGAATTTAAAGCTTTGCCTGCCCATTGGAGAAGCTTTTTATTTTTCTTATTTATTAGCTTACTAACATGCTAACGAGATTCCACCAGAGAAAATAGACAACATTAAAATATACAACAAAAGCGGCAATAACAACAACAACAATATTAACGACAGCAAAATGAACTGCATATATAGTAGAATAGCATATAACGCAATTCGAGAATTTAGTCGTAGAAACGAACTGTAAGATACAAGTTGTGAAAAAGTGCAAAGCACTAAAGAAGAATCTGAAACGGAGAAAAAAAATAACATACATACATATTCATATACCAGTATCTGTACAATAAAAGAAAGTAGCACAACGTTGCAAATTTCACAATTAAAGCGTGTACATCTTCAGAACTTGAGCTATTAAACAAAAATGGATTATACGGTAAGTTTATCAAATTATCTGCAGAGATATGCTCTATTATCTAAGCTTATCGATTTTTATTACTCTTTTATGATGCGTCATCACGTTAATTCAACAATTGCCGCCGCTTTGTCACGCCTGCAGCCCACACCCACTGTAGTGCCGGTCGCACCTTTCAACGTCGCTGCCGACAGTCAGGCTCTGCGCGATGCTATGAAGGGTTTCGGTACAAGTGAACAGGAAATCATTGATATCCTGACAGCACGCTCTAATTCACAACGTCAGCAAATCAAGCAACATTTTGATGCAGAATTCGAACGTGACCTTATCGATGATTTGAAAAGTGAATTAGGTGGTAAATCTAAAACAATTCAGACTAATTAAACGTATGTGTAACAATTCCTTCCAACTCCCAATTTAGGTGGCACATTTGAAGATATAATTATTGCACTCATGATGCCCCCTGTCGAATATTTATGCGAGCAGCTGCATAAAGCTATGGCAGGCATGGGCACTGAAGAGAGTACACTCGTGGAAATACTATGCACAAAGTCCAACGAAGAAATGCATGAAATTGTTGCCGCTTATGAAGCGAAATATGATCGTCCGCTTGCTGAGCAAATGTGCAGTGAAACGTCTGGGCATTTTCGTCGTTTGTTGACATTGATTATCACAGGAGTGCGTGATTCAGTTGGCACTGTCGACCCTGTTAAGGCTAAACAGCAAGCAGAAGAATTGTATCTTGCAGGTGAAGCTAAACTTGGCACTGATGAGGATACGTTTAATAGTATTATGGCGCATTCAAGTTTCGCCCAGCTACGTTTAATTTTCGATGAATATAAAGAGCACTCTGGTCAGACAATTGAACAGGCAATCAAACATGAAATGGATGATTCATTGCATGATGCTATGATGGCCATAGGTAAGTGTGTATGAATGTGAGATACATTTTAATTTGTATGTTAATTTCAGATGTTTTTACTTGCAGTTGAATGTGTTCAATCGCCTGCCGCATTCTTTGCGAATCGCCTCAACAATGCCATGGACGGCATGGGCACAGATGATGATACTCTTATTCGTATCATTGTCAGTCGTTCGGAAATTGATTTGGGCAGCATTAAAGATGAATTTGAACGAATTTTTAATCGTACTTTGTTAAGCGCTATAACGGTGAGCCAGCCTTACATTTTATTTATTTTTGGAGGGATTCAGTTTACTTTGTAAACATTATACAGAAAAGACCATGATTCGATCCCTATGATGAACATGAAAGCAGGCGATAGAAGGAGCGGGAGGAGGGGTTATTTTCATCCAATTATGATATAAAAAGAGTTAAAGATCTTTGAAGCTTGCTTGAGTCAATTCTCTATGACATCTAAAATTCATAACCTGCGAAAATTAATTTTGATTTGAAGGAGAATTGACTGAAACTAGCAGCAAAATTGCTGAACCCTTTATAGCTACTAAGTGGGTAGAAATAGCCCTCCCTTCGCGCCCCCCCTTCCCCCATAATACGATTTTCAAGTGTTAAAGATCGACAACGATTTTCAATCTTTGTTCACAAAAGATATTTCTCTGAAATTTATCATAAATGGTCATGGTTTAATGTTTTCCGGCTTTGGTTGAGAAATAGCCTTTATGTTTTTTGTGGTTTGGCCAGAGAAAAGTGTTTATTTAGTTGATCTCAGTCAATGGTATTGGCGTATTTTCCGTACTACATGACAATTAAGATTTTTAATTTCAGGGACCGAAAATAATAATTATTTTTAAATATCTAAATGAAAAAATCAACATGTTCCAAATATCGGAGAACAATATCGAGTACACAAAAATGATAATGATTGCATGCTCTGTTGGAATCAGTAGAAATTTAAGCGTTACCAACAGAAATTTAAAATAATTTTTACCTGTTGTTTTTTAATTTTTGCTTAAAAAATATAATAATTTTTTGATTTTTATCTGTTTGCTCAAAAATAATAATTATTTTCTGATTTTTTTTTATGTTCAGGAAAAAAATCAAAATTGATTTTTATATTTTTGATTGAAAGAAAAAAATCAAATCGTTGCACAGCTTTGTAGTTTTGAGCTAGGTCGTAAAATGTTCTCCGAGTTTTCATCTATGGAAAAACTAAAAGAACAAAAAAAAAAACATCAAAACCAATAGTTCGCTATTATTGTTGCTGACAAAAGTCGCTCTCGCAATAACATTTTTCCTCTGCAGATTTACACTATGTATACAGACAAGCGCTACTTTCTGCAAAAAACAACAACACAAACAATCACACACATGTCGGCCTAACTAAACGATGTGCAAAGCTGTGCAACGGTTTGATTTTTTTCCTTTCAATCAAAAATATAAAAATCAAACAATGATTTTTTTTCGCCCTGAACAAAAAAAAAAATCAGAAAGTAATTATTTCTTCTGAGCAAGCACATAAAAATCAAAAAATTATTATAATTTCTGAGTTAAAAATATAAAGTCGAAAAATAATTTTTATTGATGATCAAATAAATATAATTCAAGTAATAAGCATTAGATTTTGTTTTTTCATACTGCTTATAATGATTACGGTCCCTGTTTAATTTTACTCAGATACACTTCTTTTTCATTTGCTGAGATGAAACTAAAAAACAAATTCTCATTGGTTTTTATTATTGAGTTATTATCAATCACTGCTTAAAAATATTACGTGATGTTTTTTAAAGTTTCGGATACCTAAATATATAATTTACAACATATGTTCTTTCAAACTAAGGTGAATCCCTACAATTTTTCTTCTATATACATCAGTAGCATTTTTTAAATTTAAAACTATTTGATATTTTCATATATGTTGTTGTTTGGTGATTGTTATACGATAATTTAGGAAGTAAGTATAATTGGACATTTAGCAATTAAGAACACATAAATTTGGCACTTTTATACAAAATAAAAATAAATATTGGAGAAATTCATTTCGTTATGATAATTTACAAAGTGAAATGGATTTCACTTATATTTTAAATTTGGCGTACACAATAAACGAAAATTTTGATCAAAATTACATTCAAACATATTTTAATCAAATAAAATGTTAACATGCCATTTCTTTTCTACTTACAGTCTGAAACTTCTGGTGACTATAAACATGCACTTACTGCACTACTTGGTGGGGCTTAAGGCAACACAACAACCATTTATTGTTTGAGAAAGAATCATGCAAATCTTAGAAGAGCCACACTTTCAATTACTCATTTATAAACATTCATTCACACATCCATACACATTTCCAAATATATACACACACAAACATTAGAAAAAACTTTGGATACATTTGCGTATCTAATTAAAAGCTTCTAGTGTCATTTGATCATTCCACGAATTTTCAAGCAAAAGTTATGACTCTTGTTTGCTTTGTTTCTTAATTATATTTGTTAAAACATTTATCTAATTGTATGTAGCTGTTAAATGAAAATAACGAAAATATTATATATTATTTTAATGCAATAAATGTGAATTTTAAAAATTTAACATTGTAATCTCTCTGAAATATAAAATACATATACTGAGTAAAAGTAAGTGAAATCGGTTGTTCTACTTCAATATGGAGGAACAGATACGTTTTTACTATTTTTAAAGTTATATACAGTTGAGTTTAGAATTGCAAGAACTTATTGGAATAAATAAAAATGATCAGTATTCCATATTGAAATTAGTGGGATGCATAATCAACAGAAGATGCAAAATAAAATGATCGGGCACAGGTTTACTAGTGGTGGTTTAATGGTGGGAAATTGGTATTGAATAAATAAAGTAGGAGAAACTGAAATACTTCTTTAATTAATTACCGTAAAAAAAACTAATCTCAGTTTAGAGCTTTTTTTAATATATAGATTATAATTTATTAATAACCGATAATAAGAGTTTATTATTATTGAAATTCAAATTTCGCTTCAAGTTATGTAATAAATTCATTCTAGTTTTATTACGATTTCTAACTGCCGCTCATACAACAAAAACAAACAGCTACACCCAGCTATTTCTATACAACTCAGAGTTGTCTCTTTACTTCGCACATTTTTTTAGAGATAACACCCCGCCTTCCAGATGAATATTTACAATTAAGGTTAAATAATAAATTTAAATCAGATTTATTTTTTAAGTGAACATATACTAATTTAAATATTACAACTTCGTATTTTATTTTTTAAATTAAATTAATTAGTTATTTATTTTTCTTAATTTTTTGTTTGTTTTGGAAATGTTTATTTTCCATTTTTATTTTAGTTAGCTTTATGTTTCACAATTTTGTATATAAAATTTTATATTTAAAACATAATGGACTTATTTATGTGTCGGTCATTGGCATACTAAAATTCTTGATTGTTATTTACACAAGAAAAATTTATTATTTGAAATATAGTTTATATGCTTTTTTCGCCTTAATTGGTAAATAGTTTTCAATTTCATTGGGCACTGTAAAAAATGGAGGTGGAACCTGTAAAATATATGAAAAAGAACAAGAGACAAAGATTAATATTGTAATAAAATAAATTGAATACTACATAGTTTAGAATTTTCGTTTTAATTTCTTACACTTTTTAACTCCCCGTAGGTGGCTTCACGTTTAGTGAACTCTTTAAATATGAAATTGTTTTCAATTTCATAATGAAAACGTGTATCGTGCATTTTGATCATAACATTATCGACACGCAGAAAGTGCCTCAATAATATGAAAAATCCTGAAGGCATTACACGCTGTAAAATATAAAATATCATCAGAGATTATTTTGAAAAAGAAATGCTTTGTAAATAAGAACTAAAAATTATTACAATTTTCACAGAGCACGATGAGATACCGTGATCGTGCAGTTCATCTTCAAATAATGTGAGATCATGATAGAATAGGATTTTCTCACGCTGCATCAGCTTGAATTTGTTTAATTTTTCTTCGGTAGCTTCGACACGGAATTTGTCATTGATGGTACCCTGATAGTCTGAGGTAAACGTCCAATCGAATGGTTGGAATTTTTCCTCCATATAGCAATCAGGTCTGCAAGAATAAGATGTGCAAAACAATTGGTTATTTCGGGATTATTTCGCCAATGTGCTACCATACTAACCTGCTTTCCTTCCACTCTTGTGCGCAGGCAACCTGTAAAGGTTGCTTGCCATTCTCAACCGCACGCAAAGCAGCGATTGGCACGAATTCCATTTCTGCACCTCCGTTGTGTTTCAGTGATAACTTATTTTTATGAAATACCATATCCGGTAAATGCGGTAGCTCCAAAGCAAACCGATACGTGCATAGCTCACAGCAATCAGTACCCGCGCCCTCTTCGCAGCTTTTATCCTGCCCTTTAATGCATATACTTTTCAGTATATGAGATTTCATATAATCTATGTTCCAACCTTGAAAATCAATGCATTCATGGTCGACAGGCAGTCGCGGCACAACAACTTCATCCTGCAAAAACAAAGTCTTTGAAAACAATTTGGCATTCGATTTCACCTCCATCTCTGCGTTTTACCTCCATTGTAAACTTTTAATTTAATACTAAATTATTCTTAAATTTTTTTCGTTTCTTTTTCTGAATTTTAAGATCGCGACAAAGAAAACTTGCAAATAATAAAAATTTGCAACAAAATATTCTAATATTCTATACAAAATGTTTTGACAAATCCGACACCGCTTTCAGAAACGTCAAACAAAAACATCATATGTCAAATCTTCTCTTTAACTTTGTGCAGGGCTACACAGTTGAGCCAATAGAAAATCATTTAATTTTTGATCAACATATTAAAATAATAAGCTTGGTAATATAAAAACGACGGATGTCTTACCAATTTCGGGTCAAATATTTTACGAAGTCTAAAATTGACAAATCCAAAATTCTGAGTCCTATAACCCATTTTTGACATTTTATTCCATAATACTTTTGCAATAGAATTACTTCATATGAAATTTAAAGAACTTTAAACATAAAAATCTGAATCCTCAAACTAGAATTTTCCATTTCCATTAGTCGAGTTTCTTTTTTTTTAAATTGAGTTAGAAACATATGAATTTGTGCCTCATTTTAGCTAAAATTAGAAAAAAAGATTCCGTACACAGTATATGCCCAAGTGCTTTTACAAAAACAAATGTGAACTGAGTGCATAAGACGTGGGCACCCCTGATCTATGGTATGATGATGGTTGGTTGATCCCAGTTCCACATGCAAATTTTACTCTACAAACTTTTATTTATTTCCTTTTGCTATTTGCGTACGAGTTTCCACATACAAATTTTAGTTTTGAAATTTGCCTGTGGAAACCGGGTCTTGGTTAATCGGCTGCTTTTTTCGTTAAGGGAAGGTATTTAAAGCTTTGAAGTGAATTCTCAAATATGTATAAATCCTATACTATTAGAATAGCAATACTTATTTATTTGTTTGCGATCATACTCTTCAACGATTTCGATGAAATTTACAAAATTGGGGCTTACAAGGACAAAAAATGGATCGCTAGGTCTCAATTCTAGAAAAACTCGTTTTCTCTGTGATTTCACGCGCAAATAAGATTGGTAATTTCGCCACAGATATCACCGTATCCATTCCCCAGTGGCTATAAAGTAGGTCTACCACACTGGAATGCGAGAGTTCAAATCTTGTAATGTGGGCAGATTTTTATAGTTTTTATTTTTTGTTCCTTAGTATTCCTGCCCACACAGCCCCACATAAATAAATTATGGACTAATACAATTTTTTTAACCAGCCTAAGTTCAAATAATGCCCTTTGATGGTTTAGTTGCGAGCTGTTGCGATCTCAATGCGAAGAAATCGCAACAGTGTGGACCCCTTGCCGTTTCGAAACTGATGAAATCGCAATTGAAAGCGCATTCCTTTATTCCGGCTAAAATTTTATACCACGTAGATAAACCGCAATTCTATTTAAAGCTATACTTATAACCCTTCCCAACTTTCATTCACTAGTATATTGTACAACCTATTGATCAAAATTCACTATGCATACTTTCAAAAGAACAAAAACAAAACAGCAAGGGGAGAGAAAACATCTGTTAAATATTTTTTTTATATATTTTTTTTTTTTATATAAAATATATTTTTTCTTATAAATATTTTGAGCTTGGTAAAACCAAATTGAAGTGTTAAAACAATAAGGAAAACCCTAAAACACTATTTGCATAAATACGGAAAAATGATTCTTTTCAAAAATCTTAAGTGTCAAGAGCTTTTCAAGTCTCACAGAAAAATAGGTGAGCGCCATGATATTGAAATTATAAATTATGAAAATTTTTTAAAGGTGTATTTTTTGTTTCAAAGTACAACTAAGCCAAGCATTAATGTCTTCGGCTTCCTCATCCTCCCCCGCTTCATCAGCCTCATCCTCCACAACTGCAGTACCAGAAATACAAAAACCTCTACTTCTTCAGGCAGAAACATTTGGTCAACCAACTTTCTTAACCCATCCGCACTTAATCGATAAGGGCGATTTGGTACCTGGTTTAAGCGTAGACGAATTTCGTTCTCGTAGAATGCGTCTAATGACTGGTCTCGAAAAATATGCTCGCGAAACTTTAAAAAATATGGAGCATGCAAAGAAAAATCATTTGGTAAGCTTTATAAAAACGTTAATGAAGAGCAAAACGATTTTCCTGTACATAAAATATACAATATTTACAGGTAATCATTCCCGCTGCCAGTAAAAAGTTCATGAGCGACAAAATCCCCTATGTTTTCCGGCAGAATACCGATTTTTTCTATTTATCTGGTTGCCTCGAACCAGATTCGATACTCATGATGTATATTGATGAGCAGTGTAATGTAAAAACGGTTCTCTTCATGCGCCCCAAAGACAAACACGCTGAACTATGGGATGGAGCGCGTACAGGTGTCGAATGTGCAGTCGATATGTTTGGCGTTGATGAAGCATATCCCTGCCAGAACTTCCAATCTGAACTGAAGCGGCGCATTGAATCCGACAATCCAATGATTTGGTACAATTCACCGGATTCAGATCACAAGAACATTACGGACTCCATACGTCAGTTGGGTGGATCTAAGTCATTACTCAACAATCCAGCGCATTTTGTGCAGACTCTACGCTTATTTAAATCGCCTGCTGAGCAGCAACTAATGCGTCGTACCTGCCAAATCGCTTCCGATGCTATAAATGATGTAATGCGCGAATCACGTCCCGGTATGTCTGAGCATCACATATTTGCAATGGTCGATTATAAATGCCGCATGAACAATGCAAGCCACTTGGCGTATCCGCCAGTTGTAGCTAGTGGCATTAATGCCACCACCATACACTACATAAATAATACACAACTTACAAAGAGCGGTGATTTAGTGCTTATGGATGCAGGTTGTGAGTATGGCGGTTATACGAGTGATATTACACGTACATGGCCAGTTTGCGGAGAATTTAGTACACCGCAGAAAGTGCTCTATGATGTTGTACTACAGCTACAAAAGGAACTGATAGGTTTGTTATGAAATATTTCTCTGGAAAGTAAATTGGTTTTTAATCGTACCAGCAGATACACTTCTCAAGGAGGGCGGCAACACTTTAGATAGCCTCTTCGATACGATGTGCATAAAATTAGGCAAATATTTGCAAGAAGAAGGCCTCGTGCCAAAAGATATATGTGATGATCAACATTATGCAAAGGTACGAATAGAAATTCAGCTCATTAAAATACATTTTCAATATTCGGTGTTGTTCCAAAACTACATATGTATTTTTATAAAAATATAAACCAATTTTACTACTTCCTCAGGCTGGCTATAGATTCTGCCCTCATCATGTCTCACATTATCTCGGCATGGACGTCCACGACACACCCTTAATGTCGCGCACTCTGCGTCTACTACCCGGTATGGTGTGCACCGTTGAACCGGGTATATATATCGGAATAGATTGCATGGATGTACCAAAAGAATTTCGTGGCATTGGTGTACGTATTGAAGATGATGTGCTTGTAACGGAGAGTAATAAAGTTGAAGTTTTAACAAAAAATTGCATCAAAGAGCGTGGACAGCTTGAAAATTTATTCAAAGAAAAAGCTTTAACTAAAACATAACGAACTACTACGATATTGCTAGGGGAGAAAGAAGAGAGTCGCTTTCGTAGGAATTTTAATAATAACTGTGTTCTTGTTGAAGTTTAGCTAAAAAAGCAATATAAATGCAATAAAATCCAAATTGTATGTTAAGTTATAAAAAAATTACATTATTGAGTAACAAAGCAAAAAAAAAAAAAAACATTTTTGATGCTAAATTCAATGCTAAAATAAATTAAAAACTAAAATACTTATTATGCGTTTTAAATGAATTCCTTATTGTATTTTTTATTGCCAATAAAACATGTCATTCTCAGCATGGCATCAGTATGCGCTTTCACATATGTACGCTCTGGATAGTAGAGTTCAGTCACAAGTGCTGTTACAAACAAACGAATATAAAACTTTTTAGAATTTCGAATTCAAGTAAAAAAAACTTACCCTCTTTAAAGGGCTCATATTCAGAAACAAGATCAACTTCTGCTGTTTGCATTTGTACTAAGTGTATACATTTTAAATCGCTTAAAATCTCCAAGAGAAACATAACATCTACTGGTGTCAAATGTGGAAAACGTGTGCAAAGATCACGTACACTGCAACCAGTGCGTGCCATGCATTCGGTAAGTATGGAACCCAGCCATCTATCTAGAACACGCCGATTGATAGAGCCATTTAAACGCATCCACGGCTGTGGTTTCATCACAATAATATCTCTGCGGATTAAAAATTTTATATAGTTTTAGTTAATTTTATCGTTTTTTGCACACTACCTTGCTACATTATTTTTGCTCAAATTCGTTTCTTCTTCGTTATAACGTCTAACTGGTTTGGGTATTCGTTTTTCAAGCTTTTTCTTAGGCGCTGTGACATTTGTGTTTTCATTTAGTTTAACCTTTTTGCTAGTGCTTGGTTTGGTATCTAAAGTTTCTTCGCCTGTATCATTTGTATTTTCATCAGTTTTTGCTTTTTTACTAGTGCTTTGATTCAATTCATCGCCTGCCTCTCCGTTTTCTTCAATATCGTTACTAGTCCCCATATCCTGAATTGTTCGTTTTAGTGATGCTATGCCGGTGCCCAAACTTTCACGTTCCAATCTTTTTAGATGAAATGTGTGCACTACCCATGGACGTACGTGTGATTTATGGACATACATATAAGTTGACACTCCCACTCGTTTGATTAAATAAAAATCGGCAAGTATGCGAAGCGATCGTTGAAGAAATTGTTCATATGGAAATTCGCGCTGCAATTAAGGAATTTTAACTTTTAATTCTAAAGTTGATTATGTAGCCACACATACCATTAGATCGATTACAGTAACGCCCAATTCATGTGATTGTATAAAATTGTGGACTTCCTCTAAATGTTGAGATTCCATAGTATTAAAATTAAGTTCTGCCAATTTAGGTTTCAGCGTTTTAAATGTATTATCCGTATACTTCCAATATGATTCTCTAGAAAAGAAGAGAATCAATGAAAACAATTATATGAACTCTACTCCTAAGTATTCGATTCCATTAACTATACCCACTTGATAATTTTTCCCAAAATTTCCTCCCGTTTCAGTTCAGTTTCTATCAAAATTTTGGGAACTTGAATGTTATTACGTTGTACCATTTCTGCATTGTACAATTTCGCGTCAATGCTAATTTGCAATGTTGGCAAATTTATAACGAACACATCCTGCGCACGCGCTATACGCTCCTCTTTATTTAACGTGGGCTCATATTCATCGTTTTTATCGTTATCATCTTCATTACTATTGCCATATTGCAATATATCATTGCACAATTGGTTCCAGTCAATCGATTTGTTTGCCTTTACATTGCTGGATATTTTACCCAAATCTTTGCGTTCACTGGGAAGTTCCTTCTCACGCCAAAATGATTCCAACATTCGTACTAGTGTTAACAGATTCGTCGTTTGTACTGTCACTGAGCACCCATTCATCGCCATGTTCAATAGCTTCTGTGGCGGCATCTCACTTAACTCATTCAATATTGACTTTTTCTCCTGAACAATCCGTTCAATGACATTGATATAATTAGCCTGTTTCATGATGCAATTGAATGGGCATTCAATTACCACAATATCGTTTTCATCATCTTTACGATGTAATTTACTGAAATTAATATCGACTTCTTGCTGTAGATGGTCTAGTGCACAGAAAAAGTGTAGGTAGCGTGAAGGTAATTTTGAAATTAAATCATAGGGGTTGTAATGCACCTTGTAGCTTAAATTGGCGGGGTGAAATTTCACGCGAACCTGATGAAGTAACGAAAAAAAATTAGGAATTAGAAAATAAAACCACAGACTCTTCTCATAATTTGTTTACCTGCTTCTCGCTTGGTTCATTTTCGAAATTCTTCGTGTATTCAGTTTGTGGCGCATTATCAAATATGCAATGATAATGATCGAGTATTCGATCCATTGAGCACAAAGTCTGACGTTGATCCGCATCGACAGTAAGAATATTTATGGGCAGTTTAATATTCGTTTTCAAGTAATTTAGAGCTAGTCCTTCAGCAATGACGAGCATTTGCCCAGAATGTGGCGATTTTAATTCCAAAATTTGATTATCCAATATACTTTTAGTGCTGCCGAGTTCATAAAAAGTACTCAATAGGTTTTCAAAATATGAATAATAGTAATCAAAAACGGGATATGGTATTTTCAAAAACATCAAACGCATGCGATACCTTTGCGATAAAAGATATTGCGGCCCTGCCGTTTGACTCGGTATCATTTGGATGTGCTTCCGTTTGACTGCGACAGCGAGCGCATCACTGCGTGCTTTTGTAAAAGCGTTATGAAGAATCTCCTCAGAGAAATTCTTGTAAATTTCAAAAGCTTGGGAGTTATAGAGCGTTTTATCGCATGCGCAGCACAACGAGCTATGTAAAACGCTGTAAGCTATCGTGACTTGCAACGCAAATTCTGTTGTTGGATTCAAATGTTGTATAGTTTGCTCCTCCGGGGAGGTTAGACGCTCACAAAATACCTTCGTGAACTCAGTAATAGTATCGGGAATAGTAAAATCAGAGATTTCTTTAGCATCGGCACTATTTCTATTGTAAACTACTTTGTAGAGAAAATTCATAATGACAACAAAGTGTATCTTTAAAGCATCCAAGTATTCCGTTCGATTTGGATAGGTGCGCTTGAGACGGAGCAGAAAGTTATCGCCATACTTCTGTTGCATGTTTTCGTCTATTTGCAACATATTTAGCCAAGAGGGCACCTCGGGCAAATGACGGTTTTGTTTGGTAATAAATTGTATACGACGCAAGCAAGCCTGCGATGTTTTGTTGTAACTTGTTAAAATGTGACGCAAAACATCGCGGCAAATTTTACCTACATTCAGTAAACTGAGCGTAGTCACTGGCGCAGCGATGTACATATAGACGGCTCTCGAAATTTTCAGCAATGTATCCTCCTCCTTGTGCCATTTGACGCGTAGAGTTCGCATATGTTTGAGCGCATCACGATCAATGGCATCCCATATAGGCCCAGATCTTTTCGCAGGTATACGCTTCAAAGCCGCTGTTCCCCCGCTGGAGCTAGCAGCAGATTGTAAACGTTTAACTGGATGCGCTACATTCTTTCGTATGGTCACTAAGCGACCGTTTTTGTTGCGTATGGCTCCAGATGCATGTGAAATACGTCCAGTGCGTAACAATTTCGGCCTACTATTCGTATGAAGCACCCACGACCAATTGCGGAAAGTGTGTGCAAAAAGATTTGTCGACAAACCACCCGCTCCCAAATGATCTCCCGGCACTTCACCAGTATCGTAGATAGGCGCTTCATCGAAGTCCACAAACCGGACAAAACGAAAGTCCTTTATCTGGTCGACTTTGTCGCGTATATTTTTTCGAAAACCCAACTTAGTGTACACACAAATACGTTGCAAATTGGTCCAGTAACGATGCACATTATAAAAGTTGGAGAATTCGTATTTGAACGAAATATATTCGCGATTAGGATTTACTTTTGCATAGCTCGCCTCTGAGGAGGTCGTATCCATGATCACGGTTTGGCGATTCAAATATACCCACATTACGAGCGGATCCTTGAGACTTTTGCGCTCAGAAACCTGTATGAGACCCATATGGTTCAATAATTTGAGCACAGTTAAATAAATGCGCTGCAAATGTATGCGATTTATTTGGCACTGTATACCTGCCGGCAATTGTTGCATGAGATAATGTTGGCGCACTGGATGCGACAAGTAAGCGGCTAGACGTCGATCTGTATCCTTTTCAATGCGAAAGATTTTATTGAATATCGATAATGGTATACGTTCCATTACATCTACGAAATACACCCAGCCTGCGGGTTTATCCGCATATTTTGGTAATGGTGGTATAAAAGTACGCCAGCTGATGTATTTGGTGTATGCGGTAACCTTCTCCTCTGGCAGCTGTTCCATGTACTCACGTACATCGAGTGAGGGATCATCATCTTTCCATTCCTGCAGTACCTCCTCGGTAATCTCTAATGGACGTTGATATTCATTCAATTCAACAACAATATAGAAAAGGAATTCGTGCATATAACGCGACATTAGGAATTTAGGTGGTTTATGCACGTGCAATGGTGTGAGTTCTTTAGTTTTCTTCTCAGTTATTCTCACAGATTTTTTCAATAATCTCGCGGCACGTATTGTACGCGCGTTAGCTGCAATCTCATCACGCAAACGTTTATCTTCCAAGGTTATAAAGAAGCTATTCTTAAGTTTGCGAATTTCATGTTTTAATGCTTCATGCTCGATGTCAATTTTCGGATGTGTTACATAACGATATAAGCGTATTTGTTCTTCAAACTGTAGCATGACTTCATAAACGCGTACAATATTAGCTTTGGTCATATGCGATAGTAAACGACGCATTGATTTTTGGCACATTTCTTCTTTGTAGCCGCGTTCTTCCTTTTCTATGCGTTGTATTGAGATACGTAAATCACACAATTGCATCAGACCATTTTCATTTATGAACTTTACAACAAGCATTTTGCGTGCCAATTGTCGTGGTGTAGCGGCTACTTCGCGAGCAATGGGTGAATTCTCAATGTTGGAAAGCTTAATGCGTGATGAAATTTGTGATATATCCGCCAACGTAGCATCGTTATATGAAGGTAAATTCTTAAAGGCAAACGAAAAAATAAAAATAAAATGAAATGATTATTTCATTATCATTGAAAATGCTAATGAATAAAAATTAAAATTGAATGCAACTGAATAGTAACTCGTAGCATTAATATTTGCAAACTTACATTATCAATGATAATGAAAAATTAATGCTAATATTTCTATTTCCTCTTATGCTTACCGGTTCTTCATTACATTGTAAATTTTTAATTGCTTCATTTGTAACTTCTTCACCCTTTTTGACATTTTCCGCATTCTCTATCGCCACATACCTTAAAAAATAAATTTCATAAATCTTTTAGTTAGTCTAAATTGTTTAAAATTTCTTACATATTAATTCTTTGACGACCCATATCGGTGAAATATGATTTCACTATACCCTCCGTAACCATACCCTTAATCATTTGACGCACTGTCAAATGTGGTAAAGCCACGTATGTGCATAGCTCAGAGTGACTACAGCCACGACTTCCATGACGCGTTATAGCCCGATATACTTCATCCTTTAGCGGCATATCAACAAAAGTGTGTTTTTCGATTGGGAAATCTTTTAATGAAATCGAAATTTTAAAAATTACTTGTAATTTAATGAAAAATGTTTAAGTGTTTTCTTGCTTACCGTCGTTATGTTCTTTCTCTTCATTTTCTTCGACAAATAATTCCTCGAGTAATAAATTTTGATTACGTAAATAAACGAATAAAACTCCACGTTCTTTTAAACCAGAATCTTCTTTAATTTTTGAACGTTTTTTGCCTTCAGCTTCCGAATAAGGAATGAGCTAAGAATTAGTAATTATATAATAATAAATAATGAATGAAAATTTTGTAATTAATTTTGTACATAAGATCTTTTTCTGCATTCTTACCCGTGTTTCGAAAAATCGTCGAAAGAGATGCGTCAACATGATTCTCTTAAATGTTTTTTGGCGTTCGACAGTAGGAAAGTGAAGACGTAAATTTATCATGCTCATGCGATGTTCAGGAGCTTCTTTAAGAAGTTGAAAAATCTTCTCAATCACAGTCGTGAGCATAGTAGTGATGGTGGAATAAAAACGTGGCAATCTGATGAGTGAAGAAATAGTGAGGCGATCATTACGCTTTTCATGGATGGGTTCATGTATAAGAACTCCATGACGAATCAAACGATTTCTACAGAAGAAGAAAAATTGCAAAATTAAAGACTTTATAAAACCAAAATAATTTCATAAATTTCTTCTAACTTTATGTAAAACACAATTGTAGAATCTTTGCAGAAATTCAGTAATGACCAAAGGCCACCTGTGGTTTCTCCGTTGAAACGTGATCGTCCGATTGCTTCCCAAATACAGAATTGCGTTGAGGTCAAGTCTTTAGGGAAAGCAACATTTACTGGAGTAAGTGCATTGTTACGCAATTCTTGAGTGCCAACAATAACAAATTTATTGCCCCAGCTGCAAGTGGGAAATGTAAATTTAATAAGTGAATGTTACTAAAACGAGTCTACGTACGTTTTTAATACATCATTTATGTTTAAATTCATCAGTTTTTCAACAGAAATAAGTTTACGTTCCTTATAAAACTCGCATGAACCCATGACTTTGCCATCATGTATAGGCGAAAAATTGTAACGTGGGAAAGGACACTCTTCCTGTAATTAAATGATAAAAGTTTACATAATTACGCAAAATAAATTTAAACTAACTGGCACAATAGGCACTCCCAAATCAGCATCAACATTTTGAAATCGGTTGTAAAGTTTCACTGTAGCTCGTTCCACTGGCAGCTCGTAAAATAGAAATTTATCGCTAGTACGTTTTATAAATGCCCATATTTTATCTTCCAGCTCTTGTGGTAGCGGTAAAGGTAATTGCAACGATACCGAAAGATATTCCCAAAGCGCTGAATAATTTTAATAATTTTTTAACTAAATAAATATAGTAAAAGGAGCATTTTTAGCTTACATGGCAAAGTGATTCCTTCTAATCCCTCTAGTGCAATTTCATCTTGTACTACGTGAGACAAGGGCCCCCTAGGAGCATTTTCCATTGGTACTGCTTATTATAACACAAACTAGAATTAATAAGTTATATTTTAAAATATAAATTATTGGAAATCCTAAAGCAACCGAGAGACCGATCACTGTTTATTTATGAATGAGATTGAAAGAAGAAGAATAAAACCAGCTGCTCTTGTACGATGAAGCCACGGTTGATTTTTTCAGTATTAAAATGAGCGACATAAAAATATTAAGATGCAGCTGCAGGTTAAAAAGGGCTTTCACAAAGAACAGAAACCGAAATCAGTACATTTGCAACAGAAACAAGTACTTTTGACTTGTTTTTGTTTCTGCTCTTTGCAACAGCCTATCTTTACCGGCCAAAAACATGTAGAAACTGTAATAGATTAGCAACTCTTGCGAACTGGATTAAATAATAATAATCTGACAACTTTGTAAAAGCAAATAGAACAATAAAAGTAGTTGTAAAATAGCAACCCAACAAACATCAACGTATAAAAACAATTATAATGTAAATTATTTATCTTTTTATAAAATAAAGAATTATTTATTTATTAAATTCAGTTCAGAGATATTTTACAGATAATTAAAAACAGATTAAATCTATGCAGGTTTGGAATACATATCTTATGGAAGAAATCAATTGCTAACAGCTCATTACCACCCGCATTGCAAGTATTATATTTGACACACCAAGCTCCCAAAGCCTTTTTAAATTAAAAAGACCATGATGCTGTGCTTTAGTCCGAAGAAGAGTTTTCACATGATGAAGCTGGAGATTGAAAAAATTGATCAGTATTTTCTGGACTTTCATTTTGGCTTTCTACATGCGACTTCGAAAAACTCAATGGGATTATTATCTGGTTTATTGAATAATAAATTTAAATTTGAAAAACAGAAGAACTTATCTTTCGCTAATTTTTGCATTTAATATCATTAATGGCAAATTAAATTGTTTAGAACTATCTAATTTGTTTAGTTTTTACGTTCCACCTCGTGATTTAAGACATATAAGTCTATTAATCGTTTCAACAAATAGCACTCTTTATGCTTGTGCAATAAGTACTCGAGTGTTATAGATTTTAATGATAATATAAATAGGTTTAAGCTAAACTTGTTTGCAATTTTCAATTGAAACATAGTCTGTAAGAAATTTCTGTAGACTGGATAAATAAACAAATAAATATTTATATTTTATTATTTTTTATTATTATTTTTGTATCTTCCCAAAATTAATTTCTTCTAAAATGTCGCAAAAAATACAGAATTGGAGTAAATTAAAAACATGATTTGTCGATTTTCAATCAACCTTTGAAAAAAGTTTGTACTTACAAACCTTTTATAAAAATAATCATATTTGATTTCCTTGTATATACCAACGTTCACAAAACGTTTATTTAATCAAGCTTATTTTAAATTTGATTTATAAAATGCTTTCAAACTTGTTTGTTGGGAAAGACATATTAGCGTGTTTATTCTAAAAAGTGCTTGAAACTTTGAAAAACTTAATGCATTCATACTTTTTCACTAATAAACTCACATATTTCAAATTTCGTTGCAATGTCAAAAAGGAGAAAAAAGTGTTACCGCATGTGTTGTATTATTTCTTTTTTCCTAACTATTTTTATTGCCATTGCTTATTGCTTTTGCTGTCATCGACATTTTTACTTACACATGTGGAAAATTGTCAAAAATAATACGTATTCCCAACTTACAGCAGTGTGGCACGTGTAAACTGGAAAGTTTAACCCTGAATATATAACTTTAACCCTTTGCTTTATCGAGTAATATTAACTTAAACTCTGCTACGGTTTTACATTCAATCAAAATTCAAATTCAGAGATGATAGCGAATTTTGGCAAAGGATTTCAGAAAACTACTGCAAATTTTGTATTCAAGCTATTCAATTTATAAAAGTTACCTTTATTAACCTTTAAATGGTTTTTGATGCATATTTGCTTCGTCTGAAAAAGAGGTAGGTGATTTTTTCTGAAAATATCATTTTTTATAAATTCAATGCAAAGAATGGGGGAAATGCCATCTATCGTATAATTACAGTTATTTTCAATTCGAAAGTATGTTTCACAAAAATGTTTAACCACAATTTCGAATTTTTATATAACAAATATATTGACGTGCTAAAAAATTTGTGCCAAACGGTATGGGATAACACTAAATGATTGTTTTTAAAAATTATTGCATATGTATTTTAATTTATTCTCTACACCGGCCAACCATTAAACTAATTTATTTGAAAACTCGCAGAACAAACGTTGTTCGGAATCACAAGTAGGGTAGAAGGGGGAGCATTCGCCACTTTTTTTTTTAAAGGGTTATCTAGGCTAAACTAATAGTGTTTTTTGAAAAATTATTTTTTAATTAGAAATTTACATTTATTGGTTTTCATTTGTTATCTTTATGATGTGATTATCTTAATGATTTTTATTACTTTTTTGATGATTTTCCAAGTTTGTCAAAATGGTGAAAGTGCCCCAGTCATGGGATACATTCGTCAAGTGGGTGAGGTGCAACCGCCAAGGAATAAAATTCAAGGTTTTTGATAAAGTAATAGTTATTTTTTTTTTTAATTTTTGTTCTTGTATATTACTATTACATATTATCAGTCAGAATAAGTTCTACTTATTTTTAATTTATAACATAAAGTAACAAAAATATAAATGATTTATTTTTAAAATATTTTGTTAAAAAATATAAGTTATTTATTTAAAAAAATAAGCATTTATATATACATGTAAATAAAAGTGGATAGTACTGATCCAGAGGAATTTATTTAGATATGACTTAATTTAACATTATACTGTCTAAAATTCATATCATATGCCGTCGAAACCGCCCCATCCGCATTCTGGTGAATGTGCCCTAGGAGCAACCTCTTTCACAAAAACATAATTCTTTTAAACTTTTTGATCATTTATAAAAAGAAACTATTGCTTATTCTTTAATTAAATAACACAGGAATAACATAGTTGAACAACTTTTTTCTCACTCAATAAAAAGCACAAATTATAGATTGTTTCAATTATAAAACTTTCTTAAATTAGAAGATAAGGGGGGGGGGGCGGGGGGTGGCAAATGTGCCTCAGTGGAGAATGCTCCCCCTTCTACCCTACCACCTCTAAGTATGTTTTTAATTGAAATCGGACGTGTTGCGCATTTAAGTGTTAAGTTATGGATTTAAAACGCTTAAAATGGTTCTAATTACAGCAAGTTTGAAATAAAGAAATTTTTTCTAGAAGCGAAGAAGGAAGAAAAGTAGAAAATATCAAAAATAATGATTTTCATAATTTCTAAAGTCAATAAAGTAAGTTAGTAAAAACATTTTAATAAGTATAAATATTCGATATTTTACATTGATCTATTACAGTTTAGTACAAATTAATAGAAAGTTCTATATTATTCTATTACTTTGATAATTTGAGCTTTGCGCTTATATAGGGACTAACCATGGCAGAAGAATTAAGAAGGTAGATGCATTTTGGCAAGTAAGAGGAACTTTGTCAATTGGGAAAACATTTGTTTTGATACTATTCTTCTTTTTGCAACAGAGGTGTATTTTCATAGTTAAATTTTTAGGTGAGAATTTATAAGAAAATAATTTGCATAGTATTGCATGAACATAGGGAGAATTAGTTGTTGCTTTTTATATTATTTTTTAACTCTTAACATGTTCAAGGTATTTCTTAATAAAGAAAACTAATTTTAATAACATTATTTATACGTTTTTTATTACAAATAAAATTTTATAATTTAGTACTAAGTAATAAAAGTAGTATTAATAATCTACTATTAACTCACTCTTTTCTATCCATTTAAAAAAAGCACCTCTAAAATGTTCCTCTTACTTGTCAAATATTCAAAATGTCCACTTTTGGAAAAAAAGCATCTACCTCTTAATACTTCTACCATGGGACTAACTACAAATGAGATCGAATTGAATGCCCTTTTAAGAATGTACATATTTTGATTTGACTACAAATAGCTCTTGGCACTTTTTTGTAATGTTTCTATAACTATTGTGGCCGTTCACACGGGCGCCAGCATTAACGCCTGTCTGAAAGAGAGAGGTAGAAGAAAAAATAGTAAGAAAGAGATAGAAACTCGCCTGTCTTTTTCTAACTACCTATTTTTTCTACCTCTCTCTTTCAGACAGGCGTTCATGTTTGCGACAGCGTGAACTGACACATTAAAAAAAAAGTTTCATTATCGATGGGCGGAGAAATATATGTACATATAAAAATGCAACCTTGATAAGACTCAAAATATACCGAACTGCAAATGACCAACTTATCGTATTTTTTTTTTATTACAAGATCTGTTTAATCTCTTATAAATCGAAATTGGTTGTTGACAACCTCTAATAATTCGTAATGCAAAGTAAAATTCTATTGAAGAATGATTCCAAAAAATTCAAACATTGTAGATAGCTACGTTCACTTTTTTATGGAATTTTTGGTGTTTTTCGTGGTTACAAGATACGCGAGAAGAGCCTTAAACTACAAAGCCGTTAATTCGTATTTTTCTTATTTTAACATCATTAACCCTGAGATTGTATATCCCAATAATGTTCGAAAATTTAAGTAAAATGGGAGATACGGTTTCCAAATTTTTTTTGAGATTTCTTCAAAATACGGATGCTGGCTTTCAATGAATGGATTGTAGTGTCATCGCCGTAAATTGGCTTTGCTATAATTCTTAGTTACAAAGATTATAGCAGACATTATGTCCCAATAGAAATCTTAAGGATAACTGTAAGATTAAGAGTCCTACATATATTATTTTATTAAATTTATTTTAATATTTGCATGAAATATTGAAGAAACTCAACCAGATTTTGAGGAAAAACTCGTGGGTGAAAGTGTTAAATCGAAATCTCGTTAAATCGAAAATCTCTGTAATTCGTAAAAAAGTTCTGGTCATTTGCGATTACAAATTATCGGGATTCTGCTGTATTAAAAAAAAAATATTAATTAAATACATGTATTTTTAAAGTTTTTAATTCACAACATTTCTAAATTATACAATCACAAGAAAAACTGAAATAAGATAATGGAAAAGGAGTATTTTATATACTTTGATCACAAAAAAATATACAGAGTAATAATTTATAACTATAAGTACATATTAATATATAAATATTTTCAAATCTCATATCGACGTCGACAATTATATCCTCTTCATTACTATCAGCTCCTTCTGGCCATAACACGCTCTTTAGTCTGAGTTCAGAAGAATCATCAGGTATTCTGTAGTTTTCACAAAATGAATTTTTGTGTTTTAATTCATTTTTAATATGAAGTAAAGAATTTTTAGAATTGAGTGACTTACGGTTACGAACTTTGGCTTTAAATGAGTTCATTGCTCATTGTTTCAATAAAAAATGTTGTTAGGATTATTCAGGAAATGGATTATTTAGCGGAGCATTTAGTGTTTTTTAAATTGAAAAAACGCGGTAAAAAACCCGCTGACCGCTAAATCGCGTTTTTCCGCGTTTTAATTTTCGAAAAGCACTAAATTTAGCAGAAAAAGTACTGAGTTGGCCACACTGTTAAACACCCTATAAACAACCTAACTGAATGCAACCCTGGTCTTTTGCATACATGTTTATGTAAATAAATAAATCGTAAGTTTTTTATATCATTTCTACTAAAAGTATTTTGCAAAATAAAGATGAACGACTTAAGTGATAAAGTAATTACCACGAAAAATGCGCTATTGACAGCACTGGGTGAGAGTACACCCAAGTATCTATCGAACATGAAATTATGGTTCCGTCACAAATTTTCCAAAGAAGAATTCGATTACGAATCGCGAAAATTGCTCACGCCAGAGAAGATGCATTTGCATAATCAATTTCTGATTGCTATTCTCAATAAAATCGATACCTTTGCCATACCCGACCATACAATATCATTGAATGGACAGCAGCAGCCGCATCAAATCGGTGCTGCAATACCTGCAGGCAGTGGGACATCGGGAGGCAGCGGCGGCGGCGGAGGAAGCCGCAGTAGCAGAAAGCGAAAACGAAGCTCTCGTGCGTACAGCGATCGCGTTACCTTTGAGCCATATGATTTTCTTGATTTCATTATCGAAGATAATCTGGAGTGTATACGACCCGCGGCGGGCACAGATGCCAATGTACAAATATTACCCACACAACGTTATTGTGTGCATGAATTATTTCTGCCTGATGCGGGTTTTGTAATGGGACGTTTTCTTATTGGGGCCTGGGAGGTGGGTCTTGTCAATGTGGAGGATAACGTAGCAGAATATGTGGCAATGGCTGTGCAAGTGCTATTGAAAAACCTTATCTCTGCTATTATTATGAAGCAAAAGCATTACAAGGTAACGGGAGAAGGTTCCTTCTACTATGACGTTGGCACGCCATTGCGTGATCCATCTCTGCGTAATACAGTGACGCGACAGAAGGTAGACGATGGACCACTGGAATTAGACAAGGAGATTACATCACCGAATTTCATGCGCCGATCTAATGATGAAGCGATATTTTTGTCTGCCTGCGAGGAAGTGTATGTCAACGATATATAATATATGTAATTTTTTCTTACATAAGATTTTTTCTCCACAGCTTTCCACAACGCAGCAATTTTATTACACTAAAAGATGTACAACGCGCGTTTAACGATCACAACCTGATATCATCACATTCTGTCTACGCCATCAACATGGAAAGACTAACGCAAATGATGCATTAATTTAGACTTTGTACATTTTAAGAAACATGATACTTTATTCATACTTTAAGGAAATCTCGTTTTTGAATTCACACTTTTTTACAATTTAGAAAATACTGGTTTCTCACCCTTTGTCATTTGCGAAACTGCAGCACTTAAGAAGTCTTCCGACTGCAAATTCATCTTGTTGAATTCGCGCTGTAATTAAATGTAAATTTAAGTTAAATTTCAGGATACTACAATCTTTTCTAAATCACTAACAATTTGATCCAAACCCTCTTGATTTGGTCTGCTCTGCGAGTACACAACATTTATTTTGGTTGTCTGTACCGCTATTGGACTCTTTTCAGCAATATTCTCTGCCAGTGCGATTGCACCCTCGAGTAATGCTTCTTTATTTTCGAAAACTTTGCTCACCAAACCGCAACTGTGTGCTTCAGCACTATCAAAACGACGCGCAGTATAGCAGAGTTCACGTACCAAAGACTGATTTCCAATCACTTTTGGTAGACGCTGTAAAGCGCCTACATCAGCCGCCATGCCGATATCAACTTCCTTTAGAGTAAAGAATGCATCCTTGCTGCAATAGCGTATATCAGCTGCGGTAATTAAATTAACGCCAGCACCAACGCAACCTGAATGTATGGCAGTGATAACGGGTTTGGGACATACTTCCAATGAGCTAATGGAATCCTAATGGCGGAGAACAGCGACAACAAATGGAAATAGTTTTATCCCTTATGCTTAATTCATTATTTATAGCAAACCTGATATAATTTAATCAAACGTTCGAGTACCACTCCTTTACGTGCCACATCATCTATATCACCCAACTCTTGGCCCAATTTCATCATATCAGCTAAATCAATACCTAAAAGTATAAAAAAACAAATGCTATTAAAACTAGGATTCTTAAAGCGAACCTTCTATTACAAACCGGCAGTAAAATGCTTTCCTGCTGCAGACAGTACAACCACACGGCAATCAGGGTTGGTACTAAGGCTTTCAAAGCATTCTTTGATTTCACTGAAAATATTAAAAATTACTATGACTATTGAACTCAATGCTTAGTAAAGCTTTTAGGTAAACTATATGGTGGTCATATTACTTACAATTTGTTTTAAATTCTAAGCGCTTGGCTATAAATTTGAGATATGGGATTTGGCGATAACAGATTTTATTATGCCTAATAATGTGAAATAAAATCTTAAAAACTTTCGGTGTTGACCTGGAATACTAATGTATGAACGTACTAGTGTTTTCAATATACAAAATATATACGTTGCAGTTTTTGTGTTGTATTTTCTCCGTTTGCTTGCTCCATTTTTATGTTTGAAATAGCCCGCAGAATTACAACCTAATTGTTAGAGAAAGTGACATTTTTCATTACAGGCACTGCAAATTTTTGTTTATAAGGAAGTCGTCTAGTTTTTTTTTTTTAATTCTCTTTTAGAATATGTGTGTAAACGATTTTTTTTTTAATTCATAATCGATTTGAAAGTTAAGTTAGACCTTGGCAGGAGGTGGCTCAGCGGGCATGCATACATGAACTTTCAAACACGTTTTTCTCAAAACTGCATTTTTCGAAATGGCTACCATGATATCCCTAAAACTAATTAACTGATTGAGCTCAAATTTTCATGATATCTTTAGCACATTTATAGTTCTAGTCTGCACCAGGATCATTGTGATTTTTGTCAGTTTTTTTTTTTTTTTTTTTTGAAATGGTATAAAAAATAATTAATTTAACTGGATGTGTTGCTAATCACAATGGGTCTTTCAGGCCTAAAATTATTCTCGAGATGTTATAAATATTTGATAAAAATACATTTTCATTGTTCTTCAAAAAAATTCGCAAAAAAACATTAAAAATATCTGTTACATCAGAAGCAAATCGTAGAAACTTATTTGTCAGCTCCTCCGACTAGAGCAGCAAATGAATGGTTTTTTTTGTTCAGCTTTATATTTGGATTAATAATTATTTGTTTTTCTGCTTATGATTGCAAATAGAAAACAATTATTTTAAGATTTTTATTTTTTTTTTATATTTTAAAATTTCTTCGGTCTTCGGCCGAAGGTTAGAGAAATGGCCAAAGTTCGGTTACGGCCAAAAAATCATTTTCGGTCGGACACTAATACAAGGGACAGTAATAGCAAATACAAGGGACAATAATATCAAATACAGGGGACAATATTAACTTCTGTTTTTAATTATTATTGGAATTTGGAGAATCTAATATTTTGCAAGTCACTGAACAACTTTCCATGACATCCCATACTCTTCAGATTAAATGTATGACTTAACACACATACCTGAAGAAAGCTACGCTAATACATGCATTAACGAAATAAAAATACAAGTTTTTGCTTACATCCACATTTCCTTGTTGAGAGCATTGAGACGATTTGGACGATTCAATTCTACGTGGAAGACGAAAGGTTTTGGTGTTGTCACTGCTAGTGTTTGGAATTCGGTATGCGACTTCTTGTGATGGTTCAGCAACTTGGAGGAACTCATATTACGGCTGACGATAGGAAGTGTTAATCTAACAGCTAAAACAGTCAAGAAAAAAGTTTATATGCAAATGTACTTTGGACTTTGTTGGACTTTCCCATTTACCGGTTACTGAACTTTTTCTAACCAACTTACACAATAAATTACGAGATATGAATGCCATTTAGACTGATAATAGTTAAGGTAGTTTTTAGAAACAATAGTAAACCACAATAATAATAGCAAAAATGCAACGATGTATCAAAACACACGAAATTCCTCAGATAGAAATAAATAAAAATACTGTCCCTATATAAATACCAGCAAAAAAAAACGGCAACAGTTTATTTATGGATTTTGTGGAATGTGAGTAGACGTTTTTGGATTGTATTATTATCAGCAGGTTTGATGAGGTATATAATTTTATTTTATGGATGAACGCGGCTACACGGGCAGTGTGCAGAAATTTCCGATCTGATGAATCAAACATGAAACTCCAATGGATCTATTGTTTACAACGTTTTCACAACTATTCAACGATTCTATCAAATGATGCCTGATGTTTTTTTTTTATTAAAAGTTAATTAATATTCTTGTATTCTATTATTTGGCTCCGTACTGGTATATTTTAAATTTGGATAATATGGTACCTTTAGAGCGTCTTCATTAGTGCACCACTATAATTAAAAAAAAAATTGTCAAATTCACGCATTTTTCCCACAAAATTACCACTCTCTATTTTCAACTTATTTCAGCCCTATTTTTACCATTAAACCATCATGCCCAAGTGTGTAAATATTCAGATTCAAAGGATTCCAATTCGTTGCATGTCCTTGTAGCTGGTTACATTTTTATGTTCCCCCAGAACTAGTCAGAATCTTTTTGGTGGAAAATAATATCATTCATAGTTATTATCTAGTCTTGTAATTTGACTTTACAATAGGTGAACGAATTCGCCCAAAACAGCCCGGAAAGTCATTCCGTACTCAAAAAACTTGCAAATGAGACCGGAGATAAGGTAGTAATAGGAGCTTGTGATATTTCTTCAATAATTCAAATGGTGATTGTGAACCAGAAGATTCTACAGAAGTAGTCAGGCGAACAATTAATGCTTAATTTTTTCATTATTTATTTATTTTCTTGTAAGATTTAACAATTTTTATTTTATTAAATATCACAGAAAATTTGTTTTTTAAATTTAACTCTCGTTACAATCTAACGTTTTGTTTCGTGCAAAAAATGTGTTTTTGTACGTTCTCGTACTTTTGTGCATTTTCGTCTAACACAAAAACAAAAAATACTTTTTGTTTATTCTCAGTTTACCAGGCTTTACTCAAAAAGTACGGGATCAGACCTAATATACACATTCTTTATAGATTAGTTCTTTTTGCACCAAATATAAAAAATTTATTTGGTTTATATGTCCCCTTTTCCACACGGCAAGTTTTCTTGTGGGCAAGTTTCCAATTCTCTTTTGCACTTGCCACTCGCTTTTCCACACAGTAAGATTTCTTGGGCAGTTCTGCTTTTACTTTGTCTTTCATTCGTGTTGTGAAAAACATTTTATTTACATTTTAATAAATAAAAATAAATAAATGAAAAGCGAAATCAACTTATTGAATAAAAATAAATGGATTAATAGAAGAAATGTGAAATTTTAAATGTAAACTGTATATTTTTTCCAAAAAGAAACCAAAATCAATGCGCATCCAACTTAAAACGACAAATAAAAATAAAGTGAAATATCAAACAACGAACAGCACAAAAGAAAACTTGCCGGTACGAGCAAGTCTGTACTCGTCTTCTCTCGTTTTTCCTCTCTTGCCAACAAACTGACTTGCCGACAAAAAAACTTGCCGTGTGGAAAAGGGGATTATGAATCATAAATTTGATTGTGACAGTCCGAAAATTCCAACACTGTTTACTCCGAAATTAACTTTAGTATACTTCAATACCGTGTTCATATGTGGAACATAAGTTTCGGAATGTCAAATAGTTTTGCAGCTTTTTTTTTTTTCATTGTCTGCGCATTTTTCACCAATTAATTAGTAGAAAAGTAATTGTAAACAATTAAAAAATTAATTTCTATTCATAATAATCATAAGAAAAAACAGTAAAACATGTATTGAAAATATTTTGTCAAAATAAAGCAATCAGTGTATAAGAATTCAACGAAAACAAGCTCCAAAGTGAGCAACGCCTTTGGTGAATGGAGGAGCCACTTCCAACCCAACCCAATACAAAAAAAAAATAATTTTTCTTGAAGTTTCGTCGTGGAAAAACAATTGAAAAAGTAAAAACGAAAGACTAAAAAATAGTAAAATTGAAAAAAATTCTTTAGGAAAACATTAACCAAAACAAAATATAAATAATATAAATATATATAACGAATTTAATAAAATATGGATACGGAGAAAAATTGTGGCCAAGAGACGAAAGTCATTTACCACATTGACGACGAGACCACCCCCTACTTGGTGAAAATACCCATACCCTCTGCGCAGGTAACGCTAAAGGACTTCAAAATGGTGCTCAACAAACAAAATAACAATTACAAGTACTTCTTTAAATCAATGGATGCAGACTTCGGTGTGGTCAAGGAAGAAATTGCCGATGATGCGACCATACTGCCGTGTTTCAATGGACGTGTAGTTTCGTGGTTGGTGTCGGCAGACGGAACGAATCAATCGGACATATGTTCAGAATTGCCGGCTAGCGAATGTGAGGGGCGCCCGAATTTGGGGCGTAATACACAGCAACAACAACAGAAGATGGGTATGGGAAATATGGGGGGTGTTAACATGGGAATGGGTGGTGGCGGTGGTGTTGGAGGGGTCGTCGTCGGTTCGGGTGTAATCACAAACCCAATGATGCAGCCGCCACTTACATATCAGTCCGCATCCGTGCTCTCTAGCGACTTGGATTCTACAAGCCTCTTTGGTACTGAATCGGAGATTACATTAGATCGGGACATGACCGACTACAGCAGCGTTCAAAGACTTCAGGTACGCAAGAAACCACAGCGACGTAAAAAGCGTGCACCTAGCATGTCGCGCACATCGAGCTACTCGTCGATTACTGACTCTACAATGTCTCTCAATATAATTACTGTTTCAATAAATATGGAGGCGGTTAACTTCCTGGGCATTTCAATTGTTGGTCAGTCAAATCGTGGCGGCGATGGCGGCATATACGTGGGCAGTATTATGAAAGGTGGAGCTGTTGCGCTGGATGGGCGCATCGAACCAGGCGATATGATACTTCAAGTGAATGATGTTAATTTTGAGAATATGACCAATGACGAGGCTGTGCGCGTATTACGCGAAGTAGTACAGAAGCCAGGTCCCATAAAATTGGTCGTTGCCAAATGCTGGGATCCAAATCCCAAAGGATACTTTACCATACCACGCACGGAGCCAGTGCGACCCATAGACCCTGGCGCATGGGTGGCACATACACAGGCACTCACTTCACATGACAGTATTATACCCGATATACCGGAACCGATTAAGGAACGTTTGGATCAGAATAATCTTGAAGAGATTGTCAAGGCCATGACGAAACCGGATAGTGGCCTTGAGATACGGGATCGCATGTGGTTGAAGATAACCATACCGAATGCTTTCATTGGTGCCGATGCAGTCAATTGGGTGCTAGAGAATGTTGAAGATGTGCAGGATCGCCGTGAGGCACGGCGTATCGTTTCAGCAATGTTGCGTAACAACTACATCAAACATACCGTAAATAAGTTGACCTTTTCCGAGCAATGCTATTATGTAGTGAACGACGATCGCAATCCGAACTGCCGTTCGAACATCAGCCATGCCGATACGGAGAGTATCACAAGCGACATTGGTCCGCTACCGAATCCCCCGATCTACATGCCATACTCAGCCACGTACAATCCAAGTCACGGTTATCAGCCGATCCAATACGGTCTCACAGAGCGACACATCTCATCTGGTTCAAGCAGTTCAGATGTCCTAACCAGCAAGGATATATCAGCTTCGCAAAGCGACATTACATCCGTTATACATCAGACCAATCAAATGACCATCGCTCATGGCTCAAATAAATCTTCCGGTTCGTCAAATCGTGGCACTAACGAACAGGATGTCTCCGTATTTAATTACGTATTGTAGAAATTGCAATAAAATTGTGTTTATTCTTTTTATATACAAGTATACATACACACATACATACATAATACATAATTTTGAATAAAGTTCAGAGAATTTAGTAATCACAAATAAATCTCATCGATATCTCAATGGAAAAAAATATACGTGTGGTTTCAACTTTGAATAAATGTAAAACTTCAAAGTATGAATTGGTATTCATAATGGCGCATTAAGTGCTCGATACTTTCCTTTTGTCATAGTGCACCCTATCTAACCTAGATCATCCTAGTGCCCAGTTGGGAACATTAAGCCTTTAAAGACGAGCGGGAACCAAAGTATATAGATCAAGAAAGTAAATTGAGAAAGAATTCGTTTTACCCCATTGCAACCATTAGACTTTGTATTTCTATGCTATAAGACCCCAATTTGCTTTTTGTATGACTTGTCATTTCACAACATACCATTTTTTGCTCCTTTTTAAACGCTCATTAATTGTATCACCGCAAATTATTTTAATATATTGCTGCCTTAATTTGCTAAAGCCCTAAAACGTATTTTTAAATTTTACAGGAGAAGCAAAAAACATTTTGGTATTTGGAGTACTGGTTCAAGAAATATAAAATAAAAGCAAATATCGTAAGTTTTCGGTGTGTCTAAATTTTTCGGTACAGATGAAAGTGGACACGCTTTATCATAATCGATATTGAAAAATTTGATGTTAGGGCCTTAGCAAATTAAGGCAGCGATATGTATGTAGTACCAAGAGATATGTATAATGGTCATCAACCTTCCTCAAATCTAATCCAGATATTTGAAATCAATTCCACATTTTGAAGACGCTCTGAAAATTGTACATTCAAATTTTGCATACGCTTTTCGAAGGTCCTTTTAACGTGTGTGATTTTAGATGAACTTAGCTATTGAAAATTTTATGCATTACAGAATGGCATGTTTAACACTTTCGAGTTAAGTTCGCTCAGAGGTGTGGAAAATAGACATTTTAAAGATTTTTTTTTAATTGTTGTATAGTGTTTTTTATTTAATACATAGTGTTAAGTTCTTACTTTGACGAAAATTTCAACAAAAAAAATATTAATTTTAGATCAAGTCATCAACTCGATTGTGAGCCTCTCTCCTTTAAAAGTATTCTGCGGCTGCAGTATTATGTGGCTGTTCGCACAGTCACAAGCATGAACGCCTGTCTGAAAGAGAGAGGTAGAACAGATAATTAGTTAGAAAAAGACTGCCGAGTTTCTATCTCTTTTTTACTACAATTGAATTTTTTTCTACCTCTCTTTTTCAGTCAGGCGTTTACGCTTGCGCCCTAGTGCTTCATCTACTTCAGCTACCAGTGATTCATATAAAAGTGCTGCGTATAATAGGGGTCTTAGCTTGATAGTTTATGACCCCTATTATACGCAGCAATTCGTGCAATTACTTGCATGCAATTCGAATTTAATAGTGAAAAGGGGTGAGATGCTTGCGAGGTAGACAAAATTGCACGTCGATGTTGCTGTAATACTCTGACTGTTTTTTTTAACTCGTATTTTTGCGTATTTGCTTTATATTCTTATTTTGTGAGCTTCACAGATTTATGTACACAAAATTATTTCCTCAGCATTTCGATCCTTATTTTTTTTTTTTTTTTTGCTGATTTCGAAAATTTAAGACTTGTGTGTATGAAAATATATTAAAAACTGTTAAAAAAAATTATATAAAAAATAACAAACAGTGAAATATTACCATTAATTTAATGTATGAATATTCTTAAGTGAAAACAGAATAAAGTAAAAGCATGAATTAAATGTCAAAAGTATAGTTGCAATATATTGCAACTCAGTTTCTGATGTATTGCAGCGTATAATAGCACATGAAATTACTGAGCAACTTCAAAAGAGAATTGCCAATAGCTGAAACTCAAGTATTACTCTGTATGAAAGGGGTCTATCTTAAGCCTGCTCGAAGGTTTTTTTTGTAGTTGTTTATTTTAAATTTTCGTAAAATGGCAGCCTTTTGAATTAGCTTTTTATGAATTTTGAGCTTGTAGAAATAAAAGTTTTGGTTAAAAGAAAAATCCTTCGAACAGGTTTAAGTCGTTAATCCCTAGAACATTCTTATGCATTTCATCTAAATCCATGTAGCAGTTTTTAAATAGTAGTCATCGTATCGGAAAACCTAGTTTTTGAAAAGCGTGTTTAAAGTATCCTCTTCTGAATGATAAAGTTCGATGTGTACAGAAAACTCTTGAAATATTGTACTATAAGAAACTGCAAAAAAAATATTTTATGTATTGAAGTTTGCAAACTAGCATGAACACGACCAACAAGTAGATAAACCAGTTGAAATTGATTTCGAAAATCAAAAGATTTTGATTGAAAAATTTTGATGAAATCCCCCAATCGGGTTTTCATCTTGCCTACATTTGCAATCAACCGCGACAAGTTTGCCAACCAGTTGAACGGTGAATTTATTGTCTGTTGCAGGTTTAGCTAAATTTAAGAAAAATGTTCTCTTAAAATCAAAATAATCTGAAAAGGTACGCGAACGGAAAACTAATAAAATTTGTAAACTAACTGATATGTCAAAATAGCTGTTCCAAAACAGAAAGAAAATTTTCACTTATTGAAAAAGAAATGAAAAACTAAGGGATGCACGAGGTTAACTGCTCGCTGATGGCTTTTAATCAGGTGCATTAAAAATAATTGGATAATTAACAATGTGCAAACAAAATTCTATTGATTTTGTAGATACAGCATACAGAAACAATTTGGGGGAAATTATTGAATTCGATCATATTGGAGATAAATTTGTACTTTTTCCTATTTTTATAAAAATTCCCAAAAATATTTGCCAAAAACGTAAAATTACTTTTGCAGTTTTTCAGTCCAACAGCTGTTTTCTTTACTTGCTATTTAATCTGGTAGAAATTTTTCTAGTAAAAATTTGGAGAGAAGACAATTTACTTTTCCGTTTCGCTCTCTTTTATTATTATTATTTTTTTTGCGTGCGCGAACGTATTTCCAGTATAAATAGTAGAACCAGTAATGATTATTGTGTAGGCCAACCGACCTATAAATTTGTTAGCAAACTATACGAATTTTACGTTGAAACTTTTTTAGAATCCGAATACAGAAACATACAACACTGTGGTTGATTTTCTTATCTGTGGAATGCAAAATTCGGAGAAAACAGTTTGTTTTTCTGTTGCGTGCCATTTACAAAAACAATAATAAAAAATATGTGTTTTAAACTTTTAATTATTATTAAACTCCAAAATTACAAAAAATGATTAATTACTGTACTGATTCCGAGGGTGAAAACACAGATGGTGATGTGGGGTTTGATTTTACTTGCCAGAAATATACACCACCATCGACTTCGCGTGCTGCAGCTGTTGTAGATGTGGGAGCAATAAGCAGTAACATCAATGAGCAACCAGAAGCACAGTCAAGGGAATTGCTTTATCACATACCACCTTCCTGTCTAACCCAGACACAATTGCGCACACAGCCCGAAATACCAAGCAAATATTCAGAATGCTTACAGCGAGAATTTGGGCATAGCACATTTCGCAGTGTACAATGGACCATTATACGTTCGCTGATACAAGAGGGACGAGACAATTGTGCTATAATGGCGACCGGTTATGGTAAATCACTCACATATCAATTCCCAGCAATTTATCTAAATAAAGTGGCAGTGGTGGTGTCGCCACTCATCTCGTTGATGCAGGATCAAGTGACAGCATTGAATCTAACACGTGAACGTGCGTGCCTCATGGGTACAGCACAAATAAATAAAAATATACAAGAGCGTGTTCTAGCACTCGATTTCAATGTTGTCTACGCGACGCCGGAGCGTATTACCTCTGAATCAGGTTTACTTTTGTTACAAGCACTTGGCGATAATTTGGTGCTGATAGCAATAGATGAGGCGCACTGTATCTCACAATGGGGCCATGATTTTCGTCCGGCATTTCGAAATCTAAGCAAATTACGTAGTTCCTGCCCACAAGTTCCTATACTGGCGTTAACGGCTACAGCAACATTACAAGTACGTGATGATATATGCCAGCAACTAGGGCTGCGACATCCACAGTTGCTGAAAAGCGGTTTTGATCGTCCAAATTTAGAGTTTATTGTACGCCCCAAATCGACGTTGGCAAATGGTTCAGGTGTATGGAGTGATTTGGGGACCGATATTTTGTGGGCCGTAAACCAAGCAGGTTCCGTTATTGTGTACTGTAACACTTGCAAACACGTTGAGACAGTGGCAGCTCTACTGTCGCAGCATTTACCATGTCGCCACTATCACAGTAACGTTTCACTGAAGCAAAAAAGGGAATTCCACCTTGAATTCTCGCGTGATCAAGTGCGCGTCATTGTTGCAACAATGGCTTTTGGGATGGGCATTGATAAGCCAGATGTGCGGCTCGTTGTGCATTATGGTGCACCAGAGGATGTAGAGCGATACTATCAGGAGGTATTTAATAATGTTTTGACAAATATATGCACATAGTTACTATTAGCATTGCCCTTCTTCAGGTTGGTCGCGCTGGCCGTGATGGTCTACATGCCAAATGCATACTATTTCATCGCTCCACCGATTGGGTAACTCATCAACGTCTGCGGCAAGGTAACTCAATGACACGTATAATGCACATGGAGAATTTAACGCTAAAAATGGTCGAGTACACACGCATTATTACATGTCGACGCAAATTTATATTGGAGTATTTTGCTGATGAGGCTGCTGAAATGCTGCAACCTCGTCGCGATTGCTGTGACAATTGCTACCGTGTATCGAACAACGTAAATTATGTCCACATCTACGACGGCCTCGATGAAGATGGCAAATTGGACATAACGCACGATGCGGAAATTGTGCTTTCTTTGCTGAGGGATCTCAAAGGACGCTTTGGCCTGAGTAAAGTAATTCTAATATTACGTGGTTCAAGTAACAAAGACATTCCGGTAAAGTATCATTCGCATCCAATGTTCGGTCGAGGTGTTGCGAAAAGCGAAGCATGGCATAAAATTATTATAGAGAATTTACAAATGTACGATTATGTGCATTATATAACCAAGCATAGCTCATATGGCGGATATTCTGTACTGGATATAACGAAGAAAGCTACACAGTGGCTGAATTGTGCGACTGACATCCGCCAACGTATTAAAATTGAGCCATATACAGATGTCTTGAAATTTCTGAAGCCCAAGGTGCATAATAGAAGCCGCATTAACAATAGCAATAGAACATTGCAGCCGAGTGGTACGTTGGAAGCCAAAATCGAAATTATTAATGAGGCACAGGATAGGGCTAAAAGTGATATTATGAAGGCATTGTTGAGGTAATTTTTGTTATAATCGAATTAAAAATCATTGTACACTTCCAGAAAGTCATATGCTATTTTGAAATGCTTATATGTATAAAAAATCTTTGAAACCTCTTAGTTTTTACCTAAAATTATTAAGCTGTTAAGAACATATCATTTATTTTTCAGATTACGCACAAAACTCGCCAGTGATCTGGATGTGATGCCTTATCTGATCGCTTCCAATATTGCATTAACCCAACTAGTTGATCGTAAGCCCAAGAATATGGAGGAGCTTAAAGCCTGTAGGCTCGATGGATTTTATGAAATGAAATACGAACGATTTGGCGTTGATATACTTGAGTGTGTAAAACAATTTGTAATACCTGATCAATTGAGCGATATTAAATCGAATATTATTAAAGTTGAGCCTATTAATCCAATAAAAGTTAAGTCTGAGCCATTATCACAAAGTGAAGTAAATCAAATAAAAATCGAGGCAGTAACCCAACCATTACCTGAAGGCGTGAATGAAGTTAAGTCTGAACAGTTAACGCAGCCACTATTACAAAATGGGAATCTAATAAAATCCCAGCCATCATCACAACCAACTACAAATGCAACAATATTTGAAAATTCTACAGCCCAATGCAAACAACGTAACTCTATAGATGATCTTTGGGAAGACGATTCCGAATGTGAATTAGACTTGCTTTTAGCTGATTTGGCTGCACTTGAGAAATCTGCATCAGCAAGTACACAGAGCACAACAGTATCACAAGAAACTACCACTACCAATTCTACCACTAGTGCTACTACTGGTAATAGTGCAGTAAATCCTTGTAGAATAATATTGAAGAAAAAACGAGCGATTCAATACATCGATTCGGATAGTTCTGAGAGTGACGATGATAAAAAGCACCAGCCCAACTCATCTGTATCGCATTCGAACAAACCTTCACCGAATAAAGTGCGTGTGTTGCCTGCGTGGATGTTGAAAAATTCATTCCATAAACATTAAATCTTTCACATTTGTTAATTAAAACTTATATATATATTTTTTTACCTATTTTACTCACTTTTTTAAATGGTTTTATTTTTCAAACATTTATGTAGGTATTATGTATAAGAAGCTTTTTTAAAACAATATGTATTACATATTTCCATCATAATTATTATTATTGGAACGGTTGGTATGACCCGAAAGTCAGGTACTGCGACCTAGAAGATCATAGTCGTACTAAGTAGTTAGAAACTCCACTATTGTTAGTAGGTATAATCGGCATTACTGTCTAAATGTATTTTTTTAAATTTATGTTTTTAAAACTTTCTTACCATATAAGGTTGAAACAAAGAAATCGATTTTGTGTACATAAATATTTTTCTTCACCTCATCTTCTTAAATTTTGAAGAAGATGAAGTGAAACCGACATCCTTTCAAATTTTGTCTCATAAAATTTGTAAATTAAGATATAATTCAATACTTTTAGTAGCTTCTGGTAGTGCATTAAATATCTCAACTTTTCCCCACATTAACGTTTGATTTATGTCTGTTTTTTTCTAAATAAGTAGTGGGGGCAACATGACAATTGGCATTCATTTTGTTTGCTGATAAAACAGCTAGAGAAATTAGCAACGAGAAAAACACAACCAGCAATGAAAGAATAGCCAGTGAATAGTGCTGAAAAGTCAAATACAAAGTTAAAACCAGTTAAAAATTTAATTTCATCATCATCATCAAAAGAGGACTTCTGCATAATTTGTTTGAACCCCATGCCCAAAAAACTAAATCAATTTAGTTCAATTTAATGTTTGAAATGTAAAAGTGAAGTTCATTTAAAATTTACCATCATTACTGGCAGTTATTTTATTTATACAAACTGTGAATCAGATTCAAACCAAAAATCTTTTTTGGCCACGTTACCGCCACTTATACCATATTACCCCCTCAAAGGTTGAGTTTTTAAGTGTATTATAGACACATATTGTAATGTGGTTTTGTAACATCTAATGATACCAAAAACTGGATCTTGACTCCTTTTTTACGACTTTATGTTTGGTTTGGCACAAAACATTATTTCTCCGGCACATATGGGCTTAAATATAAAAAGCGTGCCAAATTATCCTCATTTGTCCTATGTAATTTAATTTAATATAGGCCAGGTTTGCTCCATCTTCACTAATTTTAAATTATTGCCATTTATCAAAACTGCTTACAGTTTCTTGGCATTAAAATTATTCACACGAAATAAATAAATTTCAAACTTCTACCAAATTTTTAGTAACTAATAACGCTTCCAATAATACAGAAGGAGTTTTATCATTCTCGAGATAATGAGGGGGTGCTGGGCAGCGTGGCCGTTATGAGACAAAAGTTGCAATTTGCAACCTTTTTGACTGCTTGGAGACTTTGACACAACTTTTCGAAAATACCCAAAATTTGAGACTTAAAATCCTTGCAACTTTTGAGACTTTTTTGAAGAAAGTGTGATATTGACATGAAATTATACGAAAAATCCATTGCCTTTAACTTGAAATTCGCAACACTAATTATATACATACTTTTTAGTTGCAACACTATCGTTTTATAAGATTTTTTACAAACTTATTGCTATTTTCAAATTTGCCACACTGACTTAAGGAAAATAGTTTGGCTGCTAGCAGATTCGAGAAAATGCGACTTTTTACAGTTTTTTTTTGAAAATGGAACGCTAATCGGTAGAGCTAAAATATTTTGGGAATCATCATAAAATAAACCGAGTTTAATTTTTGTGCGTGTACAACAACTTTTTTTTCGTGAAGCACCTTAATGTATTAATTATTTTAGATAATTGATTTTTGTTTTTTACTTTCAATACATCAATACATTTTTTTAATATGCAAATCGCTGCGAAATGAAATAAATGTACCTTTTATTAAAAAAGAAATTGGATGAGACTTTTTTACTCTCAGTGACACTTTTTTTGCAACTTTTTGAAATTTATTAACGGCGTGGCCGTTGTGCTGGTGCTGGGTTCATCAACAGTGCTGAGGTCATCCCATCTTCTCCTATTATTTTTTGTTAATTTTTGAAAACGCCTCAAAAAAAAAGAACGCATGGGGACGGTTTGGAAAAAAAACTATATATACAAGAAATAAATAAATGGTTATTAATGATATCAATCCCGAGATTTGTTCTGAAATTACATTCAAAAATCCAGGGATTGACAAGAAAAAATCCCAGAATTTATATATAGTGTTTTGTTCGTTCGTGATTTGTTATCTGTAAGTCAAGAAAAAATTTCTTTCATCAACACTTTTTCTAATTGCGTTACGTTATTTTTTTTTTTTTACGAAATTCTAACTCAAACGTTCAAAAATAAACATTTTTTCATCATGAAGGTACCAACATCCAATTCCCACTCTAAATGTCAGTTTTTCTTTTGACTCAAAGATAACAAAACACGAAACGATTTTGTGTAAAATACGTTGAAATTCGATTTTCCTCGGGTTTGGTTCAATATCGCGAAAATGGATGGATTTAAGGCTTTACTTTAGTTTATATCCAAAAATAATCATTTTTTTCTCACATATCCACATCCGATTTCTACTCCAAATGCCAGTTTTTGAATAAAGTTACAATTTTGGCCAAAGAAGACCCATTAGGAGAAGAGATATGAATTTGCAGTGTTAGCCAAAAACTTTCCTTACACCTTTTCCTATTATAAATTCTCAGACGTAAATATCGAGAAATGCACGGTTATATCTTAAAAACTCAGAACACGCCAATGCTTGAGACAAAAACCGACCAACTTCAACGGGCTGTATCGAACGCCCAACCAAGACTTTTGGCAAAATCTTATATAAGATTTTTATTGTTAGGTCAAGTACATTTCAGCTATCATAGTCGTTTCTCTGGATCCGAAATTGTGTTGCACAGTGCTATTAAATGAAGTTTTAAAGCTATCATATGTACATATATATATACAGTGATTACTTTTGGAAAATAAATGTATAAATTTATTTTTGACGAATTTTACAAATTGCAGCCTTTTTTATAATGAGCAACTTTGGGTTTATCTCTTCCAAAATACCATACATCTGTGGTAAAAAGGAATAACAGCTTAAGTTTATTTTTTTTTGTCAGCCGAGTTTGATAGCTTTGAATAGAAATATTAGGTCCGTTCCCGTACTACAACGCGGGTGAACGCGTTTGCCCAAAATAGCTCAGAAAGCGTGCCATACTCACAAAACTTGCAAATGAGAGCGGCGATGAGAAAGTAATTGTCTTCTTCTTCTTCTTCAGGTAAAAATGTTAAAAGTGTCAAACAATCAGCTGTTCTGCTTTTGTGAAAATATATTGAAAATTTGAAAGTAATAAATAAATCAAGAACTTTTAGAAAAATAAGTGTAACTAATTTAAATGGAAAATGTTTGAAAGACATTTGAAAATTAATTAATAGTATATTAGTTAATTTTTAACTACATTCTCCACAAGTTAATAACGCAATTGTCCGTTCAACTTCTGAGGCTGTAGAAGCTTCTGCTATTTCTGAATAATGCAAATGGTGATTGTGAACCAGAAAATTCCACAAAAGTAGACAGGCGAACAATTTATGTTTAATTTTCTCATTATTTATTTTTTTTTCTTGTAAGATTTACCAATTTTTATTTTGTTAAATATCATAGAAACTTTGATTTTTGAATTTAACTGTCGGTAAAGTTTGACGTTTTGTTTCGTGCAAGAAAATTGGTGTTGTGCATTCCCGTACTTTTGTGCATTTTCGTTTACCAGACTTTACCCAAAAAATACGGGAACGAACCTATTATAAAAGCTACAGCACTGTTTTAAAAGTATCTGTTATCAAATCAAAGACCATCATGGAAACGATATATAATTTTAAAAATTATTTAAAAGTTTATTGTTTATAATCAAAATATATGATAAAAAATTTTCCATTTTTTTACCACAGATATGTTTGTCTTTTTTTTTAAACTATTGATTCATTGTCACGAAAATAAACTAATTTTAATTTGTTGTTCTGTGATATTAAATTAAATATTTTAGATTTAATTCAATTTATGCAACAAATATCTTCCAATTGTTTCCAATTTTGGTCTTAGCTCGATATTTTTTCAATTTTTTTGATAAAAATTATTTTGTTTGATCCCTTAAAGCAGGCAAACCATTCATAAAATGTAAAAAAACAACAACATTTTCTGCATACACATAACCGCATCAGGTTTTGTAAAGCGATAACATTGAATATCATCTATGCTTATCTCTCTCATATTCGCTTTATGAGCTAGCTGCTATACCATAGTGTCTTAATCTGACTTGGAGTGGGTGTGCCCACCATCCATAGAACACGATATCTTAGAAGCTTAGGATGCCATGTATTACATAGATATAGCAAAATGTTTGCAAGCAGATTCAGATTGAAAATCGCATTTACTGGAAATGAAGTGAATGAATGGTATACAGTACTTGCTATATAAATAAATCACTGCAAACGGCTTGTCTTCAGAGCTATTCTAAAAATTTGGAATAACGAAATTCTATTGTGGGCAGGTAGACAAATACTTAGCAAGGTTACAAATAGCACAAACTTGACAAATTAAGTAGTTTTGAGCTTATGAGATTATGTGACACCACCGGTAGGGTAGTTAGACGTACTAATTTGATCATTTTTTAAATACTGATATTTTAAAATCTCTATATCGGTACGAAAATGTACTGATTTTTGTATTATTTACTGATTTTTTAAACTTATTTTTCAAATTAATGTCTTAAGAATTTTTGTGCTTAACCTTAATGGTCTTAAAATTGTTTTTGCAGACAGTCTCACCCTGTTTGTTTATTTTTCTGATTCTTCACAAAATAGCGTTGCTGCTATCAAGAGGAGAGAACCAATATTTGGTTGAAGAAAAGTCGGTTAACGTTAGTTTTTAAATGAGTGAAAGGAGTTTGTAATGAATTGATTTTGATTATTGTCGTCATCTCTCAAAATCCTCTAAATATTGTCTACTGACACTATCGAATGTGTTTTCGTTGAAACCACCTAGCTTCCGTTTTTTCGTCTGACATATTTTTATATGCCGAAATGTAGAAATCTACGCAGTTTCAGCCTAAACCATGGAAATGATCGAAACCACGCAATTTCGGCTCAGTGGGTACATACTATAAATCTACTTCTTCATGCAATGTTCGCTGCTTTAATTATACTATTTTCATTAATTTAAATGGTTTGCCTTTAAACCTCTTTTAATTGGTTATTTAGTCTGTCAGAACTTTAAATTCATAGAAAAAGTAAATAAATAACTAAATGAAAATCGTAAATAAAAATATGATAGTACAATTGGAACTCAGTCTTATAAGTTAAAAGTATATACGTTAGTTAAACATCAACGTTCGCGAGTGTCGTCACTCATTTTGGTTTTCCTTCAGTTCTTGAAGAGCCCAATTTTCCGACTTCAGGACCACTTCAGATATGTGATCAGTGATCAGTCTAATACCGTTAGCAAATTCGACGACAAAAGTTTTTGTTGTACTGTGTAATAATAACATGATTAAAGTAACATGAGGGTTAAAAAGATTCAGTTTAAATTTATTATTAGTTATCACTGCATTTTTAAAAATAAATGAATGGTTGATTACATGTAGTTGCATATGTATTGTATGTACATAGAAAACTTGAACTTGGTGAGAAAATCGTTGCGTGTTTAAACTGATGAAATCTGTTTATGTGCACTTCATCTTTAATGCAAAAATATTTATGAAACTTTGGTTGCACACACTCAAGCAAAGGCAATTTCTATTTACAAATAATAAATATAATTTTAATTAAGTACCAACCAGTAGATAGTTTTTCCTAAAGAGACTTGAATCATAAACAAATTATGTGGCGGGGTGTTGGTAGTACGCACCTTTGTCACCTATAAGACTATTTATTTCTTGGTTTTTTTTTTTTTTTGGTAGTAATATTTTTAACTTTTCTCTTTCGCATTTTTGTTATTTATTATTATTTACCAATTTGATTAGCAGCGTTATTATTGCAGTCATTTCGGTGAGCGAAATTGTCTATCTATCTCAGCTATCTGTATACATACACACAAACATACTTGAAATGGTATATACAATATCTCTAGCTGATCGCCGTCTAATCGGGAATTTATTATTGGATACACTTCAAATGGCAGAAGGGCATTGTATGCATTGTAATGTACGAGATATTGTGTGAGTAGTGATTATCGCCTTTGGCAGTAATGCGACGGCGGCGACGATAACAACGGTAATCGATGACGATCATAGCACATATTTTAATGATATTTGTGATATTTTTGGTTCATTTTGAAGTGAGCTCTCGAATTTGAAACGTTACAAATTAACGAAAGTTAGATCGCGCATTTAACAAAAGAATATTGAATAAATCACAAAGAAATATGTTGAATTTTCAAATAATATTTACGTTAATATTCGTCGTGTTGTTGAATAGCGTTTGCGCTGTTATACGCCCAAGTGCATTGTTGTATCTAATAGATGATGAAGGTTTTATAGCATATTTAGAAGTGCCTAAAAGTTTTGGTGTTATACAAAATTGTTGGTTCAAGTTTCGAGGTAAAACATAAGTGTAAATTCAAAAAAATTGTCCCTGATAGAAATCGGAGCATCGAAATTAAAATATAGCAAAGATCAATTAAAGATTAAAGATAGAAAATAAGTATCTTCATTTTGCTTCTGTTTTGAAATTATCTTTCTAGATTTAATACAATTTATTGTTGATTTTATTTGGAACTTGTCCAGCATTAATAAAGCATGGTTTAGAGAAATTATGCAAAGCAAAATATCTTCAACGTTAATGTATCTAAAATTATGTAACAGAAATCACAAACAAAAATTTTTGAGAATTTCTTTAGGCGGTGCAAAAATGTCATATATGGCACGTTTCACATTAGAATTTTTTTCATTTTTGTATCAAATGAATTACACTGGTGTTACACCAGTGGTGTACAAATATAAAACTTTTTCTTTTGGCGTATGTTTTTTAGGATATTTAAGGCACATTGATTACGAAAATGACCATGGTGTTGTACCCTTAAGTCTGGTTTTTGAGATATTTAAAAAAAAACAATTTTTTTGAAAAAAATGCGAACAATTACTATTGTTATTTTGGACACTAAAATGTTATCAAGAACATATTTAATAGTGGGTATATACACTTGAAAGATATACCTAATTTAGTAAAATTATTGCAACTTTGAGCTAAGCTAGAGAGCTAGAAAATATGCCATATAATTTAGCCAAATACAACTTTGTGCAGGTATTTAAAATAGATTCGATGACTTTTTTCCATTCATTGACGCTCCTACATTTTGGCAAGGTCTGGATAGAAGCGTTCTAGAATCGTTCATAAAATTTTCCGCAAAATTTACTTATTTTAAATACATTACTCCTACCTTATTTTTTTATTCTTTAAACTTCCCGACAGTTGCAGCGTTTTTCAAGCTGAAATATAAGCATTCAAACATTCAACCTGCTCAAAGGACATGGAAAGCCATACTATAAAGTCTAAATCGGTAAATAAATGCCACAACTCCCTTCAACTTTGCTGGGTACCAGGACATTCTGGTATAATGGTAAATGAGTTAGTGGACGAGCTTGCAAAGCAAGGTGCATACCTTGAGGCAGAGCCCTGTAACATCTCGCCATCACAAATTTTCCATTACGCAACCTTAGATAAACAACTTTTCTCTACCTCAAATAGAAGATGGAAAAGCTTAAACTCCTCCCGTATAGCAATAATTTTTTGGCTCCAATACTCTCGTACCAAAACTGAATTTCTGTTTTCACTCTTTAGTAAAGAATGCAGTTTATTGAAAATGACCTATACATACTTTAGTGACTTCATCACAAAGGAGATTTTAGAACACATTACTTGCGATTGCCCAATACTAGCTATGTCTAGATTAAGGATCGAATGTGCGCTCTTTATTTCCCTAAATGATATATCCAGTATAAAACCGGCTCTATTAAAAATCTTGGAACATACTACGTGTACTTTCAAACTGGCAACAGTGCTGGGCGTAGCTCGAAGTTCTTATTGACGCTAGAGAGTTTGTGGTAACACTATGGACCGGACTGTCTGTGTGAGGCATTTGCCGCCACTGCCAACCCAATCTATTTTTTATATATTTTTTATATAGATGTATCATTTTATATTATTTAGCTATTGATGTGAACAATCAAGCATGTGAAACAATTTATATTTGAAAAGTGTATCAATTTGATACCAACGACGGATCCGTGTTTAATCACATCTTAAACTTTTAAAAAGCCCATCTGTAATATTTCGAGCTTTTGAAATCGGGACATTTTTAATTGTACTTTAAGAATTCTTGGGACGCCCCCTTTGGAAATTCATGGACCCGCCTTTGTTTCCAATCTCTTTCTTTGTTTTTTTTTTTTATTTTATATGGGAATCGACAACAATTCGATGGCGATAACTGATGTCAATGTGGTACTTCTTTTAATGGAGCAAAACTATGGTCATATTCTGAGCCTTTCGCCAAAATGGCTGTTGAACAGTGTATTAGATTCCCAAAAGTCTTTGTGTTCTACATTTTTTCATGTCTCCTAACAGACATCGAGATAGTTTTGGCCGCGAAATTTGACTAATTTTATTATTAATTTATATTAATCACCAAATTGCATTTTATACTCTCAGCCAATTCAGTTTTGAATCAATTATATTTTTATAATTTAAAAAATAAATATTTAAAGCTTTTTGAAAAAATATCCAAACTAGTGTCCCACCGAATATTCAGCTGCGGTTCTTCAGCTAAATCTTCAGGCCTAAATAAAGTTTCTTTGGCTTCAACAAAAAATGGTGGAAGTTTTGGCCGAAGTTTTTTGTCGAAGCCGAAGATTATAAGTTCTTCATTTAATAATCAATTGTACTACAGATTGACAGTGAAAACGTCATATTTGCCAAGTGTTTACACCAGCGATGAAATTTCCAAATTTCAAATTGTACCTAATTGACCAAAAAAGTTGTATCTAAATGAGCATGAATATACCTAATATAGTATACTTCATTGGCTCATCGTTTTTGTCAGAAATTTAATTTTCATTTCTCTGTTATTAATGTTTATAAAAGGATAATGTCTATAAGTAGGTTCAAAGTTATGAGAAGTTTACATTTCATAAAATAAAATTGTTGCTAAATTTAAAAAATTTTATGGGTCTCTTTTGGCACCAATAAACTTTATTCGATTTGAAAAATTATTTTGCAATATTTTTCCCTTTATAAATAGCAATATCAGAGCTGTGAGCTTTGAAATTAGGCAATACTTACTACAAAATATTTCTTTTTGTAATTAAGTGTTAAATTTATTTTGGCCAACGACAAATTGTACCTAAAATGTGCCAATTGTACCTAATGTACCTTGTAGTTTGAGAAAGTCGGAAAAAGGTACAATTGTACCTACTTTTTCATCACTGGTTTACACCCCAAAGCACATTCTTTACTTTCTGGGCGTTTTGTAAGTCATGATAATTGAGAGAAAGCACAGAACGCGTGTTATAGAATTTCGGTTTTAATAATTAATAATTTGAATCTTTTAGCATCAATAATTCAAGAACTGAATTAATCGAAATTTCTATAATACGAAGAATCTTTTGAGTTTCGAATTATCGAGGTTCTAGTGTACAATAGTTTTTTCTTTTCATATTAGATACTACAAAAGTAAAGCTGGAACTCAACGCTAGCGATCCAATCACAACTGCTCGTGGCGAACTCATACTACCCTTTTCGGAAACAATTTGTGGCATACGTGTTAAGCAATTGTCTACGGCATCGGCGGCCGTTTGGACGCTGGAAGCTGAGAGTACATATGGTGACTTCGAACAAGGACAAGTATCAATTCAAATATTACCACATCAGAAGACACGTTTCGAAACGCATTTGCTACGTGAAATAGGGCAGGGTACAATTGCATGCAGCAAACATGAACAATATACAAAACACTGTAAAATTATTGATGATTCCGGCGAGACATGGAATAAATGTGAAGTATTCACAACGATACGACCAAATAAAACATTTGAATGTCTCACATATAATTGGGGTCGAATGTCTGAGAGTCAGGAGCATATTATTATTGATATTAAGAATAGTACTGTATATACAAAAGCTAATGTGACAGAAACCGAAAGAAATGTGGTATTGCGTTGCCAATTTGATGAATCCGTGTATTCGTGTCAAGCTGAAATGCCCGATCATAAGAGAGAAATTTATATTATGGATGGTCTGTATAATGGAAGATATTCTTCGTATGATACTATGTGAGCAATATTTAGAATATAATAATTAGTTTTTAGTTTTTTTTTTTTAAGCTGTGCGAGAGATCAATAAATTAAACGTTTGGATTAATCGAATGTTATAGATTTTTGATTAATCAGAAATCTTTGACTTGCCTGAAATTTAGTATTTAAATAGTGTTTAACTATTCTAAAAATTAGATTGTTTATTAATTCGTCTAATTCTAATTTATCGATTGAACAGAAATTTGATTAAGCAAAGAGAATTACTTAAAGTCTACATTAGTTATTTGAATAAATAAACTTAAACCCATATACTTTTAATATAATTTACAACCAAACTTAAATCTATTACAGAGTATCGAAATCAAAATGTGCATTGGAAATTCCAAAACCATTTGAGGCCAACGAGCTTGGGCTTTGGCGTATTATAAACTATGAATCGAACACACCATCTGGCTGCCTCTTCTATATTGGTGAGGATAAAAAGAAAGTAATTGAGAGAGAAGTTTCAGCTTTGGATAAATTGAAAGTTATGAAGCTATACAAACCTGAGAGTGATTCTGATAATAAAATAGCAGAAATATCATGCACCGTGCCCTTTATAATCGATGATTGTTTTCTACGCGATCCAAATAACACCGTTTATTTCCCAGAAAACTTGAAGTTTCAGAGATATCGCCTATATGGTAAATGCGCATTTGCAAATATGCCAATTATAGAGGGTATATGGACATGCGGTGCACGTGGGCATGATTATGAGAAAGAAGTGTTGCAGGATATTGAGGTTCGCTACTAGTTCAAATTTCGAATTGATTAAATTGTAAAATTTCAATATTTCAGGTTATTGTGAAACCGAAACGCGGAGAAGTTTTAACCCAGTCTACAAAAATGAAGCGTGGTAAAACCGTAGAATTAATGTGCAAGTCCGCCTACGAACAGCCCATATCACATTGTGCCTTTATTGATCCTGCAGGTCATGTATATTTAGTTGGGACAGCGAATAGCATTAAAACGAAAGGGTTTGTTTGAATTCATCATAGTTTTTTTGATTAATTTTAATTTATATTTTTTCATATATCCATCTATTAGACACGTTCAATATTTTGGACACGGTTTACAATGGGGTGAATGTGGCATTAAGATCAACGATTTAAACGCAGATGATTTCGGTTCATGGAAATGCCAATTTATTACATATGCTAATCGGTTGGAGTCGACATTTGTTATGCAATTAACAGAATCCGGTAGGCTGCCGTTCAAAAGAATACTTTAAGGTTCATGTTTTATTATTGTAAAACAGAAAATCATTACATTGACTTTTTTTATTTTATTTTGATTTTTAGCAATCGGCCATGCGACATCTGTTGGTTTGGGCATAGGTTTAACCGTTGTTATTCTGCTTATAATGGGCGTAATAATTGGTACGGTTTTCTATCGGAAACGACATTTATCAGCGCAACATAACTTTTCTTCGGTGGATCCAATTGCGGTTGATGTTTCGCCATCGGCAACGATTGCTACCTCGCAATTATAAGTGAACATTTGAAACTGTTGATGATATTCAGTATTTAAGTTTTTTAATAAAAGTGATAACGATGAATTTATAAAATGCTAAGCCTAACTCTAATAAGTTTTATTAATTGCCAGATAAAATGGGACCAGCTCAGAAAAAAAGACACCTAGAATCATTTTCTCACAAACACACACACTCTCTCATGCATGTACTAGACTTTTAAATAACGAACTGTTATGCAGATTAGCTACAATGGAAAAAAACAACAACATAAGTATATAGAACGGTAGTGGTAGTTTCTTTCAATATCTCTATTCAGTGAAGATATTTGGAATCAAATCCGTAATTCTGGGTTATAATTTCAAATATTAGTAGCTTATTATATAGGATATTAAAAGATTAAGAACTATCACTAAGATCACTGATGAGGAATTGTGGTGAATTCCGAAATGGCCATCTGATTTGCCCGTCTCTATATACATTGTTGTTGTGATGACTACATTTGTCCATTAACCTGTTTATATATAACTTCAAAATTACTTAAGGTTTACGATTTAAATCAAGAAATTAAGTTAAATATTCCTAAAGCGTTAGGATCAATCTCATTTAAACTTTAAAATTAACTTTTATAAAGTGGCAAAACGTATTGCTTTAAATATTGTTTCAAATGCAATTATAAATGCCGCAACAAATTCAATTCTAAAATAGAACTCAAACATTTTTTTATTTTTAACAAAATTATGCCATTTCTTTGGTTCTCTTGAAGACAAAAATGTCACTTAGGAAAGAAAATTTAGTAGGAAATCAGTGGAAATTATTGGGAATAAATTAAAGTCCGTTATTATTGGATTAGCAGCATAAGTAAAAAAAATTCCAGGAACCCATCGTTTATCGCTGAATAACGAATGTAATATCTATCTTGATATTTTGAATATTCGAGGCAGAACATCTTCGCTTACTTTTATTATCTGGAAATATTGCATAGAAAGTAATTACATATGTAAATACTATTTAATGCGGCTGATGTTGGGTCCTGAGGCTAGGGAGGGGCGATTTCCCTAAATTATAGAATAATTATCAGACCAATAACTAGATAAACATTTGGATTACATATTAAAAATCGACTCCAAAATTACAACAAATTTTAAACCGGGTTTTAAACAAAAATTCGAAATCAAATCAGTTAAAATTCAGAGCAAAACTAGACCAAAAGCAAAAACAAATACAAACCAAATTTAAAGCAAACACCAAATACAGACTAAAACTCAGGCCAAAAAGAAACCAAATTCATACTAAACCTCAGACAAAAACCCAGACGAAAATAAGCTTAAAAGCCATACCAAAATCCAGACCAAACAGAAAATAATTTTTAACTAAAACTCGGGATAAAATTCAAACCACAAAACATACCAAAAGGGGATCAAATTCAAACCAAAAATTAGATCGCAGTTCATTAAAAATTCAGGACAAAATTCAGACAATAAACCAGATCAAAAGGAGACCAAATTTATACTAAAAATCAGACCGGAACATAGACTAAAAAGCAGATTAAAACTCAGACCAAAACTCAAACAAAAAGGCGACCAAAACTTAGATCTAAAATAAAACTAGAAACCAGACCATGAAATCAGACCAAAACTTCAAGTTAAAAAGCAGACCAAAAACCATTATCAAATTATTATCTCTGAGTACCTGAGCTTGAAATTCTTAAGTCCAAGTGTAAAATTAAAATAAGAAACAATAATCTTTAACTCTCTATAACTCGCAAAACGGGTGAAAATAGGCCGTCCCACGCATATGACTTTTTACTAGCCTCGACCTCCCCTATCACCTATTTTCGTACTGGCCATTGAGACGAAATCATCCACAGTTTCGCCGTAAATATGCAATTTAATTTAGATGCTAATAAGATATTAGTTTGTATGCAACCAGGCCCGCAATATTTTATTATATGAAGTGAGGGTGCAGAAACTCAAGATCGTTGGTTACGCAACATATACACTTACATTAATACGTTCAATATCCACGCTCATCACTTACTCTCCATCCCAATTGTGTTAGTGTGCTGCACATCATCATCATCTAAACTCAATTTGGGTGCATGTGTCAAACCCCAAATGACTTGAATACTCCTCAAGCTCAAGCTTCTCGAACTTGAGTATCACACGCAATTTGCATTTATGCAACTCACACTTACTAGGATGTGCATGTATGTGTGTGTGTGTGTGTGTACACCTGTAGGGCGAATATGTGTTTTGATGCATCTGAAGAGTGTGGCTTGTATGTCTTTGTGTTTGTACCTATACAACCACCAGAGGAAATGGGTTAAAGAGGAGAACTATCGCTGTCTCTGGGTCTAGCTCTAATATTCAGGGCCATTATCATTTGCATACAGTAAACGTAAATGGAGTTGAAGTTGTTGCTGGCTTTTATGGTTCTACCAATGTCCTGTCGCACCTTTCATGAATTCGTTTGTCTCATTGTAAGCAGTAGAGTATCCACACATGTGTATGGATGTGTGTGCCTTCATAATTGTAATTGTTGGCAGCAGTTAAACTTTGCACTCTGAATTTCGCTTGCATTCTACATATACATACATACATTCATATATTGTTGTTGTTTTTATCCTTTTATCATTGTTTTTATTATTGTTAGTGTTGCTGGTGCTATTGTTATTTTGGTTGTTGTAATTTTGGACGTTACGTCCTCTGCAATTTTCATCGACACTAGTTCAAAATACCCAGCTAGCATTGAGAAGTTTATTGGATGATCGCCATCAACATGGTTCTCTTCCATCTGATTGTTAGAAAGTGCATAGACTTCGAATTTTACACACGTAGAATTCTTCATGGCGATCGTTTCAAGAGAGATTTCGAATTCGAGTTTTTCATAGCATACTTTTAGGCTTATGTTTTAATAAATGAGTGAACAAAAATCTTCTGGCGAACCTTTTACGATTCGTAAAAAATTCTTCCTTGCGAATCTTCTAGAACACTATTTGCTGATTCATTGAAGACTCTTCTTGGTCCACAGCTGGAAATTCTTCCTCTCGAATCGACAGAATGTCACAGTTTTTCCCAAAGCATGGAACTCCCGCGATCAGACACCGATATCGTCGGCGACTAAAAGCGTTTTTGACAAATTGTGAAAGATTTTTCGTGATCAAAAATGCTTGCTGGGTATCTACTAACATGCATGTTTATTTGTGTGAGTGTGTATGTATGTTTGTGTTCGTGTGAAATGAGGCAAATAGTTTGCGCACCAAATGCTCGAAATAGCTTTGGACGCTGTTTTAAGTGTTTATTTTGCAAAAGCAAAAAACAAAAACTCTTTTCTCCTTTTAAAAGGAGAGCTGTGGCTGGGTGAAGGTTATAGTTTTATGATGTCTGATGCCGAGCATATTAAATTGTTGGGAATTTTTTTTATCAACATTTCAGTGATAATGCCTCGAAAGAGGTAACTGTCGTAAAAAAGCATTTTGCCAACATTTAAAGAAAATTAATTTCACATTGTCTTTTTGTGGTTATATTATTTAAATGCTTATTACTTATGTATACACATGCACACTGCAATTGATTTAATTCTTCTTCAGAGTAATCAGAGGTCATAAAAAGTAAACTAAATGTATATATCATCGCCGTGGCAAAAGAAACGCGAACTCAGGTTTGCCTGTTTTTTCGCAGGAATAGATATTCCCGCAATCTAAGCGTATATAGGACTAAATCCTCATACAAATATTTTTTTAAGCCGGTATGCCCGACAAAAATAACACATCGCTCATTGGATGTATTTAATTTTGAAGAAAGGTTTGTTTGGATACGGCATACTCACGAGTTTTTTCCACTTAGAACTTAAGACACATTTTTCTTAAAATCAAGTTTTCATGAATTTAGTCCTAATGTTGCCCGCAGTCGTTAACATTTTTGATTTTGATTATGCGATTTAAGTTATGTTGATTATGTGATTTTGTTTGTGACTACAATAATTTAATTTAGGCAACTGCAAATTTTGATTAGGATTGAAGCAACCGCGTGCATGAATCATGATTAAGTGGTCATTAAGCAATAATTTAATCGTGGATTTTTATAAGGCTAATAGATAAGTAGAATACACAATTTAAAATAAAAACTTTTATTTTATCAAAAAAAATCATTCGTTAAATCGAATACAGTTGAAATTTGGTTCACCGGTGAGTGCGTGCATGCGCTGAATTTAAGTTCACAATCACCACCATTATGTCCAAATATTTCCGCTTTTAAGAATTCACTATCAGAAGGATTATTGAAATCATCATACGATGTTGATGGCCTGGGAAAATATAAATTAAAAGTATAAATAAAAAAATACATTTGGTTAACAACAACAACAGCAACAATAGTATCACAATAATAATACACACGTCAAAACAATATGCAATATTTCGCCCAACATGCCGCTATCGTAATGCAGTGGCAACGCAGCATGTTCGCAAATGCTACGCAAAACGCACGTCCGTCCTGGTAAAGCGGCACTGTAAATATTTTCAAAAATCATTGATTTACTTTTGTTTAGCGAACAAATCTATCACGTGTGTGCAGTACACCCACCCACATACTTTTTACTACTTGTTAGTTTAATATATCCACATGTACCTGTTCATAATCATTTCAATGCCCCTGTATATAATCCATCGATAGACCGAAGCATTTTTGTATTTACTTTTGTAATTATCATCGAAATTGGAACTCTGATTATCATTGTTGGCTGCGTCGGCGTCCATCCACGCTGTTGGAGATGATGCTGCATGGTAGTAGTGCTGGTGTATGTTGTGGAATTGTGCGGCGTTTTGCGTTTCATTGAGGCTCCGCCGACGTACTTCTGTTGTAATAATTTGTGGCTTTAAGTAATTTGGCCGAAACTCTTCGGCTTTTGTTGGTAGAAAATATTCAGCTTTTAGCACATAACCCGATGTTATTGATTCGAATGGCAAGTCTTCAACTGGAATACCAATGCCGCCAATAAACTGAAATGGTTTTTTCTTGGTTTAACAAAATTGTTGTTATTGTTTATGTTTTGTTGAAATTTTGTGAATGATATTTCTTTTAATTCCTTTAATTCGTAATTTACGAGGAGAAATCCGTAGACTTAGTTTTTCAGGATATATACTGTTCGGAGAACTAAAGATACTGACCGAGATTTCATCAATGGGTGGTTCAAGATATATTTAAAAGTAGAGGAGAGAGAGAGCGTCATGACACTCCAAGGTGAACACTTTTTATGGCCCATGGTGGACACTTGCTTTTTTTGTGAAAATGTGTTCATACGTAATATTTACAAACATTTGTGATTACTAGTAGTAGTATTATGGCACAATAGCTCATGAAAGTCCTAACCCGAGCTTTTCGCATCCATTCATGTTGTGTGAGTTATATTTGTACACGAATGGAGGGACCTATAGTTTTATGCCGAATGCGAATGCCAAAGTGAAAAGCTTTTTAAAGGCAACTTTCACTCTTGGAGGTTTGCCATTGCCAGCCAACAGCTCGCTGTCACTAGACCACCGAAGAGTCGCACATTGGCCAAAAGAGTTCTCAGATCTTTATTATTGTTGGACAGCTATAAGATAAGTTTTGTATCCAGTCTTTGAAGTCTTTGTATGAACTGTCATGCTACATATCATTTCATGCGATTTGCTAAGTCTGCTCTTTGACGAAGAGATTTGTCTCATGCAACTTGAAACAATGTACGGAAGGGGGGTAGACAAAACCTTTCGATACATACGTCTATCATTTCAGATATCTAGAAAGTTGGCCAACTCCAACTCCCGAAGCCAGGCAAACCAAGGGAAGTCCTATCGACCTATATCTCTACTGTCACCAGTTGCAAAAACGCTCGAAGCCCTCCTGCTACCCACACTCACCGCAGCTCTTGAGCTCGCTCAACATCAACATGGCTTCCGCAAACAGTATAGTACCACCACCGCTCTAAATGCCATTTAGATGCAAATATGCCGAGGCATGAACCAGAATAAACCATGTGATGGAACGGTACTCGTAGCGCTAGATCTGTCAAAAGCCTTTGATACTGTCAGCCACTCCACATTATTGCAGGACATCCTTGAATCAATGTTGCCTAACATCACCAAAAGATGGATAGCAAACTATATGAGCGGCAGGCAGGCATTCGTGGAGTTCAGAAACGTCAAGTCCAAGTGCAGACGTGTGAAACAAGGCGTGCCGCAGGGGGAGTCCTGTTCTCTACTTTTTAACTACTATGTAGCGAAAATGCCTACACCTCCGGACAACATCACGCTCGTGTCATATGCAGACGATTGCACCATACTGGCGACAGGAAAGAACATAGCAGAAATTACAGGACATTTAAATACTTACATCAGTGAACTCTCAAATTTCTTCAAAAGCCGCAACCTTCAGCTATCAGCATAGAAGTCGACAGCAACCCTATTCTCCCCTTGGACAAAGGAGGTCAGAAGCACTAGGTATCAAGGTAGAGGGTAATTAAATTCCCACGGTTAGATACCCAAAAACACTTGGAGTCAGTTTTGGCTCCTTGGCTGCGCACGCCTCTAACACGCGCAACAGTCTCGGCGGGCGAAACAACGTGCTAAAGGCTCTAGCAGGAAGTACCTGGGGAAAGGACACAGAAACCCTCTTGACAGCATACTATGAAGCAATCGGCAGATCGGTCCTTAACTATGTAGCACCCATCTGGACCCCGTCCATCAGAGACTGCAATCGTGTCAAAATGCGGCCCTGCGCACAATCACAGGTTGCCACCTAATGGCACATACCCCTGCCTCTGCGGGAAGTGGGCAAGAATATTCCAGTGGTAATGTATGCCAGTCGTATGAGGCGACTAAAATACCCCACAGAGAGCGAGAGGGCGTTACCAAAATGTCACAAAGCCCTATGCCATCCCGATGAATGACGCCGCTTCAGTCTGCAATGAGACCACGCCCGTCTCACCAGACCAAAGCAACAAAGCGCAGCCCAAAATAATAATAAACGTCAAGGAGACCCAGACGACACCCGATCAAAACACTTATAGCCCTCTCCCCAGTCCCACGTGACATTAGAAAGGACCTAAAGATCTATGACGACGATATACAACTCTTGACAAATAATAACACCCTGGACTATACCTCACATTCTATCGTCATGAAGCAACTACACGCCGAATCTGTAGAGGCAGCAACAGGCGCATACAAGCCCAACATTGTTCTTCACGGCACACCACCACCAGTTGCTGAGTCTGAAGAGACTTTACCAAGGAAAACAAAGTGCACCCTGGCACAGCTAAGATCAGGCTACAGCAAACTCCACAATTGGTACATGTCCAAAATAGACGACATCATATTAGACAAATGCCCAGAATGCGGCCAGTCACCCCACGATAAAGTTCACCTTTTTAAGTGCCCCTCGCACCCGACAAATCTCTCTCCGAGACAATTTTGGACACACCCACCAGAGGAAACACTTTTCCTAGAACTGGACCTAGCAGCTAATTCTGACGAAACATAAACAGTTGATGATAAGTATGAAATTGACAAGATTGCAGTAGCTACAAGAACAACAACAAAATCGATCGGGCAACATTTTTGATGAGACTTTTTTAACGTTTCTCTTTGTATCAAATTAAATAGGCGAAAGTTTCAAGCAACTAAGCTACATGAAACTTCAAAAAGTATTGTAAAACATCTCATAAGATTAGTCTCACCGTCTTAGTGTTCCACCTAGTGGTGATAGTTCATTGAAATCTTTGCGATTTTCACGAATATTTGTTTTTTTTTTGACTTATGACACTCTTGCAGCAAATGAGCGATATGATAAATTAGTACATATATTTTACATATTTACTTATGTATATTGTTTCACACATATTCCTTTTAAGTGGGCCAACAGTCTGAACTTCTAATTTATTCACTTTATTAAAAACAAAATTGTATTCGTGAATCAACACATTTTTTATATTTTTAAAAATTTCTACTTCTTAATTTTGACACACTTTTGAGTTTTATGCAAACCTCTTATTTATTTACAAATCTTACTTGCAAACGAGTTGGTGCTGTTACTGGGAATGTTAAAGTTCTCGATTTTCTCACATTATGTAGACTAGCTCTCGTTTCTTTTAGTGTGTTTAAAAGAAAAAATAATACAAAAACAACAAATTCCATTTAAAAGCGCGTTCGTTTTAATAGATAAATTGAAGTTTCCACGACAAGCGTAATAAATTAACTAAGCCAGTTAAGAATATTTTCCTCTGAATTGTGTTGTTTAAAGAAGGTGCAAAGTTGGTACTTAAAATATACGTAAATACCAATTAGCATCAATTATCAGCAACCAAAGAACAATTTCGTTTTCTATATAGTTATTTTTATTATGAATAATGTAATACTGATAATCTGAACGATAATAAAACTATGCTGTCTGTAACTACATATTCTTGTATACAAGTTTGAGTTATAGTTTTAGACGACAATGAAGAGAAAAATTTATTCTGAAGTAAATAAATATAGCGCCTAAGAGGGGAAATGGGGTTAAGACAGCGTTTTCTCAATGATTTTCATGAATTTTTTGATAGTATAAAAAATTAATATAATTTATTGAAACTTTGAGAATATTTTATACATATATTTAAGTATATACTATAAAATTTTTGAAGAATTTCCTTAAAAAACACCGAAGATATTGGGAGTATGAATGTATAAACTCGTAATTGTGACTAACTTCATATCTATCATACGCGCCATTTTTTTGACATTGACAGCTATTCTATCTCGAAGAGCGCCAAAAATACTATAAGAATTGATCTGTCAAATAATTTTCATAATTTTACAAAAGTGTTTTACTATAGCTGAAACTGTCGAATTTCGTGCCTCGTTTACTCGCTGAAGCTTATCCTGACTGTGCTATAGACGTTAGAATGTGTCAGGTGTGGTATGCCCGTTTCAAAAGTGGTGATTTTGATGTTGAAGACAGGGAACGTTCCGGTGGCCCGAAAAAGTTCGAAGATGAAGAATTGAAAGCATTACTCGAAGAAGATTCATGCCAAACGCAACAAGATCTTGCAGAATCTTTAGGAGTTGATCAATCAACCATTTCTAAACGATTAAAAGCATTGGGAATGATTTAAAAGCAAGGAAATTGGGTGCCGTACGAATTGAAGCCGAGTGACGTCGAACGACGATTTTTCACATGTGAACTGCTGATTGAACGACAGAAAAGAAAGGGTTTTCTGCATCGTATTGTGACTGGCGATTACGATAACCCAAAGCGTAAAAAATCATGGGGACTGCCCGGACATGCATCAACATCAACGGCAAAGCCGAACATCCATGGATCCAAGCTCATGCTGTGTATTTGGTGGGATATGAAAGGTGTCGTGTATTATGAGCTGTTGAAACCGAATAAAGCGATCACTGGCGACCGCTACCGACTACAATTGATGCGTTTGAGCCAAGCATTAAAGGATAAAAGGCCAGAATATGAGAATAGACACGACGAAGTTATTCTTCAGCACGACAATGCTCGGCCGCATGTTGCAAGGCAAGTAAAAACATACTTGGAAACGCTGAAATGGGAAGTGCTACCCCACCCGCCGTATTCTCCAGACATTGCTCCTTCTAATTACCACTTGTTCCGATCGATGACACATGGCCTGGCTGAACAGCACTTCCGTTCTTTCGAAGAACTCAAAAAATGGGTCGATTCGTGGATAGCCTCAAAATATGAGGAGTTCTATCGACGCGGAGTCCGTATGCTACCAGAAAGATGGGAAAAGGTTGTGGCTAACGATGGACAATACTTTAAAAAATAAATTTATAATCACTTTTCCACAATAAATGTCCAAATTACGAAAAAAAATATGAGTTAATACATTCATACTCCCAATATTAGCGACCCCATATTGCAGGTCACAACCAGACTCAGCATTTTGCGTACATTCTGGAAGCAATTTTCGCAATTTTCATGTGAAATCAAACGAGGTTGGAAGTTATTTTTATTATATGTCTCTCTTCGATATGAACCTAAATGCTATCAAAAAAATAGAAAATTGAATTTTTTACAGGGGCCAAAACAAAAAAAAAAATATTTTAAATAATGATAATATTCCAATTTTAGATTCATATGGAGCGCAATACTGTGAAGAAAGTAATTGCTAATTTTCAAAATGATTGGTTGAAAATTTTTCAAACTAGCGTGTACGCTAGTTCAAAAAAAGTCGTTTTTTTCAAGAATGCGTTTGAAAAACGTGGCGCGCTAGGGACCTGAAGGAGAGCTTCTCACTTTAATGGCTTATAACAATAGAGCAAGTCGGAATTTTCTTTTAAAAATTTGGGTGATTATTAATTAGTTTTACTAACAATTATGAAATAAAAAAATGTATTTTTTTGAACCGTATTAACCCTATTTCCCCCCGTTAATGAAAGTATATGGCCGATCAACTGTGATGCTTATTTTTGTAGGCCAATTCAAACAGAAAATAATGACTCATTTTTCATAGATAGGTTACCTGTAACACTAGCAAATCCAAAGGGAGGGAGTTGTTGCATTTAATTACTGATTGAAATTGTATGGTTTGACTTTTTGAAGCTTTGAGAGCAGCTTGACTGTCGTATGTAGGTGTATGAAGCCAGAAGTCTTTTGATGAATATTTGATAAACGATTTTCGGTTAAGATTAAAGGTTAATGAAATGAACAATCTTTTGGGTAATGTATAACTATCTTTGAAACATAAATTTAAAAACTGTACTTTTAAGAAAAAGATCTATGGGTAACAAGTTTAATATAATATTGATAGACTCGGTAGAAGAAGCTTTTCAAACAGACCACAACTACATTCAATAGGACTGGTCTTACTATAGAAGTATACATATATCCAGTACATGTAATGTATTCGCAAAATATTTGGTTTCCAATTTAGCTTTTCAAGGTTTTGAAAGATTCACTTTTAGTCTTCAATTTAAATATCAGTGATGAGTGAAGAGTTACTGATTCAAAGTGCCTAGAAATCAGTTAGTTATAATTTAAAATTCGTCATCTGCTTAAGCGACGACTTTGATTCGCTGCTGTTGTAAAAGAGCTGTCAAAGAGTTTATAGATGATATTCATAGCACCTAGTGCTAGTAATGCTGTATGTAAGATATTAAACCGAAAAATGTTTGATCGACTCCTTCACCTACCTACCTAGCTCATCTCAAACAGCACATACTTTATATTTGTATAAAACAAACAATGAACTTCCAGTCCCCAGAGGGGAACATAATTTCTTTCTTAACGCAATTGCGTTTCAGATAGTAAGAAAAATATACCTAAACGAAATTTTTATAAAAATATACTTCCCGAAACCCCCGAAACATTTTTCTGCGTACGTGTCTGTTCGCAGGGATACGAAAATCAGACATTGCGGCGTACAAGTGCTTCCCAATCGTGTTGTCGAAGGCGGCTTTATAATCAACGAATAGATGGTGGGTGTTAAGACCTCGTCATAGTCGGACGGCGGTACTTAAACGTTGTTAGTGATTGGGGTTTTCGAAACGTCTTTACCAACGGCGGGTTTGACAGCCATCACTATTAGACAGCTGTAAGAAGTGTTCCCTCCCTAACCTTATAATACTCCGGATATCTGCCAACAGATTCCCGTCTTTGTTTTTGCAAGGCAAGGCCCCGGCTATCCGTTGTGTTTGCAGCTTTTCGACAACCAGCTTTCTCTGTGTACGTATTCGTACGCGGTTTGCTGTACAGAGATGTGTGCGGACCTTTGATGCAACCAAGTAGTGATCAGAGTCGATGTTTGCATCACGTTCAGCGTGCTTTTTGTCGATTACAACGTGATCAATTTTGTTTCGAGACAGCTAAGTGGCCTTATAAATATCGAGATTTTGGGATCTGCTGCTACAGTGCTATGCTATGTTCCGTGCCGCGGCGAAATTGATCAGTCTAATATCGTTGTTCCAACATCAAATTCGTATCTCAGACCGTCTATAGGAGTGTAACATCAACTCAAACACTCATACTCTTTTGGAGCAACCCTGTTCCGTCCATTGCATATCCTGGTTAGCGGTGATATCAGCTCGGTATCTTCCGAGAACATCTACCAGCAGGATAGAGGCACCTTCCTTGTAGAGGTTTCGGACATTCCAGATGCATATCCGTAAATCGTTGCCCTTTGGGCGTTTGCATGGGTCGTCATCATTAGGAGGGTTCCATATCCGAGGCTTCATTTGTGGTGGGTTCCAAATAAAATGTACAAACATTGATTCAAAGTTATGGATAAACCCGAGCACATTCATTAGTGAACTCACTTTATGGTGTCAGATTGCTATGCACGCCACGTGGACAAAACGAAGAGGCTGCGTGTCGACTTGGGACGGAGGAGCGAAAGGATCTCACTTGTTAGCAAGATTATAGCAGACTTCACCCTGTATTTTCCGTCCCCAGGTCCGATCCGTGCATGTGTGGCATTTTTTGCTGACCCGGTCTTTAACTAGGTCAAAATTCGACACTCCCTGCTAATCAATACTGGGATAATTTTCACCGTTGACAGTGTGTCGAAGTTTGTTATTAGATGGATCTGTAAACATTATTTTTCTCCTCTTAATACGCCAACTTAGGTTTGAACCTGTGATCTGTCTCACCTTCATTAGTTTAATGCATTTACCACCGAGTGACGTTAACTGACTTCAAACTTCTTTTATTTTGAAATTAAAATAAGTTTTTATTTTCTTTTCTCAAATGTAAACATATCTTTCTCTTACTCTGCGAATGTATTTTACTATATAGAATAAAGTATCGTATTAACTTTCATATTGTATGTGGTAAATGTAAATATTTAAAGGCACTTTGTCTTGCAAATGTAGCTTAAATCTGATGTATGTGTGTGTATATGTATCTATATGTGTGTTTGTGAGCTGAGAACTTTCTGGTATGCTTTGTATTGCATGCAACATGTGCTGCTGTTGCGCTCTATAAGGGGCAAAAAGTAAGCTGAGTATGTATGTGTGTTGGATGCCATCATCACCAACACCAACTCTTGTAATGCAACATAAAGTAGCATCACTTTAGAGGATAATGTAAAGTGTAGATATGTACATAATAAAATATGATAAGTTTACACAGTTTCTTAAGGGTTTTAAAAAATTCATATGAAGCTCGTCGCTCTTTTCATTGCATCACACACTGACGGCAACACTGGAAACATTGGAGCGAAGCTGGCTGCACTTGAATACTTTGGATGGATGTATACTGCGGTATTGACTTTGCGGTTTGTGTGTATATCTATGTATGCAAATATGTATGTAAGGGCATATATATAGTGGGTACTTAAAGTATTCGTAAGTTACAAAATTAATTTTACTTAAGCTGAAAAAGATTATGCTCATCAGCATCAACATCTTTCAATTTGAATTTCTCATTTCTTCACTGGAAAAGTTAAAAAAACTTTTTCTTTTTTTTTTTTTCAATTTTATACTCAATTTAGAAATAATCATGGCATAGACAAACACGAGCACACACACATACAAATATAATTGCACTATCAATTCATTTTCTGTTGAAATGAAAATTTAAATGTGCTTCATTATTTTGATGACATAAGCGATGGTAATGATTGCAATGGAATGTTTGTAATGCTCACTCTGTCGCTGACGATGATGATGATGATGACACTGGCAATGTGGATGATGATCAAGTAAAGTCCTTTTCTGTTGCTGCTGCTCCTCGCGTTTGCATACGCGCGTTTGCATAATTTAAGCAATTTTGCATAAAGTATGAAGGTAAAGTGTTGCTACTGTTGCTGTGCTGTTGCACCATAATAATGAAGAGGCTCCAGCGGCAGCAGTAGCAGCACCAACAACACTCGCCATTTATCACAAATACACTCAAACTCACAATGTATGCATGACATTGCACTTTGCAGTGTGTTAGTGTGTGGATTTGTGTTGCTGACATTGTGTCCGTTTACCGCATATGTAAAAATACATTTTTTTATTTATATTTCAATGCTTGCATGTGTCTGTGTTTGTGGCACACTTATTTTACTGGTAAATTATTGCTGTGTAGATTTATTTTTGGCTTTTCACTGTCTGCGGCTTTAGATTAATTTCCTTACTCAATCTAAGAGAAAATGGTAATGCGTACAGTGGCCCAAGTAACTGTTAAAGTAAGTTTAGGACCCGTTTATAACTAGAATTTATTTGAATAAGGAAATTTATATGATTAAAAGCAAACAGATGAGGTGAGCTGGAACGAGAGAAATGGTGTACTCGTATCAAGCAATTAGTCTTATATATTTGAGACCATGCAACCAACGCCGAGCTGTGAATTTCGTTAATAAAAGGTTACCTCTATACAACATTTTTATGAAACATATTAACCCTTTATCTTTCTTCCTTTGGATTCTATTTTTTTTTCAATAATCTGAAAGATCTAAAACTTTTAAAGGAATTCAAAAAAAATTAATTTGCTCCAAAGAAAATTCCACTACAGGCTGAACATCAGAAACTTTTAGCTTAGTTCTAATAAGGAAATTTAAATTTCTTTTTTTATGAAAGCTATAATATTTTTCTAAAAGTTATTTTCCAATTAAAAAACATATTTTAGAGCAACCTCTATTAGACTGGATCGAAATACAAGAGACTTTTGTAATCTCCATTACAACTGCTGGATTTAAAATTTTTACTCACTTTTGCTCCGGAGTCCTCTTGGAATATTTTTTAGATCACATTAGGAGCCAAAAAAATTCCTTGGCGAAAAAAAAAATTTGGTGCAGAAAATTTCAACAAAATCGGGAGGCCCATAGATGGCGTTCCAGTACAAGGAAAAATTGTTCATTTCTCTGATTTTTGTTGGGGGTTCCCTTTAGAATATATTTAGATCAAATTAGTTATCTGGTCCAAAAACACCCCAGCGCGCCAAAAAATGAATCTAATTGGTCGGTTTACAGATGGCGCTTCCGTACAAAAAAACTTAAATTTTCCTCAATTTTCCCAACTTTTGCTTTGGAACTGATTTTTGGGAACTCTCTTTTTATTTAATCCTTTCTTGTATTGGTGGTTATGTTAAACTTTCGCACCGCCAGGTTAAGGGTGGTGAATTGCACCCCGAAGGTATGCTGTTTTGTTATTAGAATAAACTGATTAAGATAGGTGAATTTTTAATATGGAAAATAAAACCCTAAAAGTATACCGCACTTTTATTATTTTGTATGTAAATATAGTGTTGGTTATGTAAAACTTTCGTACTGCTAGGGGAAGGGTGGTGAATTGCACCCCGAAAGTATGCTGACTTATTATTAGTATAAACAGATTGACAAAGGTGAATTTTTAATAATAAAAATCGAACACAACAAGCCAAAAAGTACGCAACACATATTTTGTATATATTTTGTAATTGTTAAATAATATCAACATTAGGCGATGTAGAAGTGCAAAAAGCGAAGAAAGTTCGTTGAAAATAGAGTATGAAAAATTAAAAAAAAAAACGCATGAACTTTGCCGTTATTGGAATATAAAAACGAAAACTTTTATAAAAAAGTAAACAGTAATACTTTTATACTAAAGTAAACAATAATACAATAATAAGACTTATTTTAGTTTTTTTTTTAATTTTTTGTCTCTGAAGTCAAGTCAAAAATCTAAGTACAACATTTTTTTATAAAATAAAAGACAAGAGAATATGAAAATAAAAAAATTGGAGAAAAAGGATTATCCAGTGATTGTCTTTAGCTCCTTAGCTATGTTTTTTTAACCTCTCATGAAGAACAAACAATCATATGCAGAAATGTAAATTTTAGTGCCATGATTGTGGAAGTCTTAAGTTGCCATGTTTTCTGCATAAAATCTTTCTACTAATCTCTATTAAAATTTGGGTATGAAAGGGCTAAAAAATATTTCAAAAGGGGCTTCGGAGCAAAGGTTAGAAAAATGGGGAAAATTTTTCAATTTTATCTTGTACTGGATCAACCATCTATGGATCAACCGATTGTATTGAAATTCTGCACACCAAGGTTTTTTAGACCAAAATATATTACATTAAATATATTCTAAAGGGAGCCCCTCAGCAAAAATCAGAGAAAGGTGGAATTTTCCCTTGTACTGGAACACCATTTTGTTGAAATTTTCTGCATCAGAGTTTTGTGGCCATAGAAGCTATTTTCGGCTTTTATTTCGATTAAAAATATTTCAATTGGGCTTCAGAGCAAAAGTTAGTAAAAACTTTATAAATAGGGTACGTTTTTCCCCCAAAATTAAAAAGATGTCTAACATTTTGGGGTTTATAAATTGGTCACTTACTTAAGATGAATTACTTCGTATACCTTTCTGTATATTTCATCTCTAGACACTGAAAACCAAATCCACAGTTTTGAGGCTCACTTATTGTATGCGACACAACCCGAAAACTTGGTCAAACACGAAAACTATATAATAGTTGGCTGTATAAAAAAAGTACACTCCCATAGAAACGAATAGGTTAGGTTAGGTTGGAATGGCTGTCGAGAGACATACTTAGACCTGAAAGGCCCATTGTGTTACCACATAGTTGGACCTATAGTTTAACGCCGATTGCGAACTGCGGTGTGACAATTTTTTATCGGCTTGGTGGTTTCGCCATTACCATGTGTGTACTTGTACACTATCTTATAATACACTATCATACACTTCATATTGATAGTGAATATAAGAGAGTTATGAAAATTAACCACCAGACGAAGACGGGAATCGAACCCTAACCTCCCAGTTGAAAGTTTAGTGCACTACCCACTCACGACCGATGCCGTAACTGCAACCAAGATGGTTCCAAGGAAACGGTTTTCCATTACCTATGTGAGTGCCCAAGTTTAGGGGCACTGAGACACAGAACGATTGGAAATTTCGTAATGAACAGCCTAAGCGAGGTTACTAAAATAAAAATAGATGACATCAACAGGTTTATCAACAATTCAAGATGGTTTGAATAAACCACAGATCAGTGTTTCTATTTGTGGTATACCAAAATGGCGCCTAGGCGCTAATTGAGTCTGAGTTTTTGTCACCCAGGCGGCACCTCAACCAACCAATCAACCATAGAAACGTCGAGATACATATATCAACTTTTTTAATCTATTTTCCGAAACCGTTGTCACTAGGGATTATAATGTCTATAGTAAAATTTTACGAGAAATTTATATCTGGAGTATAATATTCCTCATTGAACACTATTAAAAAGAAAATTTCTTTAAACGAATACAAAAATTCACAAGGGAGGAAGATAAAGGTTTAATATGTTCCAGAAAAATATTCTACTGAAATTTTTGCTATAAATCCCTAAACATTGTAATCAACATAAACGTGGGAAATGGTCTTTAAAAAAGCTATTTCTGAAAAAGTTAATTATTGTCGCCAGTGCTTCATCTTTAGGATCACTTTAATATCATCCCAATGCTTGATTAGTTTCTAAGCTTTACATTTGAGCAGTCGCTCACATCTCTTTTAAGACATCGACAACAATTTCTAGAAAAATTGCGACCTCTTTAGGGCTTAGAGGTTGTTGACTTAAATTTGATATTAAATTTCAAAAATCCAAAATGACGGATTTAATATCAAGCTCAGATTTAGTGATCAGGTGGTGTAAAGGTGGTGCGGTTTTCCTCTCTTAAGTTTCGCTATGCTGTTTGGCTTCACATTGACAGTTTTTTTGCATGCAACAAACTTCAATTTTCAAATAAGTTCAGGGTAGAATTGGGCATGTGTTGTAAATTTACCAACTCTAAAGCTAAAATTTAAAAATCTCTAAACTGCTTGGATTTTCAGCTATAACCATCCGACACCAAAGTTCTTCTTGGTTTTACTGAAATTAATTTTCAAAATTGTTCATACTTCAATAATTAGTGATAGCGTAATAAAAAAAAAGGATTTTTTAATCTCTCAGTGTCATTTTGAAATAAAGTGAGTGTTATTTACTCCACTGTTTATATGCTGGAATCAAAAATGCATATGACTGCAACTGACTTTGCATGTTGCAACCATAATAAACACGCGTTGCAATTCTTTGTTGATGAATAAGTATCTTTTCATTTAACAAAAAAAAAAAAAAAAAATAATTTTAAAACTTCCACAGTGACATATCACACATATTTATATACACACATGTTTGTGCATGCATACAAACACAAAAACATTTTGCGCTAATTGCAGCATAAATTGTATTCACATCATTACAGAGAATGCTGATGCTTTTGCTGGTATGTTGGCGTTGCAAGTCTGCATAAGACGATGCAAGAATAAATGAAAGCCAAAAAAATAAGAAAACGAAGATGATACCGCTGCATTTGTAGCCGCGTAATTATTATTCATGCTATTAAGTGGGAATAAATTTGCCAACTCGTTAGAATCCTGTTGGCATCATTTTTGCATATTACAAACACTCTCACACACACTCACATATTCATATATGCAAACATGTGCGCTCGGCATTGTCATCACATTCATCAACACAATCATTTCACACTTCACCTTCCCCGCGTTGCGGCGCATTCACCAGTACCTCGCTTTCTCTCTTTCACATCTGTCACATCGACACGCCCTCACTTTGAATAGTAGCTACTCATACACAAACAAAACACAGTATGTGTGTCTGTATATGTGTGTGTGCTAAAGTTGACAATTGGCACATTTGCAATTCAACATAGTGCATGAAATGGTTGGTAACGTATAAATGGTGTGTGTGGCGGTGTTGGTATCGGCATCGACGACAGTGATAACGATGTCGCCGGTGAAGGCAGGCGGTTCGAATTTGCATATTTAATATACATGTGCGGCGCAAATATTTGCAAGGCGTTTCGGTGTTCATTACGTATACGACGTCATCGTCGTCGCATTGTCACGTTTGCTGCTAGAGTTGCTGCCGTTTCTCTTGTTTTTGTTATTTATTAATTTAATATTCCAAGTACAAGCTGTTAGTTTGAGTCATAAATTTAACAATACATGCTTTTTCAAATTAATTGACAGCAAAAAACAAAAATTACTCCAAGAAGCTACTTGACCGATTTTTCTGATTGCAGAAAACAAAAGTGTTTGTAAATTATTCATTTTGGCATTACACGGCGTATGAGTAACGTTGATTGGTTCGTTTGCAAAACTAGATCAAGTGTGTAAGTTAAATTTGCTTTGATTACTAAGTACAAAAATAATTTGATATTCACCATAACCTTGAGAGAAATTGTATTCTGCTCTAATTTAAATCTATTGGAATAGATTAAGTCTTGCTTAATTCACATGAATTTATATTCTTTTGTTAGTAAGGATGTTCCATAATCAATTATGCAAGATGTTGCAGTGTTATCGACTGTGTGTCGTTATTGAATTCCGTTTAGCAACTTACTGACATGTTATGCACTAATTAGCATATCACATATTAATTTACTCGGAATAGCTATTTTAAAAATATGTATCGTTATTTCTTATTTATTCCATATTTTACTCATTAAGTTTAATTGAATTTCGTTTATTCAATTCTACAGTAGCATAAAGCTATCTTGAAGCAGCGGCAAGTATGATCAAAATGAACCAAACCAAATATTATGCAGAATTGTTCCAAATTCTTCCAGAATCTTAAATATGGTTGGGTTCATTTTGACCATATTTGCCGCTGCTTCAAGACCGCTGTTAGACTGTTGTACTGAAAAAAATACGATGTAGCGATGATAAAGGGGCCAAAATGTATAAAATTTTTTCAAATTAAAGCGATTTTTTCCAACAGTTTGTTGCAAATTGTTGAGATTTTCAAAATACGGGGTACGAATTATCGCGATTCTACTGTATAAAGATTCGTTTACCTAAAAATAAACTCAAAATTAAAAAAATCGATTTTTTTTAACTTTGAGTCGGCTTATTTTTATTAAAAATAAACATTTTTAAAAAACTTTTTTTTTAAATCCATTTGCAATTAATGCTCTATAATATAAAAGTTTTAAACAGAAAATACATACCCTAAAAAACTGAAAAAAATTCGTTGAAAGAATTTTTCTCATGGAAAGTTTGTACAAAATTGACAGCTTTTCGATGAAAACATGGTTAAATTTCACTAGTAGATCAAAGCTTCCTAAAAACAAAATTTATAAAAGTTATCCTTAAAAAAAATTGTAATATGAACAATTACTTAAAATTCAATATTTTAGAAGTTATCAACGATTAAAGCTATTTACCTTTTTAAAGCCTGTTTTTAAGCCTTTGATTCAAAACCGACTGGATATTTTCCACTAGAGACCTTTATTTTTTTTTCTAAATCTTATTTTTCTCATATAATCTTTCAGAAAATCCACTAGGAGCAGAAAAAAATCGAACTTTGCACATTTCAAATATCACGTAGGCAAGCTAATGTATATATATATATATAAATATTTCGTAAAATGGATCGGGTACGATTTCAGGGTTTGAAAATTTAAGATTCTTTAAGAATTCGGAACAATTATGCATAACATTTGGTTTGGTTCATTTTGATCATACTTGCCGCTGCTTCAAGACAGCTGTGAGCACGCACCATTTGTTCGACCACGCACTCTTAAGAGAAATTAGTATCATTGTAAATGTATCTTTAACTACATGTAACCGCGATAATAATTATAATTAATAATTTTATCAATCTTTCTAATTAAACTTTTATTATATATTTTACTAAATTTAAATACCTAAAACTCGATTGTATAATTTTAGGGTTTTTTTTTGTATTGTAGATCCCACAATGCAACAATAACACAGTCCGACAAAAAGAAGAAGGTTTTCCATGATTATAGGATTTGAGCAGTTATATTTTATAGACTTTGATCCGTTGATTACGAACTTAGAGTAAAAATTTTCCTAACATGATAGGCGTTTGAGAAAAATTAGGTAATAAGGTAATAAGAGACAAAATCAATATTCGCCCAAAGGTATGCTGTGCTTTTTAACAATATTGAAAATAAAAATGGTATGAAGAATAAATTTAACCCTTGTATCAACACCATAGCTTGTGCAGAGCAAATAGCGCTTTTCATTAATTTTTATCGTATTTAGAGTTATAGCCCAGTCGGTAGAGTAAAAAATGCAGCAAAAGTTCATAAAAATTCTTAACTGCGATTTTTTTTCACTAATTGTTAGTGGGGCTATGATAGATGGAAAAACCACAAAAATCAGTTCTGGGATTTTCTAAAAAAAAAGGTTCTATGTAATTTTTTTGTATATGTCATAGTTTTCGACATATTCAATATTTAAGAAATTGCAAATTTAGTACTTTGGATTTACTGTGGATGCGCGCGCATGTTTGTTTATTTGAGTTTTTGAGTGCGGAGCTTATAGGAAAAACTGAATTACTCGAAAACCAAACAAGCTAGGAAGAAAAATCAAAAAGGGTTTTGAAGAGAATATAAACAACATCCTCTGCTATTTTCATTGACAACGGATAATTTTTTGTATACAAAAATAACAAAATAGTATAGTTGCCTCTTGGTTTTTACTACTTTTACCATTTGCAGGCCTAATAAAAATAACTGGTTTCGCTGTATGTTATAAATGTATTATCTTTTAGTTCAAGACATTACTTCTGAAAATCCTGTTAAAGTTAGAAATAATTTTTTGATATCTCCAACGGCTAACTAGTTATTAGTAAAAAAATGTTTTTTTGGAACCCCAGGACTGATTTTTGTGGTTTTTGAATCTATCATACCCCCACTTACAATTACTTAAGAAAAATCTCAGTTCAGAATTATTGTGATCTTTATAAAGATTGGACTATTATACCAATCATATCTTGATTGGCACAGATTGGCATTTTCAAAACTTGGTTTGCATGGAAAGTATGCATTGGAATACAATGACTAAGCCCATTTTTTGTTTTTTTCTTGATTTATACTAAACATTCAATTCCAATCCGAACGAATACTGCTTGTATTTTTTGGCCATATTTATATTGAACTGTCCTCAGTGTATGGGGTTGTGGTTAGCATATTAGGCTGTTATGGCGCCAGGGTGTAATACTCATCACGATTTAAATCACAAATAGAAAATAAAATTTTTGTACACGGTTTCATCTTTTGGTAATCACGAGTAAAACTGCATAAGAAAAACTTTTTACTTCGCCGTTTGAATTCGGCAATAAACTATAGGCCCTTTCATTTGTTTACAAATATAACTAACACAATCAGAGGTCCAGGCCTCCCCCATGAGCTGCTGTGCCATAAAAAAATAAGACTATTTTAATATAAATTCTGACAAAAGTCGGAAAATTAATGGAATCGAAACCTTACAAAGATACCAGATTACAGATGATAATTCAATTAAGACTAAGGGCCAGTTTCTCAGTGCAAGTTTAAACTCGGTTTAAACTAAGTTTGCTTAAACGTCGCTTAACTCTGATCTACGTTTAACTATAGAATCAGTTTTTCAGTGTGAGTTTAATTTCAACTCAGTAATTGCTTTTTGTGTATGGCAACACCGAGAAATATCAAATAATTATCGATATTTTTGCTTATTTCTAACAGCTGATCATTTTTTTGTCGACAGAAAAAAATCTAAATCTGAAATTAAAAAATGGATTTCAAAGAAAAAGGTTTTAAAAGGAGTTTTAATTTTAGCTCCGCGGAAATTTCTTTCCTACTAGAAGTTGTAGAGAAGCACAAAATAATAGAGTGCAAGCAAATAAAAAGGGCAAGTGCGGAAGAAAAGTCGAAAACATGGAACACTCTTTTGCAAATGCAATGTCACACTAATTTGTTCAATTCCTTATATGCGGGCCAATAAGCTCCAGGACGCCATGCGCAGAAGACTTTGTAAGACGCAATCGTTCATAAAAATTTTTCTCTCCAAATATATGAAAATTATTTGGACGCAATTTTATTGTTCCAAGTCTTCTTAAAACTGTAATGTTAAAGATTTCGTACATTTCAGCATCACTCACGTTCTCTTCACCTGAAAAATTCATTTTGATTCTTTTTTTAGATTCACAGACACTTTTATTTGAAAGAAGTAGCTGCCAAAATATTGACAATTTAACCGAAGTTTAAACGTCCAATATTAGACGTTTAAACTGAGTTTAAACTTCAATCAAAATGGACTGAAAAACTAGATGTTGAGTTTAAACTTAGTTTAAACTAGAAACTGAGTTAAACTCGCACTGAAAAACTGGCCGTAAGAGTCCGTTCCTTTAAAATTTTTGCTTGATTCATGACCAACGACCAAAATGTATGTGATTATTTGTCGCGAAGGGGGAGGTCGGGAGGGGAAATCCCCAGGCAGAAAGTCGAAAATGTGATGAATTTGTGCGTTGGTTCCTTCTTTAAACATTTAGTATGTAGGGGAATGCCGTCTAGGTTGGAACACCTTCTGACTTTTGACATAATTTCCGTTGTAGTCAAAGTCCGAAGATATGTAAGAAAATAATTGTAAATGACCGGTAAATGAAAGAAAAAAGCTGGAATACAATTAAAAATGGGGAAAGGAAACCAGAAATAGAAACAAAAAGCCCAATGTGTGATTTTTTTTTTTAATTTTTCTGCTTGTTTCGCAAAGTTGGTCTGAAAAGCAAAAAAAAAAAAAAAAAATTTCCAAAATCACCAAAAACTATTAATATTTACTTTATCGAATTGAAGTGACGTTTTTAACACTTTCCGACGTCAAACAATGAATTTTCGATGTTAAAACGCTTCATATCAGCAAAATTGCTGTTTTTTCCGAACTTAACTACACGCGCCATTTGGCATCACATCACGCAAACCACAAATGCGGTATGCGAACACCAAATAACGCCTCAAATTTTCAAATTACACTCCAAAAACCATTTTAGTCAACTTATTTTGTTGTTGGCATGTTATATTATGAACTTTGTTTAGTACTGTGAATTAGTTTTCTTTCGGTGTTTGAACACTTGGTTACGTGACACGTTCCTACTTTTCACTCTCTGAACTCTAAGTGCTGCTATCGCGAGAAACAATTTGTGTGAGAAAACGCAGAGTTCCGACCTAGACAGTGTTTCAATTTAGATGACATTCCCCTAAATCATTTTAGAAATTGATCCAAATGCGAAATTTGCTCGCGTTTTTAATGAAAATTATTTTATTTGATCCTGAAAGTATGTAGAAAAATTCAAAAATTCTGAAGAAATGTGGATCTGAACAACTTTAAACTTGTAAAAAAATATTAAGCTTTTTAAAATTATTGATGCCAATTTCATTAAACAAGACAAATTTATTCAAAATTAATTTTCGGTTTTAGCTTTTATATAATTTTTAAGCGTAATTTATTGCGAAACTATTTGTGTAACATTAGAACTGATTTTTTTTATATATTTGAAATCCCCGGCTCCAAATTCTCAGAACTCTTTCGGCATCGAATCACTGTCACATGAATGAGGGAGTTACCTTGAAAGGTTTAACCAAGAAAATATGGTAGGTTTATAACTAAAAGTGCAAAATTATTGACGCAATTTAGCGGAGCCCAATTAACCGGGGACTACTGCATAACGTTTCTTAGAACTTTCCACTTAGTTAATAAATAATAATAATTTCTCTTTTATCGTTTCTATTTGTTTGCAGTTCACTGATTAATTGCCAACATTTTTGAATTAAAAATTATGTTTGACTGAACGCAGATCACAGACAGGAATAATTGCATTTTTAAAAGACCTAAAGAAATTTATCATAATATAGTAAAAAGTAAATATTTATACGTAGATAGCGTTCAAAAACGCAACACACACGCACACTCAAATATGCACACATACATGCTTGTTTAAGTGAGGTTTTATTAAAAGGAAAACAGAAAAAAAAAAACGAAAAAATTCTATGACTGTGTATGTTATGCATTTAGATTATGATATTCAAGATGAAGCAACAATCGTCTGGATGTTTTGTTATTGCTATTTTGCTTTTATCGTTATTGTTGTTGTTTTTTGTTTATATTTTTATTCTTGTTCTTCATGTTGTTGGCATAGTTACTGTTGTTATTGTTGTTTTTATGATGCAATGTTTCATTTTGTTTATGAGTAATAGAAAGTGTGCTGCTGATTCTGTTGTTGTTGCTGGCTGATACTGCTGCAAAAACATTTGCATATTCAACAAATGTATCTTAAGCTTACGTGATTCAAATGGAAAATGCGACATTATGCGATGATGATGGGGTAAACAGAGAAAGGATATTCACATACACATACTGATATACTTACATACATGTTTGTTTCTATGTATAAGTAAACACATATGAATGTTTATGAATGTTTGTGCATATAGTGTATTTATGCATATGTATGCAGTATGTGTATATTTCATTTAGTATGCAAAACTGTAACTGAAACACAAAAATGAAGTTAACTTAGCAGTAGCTCAATTTTAAATAATATTTTCATTTCCGTTTCCGCTGCGCGTACAAGTGTGTGTGTGTGTGGGAATTTTGCAGGAAAGAAAACCAAAAACAAAAGCAAACAAAATTATAGGAAAAGTTTATAATCAGCAACAAATTATCATGATTATTATTATTATTATTAGAGTTAATCCTAAATTAAATGCGTCAATTATGAAAACAATCAAGAATTTACTCTCTCTTTCACACTTGCCGTAGTCATTATTTTATTGCTTTCGATTAGAAAGCGATCAAAATTTTCTGCTTGCCATTACAACAATATACACAAATTAGACAAAATAGTAGCTAATAATAATTTGCAGCTTCAAATGCCAACAACAATAGCACTTGTGTGTGTGTGCGTGCGCGCGTGTTTATTGAAGTAAAGAAAGGTAATAGCAGCAGCAAAAGTTTTATTGGTGCTGCGAGATAAGTTGTGCACGTAATCAATTCTTAATTGTTAACCTTTTATTTTTGTGCTATTATTATTTTTTGTTGTTGTTTTTTTTTTCTTGTTTCTGGAACCTGTCATTTGGCGTGCAGCTAAAACTTTTGCTACGCGCTCAGTGACTTAAATGCAGACACAAAATACAACAATTAAATACAAATACACAAACGTATGAAGTATTCGCATGGGTTTTTAATTAGGTCGGTCAAGATTGACTCATTTATAAGCTACATCCAGCAGACACTTAGTGGAATGCCCAATTTTTATCAACCAGTTTTTTAATAACTGGTTTTTTTTAGGTGATTTTAAGGGTAGGTCTATTTGGAAATAGTATTTTATACACTTATATTAGTCTATTTATACACGGCCGCCTGTGGAAAACAATACATGAACTTTTTTGGAAACTGAAAGATAGAAGAGTTTGTTATTTAGAATTTTTGCTAGAAAAAATAAATCTGGTGACTAGTATGCTGGACTACTATGCAGGGTGTCCAGGTTCAATAATCAGCACATAAAAAATTAGATGATAAAATGATCTACATGGCACCACCTCTGGCCGATAATAGCAAACCTTCAGCAGTAAAAATTGCTTAAGAAAAGCATTTCCCTTTGCCGTTCTCTTTCATGCAAAGCGAAGGAGAAGTTTAAACTGTGTCCGGCGGCTGACACCCTGCCATGTGGAACGTCTCCTCCACTCTATTTGTATTATTTCGCAATAAATGACGATGAGCTGCAGTCGAGGCTACTTAAAAATCTGGATTGAATAATTCTTGATTAAAAATAAAACTCTCAATGTCAATGGGGTTTGATTTCAAATACTATTAAGAGGAAGTGCTAAGGACAGAAATTTTCATCCTAGAACTAATTTTAAAGTTTAATAAAAAATAGAAAGTATATTTTTGTAAATTTAGATTTATTTTGAAATTTTACATTCATTATATAGTATTTAAAGATTTTTCTCTACCAGATGGCTTGCTAGCTATTAAATTTGCGAAAATGAGTAAGAAAGAGAGACATGTGATTTTCATTAAAAAATCTCTATCAATAAATTAGTTGTAGAGAATAAATCATCTTAACTCTTTCCGGCGCACTACTAGGAATCGGTAACATTTACTTATTTATTAATAAAATTTTTTTTCAAGAACAAGGTATAAAATTCATGGTAATGGTATAAAATCCATACCAACGCACATAATGTGTACTTTTTATGCATGAAATAATTTAAAGCAAGCAAAAAAATCTGACGACATATATATTTTTTTAAAAACATATTTATTCAAATATGTAATAAAAAACTAAAAAGAGGCCCTTCTGCACTCGTCATATGATGTAATAGCATACTTTACGTATTGTTGTTTGCTTCATTATAAAAGTTTTAATTTTTGTATTATAAAAAGGGCAAATTTTTTAATTTTTCGCATTCTATTTTTAACTGACTTTCCTCGCTTTTTGCTAGTTTACATCGCCTAATGTTGATATTATTTTAATATTAGAAAAGAATAAACTATAGACTAAAATAAACTATACAATAAAAATATAATAATTTAAATAATTTTTGACATATTCCACTAATTCTATTGATATATAAGTATATTTCATAAACATTTTTGATATATAAATTATATATTGCATACTTTTGGGCTTGTTGTGTCTTATTTTCAATATTAAAAAAATCACCTTTCTCAATCCGTTTATACTAATAATAAAACAGCATACTTACGGGGTGCAGTTCACCACTTTTCACCTGACGGTATGAATATAAAAAATAATAAAAGGGCGGTATATTTTTAGGGTCCTACTTTTATATTAAAAACTCACATTTCTTAATCTTTTTATACTAATAATAAGACAGCATACTTTCGGGGTTGATGAGTCACCTCTACCTATCGGTACGAAAGTTTAACGTTACCGGCACTGTACTTCCAGACAAAATAATAAACGTGCAGTATACTTTTAGTGTCCTATTTTTGATATTAAAAGTTCACTTATCTTAATCAGTTTATTCTTATAAAAAGGCAGAGTAAAGATGTTATCACATCAAAAAATATTACTATATTAATATTAGTTTTATTTTATGTTATACTAAGCTTTCGTCGTTGTGCTCATTAAAAGAGTGAACCGCTATTTATCTGAATAATATTGAAAAGCAAAAGTTTAACCTTGTGTTTCAATACCATATTTGTGGGAATTCAGGTTCAACTTGTTCGGTTGAGCGGTTCTCGAGAAATTGGGCTCACCGAATTTGAAAACGTTTTTGAAAGAAAAATAAGTTATAAGTTTCAGGTGCTGTGAATTTTGGTTAAATAATACAAAGTTGGGTTTTTTTTGTATTTATTAATGGTTAGAGTGATACGTTTTTATTGGCAGGGGATATATACCTACTTTCATTGAGCGTATTAAAATAAACATGACTCAAACGCATTTAGTTGAACTGGAAATACTCTATTTTTCATTACCTTTCAGTAGATGGCGTTAATAAATAAATCTGCCGCTTGATTTAGTTTTTATATTTTAAAACATTTTATTGTGAAATCAAAGCATGGAATAAATGTTTTAATTTTTTCTTGAATATCTGAAAAAAATGAACATCTGGCCGATCGTTCGCTAATGGGTTTCATTTACTTAAAACGCCTTTGGACCTTAAAATGCATTAATAGACCATGAGTTACTTCAAAAATACAAAACGAAGGATTTCACAATGGATTGCAATTTATCTCTGAGAGGAAATCAACTCGGGCATATAAAGAAAATGTAAATTTTACAGAAAGTGGGATTCGTACTAAGAGGACACTATCAAGAAGAACAAGGGCTGCCCGCATGAAGGGAGGCTTTAGGTGTTAAACCCCCTTCATTAATGTTTTTTATGTACATTCATACTTACTCATTTTTTATCTAAAGCCCCCCATGGGAAAATCAGACGGGCTGGACTGGGAAGAAGACGGAGTAGATAAGTCTTTTCCTTGGTTTTAGCTTGCGTTATTGCACAATTGAACTACTGTCAACGTCAGGTATTTGATTAAATAAAACATCTATCGTCCATGATCCATTAACCAAGACCTTTTCATCTTTCACAAAAAATATGGAAAAACTTTGATTTCGAGCATATACAACTTATCCACATATAAAATACTGGACAACAAAATTTCTCTTTTGTTGGCATTGTTATTTTGTTATAACTCATATACTTTATGAGATATAACCATTTTCAACTGATTTCGATACAATTTTACTTATTTCGTCTTCCAATAAATCCTTAAACTTCATGTGTAGCGTATCATACAAGCATTTAAAAGGTAAGCAACAAATTCCTGCAACTGCTTTGAAAAAGCTTCCGGTCACAAAATTCCATTCAACACAGTCGAAAGGTACGTGAGAAATTAAATCTCTCATACCAATTTCATGGCGAATTCGCCCTACCCTCTTTTCTTCTTCCTCTCTACCTGTTTCAAACAAAACCAACTACAGTAATAATAAAAAAAAACGAAGCAAGAAGGAAGATAACTCGCAACATTTTCCGCTGATTCCTGCGTTTATTATGGAAACGCTTCGGAATATCGAATACAGAGTTGAAACAAATCGTGTACGAATTTCGCACGCAAGCGAAAAAATTTCAATTAATGTCTGTGCAGAGTATGAGGGGCGGAGAAGAATGGGTTGGGAGTGATTGGAGGCGTGTTTTGCTTCGAAAATGTTTATTGAGTTGTTTTTGTTGTGTGGTGCGAATATATTTGTATGTGTTTTATTTGTATGTGATTTTTGTGATTAATTTTCTATAGATTATCGATAATTATAATTGTTGTTTTTATTGCTGTTGTTGTTATTTTTGCTTGTAGTGATGATGTTGGCAATTATGTTTTACTTTCATTTGCCATATTTGCCCAATTTATGAAAGAAAATTTAGCGATTTGTGTGTTTAAGTAATCATAATTAAATGGAAGAAATCTTTGAAAGTCAAGAGATATGAAATACAAATAAACATATGAATAACGTGACCATTCATTTTTCGGCAAAGAGTAGGTCTCAGAAAGCAGGGTTGGAACTAAAAAAGCAGGTCGGAAGTCGCTGAACCTAAGAAGATAATATTTATTAAAAAGCGCATTAAATAAAAAAGTACAAACTATACTTATATACTTAGGTTGGAGTGGCAGCCTTCTACTTGAATGCACACTTAAGCACATAATTAGGCTCATTGTGATACAAACTATACTTAATTCTTAATATTTTCTTTAGAAACAAAACATCCAAACTTTGCGCAATGATAAAATAGAAACAGGCTGCAGTAAGTTCGTTGCGTATTTCAGTTCGCTTTATACAAATTAGGCAAACATTTTACGCAAACGCTCTTGTTTAGGCAGGTCTGGGCTTCTGAACAGCAGATCGAACCTGTCAAAAGCAGGACTGATAGTCACGTTCTATATACATGCAATAACATGCAATGGAAATATGTTTAAACTACTAAATGTCAGAAAATTGATTATTTGATCGTCTACTTCAATTCACTAGAATGTTTCATTATATGCCAATATTTCATACAGCACTATGATGTGATCTTTCTTATTTAAATGAGGCTTAATATGGATTTTTACAATGTATAGACCTGTGATTTAAATATACTTTTATTAAGGGGTTATATACGTTTTGGTACGGGAAACTTAGGGCATATTTGTGATTTTTTTTATTATTTGAAATAATTTATTTAAAACTAGCATAACAGGTATATATTCAGAACCCCCAAAACCTCCCCCCTAAATACGGCTTTGATATAGTACATATTCTAATGAAAAAAAAAGAGTTGTCGAATATGTAAAAATATTGAAAATTGAAGAATTGAAGAAGGCGGTGACCACGATTGAATGCCAACAACTCAACTGTAATCAAAAAGACAAAAAATTTAAAAAACCTTTTTCTTATACGGAAACCATGATGCAAAATAAAGTCGATTTTTTGAGTCTCAAAAATGTATTAAAAAAATTATTAGTTAAGACAAATACTGTACTCCGTATTAGAACTGGGAAAAAAATTAGATGAATTGGTCTAGTAGTTTTTGAAATGTCTCGGTCACCGCAAAGGCATTTTTCAAAAAACATCATTTGGAGAAAATCTCGTTTAAAGTTTTGAGTGCACTTTATTCATGAACAGTAGCGCGCTACAAATCGAGTTGCTACTTACGATCTACTGCTTGGATTGACTTGAAATTTTGATCATAAACTCTTGAAAGTATGTTTGTTCGAAGTAAGTCATAAAAATTTGTTCGATTTTTTGATTCATGAAAACGTATATATCCTCTTAAGTCGCCACAAAGATCGTGGTGCTGAACAGACTGGGTGTGAAGAAGGTGATATTCGGATTAAGGTGAAACATATACAAACGGGTGAGCAGAATCTCGAATTGTTACAATGACTTCCCTACTCACCAGCTTTAAACAGAATCAACATTTTTTTTGAGGGGTGGTTAGCCCGTAAAGTTTATGAGTTAGGCCGACAATCCGACAACAAGGTGTCTCTCACTGCTGCCAGTCAAAGTAGCCTAGAGCGAAGTTATCATAAATTACCTGAAGAAACTTTATGATTCAATTCCACATCGAATTTTTAAAGTTATTTTATGACTCATTAATGAAATTCAATAAAAAAAAATTAGTTTAAAAAAGAAATGTATTTTGTTTTTGTAATTTTCGGTAGCTGAAGTAGATGAACCTTTTTTGATGGCGCGAAAAAGTGCATGGCAATAATTCGACTAGAAAAACACAAACAAAATAAACTAAAAGTAATTTCTAGACTTTTAATTTTTTTGTTAATCTTTATAACAATTCTATTGTTATGACAACAACAACAAAAACCTATTTATAAAGCTATTTTTGAAGAAAAAGTTTTTATTTCATAAAGGAGCACTGCACCTATTCTAGTGACTCCCGAATTGTCAGATTGTCAGGTTATCTGTCTATATTTGATTATAACTTGAATATATTTATTTGGTCGTTTAAAACTATAGCTGCAAACTCTTAGTAAAATAAATCATTAGGGGTCATTCCTAGATTTTTTAAGAATAAAATATCCGTTGATTTTGTGCGACTATTTTTAGTGTAAAAACAACTTTTTTATTAAAATTAGATATACACACATATATATATTATTTCAATATGTCAAGCTAATAAGAACATTTGGTAATTTAAATAAAATTTAGATATTTGAGACTATTCCTTGTCGTTTTTAAAGAAAGAACATGAACACCGCTGGACCTACCGATGTTTGCACTCTGCATCAAACCATCGCAGGAACAAGCAAATGAAACTAGTAAAGAAGAATTTATTAGAGTTTTTTGCACTAGTTTATTTTTCGAAAATTAAAAGTAGGCATGCATCTTATTGTACGTAGAGTAATTTTGTCCTTTCACTATGTACTTTATTTTGCTAAAATGCTTTTTTACTCGTACCATCACCTTTGAAGGTATCTACAGCAATGTACACTGAAATAGCACACTCTTTTTTGTTATTAGAAACTACATTGTTTTGTATTCTATTTGAAAAAAAATTTATAAAATAATCCTTTGTTGGGTCCAATTATGCTGTGCATTTCATATTTGCATAATAACACTGTTTAACAAATTGAAATTTTTTTTTGCGTCAGGCACCTCATATGTCATTTCTATATAGCGTACTCATTTTTTCACTTATCTATAATATTAGGTTTTACTTATAATTTAGGTTTTTTCATTTGAACTTTTTGGAAAGTTCTAACCACTTAAAAAGCAAAAAGTTTTAATAAATTAATAAATATAAAAAAATGCGTACACCGTCCAACTTTTAATAGAGGTATCCACAGTATCATGGTATCAAGTGTTGTAATTTTAGCATATGGTAACTTTACCACATTTTACCATCTGGTATCTTGTTGTGTTGCTGTTTCCCATAAAAAGCAGTGATCCCACACGTTGCTAAAATTGCACTACTTTGTATCGTCTTTTTTAAGTGTGGTACTATTGTAACTTAAGCAGCTGATTGCTTTTACTTGCAAAAATGGAAAGTGGAGAAGAGAAATATCAGGTAAGGAAAATTTTATATCAAAAACTTAAAAGGCAAAATATTATTAAGAACTTTATTTTAAGGCGACACCAACGAGAGCACGAAAGACTCCATATAGGAAATGAAGTGAGCAGTAATATTCTTGGCTGCTTGACTTCCTGCGCGTTAATCGTTAAATTCGAAAGCCTACAGCGCAGCCGTATTATAAAAAATATTTGGATCAACATAATTGGAAAATGAATTGGCCACTTGTACGCTACCACCTGGGAAATATTTGACAATTTTACAATAAAACCAACTACTGCGAAATTCTACAGGAGCCGGTGTTTTGCAAGTGGGTGGAATTACTAAAGGTAGTAAATTTAAGAAATGCTACGTTCCTGTGTGGACCTGCAAACTCTTAAATTTATGTCTTTTGATACATTAATTTCCAGATGTACTGCTTAGAATGTGCCCACTGTTTGAAGAGCTCGAAGCAATTTCCAATTGGATTTGTAATAGCAATTGATGTACAATTTTTTCGTTTTTAAAAACTATTCGTATCATTTTACGCACACTGTTGTCTTCGAAGTTATGCCAAAAATTTTGAACCCACTCCCTAGATTTTGGCACACTTAAATGACTGCTTATGCGGCTTCTAAATACTATAGCAGAAGTTTTTGCAAATTCTGCTACAATGTCAAAACTAAGCATTTTTATGAAAGAATCACAATGGGCCGTTTAGGCCTAAGTGTGTCTCCCGATAGCCACTCTAACTTAAGTTAACCTAACTTAACCTAACCCAAAGGCACACCAGAAAGATCTCGTCGAGCTAAAGAGGGCAGAATTTTGATGTTTTGATATTTTTGGTCAAACATCAAGTCCAAAAATATAATTTTGAGACATTCCGTTAGGTTAGATGAGGTTCGGTTAGGTTAGGTTAAACTAACATTCCCATGGATAATAGTAACCTTTGTTCTAGATTCTATTACAATCCGAAATTCAAATCCAAAAGAAGGTTTTCGTAAATAAAAAAATTATAATTTTTCTGAAAAGTTTGGGGTCGCCTGGGAAATTATGCTATTTTAAGTTCCACCGCTGTATGGACATGAAAAAACTTTGGTAAATGTGATAGTCAGTCAGTACATACCTACCATTTTATATTACCAACATTTCATTTTGTTCATACGCATTTTTCATTACTGTGTATGTGAGAGCGTGCGTTTATGTTTGCATAGCGTGTTGCTGCTGCTCACTCACTCAAATACATAAAATTTTGCTCCAAGGCAACAAATTCTTGAAGCAGCAAATTGCATTTCACTGCCAGAAAACCAAGTAGTAAAAATTTTGTGACATTAAGGGAAATGTGCAACACATCATGAATGCAGCTGCAGATTCAGTTACAACAAACAAACACACATCAAATTGCTATTAGTTTTATGTGCATTGAGGAGCGCGTCTTACATACTTAAAAAGAAAGGAACAAAATCATTAAAGGTTTTAAAATGTTTATATGTAATATAATATAATATGTAAATATATGTGCATAAAAGAAAGGTAATATTAAATGAGTATTGCATAATTGAAATTTAGGTAGAATAAGTAAAAAAAAATTACAATTACAAAGGTTAAAATTTAAGAAAATTTCTTGCAATACTACAACAAAATTTCTTTGAAAACAAATTCCACATTCGCTTCGATTTAATGAAACAAATCGTTTAAATTGCATACATTTTTAAAACTAGACATTAAATTAAATTTTAACATTTTGAAAACGGCACCCAGCATTATCCTAGAATGAGAGGATATATTTGTGTGTGTGTGTGTATATGTAGGTATGTATGTGAATGTGTTTGCGTGAAAGTAAGTAAATTGCACATGCTTTCATTGAACTTCAACGTATTGAAATTTATCTTTTCACCATACATAAGCATACACGCACACTTACACTCACACACAGATACATCCATACCCGTAGTTACATATCGACTCATTCATTCATGAAGACATGCTTCCGGAAACCACTTTCTGTGTGGGTGTGGGTATGTTCAAGTGTGCGTTTGTGTCTGTATCTGTGTCTGTGTGTATGTATGCTTGACTGACGTTACCGCTTAAACAACATTATCAGAAATCTCTCTCCTGATCTTCTTTTTCGTCTACTAACATTTCTTCACTTCTTACCAGTCACTTTTTACTTCTTCTTCTTCTTCGTTCGCTTTCGCTGCACTATGTGTAAATTTAATGACTTGAGGCTTTAATATTAAGTTAAATCTGTTGTAATGATTAACTCTCTTAATGCCACACTGCTGCATGTCATCATAATGCTGTTTGAAATGTGGTTTCTATAATCTCGGTTTCAATTTCAATGTCATGGTGTCATGTTAATGTGTTTATGTGTATGTGTGTGTATGCATAATTTAATCAATTTTCCAATGCGGAATGCTGTCATCTTTCGGAGAAAAAGATTAGCGTTGATAAATCACTGAATTATTTTAGTAAAATTATGTTGCAAAATTAAAAAATTTTAAATTTTTAAAATTCGCGTGTAGATAAAAATATAAATAAGACCAGTTGAGATATAGATGAAGTTGTTGTAGTTGCTGTTACGTTCTACACTTTTTTTCAAAAGAAGTTCAGGTCAGAACTTAAATTTTTCCAGACCTTAATATTGTTTTTTTTTTGTGACAACATTATTACTGGCGGTATGAGGAATATTTACTGGTAAATTAAAAAGCAGAAATGTAACAGTGACTGAGTCTAAGCATTGAAAGTGTGCGAGTATTTCTGTATTTTCAATATCTTGAAAAACAAAATAACTATGCGGAAGTATTTGTAGTCCTACACTGCATAGGATTCCTAGCTTTTTTATCTGTTTTCTCGAGTTCAAGAGCTTTGGCTGGTTCCAGATGCTGATTGTGTGAAGGTCAGTGGTTTTTCATTTTTGTTATATAAAAGTAGTACGTATACTTCAAGGAAATATTTGCTGCCATCGCCACTGTGGTCTAGTGGCAGAGTGCCAGACTCTTGTGTCTGGAGACCCGAGTTCGATTCTCGGCTTGGGTATGTTTCTTATCTATCTTTCTTTCTCTGTTCCTTTCTTTCTTTCTTAGGACTTTGGTACAATAGATCTTATAGGTCGCAGTTCGTGACTTTCGAGTCGTCCTTTTTTCAAATAATAATAAATATCTCCCTGAAGAAGCTGAAAAGAAATCAGCAAAACGTTGGAGGAAAAAACAAAGTAAAACTTGCGTTTTCAATTAACGATCAAAGAGCCAGTGGTGCAAACCAAAAATAATTATAAACTTATTGAGTTTGATCATATAAATCAACAATAATAATAGTGATCTTAGTGATAGTTCTTAATCTTTCAATATCCTATATAAGCTACTAATATTTGAAATCATAACCCAGAATTACGGAGTTGATTCCAAATATCTTCACTGAATAGAGATATTGAAAGAAACTACCACTACCGTTCTATACACTTATGTTGTTGTTTTTTCCCCAAAAATTCTGGGTTATGATTTCAAATATTAGTAGCTTATATAGGATATTGAAAGATTAAGAACTATCACTAAGATCACTTATGAAGAATTGTGGAGGATTCCGTAACGGCCGCCTTATTTGCCCGTCTCTATATACATTGTTGTTGTGATGACTACATTTGTTCATTAACCTGTTTATATATAACTTCAAACAACGAAACTGACATGAACTTAAGTCATGACTTTGAAAATTAACCTCTAGATTTAATTTTCATAGCCTCCTAAAAAACTATCATGAATAATAATAGTTGTTTCTTTGCCTGCCAGATTTTGAGAAAGAAGCACGCTGACCAGGGTCCGTATCTGAACCATTTCATCATTGAGATCCTTTATTTTAAGCCTTTAAACCCGGTAATCGCGAGGGATGTTTTTCTCTCTCTTTTTGTTACTACCTAGGCAAAAAGATTAACGAGTTTTTAGAGGAAAATTCGAACACAGTTAAGTTAATCCTTACCTGGGTGGTACATATCGGGATTGATATGATTCTCTCGTAGTCCCCTCGTAGTTCCCTTTCAAAAAAAACTTACATCAACAATCAAGTGCGGATGTAGAAAATTGTTGCAAAGAAAATTTATATTTTCTAAAGCATTACAAAAAGTATGCCCAGTATTAAAAAAACAAAGGAGGTCAGGTATCGAGAATATGAGCAAGTTCGTAGTTTCTTTGGACTTAGTCGTCTATTGGTTTTCTTTGTTTCAAATACGGCACGTTGAATCCAAAATCCACAAAACAACATTGCAACAATCTCAATATCAACATCTGTGTTGGATAAGTTCGGGCGGGAATCTTCCAAATAAAATCAAATATCTGCTTGTGAGGTTGATCTAGCCTATCACACAGTAAAACACCATCTAAGCTATAAGCCAGTCGAATGTAGAAATAAACTGAAGAGTTTACTGCTTGCGGATTCTACAATTGTGAATTTAATTTGATCTAGTAGGATGAAAAAGGAAGCCACCACAGCGCTTCATCCACAAGCTTTAGAAGATTTAAAAAATGTTTTCAAATCATAATACAGTATTTTGACGCTGAGTTTGGAATTTGCCATAATTCAATAGACTTAAAGTCGGTTTTAAATGAGAAATCTGAAACAATTAGTCAAATTATTTTGGATTGTTTGAAAGAATTTAATATTTTTGAGAAATGTATAGCGTTTTGTGGCGACAATTGTAACACGAATTTCGGCGGTATAAATAGGAAAGGAAGGAATAATATATATCATAGATTGAAACTAGCTTTTCTTTGTGGCGAAAACATAATCGGTATTGGGTGTCCAGCTCACATTTTACTCAACTTCAATCAGTATGCTATTGATTTTTGGAAAATTGATATTGAAAATATTCTAAATAAAATTTGCAACTACTTTTCACCGTTCGGACAGAGTGCTTAAAAAAATGTTTGTGATTTTTGTCAGTCTGGATATCAAACAGATTTTAAGTTGATCATTTTTCTAATAAATTGTCACATGAAAAGTGGGTCCAGTTTTTTTTAAGTTACAAATATTGAACAAAATTCTGATGAGTTTTTGCTATACGCCACATAATGATAATGTGCAGCGAATTTTTAGCATGATGCATGATGATGAATGCTTGACGAAAATTCAATTATTTATTTTTACATTCATTTGATGTACAAAATTTGTGTTTTATTTCATGTACTCTTTTATACTCTTTTTTTACTGTAAATGTGCTCTTTTTCTTTTAATTTATTTGGGAACCAGCGATGCAAACTTACGGGGAATTCTCCGATTTGCGTGGAATTTTACTGGGTGCGGGGAATCGGGGAATTTGAAGTCGTTCAGCTTTTAGTCATAAAAGTCTGTAGAATATGTTTTGTCAAATTCTATGTAATGTAAAACGTTTAACTTATGCAATATTTCATATTTTGGGTCTTAAAATCTTCGTCTTTTCTTAAGTGGGCTTGCGATTTATTGGTTTGGAGAAATCGATTTTTAAAAAAGAGTTCTATTTGAAAGTATTTTGTGAAAATTTCATCTCGTTCAAATTTGGTGTGGCAACTACTACCCAATAGGATTAAACTTTATGCAAGCTTGAGCCGGAGCGATTTTGAGAGTGGGTTTCCTTGAAGTGAAATCTCCCATGTGCCAAAAGAATTCCGGAGTCAGAAGGTACATTTCTATTAATCTACCAGTCCCGTACAAATTGGTTAAGTTTTGGACCGAGAAAGTTCAGGGTCACCTTAATATAATACTCATTGATGTCAATTTTAGGTAATTTTTTGTTTTTGTAAAATGTTTATACGGAAAGTGCGTGTCGCGCTGTTATAATATGAAATTATATCGATGCGGGGAATTCGATCGAAAATCGGGGAATTTCTCGAGGGCTATCGGAGAGAAAGAAAAAATGAGTTGGCATCCCTGTTGGGAACCATAGTCAACAAGTAAATCCAACAAAAACCAAAAGAATAAATTATAAAACAAAAAACAACTCGCCATCAGTGCCGGATTTAGAGTTATTCACGCCCTAAGCATTTTTAGTTTTGAGGCTCCTTTTTGGCTAGGGGAAAGAGGGATGTAAAACAGTAATTACAAGGCTTTCAAACCCAACTCTAACCCACTACTTTTTGAACATGAATTCAAACCTGCACAAAGTTTATTGAAGGGTTCTGATTCAAGACTCTTGGTTTGACATTTAAAAATCCAGTTTTACTCGATTCCGAATCCTAGTAAGGAATTGTATTTTAATAGAAAAACTATAAATATCTGCTGCTGTGAAAAATTAAGTAAGTTGACGAAGGGAAGAAAATAATAATAATAATATTCGCTTCTTGAGCGGTTACTGTCATTCAAACTGCAGTTCATAGTTTATACATTAAAAGATTCCAAGCAAAGGAAGATAGCTATTTAATAAATCCTTTAGATGATCCGTGATATCTTTACAACGTCTGGCAGCTGCCTCAATACATTCATGAAAGAGGTAGAAGGGCTGTCATCAAAGAAAATTGGCAGAATTACGGTGATTTGACCCTGCTCGTTATTTAGATACCTGTACAGGCGTCGGAGCAGATATCTTGCATTGGATATCTAAAACGAAAGGAGCTTTTGCCCAACTAAATTAGATTTGGAGCTTGTCTACCATTGTCACTAACAAACAAGCTACGAATATTCGAGACCAACTTCAACTCTGCAGTACTCCTGTTACATTTATACACATTTATGTCTCTTGTTCTGTGCTTTTACATTCTCATATCTCATACAAAAAATATTCCAACAAAAATTATTCCGTATTTTACAAAAATTACATTATTTTTATAAGATATTCAATTTGTAAAAACTACAATTTTTATTTTTGGCATTTAGCTTATATTTACAATTTATTTACTTTGGCCTACAAGTGGCAATTCTAAAATTCAATTTACTGTAAATGGCCTAAAGGTATTCTCCGCATACATATTATGTATATACAAAAATATGATTGTGAGAGCACCCACTCTATCTAAAGGGTGATTTGTCAAGCGTTTGGTTTTTAATTTTCATAAAAATACAGAGAAAGTAAAAAGCGCATAAAATTTTTATATGAGGGGATAAATCAATGCTGCAAACATAACACGACTACATTCTAAGTGATCCATGCGAGAAGTCCAATTTTGAACACGTGTTATGTTGTTTTTCAAGGCTGCAATTGACACTGACATAGACGACATAACCCCACAAAAAGTGGCCTAGAGGCATTAAACTGTACGAATTCAGTGGCTAACTCACTGGTCCCAAGCGTGAGATAAATTTCTCACCGAACTTATCTCTCAATAGATCGATCCATTTCATAAAAAAATTATACGGGGCTAAAAAATTAAACACCCCTCTCTCCCTTCCCTTTGGTGTGTGCATGTATAAATGTAACCATTTTTTATCTCTTAGTTTCGAGAAAGAACTTATAGTAAGTATGTGTGTATGTAAATAAATATTTCAAAATGATTCAAAAATATTTTTTTTTTTTTTTGAATAATAACAATTTCTCATAAAATAATGGCATACGTACATATATACATATATTAAGCCTCAAAGCAAATTTATCAATTTTATGACAATTGAATTTGAATTTTGTGGTTTTTCATTTTATTTTTCTCAGTTTTACTTACTTACTTGTTTTTGTGTTTCTTCAATTTGTGCAAGAGGAGTGCACTTTCCAAAAAGCCAAACACACACTTAGGCACATACATATGTATGTATTTGTAAAAGAAAAATTGAATGAATGAATCATGCAGCAGAAAATACATACTTATTTTTGATAAATCTCATACTCACATTGATTGTGAATGTGGTGTAGTGGTAGAAGAAAAAAAAAAAAAGGAGAGAGAGGTATACAAAAGTAAGGCAACCACGCCTACTGTAGGTGGATAACGGCAAAAACAAGGACACATAAAGTATTTTTCAACTTAAATAGAAATACGTTGCATATATGCACACGCTACTTGCATCCATGTAAGTGTGTGGCATCTTTGTGCTTGTAGCAAAAATTTTAAAAGAGTGGCTAAATACCATCAAGCTACCAGTATCATCATTGCCACCAACATCATTTTCATGATTCAATATAGCTAGAATGCGACTTGAAATCGAAATCGGCTTCCATATTGTGTGGTATGGCAAACAAAACAAAAAATCAAAAAAAAAAAGAAAGAAAAATAAAAAAAAATGAAATAAACTTTTGCACATAACTTGCAATTTAAAAAGTTTAAAACGAGCATTACAAATGGTCAAATGCATGGGCAGACATGTGGTGAATGGAACAGAAGGTGAGGGGGCAGAAGCATGTTATGTATACGTATATCAGCAGCAATGACCAAACGACTGAGCGAACGAACGAACGAACGGAACTATCAAATACCAATTGTATTTATTGGCAATTTCAATTTGAGTTTATTTGGCTAACCAAGCTCGAGCTGTACTAGGAAACCCCTTCAGCAACGTTCACACCATGCGCACACATCCTTCGCAATTGGCCTCCAAAAACGAGTAGTGCTGAGTTTGAATTTCAACAGAGGCGTTGGCTCTCTCACCAGTCAATTTTTGGATTGCTAGCGGCAGCAGCGTGCACCGAGTGGCACCGGGTGGGCGGCATTGGTGGCGGCTACTGCAAGTGAGTAAGTGGCCAATGTGGCACTTTGGCTATTTGTGTTGCTCAAATTGGTATGAGTACAAATGCACAAAAATTTTTTGCACTGCAATTCAAATTTTATATTCAACACTATCCATCAATTGATCACATCTGAGCATATATATATTTTTGGAAAAGTTTTTTTTTTTTCTTTTTACTTTTATTGTTTTTTCTTTTTTAATATACATTTTTAAAATAAATAGTTTCCAGTTGATATTTTTATTTTAAATTGCTGTGATTGTAGCGAATAACAAATTTTTTATAAATTGAATAAAGAATTGAAAACAACTGCTCGTATGTATAAAAATTGAGTTTACTTAATTCTGGAGCAATCGCTTAAACATTTTTAAGTCTTGGGTATTGATTTTAAAATTTCAAATTTCAGATTTTCCAACTTAATTTTAATTTCTTTGCCATTGCTTTAACATTAAAATTGCTGGCAAATTAATTTTAGAGATGCAAATATGTTGCATGCAACATTGTGATGATGAAAAATAGCAACAACATACCAAGTGTGAAAACTTAATTGCTTGCTAGCAACTACCATAACTACACACACACACACACACACACACACACCCACACATAAGCACCTACATGCATATAACGAGAGATCAACAACAAACAGTTATGACAACATTGTTGTTAGTTGTTGTTAGTTTAAGGGATGGCATGCATACACACCTAACTTTAATGCCATTGTAGCTTGAAACACTCGGCTGCTGGTGCTGCTGCTTCCTGCTCTTGCAGTTGTTGTTTGCTGCTGTTGCTAACTTCATCTGATTACTGCATGTGTCACATGGTTAACAGAATCACTGGACAGAAGCGATGATTTTCCACAATGTAGCTAGAAACAAACAAAACATACACACAGCCATACACACATACATGCTCACAAAAGGATGATGCGTTCTTGTGAGTTGCATACATGTATGCACTCCACTAACTGGTATTCGTATTGCAGTGTTTGTTGCAACCTGGTAATTGCTTGCATGCATATTATAGTTTACATATTTCTGCATGAAATTTTGTAAACAAAAATTAAATGTCAACAAAATTTCAACTGTTTTATTTTCTACACACACACACACACACACACATATATATATACTACTACAATATAAAATCGCTTAAAAATCCTTTCTCAACCAAACAACCAAGTTTACTTTCAAAGGCGCCAACGACGATGCCAGGCAGAGAGACATTCAGTGAGTAAATGAGTTTTTTGCTGTTGTTGTTATTTGCTGTTCATGTTAAACCTTTTGTTTTTGTTGCTGTTATTGTTGTCGCCATTATCATTTTGACACTTGCATTGTTTAATAGTTTCACCAATGAATTTTCACTTTACTACATCGTATAACGGTTAATGACTATATGCTATATACACACATACCTACTCATACAGACACACATATGTAACACATATATATACAAACACACACGATTCCTGGCATTAGCATATAAATTACATTTCTAATATCAAAGTTTTAGTTGCAGATGCAGCGGTAGAGGTAGAAAGGTGAAATGGTTCTGGTTCTGTTGGTATAGCGGTGAATTGTTATGAGTTGATATTGCACTAAAGGAAATTGACAAAACTGACATTCTGCGTCACTTTGACAATGTCACCACTTTAACAAGAGAATTATTTTTATCGTTATTGCTCTTGGAAAAGCAAATGTGTTGAGTACATGCCTTTTTTTTTGTTTTGCTAATATTGTTGTTTTTATTGACTAATTTTGTTTCTCGCATTCAGAAATCCTGAAAAATTTAATGAATGAAAAATAATTTGAGAAAAAAAAAATAGACAGAACCTAAAAGTCAAAGTAACAACATTATGACTCACAATGAATGAAAAATTAACTAGTAGTTATACAAGGCAAAGTCCATAGAAGAAGCTGATGGACCAGACGATCTGAGACCAGTTAACTCAATATTACAAAAATTTGATTTATACTGATTATTTTTATAGGAATCGCAACAATTATGTCGTTTACTGTGAGTGCTGATCTTTCTGTACTTTTCTGCCTTGTATCTTCCTTTATCCACTGCTTGTGTGTGTTGAGTGCGGCAATTATATTCGAAGGGATTTTCTCATTTTAAATTGAAATTTATGAACTACTAAATTGCATGATTTTTAAATCGTCATTTGCATTTTGAGTAATTGAAAATATTTCGATTTGCGTTGAAACGTTCTTTTGATCGATAAACTATATAAAATCTGTATAAATTAAAGCGATCAATTATATACCAGAGATTTAATTTTGACATGATAACATCTTTACTCGGGGCTGAAGGAAAATTTATAGTGAAGTGAATTGATAGAAATCAAAATCAAATGTTACGTCGGTGTCGTGTGAGGTTTCATAGTATGTGTGAGTTTATAAGTGTGTGTATAAATAAATAAATAAATGCAGTGGTGGTTTTGTTAAACTTTCGTACCGTCAGGTGAAGAATGGTGAATTGCACCTCGAAAGTATGCTATCATCTTACTAGAATAAACTGATGAAGATAGGTGAGGTTTTAATATTAAAAATAGGACCCTAAAAGTATACTACGATTTCATTGTTTAGTATGTAAATATAGTGGTAGTTATGTTAAACTTTCGTATCGGCAGGTGAAGGGTGGTAAATTGCACCCAAAAGTATGCTGTCTCGTTATTAAAATAAACTGATTAAGTTAGGTGAATTTTTAATATTAAAAACAGGTCCCTTGTGAGTGGAGATTTAAAATCATAAAGTCATAAGTTATTTTGAAATCAACAACTCTCCATTCATTAGAAAATAATTCATACGAAGTAATATATGAGCAGTTTCTTAAATGAAGTCTCGACCTGAATAACTCATTGATTGACTTATAGTCATTGAGTACCTATCTAAACCTAATGTGTAATATCAAAGTAGTGCACGAAAAACTAAAGTGAAAAAAGGGGTTCTGGGTCCTTTTTTTTACGCATTGCCTCATTAACATTAACGGGGGAAGGCGTAAAAACAGAAACTATACTGTTTTTTGTGAGGGCTTTGTGCACTACTAATTATAGAAATTTAATACTTTGACTACTGTTTGTAAAAGTTAAGTATAAATTGATTTCAAGACTTCAATCAAATTGGAAGTCAAGACTGCGACTTCAATTATAATGTGAAGTCATCGCATTATTGTGACTTATTCATAGTGAAGTCACAGTTAGCTATTCCAAATGGTTGGAACTGTCATTGACGTCAAGAAGACTTTATGATTTCATTTTTAAAGTCATAAGTCTCAAATAGAACGGAAGACTGCAGTCAAAAAATTGAATTGATTCGCAATGACTTAAATGACTCAAAATGACTGCATTCTTTTACAGCTCTGTGAGTAATGTTCATATTTCGATAAAGAGATTTCTAGTCAAATTTTATTTTAGACAAATTTAGCTCTCTCGGTCGCCTCGGTGGTCTAGTGACAACGTGCTAGACTATAATCTCAGAGGTCTCAGGTTTGATTCTCGCTTTTCTTTAAATTAATTTTTCATATAAAGTATTTCTAGAGATCGAATTAAGTTTGAGGAATGAAATCAGGACAATTTAAGAACATCGTCTGTTCTTTTCAAAAACTTTAAATTGGCAAAATAACTGTAGTACTTATAAGTTGTTTTCAAAATACTTTTAAGGTCGTCATAATTTAATTAGTCTCGTAAATGTCAATAAGCGAGGCATACCGTTGAAAATTATTATTTATTTTTTTGTAGAACTTCACAATGAATGGGTCAAAAATTCACGAGTTATTAAAGATAGGAAACACTTATGAACTATAGGTAAAGCGTTCAATCATCCTATGCAAAAAAGTAAAATTTTACGCCTTGCCTTTAAGCCATAAGTGCTTCTCTTCTTGACCACTTGTGAAATATTTTTGTGAAACTCTTTAACCCTTGAATACCCTTTGAAATGAGGTTTTTCTAAAATTTCTTATATACCTATGTGCGTAGAAGTTACTTGTTAAAGTATTCCAAGGAAAGATTTCCCATAAAATTTTATTATTGGTTCTCAAAGACAAGATTCATTTTTAATGTACATTTACACATGACTTTTCACTGAGAGTTTTGCATGGCTATGGTAGCATTTTCATACCCTTATCACAGTAAAGTTGAACCATGACTTGTGTTTTCAAAGCGTATTTAGATGATTAAACTCATATATGTGATAATGCATTTTTGGATTAAAACGAGTTTCGTCACACAAAATTTGCGTCTCTATAAATTTGTATATTTGGCACTTAACACATCTGTGAGCTTAACCATCGATTTAGTTACGGTGATTTTTTTCATCATGGTTCCACTGTGAGTACGACAGCCCTGCCCATCATGTTGATTATTGCGCTCGTATGAGATTTGTGCAGCTATTGTGTTCTTTTACGGCGTCTTCGGTGTCCATGGATAACCAATGCCACTTTAGATGTCTATGAATCTTTGGGGTTCGAGTGGGTGTTATTTACGCCATTGCTTTTCACTCAAAAATCTCCTTCTCTGTGAAGCTAGCTGACTGACTAAAGAACAATTAGCAGTAGCTTATTTATTTGGCATACACATACCTATGATATCAGCAATTAATCGTAAGAAACCCCTTGAATATGCAAAATAGTACGTTAGCATGCCAGCATAATTTTGGGAGCGTATAATTTGTTCTGATGAATCAGAATTTGAATTAAAAAACACAAAAAAAAACGAAAAAGAATATGGTACAGACAGTCAGATCGTCTGAAACCTAATATGGTGCAACCTACTGTTAAGCATGGGGGCGGATCCCTTATGGTGTGGGGTTGCTTCTCTATTCACGGTGTTTGTAGACTCGTGAAAATTTAGAGCCGGATGACTGATGATATCTACGTGAATATTCTGCAGGAAAATTTGGAACAAAGTGCAAAAAAAATGAATTTGGGGTCGTTTATTTTTCACTACAAACTCTATTGAAAAACTAAATTGGCCACCCCAGTCTCCGGATTTAAATCCTATTGAGCAACTCGAAGTCAAAGTCGAAAGAACCTCCATACTTTTTGGAATGAGATGCTACGCCAGTGGGATGAAATTCCTCAAAATATCATACAAAATCTTGTGCGTAGCATGCCAAATCGGCTTCGATCAGTTATTCAAAATAAGGGAAGGAATACAAAAATGTAATTTACGTTATACCAAAATCATATTTAATTCATTGCTTAAGAACATTGTAAAGAAGCGTATACTTTCGTTGGTCGTATTAATTTTTATATCTTATTTATAACAAAATTTTCTGTATTGAATTGTTTATCAGTTAAAAATTTTGTTTTTTGTTTTTTGCTTTTTTTTGTATCTATCATACTCTTAATATGAGAAGCAAATTATAATAAATAAAACTTTGAACATAACATAAAAAAAACTGAATATTTACTTAAAGCATAATCGTATACTTTCATTTGTCGGGTATTGTACATTGTGACATCTGTTGTCAACATTAGGTATGAAAAAGCGAAGACTCAAACCTTCTCCACTCACTATAATCAAAATGTCAGCCTTGATACAAACCTGGATACTACTGTCGTAAAAAATTACTTGTGATCACCTACTCAAGCAATAGTCAACAGATTTATGAGATTGAAATTTCTATGCCCAGCCTTTGAAAATCAAAGAAATTTTAATTTTTCATTTAAAAGAACATTGTAAAATACATTTTTTTTTTAATTCAATAATTGTATTTTTACATTCATGTTTTCAATATATTTCAACTGTCCTTTTGAACTATGTAGTTTTATTTGTATGAGGATATTTATTGCCAAGAAATTCCGATATTACTTACAGCATCATTTAAACAGTTATTGAAAACATTGAAAAATTTAGTTTTTTACTTACATACTTACATAATTGTGATACAACATAGCACCCAATTTTACTTTTCATTTTATTTAAAGTCAGTCGGTTATTCTTTGAGTTTGTCAAGAAGCCAAGCTTTTATTTACTTACAGTATTTAACACAAATAAACAAAAACTGTAAAATTTATCAGCATCCAATGTTTTTTCACTAGTTAAATTTAATAGGAAATTATTTCTGTTTTTATCATTGAAAAGTTTTTCCATTTTCTATTTTGTATTTTTTGCATACATACACACACACACACATACATACACACATACATCTGTATGTAAATTATGCAAAGTTTTTGATTTTAAAATTCTGTAAACATTGAATTTATCGAAAAATGACAATGAAAATTGAATGAATGAAATATAAACAATTACAATAACAACAACAAGAATGAAAACAACAACAATGGCAATACAAAAAATTACAATGTAAAACTAACTTGAGCTAATAAAAGCAACAACACAAACGGTAGCAGCAGCAATAACAACAACAGCAAAAAACAAACATAACAAAAATACAACAACAACAAAATTGAATCCTTGAAAGTCAATTTAATTTGAAATACATGCTGTTTTGCATACGAAATGCAAATAAATGTAAATAATATCATCAAAATATCAAATAGAAAAGAGAGTCACATACACACATATACATACAAACACACACACTAACACAGATATATGGAATACACCACCAATAGAGAGATACATAAATATGCTAAGGTAAAGTAGAATGCATACACACATACATACATACCTACATATATTGTATAGTAGAAAATAATATTGTAGTACGATGTACTGAGAACTATTGGTATATGTGTATGTGTGTGTGTGTGTATTAGAATTGCATAGAGTATAAAGATATCAAAGTTAAAGTTGGTACCAATGCGGCAAATATATCTCACGTACGGCAGCAACAACAACAAAGAAAACAGCAGCAGCAGCAAAAAGATAGCAGCAACAACAAATGCCAAAGTAAATATTTTTAGACGCTGATGATAATCAAAGCGAGCAGCCAAAAGTAAAACAGTAAACGAACAGACAGACATTCAAACTTACAGACATACCATATAAACAAACAAACAAACAAACAAACAGGCAGATAGACAGACAGACAGACAAATGAATAACCAAAACACAAAAGTCCAAAAACAAACAAGAAACAACAACAATAAGAAGAATACATAGGAAGAGCACTTTATGTGTGCTGACAAAAATTTTTGGCCGCATGTCCTGGTATAAACTTTTTCGCTCAAAAATTGAAAGAAAAACTATTGCCGCTGTTAGCCTCCATGCACAGAAAACTTGAAACTGAAACTGACTGCAAGCAACAGTAAACGCACACGCGATCGTTCTTGTCTCGTTGTTGCTGTTGCATGAATGTATACTCCGTGGTGGTGATGGCAGACGCGACATTACCGCGGTGACATTGCCGCCAAGCCACAATAATGTTTCCTCCATTTTACATTTTGTTTAATTTATGCGCTCAAATTTTGAAAAATTTCCTACTACTGGCTTGCCTCCGTATCTTCTTCCTTTCAACCTTCACCCTTACTCTGTCCCGACCACTGAAATTTTCACAAGTTTTGTTTGCAATGTACGCGTGTAGATTTAATAACATTCGGTGGACAGACAAACGAACCGACACATACATACACACATAAATAAATAAACTTGCACATAAATGTGAAGTGGTTGGAGCATAAAAGAAGAATCATCATCCTGGGACATCAGCGCGTATGAGCGACCACAATTTTCGTAATATTTTTGTTTACTTGCTTGCTGCTGCGTTGTAGAGCAACGAATAAATTAATTACACTAATTTAAACTTAAACTAAATAATTTGTTGCAACAAATTGAATGCGGGAATGCGAATACGAGTTGGATTGATGTTTGTTGGTTTTATGAGGGGGGGAGGCAATAATTATATTTGCACATTTATTAGACGCAGTAATTTGATGAATTTGTTGTTGTAATTGGTAATTTGATATAGATACATATATACAAGCAAATAGATAAATATTATTATATTGTACTTGGTGATCTTCTTGACTCTTCTATTATTGGATGGATAAATTCCGATATATTTACATTTATGAGGCTCTTGTTGTAGTTGAATGTTATGTTATTTGACAAAGGTTTAATTTTTTAAAAATACCCAATATACTTTTTTATTACATTAAAAATGTTGAAATTTGAGCTTGCGATGTTTTGTTTTCAACGCAAAAAGATAAAGAAATTTCACATCAAATTGTTACCGATAATGAACAATGGATCAATAGCAATAATCCGGAACGTAAGAAGCAGTGGTTAGCCCCAGAGTAGAGGTCAGTATAGACACGCAAAACCTATTTTTCAAAATATTCACTACGTTTTGGGATCAGCTGGGTGTTGTCCATTATGAGCTGCCGAAACTAAAGATCGCTATAAACAAAAACAGAATTCAAATGCAATCGAAATTTTGAAAAGGAGCAGAAAAAAGAGGGAACGAAGTTCAAAGTCTTTGCCATTTAAACTACTTCAAATAAAGTTTTTATTTCAAATTACTTCATCAGTAAAATAATTAAAAATTTGCTAAAAAGGGGAAAATTCCCACTTTAGTCACCCTGCGATAACCCTACAGTACGCTCAAACCCAATGAAATACTCTACCACATGTTCGTAATGGATACGTTAAATACGATTCTTTAACCCAATTGAAATATTCACCAGACATTAATGTACAGAAGGGCAAAGATGTGTTGATGATTTTGAATGGCTTCAAAAGACGATTCGAGAAAAGTTGAAGCTAATGATGAAAAATATTTTGATTGATATATTATGTATTAAAATAAATGCAATGAAAGATAGAAAGTTAGTTCACACACTTGGAGAAAGAACATCGAAGAGAGAACAAAGCAGGGATTGGCTGCATACTATACCTGTAAAAGCACCTTTAGAAAAAGATCACACGGAATTTGTATCGCAATCATCAGATCAATCATTACTTATGGGTCCCCTTTCTGGTGGAAGACGTTGGGCAACCAAATTCGCATTGGAAAAGTACAGAGATTTTCTAGAGCAGTAAGCAGTGCAGTGAACCCTTTACCGCTACGGGTGTTTATTCAAGGTTGTGTCGACAAACTAGCCCTCAGGCAAAGAGAATTTAACGTGTAGAAATCAGCTAACTGTGGGCAATCTACATTTTTGAGTGAGATAAAACGGAGAAGTCAAAATGGGACCAAAGCTGGCTTAGTTGTGGCCACTGATTACGTGACTTCGAATTTGAAGTTTACTACTAGAATTCCAACTCTATATCCAACCAGGGAAGACTGGGAGTCAGGTTTGGCAAAAGGTTGTGATGGGATTACCATCTTCATCGATGGTTCAAAGATGGAGAATGGAACTGAAGCTGATGTCTAATCCAAAAACCTGCAGTTAAAGTGATCGCGTCGTTTTTCTGCAGCGTTTTTCAGAGGGAGATTTTGAAGTGAAACTTCTTTTCTCTTGTCCTAGAGTAAAACCAACCGGATGTGACGTCGCGCGTCGTTTAGTTCACAAGAAGTTTCACTTCTGCCTTGTGTTCGTTAATACACAATTTAGTTTTTTGTTATTGAGACTTCTATAAGACAGTACGATTCGAGCTTCGAACAACACTATATTTATTGACAGTCATAAAAACCAAAATAGTTAAAGCAGAGATTGTAAAAAAATGTTGCGCTTCACTGATGACCATTGAGCATCACATGGTCACTCTTTCTGTGTTTCTTAGTAATATTGAAGGGAATGTAATAGTAGATTAAATGGCTAGAAGGGGCTCTGTGCGAACTATGACGTATGAACTAACCTAAATGACTAAAAAGTTTCACGGGTGCTAACAAAAATGAGTTATTTTCTACTGGTGTTCCATTTTCTTCAAAGACTCTCTATATCCCCGGGGTGCTTGCATATATGATTGAACTTTAAACAATTATACAGTATTACGATTTAGGTTCCACTTCCACATTTGGCTTGCTGTTATGTTGTTAAAGCTACAACAACACTAACATACAATACATAAATAAATATATTGTTGGCAGTAAGTTCATGACATATTGTTGCACATGTACGGTCACACTACATACGACAGTTCATGTAGCACATAGAAATACACATTTATTTACACGATCCACAGAGATACTATTTATAAATACATATAAACAGGTACATGTAATGCATGAATACGTATAAAGGAGTGTATTAGCCAGGGTCAAAAGGAAATTCTTCCGGTTAGTGTTCAACAATGTGTGAAAAATAAGTTTTGTGGTATTTAAAGTAATTTATAATGTAGCAAAATAATTAAACTTATAATTATAGTAACTTATAATTATAAAAAGACAGTGAACATTTTTTGTTATTAAAATCAGAAAAAAAAGCAGAAACAGTTTTATGTTTAAAATTAGGAACAGATAATACATATACGCAGCATAAAAATTGTGTTTATGTAATTTTTCTGCAGTTTTATTTTATTCTTTAAACAAACAAAGTACATAATTAAAAAATACTATCATCCTTAGCACAAAATAGCTGTAAAACAGTGTTATTTGTCATATATTTTAGTGCATTCTACTGAAGCCACGGTGCGTTTAAACCAGTTTTAATTGAAAGGTTTGTGCATATGGTGCCACGCAGCTATGCAGGACCATTAACAAGCACTACTTCAACTGGGTGACGAACCAGTGTTTACTGGCGACCCTGGGAAGCTTATTTTGAATATAATTCCACCTGAGCTGCTTAATATTGGGAGTAGTAAATAATATTTTCAACCCTATGATTGTAGAATTTAGTGATTAAACTTTGGCATGTGCAAAATTGTGTCAAGTCGATCGGGAGGTTACTAATGATAGCACTGGTTTCAACGGAAATTCCTATAAAATTTTATTGGAAAAACTTAATATTTTGCGCGCAACTTGTATTGGCTGCTTAAAGTCAAAGCTTTTGACGATTTTCGCTTAACACTAAATATTGCCGTGTTTGAAATTAATGGATTTCACTTTTAAAAATGTAGTATGCTATCAATATCCAATAAATAATACATACTTTGTTAAAAAAAGTTACTTGTTTTTATTGTTTCAACATACATTGATCGAAAAATAGTTAAATTAATTGTTCAGTTTTTTTTCTTCACTTTTTCCAAAATATCTAGAGAAGTACGGCAGACAGGGAAAAATTTGTTATAAGCATTTTTGTAGAAAATTTATTGCCCGACTAGATTGCTGAAAATCAAAAAATTCCATCTCACTTAGGGTCTGAACTACAGGCTAAAGAAAAGTCGAAATCGGGTGTCCACGATTTTTGAGCGAGTTTTTGCAAAAAGGACCCCGACGATTTATTTGTTTTTTGTCGCAAACAGTTCATACGGTGTCAAACTACAATAATAAAAACAGAAATCCCATTTGCACAATCCTTTCAATTAAAACTGGTTCAAACGCACCGTGAAACCGATATTAACTAGCAGCAACTACTTTTTTGACTATTATAGGGAAGAAGTAAAAGTGTAGTTTAAAATTAAAATTCACGTTTAACTAAAGTGCATTTATTTTTCCAACAATGTCTTTCCAAACTAGATCGGTTAGCTCGTACCATACTTCAATTAGAAATCGATCATTTTTCCAGTGCGCAAACGAATAGCAGAAGAATTCTTATCATCGGATAATTGCTTCCGTCGTGGAATGACAAATATATTGGTTCCCTTCTCCTTTAATCCATTGATCCTATCACAACTTCTGTTCTGAATTCGCCAAACTGAGTTAGATTTCTTCTTCAAGTACCGGGAAGAAAAAAACTGCGAATCTTTTAAACCAAGCAAAGTGGGCTTTAATTAATCAATCACTTTAACAATCTAGAGAGTTAATTCTTATAAGGCATCAAATTTCATTGCTATCACAAACTAATTAAGTTCTTTAATTTAACACTTTTATTTAATTTATTTTCTGTTTTTTTCATTTTATTTATCTACATTAATATTCTTTTCAACTGCTAGTTTTTTATTTTTTTCATTTTGTTTTGGTAGTAAATTTTATTCTTTTTTATAATATATTGACTGCAATTATTTAATTTATAAGTTTATTTATGTAAATCAAAAAAAGTTACATTCTAATTAGCAAAAATTTTACGTGCTTACATTTACCCAAAAAATTATTATTTATCATAAATATTATACAAAAACAAATAATTTATGGGTACATAAATTTCATTTCATTTTATTTTATTTCATTTCATTTTACTTTACATTTACTTATATCATTTCATTTTGCACTCAAATTCCCAAATTAAACATTTGCTGACAAAGTTTTCTGTTGACACACCGATGGGGATTCATTCAGGTATGTCGCATCGATTAATCACATTTATTGCCCTGTACATTTTCATATATCATCAGCATCAACGTCATCATCAACATTATCATCATAATGACAAAGTAGTTATATACATATATATTGTATATAAATACATATACTTATGTTTGTGTAAGTAACTATGCTCTCGTATGTACATCTGCATGTGTTTACGAATATTTCATTGCCAGAATGTGGTGTAGTCAAAAAAAAAAAAAAAAAAAAAATTCAAAGCAAATTAAAAATTCAACTGAGCATGTTTCAGCATATAATTATATTTATTTTAAATTATACATATATGTAGTATGTAGATTTTATAAAAATACACAAACATAAATGCTGCTACAACATTTTGTTTTTTAGTTTTGGTTTCAGTTTTTTTAAACGATACGATATTATCAAAAGGAAGAGAAAAACCAAAGAAATTGATATGCAGCGGACGAGCTAACTATTTTTAATTAAAAGTCGTCAAATATAATTTTGCGTGAGCAAAACTGAATTAACTGATCACCACGAATTCGAAAAGAACTTTCATATCAAGAATATACTATCGATCACAGTGGCTACTGCATTACCTGTGAAGCTTGAAGAATTCTCACATGTAATTAACTATTATCCGTAAACAAAAAAAATATCTTAAAGTTGGACTAGAATGCGATAAATGGACTTTCTCTGTAAAATACCGTATAAAATTGATGGGTTCATGATAGTTTAGCCAGAAAAGTATTGGCGCTAGAAAATTATTATTTGTATACGGTTAAGTCTCTCTATAAGACTTCATTTGTACAGTAAAGTGTCTGTATTTAGATTTTTTTTTTTAGTCCGCATGTTTACATAGCAGCCAATGATTTGTAAGAACTAAGGCTAACACAGAAAAGTCTGTTCAATTGTAACTTGAGTAAGTTTCTGCTGTAGCACAAGAAAATTCGTCTTTCGAATCGTGAAAGAATAAACCTGCTATAATTTTTCTAAGAGCAATCGGAACAATGCTTTAGGTTGGCTCTTATCTAAAAACATAGTTCGTTTTCTTTTTCGTTGTTGTCTTTAATGTTTTTCGTATTCGGAACTTATTTAAGAAAAGTGTTCAGTCTAAAACTGAGAAAGATAAAATACCATATTCTTTTCACGGTTCACCGATTTTGGAGTTATTATCAAAAAACATAGTGCCTTAATAACCATTTTCTTATATTAACTATTATTAATAAACGGGATGTGCACTGCGACCTCATAGCAGTACAGGGTGACAATCGTAAAGTGACGCACACATTTCAGCAGTTATTTTCAAAAGGACGTACTTCCATTAAGTACAATTAAGTGTTAACATTGCTGAATATATTAGCAATCATTTGAACCCGACCTCATTCAATATAACCTCCTTTAGCCTGCACACATGCTTTCAATCGATCCGGAAATCGTAGGACTGTTCGCCGCAGGACTTCCTGATCAATTTCAGTCCAGGCTTTCTCTAATGAATTTGTCAGCGACTCCAGACTGTGGTGTTGAGATGCACAAGCCTTACTCTCTAAAATACTCCAAATAGAGTAGTCCATTGGATTCAAGTCTGGGGAGTATGGTGGCCATTCTTGAGATGTTATGAATCCAGAAAAATTGTCTTTTATCCATGTTTGCGTTAATTTTGCCATGTGGGAAGGTGCAGAATCTTGCTGGAAAGTCCAGTTTTTATTTCCAAATGTATCTTGGGCCCAGGGAAGAACATGTTCATTTAAAATGCTCCGATAAACAACCTGGTCAATTTTAACACCCTCTTCAACGAATATTAGAGGGGTTCTGGCATTAGCGGAAACTCCAGCCCATACCATAACGGAAGCTGACATTTGAACTCGGCCAACAGTCCTATTTTGTTGCGATGATGATGTTAGCCACATTCGGTCATTTTGCGCATTGAAATGTTGTTCAACCGTGAAAATTTTTTCATCTGTAAACAAGATATTTTCAACATTTTTTAACACGGAGGAGCGTAGCAACGCCTTGCATCTTTGCAGTCGCAAATCTTTCTTTTTTTGTGTCAGATCTTGACCTTTTTGGAGCTTGTACGGCTTAAGATTAAGCTTTGATTTTGCAATGATTCGCACTGTTTTACGGTTTACTCCCACTTCCTTAGCGATTTTTCTCATTGAGCGCCTTGGGTTTCGCTTGATTCGTTTACGAATTTTTTCTGTTAAACCAGTAGTGGCAACTGTTGAAAATTTTCCCCGGTCTCTATCTCCAAAACCCCCAGTTTCATTATATCGAATAATAGCTCGGTCTACCGTACGACTTGACAAATTTAAAGCCTTTGCAATTTGACGGCTACTATAATTTGCCAAATGAAATTTCATAATTTCACGACGAATATTTTCCTTGTCCATTTTTATGGAAATTTCAAAATGTAATAACAAAAATTCAAATGAAATTAAAAGCAAAGCCAATGATGAATGAATTTGCTTTTTAAATTAAAGTAACGGTAAATGGCAAAGCTTGCTGCAGAGTGTTAAACTTGCGTCACTTTACAATTGTCACCCTGTAGAATATGTCCTAATCCTATTAGACATTTCAATATTCCATCTGGTATTTAGTAATCACCAAGATGTTTATTCCTATTGAGCATAAATGTAAGACTATGCCTAAAGATATGTTTGGAGTTTCTACATCTGCTTTGGAAAACCTACATAAATTTTCAAACAGCATATTCATCTTTGTCATGGGATGATCCGGAAATCAGACTTATAAAATCTATTGTACCATTTTTTTTTTTGTTAAATTCGTACATTTTTTAAAGTGTTTCAGTTCGTAGTCCCCAATTAGATTTTTCGATTGTCTTAGACCTGGTAGAGCGGCCCAATATGACTTTCTAAGGTTTTTTTCCGGCCCGTAGAAAAGAGTTTCATCCCTTTCTTTGCTAACTTGTCTGCTGTCTGTCTGGTCTGGAACCCAGAGGATCCAAATTCGATTTTTGTAAGCCAAGCTTATTCTCAAGGCATTCCCACACCAGTTTAGAGTTCATCTGAGGCGTATACATTCACTTGACTGTCGGTTTGGATCGGAATGTTTTGGTTTCAGTAGTTCGCTGGAAATTGAAATAAGCACACCTATCAATGGATTATATTTCCGCATGAAAGACACTGGCATGCTGGCTCATGCGCTCCGAGTATTTTTCGGCTCTTAAACACAGTTTGTGTACCAGGTCACCATTCGTTGATTTAATTCATAAGTTTCATATATACCCTCCCATTTCTTTTTATTACTGAATCTAGTTTAAAGCCTTCTGACGAAACTGAATTTCAGTATTGTATTATTTCTGGGTATTGAGATTTCAGGGTATTGAGATTTCAGGGTATTGCCTCGTAAGAATATAAATCTCTCTTTGGTTTAAGAAACATCCTGACCCGACATTTGACTTCTGTTTGTAGCTTCACGGGGCATAGAAAGCTAACAATTTATTTTGCGCTTGCAATCCGCTCATATTTTGACAGTTGCATGCGGATCCAAGGAGGCCTGGCGGCTCCAAATTCAAAATTTCATAATGTTCTTTACGCTATGTGTGGCCAATCCATTTCCATTTTCTGCGTTTTATTTGAACGGAACTTGGATCCACGTCGCATCTTCGGTACAAATTTGTGTTGCTGATCACGTTCGGCCACCAAACCCGTAGTATTGGGCGTAGACAGCGGTTGACATAGCAGTGCAGGTTATGCGTTAGGGCTTCGATGGCAAGCCAAGTTTCGCATCCGCATAGCAGCACAGATATGACGATGGATTTGAAGATTTTAATTTTTGTATTGGCGGATATTAAATGTGAGCTCCAAATGGTGCGCAGCTGTGAAAATGCACCATTAACTTTTTCAATTCTCGTTTTGATATCTTTATTTGCACTGTCTTCGGCTGAAATGTTGCTCCACAAGTATGTGAAGCGGTCTACGGATTCGATCTTTGTTGATCCCACCGAGAATGTGCTCATGGAATTGCCATTTATCTTCATTGATTTGGTTTTGTTGGCGTTGATTTTTAATTCAACTTTTGTTGATTGGGCGGATAGATCATCTAGCTTAGACTGCATATCAGAATGCTTTACGGACAGGAAACAGATATCGTCGGTGTAATCGAGATCCTCTAGCTGTCCGGTGAAGTTCCAGGCGATTTTTTCCGTTCAGCCTTGCCAGATCTGGACTCTGGGCTTAAAGGTTCTAACAAACACTACCATTGTGCAACACCCTGCATTGAAACCCATCGTATCGCGCCTTAATGAGAGAGATGAGCTTATTTGGGATGCCTTGGTGCGAAAACTAGTGTTGGTTAGGTTAGGTTGGAATGGCAGCCTTATACTTGAAAGCATACTTAAGCACATAATTCTGTGGCAATAAGGAATAACAGCTAAACTCAAAAGTCGAATAAAAACCTGCTGCGTATTTTATATTATAAATCCCAAAATGTTGAAAGTTTTCAAAAAATTATTGCAATTTATCAGTCTCCATAGTTTTTTATTAATTAAACTCCAATAATTATTTAAGAACTTTCAATATTTTGGGTTTTATAATGAAAAATACGCAACAGGTTTTTAGTCGACTTTTGAGTTTAGCTGTTATTCCTTATTGCCACAGAATTAGGCTCATTGTGATACCACGAAAAATTGCGTAAAATGCTGTATTTTTATATTCTCGAATGTTCCAGAAGCTGTGGTAAATTAAGCAATATTTTATTAAATACAAACAATTCAAATGCCAAATTTTTTAACAAGTTTTGGAAAAATTGTGCATGCTTATTTCATTCTTCTATTCTACACAAGCTTTGTTTAAGTCTTGAATACCGATTTTCTTCATTAAGTTCACGATTACAAACATTTTTTTGCTTCTTGGCCATCATCTAAATACCATGCCTTACATTTAACAGCACTAGGTTTCTTCTCGCCATACGCCCGCCATCCATATGCTGAACAGGTATCTCATAGTCACTCATTTTAAAAATAAATAAACTCTCTAATGTAGAACACAATTTAGGCTACCTGACAAAAATCTAACCCAAACTGAAATGCACCGAAGCGTATGTAGATAACCAATTTTCAAAATTGTACGCAGCATAGATGCACTTACAGTTTTGTAAAATTTCTTAAGTTTCGCGATTAAATTACTGGAGTAGCTGTTCACTTTCGTTAAGTTTTCTCATCGTTTTTCGATGTATCGAAATTATGCTGAATTTCCTGTTAAACTGCATATTAAAGTAATTTTTGGAAAAAATTTTAGATGTCGGGTTTTGTGAAAACGCCCCTCAATTGTTAGCAGCTATTATATTCACGAAAACAGCTCTAGGGCGAATAGAATACTTTTTACGCTCAATCCAAGAGAATTAAAAGGAGAATGGCCTGGCATTAGCCCATATTTACAAAGTAAAGGATTCGGAAATGGTATTTTCTTACTTACATCTGAACGTAGAGCATAAGCTTTGTTTTTGTTTTTTATCATTTCGACAAACACTTTGCTAAACTCTGGTTGGCCACGCTCTGGAATCTGTCTTAAAATTTAAAGTAATTATTCTTACCTTAATTTTTTGTCTATCTCTTTTCAAGCGGATAGTTTTTTATATAAAATATATCTGGAACTGTAAAAAAGTCTATTTGTTACGTTTTTACCATTTGGAATCGGAATATTTTTAATCGTACTATAAATTTTTTTGGGCCTTCTTCTCTATTATTAGTTTTAAATCGCGAGGGTGGATATGGTCCAGAATTTCCAGTTGAGTTCGTGAAATTCTGGCACATGAATTCGAATTACAGTAAATTTTGGGTCGTATACATGTAAGTTATGTAGAACATGTGCAGATCACTCGTAGCTAAATATTTCTTACGCCGCCCTAGAATGCCGAGTCATTTCTGCTTTTTTCGGAATTCCAAATTTGTGGTTATGGACATGCCGAGAACATCAAGAGCATTTGATTCCACATTATAAGATATAGCTTTTGTTTTATGTGAAGGATTCAGAAACAAAGCAAATACTAGATTTGACATAATAAAAAGGATAGATGGGAAATCTTAAAGAGTGCTACAGTTCAGATAGGAGCTTAAAAATTGTGTTCTCAGTGGACCACAAAATTCCCTATTTGGTGTCCCTTGACCGATACTGCTTCAACCAAATATTCACTAACTAAATATTTTTGCCCAAAATCCTTTCTCAATCCAAATCAATTTTTTGCAAAAAAAAAAAAGCTTAAAAAGTAAGAAAATTCCTTTTAAGCAATTTTTCCAGAAACAGAGATTGAGAAATAAAAAGCCGAAGTAGGTAACATTTAAATTAAATGCACAACTATAAAATCACATTGACAATCCAATTCTAATTGCTACTGATCAAAAACAGAAATCTAAGAAAGGCAAAAAAAAAGAAGAAAAACAAACAAATCGAAAAGTAAATTTTGCAAAAGAAGATTAGAAGGAAATAAATGAAAAAAAAAACGAAAGAAACCAGAAACGTATAGAAGAAATGACATTATCTGCAACTGACTACATATAAATTGTTCTTGGTACTGCTGTTGCTTCTTTTTCTTTTGGAACAACATACAACTCGGTACAAACAAATTGTAGAATTCTACAATAATCGAGTAGGGAAAATGTAAACAGTAAAGTAGCATAAAAACAAAAGTTTTCCAGGATTAGCTATAGCATCAATAGAGCAGCAAAGCCAACCATATAAAAAAAAAATAGCAAAAAAAAAAAAAAACGATATGCTCGAATTTGAAGCTCCAAAGGAAAAGGGAAAAATGCATAAATTTCTAATTACTGTACAGTAAATTCGCAATAAACTCACATTTTATTGTTTCTGCTTTTTTTTTTCCTTCTCTTTTGTAAAGGAGTCATAGACTGGGATATGTACAGAAGGGGGAAGGAGGTGCATGCCTTGATCAAATTGCATATAAATGCTGTACACGACATTTAAAGTGTTAATTTCCACGACAATTGCGCCGCCTTTGCTGCTGGCTGCTGCTCAATAAGTTTTCAATACCAAACCAACAGATATACATAAACTTTTTTTAACACTTGTTCTTTTTCCAATGGGTCTGAATACATTTTTCCACATTTCACTTCGAGAGTACGGACGACTGCTGTTGTAAAAATGTGGGAGAAAAAATAAAAATCTCGGTTGACTGAACATGACCTCGATCTTTTTTTTTTTTTTTCTATATGCTTCGCATTCTAGCTATAATATTTGTGTGTGCATTTTCATTTATTCCTTTTTTTTTATTTTGCTTATTTTTTTGTAAACTGTTAACCAAAGGTTATCGAAGCCAACGACGCGACCGAACATTCACAGGGTCACAACATTCTCCCTTCCTGCTGCTGCCCATACTTCTTCATCACCACTTAATATCACATGAACGTTGACTGGCTTCTTGCCCGTCACCCAACACTGTTGTGTCTAGTGACAGAAGGCAACACCAGCACCAAAGGCAGCAAGTAGCAGTAGTGGAGGACTAGCATCGGAAGCATCAACTACATATCGTCTCGAGAAGGGAAGGGAAGTAAGCAAGTAAGTAAGCATTGCAAAGCAAGCAAGCAAGCAAAAAAAAAGGACACTCGCTACGAAAAAGGAAACTACTGCCACCAGGATAACTGAATTTAAAGAAAATCCCATGAGAAACGATTTAATCCCACATTTCAAAGTTAGTCAAGTGCAAAAATGCCATAAAGGAATGCAAACAGAAGCGTACAGTACCATCCTGACACCAACACCTTTTCGTCCGTCTAGAGAAGCTCCCCTCTTTCCTAGACACTAACAGTGAGTGCCGACTTAGCCAGCCAGAATCTAAGGTGTGTAAGAAAAAATAACTGTAAAAGAGTCCTTGGTTGCTATTTGTCGCCCTTCTTGTTTGTGTTGTTATTGTTGTTGTTGTTATTATACACGGAATACTATAGTAGTATGTATAAATTTGTTGTGAATCATGGAAACATCATTATATATAGCGTAAATAGTGTACGTATGTAGGTACATACATATATGGGTGTGTGTCCGTTTATTTGTTTGCCATTTCGAGCGCGTGATCAAAAATAAAAAAGAAACTGGACGGGGAATGAGTATTTGTTAAGTAAACCCTCGAATAAATGTATCGGAATAATAAGAGAAAAAAAAAACGACAGCGACGCTGCTGTGCATACATATTTACAAATGTTTAATCCAAATGAAATCGAATTTCGATTTCGAGTGTGCGAATTTAAATATTTGATATTTGTTTTTGCATTTTCAATTCAACAAATTTCTACCTTAAACTGTGAGAAACATGTAAGTAGAAATTGCGGATGCATAGACGAATGTAAGCAACATTGTTGCAGCTGTAAATGTGTTAACTTTAAAATATATTTATATATGTAACTGCATATTGTAGATGGGAAACAATGGGATTGAAATGAATTATATACGTTTATAATTTGATTATAACATAACGTGAAATCAGTATCAGAACCCTGTTACTCTTTTAAGGCCCGTCAAGATACAGAGAAATTCAGAAAAATGTCTTATAATAAAACACCATAAACGTTGGTGATCACCGCAAACGAAAAAAGCTATGATATAAGGATAGATACCCGGAATGTCTGGACTCTCAATAGGGAAGGTGCTATTGTCGAATTGGCAAATAACTTTGGAAAAATTAAGGCTGACATCACCGTCATACAAGAGATAAGATGGACAGGGCAAGGTTGCTCTAATCAAGTAAGCTGTGATATCTATAACAGCTATCATACGGAGAGGCGCGGATTTGGATGCGGACTTGTAGTGATCAGGAGACTTCGTCACCACGTCTTTAAGTTCACACCTATGAACTAAACGCAAGCTTCAATCCGTGCCAAGGCTCGATTTTTTAATATCAGTCTGATTTGCGCTCATGCCACAACGGAGGAAAAGGACGATGCTGTTAAGGCTGCCTTCTATGCGAGACTCGAGGGCGTATACGACCGCTGCCCGTATCATGATATGCAGATTGTCCTACAAGACTTCAACGAAAAAATCGGAAAATAAAGCATTTACGACCCAAATTTTTTTCTGGTTGACCCGATATTCGTGCTACTCCAAATCTTATTACAAAGCATGCTTTTGATAGCCCAATAAGAAATTGTCTATACTCCATCATGTCTGAGTTTGGTATTCCAGTGAAGCTCGTGTAGCTTTCCAAAATGACATTGAGTAACATATTTAGCTCCGTCAAGGCAAGATCGGACCCCTCTGAACCATTGAATACTGTACGAAGTTTCAGACAAGACGATACATTATCATGCAATCTCTTTAATTTCGTCATGTAAGGGGTACTGCGGTGTCCATCGTAATCGCCCTATTTTCTACAAAAGTGTCTAGCTTGTTGCATATGCCTATGACAGTGATACCATTGGACGTTTTAAGCGAGATGTTAACGCTGTATTTTCTGCGATTGTAAGGAAATCAGCTTAAGGTGGATGTGGTGGTGAACGAGGACAAAACAAAGTATATGCTCTCCACAAACAAAGACATTCAAATTACAGGATCTCATGTTAGAGCGGACAACTATACTTTGGAAGTGGTTAAGGAATTTAAATACCTTAACACAGCCGTTAACACCCAAAGCAATGTCAGCTTCGAGATAAAGCGAAGAATAATTCTTGCTAATTGATGCTACTTTGAGCAGAGTAAAGGCTCTGGCACATAGAGTCCGTTGTGTACGTGAGAGCGAATTATACAACTGAAAACTACCATAAAATATATGAAATCGTATTTGGTGTGGCCTATACACAACGTATACGATGAAGTGACGCAAAAAGTTTAGCAACTCTCAACTTTTGACGTACGTTGAGAGTGTTGCAGCAATCAGCTGATTAATTTTGTGTATGATTGGGTGCGTTTCCCGGGTGTAAATCAGAAAAGCTGATTTCGAAATGATTAATCTAAAATCAGTAATCAGTGTTTGCATCTTAGAAACCGAATGATACATTAGTTGTAAAATTTTTGAAAATCATTAAATTATAGTTTGTGAAATGTTTTAATTTCCTTCTAAACATATATTTATATAATTGCTGGATGATTTTGAACTTGTGTCGAGTTTGTCAACTGTCAAAGTTTGTTGCTGACCTGAAAGATCAGAAAAATAATATGATTACAAAAATGGCGTCCGCTTTGCTAATCCGAAGCACTCAGCGACGCGTTTCTGACACACTTTGAATGCAGCTTTTCTGATTTTGCACCCGGGAAACGCACCCATTGTATATCCGTTGGCAACGTATGCTATGTGTCGCCTCTCTCCTTCGCTTACTTCGTGTCAGTTGTATACTTCGCTCTCACGTACAGTCTATGTGCCAGAGCCTAAAGCAAATGTGTACCAGAGCTCTCTCTTTTGAGTGACAAAACTTACACTCCACAAGACGAGCATCCTAACCGTTCTACTGTACTGTACTCCTATGCTACTGCAGAAGCATAGGAGTGCGATAGAAAAATTCTTCATAAAAACTTCGGTCCTGTTCGCGTTGGCGAGTACTATCGAACTGTACGAACTTGACATAGTTAAACGTATCACCACCACCACTAGCGCGCTGGCTAGGCCTTGTCGTACGTATGGACGAAGATGTTTCGATGAAAAAGGTTTGAAGCGGAAGCTGGTGGCAGGCGACGAAGAGGAAGGTCATGGCTCCGATGGAAGGACCAGGTCGAGGAAACACTTTTCACACTCATGACTTAATTCTAACGTTACTAAATTTCGACTTTTGTATGAGTAGTTCAAAATAATTAGGTTCTGCATCAAAATATTTAAAAAATCTGCAAATGATAATTGCTAGTGCAGAAATATTTTGGAAATTATGATAAAAATGTACCCCACATTTTTTGAGGTGTACAATAAAAACTTTGTGCTGCGATGCATTTTAATATTGTACATATATATTAAAATTTTAAGGTTATTTCCTAAATTTCTCAGAATCTGAGTAAAGTGAAAACAGGTGTTTGATCTTCACTAGTGTGAAAAAAATATTTCATTTTCAATGCCTCTGGTTATTCCCAGAGGCATTTTATTCGCCACTTACTTCTAGTTATATATAACTAGCAGCGATAATTGTATGGGAAAACAACAACGAAGCCGCAGAGATAACACGTATAATTATAGCTGTTATGTACATTTAACAAGTAGTTCAGCTACATCAATTTCTATTGTGAACTGCCATTAGTGAAAGGAGAAACAGGACAGTTTGCAAAAAAAACAAAAAGGGAAAAGATTTAAAATGGCTGCCGGTGAAAATAAGTTTGAATCATCGTTAGATATTCTTATAAAGGGTAAAAACTAAAAACAACTGTAATTCATTAAATATTTCACCTCTAGCTGTTGAGCAGTTTTATTGTGAATAACAATATAACAAAGAAGAGTCTTAACAACTTGGTCATTTTATTCGCACATGTTAAACTAGCTGGTGAATAAAACACAACTAATGTTAGATTGTCTCCGATTGCAGTTATCTTTGCTTGCCCTTTATCGCTCCTGATTGATAAAAACAACAGTCAGTATTATAATCTGAAACAGAGTTTCTTATGGAAGTGCAAACACCAATACATATAAGTAAACTTTATTATTATAAACTCACACGTTAGACAACAATAAAATCTACATTGAATACTGAAAGTATTGTTGCTTTGCACTTTGGTATAGGCAAAGAAGAGAGATGAGAAATGCTCAGCCTATGCCTAAATGCTTTTACAAAAACAAATGTGCACCAAGTGCGTAGGTCGTGAGCACCTCTGATCTGAAGCAATGAAAAGCAGTCATTGACCATTAGAAGCAATAAGAGAGAACAAGTGACAGTTTAGTGCTGACTATATTAGACTGCATATCTTTGGTTTAGACTATTCCCTCGAAATTTTACTAATTGCCTCTGGCTTCCGTTTTTAGTTTCTGTCTTTTGTTCCTAGTCTATGTGTCTTTGATTACTTGTGATTGGTTTTAATCGCCTCCAACTATCTCTGTCTCTTTTCAATTGGTTCATGACGGTTTAAATTTTGAAAATTTGACAAAAATTTACAGTTTTACAACGATTTTCACTAGTCTTTTTAAGTATTCGGACTCGAATATATATTTATATATATATATTCAGATATATATAAATAGATTCGAATATTTGAGGTTTAGTTTCAAAATATTCGGATAGACCGATGTATTTGGATAATTAGGATTTATATATCTAAATATTCGGACTTATTAAAATTATAAAATTTAAAAAAATTTTAATTTAATAATTTAAATTGAAACCTGAATATGTAAAATATGCGATTATAACCAAATTTTGCCCCCTGTGTTTATCTGTAAGGCTTCTTAACATTTATGGCTGTGTACCGTGTCCCAAAAATTTCTAGTTTTTGTGAACACTTTTATGAGTCTTCTTGTGTGATATTTGTGAAGTAAAATAACAATTTCTAGCTCCACATGCATAAACAAGCATTTATTTTACCTGAATATTGCTTTTTTGTAAAATACAATATTAAATTAAAATAAATCACATTGATTCCACTGTGCATATGTATTTAGTACATGTATTTTTATGGTTGTTCATTTGTGCAGACGCTTTAAAATGATGGCAACAGATTTATAGCGGTTTATCTCGTTCCAGTAGAACGAATATAGACTGTTAGTATCTACGTGTGCAAGCATGAGTTTATACATATACATATGTATGTATTCGGATGTACATATATATGTATGTGTGTCAATCTCACATATATACACAGGTAAATAAACACATTCTCCATGTGTGTAAATTTGTGCAGTTAAACGCTTTGGCGCCATTTTTAAAGGTTGTGTCACCTTTCATGCCCCTACTGCCCTTCAAAACTGACCGCACAGTTGACTGCACACTACTAACAGCAACCAACGACCCTGCACTCAAACACATACACACACACACTGGCACATGCATTCATACATTGGCATGCAAAAAAAAAAAAAAAAAAAAAAAAAAAAGTCCAAGATAAACAAAATAAACTACTGCAAAACGAAATGATCGATGGTTCTTATACGACTATGGAGTTTATCATCCTGCAATTGACTTTTTATTCTCTCTTTCTCTCTTGTTGTTGTTTTGATTTTTTCCATTTTTTTTCTTTGCACTTGCATTTTTTTTTTGTTTTATTTTAGTGGACGCAATAACTGGAATTTAAAAAATTTGAATTATTGTTGAGTTGTTTACTTTCATTAATATCCGCTGTAGATGTATTGCATAATTAAGCACCACTGTTGTTCGGGTATGTAGAATACATTTGCATACATAAATATGTATATGAATTTTGGTGGTATTTAATTCATGTATGTAAATATTTTAATATTTTAATACATTCATATATGTATAAAATCCAAGCGTGTTCTTTCATCTATCCCGAAAGTGTGCAAGTTTGATAATAACAAAATAGACAAAATGTGAATGGTGTTACAAGGAAGAAGAAGAGGCACCAAATTGGGAAAACTTTTAAAGTGAAGTAAATAAGTATTTCATGAGAAGAGCAACCATCCTAGGATGGAATTTTTTTAATGCAGGTTATAACGAAATATTACATCTGTCACTGCAGATACAATCGGTGAAATATTTTTTTGTTTCAGAAAACTATGAAACTTTGGGCTTACGTTTTTTTAACTAGAAAAACTTAAGGGGGCTTCCAGGTTTATTGGTTGAAAACATATTCGCTAAACATTTTCTCGGCCAATACGTTAGCCTGTGACTTACTTGATATCTACCCTTTAGTTTAATTGAAAAATTCCAAAGGTTACTCAATACGAAAAATTAATAAAATTTGAGGAATTGGTAATATAAGCCATATTTTATTCCATAAAACAAAAAATATACCGTGTATCAATAATCTAATAATAATAGGGTAATTCTGGGAAAGATGGTCCCTTTTTTTAAATCATCACAAAATTGAGAACAATTGAAAGCATTAAATACAATCGAAAAACAATTTAAAAAATATTCAGGAAAATCTGACAATTGAAAGCGGAATAATGCATTGCCCATCTTATTTTGGAGAATTTTTCGGAGAGTTTGTCCTGCAATCAATACAATTTGCATCCATTTTTTATAATTGTTATATCCCAACAAGCTCTTGAGTTCTGCCTCAACATGCAAGATTTTCGTTGACTTCTTCCTTTGCCTCTTCTAAACGAAAATGTAAACGTTTACGTTTGCAAACATTTCATTAAAGTTTCCATTCTATTACATAAAAAAGCAGAGGGTCTATCAACGTTTTTCAAATGTTTTCGCAGGCTGAATCCCAACGAAACGTTGATGAAATAAGTAAATAATAAACATAAATTCAAACGTTTTTGCTTGTTGGAACGCTTTATATTTTGTTCCTGTTTGAATCGATACTCGCACATAAAAATTCGTATTAGTTAGTGGACAGCTTCAAACATATCGCAAAGGTTTCATACCTCTCGGCGTTCCATTTCTCCCGGAATTAGAATAATATAATTATTTTATAAGAATTCGTCAAAAAAAAAAAAATAATTTGATTTCGAAAATCCCCAGAATGTAATCGGGGTCAGAATATGTTTGTTGGATGGCGGAAGTACTCCAGAGTACTGTAAAAAAGTACTCTGGAGTGATGCCATAATGCACCAAAGATAGTCAGCGTGACAATTCAGTCATGATGATTATTATTATTGGGGTAGCGCACTGCGACTTTTAAGATCTATTGTGCCCCTTCATGGACTCATAGTATTTCCATAAGTCCAGCCTCCAGTTGAAATTTTAGTATGGGTTCTACTTCTATGGAGTTGAGATTATCATCCGGTATTTGGTGGTTACCTAGATTTCTTTTACGAATATGCATAAGTGCGGGGTACTGTCCTAAAATGTGCTTTGCAGATTCCTTATCTTCTCTGCAAAACCTACATGATTCATTAGCTGTAATTCCCAGTTTTGTTAGGTTATAGTTCAACCTACAATGACCTGTTAGAATTCCTTTAATGATTCTAAGACTATTCTTTGACAAATTCATACATTCGTTGAAGCATTTTAGATTATAGGTTCCTAATAGTGCTTTCGAAAGCTCTAATCCTGGCCTATGTTCCCAGTATAGTTTCCTTTGATTTTCTTCTTCTTTCTTAATTAGTATAGAGAGTGTTCCTTTACCTATTCCACAGAATGGCTCTGGACCTGCGAAAGGAGTTGATGCTCTTTTCTTTGCAAGTGTATCCGCAGATTCATTTCCTTTAATCCCAATATGACCCGGAACCCAGAGGATCCAAACCCGATTATATGACCCAAGCGTATTTACAGGGTGACAATTGTAAAGTGACGCAAGTTTAATACTCTGCAGCAAGCTTTGCCATTTACCGTTACTTTAATTTAAAAAGCAAATTCATTCATCATTGGCTTTGCTTTTAATTTCATTTGAATTTTTGTTATTACATTTTGAAATTTCCATAAAAATGGACAAGGAAAATATTCGTCGTGAAATTATGAAATTTCATTTGGCAAATTATAGTAGCCGTCAAATTGCAAAGGCTTTAAATTTGTCAAGTCGTACGGTAGACCGAGCTATTATTCGATATAATGAAACTGGGGGTTTTGGAGATAGAGACCGGGGAAAATTTTCAACAGTTGCCACTACTGGTTTAACAGAAAAAATTCGTAAACGAAGCAAGCGAAATCCAAGGCGCTCAATGAGAAAAATCGCTAAGGAAGTGGGAGTAAACCGTAAAACAGTGCGAATCATTGCAAAATCAAAGCTTAATCTTAAGCCGTACAAGCTCCGAAAAGCTCAAGATCTAACACAAAAAAAGAAAGATTTGCGACTGCCAAGATGCAAGGCGTTGCTACGCTCCTCCGTGTTAAAAAATGTTGAAAATATCTTGTTTACATATGAAAAAATTTTCACGGTTGAACAACATTTCAATGCACAAAATGACCGAATGTGGCTAACATCATCATCGCAACAAAATAGGACTGTTGGCCGAGTTCAAAAGCCAGCTTCCGTTATGGTATGGGCTGGAGTTTCCGCTAATGCCAGAACCCCTCTAATATTCGTTGAAGAGGGTATTAAAATTGACCAGGTTGTTTATCGGAGCATTTTAAATGAACATGTTCTTCCCTGGGCCCAAGATACATTTGGAAATGAAAACTGGACTTTCCAGCAAGATTCTGCACCTTCCCACATGGCAAAATTAACGCAAACATGGATAAAAGACAATTTTTCTGGATTCATAACATCTCAAGAATGGCCACCATACTCCCCAGACTTGAATCCAATGGACTACTCTATTTGGAGTATTTTAGAGAGTAAGGCTTGTGCATCTCAACACCACAGTCTGGAGTCGCTGACAAATTCATTAGAGAAAGCCTGGACTGAAATTGATCAGGAAGTCCTGCGGCGAACAGTCCTACGATTTCCGGATCGATTGAAAGCATGTGTGCAGGCTAAAGGAGGTTATATTGAATGAGGTGGGGTTCAAATGATTGCTTATATATTCAGCAATGTTAACACTTAATTGTACTTAATGGAAGTACGTCCTTTTGAAAATAACTGCTGAAATGTGTGCGTCACTTTACGATTGTCACCCTGTAGTTTATCAAGGCACTCCATCACCAGTTTTGAGGTAACCTGGTGAGACTTAAGTGCATTGATAGCCGCTTGGCTATCGGTTAGGATCGCAATGTTGCGTCATGATGTCATGTTGATAGTAGCTGCTAAATTCAAAGATTTTCGAAAAGAACGAAGAAACCCAAAGTTCCTCCTTCCCCCATTTCGTGATGTCCAATACTGCCAATAGTGCCATACAATTCGTCGCCTAAGAATTGATTTGGCGTATGTGTGTACAAATTCGTATACCTATACGCCAAGTCAGTTCTCAGGCGACGAATTGCATTTCTATTTTTTTTTTTTGTTTCTAAACAAATCAAACAAAAATCATATAAATTCAGTTAAATTGCTGCTACGCATTTTACAAAACTTTATAAAGTAGAAAAACTTTTTACACTTGTACTCAAGATGCTTCATATTTTCTGAGTAAATATTTGAACCTTTGGCAATACTATAAAAAAAGATATTTACAAGTGATTTTACTCGTTATCCTTTTCTACTATTCGAACAAATATTACTGGTCAAAGTAAGCAATTTAAAAATTTTGCGATAACAACAAAAACCTGCAAGAGATGAAGTGAAATTTTGATGCGCAGGCAGTGGGAAGCAGTTGAGGTAGCATCATGATATCGTTGAATGTAGAAAAGTATCTAATCAAAATGGTATAAGTAATCGCATAAAATGGTAATAATACTTTAAATATTTTAGTTTTATTGATACTTCAAAAGTTTCTCTACATATGTAAATGTATGAGTATTCATATTTTTGTGCTATATAGTTTCGTCTCATAGCAAAAACTTATACGAGTATGTATGTGTTTATTTATGTACATATGTATGTGTAATAGTGTGTGCTCCTTATGAATATGATATTATGTGTAGTTGTTTGTATGCATGCTGCGCCATTCGGGACACGTAAAATATTTTATTATATAGAAGTAAAATGTTAGTTTATAATGCGTACGTAAGAATTTTGCCATTATGTTATTGAATTTGAATTAAAAAAATAAGTACTTCAATTATATTGATTCTGTGACGTGCTGGAAAAGTGTCTACATAATTCTTCTTTTTCTGATGCTTTGTAAATAATTAACTTCTTATAACTCAATTAAATTAATTGACGCCATGCGATCGAAAACCGAATGCTATGAGTCATATTTCCGAGAGAGCCGAAATTATAAAACAAACACATATACTTCTATGAGGGTGTTCAGAAAACGCTCTTAAAAAGAGTTTTTAAGTGCCATAATTATGAGACCTAGAGAGAGAGAGTCAGACAGTTGCTATTAATGCCTTTCATTCCAGCATGCAAGATCATGAATCTTGTTGTGAACTATTGATTTGAAACAGAGAGAGTCAACATGGAAATTCTTCTCAATGTTATAAACAATTTTTAAAAAAATCCATAACTCTAAGCCATTTTGAACAGCTTCTGGTGGGGATGGGTCTGGAAATGTCTGAATAAGCGGGAGAAGCCATTCACAGTGAGCTTCTAAGATTTTAGAATAAATACTAAACAAAGATTGATCTTATGCTGAGTGATTGAAGAAAACTGTTACCGAATTCTTATCAAGATATATAGGGCGTATCTCGATCGACTATCGACAGTCGACTGCTGTCAATCAACGATCGACTAATTTTAGTTTGTCTATTGTGAATGCTGATTTGATCGATCGGAAGCGATCAGCTGTTGATTACACTGGAATACAAAATTTCACTTTATAAATATAACATGAACCAAAGTATGTTTTCTAAACTAAATCGAGGACGCTGAACACGAAAATCATATTCATTTTTTTCTATGGGTAAGTTTTCGAGATATGACAAAATATGACAGGTTTTCAGGTTACAGTTTTACTTACAGGCTAATATCTATTTTCCAAAGAAAACCACATCCTTCTTCTTCTTTCAATCTCACTGCGTGACTACCTATTCAGTTTAACTTCAATTGCTAGTTGATGTGACTCTAATTATTGCCATTCTGTAGCCAAAGTTGTTCCAATGTTGATTTTAGCCTAATTAAGAAAGTTTAGCCAATTTTATTTCACTCTACTCTAGTCTAGTCTACATGAAATATTTATGTATTATATGGCAGTGAAAAAAATTCTGGAGAGAATCTTAACACGGACGAAATAATGGAATTCAGATACATGTACACGTTTAAGTTATATGTGTGTATATGTATGTATGTAAAAGAGAAACCTCAATGACAAAAACTACTACCATTTGGATGCATGCACATGTGTGTGTGTGTGTTTAAGTAAGCTTTTGTGTGCATTGTTACAGATGCATTATCATTTGCTAGAGTTGATATTGACATACGCAAGTTTTGACATGCAATTGCATATATGACAACAACAAACACGGACGGATGTACATAAAACACAGACACGGATGCGGATACGGATACGTAGGCAGAGAAAGATGTTACTATACTAAAAATCTAAAAATAAGTAAGCAAATGAATGACTGACTTTACCGCATTAGAAACTCAATTATAGAAATTGCTTTAGATTGCAACACAAAAATAAACAAAACGAAATAAAACACAAAAATATAAAAATTAAGAAAATAACAAAATCCCTACTTTGAATTCTATTGTTGGAAAATTTACAAAGTATTAAAATTTGTGTGAGTGTGTGTTTGAAGTTTTGATGGAAATGACAAAGGGAGAAAAAAAAGAGCTTGTGAATAATTTAATACCTTGAAAAAAAAAAGAAACCTCAATGTGACATTTGCTTATATTAAATACTTTAGCATGTTGTATGTACAATAAATATAATAAAAAATAAAAAAAAAATCTCAATTTATTTTTATTTATTCATTCGAAATTATTCAGCAAGTTTGGCAAAAACAACTGACACATTCACACACAAACACACACACATTTAATCATATATTCATGATACAATGAGGAAGAAGCAGCGTTTTGTTTTTTGTACTTGTTTTTTTTTTTTTGTATTGTGTGACAGTTAAGTTTATAACTGCAAATACGAAGTACCTTTACGAACATGCTAACGAAATTGTAGTGATTTTAAATTTTTCTCATACTAACTGAAATATTTTCACATTTTAAATCTCTGTAGGTAAATTTTTTTGCACAACCATCCGCTTGTGATTTTGAAGAGCGAAAAGCGAAACTGTAACTTCCCGTTATTTATTCCACCATATACCATTACAGCGTTTATATTTCCCCTTTTGCTACTTACCATACTGCTTTTATAGGTTATGTCAGTCAGCTTATATTCATAGCGTTAATAATATCACTGAATGACAACCAAACTTTAGATACCATCTGTCATGACTTGCATGACACATCAAAATTAATTTATCTTTTGATATTTTGACAGCTTTCATATGATTTTTGTTTTTTTTTTATCGTTAAAGCTGATTTTTTTTATTTATTTTCATTTTTTGTTTTATTTTCATGCATAATTCCATACTGAGTTGTCTTCAATGCTTTAGGGTTAGAATCGTCATCGCTGTGTATTTTTTTAAAAATATATTTTGAATATTTTATATGTCTGTCTGTAGATAGTTATATGGAAATGGGATTTTATAGAGTTCAAAGTTCGTACTTTTGTAGTATTTATGGGGCAAGTCGTTGCCAGCTTGTTTTCATTTTCTTTAGTTTTCAGTTATGTATTTCCTCTCAACGCCATCGCGTGACAGTTATGGAATTTTAATATTTTTATTGTTTTCATTACTAAATTTGTAAAGTCAGAATTACTTTTATGTTGAACTTTATGGGGAGAGTTAAGAATAAGTATTTCTTTATTTTAAGATTCACTGAATTATGTAAATACCACGTGATATACGTATACATTTGATATTTAACAAGAAGTCTCTTTTAATCGTAGTCAAGGTCGAGTCAGAATTAAGCTGTACAGTTTTTGATTTTACAATTAAGAGTGACTAAATTTAAACTGGTAGATAAAATTTGTACCTACATGAAAGAATGAATATTATACATATATAAAATTTAGGATCCAGAGATCTGTATATGGTTCTGAGTATAGAATTTAAGGTGTGGAATTTTCTATATGGAATATGGATTTTTTACATGTAGAAATTTAGGTTTGAAAAGAGTTAATGTTGCTAAATTATAGGGTAATTATTATACCTATACCCGCCTGGAAAAATATCTAATCTTTGTCTAGTTTGGAAGAAGCCTTGGTTAGTTTATGTTGAGGATAAACTGGACTACTAAACTTATTTAGTAATTGAATAGTTCCTCGTGAGGAAAACTTTGATGGTATAGTTCCAAACCAAACCAAATACATGTTAAATGGAGGCATCGAAAAAAAAAGTTCCTTCTTTATTTGAATTTGTTCCTAATGCTAAAGATTGTGATGTAAAAGACAGTCGAGAAACTAGCCAAATGCCAAAAAAAAAAAACTTGGAAAAAAACAAGGAGACGAGTATTGAATGGTGATTTGAAATTAAAAGACTTAAATGCAGATATTTTTCAATATAAAATATTTTAAATAAATTTTTATAATATCAATGTGGAATTACTAATACTTTTTTAATGCCTAGTCATCACCTATCATATATGCTTTGCTAGAGCCTTTAATTGTTGGCCTCGTGAGGGAAAAGGTTACACTAATAACGATTATTTCATGAGTTTCTCTGATTTTCACTCCACAGGTCCTCGATAATGGTTGGATAAACCTAAGAAGGGCCTTGTCATAAACTAGAAAATTCTTCCAGATGGGTAACTAAGGTAAAAATCAAACTAAAATCCAGACAAACCCCTAATCCAAACCGAAAATCAATCCCAAAATCTAATGAAACTCTTAACAAAATTCGGAACAAAATTCAGATCAAAGTCAGTCTAAAATTTGAAGCAATATTCAGACTAAAATTAAGATAAAAACTCAGATCAAAGGGACACCCAAAACCAATTTTAGAAAAAAATTAGATCGGAATTCAAATAAAAATTCGGACCAAAACTTAGACTAAAATTCCGATTACTTTTAAGCCAAAAATCAAACCAAAATAAAGACTGAATCCAGACACAAAAATCAGATCAAATGTTAGAATGAAGCTCAAAATAAAATTCAAATCAAAATTCATACTAAAAGTCAGTTCAAATGTCAGACCGAAACAGAGAAAATTCGTACTCAAATTCAAACCAAATTTAGATTAAAAATCAGACCGGAGTTCAAAACATAATTTGGACAAAATTCAAACTGAAATTCCAACAACATTTTGACCAAAAGTCAAACCAAATATTGAAACGAACCCCAAAACAAAATTCTTATAAAAATTTCAGACCAAAAGGAGGCCAAATCCGGACCACAATTCAAACTAAATTTAGACCTAAATTCAAACGAAAACTCAGACCGAAATTCAAACCACACTTTGACCACAAATCAAACCAAAAATAGACTAGATTCACCACCGACCACTCTAGAACTAAGCTCAGAACAAAAAAGTTCAGACCAAATACGGAACATTAATATATAAAATGAAAAATGGTTCAGAAACCATTATTAGCTCTCTTAAAATAGGAATTTTTTGAGTTCCTGTATCTTTCTTTTGTGTTCGGGCCAGATCAGAATGTAGCTTTGATGTTTGGGCGCCACTTTATTTTTTTTAGCAATTTTGCGGAAGAAAGTTCGTCATTATTCCAAGTAAATTTCCTCGTTTAAACATTTTGTGAGAAATTTATAGTAAAAACCCATGATGAAAATATAAAAAACTGTTATCTCTTCATAGCGAACCTTAATCTTCATTTAGAACTTCAAAATAATTAACTTACTCACTGATTTCAATCAACTTACCATCATGATGCAGCAATCTGTCTATATCTGCCTTTAGTGGAAATAAGCAAGGCAGTGTTCTTTCTCAAAATGCCATATACTCATTAAGGTTTTATATTGTCTGCATCGTAATTATTAATTACAACTTATTCATTTTATTTATTTATAAATTCTTTCTTCTTCAAATCTATTTTTTATATTTGGCACCATTTTCTTTTCGACCTTTTTCTAAGCCACTTTTATTTCTTTCTTAGGATTTTTAGGATTCTTACGACTTCTCGGTTTTATATTTTGTATATCTTCAGCTTGAATATACAAAATCACAGTACCCATGTCTTCATAAGGGTATCCTTCCAAAAATTGAAATACAATCTTATATAAACCTAGTGGTGGAGTTATAGGTAAATACTTTTGATCCAAATATAAATTTTTTACTTTTAAATGACCCTATTGAATAAAAATAGTCAATTAAAGCCACATCAAAATGAATCACAAAAAAAAAAAAAAAATATATATACATATATACTTACTGTAAAGGGGCAGCTATGATTCACATTCGATACATCTTTCAAAATTTTCATCACTACCGTTGCGTATGCCGGAAAATTACGTTTATCTAAAATATCACACAAATTGTGTGTAACATTGATGAGAAAAGGTTTATATTGATTTGCGGTATTTCTGACGAAAACTTGTAAATGCAACTGAAATAAATTTTAAAAAATAAGTAGCATAAGTATTGTAATAAGTAAGTGTTTCTTTAGTGAACAGTTAGTTGCTTACAGAAGCATTTCGTATTTTATTCACAATTTCACAATCCATATTGCTGGTGGATACCTGCCAACTGATTGGTTTCAATTTACATGTCGCGTTTCGTATGTATGCGGGATTCGGTAAACATTCCATTTTTACAGTTTTATATACCATCTGGAACACCATATGATTAAATGTATACATAATTTCATAACTAGTTAGTACAAATGACTATGACTTTTTATATACATACAGTGCACAAGAATTGTGAAACTAACAAGAAACCATAAAATAAACGTATTAATGTCAACATTTTCATTTGAAATACTGTACCGACTAAATTAAAAAGCTTGTTTTAACAATTTTATTTTGGTTGTATTTTATGAAATCGTAATCAGATTTTGTTTGACAAAGGTATATTTAGTATTTATTAATTGTGGTAGATATAATATCATTCTGGAAATTAAATGTAATTAATTTAATTGTTAAAAAAATATTTGAATGAAATTAAAATCAATAAAGTCATATTCAATTCATATACTGAATTCAATTGAAAACATTTTGTTTTTTAATATTTAATATGACAAGTAATGTAAAAAAACCGAGAAGAAAACACTTTATATAGAGTTCTATGATAAGTTCTCAGATAAGTTACATCTAAGGTCACTTAGAATAAGTTTCAATGCGCGGAACGCTCTCTTAATGCTCACCTGGTCGTCGAACATTTTAATGTCAAAAAAAAAAAAAAAAAAAATTAAAATAAAATGAGTCCCTTCTGCACTTGCCACATACATACATAAAAAAAACAGTACAAAATACAAAAATCAGTACATTTTCGTACTGATTTCGTGATTTCAAAAAATCAGTATTCAAACAAAAAATCAGTGTTGATCAAATCAGTACGTCTGGATACCCTAACTCCACCTAGCGGCACGAAAGCTTATATAACTTAATATATATTACAGACAAAATAATAAATGTGTGGTATACTTTTAGGGTCCTATTTTTAATATTAAAAGCTCACCTATCTTAAACAGTTTATTCTAATAATAAGACAACATACCTCTAAGGTACGATTCACCACCCTTCAACTGGCGGTACGAAAGTTTAACATAACCGCCACTGCTTTTATTTATTAATTTATACACATATTTATAAGCTTAAACATACTATGAGACCTCAATCGATACTGAAGAGATATTTGATTTTAATTTCTATCAATTCACTCCACTATAAATTTTCTTTCAGCCCCGAGTAAAGATGTTGTCACATCAAATAATTTTTTTGGACCCGATTAATGGACATGCCCCCTTAAGTATTAACCCTTCCCTGTCCATGGCCTGTCCATGGTGCCATATAAGGTCCCACCACTTTAGATGGTAATAGTAGCACCGTCTTATATCCAACATTCAAACATCAATATGGGTTTCGTAGATTGAAGTTTTCTTTGAGTTTCTCTATGAGCATATATAAAGGTATTAAAAAACGCCAGCTGTCGAAAGTTATTGCCGTTTTTCGGACACAAGTAAAATTTTTGGTTTTTAAACAGCAAAAACTATAACAAATTTGGCGAATTTCAACATTAAAAAAAAATATTGCTGTGTTTACTTCGAAAAAATATTTAAAAAAATATTAAAAAATTTTTGTTTCAACAGTTGCGACCATATATGGATTCTGGGGCAGTGTTTAGTGTTTGGTGAACTTTGGTGCATTTTCCAGTTTTTACTATAAATTCGGAATGGAGCGACTTATGGACGATGAAGAATGGAAAAAATACGTGGATGATTGTGCCTGCTGTAAGAGTGAAGATATTCAGGGATTTTTTTAGGATGATTTTTACAGCTCGAGGTCGTCCTTTAGAAAGAGCATTACAAGTAAAACAATCCAGGTCAAATACATATCATATTCCACCAACAAACATTAAACTGGATAACATAGGGCACCTGCCGAAAATTAAACCAGCCTCTGAGGGCCGATTCAAATGCAAAGTTCCTGGTTGTGGTAAACGTACTCTAACGTGTTGTACTAAATGTGATGTTCACTTATGCCATAAAGGCGAAAGGAATCGTTTCTACAAACTCCACACAGAATAATTGGAATAAATTTTCATTTTTATTTTTCTCAATAAAGTTATTTTAAAAAAAAAGTTATGCATTTCTATTTTAGTTGAACGAACCCAACGAACCATAACCTAGGTAATTTCAGATTTTAACACTTGTAATTAAGGTATTAAAAAAATCAAATAACAAAAGTTGTTCAGAATGAATAATGCTATCCCTTAAATTTTTTTTAAACAAAATTTGCCATGTTAGGCAGTGGAGAGTATATATTGTTGGGCATCAAAACTATTAATTACAACTTATGCATTTTATTTATTTAAAAATTCTTTCTTTCCCAAGCCCATTTTGTATATTTTGCACTGTTTTTTCGACCTTCCCTAAGGCACTTTTATTTCCTAGGATTTTTAGGATTCTTACGACTTCTCGGTTTTACATTTTGCATATCATCAACTTGAATATATAAAATCACAGTACCCATGTCTTCATAAGGGTATCCTTCCAAAAATTGAAATACAATCTTATAAAAACCCAGTGGTGGCGCTAAAGGTACATACTTTTGATCCAAATATAAATTTTTCACTTCTAAATGACCCTATTGAATAAAAATAGTCCATTAAAATCACATCAAAATGAATAAAAAATCATACACTTACTGTGTAGGGGCAGCTATGATTCACATTCGATACAGCTTTCAAAATTTTCATCGTTAATGTTGCGTATGCCGGAAAATTACGTTTATCTAAAATATCGCACAAATTGTGTGTAACATTGATGAGAAAAGGTTTATATTGATTTGCGGTATTTCTGACGAAAACTTGTAAATGTAACTGAAATAAATTTTAAAAAATAAGTAGCATAAGTATTGTAATAAGTAAGTGTTTCTTTAGTGAACAGTTAGTTGCTTACAGAAGCATTTCGTATTTTATTCACAATTTCACAATCCATATTGCTGGTGGATACCTGCCAACTGATTGGTTTCAATTTACATGTCGCATTTCGTATGTATGCGGGATTCGGTAAACATTCCATTTTTACAGTTTTATATACCATCTGGAACACCATATGATTAAATGTATACATAATTTCATAACTAGTTAGTAGAAATGACTATGACTTTTTATATACATACAGTGCACAAGAATTGTGAAACTAACAAGAAACCATAAAATAAACGTATTAATGTCAACATTTTCATTTGAAATACTGTACAGACTAAATTGAAAAAAATTGCTTTAACTATTTTATTTTGGTTATATTTTATGAAATCGTAATCAGATTTTGTTTGAAAAAGGTATATTTATTATTTATTAATTGTGGTAGATATAATACCATTCTGGAAATTAAATGTAATTACTTTAAATGTTGGAAAATATTTGATTGGAAATAAAAGCAATAAAGTCAGCACCCAAAATACCCTGCTGTACTTCATATATTGAATTCAATTGAAATTTTTTTTTTGGCTTTTTTAAATAAATACATTCAGCAATATTTAATATGAGTATAAGTTCTCAGATAAGTTACATCTAAGGATAGTTTGAATAAGTTTCAATGCTTACCTGGTCGTCGCCTGCTGCAATTATGTTTAACGTATCTTAGAGATCGGTGTAATTAATTTTGTGTATATCTGATTAACCAAAACTTAACGTAACTTAATAAAAATCTATTGAATTTTGAGTTCTATCCAATGCAAAATTTAAATTTTACAAGATTAGTTGTTTTTTGTTTACTTTACAAAATTAAATCGTTTAAATATTAAATAATATTTTTTATACTCAATCGGTTGCCATAATTTACACAATGTGTGCTGCTAAAATTTAACTTTGCCTAGTAACAGAGAATTTTTCACGCTGAAAATGAGTCTGGACTGAAGAATAGCACCTCTGCTTAGCTAGTCCCAAAACGTCATAGCTTGGGTAAATGTTGGCACTTTTAGCTTTGACATCGGCCTTCATTAGTTTGTACGAGTGTTAAGCTCAATCAATGTAAAAAGCCAAGGCCTCTTCTGGAGTATATATTGCAGGAAATTGGACGACAGATTGAACATTTTTTTTTAATTTTTGCAGCTACGTCTTCAATTGAATCCAACATTGAAATTATCGGAGATGCAGTGCTTTTTCCAATCCTGTAAAGACTAGCACGCGTTGCCACCATTAGCTTGTTGCACGAAGATTCATTTATTAAAGAAGAAACTTTATGAACCTGGCTTTTTATAGTATGACTTGAAAACTCCTTTACCGGTCGTCTAACTTTTGTAGAAGTTCTTGTAGCAATTATCTCAAAGGTTCTATCTAGAGTAGCCAGACGTACTGATTTGATCAGTACATGTCCTGATTATTTTTTTAAATACTTGTTTTTTTAAATATCGAAATCAGTACGAAAATGTACTGATTTTTGTATTTTGCACTAATTTTTTAAAATGAATATCATAAGAATTTTTATGCTTAACCTTAATGGTTTTAACCACGATTTTTTACAAATTTATTATATTGTATTGCATTAAATTTTGCGTAAAAAACGGATTTAATGGTGCTCGAACGTTGGAAATATTGGAAAAGTGTTTCGGCAACGATTCCCTAAAGAAAACGGTCGTTTACCAGTGGCACGAGCGGTTCAAAAGTGGTCGTGAGTCAATCGAAGATGATGAACGCAGTGGCAGACCATCGACATCGAAAACCAACGAAAAAGTTGATAAAGTAAAAGAAATTTTAGTTAATAACCGCAAATTAACCATCAGAGAGTATTATTTGGGCGTTATGAGGCATTTGCGTGAAGCAAAGAGACCAGAATTGTGGACAGAAAACTCGTGGATTTTGCACCATGATAACGCACCGTCGCGCAGTGCCATCATTATTTGTCATTTTTTGATGAGAAATGCAACAAATACCATCCAACAGCCACCGAATTCACTTGATTTGTCTTTGTGTGACTTCTTTCTGTTCAATCGAGTTAAAAAACCATTACGAGGAACGCGTTTTAGCAGCCGAGAGGAAGTAATGGAAAAATCGCGGGAAGCACTGATGGACATACCGAAAACCGAATATAAAAAAGGTTTCGAGGATTGGAAGAAGCGCTGGCATAAGTGTGTTGCAGTCGATGGGGATTACTTTGAAGGGGACTGTATAGATTTAGATTAATAAACTTGTATTTTTAATTTCCTGAATGAATTCCGGGAACTTTTTGATTAAGGTGGTATTTGAATTTCCAATGTAAACTGTACCTATTACGTAAGAATAATGTATTTATATGTACATAAAAATGTGGATGGGATTGGAAAAAGGGATGTGGCACATGCCATAGAACCTGAATATTTATTATGGGATATCTCAAGCACCATTTTTTGTCTGGAAATATTATTTGCCGATACCCAGTTTATACTGTAGTTTCAGATCTGAATTTGTGATCAAATGCAACCTTGATGCTATTTTGAGTATATATATCTCCGAAACCGCAAAGGAGTTGGTTGACAACGACATGCTCCAGGAAACAGGTGTGTGAAATTGAAAAAGACGGAGTGGCACAAAGTTTTGTGTGATATATTTTGGGCAAGTGGGCGTGGCAGCCCTTAAAGAAATAAAATATTTTAAACGGTGTATTTGAGGAACCAAAGTAAGAAGATGATAAAGGTTTTCTTTTCTATAATAATTTGTGGTTTCTAATGTTCAATTACAATTCAAATGGTCGTTTGTGTAATGGTGTGTGTTGATTTAAAACTTTTGTTTTCATACTAATATAAGTTTGTACTTTAAAAAGAAAGGATGATAATGTTTATATACATACAAATAACACGTAACAATGGCGAAGTAAAGCAAAAATATCAGAAAAGCTATGAGAAAATACATACTGTCTGGCCAGACCGTGGTGGTACCAATATGACTAAAATTTTGAAATCACAAAATCTCGTCCCCCTCACATCTTAGGACTCTAATTTTTTTATAAATCTATTTAAAAATATTCATTTAAGGATATCATGGATTTTGGAGATCATAGTGATATTACAAATAATAACAAAATGTTAACAAAGTTAAAAAAGGTCTGGCCAGACCGTGGTACCAATATAAGGGTTAAAATACTTTTTGCAGACAGTTTCACCTTGTTTGTTTCTTTTTCTAGCTATCCACAAAATAAAATGCATACGCGTTGCTGCTATCGAGGGGAGAAAAGCGATATTTGCTTGAAGAAAAGTCGGTTACGTGAATTTTTAAATGAGTGAAAGGAATTTGTTATTAATTGAATTTGATTATTGTCCTCAGCTCTCGCAATTCTCTAAATATGGAAATTGATTCGTAATCAACATTCCCTACTGACGAAAAAAAAATTTGTTGTTGCGTCAGATGTCATAAAGTGTTAAAATCAGCCGTACAGCAAAATAATAACAACACATTTTTATTGTTGCGGCCATAATAGCGGCGTGAAGACAATGTAAAAATGGAGAATATATGTAAACAAACAATCAAAAGTAAACAATGATTTTGACAGCCAATACGAAAAAAGAAGAAGAATGAGTTGCTGGTAACTTCACCTGGTATAATTTCACCTTGCTACTACCTAATTTCACAAAAAATATTCTTAATTTTCTACCCATTTCACGGCATTGCTCTTCATCATGTTTATTTTTTGTCCATAATATTGTATTATTAAATGAACGGCTTCATTATACCATATTAAAAAAAGTTCTGGTTTGGAAACTGACATCATACCTACAAAATGAAATATAAAAAAAGATCACAAAAAGTGGCAGTGGATGATTTTGGCCATTTTACATTCATTATGAATGGTACAAACAAAATAAATAAAATAAAGATCCGCCCCTTTGGTTATCACAAGATCTGCTCCACTAAAGTTCAGTACATGGCATTCAACGGAGGACAATGCGAAGGCTAATTTCTACTGTGATTTGTAACTAACAACATATAAAACACAAGCCACAAAAACTTCTTTTTTTTAAATATATACCTCAAATTTTAACAAAATTCACTTTACTTGACAAATATGAAAATAATACTGTGTAATAGACCTGGTCAGTTCCCATACAAAAAAAAAATTTTGAAAAGTCCACCCCCTCTATTTGAAAGCTTATGTGCAGAATATCTCGAAACCAAAAAAAAAATTTTTTTGGACCATCCTAAAAACAGCCAAAATTAATTTTTTATCACAACTTTGATATTTGATGTCTGCTATTCATAAATGATACATTGTTGTAAACGTCTTGACAAATACAATATTTCCCTTTTAAATGTTATTTGTCTCCGAAGTGATATTGAAGCCTGTTACTCAAAGTTCAACCCCCTATTTCTAATTTGCCATTGCAAGTGCGGCTTAGAATCCAACGTTCAAACTCGTCAATGCCATACATTGTGGTCACTGCATACTGAGATTGTAGTCTTGGAATAGTTTTGTACAACAAATTGATGATGTTGAAAGTGAAAATGACATTGAGCATGTTTTTCAGGCATGCCAGAAACTTCTCCATATTTCAAAGGTTACCTTCCTGACTCAATTGATGATGATCAGGAAATATCAGATATCGTTGACAAATTAAAAGTGTCGATAAATCATTACGAAATTATTTCCAAGCTCATGTTAAATAGGATAATGCCAAATAGAATAAGTTATTGAGCTAAATCTTGGCGTGATTCCAGATGGTTTGTTGTTGTTTATGGGTTTAGTTGAATACTTCTTGGGCAAGAACTTAATGATTTTTCAAGGGCTTTATTTTTGTGAAAAATAAAATTGGGGGGTAGAACTTTGAGTAACAGACTTCACTAGTGAAATATGACTTCGGAGATGAATAACATCTAAGAAGGAAATATTGTACTCGTCAAGACGTTTGCAACAATGTATTATTTATGAATAACGAACCTCAAAAATGAAAGTTATGATAAAAAATTCATTTTAGCTGTTTTTAGGGTGGTCCAAAAAAATTTTATTTTTGGTTTCGAGATACTTTTTTCTTCGACCCACTCTACTGTGAAACAATTTATGGAGTTATGTTCGAATTCAGCGTAACGACTATGATAGCTAAGAAGTAGGATTTTGCCAAAAGTCTTGGCCGTTTAAGCTGGACGGTTTTTGGTGCTCATAAATTGGCATTTTCCGCCTTTTTGGGATATAACCGTTTCGATGTTTACGTCTATGAATATATTATGGGAAAAGGTGTAAGGATAGCTTTTGCCTAACACTAATGGGTCTTTTTCGGGCAAAATAAAAAATTTATTCATAAAATCCCAAAAATTGGCATTTGGAGTACAAACCAAATGTGGATAATTGAGAAAAAAAATTTTATTTATGAATATAAACTAGGGTCTCAGAACATGACAAAGCCTTTAAACCATTCACTTTTGCGATATAGAACGAAAACCGAGGAAAAAGGATTCTCAACGTATTTTATTAAAAAAAAAAAAAAAATTATATTTGTTGTTCTGCTCAAATATTTATGTTAAAAGAAAATTATGAATAAACTCAAGGAGGTATTGATAATCTAAAATACAAAAAAAAATTGGCGCAATTCCACTTATCAAAATTTGAATTAAAAGGATTTCGTCCACTGTGCAACGAGCCAATTTGCTTGCACATTACTTATTTTGCCAATATGTAGAAAATAATTTACTATGGCATGAGCTAAAGTTTTTGGCTATAAATTCCATTCAAATAAAAGTATCTATTTAAAACTTTATATAACACATTGTAGCTTCACCAATTTATTTTTAGAAATATTTTTATAATCTGTAAAATCTTTGAATTCAATTTTATTAAAAAAATCTGGATTCTCCATTAATTTGGTATAGTGAAAAAGGAAAGCAAATTAAAAAAGAAAAAAAAAATCAAAATAACAGAACAACAAAATCTAATGGTATGAATAAAATTCCATTTCCGTTTCCGATGACTACGACAACGACGGACAACCAAATAAATCGTTTAATGCGGCATTTATCACTCTTAGTTTTATTCTATGCATTGCAATGCATTGCATAGTATATGTAGCATAGCGACATATATAGCAGCATGCAACACGATGTTGCAAAAAACTACTACTACAATTGTGGAATTTTTGTTGAGCTTTTGTTTTTGTATTGCATAAAAATTGCGCATAAAACCAAATCAATAATAAATTTTCACCATTAAATTGCTTCATTGTTTGTCAACATAAAATACGTTCACAAAATTTCGTACGCTGCGAGTCGCGTCTGTAGACAACGGCGCGATACACTTTGCGCCAGTGCTGCCTGCCAAAGCGCATAAAATTAAAAAAAAAAAAATAGAAAAAGTCTTTCGTTCGTAATACAACTATGTACAAATTTATTATATTAGCTGCATTGAGTGGAAATTTATTTCAACTTCTATGTTTCTTTTTTCCATACCACACATGCATACATACGTACTTTGTATGTGTGTGTGTCTGTTTGTATGCAAAAATGATTTCTTTTGGTGATAAAATCAATTGATGCTGTAAACACTTTTTACACTATTCTTTTTTGTGCGCTGAAAAAAAATAACTATACATATATTTGTATATTTTTGTATATTCACTTTAAAAATACAATAAGCCGCTTGATGCATACCACCAAAATTGCCCAATTCCATAGATGTACGCAGTGGCGGATACATACGGGGATATGGGAGCTGCAGCTACTACCAAAAATGGTTAAAATGCAAAATAAAAACTGGAATATATTATTTTTTAATTATGATGAATTTTTGATCTGCTTTTGGTGTAAGTCTGTATTTTGGTTTGAATTTTGATGTAAATATAGGAATAATTTTTTGTCTGCTTTTTTGCTAAATTTTTGTTTGCTTTTGATTTAACTTTTAAACTAAATATCAGCACGATTTTAGATCAGAATTTTGGTGGAAATTTTAATCTGTGTATTGAAAAAGTTTTTGTTCAATTAAGAGTTTACTTTTTTTATTAATTATAATCTTATTATCAATGCTTAATGTATCAAAAGCAGCACCCAACAATTCAAATTCTATACCAGCCACTGTCTGCATACATTCAAGAACAACAAAATTGTCGCAGTGATGATATTGCAAGTGAAACAAACATTCATACTCTCGAGATTCAAGGTACATAAATCATTCTATAAATTTTTAATGCAAATATTTATATGTATATGTGTATATGCCTTGCACTACTATTCTCTGCTTCCTAGTTCCACTTATCTCGCCACCCTCGAATTTCTATTAAATTCTCCCTGAGCATAATAAAAATCAACAATTCAGAGATTTTGTATATTTGGGTGAGTACGGTCTGAAATGAAATTTCATTATTAACCGCGTTTGATTCAACACGCTATATTCGCTTAAAGTCGTTTATGTGCTTACAATATATTCGATGATCTTCACGTGCTGGAATATTTTCAAGCGAATTTTAAACCGAATTCTATTGGATTGGTCACTCTTTGTGTATATAAGACAGTGATGGCGATTTCTATTCTTGCAAATAAAAAGTTTTTAATTTTACTAATTACACTGTTCGACAAAAATTAACTTTTTTTAAATAACACGGTTCGATGCGTTTCCCGCCATTTTAAATTTTCAATTTGATTTATATTTTACGCGGTGTTGAAATTAAAATTTTTGTCAATTTTCATTAAATAAAACCTTAGGTATCTCAAAAGCGTAAAAGTGGTCGAAAAGAACAAATAGCTATAACGGGATCCTCTTATTGACAAATACATAAAAAATAGTGACAGGTGGCAATACTATGAAACAACACCCAATGCACAAGACCCTTACCTTTTCCATACTGTAATCCAATTGTCCGCCTTGACACAAAACTGGAGCGGAGCGGAGCACGAAGTGGAGCCGAAGATATACTTAAGTGGTTGGAGCGGGGCAAGCTCAAAATTTGGCTGCTCCAAAGCTTCCATTTCCATATGAAAAATTTCACTTGTTATTACAAGCGAAAGCGAATAAATAAAGATTTAAATTTGTTGTATGGGAAAATCGATCAACTAAATAAGTTAAAATCCCTATAACTTAATGAAGCTTAATCCAATTCTGGCCAGGGTTAGATCACTTAATGGAAAATTGAATTCTGTTTTCGAAACCAAACAGAAATATCCTGATTACACAGTTTAATACACAAAAAAATAACAAGGTTCTGAAAGTAGATTCTCGAGAAAAAAAATTATTAGAGCTCGAGAAAAAAAATTATATGTGTGTCGGCGTTTTAAAAGTTTGCGTCTAATTTTCTTTTTACGTAGGCCTAAGGTTTGCCCATTTCTAACTGATTAAGTCGGATAACTTGTTAGTTTTGCAGCAAAGTTTGTTTGTATGTTCAGCAATTTATAGTAAAATTTTCCGTAAAATATATTCTTCCAACATATTAACCCTTTGGTGCGCACCATTATGGGTCTTTTTGCCCTTTTCGAAAAAAGTTACTTTTTTGACCCATTACGAGGGTTGATAGAGAGTTAATATGTTGAAGAAATATATTGCCCATCAAATTATAATATAGGTCACTAAACAAATAAAATTTGTAAACTTAGTTTTAGTAAAAATAAACCCAAATTCCAAAAATGTTTCAAATTTTCAACTTTTTTTTTTTTATACGTAGTGAACTAGAGTGTCTTTAAAAGTATTTGGGTTATTGAACAACATATGTACGTTGTATGTTATGCAGTTTTTTTAGTTTAACTAGACCTACAACTTAAATAACTCGACTAATAGAGTAGATAAATAGAGTTCAACTAACTGAGCTGGTGGAATTTTTTCCGCACTAAAAAATATGAGAATTGATTGATTTTAATGTATATGGTAAAACTCGGTAATAAAGTCGAAAATTGAATTAGTGTCATTATTTTTGCTCGAAGTGAAAAAATAGGTGGTCTATCAAAAAGGTTGTAGTCCTGATAAATGAAAAAGTTAAAAATTATTATGTATTCAAATTACATATATGTAAAATATAATCAATTCCCTACTTCCTAAAACCTTTTTCAACTCCAACAAACCACTATAAATATTTTTTTTTTCAATAATTAAAATTATCCCATATAATTTTAATATTACCCAAAATAATTTTTGTTCATTAATTACTCGAAATCTGACCTTCAACTGACGATAAAATCAAAACAAAACAATGCACAGAGTACTGAAGCTACGGAACATGCAGCTCCAGAATTCACCTAACGTATGTGGCATGAATACACTTAAGAAATTTTTAAAAGTCTTTTAAATAGTATCAAGCGGTTGCCCGTCTGTAGACGGACCTGCCTGCTAGAGGGTTAAGTATACCATTTTGCAAACGTATTCGTTTAAAATCGGATATTCAACTGCTATAAGGCTGGCACTAGAATCTTGAAGGGTTTTCGGGTTCTAGCCCTTCATTTGAAAAACTAAGATCCAGCTAATGATTGAATCACAGAGTTGTCGGTATTTAAAATTCTTCATAAAAAAAAATGCACTAAAAACAATGGATGCGTGCAAGGCACGCAACATATTTGATGTGTAAACAGTTAACGTAACTGAATGCCATAAACATAAGCTCACATATGTATAACGGTATATAGGGATTTGATGTATAATCGATATGCTTAGGTAAATAATTCAAATTAAAACAATTCTTTTATAAACTTAAAAATTTATGAGATATCATTATCTTTAATATATAATAGCCCAATTCACTATAAATTGCAAATGGTCTTGCATCATTGCAAATGCAAATTTTTATTCCATATCGCATTTATTTGTTGCTGTGGTAGCAGAAATATTTTGCACCAAATCGTGAATAGGGCTGATATGTTGTAGTTGCATTATTTTTCTTTTACTCAATGCATCGGGCACGAAATGTTCACATATACGCAGCTGCAATTGCATCTTTTTTTCCGCGCTTTAAGTTTTTCTTCCTGTCGATTTGAAATTTTATTAGATGTGAAAATTTTACATAAGTGCTTTTCGCATTTAACCTTAGAAAGGCAACAGGGGTGACCAGTCACCCCACTACTTATTAAAAGCACAGCAAAGAGATTTGCCTTAACTGCATTTAATAAAAATAAGAAACAATGTATTTCTATTGAAGTAAATAATTGATTTTATAAAAAATATGTTTGATTTTTTCTGTTTAACATTTTTGCTATTTACATAGAAAAAAAGTGTTACCTTTCTAAGGTTAATGCACAAAGCAAAATTTTTATAATGCCGTGGTTTGCTATCATTATCACTACATTTTGTTTATACATTTATTGAAACCTAGATTCCTTATTACTTATCATTTTCTATTGTTTTTATATTTTAAAAATATTTAATTTTAATCCAATCTAACTAACCGAATTCAAAACCTATCAAACGCCTGTGTTTGCTACGGCGACCTCTCCGCTTGTATGGTATAGTCGATCTCCACACGTTTAACACCAACAAATAATTCTGCCACGAATAAATATGTATGTGAAAAAATAAACATAAACAAACAAACCCCGCTTGTATTTTAATTTCTCCCTCTCTTCTTCTCTTTGTTGTTTAGAGTAGCACAGTAATGCCGCGCAGTAGTGTGAGCGAGAGGAGAACTGGACGTTGCAGTTATCTTACGTTACAGTTATTCTTACATTTTACACATTTTTCAAATTTTTGCCCATACCGTAAGCTGAAATGTTTCACATCAAAAATGTACTCTAAAAGTTACACACAGAAACACTCAGACCCATAAGGTGATCATGAGCCCGTTTTCCCTTATATCTACATACATTCATACATACATACATACATACATAAGTGTGTGCATTTTTATTTATATGCTGAAATTGTCAATTTATATTTTACTTTTTACTCCATGTAGTACTCGTACATAATCCCTTTGTCCATTACCTACTTTTTTACACTTTTTGTGTGCATTTTTCATGAACACTGCTCTCAAATCATTCAGCCATTCAACATTTCGTCGATATGTGAAAGGGAATGAGAATTAATGATGCAACATGCAAAAATGTATTTGCACTTTCAGTTAAATGCGCTTTTTGTGGTATTTATCCACTAGTTGGTTTTTTTTTAGTTCGGTTTTGTGTTTTGTTTTTTTGCAATTTATTCATTCATATTTTTGGGTAGAGTATTAAGTTGACACGCCTCAATTAATTCCCATTAACACGTTTTCATATTTAAACGATTAATTTCAAAATTGTAGCGAGGATTTTATTTCATTTATATTATAGTTGCATTGCGAATTTATTTATACTTGTATTTATATTAAATTAGAATGAGTTTTAGCCCAAATATGGCTAAAGTGGCCAAAAACTCATTAATTTTGAAATAGTAAAGGAATGCAAATTTCTTGTGAATTTTGTTGAGTGGCTGAATTAAATTGAAACCGTTACATATTCTTTTACATTTACATAGATTTCTAATGAACTTGCAAGGTTTATAACCTTAATGAGGGGCTGGTTTAAGTCACAGCTTATAAAAGTGAATAAATTAATTCTTCCTGTTTTAAATTCCGATACCAATATTTCGAAAATTAAACAATATATTATCAAATGTAGTATACTTTTATTACCTTGGAAATAAAAAATTAGTTAAGCTTTTGAAATATCCCTAAATTCCTAATTTCAATTCAAAAATTCTGACAACGCTAGAACTATATTTAAAAAAAACGCTGCTATAAATTTATAAAATAAATTAAAAATACTTTTGGAGTTAACGAAAAAATGAGTATGCAATTGGGATAGACTTTGCGAAAAATTAAAGATAAAAAGCTGAAAATTGTTGTATTTTCGAAAATCAAAAATATATTAGGTAGATTGGATTCTTCATTCGTATTAATTCAGCATGTGTCATTAGTTTTCGATAGTTTTTTAGGAGACTATGAAAATTAAATCTAGATGCTAATTTTTAAAGTCATGACTTAAGTTCATATCAATTTCGTTATTTGAAGTTATATATAAACAGGTTAATGAACAAATGTAGTCATCACAACAACAATGTATATAGAGACGGGCAAATCAGATGGCCGTTTTGGAATCCGCCACAATTCCTCATCAGTGATCTTAGTGATAGTTCTTAATCTTTCAATATCCTATATAAGCTACTAATATTTGAAATCATAACCCAGAAATATCTTCACTGAATAGATATATTAGTTTTGATAGTTATGAAAATTAGAAAAATCGGCGACGGATACCTGGGGACGTCCCCTTGTTGGTCAAAATTAATGTTACAGTTATAAAAATTAATCATAATGCTGAATTCACATTACAGTATATTTTATTTATGTGGGAAGGCTGCTATTTCCTTTTAGTAACCGTTAACCGTTATATATTTGACTTTTATGTCTTTGGTGTCCCCTAGTGAAATTTTCTGGCAAATATTTTTGTGGAATATTTTAATCTTTAAATGTCTCTTTTGAAAGGACTTTTGAGGTTTTCATCAAAAACGGGGTTAAATTGTCCCATTAAGAGAAGAACTAAAGGGTTAAAATGTTCTACAGAAATCACCCTCGTAAAATTCCACTGTACAACTTTGCCAATAAGATTTTTCTCAGACATTAATTTATAACACTTTTTGCACTTAGTATTCAGCTCCTATGACCCACTGTAAAAAGAAACTGAGATGTACTGGACTATAAGTTTGTTTTACAAAAATGGTCTATACAACATACCATTTCAGGACTATAGGTTGGCTATTCTGTTGCAAAAATGCTGTTGGACTGTGTTATTAAAGATTTTCACTGACTGCAGAAAATTGGCCTGCAATTTTGCTAATAGCTTTCCTACGACATAAGCCTGTAACTGTAGGCCGAATTTGACCAGCAGAACGAAAATACGCAGCTTTAACCCTCTGCAACGTAATGGGCAAACGTTGGCTTTTTCAAATAGCGGTAGGTACTTGGATATTATTCAGGATTCTAAGCTGAATTGGAAACTGAAGACGGAATATTGGATATTAAAGTTGAGTATCGCGTTTTATGTCTAGATGGGAAATAGGGTCTCCAACTAAAATCAACCTTGTGGATGTACAAAGCGATCCAATCTTAACGTACGGAGCCATGATGTGGGGCTTTTAGAACCTTGGTTGAGTAGTCCTCAGCAAGAACTATACAAGAAGATCAGCAGCCCTCAATATTCTTATGCATCTGATCTCAATAGATCTGTTGAAAAAAAAACAAAAAATGGACTACATCATTCCAACTGTGATTTTCAATAGGAACTTCATGATATACTTGCCTTCCCGGAAGGAATAGAATTATGGCATGATAACTGGTAATAAGTTTGAGAACACAGTATTCACGAACGTGTTCAAGATGTACTGAGGCATTGAAGCAGGAAGTTTCTTCAGGGAGACTAGGCACTAATCGATAGGTTCGCCTCCCTAATTCAGCTAGTGCATTCCAGGCGGAAAAATTAAATAAATATGGAGGAGTGCATGATGCTAGAAGTAGATCATATGTTTAAAACCATTATAGCTATACTATCAGATAGCCCGGCTACAACTATTGCTCTTGATTTGACTGCTACATATCAAATCCAGCAAAATAGTGCAGAGAGAGCCTTACAGATCTAACCCGATTGCATCACGTTTCTATAATTTTACCTCTCCACACATTGGAATATAAAGAGCAACGAAAAGGCAGACGAGTAAGAATGGAAGGGATCAACCCTGCAGGAATCCCAGCAATAATAGCAAATGCTATTCATGCCATCAAGCTCAGTCAAAACTGAAATTCCAAAAAAAAAAAAACTTGTGAGGGCCAATTGTAGACGGAATAGATTAAAAACTAGTACCTGCAGAGCGTTATGGCCAAACTACAATTGAAAGAGAGCATTACAAATTAACAAAAACCAAAAGGATATATCAAGATTGACAGCAATCATTGCAGGCTTCTGGCCTGTTGGTAAGCAACCGATCAAAGTGCGAATTCTGTTCAATACCTGTCAAAACCCGGAGGAAAAGGAAACTATATTTCATTTTCTCTGCGAATTTAGATTGAACCAAAGCAAAAACCTTAGGCAAACCATACAACAGGAACCTCGGGGATTTATCTGAAATATGCACGAACGAAATAATAAATTTCTTAAAGCTTTCGGGATGGAAATGGTCCCACCGTAAGACCAAGAAATCACCCACCAAAACAATCAAATGAGGATGTGGTATGAAAACAGTACACAATCGTTAATTGGATTCGATGTTCGAACTACCAATTTAACCAATCAACCAATGCGCAGTCGAATTTATTGACCTCCTAGTTGTAGTAAATTAAAGGATTAATGAAGTTTTTCCCGTAGAAACGACTACCAATGAAAAAAGAGAATAATAAGATACCATTTTAACCTAAATAATTTTTAGTAACAGGAAAAAATTAAAATCTGTAGAAAAATCATACTACTTAAATATCAAGTTTTAAATTTATATTTTTTTTTACTGTTTTTAACTGTGGTTAGTAAAAAATTTGGACAAGCAAACATTTAAACTTGAATTTTATTTAAATGCAATTAAGCCCAAAGGCCACGGACAAACATTTTCATTTTCATTCTCTATCAAAAATCTATGTACGTCAACACCATAGCAGAGTCTAACTAAAGAGACACATGGGGGAAATCACATGATTGCGTATTTTTGGGGCAACAACAGTCGATAGCAGCAACAACAATAACAATGTTGTTGTGTTCGAATTTGAAATGCAACATGAATGCCAAATGAAATCGTTTATGATCAATGTGAATTTGTATGAGTCCTGTATATTTCTGTCTGTCTGCATGTTTCTATGTATCGTTGCCTTAATTTGCTAAAGCCCTAACACGCATTTTTCAAATTTTACAGGAGAAGCGACAAAATATTTTGGTATTTGGAGTACTGCTTCAAGAATTTGTAACTTAAACTGAATGAAAAGATCGCAAGTTTTCGGTGTAAGTCTCTAAAATTTTCGATACAGAAGTGGACACGTTTTATCACAATCCTTCAAAACCCCAATATTGAAAAATTTTATATTAGTGCCTTAAGGCAGCGGTATGTATGTGTATATGCTTGCAGGTATGGGTGTGAGTGAGCAAAATAGTTTATTAGTGTTATATGTTGAGAATGAATTGACAGTAGCCACAACAGCTACGCATATCCAGAGATAGCAATAACAATAATACGTTTTGATATCGCAAAATATAATAAGAAAAGCATTACTTAAAACATTGATTCACAATTACTACAGATTTTATTTCTATGGGGGAAGGGAGGAAAGTAATTTTAAGAAGGGAACTTATGTTTTTAAAAGCATGTACATACGTGTAAATATCATGTTCAGAACTATTTACAAATATTTTTCAATAATTTAAATATTTAAGTTACAAAAATCAAATCTTTAGTGGTAGTGGAAATAAAATCACACTACCACAAAATGTTAAATGGTAGCGTAAATCAAATAGTACTGACACGAAATGTTTAGTGGTAGTGGAAATAAAATTTCACTATCACTAAAGATTTAGTGGTAGTGGAAACTACAGTGCAATCAAAATTTAGTGGCTAAACACTCAGTGCAGTTAATAGCCGTAACCACAGAAAGAAAGCGGATGAATTAGCGAAGGAAAAACTAAGAATAAATTTTCTACAAGGCGCAGAACATTAATATAAATCCAAAAAAAATCAAATTTTCATACTAATATTTAAAAAGTTTTATTTTAATAATTTTTAGTGTTATGTAAAGCAAATTTTTAATTTTTTATTAGGCCATTCAAAAAAATTCAATTTGAAAAAAAAAACAGCTACGTAAAACTTTAATTGTTTATAACAAACTATAAAATTATTATTTTACAAATTTCTTTTGATGTGTAAACGTCTAGAGCGGCGGTATAAACAAATTTTATATGGGAGTGAAATGACAGATTATTTTATCCCATCCCTAAAAGCTCGCTGTATTTTTTTTATTTTATGCCTAAAAACTCACTATTTTAACCATAAAATCACACTACACTAAAGTGTAGTCAAGGTCACTGTAAGCAGTGCTACATCCAAAAAACATATACAGGGGGCTCGGAACTCTATCCCCCCTGACAACGATTCTCCACTACTTTATTTATTTATAAAATAATAATTAATATACATTCTGTCAAATAAGTACCCGGAAATTCTCATTTTAAATTTTCCCTCTGAGAATATTTCAAAAATTTTTTTTCCCAGGTTGGCACAACTGTCAACCACTATTCTGTAAATTTTTATTGCTATGTGTCATTTAGTTTGGTTACGGCGTCATTAAGAACAAGTCAACCTTTTGTGTGCGTTGCGATTTTTACTATGGATAAAAATATCGAACAAAGAGTTTGTGTGAAATTTTGTGTTTCAAACGAAATTTCTTGTGCCAAAACGTTGGAAATGTTGAAAAAAAAACATTTGGTGATTCAACTATGTCGAAAACTCAAGTTTACGATTGGTATAAATCGTTCAAAGAAGGGCGAGAAGAAGTGAACGATTTGCCACGTTCAGGACGGCCTTCGACCTCTTCAACTGAAGAAAATGTCGACAAAATAAAGGAAATGGTGCTCGAAAATCGTCATTATAGTTTGCGAGAGATAGCCCAAGAAATGAACATGTCTCATGAGACCGCTCGTCATATTTTGGTTGATGTTTTGGGTATGCGGAAAGTCTCAGCGCGATTGGTGCCAAAAGATCTGAATTTTCTTCAAAAAGAGAATCGCAGTAAGGTGGCTGAAGACATGCTTGAACGCGTAAATTCCGATCCAACGTTCATCGAACGCATCATAACTGGTGACGAGACATGGGTTTTCGAGTACGACATGCAAACAAGTCAACAATCATCGGAATGGCGCGCCAAAAATGAGCCGAAACCGAAATCGCAACGCACACAAAAGGTTGACTTGTTCTTAATGACGCCGGAACCAAACTAAATGACACATAGCAATAAAAATTCACAGAATAGTGGTTGACAGTTGTGCCAACCTGGGAAAAACATTTTTTTGAAATATTCTCAGAGGGAAAATTTAAAATGAGAATATCCGGGTACTTATTTGACAGAATGTACTGCATACTTTCGGGTTGGAGTCTCTTTGAAGAAACGATAAGATTTTTGGAACAGGCTTATGGTGAGCATGCTCCAAGCCAAGACACATGAGAACGTTGATTTAATAAATTTCAAAGTCGTTATTTTGGCGTCAGTACCACCAAAACCGTGGAGGACCATAGAAAAAAATCGAAGGGGGGAGCTTTTTTTTTTTTTTTTTTTTTTTGGATGCGCCCTGGAGGTGAGGAATCTTCATAGATACCCGTAGTCCGTACTATTGGCATGCACGATTCACATACTGACTGGATCTGATACCGTTAGGTATTACTTCGCGGGGCTGGTTAGCCTTTAGGCTGTTATCGTCAAGTCTGCTCTCCTAAGACGTTCAATTCTCCTTGGGTCATTTTGCACATTCGTGATGAAGCCACTTATTTCTGACCAGTCTTCCTCCGAAATTGTCCGAAAACCACTTATTGTTCTTAGAGCGCTCAGCCTGTATACACGTGACAGTTTCTTTCGGCACTCCTTTGCCACCAAAGCTCCAGCCCAGATTGGAGCAGCGTAAAGCAAGACTAAGCTTACTACTCTAGACAGTAACACCCTTCAACCATATCTTGGTCCACCAATGTTTGGCATTATTCTAGACAGCACGAAGGGGGGAGCTGTCGACTATGAATTGCTAAAACTTGGTAAAACGATTACTGGTGAACGATATCGACAACAACTGATCAAATTGATCCGACCATTGAAGGATATGTTCAAGGACATAATAAAGTAATTTTGCAAAATTAAAATGCTCGACCCCATGTTGCACATTGTGTTAAAAACATCAAATCGGACTTTTTACCCAGCCCGCTGTTATCACCAGACTTGGCACTTTCCGACTATTACTTGTTTCGATCGCTGCAGAATGAACTTTTGGAACAGCACTTCAATTCGTACGAAGATGTAAAAAATTGGTTTGATGGATGGTTAGCCTCAAAAAATGAGAAGTGGTATTGGGACGGAATCCATCAATTGCCAGAAATATGGTGAAAAGTCATAGCTAATGAAGGCAAATATTTTTATTATTGAAAACTGCATTTCATATTTATACACCTAAAGTACTGTTCAAAATTATAGCGCACCTAGTACTCACTATGTTTAAAGCTGAATAACTTCGGCATGAATCCAGAAAAATTCTTAGGGTTTTTTTTTTAATTGTGAAACTCTATTTTATTCTATATTAGTTTGAGAAATAAAGATGATCTAGTTAATTTGTAATATTTTATTAGGAGCATAAAATTTAGTTTTTAGTATGAAGAAAGGTAACCTCTGTATTTGTTAGCACATCAATATATAAATTTCCGAAATGTGTTGTAAATTATTTAAAAAATTACTGATTTTAGGGACTCCAAGTAATATTCAGTTAACTTGAAGGATTTGTCTATTTAGGAAGTTTTAATTCTAACTTTAAGACCATCGTTATAATTGTACTGTCTTCTTAAGTTATTCTCTTTACGCTGAAGCCACCCCCAAATGTTTTCCGTAATGCTTGATTAGTGCAACTATTGAAGCCAAGACAAAATTTGAGAATTATGGCTTACATTATCCGATTGCATGATGCATGATTCGGAGGGTTATCATATTGAGAAATCCGAGCTATTCACGGAGATTAGATGTGCGATTTAAGGCAAACATTTGTTTGAAAAAAATAATTTGGGCAACCTTGATTCATCTATAATAAATAAGTGAGCAAAACTTTCAAGAAGATTTCAGGTTGAAGAAAGCCCACCTCTTTGTAATGTATTCCAATTGGTTTTTATACCTAAGTGTGGACTCAAGGAAAAATATAATTCAATAAAAACTATCTGTTAAATTTGCATGCTTCTTAATTAAAATTTTATTTCTTCTAAGTTCCTCTGTTAAAATATCAAACATTTTATATTTCAATGATAATCCTTTGCTATGCTCGAATTGTAAAGTGATCAAAATCTAGAATACACGGTAGCGTTGGTCACAAAAAACATCTCACTTAAGTTTATCTTCACAAAATATTATAATAATAATGCAAAGTGAGATATTGCCCCAAAACCATTTGAAGGCACATTTTGTTGGGTGGGCGGCGACTAGTGAGCGCAATGACTGTTAGACTAGAAGCATCTCTTGTGGCAACCTTTTTCCTTATTCTTCCTACTTCTTGTATGTGTGAGTGTATGCGCGTGAAAACTTGACTGTGTGATAAAGAAAACTTTACATTTTAGTCACGTCATTTTTTGTTAATTTTTTTTTTCTTCATTTAAAATTCCCACAAGCGTACAAAGCAAACTGGCGTGTGCTCGCTAGGCTCAAGGATCTAAGATAAAAAAAATATGTATGCACATACATATAAAATTGTTGCCTCTACTTTATCCCATAGGTATGTACATAAGCTTAAGTATATACACACTCATAGAGATGCATGTATACATATGCACGTACATATCTATGTACATACTTACCTACACTCACAACCATTTATAATTACTTGTGTATGCACGCAAAAGCGCAGTAATGGCAATATGTACTGTATATAGCAGCGGCAGCAGCAAACCAACAACAACAGCTTCAGCAACAACAGCATCAGCAACAACAACAGCAGCAACAACAACAACACAAACAACGTTATCTCGTTCATGTTAATCAAGTGTAATTAGGGAAATTTCATTAAAATGTTAAATGAGTGCGGAATTCATTTTGAAGACGCAAATTGTTGTATGTTGCTGGATTCTTGCTATTTGTGTTGCTCTTGCTGTTTTTGTTGTTGGTGGTGGTAGGGTTTTTTTATTTTGTAAAAAGTTTACCCATTGCATGGAAAAGAATAATTTTTTTCATTTGTGGATTTATTTTATTTTTTTTTCGTTTTCTTTTCCTGTGCATTGGGCAACTAATAATAATAATTATAATAGTAATACTTACTTAGGCACTTGCAAAATGAAGAGCAGGACTCTTGGAAAAAAGGACATTCTACCTCTGAGTGTATGCACCTTACTTATCTAGGAAAAACTTACTCATATTATTCTTATCGGCAAGTATAGTTGGCCTAATAAAGTTAAGTGGTCATTTGCATTATCTTTTGAATTGCATTTGCTTAAATTTTTGTTTTGTTTACCTTGTAGGCGTAAAAGTGCCTTTTAATTAGTTACTATAATTATACTTAGTTATCATTTAAAGGTATCTAAGTACGATTAAAGTAGGTGTTTTAAAAAAGGGACAACAACATTTTCAAAAAAAAAACTTAAAAATATTTTGAAATATGCTTTGAACATAGTTTTCACATGTTAGCCAAAATTGTTTCATGCTATTCTCGAAAATATAGTTAGGTTGGACTCAACGGCAGATCCAGAAATCGAAAAATTCCTTCCCTTCCACTGCTTTTGAATTATGATTACAAGATATTAGCGTAGTTGAAAAATTTTCGCAATGCATTTATAAAATATTAAGAGGGAAAGTTTCTGAAGACCACTCAGTCACTCAGACCAAAGTCCACCTGTAATTAAAATGAATATAAACAAGAACATACTCGATATAATAAAAAAGATTTCATACCACTAAAATAAATAGAAAAAAAATATTCGAATAGATCTACACTCAGAGAAAAAATGGTCTAAAATCAAGCCCATTTGTTGATGAAAGTCTGCTGAGCTTGAAAATTCTTAAGATACGAACGAAATTATTATTTTAATACTGGCAATTAGGTTCTTATTTTACAATTGTTTTTCCTTTTTCAATTTCAAAATTCGAATTTACTCTATCCCCAAAAGATATCAATAGAAAGCTTATGGAATTTTTTAATAATTCGTTTTTTTTTATTAAAAAATAAATAAATGAGTTTTCATACCGTTGAGTTTTCATGCGACGTATCCAGCATTGATCACTTATTTCGTTTCACTTTTGCTCTGCACATATTTCGTCTCGCTTTTGCTCTGAAAAATATTTGTGTCGCTTTTGCTCTTAAGTAAAATTATTCCATTTTTTTCTGAAAGTAGAAGTTAAACCACTTTCAGTAGTGTGGGTGGAAAAAACAAGGCAACAGGGGGATGTTTGAATCAAAAGAAATTTGATATTCTTGAGAGACAACATCCCGAAATTGTTTTTCTGAGGGACAGCATGCAACCAATGTTCAGTTTTGTAAAACGATTAAAAACCGAACTTAGTAACAAAAAGGAATGAGAATGTATATCTGAAACGTATAAGATATACCACCACTTGATTACATGGTATACGGACGGTTCATTCACTTGCGAAGGAACCGGAATAGGGATACTAGTATTTTTTAAGCGGAAATATACGTAATTAATAGGGGTGTATACTTTAACCTCAAGAGCAACTACAGGAATTAAAACATTGCTATGCTAACCAATAGAAGGCAGTTAAATCTCACCATGGTGATGGAGTATCTTGAAAAACTATATACTTGGCTTGGCTTACATAATCGGGTTTGAATTCTGTGGGTTCCAGGGCATATTGAGATTGAAGGGAACGAAATTACTGATGTAGTGTAAAGAAAGGAGCAGTGACTTCCTTCGTAGGTCCAGAGACCATTCAGTGGAATGGGAAAAGGAACTTACGCTTTATTGGTTAGAAAAGAGGAAGGAAAGCAAAGGGAACTATACTGGGAAAATAGACCAGGATTAGAACATCAAAGACAGTTATGGGGACAATTAACCTAAAACGCTTTAATGTATGAATTTGTTTAAGAATAGTTTAAGAATCATTACAGGAATTCTAACAGGTCATTGTAGATTAAATTGTCATCTAACAAAACTAGGAATTGTGTCCAATGACTCTTGTAGATTTTGCGGAGAAGTTAAGGAAACTGCGAAGTATGAACCTGGGGGAACATCAAATATCAGATGCTAATCTAAGCTCCACAGAAATAGGTTTAATACTAAAATTTCTATAGGAGGCTGGACTTATGGAAATACTATAAGTCCACCAAGGGGCACAATAGATCTGATAGGTCGCAGTATACTCCCACTAATTATAATAACCCCTTAAGACAGTTGTTATTAATTTAAGATATTACGGTTTTGAATTAAATAGCGACAGAGCAATTGAGTAGCAACAGATTAATTACGACCGGGCTTGATTTTAGACCGGATTTTTCTCTTAGTATACAAATACATCAAACGGCAAAATCAATTTAGAACCATCCTTCCATGCTTACACACCTTAAGGACACTGTTGTGTTTCAAATCTGAATTCCAGTTTTGTCACTGACGGTATAAAACTTTACTTTTTGTTTTTTTCGAGTGAGGAGTTCAGAATCAATTTTGAGCACACTAGTAATTTGATTATTGTCCACAACTATTTAGTGGAGATTATTGGAAGAAATGAGTACACAACTTTTTTTTTCCAATCTGTTACAAAAACCCGGCCAAAAACCGTTTTTTTAAGACAATTCAGTTTCAGACAATGTTATGAAATTTTTCTAACAAAAAATTTGTATTCCTAAGAGACTTCAGTGTTTTAATTTTGAGCGGAAATATTGCACTACTACTACTACTACTATTATGACACAACACCCATGGAGGGCCTAGATTGAACTTTTCGCATCCATTCATGTTGCGTGAGTTATATTTATAAACAAATGGAAGGTACCTACAATTGTATGGCGAATCAAAATGGCGAGCTGAAAAGCTTTTCGTAGACAATTTTTACTCTTGGAGGTTCGCCAAGAGGTGGTGCCGTGTAGAAAAATTTTTATTTTCTATTTTTAAGTGAGGAAATATTTTATTTTTTTTTTCTCTGTTGAAAATTTCAGTCTACTTTTCCTTAAATGCATTTTTTTCGACGAAAGTCCTAACAAGTAGGTAATTACATTCTGTCAAATAAGTACCCGGAAATTCTCATTTTAAATTTTCCCTCTGAGAATATTTCAAAAATTCTGTAAATTTTTATTGCTATGTGTCATTTAGTTTGGTTACGGCGTCATTAAGAACAAGTCAACCTTTTGTGTGCGTTGCGATTTTTACTATGTATAAAAATATCGAACAAAGAGTTTGTGTGAAATTTTGTGTTTCAAACGAAATTCGAATTCGAAAATCGTCATATTTTGGTTGATGTTTTGGGTATGCGGAAAGTCTCAGCGCGATTGGTGCCAAAAGATCTGAATTTTCTTCAAAAAGTGAATCGCAGTAAGGTGGCTGAAGACATGCTTGAACGCGTAAATTCCGATCCAACGTTCATCGAACGCATCATAACTGGTGACGAGACATGGGTTTTCGAGTACGACATGCAAACAAGTCAACAATCATCGGAATGGCGCGCCAAAAATGAGCCGAAACCGAAATCGCAACGCACACAAAAGGTTGACTTGTTCTTAATGACGCCGTAACCAAACTAAATGACACATAGCAATAAAATTTCACAAAATAGTGGTTGACAGTTGTGCCAACCTGGGAAAAAAATTTGTTTGAAATATTCTCAGAGGGAAAATTTAAAATGAGAATTTCCGGGTACTTATTTGACAGAATGTATTCTTACATGCACCAATACTTCTCAGACTACGTCTGAAATAATTGCTGAAATAAGGGAAAAATATTCAAATCTGATTATAGTTTAAGCTAATATGTGCAACTTCGTGAGCTACATATAAGTATGTAAGCAGTCTATCTTGTTCAGTGTTTGAGATCTCATAGACATCGATTAAGAATGGTGAGTGTAAACATAGAAACCATGCTCTAGCTTGAGTTGGGCATGCTCTAGGCTGTGTTGTTTTGTTTTGTTCTTAGGCCAAAATTTTCTCGTAACAAGTGAAGAATCAGTACTACCTTTTATTTTCAGATTCCCAGCAGTTAGTGAGAGAATATATCGCTCATTTACTAAAAGACTGTCATAAGTCAAAAAGCACGATTTTTGAGTTAATGATACAGAATTATTCATTATATCACGCTTCATATTGTGTAAAAATTTCATATTAATATCTTGCATACTCTGCGCATGAGGATTATAAGATTTCTTTTTTTTTCTGCAAAGTGGGAGTCAATTGAAAACTTTAAACGCGTTTTCTGCAAAATCGCGTTTTTTGAGTTATGACAGTCTTTTAGTAAATGAGCGATATCCATTCTAAACGAGCTCAGTTTGAACTGTTTACGCCAGTGCAGCGCCTAGAATAGATTCAAATCGGGCTAATTCACTCGTTTCACCATTCTTCAACAATAATAACTTTTTTTTTCAGAGTGAAGCAAATTAAAAATTGCTTCATTCTAGCCTTCTTTGGAAAAACAATATCCTATGCAGAAATAAAAATTTCTTGAAATTTATTTACTCATGCTACAGAATAGTGATTAACACTTTAGATGAAAATACTAACGATAACATTAAACTCGATGCCACAATCTTGATGTAGATAAGAAGAATTCACAACCCGTACTTGCATTATTTACTCTGCAAAACTAATTTCCATTTACATAAAGTAAAGTGTAATTTTACTACTGATTTTTAGTTTTTATAAGAAATAAGAAGAAATTCTAAACTTTTCCTAATTAAAACACCCAAAAAAAAAAAAATTATAAAAATTTCTCCAAAAATTTCTACTTCTTCTACGAAAATTTCTGCATAAATACACAAAAAATTACCTTCAAAAAAAGCAAAACATCTTAAGGCAAAAAATAGTAAAAAAATTTTTGTTGTTTATTTACAGCATAATTAAATAAATTGGAAATGCAATTATATTTAATTGTGTAGTTAGTAGTGACGAAGAGAGAACGACAATGAGGAAAACGAAATAGTAAATTTCAATGAGGCAAAGAAAGCGTGTTTAAGCACGAATTCGAAACAATATTTTTAATGATTTTCAACATCTGTCAGATAGCGAAATAGTCAGACAGTCATACACACACATACATACACAGATAGAGTCAAACAGTCAGAAAATGTCACAAAGATGTAGGAAATGGTAGAAGGAAATTTGCAAAAATGCAAATCATGAAAACTGTGCAATAAAAATATTAAAAAAAAAAGAAAAACAAATACACAACAACAAAAATAATAATAGAAAAATGATTCTTTAAATTGTTTTGAATATTTGAAACTTCTTGAGCATGAAATCTTGATTTGGTAACAGACAAACTTTTGCCGTTTGGTGCGGCTCATTCATACAACATATGCAGCAACAGAATTAGCAGCAGCAGCAACATGCATCTATGAGTTTCTTACCTACCCACAGTATGAGTGAGTGAGTATGACAAGCACATTGCGAACAACAATGACAAAGTGTCATAAAAGTTGAACGAACAACCTTAAAACTTCTACCGAGAAAAACTTAGGCTGCATTCCCTGCCGCACACATACAGTGTAACAAATTCATATGATTACTAAAATTGGATTATAATTTATGAAAATTAATTGTTCTAGAAAATTAAATATTTTATTTATAATTTCTTGAAAATATGGCATTTATGTATATAAAAGTGTAGATGGCATTGCTATCACTTCTATGGTTGGCATTCTCCAGATTAGATATTCTGTGATTTCATTTTTCGGATTTTAAAATTAAGAAGATTGTTCTATTGAATTACTATTGAATTACTAAGCCCCAATTTATAATAATATAATAATTTTAATTGCTAAATTCTTATGAATTATCCATCAAGCATTGATATTTATGTTTCTACTTGGTAAATATTGAGGTAATTTGTGGTTTACGGCATAAGAAGAAAAGCCAAAACATAAATAGTTGAATAATTGTCACTACAACTAATTTTGTACTATCTTTAATATCTCTCCTAATAAATCTAAATCTGGAAATATCTCATTAAAATTTTAACAGCGTATAGATTCGAATATGCTTAACGATTTGAAAGAAATAAATTAAATATCAGAGCTGTAAAAGAATGCAATCAATTGACGATATACATAAGTCACAAATGAATAATAATTTTTGATTGCAGTTATTGAATAACATATTTGATTCCAGAATAAAAAATGCAGTTGGATGTCTTTTTTGGAGTGGCCGATTCATTATTCATTTAGAAAAGTATTTTTTAGAGTAAAGGGAATGCAATCTTTTTTTTTAAATCATGAGACTTCAAATCTTATGACTCCAAAGTCATGACTGCTTTGAAGTCACTTGGAGTTACTTGGAGTCACTTGAAGTCACTTGGAGTTACTCCTATGGGTTTCACTTGACATAAAAACTGTTAATTTAGTTTAAATAAATTGATAAATAAAAAAATAAAAAAAAATTCAATTGACTCCAAGTGACTCCATTTGACTTCAAATCTCCAATTGACTCCAAATGACTTCAACTGACTTCAATTGACTTCAAGTCCCCAATTAACTCCAAATGACCTCAACTGACTCCTATTGACTTCAAAATCCCAATTGACTCCAAGTGACTTCAAGTGACTCCAATTGACTTCAAAATCCCAATTGACTCCAAGTGACTTCAATTGACTTCAAAATCCCAATTGAATCCAAAAGACTTCAAGTGACTCCAATTGACTTCAAATTGCAATTGACTGCAAATGACTGTATTTGAGTTCAAGGGTATTCAAGTGACTCCAAGTGACTTCAAGTGACTTCAAGAGACTCCAAGTGACTTCAAAGCAGTCATTACTTTGGAGTCATAAGATTTGCAGTCTCATGATTTCAAAAAAAGATTGGCTCTGAAAAAGACTTTTCTAAATGAATAACCAATCGGCGAATCCAAAAAAGACTTCCAACTGCATTTTTTATTCTGGAGTCAAATATATAATTCAGTAACTGCAATCATGAATTGTCGGTTATTAACTGTGACTTCTAGGTATTGCAATTAAATTGATTGCAATCTTTTACAGCTCTGTTAAATATATTCTAAGCGTACTTAAAACTTTGTAACAATATGTATTTTCTACACTTTACAGTGTGAAACAAAATCATAAATGAAAGAAAGTTTTTAGTGTCACATTTAAAAATAAAATCTAGATCCAATATGACACTATTAAAGTAAATAAAACTATTAAGATAAAAAAGTATATACAGGGGAACTAACAAAAGTTGACTAAGTTGATTGAAAGAAAACAGAAAAAAAAATTTAATTTCACATTTTCAATTTTTATAATTTTTTCTCTTCTACATAATTTCTAATAATTTTAATGCATTTCTTCTACCGTTTTAAAAAAACAAAAAAAAATTCTTTAAAATAATTGTTTCAGAGCAATATTTACAATTTTTGTGCTCTATACCATAGATTATTTCTGGGTGTTTTTCGTAGAACCAAGCTTCATCACCTGCTAAGATTTTATTGAAAATGCTAGACCCTCCGTTTTTGTAATTTTGTGAAAAATGTTGAGCAAAACGAACACGTTTCACTTTCTGAAAATTATTCAATTTTTTCATGATCATTTTATAATATTCGTGACACTTCTAAGATATTCATTAGCTTTCATTTCTGGGTGGAGTCGGTCTTCGCAAATTTTCTTCGAAACCACTTGAAATCAGTCCCAATTTTATTTTCAAAAAAAAAATGTTTTGCCTTCCAAATTTTTTTATTTTTGATTAGAATCTTTGGTCTATTCATACATACAAAATTTTCTCAAGACGAAACATACATACATATATTCTACAATCTATTTATCAAGTGCAAAATGAAGAAAAATTCAGAAGACCTCGAACCGAACCTATTTTGTAAATTTTAGCTCGAACGCGCTTATAGCTCCGGAGATGATGCTTGCACACTTGCACCAACGATTAGTAATATTAGATTATTTAAATTGCATTTCCTTTCTGAAATTCGGTGTAATTTCCATTGAATTATATTACAAATAAATAAGCCGTGTCCCCCATGTTTTCTAGATCAATTCGTATACTCGTTTAAAATAAAAATTAATATTTAATTAAAATTACTCATACCACCCGCATCCCATATAATGAATTTATAATAGTTCATTAAATAGTCCATGTGATCCTCACACACCATCATTTCGTCAACATTGGAGGATGTCATGCATGCCCAGACCTAAATGGTGCCATCTACATGCTTTACAGTCGGCATTATACTATTCGCTAGTTCTTCTTCTTACTTAAGTGCAGCCAGGGGTTTCAAAAGTCAATAAAGTTGGAAAAAAATTACTTTGCTATTTAATAATTTTTCGCAGTGCAAACATATTAGGGAATAACATTTTTTTCTACTTTTAAGAGAATAATTTAGTTTGAGCCCTTTGGCGATTTGAACTTAATATTTCAATTTAGGCCCATAGGACCGCACTTAACTCGAAATTCTTGGTCATTCCATTTGATTATTATTCGACAATAAAATAACTTAAATTGCTAACGAAAATCAATAATTCTTAAACTTCTAATAAAAAAATGCATTATTTCGAAAGAATTTAGATCTAACATGAGATTCGATGGAGATTTTTTACTAGCTAGTGCCTTATTAGTTATTGTAAATAACATTAAGGAGTTTTTCGAACATAATTTTCAAAAACAGTGATTTATAAGCGATGCTTATGTTTGTTGTTTTTTCGCATCGTAAATACTTAATATATATTAAAAATAAATAGTGATTGAAAATGAGTTTAGAAACTATTGGATCATAAAAGGCTACTTTAAAATTTTTAATATTTTAGCAGAATTTTGAAAATTTGTTTAAAAAATTTTGCGATTCTGCATCGAGAAATTTATTTAATTGTAATAACACAGCCACAAAAAAAAATGTTTCGAGTCCGGGGGCCAAATTATGTTTAATATATGTTTTTGGAGTCGCTGAGTCCGAATCCGAGGTCCAAAAAAATCCAAGCACGTCAGGGTTCTGACATAACCTCAAAAAACTTCATAAAAAAAGGTTTTTTTCGGATCTGGAGATACCATATTTACCATAGGTTTTTGGGATAACTGAATCCGAATCCGAGGTCCAAAAAACCACATCATGTTAGGTTTTTGACTTAGCTTAGCTTAGATAACGAGGTATTTTGCAGTTTATGTCGAAAACTTGACATGCTGGGGTTTTTTAGACCACGAATTCGGATTCAGCGACCCCAAAACATATAATGAACATGGTCTGACCCCCGGGCTCGAAAAAAATTGCATGAGGTTTTTTGAGGTTATGGCAGAACCTTAACGTACTAAGGTTTTTTGGACCACGGTTTCAGATTCAGCGATACCAAAAACATATAGCAAACATGGTTTGACCTCTAGACCCGAAAAAACATTATTTTGTGTGCGGCGTGTAATTATCAAGTACATTTTTTTCGTCGGTGGTTTAGCATAGCAAAAACCTCAAACGTTGTGTTGCCGCAACTCTCCGTATTTAATGTTAATAGAATAAAGCAAATTCGTTAATCTTTAACAATAAAATATAATCCGGAAAAAATTGTATGCCAAGTACAAGATAATGCTTCAAGTAATCCAAAATAAAGTTTGAAAAATCAGAAATTGAAGTTAAAACTTTATAATCTTAAATTTCTACTTTTTTTTAAAATTATTTTATGCAACTGTAGAAACTCCCGATTGACCACGTTCAACTGAAGCTTTAGTTAAGAAATTATAAAAATTATCTTTAGTGCTATTCCCCATCACAATTAAACAATAATTTTAAAGTTAAATACGTTAAGTGTGTGCTACATAACTCATTTAGAACAAAATGCTATTCCGGACACAATTCCGAACAGGGGTTTCTATTCCGGACGTGTTGTCTGCATACAAATATGTCGCTATTATCTACCCAGTTTGATAGAATTCTACCAAAACGCCAACACTGGTGCCCAAGTCGTAATCACTTCTGCTATATTTGTGGCTTATTTGCACTTACAAAAAGTATTGTTACGGGTTTTAAAGATTTTTTAGTTGTTCCGAACTTATGGTTAGTGTTGATTCGATACCCACATTGTATTGAATAAAAGTATCGATGCTACCGAAAATATCGGAAGAAAGTATCGAATATGTACTTGTATCGAATACTCGTTTAAAGAGACAAATTATTATATTTTTAAGTGGTTGTCAAGGAAAACATTCAGGCCAGAACCTACAGTTTGCACTACTCAACACGAGTTTTTCGCCAATAAATCATGTTTTTGAGATATTTCCACTGAAAACACGTGAATCATATAGAAATGACGTTAATTTAATTCAGCAAATCGCTAGAAAATTTATAACAGAAGGAAAACTAATCAACAGATTAAAGATTGTTAAAAATATTTTATTTTAATGAAAAGGTTTCAATAAACATTGTGTTCTACATGCATGCCCGGAAATATCTTCTAGAACTTCAATACTGTACTGCAATATTGTCATACATTGAAATATTGCAATATGAACTGAAATATTTTGAATAACTCTGCAGTAACAATTTGAAATATATTATTGATTGCTGTAAAATATAGTAAAATTATCCATAATTTTAAATATTGTATAGCAATATTTCAGTTTTTTAAATAAATATTTTCCAAAAGTATCGAGTATCCGATACTGACCCTTTTTTCCGATACCAAGTAAAATACTTATGTTATGGCATCGAGTAAAAAAAGTACTTGAATCGAATGAAAAGTATCGAGTTTTTACTTGTATTTACTTGTATCGAATCATCACTACTTATGGTACGTGCTAGAAGTGATCTGAGAGTTTTGCTATCGTATTATGGAAAAATTTACCTATAATTTAGCTGCGACTAAATGATCACGTATCTGAATTATGCTAGTTTTGCTCAACAAAAGTTGTTGAATTACGATACAATACTCGAGAAAGAATTTAATCGAATGTTTTGTGAAATGATGAGTTGTAAACAATATTGAACTACACCTTCAGAGAACATATCAAGCTGTGAACAAATACCAATAGAAACATTGTTGATAAGAGAACAATCTCAGCCGGAATTTTTGCAAAGCGATTTTCAACGGCTTGGTTAGTGAAGCTAAATTTTAAAACATACAGTAGAAATAATTGATTCTGGTTTAAAACAATAGAATTTCCCGGCTGATTTCTACTTGCCAACGTGCTAATACGTAACGAATTAATAAATATCTTACTCTATAAAAGAATGCCTGGAAATAATTTAGCTATTTCAATGATATTGGCGCGTTGTTTGAAGTAATTTGACATTCACATATTCCAGAAGAATACAGAATTTTTCGTTTATATAAAGATTATATGACTTCATATTGGAAATTAAAGCGAGGTTCACGCCAAATTGGCACGCTTTGTTGTGGTCACCACGTCACCCCTAGTCATAAGAACAACAAATTTTTTACTGGGATTTGTTTACAATACCGTTATCGTTAGTTGATAAATTTTTCATATTAATTGATCGCAAGTTGGTGATTGTGTGCACAATGGAAGCTGCAAATAGAAAATTGATTGTGAACAAATTTATTGAAAATCCGTCGTGGTCTGGTTCAAAGATTGTGAAAGTGTTAAATATCTTTAAAAGAACGGTATGTAGAGTTATAAAACGATATAAAGAAACTCTTAGTGTTGAAAGAGCTAAAAAAGTTGTGAACAAAACGGGAACCACCAACCTAAAATTAAAGGCAAAGATCTTGAGGTCCATCAAAAGTAATCCCGGACTATCGGATAGCGATCGTGCCAAAAAATGCAATACCAGCAAAAGTACTGCTAGACGAATACGCATAAAAGCTGGGCTAAAGTGCTATCGTGCTATAAAATATCCAAATAGAACAGACAAACAGAATTTGCTGGCCAAAAAACGTGCTCGTCTTCTTTATAATAATGTTTTGACCAAATTCAATGGATGCATTATTGTGGATGACAAATCGTACGTAAAATTTGATCTTAAACAGCTTCCAGGTCAAAAATTTTATATGGCAACGAATAGTGGTAATGTACCCTCAAAATTCAAGTACATAAAAATGGATAAATTTGCAAAGAATGTAATGAATGGTGTGGCAGGCTATTTGCAGCTGTCCTCTTCTATGACGTCTGATATTTACATCAAAGAGTGCCTTTCGAAACGACTATTGCCATTTGTTCGTCACCACCATTCGCCAGTGAAGTTTTGGCCTGATTTAGCCAGTTGCCACTACTCTAAGAAAACCGTGGATTGGTATCAGACAAATAAAGTAGATGTAGTGACCAAATATATGAATCCACCCAATTGCCCCCAGCTTCGACCGATCGACATACTGGGCTATTACAAATAATAAGTTGAAGAAAAATGCAGGTATTGTCAAAAATGTGAATTCAATGTTACTAAAATGGAACCAAATAGCCGCAAAAGTATCCAGAGCGGATGTTCAAAGGTTGATGGGGTCCATTAAAAGGAATACCCGGAACTTTTTGCACAACAAAGAAATTTAAATCTTTTAATATTATAGTATTAAAACACAATATTAAACTTATCATTTAATGCATTATTTGTTATTCTGAGTGTTCTGGTTAAAAAGATACAGGTACTTTCCTGCGTGCCAATTTTGCGTGAACCGCGCTTTAATATCCATCAATTCCAATTGCTTACGACACTTGCTTGAAAATTATGAAAATATGAAGCTAATTCTATATGCCATAAGCTACTGCAAAGCATAAATGGAAGATTTGGTGTGACTTAAAGGTTTTTACACTACTAGCCAGTTTAAAAAAGGCTTTTCGAGACATAACTGTTTTCTGTGCGTTTGGGAAGGTAAAAAAAGTAGCATCACTTCAATAATTTATGAAATTTTCTAGGCATTCAAAATAAAGGGTTCAAAATACTAAAGCGTTCCATGCATATTTTCAAGTCTTTTCAAATTCTCAATTTTAAATTGAAATAAGCAAATAAGTAAATTTTTTATGTGGAATGCGGGTAGTATGAGTAATTTTAATTAAATATTAATTTGTGTTTTAAACGAGTACACGAATTGATCGCGAAAAACTAAGAGACTCGGGTGTATTATTTTTAGCCCATCTTTCAGAATATATTGGTTTTTCTCATGTGTGTCGGACGGTGTAAGCGAGCTATTTTTGGCCTCGTCGTAGTTTCATTGAAAAAAATAGATTTTTTTTTTTGTTTTTAACTACTAAAAATATTGATAAATATTATTATAAATATAGTGTAAATATTATTTATTGCTTAGAAATTAAATACTTTTGAAAATATCAAAGCTGGAAATTGTCGAGTTTGTTCGACAAAAAGTCGATGAAACCCATGGGAGTAAATACTAAATACTAAAATATCTATTGGAGTTTGGCCTGTGTGTCTTAAACATCATCAAAACAGTCGTCATAGCTTGATATGTGGGGGTTACATCCAATAAAACTTCCTCTCCTTTCTCTGGGATTTACTTGGACCGTTATTGCATTACTTCAGGGTGGAGTTCCGTTTTCGCCTTTTACTGCGCCATCAACTTCATACCTGCGTCTAGGCCTACACTGCCCTCTCCCTTGCTTCACGGTCTATTTCGCTACAACATTTTCAGTGGCTAACTATAGATCCAGAGCACTGCTTAACAATAATGATAATGTACTTTCGCCTGTCAAGATATATAAAAAATCTCTCTAATTATTTAAAATAAATCACTTTTTGAGTTTTTTGTTGAAAATTATTTTTTTCATCCTGAAAGTATGCCAGATTTCCGAAAATGCAAGCATTAATATAAATTTTATTGTAACTATTAAACTTATAACCGAAATACAATACAAATTTACAATAGTAAAGTTAATTCTATTAAAAAAAATATATATTTATTTAAAGTTTTTTTATTTACATATATGTATGTTTATAGTTTTTAGAGTGGTCCGAAACTAATTAGTAGTCGATATAGATATTTGGCAATTTAATGCCAAGTATTCCGACTTCAATAAATAGGATTTAAAAATTGTATAAATTTATCTCAGCATTCATATTTGAATAAATTTAAAAATACAAAACAAAAACTATTTCCTTTATAAATATATACTCTTTATTAAGTACTAACATTTTATTTTCTAACAATTTTATTTTCGATTTTTTTTCTGTAATACGTCAAAGAGTCTTGTGAATCGAATGCTCAAATATTGTTTGTTTGTTCAAAGATAAATACAAACATACATGAAAGTAAGCACCCAATGGGAAAAGACTTGAAACGCCCTACTATAAATGCGCTACAGATATTAAGCTCAATTTGCAACATTTGCACAAAGGAAGTGATTTGTTGCAAATTTAGTTCCGTTTCACAGTTTTAAGTAGTACTCACCTATTTTCTTTCTAACAGAAGCAGAATTTTGTTCCCCAGACTATGAAAATCCTATGCGAAAGAATGTTTGAGAAGTGAATATATGATTTGAAGAAGTAGCATCTGTGGAGAATAAAGTAACTTGTAGCTCTCTGGAAGGCTTTGTAAAGCTTTTCTATTTCCAATAGTTACTTTTTTTACACATGTCCACATTGCATATACTCAAGTATGATCTTGGACATTTGTGCAAGTGCATCAATGTGTATAATGTCCTTAGAAATACTAAATATACACAACGAGAGATAAAAATACCTAAATATCTTTTACAGTAGTAGTAGTTGCTGTTGTTTAGTTTGGTTTTGTTGTCTATTTACACAATTGTTTACCCAAATAAAGTCAAGTTGGCAGCAATAGGTAATAAATAAAATCAATTTTCTTTATGGTTTCCTTTTTCATTGCAAAGTTTTTGCTTCTTTTACTTTTGTTTACAAGAAATAAAGTAAAAATACATACAAAAATACAAATATAAAAGAAAAAATTTTGGATGAGCACAAGTATGTAAAAGTAATTTATTAAAATCATGTAGTGCTTATTTAGAAAAGGGTCTATCTTCTTTTGCTTTAACTACTTTATTTATTAAATATTTTAGTCAGATGAATTAATAAATTTCATGGAAATATTTATATTGCATGTTTCAGTAAGTCATGAACAAGTTTTTGCTTCTACATACATTCTAGCACCACTTGAGTATTCTCAACAAAAGGTATAAAAATATTATAGTAATTATTTTTTGTTCTGCCTATTAGTGTTGTTTATATGATGAAAAAAAAATATATACATAATTATATTTTACTTATGTATATGCAAGTTTATATATTTTGTTTTGGTTACTCAATTGGAATATTTATTAACCCTATCAAGGCCGTATTTAGGGGGGGAGGGTGGTGGGTTTGGGGGTTCTGACCTCCCCCCCCCCCCGAAATGTGGAAACTTTCTTCTATTTTTTTATATTAATTGCCAGTGGATGAAAAAAAAGTCAAAATGAAATCTATTCAAGAGTTTTTAAATATTTTTTACTTCCATTGGTTTCTTTCTAAAAAGTCAAATATAAAAAAATAAACTTGAAATCTTAGTTACACTATGCGACCAGATCCTATTTGTTTTCTTTGATATGAGTTTTGACTTTGGATAAAAAAGAGAAGGTGATGCTGAGCAATTTTGCATTTATAGTTTTTCTAGGTCAGTAAATGTTTTGGATTTACAGTTTCGGGTTTAGGGCTCATTTGGAAGGGCATGATTCAGCCTATAATTTCTGGATTTCAAAGTTTGTAACACGCCAGTGTTCAGCTCTACAATTTAAAAAAATGGCCAAAAATTATATTTTAAGGTTTTCCAACCCCTTTTTCTAAAACGTGGCGTGAACTCAGATTCGTGTTCAGTATAAAAATTTCATTCACAAACACTAGGAACCATTTTATTCGCAAAGCCCATGTAGGGCAGCAGTAGTGGATCAGCTCCAAAGTTCTAGGGAACAACCTTAAAATGTAATTAATTCTTTAACCCATTATTGCTCAGAGCACCCGACTCGGAAGAGCTCTTTCAATGCAGTAACTGCACGAATTTCGGGAATATAAGCCAACCTCATCCGGATTCCTTATCATGGCCCGAATTCCCACTGATAATCATTTGAAAAAAATTAGTCTCTGACTATTTTTAGTATTTTTGGTAATTGTTTTGAGGTCGGGCTCATCATCAGGAATGGCAAGTCAATGTCAATTTTCTTCGAATGAAAACCCACCCCGAAAAAAAATCCTGACTACGGCCCTGAACCCTATTCATCCTACATTATTTTATAACGTAAAGTCCACGTAGTGACTTAGAGGCACTATATAGAATTAACTCAGCTATTCTCATTTCACTCAACTTTTTTTCTGAAATTTTTGAAAATGGGATAAATAAACAACAAGAATAATATAATTTGGAAAAATATAGTTATAATCTGTATTTATTTTGAACGCAGCTAATGGAACAAAAACTTTTTATTGCAGACTTTACATATCTCCTTTGGAGATTTTCCTTTCCCTCTCTCCGCCCTTTCAGCACTTTCCTCAGCACTTTTCAGTTTTTGAAGTGTTTCACGTAAAATTTCGGAGATTTAGTTGCGTATGTTGGGCTTAAGTTGTTCAAGGGACTCTGGTATATTGGCATAAACCTGACTTTTAAGTATCCCCACAAGAAAAACTCAGGAGTGGTGTCTTCGGTGTTACCACCTTTTTTTCTTTGGCACATAACTTATTAACGATGCTATTTTGTTACTGCAAATGCTACCCTCTACTTCTCTATACTTGTTAGGAAGAAAATTAATTGAAATACACCTTATATTTTTCGCATCGTATTAGCATTGTACGTCATTGTTTTGTCAACAGGTTTTACGACAGTTCTCAACTTGTACAGTATTTTTCGGAAGTTATATTTCTCTTTGGCCATTCATATGGCTCACAGAGCTGATCTACTACACGCTGTGCAAATATTTAACCCTTAGCTCTGCTCTTAGTATCCGCTATCACAAGTTTACCAAATGTTCATACCATATTTGAGTAGTCGTCTTCATTTATCAAGTTCAAAAGATTTCCAATCGAAGTAAATTTATGATACGATCTACGTACCGATATCGTGGTAATGGCAAATAACGCGATAAATCAGTAAATCTATGTTTTGACATAAAACCACGAAACAGCAAATTGCCGTATAAAAAATCATAAAACTCTCCATAATCCACAATGCCATGCTTTCTTACATCTGAATCTATCAATAAATTCTAACACATCGTTCCCTACTATTATTCCGGGTTTGTTTTGTAGTATACTACGTATTGCAATATACATATGTATATAGTGACTCACAGTCACTACGTGGGACTTTACGTAGTTTTTTGTTTATTTAATGATTTTTGACTAATAAAGAAAAACAAAATAAAACAAAAAATCCATTTTTATGAAGATAACCGGTAAATGAACGAATACATTAGACCCTTCCCGTGAAATAATAAGAAATCTGAAAAATATAACCATTTTAATTTCAATAGTTAATTTCAAAGTCACTGCGTGGGATGAAGAGGGTTAAAAAAACTTTGAAATGCCCTATACAAGAACGTTATTTATTTTATTAATAAATCCTTCAATTACATGTAAACTGTGTGCTAATTTTAGTCCCCAAAAATATATATTTTCAAAGCGAGAAAAATATGTTTGCTTGCCTTAAACTTAATTTTTCGATCATACTGATACTCTTCAGTAAAAAAATATTTAATTTTTACAATTTTACAGTATATTTCTTCAAACCTAAAATTGAAGTCATATTTTATATTCGTCAAATTGATAGAGTCCGATTTTTGGAAAAAATAAATAGTTTATAATCTCTAACCTCCTTTCTTAATCATATTTAAACCTTTTTAAAAACATAATACATCATTATATATATTTTTTAAAAGTATTTTTAAGCAATTTGCTTCGAGGTGCAGCAAACCGAAAGTTAAAAATATATTGGTGAAAAAAATTATTTGTATTGTTCGTTTCTTTTTTGTTAATCTAAAAATTGTTAAATTTAGAATTAACTATGAATTTTCCAATGAGGAACAATTTCCTTGAAAATGTCATGATTTAAAAAAAATAAATTTATTCTTGGTTCTCATATCGGTCATTCTAAAAATATTTAAAACAAAAATTGAAAAGCGGGTGTAGGGGGGTTTTCCCCGTTAAAATTTCGCCGCTTAGGGTCCGCTAGTAAGAAAACTCAACTATGCACGGTTCGAAATACGTAAAAATATTTCAGGATTCGACTTCAATATCAGAAGAGCAGCAAAAAGCTCGGCTTAGGGTCTTCATAGACTATTGTGCCATTAATAAAAAGAAGAAGAAAAGAGAAAGAAAACTGAGTTTGGTTTGACTGCTTATTGCTATTCCAAAAATAGCAGGTACATTTTATGACCATACGCTTAACCTTTATATGGTTTTTGACGCATATTTGCATCGTCTGAAAAAAGTCTCATACAAAAAAGGTTTTACGGTTTTTCAAATTAAAAAGTAGGTAATTTTTTTCCGAAAAGATAATTTTTTATAAATCCAATTCAAAGAATGGGAAAATGACAACTATCGTATAGTTACAGTTATTTTCAACTCGATAGCATGCTTTGCAAAAATGTTGAACCACAAACTGAAAATAAGGTTTTTTTATTTTCGAATTTTAATACAACAAATATGTTGCTTTCACAAAAAATGCCATACGGTATGGGATAACACCAAATAATTGCTCTTAAGAATTATTACTTACATATTTCAATTTATTCTCCAGATAATCCCTAAAGGTTACTACAGAGGTCAGCCATGTAAATCGAAATTGCGGTACTTTAAACTAATTTATTTGAAAACACGTAGAACAAACGTTGTTCAAAATCACAAATACCACCTCCGGGTATGGTATTAATTGAAATCGTACATGATGCGCATTTAAGGGCTAAGCAGCATTTTCTGCATATGACTGTCAACTCCTTCAGTTTAGAATGGTCGATATTAGGGCAGCCATTTGCATTACATCTAGACCGGGACATCATAATTAAAAAACTAAATGGGATAGAGGATAGACACAAAATAAAAACAACAAGCGTTTTATATTAAAACTTCATAAGATTCGGAAAATTTTTTGCTTATTTTGCGTCAAAGTGTCGCACTGTGTTACTAAAACCTACACTCAAGGGATCCAGAATATATTTACTCATACTTTCCGTTTTGAATGCATATAATAAGAATCCTCTCCATATTTGTAGCAGAGGTTCATGTTATAGAGATCTGCGTCAGAGAGAGTAGACGTAGGCGAATAAGCGCTTCCCATATCTACATTCTCTCGGGTAGTTAAGCAGCTCTAAAACAGTGGTCGGCAAAATTGAAAATGAGATTGTGTTGGTGAGTGCAGAGCAGCGGTGCCATATTGACAGATTTATCTGTAAATTACAGTTTTTTCCGTCGGCATGCAGTCTTACAGATTTCCCTCAAATATTACAGTTTATTTCCCAATTTGACAGTTTCTTACAGTTTTTGCAATAATATGCAGAATAGACTTAAATATGTTTTGGTTATCATAAAAATGTAATTGTATTTCAGGGTAGCACATGCAGATAGCGAATGTGGAAAGAATATTTTCCCAAATTAATACTAACAAAACAAAAATTCGAAAATTTACTGAATAGAACAAAAGACTTACTTAAAAAAATTATAAAATTGAACGAATTTTGTGGCATCAAGAGAAATATACAAGAAATTTGAAGAAACCATTTTGAGAGCTTTTAAAATTGTTGTATTGATTACTTGTGAACTATGACTACTCAAAAAATCGGACCCAGGAATGCTCATTTAATTTTTTAACTAGTCATAACAAGAATGTTATTTCGTGTTTCTTATTAATAATAATAATAATAACATATATTTGTTTTACACATTTTTAAATGAATTTGTTTCTTTTTTTATTGACTTATTTTACCTGATTTTAAAGGAATCAGGTTTTTTATTTTATTAATATTATTACATATTTATTCAAATTAATTAATTTTAACTATTTCAGAGCATTTTTGGGGGTAGAAACAAAAACAGTCTGATGGCTGATAGTTGTTGTCGTTATGATAAATAACGTAAATCTAATAACTTAACTTTTTTTTTCGCTTTTATAGGTTACAGATTTTTTTTTTTCCAAAATACAGTTTTTGTTTTTACTTTTTACAATTTTTGCCCAAAAAAATTTGGCAACACTAACTGTGAGTGTTTGCAGACACATAATTTTTCAAAAATAGATAGTTTTAATATCCTTACAACAACAATTTCATAATTTAAGCAGTCAGTGAATTCAAGCGGGGGTTTAATCACCAAGCGCTCGCTGTATAGCGCATTTCATGTTCGGTCTCGTACAATTTAATATTCGCCAAGTTTTATCTTAATTGAATTAATCACACTTAACAATTTGCTACACTGATGCAGCGAGGGCCAAAGGGAGAGGAAATAATGGGGTTGAAGAACGGTCTAAAACTTTTTATGCATGTAGTTATAATTAGTTCTAAGCGAATTCGGTCATTTATTGGTGTTATAATTATTTGCAGGTGATGAAACATGAAAAAAGATGTTTCAATTAAAGTTTATTGTTGTTTTTTTATGTTTGCTGTGTATGCACACTTTTGCTAAAATAAAAATGAAAACATATCGTTTTGATGGAGTGCCAATGATAAATATAAAGAGTGCCGAACCATGTAAACATAGATCTGAAATTACTCCAGGTATATAAGAATTTGTACATAAATACGTATAATAAAATACAAAAAATGTAAATATTTATATTTCTACTTTATAGCTGAGTTCTTTGATATACTTAAAAAGAGTAGAGAAAATACTCTACCCATCAGATGTGATCTTCCTTGTGCCCTATACGTTGATGACTTTGTAAGCTTATAAAATCGTATATGAAGACTATATTTAAACGATGATTTTTAGCCCGTGCAAATTTTTACATTTTTTCTTTATCTTCATCATCTCAAAATAATAAAGTTGCGAGTGGAAGAAATCATCGTTTAAATATGGTTTGGCTTATAAAAATTATGAGTGGAATTAATTGAAGTATATTTTTATTACAGATGGTGAGAGATTATTATATTTATAATTCAGTTAGATACTGGGAAGCTATGGTTAAATGTGGCTGTACAAAATATCCACCAAAACAGTAAAACGAAAGAGTAAAAAATTAAATAAAAAAAAAATATACTCTTGACCTTTTGGGTCAAAAAGCAAATTCAATATAGCAAAAGTCATAAAAAATTTTCAGTAAGTTGTTTCGGTAGACTTAAGATTTGCATAAATAAAAACGAACTTAAAAGATCAAGTTTAAATAGAACTATTAAATAAATAAATCAAAACCATTAACTCTCAATACCATTAAAAAATAAATCGCTGTTTTTTCGCAAAAAGTTTTGCATTTGTTTTAACTTATTCTCTACTTTTCCTTTTCTTCAGCCATCAGGAATGAATAAAGTCTATATATTTATGTGCATATAAACAGTTTAAGTATTCAATAATTTTTCTTGCTATAAAAAAAAAAAAAAAAAAAACAAGAAAAAAATTTAAATTAATAAAAATAATGTATATGAATAAAAAAGATAAATATCTTAAATCAAATCAGCAATATATTCTCTCCAACTCTTCTCCATCGTCCTTTTTTCTGTCATGCAACAAAGATAGTCTGCAACATCTGTATGCTTAGCTAGTAAATGCTCTTTTATTGCGTTTTTTTTTTTTTGGTCATTTTCACATAAATAATTATTTGCAAAATATTTCCTATTATTTTTTATTTCACATTGCGAAACAGACAAAAAAAAAAAAAAAACTACAAAAATAATAATAAAAAAAGTAACAAAAAAATTCCAAAATAAAATATAAAAAGAAACTATTGCAGTAGCGTAGCATTTTCTCACAAAAAACACGTCTGCATGGCAATAAAAATTTGTAGCTCCAAAAAAGGAAATGAACGCAAAGGAAAATGTCGATGAGAAACTATTCCCATCAAATACCCAGTAAAAAAAACAAGACTCATTGCCCGTATGCATGCAGCTATTACCCATGAATTCACTATTGTATGTAGTTGATGAAAATAGCAGAACGATTTTCATTATATAAAGCCGCAGAGGGCTACAAACTAAACAGACCTGCGGAATTTTAGATTCTGATAGACCCAAGTACCAAAGTAGGTACAGTGATTCCCCATGGAATTTTCTACGTTTTGGAAAATTTCGAAAATTAATGCTAAAAATTGCATTACATGTAAATGACTGCTCTTGGTCTGGGACCTGAGAAAAGCCTGAGAAAGGGACTTGGTTTCTTTAATGGAATAATTTTAAGCCGAAGTTGAATGGAGAGTCGCTTTTATGAAATTTTTTTTTGAAATTAAAATCTTTAGAACATTCTTTTGAATATTGCCAAAGCAAGAGTTGACACGCTTGACAAAGACTATACACGACCCAGAATATTTTAAAAAATCGAATTTTGTTCTTTCTGTCCTTTCCCATTTTTCAACCAATGTTTTATGATTTCCATTAAGGGGGTAGTACTGTCTAGAAATTTCGAAATAGAATTAGTGAAAAAGCAGCTGCCAAAGAAAAATTCCTGGTACTTAATGCAGCAAGAATTGCAGATGGAATGTAAGTACAAAAATTTAAGTATATTTTATATCAAAAGTTGTACTTCAGACATTAAATGCACGGAAAAAAATATTCTATAATAATTGATTGGATTTCTGATATAATTATAGTCTTGCCCGGATAGTAAACGAAAAACTGTAACAATTGATTACGATCAAACAATAATTCCTTTGAGTTTAATTTATAATATTCAGAATGAATCAATAAAATTTACGAATGAATAAGCACATTGTACTTTACAATACAGTTAATATTATTGGAGTTCCAAATCAATTTTTACAGTGTGATTTTGTAAATTATCACATCGGAAATTGAATTTTTACCAAGCATAACAAAACTTTTGATATCAAAAGTCAGCAATAATTGCTGAGTTATATAATATTTTGTTCTCTTCCCTCTATTTGGTTTCAAATCCAGCTATCTTCATGATTCTAGGGTAATTCAAAAAAATATGGTGTTTCAGTTTCAATGGTTTTTGGAAAACTGTTCGATACAATTATTAAATGGACATCCAATGCTAAAGACTTTTGCTAATCAAATATTGGGAGTAAACTCGTAATTGTGACTAACTTCATATCTATCATACGCGCCATTTTTTTGACATTGACAGCTATTCTATCTCGAAGAGCGCCAAAAATACTATAAAAATTGATCTGTCAAATAATTTTCATAATTTTAGAAAAGTGTTTTACTATAGCTAAAAAAGGTCGAATATTTGGTGGGATATGAAAGGTGTCGTGCATTATGAGCTGTTGAAACCGAATGAAACGATCACTGGCGACCGCTACCGACTACAATTGATGCGTTTGAGCCGAGCATTAAAGGATTAGAGGCCAGAATATGAGAATAGACACGACAAAGTTATTCTTCAGCATGATAATGCTCGGCCGCATGTTGCAAGGCAAGTAAAAACATACTTGGAAACGCTGAAATGGGAAGTGATACCCCACCCGCCGTATTCTCCAGACATTGCTCTTTCTGATTACTACTTTTTCTGATCGATGACACTTGGCCTGGCTAAATAGCACTTCCGTTCTTTCGAAGAACTCAAAAAATGGGTCGATTCGTGGATAGCCTCAAAAGATGAAGAGTTCTTTCGACGAGGAATCCGTATGCTACCAGAAAGATGGGAAAAGGTTGTGGCTAACGATGGACAATACCTTAAAGAATAAATTTATAATCACTTTTTCACAATAAATGTCCAAATTACGAAAAAAATACGAGTTTATACATTCATACTCCCAATAATTAAACTTTCATTTAATATAGTGTAAACACCCCAAATCTTACTAGCTTCCGGTAGAAGGTCACAGATAAATAATCTAAAATGTCTTATTACAGAAAGAACCAAATCCAGGTGCCAACCAATCAGTTTGAAAGTTATTTTATTGAATGATAATATATAGAAAAATATTTGATATATAAAAAAAAATATATATAAAAAAAGTAAATGTGTGATTTAAAAAATGAAGGCAATGAAACATAAATTTTCATAAATTTTTACACTTAGCTCGTAATTTTTAATTGCCGATCATAGAATATTTCAATAACAATTCAGTATTTTTTATCAACTCAATTTTTTCCATGCCACTTTGAATATTTTCCTTTCTGAAACCGTAATAATTAAGTTTTGGGCTATAAAGTTTCCAGTTTACCCATAAATTTATATTGAATATCTCATGAAATTTCTAAATTACTGGGTGAAATGGCAATTTTGCTGTTTTATTATTCTGCTTTTTTTGAATATCACAATATCCTTTTTTTCCGTGTGCATTTTTCTCAATTTGAGTTTTTGGCAATTGGTGGGCACGATAAAATATAAACTATTTAGAAGATCGATCTGAAATTTCACCCAGATATTCATGATATGCTGTGAAATAAACTACACTCAGTTTTTATTTTAAAAATTTCTTATTTTAGAAGCCCCAAAAAAAATTCATTGTGGCATTTCATCAATTTTTGCGAAAAAAATTGAGATTCATTGCACAGCTATGAGGCATTTCATGTGAAGCGGACAACGTAAAAAAATGTGAAGTTCGGAAATTCGGCCTAATTGAACTTCTAGAAAATATAAATGTGGACACATAATTTTTTTTTTTTTTTTGTATGAAGTTTATTTGCCAAGTTATGGGTTTTCAAAGAATTGACGTAATTGAAATATAGATTTTTCAAAAGTAATTTTTAGAATCAAACAAATTTACAATAAAATATTAGACATGTTAATTTAAATAGGAAATTTAATGTTCTTTTCAATTATGGAATCAGACCGGAAATTAAAATTTTTTTTATGCACCGAACCGGAAGTAAACCTTTAAAATCAGAATTTAATAACTTCGACCATTTAAAAAAAAAAATTATTTTTCAAAATTTAGCTAAAAGTATTTAAATAGTACCCTTAAAATTTCAAAATGGGATCTGCATTGGTTTAGAAGATAGATGCATAAGTATCGCACGTCGCGCGTGCGTGGTAGCAATGTACTTTAATTCATGTATCTCCTTAACTAATGCATATCCCATTTTAAAATTTTAATTAAGGGTATCAAGTATTTAAATACTTTTAGCTAAATTTGGAAAATATTTTTTTTTTTAATGGTCGAAGTTATTAAAATTCTGATTTTAAACTTTTACTTCCGGTTTGGTGCACAAAAAAATTATGATATCCGGTCTGATTCCATAATTGAAAAGAACAGTAAATTTGCTATTTAAATTACCATGTTCAATATTTTATTGTAAATTTGCTTAATTTTAAAAAGTACTTTTGAAAAGTCAATATTTCAATTACGTCAATTCTTTAAAAACAAATAATTTGGCAAATAAACTTCATACAAAGAAAAAAATTGTGTGTCCACATTCATATTTTCCACAAATTTAAATAGGCCGAATTTCAACGAATTTCAGAACCTTACTTTTTTTTGGTTGTCCGCTTCACATGACATGCATCTATACTTAAATAGATTAAGAATAATTTGAATTTTTTGTTTGAGATCACTCTACGATCAGCAATCGCGCCCACTGTTGAAGGACTTTTTCACGGAGGCCTCAAATACAACGCCACGGACACCAGATCAGATAATTATGTAGAGGCAGAATAAAAACAAAAAAATTTATCAATATCCTTATACGTTTCAAAAAAAAAAAAAAAAAAATATGTATATATCATTAAAAAATTAGTTTTTAGGGACTTATAGACGGTGCTACCTCCTTAAATAAATTATCTTTGACAGTCACTTCTCTCCTGGTAGTTTCACTGAAATTTCTCTGATACGAGTTAGTTGTAATATTTTACTGGGTATATATACTTTTATATACAAACATACATACTTATATTTGTATGTGCATGCCCACAAAAAGTGTTGCCATCTCCATTTGAAATTACTACATATTTACTATATTATATAGTTTCTCATTTTCCTCACTAGTTCCTAACTGAACTGGTCAGTTGTGGCATATTCTGTAATGAAAGAGCAAAGGAGGAGGAGAAAGTTGAGGCAAAATACCCCATTTACAATCACATATTGCATGAGTTGTGAACATATGTGAGCACAATTTGGAATAGCAGAATTATATTCGTTTACACATACACATACATATTATATAGGCAAATGTTAAGGCAGGCAATCATATGTGTGTGTGTGTATACAATGTTGGCCAAAATAAAAGTTGAAGAAAAAAAGAAATGTAACTTTAATGTTCGAAAATAAATTTTTTTTTTCTTTCTGTCTCTAGCAATAGCTGAAATCCATTATCAATTAGAGTCAGAAGCTTAGCGAACTCTTGATCCTAACTCTCGAAACGTATGAATAACTCAATGTCTTCACAGCATCAGTAGTAAAATTCATAAATTTATAGTTCTTCCTGGCACATTTTATGGCTTGAAGACAAAGACAAAGTTGAGCGAATGCAGGAAGCATTTGCAATGAAGATGCAATGAAGAGATCTGTGGAGTTACTGCGTGACAGACCTATAGTTGAAGCACTAGCATATCCAAAGTTTGTCAAAGAGAGGCTTTTAATTTTTTCTTTCTTTCAAAAATTTTTGAAATTTTGCAGTGACGATCATAATGATTGATTTTTTTAGCCATAAAGGTGAAGGTTTTTCTCCAATTTTCTCCTCTTGAATCCGCTAGAAAGTAGATGTATGAGCAGCACGCTGACACTGATATACTTTGTTAGTTCAAATTTCAACAGATCAGCTAGTGAAGCTGTTTAAAGGCTACCAAGACAAATTGGCCGTCTACCAAAGTAAAGTAATTAATCTAAGATCAAAAATTATTCTCAACTATGTGTAACTCTTAGCAGTAAGATTGTACTCGTTTGAGCAGCAAATACAACTTTCATAAATCAGATTCTTATGCTTTGCATTTTATACTATCCGCTAGTGTAAAAACACATGGAATTATCATTCAAACCTACACATACACACACACACAAATGCATACACTTAGCGACCCTTTTGTGTGCGCATCATAAAAATAAGCAGCAGAAAATTGTATTTTTATGAGCTAAAACTGTTTTGGGCCGCATTTTTGTGGTAATAAAAATAAAATACATTGGCCATGGTAAATATTCATTATTGAATATTAGCTGTGATGGACAGAATATACGTTTTATTTTTTTGTTTTTTTTTCTAGGCTATGCTTTTTTTTTTGTTTTCGTTTCTTATTTTGGTTTTGTCTTTTTTCCTTAGTCATAATTTAATAAATGATGCCAGCTTCTTCCATTACTGCCTAGTACACACATGTGGTAAATTTAGCTACAATGGATAAATATATAGCATATTTTCAAGAAACTGTTCGAATTTGACAAACAAAGTTTAGAATAAGGGAAGTTTTTTTTCACCAAATTTGTATGTTAAAATGATTTTAACTACAAGAAATCCAACTAAACCAAGTTCACCAGTTTAAACAATATTTTGGGATCCATTTGATGTAACATGGATCATTTATTTGTGAAAAATCGTTTAACCAGAACAATTTTTATGGATGATATTTTCATAAGTTAAGTTAAGACCTAACAGCTTAGAAAAAAAACTAATTGAGAAGTTAACGTCTAGAGTATTTATAATGATCTGAGGAGTTGTTTATATTTAAAGTTAATTCGAAATAATTTTGAGTATTTATAACAGGCTTAGTGAACGTACACAGTGTACATTACAACAACAGTGTACTTACTTAGTGATAGTTCTTAGTCTTTTCGACATCCTATATAAACTACTAATATTTGAAAACGTAACTTGGAATTACAGGTTTTAATTTCAAAAATCTTCACTGAATAGAGATGTTGAAATATGATAGTTAAATGCTTCTAGCACATCAGTTTTTTGAGAAAATCAAACTTGAAATATTCTATGAAGTTACAATTTTATTTCATTTTGGAAAAATGACACAGTCCAACAGCATTTATGCAACAGAATAGCCACCCATTAATCCTGAAAGGCCATATTGTATAGACCATTTTTGTAAAAGGAACTTAAAGTCCACCACGTCTCAGTTTTTTTTTACAGTGGGTCAAAGTTTTGATTTTCGGGTCGAAAGAAGCTAAATACTAAGTTCAAAAAGTGTTATAAATTTATGTCTGAGGAATATCTAAGCAGCGAAGTTTTTTTGTATAATTTTACGAGAATCATTTATATAGAACATGTTAACCCTTTAGTTACACTTTTTATAGCCATTTTGACCCTTTTCTTGAAAAGAGTATTAAAAGCCATTTTAAAAAGAACATTTAAGGATTAAAGTATTCTAGAAAAATATTTACCATAAAATTTGACTAGGGGTCACTAAAGGTATTAAAATCATATACATATTCAACGGTTAACTGCTGATAAATAGGAAATAGCTTTTTACCTCTATCAAATATGTAATTTACGCTGAACTAGCAAGCGCCTGATATGTGATCTGCCGGTATAATCCAAGTCATGGGTGGAGAAAATGCCGTGTCCTGTCACCGCCTTTATACTAGGTCAATAGCCCACTGTCTCAAGTTGTACATATAATTGTTGGTATGAAAAGTTTAGAAGACAAAAGTGTTCCAAAATATTAAAAATATTCTTCAATTGTATTACGTATTTCCCTTCGCTTTTGTTGGCGCGTCAAATTTCGTTGATGTTCGCTTATGCAGTACTGCAGCATTTGCAAAGGCAAAAACGTTAAAAACGCATTATCTGGTGGCTGGTAAAGCATTAGCGGCGCCAAGAAGCATCGCTTCAGCAGTCCCTTGCTGTTAAATGCATGATCAGCAGACCAAAATGGAACTTTGAACGTTTTTGCTTTAGCAAATTTTGCAGTGTTGTATCAGTACTGAGAAACCGAACATATCTACGTGTTTCTTAGATTTATGAAAATTAGGAAAATCGGCGCCGTACACCTGGGATGTTCCCTTGGTAGTCAAAATTAAAGTTACAGTTATCTTAATTAATCATACTGTTGAATTCAAATTATAGTACATTTTGTTTCTATGGGTATTCCCTTTTATTAACCGTCAATTGTTATATAAATATATGACTTTTATGTCCTTGGTGACGCCTAGTAAAATTTTCTGGCAAACATTTTTGTGGAATATTTTAATCATTAAATGTCTCTTTTAAAAGGACTTTTTAGGTTTTCACCAAAAACAGGGTCAAATTGACCCATAAAGAGAGGAACTAAAGGGTTAAAATGTTCTACAGTGATGATCCTCATAAAATTCTACCATAAAACTTTGCAGATAAGATTTTTCTCAGACATCAATTTAAATCACTTTTTGCACTTAGTATTTAGCTCTTTTGGACCAAAAAATCGAAACTTTTACCCACTGTAAAACAAAAACTGAGACATGCTGGACTATAAGTTTGTTTTACAAAACTGGTCTATACAACCTGCCCTTTCACAATTATAGGGTGGCTATTTTGTTGCAGTCAAAAAGTTTAAATTTGTTGGACTGTGTAATTTTTTCCAATTTTCAATTTCTGTAAATTCTAAAGTTATTAATTTATAAGATCAAAAATGGTTTTTCTTCCCGTCGATTTGAAATTTTATTAGATGTGAAAATTTTACATAACGTCGCCTGAGAATTGATTTGGCGTATAGGTATATGAATTTGTACACACATACGTCAAATCAATCCTCAGGCGACGATAAGTGCTTTCCACATTTAACCTTAGGAAGGCAACTGGGATGACTAGTCACCCCACTACTATTTAAAAGCACCGCAAAGAGGGTTGTCTTAACTGCATTTAATAAAAATAAAAAAGAATGTATTTTTATTGAAGTAAATAAGTGATTTTATGATAAATAAGTCTGATTTTTTCTGTTTAACATATTTGCTATTTACATAGATAAAAAAAGTGTTGCCTTTCTAAGTTTAATGTACAAAGCAAAATTTTTATAATGCCGTGATTTGCTATCATTATCACTACGTTTTGTTTATACATTTATTGAAACCTAGATTCCTTATTACTTATCATTTTGTATTGTTTTTGTATTTTAAAAAATATTTAATTTTAATGCAATCTAACTAACCGAATGCAAAACCTATCAAACGCCTGTGTTTGCTACGGCGACTTCTCTGTTTGTATGGTATAGTCGATCTCCATACGTTTAACACCAACAAATAATTCTGCCACGAATAAATGTACACACACATTTTGTTTTCGTATGCACATATATGTGTGAGTAAATTGATCGAAACATAAACAAACAAACTCCGCTCGTATTTTAATTTCTCCCTCTCTTCTCTTTGTTGGTTAGAGTAGCACAGTCATGCCGCGCAGTAGTGCGAGCGAGAGAGGAACTGGACGTTACAGTTATCTTACATCTTACGATACAGTTATTCTTACATTTTACACATTTGAAATTTTGCCCATACCGTGAGCTAAAATGTTTACACATCAAAAATTAGAAGCCTGTTGAAATGGTTGTACTTTTACAGATACTGTGGACATTTAAGGATTAAGATAGCTACAAAATAGTATGTAATAAAACATTTCGTAGTGTTTCCCACAATCCATATCAGTGACAGATTTATATCTATTAATAGGCTTCACTTTACAAATTGTATTGAGTATATAGACCAGACAAAATCCACAGTCAATTTTTATAGTTTTATAAACTACATAATTGTGAGTATCTTGCAATAAGTAGCCAAACAATACACAAATATTTAGCTTTTAATTGCTTTAAATTTAAAATATTTAAATACACTACACAAATTAAAAATTGATAGTTGTAATAGAAATTGCAAGCGGCTTTGGGTAATGGAGATAACTTGAATCAGAATTAAAAGTCAAGTGAATAATAAACGTTACTTAGTTTGAAGAAGCAGTTCTTTTTATTTGTTTTGCTCTACTCTATCTAGGAATCGCAATATTTTTATTGGAGTAAATCGTGCTAAGGTGCCCATATACAGATATCTTTGAGTCGCTCACGATCCATGGAACATATCTACATCTTTCCAAACTATAAATTGGTATTTAATCAGTATGATCTGAATAGGTTAGGTTAGGTTGGAGTGGCTGTCGAGAGACACACTTAGGCCTGAATGGCCCATTGTGATACCACATAGTTGGATTTACAGTTTAACGTCGATTCCGAAAGGCGGTGTTGCTATTTTTTATCGGCTTGGTAGTTTTGCCGTTGCCAATCAAGGTGTGTACTTGTAGACTTTCTTATAATTCTCATACACTTCATATTGATAGTGAATATAAGGGAATCAGGGAATCGAACCCAAACCATTAGACTATCGAGGTCGACTGATCTGAATAAGAAATGGCGCTAAAATACATCAGGAAAAAATATATTTAATTTATATTATAGAGATTATTAGAGCCCAGTTTTCCGCTATCTAAAATCACCTTAACGAAAGTGGCTGCAATTATATAAATCAAAAATATAAAATTAAACAAGAAATAAGCTAACTTTGATTACACTTAATATAGAGGAATTATGCAATCCATGAGAAAAAATATGTAAATACATTTAAAACCATTCAACCTAAGAACGAAAGATTTCTTAAGTAATTAAACTGTACTTCAATCCCATTTAATTGTGAGTAATGGAATTGAAAAAAGTAAAATTCCATTCTCAGTTTATAATCTCAGTTTATAATCTGAAACTTTTATAAAAAAATAAATTTCAAAACTCAAAATGGTCAAAACGTATTATGTAAACAGTCGCTAAGAGGAGACTTTTTATATTTTGGTGAGTTGAAAAGGATGAAACTTTTAATTTCATTGTTGTTATTTATTTTAATTGTTGAAGAAATCGCTGATTAAACATATTCATGCAAAAAATTGGCATATTTCAATTTTGTTTCACATGATCAGAACGTTTCTCCATAACTTCAAAGTATAATATCACTGTACCGATTTCCTCATAAGGATATCCTTCAAGAAATCGAAAAACTCCTTTGTACATGCCAAGAGGAAAAATAATTGGCATTAAGTTTCCATCTAGATATAGTTTTCGTGTAAATAAATGTCCCTGGGGAATTAAATAATATTAAAGATATTAAGTAAGCTATATACTTTAATACACACCTCGTAGGGGCAACTATGATTAACGTTGGACGAAACTTTCAAAATATTCGTAGCAAAGGTAGTGTATGCTGGGAATTTTTTCCTATCTAGAATGTCACAGAGATTTGATGTTACATTTATAATGAAAGGTTTGTACAGATTTGCACTATTCCTTTGAAGAACTTGAAAATGTAGCTGAAATGAGAACAAGACAAATTATTTGTAATTAGGAAATAAAAATATGTAACATAACAAAAATTTACAACAATTTTGAATTGTAAGATAGATAAACACTTACGGAAACATTTCGTATTGTTTTAACAATATCGCAATCCATATTAATATTAGATTTATATCTATTGATGGGCTTCACTTTACAAATTGTATTTTTTATATAGACTCGACTAGGGGCACAGTCCATTTTTGTTGTTTTGTAAACTACGTTGGCGCTTGGTAACTATGAAAAAAAAGCAATTTAATAACTTTAATATTTGCAATTTTTTTCTAAATTACCACTTGAAATTTCGCAATTAAAATAACAAGAACCAAAACAGAGAACATTTTACAATAAATAACAAAACTAAACTAAAATAGTTTCATAAGAATATATGTATTTAATTTCAGTATTCATTACAAAATTATAATTACTTAGTTTTTAATTGTTTGCTAAATGTATACGCCAATAACACAGTGCAACAGTAAATTGCAAATATCGAATTGATAACTTTTTAATGGGGTATTCTACCCCAGATGGTCCGAAAAATCGATGTTTTTTTATTTAATATTTTTGATGTAGACAACGAGTTTTATGAGAAAGGAGCAATGTATTGTCCTGGAATCGCTGATTAACCGTAAGTTACATCATTTGTAAGTACCATGTTTGTAGATCTTTAAACTCGTTTTTCTCGAAACCATTTTTTTTGGGGACGGTGGACACGATTCACAAAAAAACACTTGTCCAATTGACTTGAAAGACCACTAAGCAAATGTATCGGTATGGCCTTATCTGGGATTATGGCGAAAGCATTTGTTTAACTAATGTTTTTAATGCAAAATATAAACAAAAACAGGGCAAAAAATCGTTATTTTTTTCAAAAGTCTGATTTAAATTGATTGAATTTTTTCTTATTACCTAAATGAGGCGATAACAGGAAGTCTCACGATTACAAAATGGGTTACATTTTGGGTTTCAGAATATTTAAACCGAAGATATCATGTCCACCATGGAGCAACTATTTTCGGCAGGCTCAAGTTCGAGGCGTCGAATGAACCATTAACAAAGATATTTTTAACATTAAAAACGAAAATTATTGTTCAAAACTTGTAAAAAAACTTGCAGAAAACCTCGAATAAAAATATTGAAAAGCTTTTCATTTACAACGATTTGAAAACATCGATATTTCGCACCATCTCGGGTAGAATACCCCCTTAAAGGTAATTGAAGGTCACTGAATCCGACTCTGTTTTTCTCTATCATGTCTGAGATCCCCGGTATGGGGGCCAAAGCCCATAATTTTGGTATGTTTGGGACCAGTATTATTTTTTTTTTTTATTTTAGCTTGTGCATGTTTCATAGCTAATGGGCGGATCAGTGTCCGACCGAAACCGAAGTAATTAGGTTGAGTTGGGCTATTTTTCCGCCCTAATATCTCGTAAACCACTGAACCGATAGTCATAAAATTCTGACACAATATGAAAACGGATATGAAGATTCAAATTATGATAATAACTCGAATTCGACAAAACTCGAGTTGTGTTGTTATTGATTGTGACCACAGATATGTTAAAAACAAAATTCAAATCATTTTAATTTTTTGTAATTAAAACTAAAAAAAACAATCCATGTACATTGGGGCATACCAATTTTTTTATTTTTTTTTTAATGTACGTTGACAGAAAAATTCTATATTCGATTCTGATCAACTTTGCCGAAGAAAGTATGGCAAAAAAATGGATCCTACTCCCCTGTAAAATTCGAAGAAGTTTCAGTGCTACGTACTGTAGTTGTTTGAATAAAAATCGATAATTACGTTTAATATTACTTTAACTTCTACGAATTTTACGGGGGTTAGGCTCCATTTTTTTGTCATGGAATATGGAACTCTTCTGTAAAAAAAAAACAATGGATGTGTGCAAGGCACGCAAGATATTTGATGTGTAAACAGTTAAGCTAACTGAATGTCATATACATAAGCTCACATTTGTATAGCCATATATAGGGATTTAATGTATAATTTATATGCTTAGGTAATTCAAATTAAAACAATTATTTTATAAACTTAAAAACTTATTAGATATCATTATCTTTTTTATATATAATAACCCAATTCACTATAAATTGCAAATGGTCTTGCATCATTGCAAATGCAAATTTTTATTACATATCGCATATATTTGTTGTTGTGATAGCAAAAATATTTTGCAATTTCTCCAAATCGTAGTTGCATTACTTTTCTTTTACTCAATGCATCGGGCACGATATGTTCGCATATACGCAGCTGCAATCGCATTCTTTTTTTCGCGCTTTACGTTTTTCTTCCTGTCGATTTGAAATTTTATTAGATGTGAAAATTTTACGTAACGTCGCCTGAGAATTGATTTGGCGTATACGTATATGAATTTGTACACACATACGTCAAATCAATCCTCAGGCGACGATAAGTGCTTTCCACATTTAACCTTAGGAAGGCAACAGGGATGACTAGTCACCCCACTACTTTTTAAAAGATCCGCAAAGAGATTTGCCTTAACTGCATTTAATAAAAATAAGAAAAAATGTATTTTTATTGAAGTAAATAAGTGATTTTATAATAAATAAGTCTGATTTTTTCTGTTTAACATATTTGCTATTTACATAGATAAAAAAAAAGTGTTGTCTTTTACAATGCCGTGATTTGCTAGCATTATCCCTACGTTTTGTTTATACATTTATTGAAACCTAGATTCCTTATTACTTATCATTATGTATTGTTTTTGTATTTTAAAAAATATTTAATTTTAATGCAATCTAACTAACCGAATGCAAAACCTATCAAACGCCTGTGTTTGCTACGGCGACTTCTCTGCTTGTATGGTATAGTCGATCTCCATACGTTTAACACCAACAAATAATTCTGCCACGAATAAATGTACACACACATTTTGTTTTCGTATGCACATATATGTGAGAGTAAATTGATCGAAACATAAACAAACAAACTCCGCTCGTATTTTAATTTCTCCCTCTCTTCTTCTCTTCTCTTTATTGTTTAGAGTAGCACAGTCATGCCGCGCAGTAGTGTGAGCGAGAAGGGAACTGGACGTTACAGTTATCTTACATCTTACGATACAGTTATTGTTACATTTTACACATTTGAAATTTTGCCCATACCGTGAGCTAAAATGTTTACACATCAAAAATTCATCCATACAAATTGGTAATTGTACATACTTACATATGTATACATAATATAACAAAAATACATTTACTTATTTTAACAATAAAGAAAATACATATTAAAGGCACTAAAAAAAATACATTTTGTGGTATAGGTACAAATGAAATTCACATTTTTATTTTAATATTAAAAATTTAATAACTTTATATTTTATGCTAAAAATTGTGACGGCACAATTTTGGGCCAACCAAATTGTCCCGCACAACGTAGCATTGTTGACACTGGGCAGGGGACGACACAGCGTTTTCCCCCTGGGACAACCGCGAAGAATAAGTCACGTACACCAAAAGGAACCAACAACACTGCTATGGAATATCACAGCATACCTAAACCAACAACAAACATTATGGTTTATGCTGCCAGCAGCGCACACAAAACTAACGGGATCATCGTACGATGTAGACAGCCTACTGCGATGATAATTCAAAATTTGAATTAAGGAATAACACGCGATCGAGCCAGCCAATGAAAACATGACAGCGAGACAAATTCCAGTAGCGACAGCGGCAACTAAAATTTTGAGAAGAAGAAGCAGACGGTGTATTAAAAGAGCTACACAAGGCAAATCGCGCTCAGATATCGCAGACCGGCAAGGCGACTACATCGCGGGAGCATACATTCGGGTGAGTAGAAGACAAGTATTAGGAACATATATAGAAGAATAAGAGTAAGGTTCCAAGTATTTGGTATTGTAGAGTGAACTTAACCCCATCATACAATATCAAACACTTTAAGCAGACCGTGTGGTGCCACTTGGATGGTATAATCCCTACCATATGACCTTAGACGGACTGTTGGAAGCTTAAGGCAGCATAGAGAATAGTAGGACAGTTACGGACGCTCTACTCCACCCGCATCCGTAGTCTGCGCCGCCAGTAAACGGGATTTTCATTCGCTTTGTAGAAAATGAAACTCTGCTCACTCGCCCTATCCGGCGCATCATACGCATCGAAGACAACGCTCTGTATGCTCCGAGAGAGAGAATAGTGCCATCAGTTTTGTGTATGTGTTATTATTGTTAATAAAATTATGAACCCTATTGTTAGACAAAGTGAATTAAAGAATACTGAATTGTAAAACGAATGTGTCTCAATAATATACAGTGAGGGTCCTCTGCAATAAAAAAAAAAATTCTGTAACAAACGAACCACTGGAGCCCGCTGAGCTCTATCCTGGCCTGTGGAAGAACGTTGCGTTACAAAATGCGTACAGAAATGCAATTTACAGTAAAATTTATAAAGTTTCGGTTTCGGCCCAATATTTTTGGCCGAAACCGAATATTCGGTTGGTGCGGACACACGGGAGTGCATTTCAGGCAAAATTTAACTTTTCGTTGAAATGCGTCTGAAATGCAGAATTTCGCCATACAAAAAGTGTCAAATGAAATTCTGCATTTCAGACTCATTTCGTTGAAATGCGTGGGTGGTGTGAGAGAACTAGATGTAATGGAAAAAAAACTGAATACTGAAACTGAATATTTTAAATTACTATAAATCCGTTGGAAAATCTTGACCCAAAAATTTTTTGTTGCTTTGTGTTATCAATCATTTCGAGTTTTTGAAATTTTTATTTTATATAGTAAAATATTTTCGTAAATCCGTAAAAAGTTTTTCTTTGTTTTTTTATGGTTTGTTCACTTAGTAAAGCCGCCTGGACAGAGCCATGCTTAGATCTGGTTGACGTGATGTCTCGAGCTTGGAACATCTGAAAATAAAAATCCAAGGCTCTCATCACGTATGACGATAGTCGTCTGACGACATCGTTTTGACTATACACTGCTTGTTTAACATATCCTCTAAAATTGTTAAATACTATTGCCTCAACGATTGAGTTTGAAGGATAGGTATTATTATTTTGAGGATATGCACCGCGTCCTTAAGAACTATTGTGCCCCTTCAAGGATTATAGTATTATCATAGAATAGTATTCCTATGGGCTCTAACCTTAGTACGATAGGTAATTTGGTATCGTTTTGAATTTTCCCGTACTGTTTTTGGGTTTTATAAATTCAAAAATTTTTTTCTTAATTAAATAAGTTTATTCGCTCAATTTTTCACTATCACATTATGTTGTTCACAGAAAGAGAAGAAGAAAATGAAAATCGATTGACAATTTTGCGGCAACAACGTGCATTGAGAGATGTATCAGATCATTTATTACAGCTGCCTTCCCGGAATGATTTTTTTTTTTTTTTTTGCGAATGTTCCTAAACGAATTTCACCAATATTCTCATTGGTAAGAGTGTAACTGACCTATGTATAATTGTTTTTGATTTTTTTTTTGTATTAAATTTCAATTCATACAACTTTTAATGCTTATATTTTCCAATATTAGTTTTAATATATTTTTGATGAATCAAATGAAGTTGCCAATAGCTCTTAAACTGTAAAATATAAACGATAGACGATACGATAAATGACAGGTTAATGATGAGCTTATGTGAATCAAACCATGATTAGTATCGTTCTGACGACAATCGTCTAGAAGTTACGTGATGGCCGATAAAAATATAAGGTTGCCACTATCGTTCAAATTATGATGAAAAAAATTAAGGACTTTTGAAATTTTTGAACTAATTTTTGCAAAGTTAATTGTTTAAAAATATGTTTAAATATTGCTGAATAACCATATGTCTATAGCCATTATTAAGTGGGACAAACCCCTAAAAAAGCCTGATCGGTGCAATAGTTTTTTTTAATCACATCAGCTATTTCTTGAAATTTCTTATTAGGTTGATATCTTGTACTTGCAGTATATGGATCTGAAGATATGACTTGCCCCTTTATTATGTAAAACGCAAATCGTCGTGATACTTTGCGTTGCTTGTGCTTTGTTTGTGTATTCGTCACTTTACAAAAACAAAACAAATGTTCAAAAAACCAAGATATAGTAATATACACGAAACCTAAGCTGACCCGAATTCGTGAGATTCGAGATCAGCGACCAAAAACACTCGACAAAAACCGGGCCAGAACTCCAATACTATTTTGCTGTTGAACAGTGTTATTGATGTCAACCAAATTGTGCAGGCTAAGTTGTGCATAAATTTGAAAACTTTGCGTCACGATGGGCTAAAATTTTACTCCTTCTACGTTTGTCATAATGATTTATTATAAACAAAGTTCATTTTAATTGGTTTTGACTTTAAAAAATTAGGAAGTTTGATTTAAGTGAAAAATGGGAATACAGGTGTGTTAGTTCGCCCCTCAAGCTATACAAGATTTATGCGTATCCGGGTGCCCAAGATGTGTGTAATACTTAATCAGTTAATGTTTTTGATGAATGTTTCCTTTTTGGATGCATTTGTTCAACACGTTTCTCCATAGTTTCCATGTAGATTGATACTGTACCGATCTCCTCATATGGATATCCTTCAAGAAATCGAAAAACTCCTTTGTATATACCAAATGGCATATCAATTGGTATATATCTTTCATCCAAATATAGTTTTCGTGTAAGTAAATGACCCTAAGAGATTAAATAAATAAATTAAAAAGTAATCAATGAACTTATTTTAATATACAAACCTCAAATGGACAACTGTGATTGACGTTAGAGTAAACTTTTAAAATGTTCATTATCATTGTAGTATATCCTGGAAATATTTTCCTATCCAAAACATCGCAGATATTCGCTGTTACATTTATAATGAAAGGTTTGAACAGATTGGCACCGTTTCTTTTTAAAACTTCTAAATGTAGCTGAAATGAGAAAAATACAAAGTCAAAATGGGAAAATGCAATATCCACTATTATCATTGTGAGAAACGGAAGTCAGAACATCAACATCTTTAGAATGCCCACAAGTCTGAATTATAAGTTAAATAAATACTTACTGAAATATTTCGAAGTGGTTTAACAATATCGCTATCCATATCAATAACAGATTTATATCTATTGATGGGCTTCACTTTACAAATTGTATTGTTTATATAGACCCGACTAGGGGCACAGTCCATTTTTGTAGTTTTGTAAACTACATAAGCGCTTGGTAACTAAAAACAAAAGCAACTTAATAACTTTAATTTCTGGAAATTTTTTTCTTAATTACCATTCGAAATTGCGCAATTAAAATAACTAGACCCACATTTAAGAACATGTTGCAATAAAAAACAAAATTAAACTAAATTAATTCCATAAACTATAATCAGCAATAATCCCACAAAAATTTTGTATAATTTTTTATAATGACGTGTATATACAAAAGCCTATATATAACACAGTGCAACAAATTTAAACTTTTACGCTCGTGATATGATATTTTGAAAAGCTTGAATCATAAATAGAAAAATAATTTTCACAACGTTGCTAAAATATAAAAAATGAATTTCCCGTGCCAAAAAATTAAAAAAAAAAAAAAAAAAATGTTCAACCATCAACAAATCTTCAATTTTTGAATTGAGAAAATAATTTTTAAATTTCTTCAAAATCTTCAATTTAGTTTAATTTTAAATTAGCCACGTAAACTAATAATCTTTAATTTTGGATATCTCAAAACACACGCTATTCTGCGAAAAATCCATTATTTTTCTTTTCATGATTCAAGCTTTTCAAGATTGTGTAATGTATTATTTAATATTAATTTAAATATGTAAATTAAAAGTAGCACGTTGAGTAGTTATTAGCTTAAAATCTTCGAATTTGATTAGAATACCGTTTACCCCCGTATTTCAATACAATTTCAAGTCTTCCGATTCGAATTCAAAACTTTCCATCTCAAAAACTTGTTATTTCTCTCAGCTCTGTGAGCAGATCTATTACTGTGAAATGGGAAATTGTGAAGAAATTCAATTTTTCTGATTGACATGAAATTATACTTAGTATACAATCAGCTTGCTGCAAATGCAATTGTATTGAAATGATCCCTGCAAGATCCTACTGATAAACAAAATTAATCAATAGCTATTTTTGTTGTGAACACACCGTAAAAGGAAATGGCTGCTACTTTGAATAGGCCTTGACATTCTGCATTTAGCAAAGTTGTATAGTGACGTTTCAATAACCAAAAATTGGGTCAGATTTTTTTCAGACTATTCAGCTGTTGCTGAATAGGAAATGATGAGGTATCTGTATTTTCATCTACTTGGATAATCAGGCGGCTTTTGAAACCCTATTCAGCTTACACAGTTGCCTCGAAATCGTAGTTGAAGCAATTGTCAAGTTTAAGAGACTTGTGAGAAGAAATTTAGTAACGCTGATATGAGTACCTGACAACGCACGTATTCTGGGTAACGAATTAGAGGAGTTGATGCAGCCCGATATTAAATGCAGCTCTTCATTCATTAAAATTGAAATGGAGTTGAGGTTATATCAATTACACGACGAGCATTGGCGTGAACTGGATTCCTGCCGACAGTCTGTGGAGGTGTGACTTGAGAATCCTTGTACGACTCGCCACAGGTTTTGACACGATCGATGATTTTTGATTTTGATTGAGTAAAATCGAGGTCAAAGAGAATCGAGTCGATTTGATGCATGTCTTGAAGATAGCGAAACTGCAGAACATTTTATTTACGAATGTTCTGCTTTCTCTCTAACGAAACGTGCTGCACTAGGCAAACATTTCGTGACGGAGTTCGATTGGCTCTTCAGTCTAAGAGTTAATCGCTTTACGCGAGCCCTAACTCTAGATTTTTAAGGTGTATTTGAAATATCGAGTATGCAGTTTTTTGATGTCTGGCCAGACCTACAACAAACACTATATCTTGGGCAAAGTATTTTTTTCTTTCTTTTTTTTGTTACACAGTGTTTTTATTGAATGTATATTTAATTTTTATCGAATAATAATTTGTAATAAATGGGTAAATAAATGGGTAAATCATTAGCTTGTGTGGTGGGCTGTGACGCAGTTGCTATGTGGTGGACTGTTATCTTTGTAGCTATCCAGCGTTCGCGAGACTCAGATTAAGGCTGTTTGGTAGTGATGTCTTGAGTATGAATAATGTCCATACTCTTCCTCTTCCTGAGCTTCTAAGGTTCATCAGCGAAACAAAGAAGTTCGAGATTGAGAGACCCTAGACCTTTCTTCTTCCCATATATCCCCACATAACTTTTCTGTCTCTCTACTCTCTTCTACTGATTCTATCTAGTAACAATTGTTCTCGTTGACTGAGTGCTTTGGTTAAGCACAGCCCGCCCACAACTGTAAACTCTCTCGGTCTAGCGCCCATCTACAAACGTTTCAACAATAATAAAAAAAAAACTAGTGATTTTAAAAAATTCATAAGTTTATAAATAAAATGAAAAGAATTCATATTTATATTCTGTACTAGCTTATAAGTTTGTTTACTGTTTTTTGGCAACTACCCCCTTAAAGAGAGTTCAATGACATGCTCCTCGCCTAAGAAAAACATTTGTATTTTTATTCAATTCGTTAGCTGCCTGGAAAGTAAATTATGTTACTCGGTGATTGTTAATGCAATGTTAAAATTTATAGCAAAACTATATTTCAATAAAAACGACACTTAAATTTGTAATACTTATTATATCACGAGGCAGTTGCATTTTAATGAATGCATCACTAAAAATGTTAATAATGCTTTAGTAATATGTATATACATATTTTTAATAATATAAAAAATAACTGTGTAATAAATTCTAGCAGATTATATGGTGAATATTTGCAAGTTTGATACATAACAATATGAAAAAAAGGAAAAGAAAACGAGAGCAGAGCAAAATATTTGCCAACAGTGAGCCACAAAACAAAAGAAATATTTAAATTGCATAATTGTGCAATTTTAATGCATACCAAATGCGATGCAAACAAGAAAAAAAAATAAAAAAAAAGAAAAATGTTAAAGAGGAAGAATAAACAGAAAATAAAAATCAACAAAAAAGACTAAGAAGCTGCAGAAAGAAACAGGCATAAAAAACAAAAATATTTTTAAAAGAAAATGCAATGAAAATGAATATTAAACAACGCGAATTTTCTTACTTTCTACTAAGCTGAGTTGAAATATCCCAATGGTTGTGAAGAAGTATTGAAGTGCGTGTTTTTATACATTGAACTGTCATGTCCGGGAAGAGATGAGCCCTTTTTTGCTTTCAAAAGAAATGATAAGGAAGCAATTGGAATAGTTGGTGTACAGTTGGTGCTTTGTGTTCAGTCTAAATCTATTTTGAAATTTATTGTGTAGATTATGAGAATAAGGAAAGAAATGAGAAACAACTTTTTTAATCGTTTCTATTTTGTGCCGTTTAATAACAGAACGGAAAGAAAATAACTTAAAAACTTTTTGTGTTGCTTTTTTGCACACTTGAAACGGTATGGAATTCGATTTCATTCATTCGTTAAGGGCGAACTCAAACTGCTTACAGTTTTCGGCTAGCAGAAGAACTTCAGAAGCAGAGAATATCCCAACGAACATTGAGAAGAGTATTGGGCTTTTCCACCCGATTGTTAGAAAAATTACACAAACAACAGGCATGTATTTCGAATTTCACTGCAGCAGAACTCTGTGTAATGATTGTTTGAATAGCGATTTTGTATTCTTTCGTTTTCTGTATATTTTTGTTTATCTTTTAATCATTTGGGCGATTGAAAGATGATTTGCAAGTAATTTTTTACAAATCGCTAGAATGACACAGTTTTCCCCGAAGAAAAAACTTCCGCGATCTGACTGCCACATCGCCAGCGATAATACAGCATTTCTCAGTGAATCAATGACGAATCTTTTGCGATCCAAAATGCCAGCTGGGATGTATTATAAATATGAAAGTATGTGTAGCTGTATTGGCATACATACACTGGCGGTCATAAAAACCGCACCACTAGCAATACTGCTGCAATTTCGGTAATATTTCCTAACTTTGCCCAAATTTCCCTTCCTTTGTAAAGGAGATTTCCTTGTTTATGTTTTAAGAATGTATTTAAGCGAAATGTACCATTTTGTATTGCGGAAAACAACTGCAAAGTATAAACAATTGTCGCAACACCAAAACGTCTAAATTTTTGTTTTTAGGTGTCAAGGTGTGTTAAATATCTGAAGAAATCTGATGCCTACATTCGATTGCTGCTGGACTGATCCAGAAAAAAGGCAATTTGTATCCGCTTGAAAGGACAAAAGGACCAAGAAGACTATGGAAGACAAATACGAGAGAAACTGGCATAACCTGAAAGAGAACCATAAATTATCGATTCAAAAATACAGTCACAATAAGGACTGAACTAAAGATCTATTACAATGTGAGTATAAATGTCGAAATCTTAAGCAGAAAGTAACAAAAGTTCGGTCTGTAAGGGTGACGATCAGCCAAAAAGTCGCTGTTGACGAAATGGAAACAAATCGCCTGGCCTGCATTCAAAACTAGAGCAAATGAACTCTGGCAGACTCGAGAAAAGTTATATGATCGGGCAAATTAAACTCATTTTTTTATGCGCATTTAATCTTCGGTACTTGCGTTGCTCAGATATAGAGCAATAGAAGGTTAACTGTGTTGTGAAAATAGTCAAATTCCCACAAAGTCAGATAGTTTGAATGGGTCCCTTATACTATATTGAAGGGACTGTGAATGCCCAAAAATATGGCTAAAATTTTTTGGAGCAATTGCTGTAAGCCAATTGTGGAACGTTATTTTTCCGGACGACTTCTGCGCATATTATCACGCCAAATTGGCAAGGTTTAGTTAGTAATTAATGCCTGATGTTTGATAACTTTAGAAATAGTAAAAAAGTTAGATTAATGATCCTTATTTGTTTGCAGATTCAAAATGTTTTCTATGATATTAGAATTTACTGGCGGGAATGATCAAGTAGCTCGCGCGGTTTAAGCCCGATAAGGCACCTCTGTCATATAATGAAACGGAATATTGCTCAGAACATGCCAAAGAATAAAAAATCCTTGGAGTTCTGACAAAAGTTTAGTATTAAAAAATAACGAATGATATTCTTAAAGTCCTTGTCGACTCTATGCCATGCAAGATAACGGCCATAAGAAAGGTAAAGAGACGGGCACCATCAAACTAAACAATTTTGCTTATGACTCTATTATGAAACAAATTAATCTTAGTTTACATCTTCAAAAAATAACAGCTATTTTTATTTTTACATACTTTTAATCAATACCCTAAAAAACGTGAAATTTCTTCCATTTTTTGTTTTAATTAAAAAGTAATAAAATTTGTGTGTATGTATGATGTTTCTTTGCAATTTTGTTCATTTTGTTCCCAAAAATAAAAAAAAATTACATTCACTAAAACAAAATCAGGTTTAAGTCTCATTTTAAACGATTTTCTTGAAATTGGTGGGTGGTGCGGTTTTTGTGACCTCCAGTGTATGTACTGTGTACTGTACTGTGGTAGAGATATTCATGGATATTCATGAGACTTTGTATCTTCTTTCTCTTGTATATATTTTTCTTTTAATGATTTTCATACTTCTTTCTTCTTACATAGTTTTTTTCACGCATATTAAAAACAAGATTATATTGCAGTATTTAACATTTTTTTTTTGAAACTTTCCTATATATGTGTATGTTGGTATTAGTGTGTGTTAATTTTTAAATTTAAGCTTCATTATCTGGCATGAATAAAATGTTTGTATGTATATGTGTGCGCCTCTTGCACATGCAAAGAATTTTAATATACATTTTTTTCAGCTAGAGTACATGCATTGTACCATAGATGCCACCTTTTTGTGAAATTGTCATAATATACATAATATTTGCATGGTAAATAAACTTACACACACGCTCACACACACACTCAAAGATTTATATTCTTCAAGTTAATGTTATTTTATTTTCATTCTTTCTTTCTTTTGTTGTTGTTGTTGTAGCTTTCACTATCGTACTTTTGTATGCATGAATGTATTATTGCTCGATGTATATGTTACTTTTATTTTAGAATTGGAATTTTTGTTGTTGCATTATTACTTATACGCACCGTATGCAAGTAACTAAATCATGCTACGAAATCTTTCATATTATTTCATTGGTTCCCAAACTTTTGTTAGTTTATTATTTTTCTTGTTACTGCTAAAGTTGCCGTGGTTAAGTTAGCTTTCATAATCGATCGTCCTGAAATTAAGGTGCAGGTTTCATCGGACCTCCAGTGGCGGAATCCACGAGTTGGCCTACCGACGTCCTTGTTATCAACTATGCGGTAGACTGTTTTAATAATTTACCATTGCTGCGCTGGCGGGCACGCAGGAGTAGAACTGAGTTTTATTGAGGATTACTTAAGCTGGTATCGAAAATTCCTACCTCCGGAGGAGACCCAACTGACCTTGTGACAGGGTTACCGATACCTTAAAGTCCAATTCGTCCCTATTATGATTGCTAGTTTTGTAACAGATGCGGTTTTATTTTGCTAGAATTTAGTATAATATTCTCGATTTTAATTGGAATGTATTTTTTCTTCCACTTTTCCACAATTCAAGTACGTGGTTTTCTTTAGATCTCAGAATAGAATAGGAATCAAATTCTTCCAATTTAGTAGGCATTGAAATTACCCTATAACAGCACATTGGAGAAGTAAAATTCTATACTGAAGTCTACTCAGACCAGTTCAATATTCCTAAATTTATTCGATTTTCAGGCTGACCTTATTCACAGAAGCGTGGAAATCACTGTCAAAATTTTAAGGTCGCTGATTCTCTTTTTCTCTTTCCTATCTGGGATTTTCTTTATATCGACCCGAAACCTATAATTTGTTTTTTTTTTTTGGTGGATTCAGTTCTCTACTTGAGAACAGAATCCGTTGAACTAGTACTTGAGTCACGTATTTAAGAACTAAATCACCAAAATTATCCATTTTATTAGAACAATCCATTTGGACATTTTTTAAGAATTTAACCCCATCTGGGAATCGAACCTGAGGCGGATAAATAAAACTCCATTCAAGCACTCATCCACGAAGTAATTATTGTTGAACGTCGTCGAGCTGTTTAGAAGATTAGCAGCTTCTGAAGGAGATTAATTTGACGCTAAAGTGGCAGTATCGTCTGGATAAGTAGCTATAGTAACACCATCAGTTTCAGGCAAGTCACAGATAAAAATCGAATAAAGAGCAGGACCCAGAACAATGCCCTGTTGTGCTCCAGCTTTCACTTGACATTTAGCTTATGTTTCATCATTTACTTTGATATAGAACTTTAAGACCAAATAAAATGGAGCTGGAAGTAAATTTTTTAATTTGTATAACAGCCCTTGATGCCAAACTTTTTCGAACGCTTCTTGAATGTCAAAAAATATGGCCGAGCAATATTTTTTGCGTTCCACAAAGTCAGTGACAATATTGATGATATTGCTCAGGAGTACCGTGCTTATGACGATTGGTGATTCGGACCTATATTTTTAATTTCTTGTATTACTAGCAATCTACTACTTCGAATATTTTCGAGAATATTGCCAGCAAACTTATAGGTCTATATGAAGGCACTGAGTTTTCAGGTTTATTTGGTTTAGGTATCATTATTATTTCAGTACATTTCCATAGAGAAGGAAAGTAGTTTAATGAGGAAGATTATTCATTATTCTTATAATTGAAAGTAAATCGTAATAACTGAAAACAACAATAACTAATTATGTTCACCTTTTTGCTTCTTTAAGTTATTCAATTTTGAAGTGTTTGAAAATCTGTCCCCCCCTTGTATCCGCCCCTGGTTGAGCTTGGCAAACAAACAATTAACAAAAAAACGGTTTAGTAATAAAACGGTGCTGAAGGGAATAGCCACTATACATACGTGACCACTAGTGAATCCAAGAGGTGGTTTTAATTTTTCGTCCCTTTAAGTTTTTGTGTGATCATGACCAATAATCATTTTGTATGAGATTTTCATGGGTAAGGGAAGGTGCACCACAATTTCATTTCAATACGCTAATACACTTCATTATTTGGTGCATGACAAAGGCATCCTAGATACAATGATCTAGTTTTATGAGATGAACAGGTTCTTTTAAAACTTCTGAAGGCCCAGAAATAATCTGAGCCATGGTTTACATATAAAACAAAGCCAGTTTCAGATGAAACAAATGCATATTTTGCATTTACACTTGTATCACAGAAAGTGTGTCCAAGTACACTTCTATGATTCAGATCGCATCCGCCAAAAACGTACAATTCTAGCACCATAAAAGACTGCTGTCACTCTTCTCGCCATTTGATTGGGAATACACTTGTACTTACGAAATCAACTTGCTGTACCTGGATATATACATTGTACATTTTGCTTGCATTTCATTAGCATAATCAAATGATACGCCATGTATCAGGCATATCTGAATATCCTGATACACGCACACACACTCATACGTCACGCCCGTACAACGTAATTGTCTATATATTTTCAACGTATTTTTGCCACGTATTGTCACAAAATCAATTTTCACCTTTACACTTGATCAATTTTTAAAACATTCAGCACCGTTCATGCCATACATATGTGTATTTGTGCGTCTAAGCACCCAACGGGCCCGATTGTCAGTAGCTCGCCTGAGGAGTATAAGGTCAGCACTTGTTGTTTTTGTTTTGTTAACGAACACTTGCTGCCGAAAAGCAATCGTTTTCGAATCAAACGACGACAAGATCATCGTTATTTAAAATAACAAAACTGCTGACGCAAAGATTTCATGAGGGGTCGAAGCATTTCGAAAAGAAGAAGAAGAATATTGTAGAGCAGGGCAGTGGAAAAAAGCGATCGAACTGCTGACGCAAAGATCTCATGAGAGATCTTTCGAAGCACTCCATAAGGAGCGTAAAACGGAATGCTTTTTTCCAATGACATGCAATGATAAAAACGTTATGCTGTGCCATACGGAGAGGAAGCGCCTACACACAGCTGACTTGTCAGCACTCCGAAAGGCCTTTTGGAGTGCTTTTTTCCCGTTGGGCACATACACCTATGCATGTTTGTGTGTGTGTGCGAGTGTCATTTGTGTGCGTATTGTACTTGAGGTATTATCCTTTTTTGCATATATTATTTAAAGTGATGCTTTGATAACTTCGTTTATTTTGTACTACCTTTCCATCTCGCTCTTTCTCTTTCTTCATCTCTATTTTTCTGTTCAACTCAACTTGTATTGTAGTCTTAAAATTGCATTTGTAGTTGTGTTACAAACAAAAAGAGAAAAAAAAGGAATAAAAAATGAAACACTTTAAGTGCTTATGACAATTTCCCGCTGGAACGTGACACTTTCGTTGTTGTATTGCATTGTGTATGCCGCACTAACGCACTTTTGTTGAAATGATTGTGTATGTTTTTCTATAAGTAACGGAAACAAAGGTGTGCGAGTGTATGAGTGTGTGATAATAGAACTTTCTCACAATCATATTCTATAGGGATTTTATATGTTTTTTAAAAAAATGTATTTACGCAAATTCTATTTACATACAATACGAATACAATTATTCTAAATATTGTACATGAGTTTCTTTTATTTGTAGATATGTAAAAAAAATGTGTAGCTTCATTAGCGTAAAAAAAAAACAAACTTGAAATCCAAATGTGAATACTCTTTAAATTCATTATGCTCGAAAAAAAACAAAACCGACTTTTCTTAAACTCTTTGCACTTTGGCACAAGTGCTTAACATTTGAATCTAATCTCTACCGAAATCCTTCTAAAATCTTCTCTGCAAAATTTCATCCAAAAGTTCATGTGGTAAAGTGTCACTCCCATTTGCTTCTTTTTTTGCTGTTGTTGTTATTTTTATTTTCATTTTTGTGTGCTTGCCTGCAACAAAAACATTCATATCCGCATCTGTAGAAAAAACAAAACGAAATAGACACATACACCCACACAGACGCTACTATCCAAATAGGAAATCGCATCACAAGTTAGTTGATATTCATGGACTTTCAAGATCAGATTTTTCTCTTTTCTATCTGATGGTCAACTTTCTTATGATGGTGCTGCTAATGTCGATTTTCTAGTTGGCATAATAAAGAAGTTTTTGTTCCTTCACTGAAGATTTCATTTGAAAATATGAAATTTTACTGTTTGACAGATTTACAAAAAAAATCAACACGTGCAAGATTTAGTATGGAGGGGGCGATGACAAAAATTCCGATACATAATGAGCGCCTTATTAAGAGATAAGTTACATTACAGCCAAAAATATAAGCATAGGAACTAATTGAACGATTGAACTGCTAGCACCGCGAAAAGAAAGTTACAAAAACTGGAACTAAAATAATTTGATAATTGGTGTAAGCCGTCCGATAGCTTAAAACGACAGCGTCTGCAATCGACAGTAAAACAAGGTGGGTCTCTAATGGCTTGGGGCTGTTTCTAAATGTCTGTTGTAGGCAACATAGTTAAAATCAACAGCCGGACGAAAACAACCTATTATGTTGGCATACTACAAGAAAATCTCGCCACAAGTGAAGAAAAAATGAATTTGGGACTGTTTATCTCCGATAAGATAACGACCCCAAGCACACACGATGCTTTGCCTCCGTTTTTTTTTTTTTTTTGGTAAACTGAATCAGATTGCTCAACTGGCCAGCTCAGCCATCTGGTTTAAGTCCAATTGAATGAGCACTTATGGTTAATCTTAGGCACAAAAATACCAGTGAGGAGTCGCATAAACTTTGCAGTCTTTTTGGCAGAGACGCAACTAATGGGTTAATACTTATATTACCAGACATTTTGCAAAATTAGGTTTGCAATATACCGAAACGCCTTCGTTAGGCATACAGAATAAAGGTGGTAATACTAATTTTTAAATTTTATTTTTAATTTTGACGCCATTGTTACAACTTCGATTTCTCTAGAAAAAAAAAAATACTTACAAGTGCTTTTCTCAATTTTTGTTCCCTTTTGTTCATAAATTTTTTAATAAATTTTAGGTCTGTTTCCGTACTATAAAGTTTTAGTCCATTTTTCAAGTTTTTACCATTTTTTACTTGAAAAGCGTTTTCGTACACAAACATCAGGCAAGTGGGAGAAACAATGAGAGTGTAAATGATTTCCCCTCCGTCTCAGAAGTTTAAAATTTTTACCCGGGAAAGCGCATACCCTGGTTTCCATGTCAGAAATGCCCCTAAACCGAACCAAGTTTCGCATAGACCCTTTTGAAGCACTTGATTTAAGAATGATTTGGCTAAATTTTCAGACCATTATCTGCAGTTTTTAATGAAGAATGACGGATTTTGTAAGTTTCGTTTTTCGCGTTTTTCAGCTTAACTAATCATAGGAAAAATCTGAAAAAATTCGCAGTAATTTTTTTTGTTTTGGAGACACATTTTAAATTTTCTAACGCGAAATTCGCGATGAAAAAAATCACGAAACTTTTTACATGTGATTTTTTCATACTAAAAATAGGTTTACTACTCTGATTTTTCGTATGTAAATAAGTCTCTTCCGAATACTCATACTCCAATTTTTTCAGATATTTGCAAGGTGTGGACGGAGGTCAAAAAAATTTAAAACCGAAATTGGCATTTGGCCATGAAAAAAATCAATTAAAGCTATTAACTATCAACTATCTGCTATTTCGCAGAATTTTTTGAAAATTATTTTTTGGAAAATTTTTTTTTATGAAAACTCAAAAATTTGTTTTACCTCCCTACCTCCCGGCTATGCCCTTTATGCTGGCAAAAACTTGACTGAGCAATTTTTGTTGGGAACTTTAGGGTTCTTTAACTTTTTTATTGATCCAAAATGTCTCTAGCTTCAGGAGTTAAAGACAAATATAAACCATTCACACCAACCCTACAAGCATTGTTATATCAACTTAGACCCATTGATATATTCAACATCAGATGGTGAAGTTTAACCAATAAACTTTTGATTAAAAATTCCCTGGAAACCATATAAATAGACAATTGGGCATGAGCTCCCGGTGGGAACGGGCCGAGTTGACCTAGCAACGCTTGTAGGGTTGAATCAACTGGTTAAGAAATTTTCTTGTAGTTATTCCATCTTATCATTGAAATTCATCTGTTAACGTCATTGATCGCAATTTCGGTACTTACAACTAATTTTCTGTTCTTCACAATTATTCATTAACGCTCTCCATAAGTGCCATAATACTGCTTGTTTTTTCAAAGGGTAAGGTAACTGTTACCCTTTGGCTCTACCAATTTTGTCGAAATTACTCAAATTCAAAAATCAGTGTATAGCTATAGAATGAGTCTATATTTTTAATTTTTTGAAACTACATAAATATTCTTTGTGTCTGCAGTAAACAGAGTGACAAATTTCGAACTTTTTGGGTGAGAATAGAAACAGTTAACGGTTTTATATTGATTAGGATCGACTGAATCCGGTTATGTGGTCCGTTTTCCCCAATAAGTCCAGTTTTTAAGATTTGGACCCTTCAAGGTCAAAGAAAACTACTGTCATATGTAATGATATATTTTTTACATATAAACTCCGATATCTTTGGTGCCTGAAAAAAGTTCTTAAGAAGACTCTACGAATTTTTTTGGCTGGGTACTTATTCCCCATTTTTTTACTCCTTCTCTCTTTTAAAGAGTGTTTTTTTAAGAGATTTTTCTAAATAGTTACCATCAAATTTCGAAAACAACACGGAAAAGTATTAATAAGTCTTCGGGAAAGAGAACAAACTGCCTCCGACCCCCGTTTAAAATTCAGGAAGTTTTTCAACTTTTGCCCATATAAATCTAAAAAATATATCGTTCGTTCAAGACAAATAGAGTTTTTAAATTAATACATAGATATACTTTAATTATCCCTGTTGGATTAAGAATCCAAAGAAATAAGAACTATTCTTAATTCTTGAAAAAAAAATTTAAGAATCCCCTCAGTTCATCTAATAAAAGTTTTATACTTATTTAGCAGCTTACTTTTAATCAGAAATCTCACGTGAAAAATCTGTTCCTGTCGGACTTTGTGCTCACGTGAAAAAAACCTGTATCGGGAATCTCACATAAATAATACTTTCTTCTACCGAAGAAAATCTATATTCTTTGTTGGTCCGCCACTCGTTTCACGCTTGTCTTGCTTATTTAATGCAGCTTTTTCGCGTATATAGCGCTTCTCATTTTAAGAGAATTTTTAGTTGAAATTTTACATGCTGAAAATTATAGACTGTACCTTTTTCCATTCAAAAACATTTTTTACTGGAGGTCCTGCACTACTCAACTCATTCTCCAAGAGCCGCCAAAACTTATCTTCATTTTCTTTTTTTTTGCAAGACCCTCTTGTAATCTCTCGATTTCGCTGCATATTATCCAGAAGAATCTCTACTTGCACTTTATTAATTGATTTACATGATTTACATGATTGTTCCGTGTCTTTTCATTTTCAAAAATAAATTGAGCAGTTTCATGCGAAATGCCAATAAATTTCACTTTCAAAATGGATTCCCGATAAGGAGAAATTCTCGAAAATGTGCAGGAATGCACATGAATATGCATTCACGATAGGGGAATTGTTTTCATGTAAATGAGTTCACTTGAGTTCGGTATTCACGAGAAGGCTGAATATATTCCGTTCCGAATCAGCATCATCGACCAGATTTCCAATGAGGAATCGAAAGGCACAGTGGCGCACGCTGAGTAGTATAGTAGTGCAGCTTAGATAAACTGCCATAAATTGAGCTCCATCATGCAACATCATAATACAAAAATGTGTTTTTGCCTATTGAGAAAAAACAAAAAAAAAAAAAAGGAGAAAAGAAAAATCAAATAAAAAAAGGGTTACAAAAACAACAAACCAAAATTTTTTCCTCTGCCACATGCACAGATACACGAATCGTAAGATTAGATACTCATGTGCATTTGCATTGTATGTGTGTGCTCCATATGCGTGTATGTGTGAGTGTTTGTAAATGTGAGAAGATCCATCAGCATCAGTGTCAGTTTGAAGCATTTCACCTTCACCTTCGCAAATCCTGACGAAGCTTGAGTATCCTTTCATTTCGTTTTTAGTTTAGTTTCAGTTTTCCTTTTCATTTCTCCCTTTTTTTTGTTGTTTTTTTTATTCTTTCTCTTCTGGTGTTTTACTTTATTTGTTATCCCAGCTCAGTTACTAGAATTGAAGCTACATATATATATATACACACACACATACGTACGTATGTACGTGTTGCATATGTGTGTATATGCAAGCGGAATACTATGAAGTATACAGCTGCGGTTAATTTTTTGTATCCTGTCCAAAATCGTATCTATGTTTTGTGCTTTGCATTGTCATTGTGTGTGCTCCTCTATTTCTATTCTATTCTGTTTGTTTCAGGAATTTTTTTTGTTTGTCTCTTTGGAAATGTTTCTTCTCACTTGACATTTTTGCACTTGAATAAGTTTGAAATGTGGGATTACTATTGGATTCGTATTGCGAAATTTGTTTTTCTACTTTTAGGTCATTCAAGTTTCATATACCAAAGAAATATTGAATAATCTATCCAAATTTGCATGGAACACAATATTGAATAAGATATGTGCAACCGAATCTAAATTCGTAAATGCAACTACTTTAGCAAGTACAGAAGATAAAACTGACGGCCGTCACAGCAACGAGAACTGAAAACATTTTTAATAGATACTTTAAACCAGTGACAACCAAATGTTCACTTTATGTAGTACAAAGGAACCTTAAGCTCTTTAATACATAAAGAATTAAAGGATCGCTTTTTAATTTTTTTAGCACATTTCCTTAGAGAAGCTTTTAAGATACTAATACACTGTCAATTGTGCACAATGGCCGTCACTGTTTAAGCATTTCTACTACAAATTAATAAAATTGAAATGATCTCAGTCTGTTGTCCAAATACTACTGGAAGTTTTTCAAAGTTCAATTGCTGTAGTTTTGAGTCCAGGCCAGGTGATTTGTTTCCATCGATTTCGTCAACAACGACTTTTTGCCTGATCGTCTCCCTTACAGACCGAACTTTCGTTTTTTTTCTGCGTAAGGTTTCGACATTTATATTCACGTTGTAATAGCTCTATAGCTCAGTCCTTATTGTGACTTCACTTTTGAATCGATAATTTATGGTTCTCTTTCAGGTTATGCCATTTTCTCTCATATTTGTTTTTCATAGTCTTCTCGATCCTTTTGTCTTTTCAAGCGGTTAAAAATTACCTTTTTTCTGGATCAGTCTAACAGCAGTCAAATGTAGGCATCAGATTTCACCTAAGAACAAAAATTTCGACGTTTTGGTGGTGCGACAATTGTTTATACTTTGCAGTTGTTTTTGGCACTTTTTCAAAAATTCTTCTTTTTGCCAAACAAGCGCAATAAAAAATCTTTCATTTCGCTTAAATACATTCTTAGAACATAAAAAAAGGAATCTCCTTTACAAAGGAAGGGAAATTTGGGCAAAGTTAGGAAATATTACCGAAATTGCAAGTGGTGCGGTTTTTGTGACCGCCAGTGTATATTAGAATGTAAGTATAAATGCATGAATGGCAAGTTTCCTGATAAATTACTTATTTGTGCCAAAACTATTTATCCAATCGAATAAAAATGAGAAATTTTAATATCTTTAATTCACTTACAGTGTGATCAAATCGAGTTCCTAGTTTCTAAAATATTTATAATTATATGAACAAACCTTTTTTGAACCGATAAAAAAATTCAACTGGTGATATCTCCAAAACCACATCATAGAATTGAAAATAGAATTGATTTTCGGACTCGGCGACCAATTTTACATAGGAATTGGATAGTGGTGTTCATAGCCCAGAAAAAAAATAATTATTTGTAAGCTAGTGTTATTTTTTAATGTGTCCACCCTTAGCTTTCAGCATTATCTGAATACGTTTTGCCATAGGTTCTACTAACAATTTGCAGGTGTTATAGATTTTCTAATGCCGGCACCACACTTCATTCACTGTTCGATTATATTGATTTTGTTTGTGAAATCCATCTTTCTGAGTCTCGCCTAGTAGACTTACCACAAATTCTCGATTGGATCGAGAATCGGCGAATTACCAAGTCAATCCAAAATGGTTACCCCGCTGTCGGCGAAGAATATTTCCACAATATTGGATGAATGTGCAGGGTGTCAGATCTTGTTAAAAAATCGGGCTTTCGAAATTTATCTTTGAGAGTTCAGGAAGCACTCGATCTTGCAAAACTTTTATGTCAATTTCGCTTAGGGCATGTCCTGATTTTTTTTTTTAAATACTAATTTTTTTAAATCTCGAAATCAGTACGAAAATGCACAGATTTTTGTATTTTGTACTGATTTTTTCAAATTAATATCTTAAGAATTTTCGTGCTTAACCTTAATGGACAGTCTCACCCTGGTTGTTTCTTTTTCTAATTGTTCACAAAATAAAATACATACGCGTTACTGCTATCGAAAGGAGAATAGCAATATTTGTTTGAAGAAAAGTCGGTTAACGTAAGTTTTTAAATGAGTGAAACGAATTTGTTATTAATTGAATTTGATTACTGTCCTCAGCTCTCACAAAAATTAACACACAAAATCGGAGAAAAAGCTTAAGGACATTGAAATTACTAGGTAATAAAAGCAAAAGAAAACTGTAGTGATTTGTACTGATTTTCACTGCTTTCCAACGTCTAATGTACTGATTTCGCGGTTCGATAATCTGGTTACCCTAATTTCGCTGTTCATCATCCCTGGTATAGGTACGAATGATCCTGAACCAAAAAAAAGTAAAGCCAGGCGGCTGAATGTGAGCTGCTCATCATCGGACTAGCAAACAAAGTACTGATGCATGCCTTGAACAAAGTGAGCTGAGAAACCCTTTTCGATTGACCTGGAAATTTTCCGGACTTCAATCGAATCATGTGTTTGTGCTCCATCTGCCAAGCAAGAATTAGAAATATGGATTGCGCAAACGAAATTAAGTAACTCGAATAGTGAATGAAGTGTGGTACTTGTAAATTGTTCGTAGAATCTATGCAAAAATACCTTAAGATGATGCTGGAAGCCAAGGGTGGGCACACTAAATATTAATTCTTCCCATTTGTTACTGATTTTATTTTTGAATGATTTAAAACCATTTTCGAAGAAAATTTGTCTTGTCCACATTAATTTGCACGAGGGTATAATAAGGTCGGCATTACCAGTTTCTCTCGAAACGGTTTTTTTTTATCTAAGCCTCCGGTCACAGAAAAAACTCGTTTCATAAATGCGTAGGATTACAGGAAAGTCAGCAAAATGAAAGCAAGCTTAGAAATATTTGAAAACATATATTGTCCTCTTTTACTCATTGTTGCATCAAAAATTTGTTCTTAACGATACATTTTAGAGGCGATGTTCTTTTTTGAATAAGCTTAAGATAAAGTAATGGGGGGGGGGGCGGGTGACGAGAAGAAAAAATAGAGAGGAAAAGGAAATATTGCAAAATATTTCACTTTATATAAATTCATTTCATTTAATAGGTCTCAATGAATATTTCTTGAAGTATTCCCGAATCAATCACTTTTCCCTATATGGTTTATAAATCCTTAAAGATCTTAAATAACAAAAATTCGCATAAGAAATTTACTAAAATATTTTGCTTCATTTAATCCATACATGTTTCGATTAACTGCTTACCACCTTAATTGATTAAATGAACTTCCTACATTGAAATTAGTATTTGACTAGAGAGCTTTTTTATATAAATTGATATTGTGTTAGTGTTATTAATTCTGAAGTGCAATTAACTGAAGAATATTATGATAAAGTTTCATAAATCACAGCAAGTAAATATAACAAATTTGTTAAGTAATCAAAGTGTTGAGAATGCACACATATACTCATACATACAGAGCAAGAAATCATTTCAATTGTTGAATGCTACAATGATTTCTGGCAACAAATTTTCACATCCTCTGTTGGTTGGCAAGTCATCGTCATCGTCATCATCAGCATCATCATCGTCTATATCCTCATCAGATCAACAACGCTGCCATTGCCGCTGGCTGGCGAGTTATCAGAATGCTGCCAAAACGGAAAGAAGAAGTGTCCTTTATTTTTATTAAGGTATTAAATTGTCTTCATTGCAAAAACGTGAGCAGAATGTGCAAAATAACAAACAAAAATCGTCATGTAGCAGCATATAGCAAGCATAAAGAAATTGATGAGGGTGATAAGGAGAGGCTTTAAAAAAAAATCAATTGCAAAATAAGGCAATGAAATACTTAAAGGTATGTGAAAGAAGAAACCAATCAAAAAAATGCACAAAGACTATGCAAAAATCAAAATTATAAAATTGATTTACTAATTATTTTGTGATTTTTGTGAAGGTAATCGACTTTTGAAATCATCGTTCTCATCATTAGTTGCAATTAATGCATGGCAAAATTATAATTACAAAAGCAAATGGAAAATGCCACTTGAATTTTTTCTGTTCTTTACTTTTTTGTTTCTCTCTTTTTGTAATTGTAAATTTATGGAATTTTTTCTTTGGTTTTTAATTGTGAAATTGCAAAGTTGTGTCAATTGATGCAACGCTGCACTGTGGGGTTTCTTGTATGGAGCAGCGAACAAAAATCGATAATTTCGTAGCCGAATGAAATTTAATTTAATGAAATTTGGTTCTATTGTTCATAGTTTCATCACCTTTTACAAAAATTAAAAATTGGTACACCCAGCCCTTTTTTTATGTAGTTCTCCATATAAACTGATTGGGGTAATTCGCCTATCACTTGTTATTTAACCATAATTTTTGATTGATTTCAAAAAAAATTAGAATTGATGAATTTTGATGTAAAAACATAAATCTAATCTCAAAACCCTAAAAAATTGAATGGGAGTGATTTTACAAAGCCGGAAAGGTTGAATGCCAAAAAGTATTTGTTGTTGAATAAACTTTTTTATCAATTTGTTTTAAATAATTAAATATTTCAAATTCCTAGCTACTCACAGCTAGTTTTATTTTATTATTTTTTTGTATTTTTCTCTCAAATTCAGTCAAAATAATTAATTTTCCTTTTAAACTTTTTACTTCGACGCATCATAACTCATAACTGATGAATTTTTTAAAAGCTTGGGGAACTCCATAAACGATATGGTAAAATGTAGCAACAAAAAAAGATGAAATAACAAAAATTCTCAACTAAGCACAATAAAAATCATAATCGTTTAACTAAACGAGCTAACCCAACAGTTTGTGAGTGCATGTTTTCACTTACCACAAAGATCTTTCAAACCGATTAAGATAAAATCTAAGTAACAGCAAAGATCTATAAGTATGTAAGGGTGGGATTGATCGATTGGCCGTGACACTTTCTATACGACTCTTATGGTTTTTTGAGTATATATCCGGAACCATTTATAGATTAATAGAGATTTGGTACAAGGTACAGGAATGCCACGCTACGGAAAATGTAGAATATGACCTGAATATTCATTATGAGATATTTTAGGAACAGTTTGTGATATGACACTAAGATTTGATAGGGAGGTGTCATTTTTCAATGGCTTGGAAGAGTGGGCATGGTACTTTCAACAACAGCAAACACTAAAACTACTCATGCAAACAATATGAATGCAAAGTGCAATCATTAGATTTAGAGTTTAGAATTAAAGGTGTGCTGGACTGAGCCAAAGCACTCAGTCTCAAAGACCATTGTACTATACCCAAGCTAGAGCCAATAAAAGAGATTAGAAAGAGAGGAAAGATATGTGAGCGGATAAATGGGAAGAAGAATATTTAAAGGTCTCACAACCTCTAACTTCTTTGTTTCACTGATGAACCTTAGAAGCTCAGGAAGAGGAAGAGTATGGGCATTATTCATGAACATTATTCGTTGATCCAACGCATGATCTTCCAAAAAACTTACGCCAAGAAAAGGTTCCGGACCCCATGGTATAATTGCAGAGCCTTCATTAGCTAGTTTATCAGCTAGTTCATTGCCTGCAATACCACAGTGTCCTGGAACCGCATAACTATGCACTTCCCACGCTATCTCCTCTGAATTATCTAGCCCGCCACCGCGAAAACCTCAGTTAGGAAGACTATCGCCATCTGTCCAGTTTTTTTCTTTTATTTTTTTTTATTTGTATTTATATTGTAACAATTTGTTTCGAATTTTGCACTAAGCAATTATTATTTGTTGATGCTCTGCAATAGGTTTACAGAGAAGTTGGCTACTGCATGAGGTGGTGCGGCTTTGTACGTTTCAGCCTTTCTTTCCATTCACTTGGGACAGAGAGGGCTGAGGCTTCGAAGTTCACATGTTGTGACAACATCTGTCCAGTTGAAAAAGAGTACTTGGTCTCATCGCCCAAGTACCAACCGCATCCAGTACCTTTTGAGGTTAACGGAGACTCCGGAGTACGACCTCTGGATTTAGATTTGGCAAAGCCCATTTTGTAAGTATTCATGAAGACTCCCAAATGCCACGCAAACCGTATAAACCATATAAGTTTATAGGCTCGCAAGAGAACCATCAAATTTTGTATGAAGATTCATTTGCACAATTTTACATGATGATTTCTATGCGCTAACAACCTCGCAAGCTTATCCATTTATGAATACAACAGTGAGCAACTGGCAGCTGTTTTTTGTTGTACAACAGAAAATCAAACAAAAAATTATAAAAGCGAACTAATTGGCAAAGTTTAATAAATTTTTGCTTTTCGCTTGTTCTTGACATTTTTAAAATAAGATTTTTCTTTGACAGTGTATTCAAAACATTTTTATACGAAATGTGTACAAATAACGAGCGAGGTGCATTCATGTAAAGTTGCATATAAAAGTATCCAGTTGCGCATTCTATGAACTTATCTGCTAATATGAATACCCTTAGTAGGGGAATGTCGTCAGAGTCGGGGCACTATCAGGGTCGGTGCAGTCTCGTTTTCTCCGTTATATCACACTGGCGTCCGTTAAGTTAATAAATAGCAAATAAACAAAATTGGAACCACGAGATTAACTGTACATGTGACTTAGCAGCATTTACACCGTGAAATTGCACAAATACACTTAAGCTTCTTAAATCTAGCTAAGTTTCAAACGAGAAAGGAGCTTTTTTAAAGAATTGATGTAGTTGGCACGAGTAACGTGCGGGGATATCTGAGCGCTCTCACTCTTGCCAATTACATTGATCTCGCCCAAAAACTTGAAAAGAAAACTCAATTGCTTCCATCGAATGTAAAAGAGAGGTGCATTTAAAATGTGCCAATATGACGGCAAGTTTTTTTATCTGCCAGAACTCCGATTCAGAATAATTTTTAACCAATCTTAATTTTTTTTCTTTAATCAATAAAATAAAAGATCAAATTTTCATTTAAATTCACTCAGAGCGATTTTTATTTTGATTTCAGGTCTCTTTCCCCGATTTTCAAGTGAAATTTTTCCTTTTCCTTTGATTTTCATGGTATTTTCAATCATTTCTTATTGATTTTCTACAGTGCTCCGACCCTGACAGCAGTGACCTGACCCTGATTACAATTTTGTTCATTATAAATGCCCATAACTCCTGAACAATGAATCCAATTATATTTAATATTCAGCAAAAACATAGAAATTTGTGAGATCTATTCAACGATATGCAACATTAATAAAAAATTGGGCTTTCAACGGAAGTTATGAGCAAAAGTCAAAATATGCTTCAACCCTGACGGCATTTCCCTATATATTTTTAATGTTATTGTTTTCCAGTCAAAAATTTATCTTCAATTAAACTTTAAATGTTTTCATTGGAAGCATGTGTTGGAAAAAGACAACACGACTGTTTTGAAATTTAGGCCGGAGTGTTCTTGCAGATAAACTTACAGTTTCATAAAATCGAATTAAGACATCTTGAAAAATATTTATTGAAATTAAAAAAGCAGCTTATGGGAGGCTACCGTTCATGACGGTGAAAAATTAGATTTTTTTTTTACATAATTTGCATCCCTAAAAACAAAGCAAAAAAATCGATTTGTTTTTGAACCCGTTTTTGTTGTAGATGAATTGGCACGGCTTTGGAGCGCCCGCGCACACTAAAGCATGGCTTTACTTGATGAGTGCTGTAGCCGCCATTTTGGATTTTTTTTTAAATAAAATAAACGGGAATTTACTCTTCATTGATACAAAAATAAAATACGTTAACTTTTATTTACAAAAGTATTTATTTTATATATTAAAAAGTTCCCGAAGTCCATGAATTTTTAGTGCATCTCGACGGCAACCTCTCCGTAAAGTAGTTAATATTTTATTATTTATGTTTATAATTCTTGTTTTAAAACATATCCAAACTTTAAAATACTTTCAGGTCTTCGTCTCCCGAAGAATATTTTTTGATTTAACGGTAAATCTTCCTCCTTTCGACCCGGGTTTCGAATAACAAAGTGACTTGCGTTTACATTAAATTTAAATTACAGTTTCTTAACTTAATTACACACACTAAAAAATCAATGTTTTAGGTAATTATACTACTAAGTTAATCGATATACTTACATTTAAAAGATTTTAATTTTTAAGCATTTACATTTTTTTTTTGCCATTTATTATCGTTTTTCATACACTGTGCTCTGCATCAAATCAAGTGTCAAATTCAATTGAATTTCAAATGCTGCTTTTGCAGTTGCATCTGCATCTGGCAAAATATTTGATTTACCTCTTAACTTTTTGATAATCTACGCTTCAATCCACTCTCCATACCTCAGTAGTATTCATAGTCAGTAGTAGTTGTATTGATTGTATTTGTTGCACCGCTCTGGTACTTCAAAGCTTAGAGTTTTTAGTTAGTACGACATACAAATATTTTCCCCCTACCTCAAACCTCTACACTGTGTATAAACTATAACATCTACAAATTAAGTTTGAAAAAATACTATGTGCATATATAGGTAAACTTTTTTAATGAACTCTTCACTTGAGTGTAGACAATAGAGAGAGCGAGAGAAAATTACACAAAAAACTCTCTCAAAAATCTATACTAGATATAGAAATTTATTGTTTTTTGTTGTTATTGTTATTATTGTCGGTGTTGTTGTTATGTAAAAAAAATCATCAATTATATAATATTTCTGTTTATTTGCAGTGGGTATACAAATATACATAGATTTTGTTTATTATTATTTGCTTGCAAATGTTTTGGCATCATCATTAAAAGTTTCTCAGTGATTTATTTGTGTAAAAAATTTGTATGTGTGTTTGCGCGTGTTAGTGGAAATAACAAGTTATGTTAACAAATTTTCACTTTAAATAAATTGCAGAGCTTGTTTCATTCAAAACTGATATGTATGTAGTAACAATTTATTTAATTGCTTCTTTTTATTGCTTTTGTTTTTACCAGAATATATTTACATATGCTGTTGCCCCTGGATAATGGAACAAAATTTAATATTTTACTGTTAAAAAGTGCGCGGAATTGAACATTTATAATCGAGCCGGAATTAATCTAAACAATACAGTAATCCCCGCTTAATTGCATCGCACTTAATTGATTTCCTCGCTTAATTGATTAAATAATTGTGTCAATATTACGCCCCCATGTTTAATTGATTCCCTCTTAATAGAATTTCCCTGTTACTTGCACAAACAAATTTTGGCCATTTGGTAAAATCAATATAAAGAATTCTGCTTCATTTTCCCCCAAAAAATTGCATAATTTTAAAAACGTTCAACGAAACCATAACACTGTTCAACAGCCAAGAATGAGCAGAGACGGGACAAGTGTACTTAGGGTAATGGGGGGTCGCTGAGTCCGAATCCGTGGCCCGTTTTGCTCTGCTACGCCACAATTTCTTTTTATTGACATCAAAATTTTTTAAATTGAAAAAAAAATTTTAAATTAAAAATGCAGTTTATATTTTTTTTCATCAAAACATCCATTTTTACAAAAAAAAACATTTTTGATTGTTTTTATTTTTTAACTTTAAAAATTTTTTTTATTTTTTATTTATTTTTTTTCGTAATTTTTTTCATCCTCGTTATCATCGTTCACTTTTATCTCGTTGTTAGCTTAGCCCAGTAATGCCTAACGGTGACATATGGCACCTTGTCGCTGAGCCGTTCCTGAGCCAGGTCCAAAAATAATCTTTTTCTCAAGTTACTTTCTTGATCTATCTACTTTGTGTTCTTGAACAATTAAATCTTAAAAATTTCTTTGTGTATATCTACAAATAAATTTATATATTGTTGTTTCCTTTTTGAACCGTTCACGTATTCATTTTTGAACACATTGAAGATAAATAGAATAAAAAACATAAGCACCTTTGAACCTAGTTTTTGACAAGATAAAGATTTATTTTTCAATTTTAGATTTTATTCATAATTTGTCCGAAGATGTTTTATTTTACGTTCATATTCAATATTGCGTGTTTCTCGTATTATATTCCAACAAAAGTCCGACAGCATATTGGAAATCGACTTCCCTTTATAGCGAGATTCTATAACTTTAACGTCCTGGTGAAGTCGTTCTCTTTGCTCGTCACTTTCGAGCACTGTAGCAAATAGGGAATTGGGCAGAAACTAAGATCCCACCATTTGTTTATGAAACTCACCTGAGCGAGAAGATAAGTGTCTGGAGATTCTCACCAGTCACAGGTACCTGACGCCTAGTATAATCCCCCGGATGTATGACTCCGAAACTTAATGAAACTATTTACAAAAGATGGGATGATCGCGATAGTCTAAAAGGATAACGCACTAGACTTTTTACCACGAGGTTGTCGGTTCAATTTCCTTTCTTGGTCAGGTGGTTAATTCTGATAAACTTCTTATAAAGTGAATGATAATTATGTATAAGAAAGTGTACAATTACACCTCTTAGTAGGCACGTATTCCTGGTCACCCACTTAACCGTATCTAACCTAACAAGAGGAGGCAAGTTGTACACATAACAAGTGTCACCTATTTACAGTACCTCTAATTTCCTTGCAATACCTTCCTTCTAGATATTTTCCTCCGATCTTACCAGAAATGCCGGTTTTTAATGTTGTTCTACCTCCGATGTGTGCTGTGCACCGACCCACCGCAAATGAAGAATGAATTCGAGTTTCAACTGCATTTTATTTATTATCTATTAATTTTCAAATAAGAAAAAAACCAATTCCAATTATTATTTTGAAGCTATCTGCATAGAAAATAGGTGTAAAACCCCTAAGAGTACCCTCTGGGTTGCTCCACTGGTTTTGCTCAGAATATTTCACATGATATTTCTTGCAGAGTTCGATATGGGACACGAGGTTATCAATCGACATCGAAAACAATGAATAATGGCTCCCAAGGCGTATTTAACAGGGTGAAGTCATCTCAGAGAGTAAAAGTTATAGAGTCAAACATAGCTTCCGTTGTGAATATTTAAAATTTGAGTTTTAGCACTACATTCTTGTTTATTTAAATTTTGCACTGTTTTGACACTACAAAATTTGACTCTTCAAATAAAATTAGAGAGTTCTCAGAGATGACTTCACCCTGTTAAATACGCCTTGATGGCTCCCATAAAGTTGACGGTTGTATATCAAGTTTGAGGAGAGTAATGAACATCAATAAGATCCCATTTAGTCTGGCCTTTTTTTTTTTTTTTGTACAGAAAAGTCATCAAATAAGTTATGCCCATTTTGATTTGACATTTATTCCACTGTTTAATTCAGAAACATGAATTCTGATGAAATCTGTGTCAATTTTAAACATTTTTGCCACAGTGCAGTGGCATGCTTTATGCAGCAGTTGCCTATTATAAATTTTAGCAAAATTTATTTGAATTTTGTTGCAAAAACTTTTTGACCGTAAATTAACAAAAAACTAAATCACCAATCGTTTTTTTTTAGGACGAAGGTAGGTACAACGATTGTGAAACTTTTAATTAGGTGTATATATTGGAAAGGGTTATAAAATACTTCAATTCAAATGAAATTTTCAAACAACAATTTGAGAATTTATGTACTTACATGAAAAAAGAAATAGTCCCAGGGTCTCAGAATTGCAAATATTGCCATTTCGATTTCCAAAAATTTTATTACTTTTAAAATCATAAGCAGAAAATTAAAAAAAGACTGTTAAAATTTTTTTAGGGTATTGAACTAGCTACCATTAAAACATGATTTCTTAGTGAAACAAAAATTGATGATGAATGAAATTAATTTAAAGGGGTTTTCTTATTTTTTGAAAAAAAATAATTTTTTTTTCTGTGATCTTATTAACTACAGTTACTATTTTTTTCATTCAAGACTACAAAAAAAATTGTTTTTTTCTCATCTCATTTTTATCAAAAAGGCGTCGAAGTGGAAGCCACCTCTCAAATGGTAGCACTGATAACTTCGGTCCAGGACATCTCCAATGGAATTTTATTAGGAATTTAATTGCAAGCTTAATATACAATATTTATCGACCCCTCCCCTCTAAGGTGCATTTTTATTCACCAAAACGTGTTTTTATTGTAAAAATGCATTCCACATACAATCTTTAGAATATTGGCTTTATTCTAGTTTGCACATTTGGAGAACACAATTTCTAATAAAATGCCATTTATTTTTTTTGTATTAGATGTCCTGGACCGGAGTTATCGGTGTTACCGTTCGACGTCTTTTTTCGGCCTCCACTTCGACGCCCTTTGTAATAAAAATGAAATGAAGGAAAAGACAAAATTCTTTTTTTTTGGAATTTTGAGTGTTTGTTTAATACAAGGAAACAAATTGTACCTCTACTTAACCCTCTACTGCAAGAATTAAAGCATGGCTCACGTAAAATTGGCACGCAGGAAAGTTGCTGTATCTTTTTAACCAGAATTCTCAGAATAACAAATAATGCATTAAATGATAAGTTTAATATTGTGTTTTAATACTATAATATTAAAAGATTTAAATTTCTTTGTTGTGCAAAAAGTTCCGGCTATTCCTTTTAATGGACCCCATCAACCTTTGAACATCCGCTCTGGATACTTTTGCGGCTATTTGGTTACATTTTAGTAACATTGAATTCACATTTCTGACAATACCTGCATTTTTCTTCAACTTATATTTTGTTATAGCCCAGTATTTTTCGATCGGTCGAAGCTGGGGGCAATTGGGTGGATTCATATATTTGGGCACTAAATCTACTTTATCCAATGAAAAAAATAAATTTTAGTTGTTATGATATATTTTGGTCAGTCGTAAGTAATGCAAATTTGCCAGAATTAATTTCAAAAGTTCGTTTTGATAATTTTAAGAGTTGAAAAAAAAAAAAAATTTCCTCAAAATTTAATAAATAAATTTATTTAGTAATATATTATTTCATAATATTAAAATATAGTTAATTTGTACCCAAAATTGGCTTCTGACTTATGTATATTTAAATATTTATGTCTTTTATTAATTAAAATTTTTAAAAATCAACTTAAAATATAAGTATACACTAATTTTTGTCAGCTTTTAGAATTACAACTTTTTACAGAGTAGAATATGCCAACGGTAGTTTTTGAGTTTCGTTAGTAATTAACTTATTGACACCTAGCATATTTTGTTGCTTTCTGCCCTTTCTGCCTTGAAAAAATAACAACAAAATAGGAATATATGGAAAGCCATATATAGCTTCCTATGCAGTAGAGAGTTAATAAAATCACCGAGAAAAAAATTATTGAAAATTGTCGTTTTTTGGTCAAAAAATAATAACTTCCCTTAAGGGGACTCACCAGGCCAGAGATCGAAACAATTTAACTTTTTCACGATTTTTTTAAAATAAATTGGAAACAAATGACAAATTATATCAGTTCTTTTATTAACTATTCAAGATGTATCTAAATAAAAGATGGTTCCACTTCTGACAGGCTTTTAAAGCTCCGGAGCATCTGAAAAAAACAAAGTAAGATCTATAAGTATATGAGTATGGTTATGGGTTAAACCAGAATTAAAGATTTTGCTTATTTAGAAACAAAATGTCGGAAGTTAAAAAAACTGTAATTTAACGATTATTTTTGGGATTAAAATGATCATAAAATTGCCATTTTCAACCAAAATATCTGGCTGGTTCAGCCCATAGAGAAATGTTTTGTGAATATTCTGTCCAAATTTGAGATAATTTAGATGAATCGATATCGAGTAATCCGACGTAGGTTTCGAAAAAAGTCATTTCGAGAAAAACACGTTTACAATTGAGAGGCTGAGAGGAAACGTGGTATAACTTCAACGTTCAGAAAAAATGGAATAATTTTACTTAAGAGCAAAAGCAAAACGAAATATGTTCAGAGCAAAAGTGAAACGAAAAATGTTCAGAGCGAAAACGGAATAAAAACTATGCTGTTCTTGCTCTGAAAGAATTATTATACCATTTTTGCTCTTACTTTTAAGGCATTTCATGTTCACTCTAAACCATATTACTTATGCCATTCTTGCACTGACACTCTAAATTATTTCACTTTTGTTCTTATATAAATTTTAGCCCGCTTTTCCTCTCAGCCTGTCAATTATAAATACGCTGTCCGGTGCTGGCAACGTAGGAGTAATACGAAAATTACAACCAATTTATTCAAATTAAAATATTTTATTTTGAATGTTTTTGTTTTACTTGTTGTTGTATATCGTGAAATGAAAACAGAAATTTTTTTGTGAAGTGAGAGCCTTAAAAAATCGAAAAAAATTTTATAAAAGTAAAGTGTTTTTTGAATTTTTCTGATTTTATGTGCCAAAAAGGCAATTATATTGCAATTAGAAAAAAAAAGTATCCTATAGACATCTTATGCACATCAGCTTTCTAAGAAAAAAAAAATTAAATTTGGTCCAGTACCAGGCCAAACCTGAATATACAATTTTCATACAACCAATTTTATATATTAATATGGATAGATATAGAAATATAGATAAAAGACACCACTGCGCTGCGATTAACTAATGTGCCAAAAACACGGAAAGGAAATGAAATAATAAAAAGTCCTTTGGATCAATAATTCCTGATAAATATAGCTATAAGAAAAAGCAAAAAACAAAAATTTTTTTTTTTAAATCTTGAACCTTTTGTTGATTTTGTACAATCAATTTTATCCCATTCATTCAACAGAGGACAAACTTTGACACCAAGTAAATAGTTTTTAAATTACATAACCTACTATTAAGTACTTTTCTGTGTTTGGATTACCGATCATGATCATTAAAGCTTATGCTATTTTTAAGAGTTTTTTTCTTTGAAGTCAAGTCAAAAATGTAATATGCAAAAATTTATCATCAAAACTGATTGCATTATTTTAACAAAAAAATTAGAAATTCTTTGTTAAGTGAAAATATTACTTTCCAAGTATGTTCATAAAAGATAAAAGAATATAAAAATCTAAAAATTGAAGAAAAAGCGTTAACGGATTTTTGCCTATAGCTTTAGGAGTATAATTGTTCAACCTTTGATAGAGGTCAAACAAGGTTATGTAGAGACTTAAAACTTGTTTATGTTACTTGTAGAAGTCTTAAGTAATCACTAAGAATTTCACTTAAAAAAAAATCGATCGACCTCAATTAAAAGAAAGAGCTGAAAGGGTTACGCCCGTTTTTACAAATTTCATCCAAATTTGGCCGTACACATATTCAGATTAATTATTTAAAATTAATAGGCTTAGAAGGTTTAGTTTACGTTTATAGTAAACGTCAAGGGACCAGTGGAAAATGTTTTTTAAACGATTTTCGTTTTAACGATTCAACATTTTCGTGAAAAATTTGTCAATTTCGAGCTGCTATGTTGTCTATGGGACGAATCGCTGTGAGATGTATGAATGACAAATCTGCAAAGGAGTGAATACGATTAGTCAATGATAGAAGGCCGTTGATAAAGACAAGGAAAAGGGTTGGGGAGAGGACCGAACCCTGCGATACTCCAGCATTAATGGCACAAACTTTCGAAGTAGGTAAATTTCTGAAAAATGATAATAGCGGAAAAACGGCTAGATTAAATCTAAGATTCATATGGAGGGAAAGCACTTTCAAATGATATGATTAAATTTTATCTCAAAGTTTTAAGAGCTAAAATACTCGAATGTGTCAGATTCACCTCACCTTCCCCCAAATATTACATTTTCCCCCTAGCTTACCCTAGAACTCAACTCATCCAAATTAAACACCAAGCAACTGAATCTCATAAAAAAAAATACAAACATAAATGGGCGGAAAACATATAAAAACCGATAACGGCAAAATTTATACAATATATATATATTTTTTATTAACTATCGCCTCGTACTAATTTTGAGGCCCTCTTTTGATCCACAAAAATTTGTAAATTAAAAATCTAAAAATGTTATTAAAAGTTTAGAGGATTTATAAGTTTTTTCGCAAATATCTTAAAACTTAAAAATATGGATTTATCAGATTTCGCTCGCTTGCTCCGCAAATATGCAGTTATATTCAAAGGGAAACCTAAAAATTACATACATTTGTTTAATTTAGTTGAATTGTCAAAAAATTATTTTTAATGCGAATTTAATTTGATCGCAATAATCGAGCAGCAACCAATTTTTGCATAAGCTAAGCAGCTTAAATGCTGCTGTGGCTGTTGCTGGTGGCGTCCCGGCTGTCACTGCCGCATCAACATTTGCATGCAAAGTAATACTTTGAGCATATACATAAATAAAGCGAGAGATAGACTTTTGTACTACGTGCACAAGCGTATGCACAATTAAATTATAAACACATGCGTGTGTGTATATAAAGGTAATTTTCTAAAAGTAATTAAACAATCCATCGCCCATCCATATCATTGACAGTCACTCAGTCATTCATTCATTCATTCATTCAGCCTCCCAATGTGTGGTCATTTTTGTATAAAATACAACCGCTTTATTTGTTTTTATGCGTTATCCACACACACACACGCACACACAAACATGCAAATCAATGTTTTACCTCATTGTAGTGGCATTTATGGTTCCGAATAATACTCTAGTGTGGATGGAGTTGCAGACTCCAATGCAGGAATGCAGCAGGTGCATTTAACATGCGCTACGAGGTGTTCATTCGTATTCACATTGCATAAATATTTACTACCTATATGGGCAGCGTCTGACACGATGACGTATTCATCATTGTCGTTATCATTTTTGCCGTTCTCGTTGTCAGCTGTTATGATTATTTCGTTTTATTTTTTACTATTTACATATATACATACATATATGCATAGTTATGTATTAAATAAGTGTGTATTTGTGTGCATGTGTATGTTCACACACATTATTCTGTACCAAATACCTGATGTGGTTGAATTCGTGTCGATAATTTCATATTATATTAATAAGTTTTAATTAAATTTGTTATATGTATGTATATTGTTGTTGCTGTTTTATTCTCCTTTCAACGCCACTTTGCAATATAATTCATTTATTCATTCATCATTTATATTTTCATTAATAATTCAACAATATTCTACACAAGTTAAGTTTGTATTAACATACATATTTACATTGTGTACATAGTTGAAATATAATGCAAATTAATTTTTAAGTAATTGATGAAATAAATTATCAAAATTTGTAACGATTCACAAAATTTATTGATATGTTGGTTTTGTTTTGCTTCCTTCTTTAATACAACGTCAGCGGGTTTTCTTTGTGCTCCCAGTTTTTAGAGAGATACGAATTGAACACAGTTATTTTGGGAGCAGAAAATTGTTCGCAGATTCTCATAGGTTTTAACTATTTTTTCCCAACATGATAATATCCGTTCATATGTGCTGACCAAATGTGTAATAAATAGATGCAAGTCAAATATTTCGCTATGGTTAGGTTTTTGTAATTAAAAGGTCAATTAAACGATGAAATTAAAACTAAACTTAATTCGGTTTACCAAGACTACAGTTGCCCACACTATGTTTAAGCGTATTCCAAACAATTTTACATAAAAAAATCAAAACAGGGTCACCGATAACCCAAGAAAGTTCAGGCCTGCAGAAGTGCAAAATGTCTTTGGCAGATTTGGATTCAGTTTTGCACTATCTCCTTTGGTTTCTTTACGGTCCCGAAACGAACTCCGGGTTTACCATCCAAACATTTCTTATTAACTCCGAAATTTGAACCAAAAACCAGAAAATTAAAACTACAATAAAAACTGTGAGCGCCAATGGGTTAATGTATTAGTACGTTATTATGTTACAATCGATAAGACATCAGTACATAAAATTTCATTGTAATTGGCAGACAGAGAGTAACGAAAAATGATTGTAAGATTTGAATCGAAAAATCAGAAAGTTTAAGTTAAATATGAGGAAGCATACAATATGAATTTGTAAAGGTATAGGTATAAAAAAGATATAAAAAAAAGTGAAAGGGTAAATTTCATAAAACAAAATGTGGGCGCCTATAGGTTAGTATATCAATATTTTGTTAATATGTTATTAGTATGCGAAATTTTATGGTAATTGACTATCAATTAGTATTTTAAAAATTGATTTAAAAATTTAACCTTAAATTTACTTGTGGTCGCCATACTGATCCGCCATTTTGAACTGTCCAATTCTGGTTAGAGATTCTTAAACTGCTTTCTTTTGAAAATGAGTGTGTAAAATTACAAGATGATTAATAAATGAATAAATACATAAATAGAATTTGTCTAATGCTAATGTTATGTTTTTTTTAAGCAATCTCTAAAGCTAATATTCGGAACTATCGAATTATTCGTTAGTTAAAAAATTGCCATTAATTCGATAGTTGCAAAAAAATCACTGTAGTGACTTTTTCGAATAACGTTTTTTTGCTTCCATCTACTACTACTAATCGTCGACTGAGAATTAATATGGCGTATAGGTATACGAATACGTACACACATACGTCAAATCAATTCTCAGTCGACGTAATGGCTATTATTAGAAAATCATTAGGTAATAATAAAGAATTGAATAATTCTAATGATAATGCTAAATCATTGAATTTACTTATTTACCCAGACAAAAATCGTTTCAATTCCAAAAATCGTTACGAAAGAATTGTTTTCAAATTCCAACACTAAAAAGAAGGATTTTTACTTTTTTACTTGACTGCGAAACTACGGGAACGTTCCGGAACAAATATTGGATTAGGAAAATACGAACAAATAATAGAATTATCCATTGAATGTTCCATATGGCAGACGGCGATAGCTCACTGCAATATAAATATAGCACCAAACTGTTGAGTTAGGCGGCTCTGCCACTGGAGGAAACGCAACTGCGATGCCTCCAATTTTTTTCTCTCTCTTCAAAAGATTGAAAAAAATCTGCCGAAAACGTGCTGGACACAATTTTCTAAATGCAATTGGTGATTAGTTATAACTTTGTGCAAGTTTGGGCCCGATATTAAGGAGTTATATACACTTGTCGGAAAAAAGGGTATTTTCATTTTTGTTTGCCAAGATGGTACATTTTTTTTTCAGAATAAGCCATCGTATGTTTATTTGTTGATGTTTCAAGGTATTTCATGAATTTTTTCAACAAAAAATTGTGAAAACTGGGGATGATACGACCGTTGTGCCAAAACTCCTTTTTTGTCATAACTAGTGAATATTCGATACAAGTAAATACAAGTAAAAACTCGATACTTTTCATTCGATTCAAGTATTTTACTTGGTATCGGAAAAAAGTGTCAGTATCGGATACTCGATACTTTTGAAAAATATTCATTTAAAAAACTGAAATATTGCTATACACTATTTAATATTTTACAGCAATCAATAATATATTTCAAAATGCTACTGCAGAATTATTTAGAATATTTCAGTCCATATTGCAATATTTCAATGTATGACAATATTACAGTACAGTATTGAAGTTCTAGAAGATATTTCCGGCCATGCATGTAGAACATAATGTTTATTGAAATCCTTTCATTAAAATAAAATATTTTTAACATGCTTTAATCTGTTGATTAATTTTCCTTCTATTATAAATTTTCTAGCGATTTGCTAAATTAAATTAACGCCATTTCTATATGATTCACGTGTTTCCAGTGGAAATATCTCATAACCATGATTTATTGGCGAAAAACTCGTGTTGAGTAGTGTAAACTGTAGGCTCAACCATGTTGTATCAGAATGGGCCGTTCTGGCCTGAGTGTGTTCCTTGATAGCCATTTAGAAAAAGTGTAATTTGTCTCTTTTAACAAGTATTCGATACAAGTACATATTCGATACTTTTTTCCGATATTTTCGGTAGCATCGATACTTTTATTCGATACAAGTAATGAGTAAAAGTATCGATACTATGTGGGTATTGAATCAACACTAGTCATAACCCCTTGCGGTAAGAACGATAAGTAATAACGTTTTATCTGAAAAAAAAAAAAAAAAATAGAACATTTTGAAAAAAATGGTGAGGGTTTTTTTAAAATTTTTGGTTTTTGGGGGTCTGAAAATTTGGTATTGGTGGCCAAAAAAAAAAAGGTTTGTTCCAATTAAAAATTCCTTTGGTTGGTTTTGGTTCCGGTTGGTGGAATGGTTTTTGAGAAACATTTCTCACCGCAAGGAAACTTTTTCAAAAACAACATTTCGAGATAATCGCGTTTTAACTTTCGGCACCATGTTCAGGTAGACGCAATTAGCGCACTGTTGATAGCTGTAAATTTGGTTAAGTGCTCAGATCTCTATGAAATTTAGAAAATATTTTCTCAAGAGCATGTACTTCAGACTTCAAATTCCAGACGACTCCAAGTGGTTTCATGTGACTTCAGGCGACTCCAATGTATTTCAGTGACTGCAAGGGGCTTCAAGTGATTCCAAGTAATTTCAAGTGACTGCAAGTAAAAATATTGTATTCCCCTGATTAGAAATATGTTATTCAATAACAGTAATCACAAATTACTATTCATTAACTGTGACTTTACCCATGTGCAGCCACACTAACCCAACCTAACTGTGACTTCAATGAATGAAATTAGATTACATTCTTTTATAGTTGTGGTCTTCACTTACACTATTTTTATACACAAAAAAAAAAAAAAACAATTCAAAAATGCCAATACTTAATTTACAAATTTATAAAAGCCACAATCATTAATTGGCGGAGGAGGGACAAAGCAGAAAGAAGAATGTGCATAAAAATCCCAATAATGAAATGCAACGACCACGACGATGACGCTATGAGAATCGCTGGAAATGCGTCACTTAATGGATTTTTATCATTGAGGCGTTATAACGCTTAAGCACACACATACACACACAAATATGTGAAGACCCAAAAACACATAACACATACGTATAAGCTTTTAATATCTCATTATAGAAAAAAAGACGAAGGGAAATGATGATGAAGAAGATTCAGCGTACATTTCAAAAATGATATCCGGCAACAAGTGAGACAGCTATAGCAACAGCAACATGTCGGAAGCGGATGTTGTATGCATGTGTGGATGTGTCACTTTAATGGCAACGGCAGCAGCTACACTCTTCGTGATAAAACATAAAAGTAATTTTGTTATTTAATTTTTGATAGATACATAAAAGAAACACTTTTTTATTCTTCTTTCTCTTTTTATTATTATCAGAATCACTTTCGCTGTGTATAATGCCAGCTGACATGCGCTCCATGAGCTATACGCTGAATGTTGGTGTTATTGTTTCTTTCATGATATATGAATGTTTAATTTAATTTCAGTGTTTCAATTAAATGCCAACGATACTGCAATGTACAACCATAAACTCATACATGGACTCATACAAACACATGCATGTACATGCAATTCACAAACACACACACTTATGCATACTTTTTATACCTAGTATTTGACGGGCATGAAATTGAAACTGAAAATATGACTATCAACAGTTTTCATACGTTTGTGTGTGCCTGTGTGTTTGTGCGTGTGTTTTGACTCATTCACCTGCCCGCCTATCTACTACAAGTATTGAGTTAATAAATTATAAAATGAATAACTGCATCTATCTTCTACTTCTTACTTCTTACTTCTTCCACCTACTCACCCTCGGTATTTTTTTATTCGGCAGTGTATGTCGTGTCCATTCACTGTTAATGTATGTTTGCTTTATGATGACAACATCGGTGTTTAATGCAATAAATACGCGTCGACGACCACGACATCAACAACTTTGGTCATTGGGCCAGAAGGAAGGCAACCAAACAGAGAGACAGACAGGCAGCTAGACAGACAGGCATAAATTGGCATTCTAGCAGGCAAAGAGACAAGCAGCAGGAGATACTCACGGACGCATGGACAGGCAGTCATACATGCATACATCCATATCAGGGATGCCAACTCATTTTTTCTTTCTCCCCGATAGCAATCGAGAAATTCCCCGATTTTCGATCGAATTCCACGTATCGATATAATTTCATATTATAACAGCGCGACACGCACTTTCCGTATAAACATTTTACAAAAACCAAAAATTACCTAAAATTGTCCTCAATGAGTGTTATATTTAGGCGACCCTGAACTTTCTAGGTCCAATTTTTACGGGACTGGTAGATTAATAGAAATATACCTTCTAACTCCGGTATTCTGTTGGCATATGGGAGATTTCACTTCACTCTCAAAATCGATCTGGCTCAAGCTTGCATAAATTTTAATCCTATTGGGTTTAAACGAGATGGGGTGTTTCGAGTTACTATACATCCATTTTGATAAATAAACAAGCCTCAGCCCACTTTTGGATATCAAAGTTCTCAAAGAAGAAGACATGGGCTCTCTCTTGACTCAAATAAAAAATGGCAAAAACCTTGTTTTGAAAAAAACGGGTTCAATGTTTTGATTATCGGTTTTTAACATATAAAATATATTTCATCTTCTTTATGAAGGCTGATCGTAATTTGTAAGTTAACGGATTAGTCGACAAGGATTAAGAGTTATTAATCAGGAGCTGCTGGACTAAGGCATAGCTTTCTCAACGGTTGAAATGGAAGACGAAGCGTCGCGCGACTGTTTTGGCCTGACTGACACTCGGTGCTATAATCGTCTATATCTACGAAAGCACTCCGCGTCTCTCTGAAATTTTCACAAAATACTTTCGAAATATAATACTTTCAAATAATACTCTTTTTTAAAAACCGATTTCTCCAAACCAATAAATCGCAGGTCCCACTTAAGAAAAGACGAAGACTTTAAGACCCAAAATATAAAATATTGCGTAAGTTAAATATTTTACATTACATAAAATTTGACAAAAAATATTCTACAGACTTTTATGACTAAAAACTGAACGACTTCAAATTCTCCGCAAAAAACAGTTCATTCCCCGATCCCCGCACCCAGTAAAATTCCCCGCAAATCGGAGAATTCCCCGCAAGTTGGCATCGCTGATCCATATACACATAGGACTTGACTTTGCTTGCTCGTTAATGTTCGTATTGTTGTTACTCTGCTTGTAAACAGCTCTCTTTTATAAGTAATAACTCAATGTTATTGTTGTTGCTTGACAATTGCCTTCGTATGTGTGTATGTGTGGAGACTGGAGCTTGTCACAACAATCCAGACTGTGTCTATATTGTGTACTTCTTATTTTTGTTTGATTTTTTTTTTCTTTTACTGTCAGGGCATGTGTGTAAGTGTGAGTATGTAAATCATACAATAAACTCTATAAATTTTCATGTATTTAATTATGTGTAGTTTCATTTAGTTTGTTGCTGTTTTTGGTGCAATACACCACATTGATGTACCGACTCCCAACTAAGATGAGGTTTTCACAGCCATCGTTTGGAGAAAATGATATGACTGCCGGTGCTGATGGTTTGCCAGTTTAGTTGTCAAAAACAGAAGATGAAGAGCTTCCAAAATGCACAGAGATCGAAAGCACAGCGTACCCTGCTTTACGATTTGTACCAAGTAATGTGGGATAGGTTTTCATATTGTATGAAAGACTGAAGACTATTGTCAAAAAGCTGACTTTACCAGTGTCACTTCTGTCTCGTTAAGTTCACCAATTGGGAAATATTCACTTTATGATAAGTTCAGAAAAAACAGACGGGCAGCCAAAGTCGCACTTGTCTGGTTTTGGTACCGCTGCGAGGATCATTCAACTTCCAAAAAGGCGCTGCTCGCAAATTAGAGCTGACTTCTCCACACCAAACGAGTTCTGAGGGCATATTTCAAATCGAACTTCATCGTAAACAAATCCACGGAGATCTTTAGCAATTGGTTATTCATTTAAAAACTTCAAAAGAGAATTTTTTATGTTAAATTGAGAATCGGATAGGGCAAATAAGCCATGCAGGTTGTTGAAGTCATTGCACAAACAACGAAAAGGGTAATTTTTGGCATAATTAGTTCGGCAAGCATTCAATTTAATCAAGACTGAATACCTTGTACAACGGTTCGGAATGCTGAGGTTAACTTCATTTAGCAAAAACTCAGAATGAATATCACCATTTAGCAGTTTGGTCAAGAACAGGACTGTCTTTTTGAAATTTTTTTGTGAAGTGAAATTCTTAAAAAATCTTAGTGATTTTTAAAAAAGTGAAGTGTTTTTTGAAGCGTAATAAGATAATGACATATTTTTAAAATTTATCTGGTTTTTCTGCTTAGCTTGTGAAAAAAAACTTTGGATTGTTTTGAAAATTTTTAATAATTTTAAGACGTACTTCTTTTTCTTCACTCATTTTGATCAAACTTACATACAATAAATCAACATGTTTGTCATTAAAAATAACAACTGACATATTTTTCAAAGATAACTAGATCAAGGCAGAAGTGAAACTTCTTGTGAACTAAACGAAACACAAGCAAATAACAAGCAAATGAAATTTTTCAATCGCTAAATTTTTTACTTCATTGGCTTGTGTTTTTTGATTTCACTTGCTTTTTTAATTTCATTTGCTTGTGCTTCGTGTAGTTCACAAGAAGTTTCACTTGTCTTGTGTTCGTTAATACACAACCAATTTTTTTTTTGGGATTAATGCTAGAACAAAAATTGCAACTCTGTACCGGTAATGTCGATGACAATTGTAAACGAACTCTTTTTGTGTGCGACATCTTCATGTAATTCCTTGGACATTTGCGCCATCTGTATGTGAAATGTATAACTGTCATAAACTTTAAGATGGCGGCACTACACATTGTTCTTTCTGCCATAGGCGTGTGTGTCTGTGTGTAATTAATATGTTATATTGAATTAAAACTATTTATGAATTGTTTATTATATAGTTTGCTCGTGAATTCAGTTACGGAATATTGATATTTAGCCCCTGACTTTATGTAAAAAAAAGTGACCTTCTGGCCCATAGTGCATTGGTCTGACTTTTTAAACGATCCACCCAACGCATTGAACTCGTTCGCTACCGCCTCCCAAACCTCATTGTGGTTTTTCTGCCCATCCTTTCTGTCAAACTGTCCCAAAGCTTCTATGTTGCTTCACAAGCTCCAAGAGACGGGTTTTTTGTGGTTTTGTGACCTGTCAATATTCTCTAAGTAAAAATATTTTAATAAACTTATATATATATGTAATATGTATCTCAAAACTTACTTTTTTGCGCTTTCGGTTATTATTATAAATTTAAAAAAAAAAAAACAAAATATTTTTTTGTCGAACAACAATATTTTTTGACAAACTTCTCACAAGCCAAAACCAACTGGGAATTTCAATCGACTCAACTCGATTCATTTTAGTTAGAGAAACACTTTTGTGAGAACGTTCCTCTAAAAATTAAATTGAAATTTTTTGAATCTATTAGGTTTAACTCGATTCAATCGAGAAGTTTTGAACAGAAACGGTGAAAGTGAGAATGACGTCAGATTGGCATCAAATCGAGAACTGCTATCGAGAAGAGTTATAGAAAAGCAAATATATGCCTGAATTTATTTAACCATATTAACAAATATATATATATATAAATTGTTACGATTTTTTTTTCGGTCTGGCATTTTTTTCTGTTTTGTTGTTTGAGTTTTTAGTTTTTTTCATTCGAATTATTTTGATGACTGACGTTAAACTCTAAGTTTTCCTTTTCTATTTTCTATTGTAAAAAGGGAACACTCCTCGCAGCTGCTTAATGTTGAAGATGGCAATAATACTGCCACTGAGGAAGCTGTTTCGGAAACTTTAAATAGCGACTACATTGATGTACCGTCCTCTAGCTATAATGAGATTTGAACAGCCATAGCTTGATAAGAAAGCGGGTGCTGATGGTCTGCCGGCATAGTTGTTGAAAACTGGAGGTGAAGAGCTTACAATGTGGTTGGATGAGAACATGCTCAGTTATCGGAAGCTCAGCATAGTCTTCCCAATCCTACTTTGCGCCAAGGCAAACAGAAGGCCTCAAAACACTCATGGCAACACGCTGAATCGCTGAATGTTTGGTGTCCCTGGGAAGCTTGTTCGACCTTGCAAAACCACACAGACCGCAAATAAAAACAGACTTCTCCACGTGATTTGTTACCAAATGAGTTTTCAGGGCATGTTTCTTATTTAAATAACTTTATGGAGATCTTTAGCATTTCATATTTTGTTTTTCAACGACGATCATATTGTAACAGCTTTTTGCGATATTCCTTCAGGTTTTGATTTCAAATATCTTTACTAAATATACATGTTGAAAGAAACTACCACAATCGTTCTATATACTTATTTGTTGTTGTGTTTTCTTATTGTAACTAGTTTACAAAACATATATAAAATGATCCTGGGTGTCATTTTACTGAATCAGACGCCATTTGATCATTTTGTGATATTTTTAGTAGACTGTGAAAATTAAATTTAGGTGTCAATTTTCAAAGTTTTGACAACTATTCCATGTCTAGCTTTATGTTAAGTAATATATAACAGGCTTTTGTTATGTTTTTTACGTCATGGTAACGCTCTATTGCATATGGCAAACGTTATTAGTAAATTTTTTGTTTAAAGCAGGAAAATTCCGTTCCGCAAGCGTTTTAGCCTGATCTGGCACCATGTGATTTTTTTCTTTTCCTTCGTCTCAAAAAAAAAACTTCGTGAACGCCGCTTTGATGCCATTGATGAGATAAAATAGAAATAGCTGGCTGCTCTAAAGGACATACCAGAAAATGAATATAATCAATGCTTCATCGACTGGAAAAATCATTGGAATAAGTGTATTAGACAGGAAGGTGAGTGCTTTGAAGGCGACATAATAAATATCACCTCGGTGGCCTGGTGAATGAGTGCTAGACTGGAGTTCCAGCTGCCTCAGGTACGTTTCCCAGATGGGAAGTAAATGCTTTAAAAAGTGTCCGTAAGAATTTTTCTAATAAAATGAGTCACTTCGGTGACTTAGTGCTTAAAAATGCTCGACTGGAAAACCAGTTCAACGGGTTCAATAAATATGGATGAGTAAATGAAAAATGTACGTTTTATTAAACAAATTTCCCTTACTTTTTGATCATTTTGATTTTGAGTTTTTTTCGGACTAACCTCAAATCAATTGGAGTGCAGAGCACGCCAAATCAAAACAATTGACTTTCAATTTAAAAAACGTTTTGAAGTCGACCGAAAAATTATAGGTTTTGGTCTAAGAGAGAATCTCTAACAGTGGCCATATAGTATAGAACTGAAGCTTTAGCTTTTCCCAAAAATGGTTAAATTCTACATAAAATCGTAAATATTTAATTATACAGTAAAAATTGTACGACAATTTCTTATATATCCTTAAGTTTAGAAGACTTTATAACATTTCGGTAGGATTATATACATTTTTCTACAACGCATCGTTTATTATACTTAATTAAATCTTATTTAACTTCATTAAATCCGACATTTTAGGGCCAGTTTGTAAGTGCTCTACATTTGGAAAGCATGATAAAAGTTGTATGGTCTAGTTTCTATACTTGTCTTTAGTCTGGTTTTTGGTATGAATTTCGTTCTGGTTCTTAATTTGCAGAATTTTGGACCAAATTTTGGTCTGAATTTAGGGAAATTAAATTTCTAGTATCCAAAACTTTCTTGTAGGCATCAATGATCGTCATCAGAAGTTTTGTTGAAGAATTCTCATTTTGAGAAGCAAGTATGAAATGATCATTTTGACTACTGTTGACTTGAATTTAATAAAAGTAAACCTTTGAATATCGAATATTTCAACATCTAGAGTTGTTGTTGGGCAGCTTCTTTCCAGCGTGGTTGTTCTGCAAAAGCTGACAAGTGATGCAATGAACAAACAAAAGACGTTCTTAATGAAAAACGAAGCAATTTATACTAACCTAAGTTTCCTACAAGGATCAACATTAAAAAAAAAAACTGTAACTGTAAGTAACAAGAAGAGAAATTTTTAAAAATATGTATATATTTTCCCACAATGAAGAATACCGAAAAACATTCAGCAAAACTTGAATGAAGATATGGAAAATTTGAAAAGAAGCTTTTATCGAAACGAAAACTCCTTGTGCTCTTAAAAAGAGGGAAATATATATTCAAATGTAATCTTGTATGTATGTGCAATAAAATAAATTAAAGTTTGCAATATGTAACAAAGCTGCCCTATCTTTTTTTTTATATACATATGTACCTACCACATTTCATTTATAATTTTTTTACTTATGCATAAGTCATTCGTATTGACTTATAAAGTAAATCAGGATCTTTATCCTTTAAAATATTCAGACCTGTGTGGTAAAATACTCCTGAATTATGCGCGATTTCCACTTCGCGATGTTTGTGCATCCGTTACTTCTTTTAAATGGGTCAAGTCGTCCAGCACTTCCATGACGCTAACTTCACTCATTGGAATATAGTTAAACTTTAACGAATTTTGTTAAAAAAAACACAAAAGAAATAATGAACAAATTTCCAATTTCAGTATCTGTCAATCATACTGAAACTGACAGTTCGCTGCACTCTATTTCAGTCAGTTATTGCGCACAAGTATGCTTCGTAATTTTGCGCTTACTCATTACGCACTTGTTTAGGCAGGGAGGGCTGTTAGCATCGCCTGCCATTAAACTAGCATATTTTGTGGCACAGTCTTTATCCACAGCTCTCATTATATCTTCCACAGTTGCAGATAAATCGTATTCGCAGAAAAAATTCACTATCGTACGACTTTTTCAATTTTATGCTGTAAAAAATAGTTCTACATGTAAGCGAAAAGTGCCATGCTGCTTGTATACGCTGATGACATTTACAGTCCGCGTAGCATTCTCCAGCCTGGAAAAGGAGTTTCGTCTTGTGGAGCAAGAGAACCAAATGAAATACCTTGTGTCAAAAACAAAAAGTTATGGCGCATTGGAAAAAAATTGGCATTCGATATCGTAAAGAACGCTAACATAACCAATGAAAGGCCCTTATTATGAGTTGCTTTCGACGTTCGATCTTCGCTGGTTATCGAAGATCGAATGTAAAATTCGTATTATGAGCAGTGCAACCTTGTCGAAATTTTTGTTGCGCATCGAATTTTCTGTCGAACGCAATTTTGGTTTCGATACGGTGCATATTGAGTAATAATTGTTGAAAATTTAAGTATTTTGCTATTTCTTTTTGCTTTTTGGTTTAAAATGGTGAGCAACACATTGCAGTTATAGAAACTTGTATCATTTTGGAAAGCAAATCCTCAAAGGGTATTTCCTCAAAAGTTCTGTGCGACGAGGAAAGAACTAAATGGATTAGGACCAACCAATAATTCCGCTTTTCTTAGAAAAATATACTTTTGCTTGTATAATTGAATTTATGTCATCTTTGGCAAATACAATTTTCCAGGACATCTAAAGCCTCTGATAACACCACAGACACCGTGGGCTGAGCAAGTCCAAGAGTATTCTCATTCAAAATGCTTAGTTGGAGTGATCTCTGAGCACAAAATCACAGAAATGTTGCCAATTTTAATATGTTTGGAATTGATCTTGCTCATGTTCATTGCTTGAGCAGTTCATCTATAGTAGTCATCAAGTCCACAAACGCCTCCTTGGTCAGTCGTAAGTTCTGTTTACGAATTTTGTAGATGCCAAAGCTTTTTCGAAACGCTGCACTTAATCGTTTTCTACTTCTGGGCAGTTCCATCAAGCTCTCATCCTCTTCCGATGAATCGTTGAACCATTATTTCTATTTTGTCCTTATTTTTTCTACTTCATTTTAAAACTAATCGTATTTATTTTTCAAAATTTTTGCTTTTCTCTGTCGAAAGCACGTCATAATACCAAACTCAAATTCGTTATTCGTTTGATCAGGGCATTTGACTACAGTCGAAGATCGAACGCAGTTCATAATAAGGGCCAAAATCCCAGCGGATTCGTTGGCTTGGTCATCTTGAGCGCATGTTAGAAATCGCTTCGGGTAAGAAGGTTGCCACGGTGATGGAACGAGAAAAAAAGCACGACCTAATAGCTGTTGGAAAGGCCTGGTCTAGGAAGCCTGATTGCACTTAACTTTACCGAATGCAACGAGCGCCAGCTGGACAGCCGATGCTTAATTGAAGCAGTCAACAACTATCATCGGATGTAATCCTAGACACATAAGGATAAAAATATTCACTTGAAAGTTGAACAGATGCAGATTCTCCTAATAAACCTACATACCTTGGATTCTGAAATTGAAAATAAAATTGCTTTCATCTTTTTTCTTTTTAAATATTTAATTTATGTAATTTTATTCAAATTTTGTCCAACAAATGAATGAAACAAATTCAAATTATAAATTAATTTATTTTTTTTTTCTTAACCATTTTTGTTTTTGTTTCTTATCCAGGCATCCATCTTTGATAGTGCCTCTTTTCTCTTTTCTGTCATACAAGCGCAGAAATCTACCAACTCGGACTCCGTACATGTTTCAAATCGGACTTCTCTGTAAATATATTCACGGAGATCTCTCCTCATTGGGTAATTTTTTTTCAATTCTTTAAGTGGTTTCCCACCACGTTCATAGTTTTCCAGCGTCCTGTAAAATTTTTCAAATAATTCTGATTCCTTTTGACATTCTGCACTTTTTTGATCGCCTGTGACTAGATCCCCGAGTGTTTTCTCACATTCTTCATCCACATCTCTCATTATTTTTCCAGCAGTTTTAGACATATCGAATTCGCAGAAATGGTTGGAGGGAAACTTTAGAACAATCTTATCAATATCAGTTTCTATGTCAGATTGGTCCGGTTCCTGTGCAAAAATTTTTCCGAATTTATTCAGCCATATTAAAAAAGAAATGAAAATTATTACGATTTTTTTTCGGTCTGCCATGTTTTCTGTTTTGTTGTTTGAGTTTTTAATTTTTTTATTTCGAATTATGTTGATGACTGACGTTAAACTTTCTGAATTCTAAGTTTGGGTGCCGGGTAAATATCATAACGAAACTGATGACGGTATAGCTTGAAAAGGAAGATTGTTGCCAACCATTTCTGATAATGGCAACATGTAAACTAAAGTTTACCTAGTTAACCTAATGCAATAAAACAAGCTAACGAAAGGTGGCCACTAGAAATCACTTGCAGAACTATGAGACTCATCTGACCTAAGCTTAGTAGTCGACGAAAGAAAGACCTGATGCAAAGCAACAGGCACCTCATTAGTACTGTGACTTCGATAATTAAGGAAGGCATGGAAAAAGACTGGGTGTTCCATAAAGAATTCACTCCAGGAGCTGTGGCAACGAGGCAGAACAGGGAAACTGTGGCTCATCTTCTAACCGAATGCCCAACTCTGATCCATGTACTAAAGAAGCATCTGGGCAGTTTTGTCTTTGATGACTTTAAAGCAGGGACCGAAAATAATAATTATTTTTAAATATTTAAATGAAAAAATCAAAAATATATTTATTTTTTAAAATTAAATTGACTCTATTTAAAAAGCAAAAATCATATATGATTGGATCTATCTATCTTAGATTCTTGAAACATGAACCTTTAAAAAAACATGAATGCCGGTGCTAGTTGGGATTCTTTCGTATTCAATACTAATGTTCACAAACAAAACGTTGGAAATAAGAAAGAAATTTAACATTTTCATTAGTTTTTACTTTGCACCTAGTTGTGGTTCTACATTTTGTAACAGGAATGAAATAAAGGCATTTGCTAAATACATAGTAAGAAGAAGATTTGTTGTTATGAATGTAAAAATGTAGGGTAACGGCACTAGTGATCCGCCAGTCTCTAGTGATCAGCCACTTTTATCTATTTTTACCAAAAATATAGATATAAAAACAAGGTCAGATGGAGACACATGTCGCCAACGCACATGCGAATAAGATTTAATAGGTCATGCAAAGATAAAAGCTATAGACATGATTTAACTCGAACATTTGTAACATTTATGAATTTTTCATATTTTTTTCCGTAATAGTCCGTTACGTTAAAAGTGGTATATTAATAAATCTTTTTTATTTAAATTATTTTTTATTTTTCTTTAATGGTATTTTGTTTTCTTTTAGTGATTTGTTTAAAAATTTTACACGAAAGTCTTCTACATTTAAGGAATAGTTTTTTAACAATGTCTGGTAAATCAATATTTTCGGGATTTTTAATGAGTACTTTGTGTAAATTTGGTATTTTAATAATACTGGTATGCTCCACAAATGTATCGTTTAGTTTTTTTGAACCGCCTTGGGACACCTGGTCCACCCATGTCCAAGTGTTGATTTAGTTTTAGCTTATGGATTGACTGCAAAACATTTTTAATATTAATTAATTACACTGCCCTACATGGGTTTTGCGAATACGATTATTCCTAGTGTTTCCGAATGAATTTTCCATGCTGATCACGAATCTGGGGTCAAAAACTTTCCATCATAACGTAACGTAACGTTTTCGAGAAAAAAGGGGTTGAATTCCTAAAAACAGCGTTTTTGACTATTTTTGAAAGATTGTGGAGATGAACCCTGTCGTGCTACAAGCTTTACTAGTATAAGAACTTAAAGGCTGAACCATGCCCTTTCAAATAAGCTCTAAGTCAAATCGCTTGCCCCCTTAGAGCAGGGGGTATCAATATGTCTAGGGGTGCAGGTTAAAAATGTACACAGAACGAATTTTATCTTACCTACGCGCACGGCGATACATAATGAGAAGAGCAGTGGCCCAAATTGTTTTAAGGGTCGTTGGTTACACATCTGCAGTCAAAGCTAATTTGAAAGTTAAGCATAGTTCAGCCTCTAATTTCTGATATTCGAAGTTTGTAGCATGTCAGGGTTTAGTTCTATAATTTTTCAAAAACGATATTTTTAGGGATTTCAACACCTTTTTTCTCGAAAGGAAAATTTCTGACCACAGATTCGTGTTCACCATTAGAAATCATCTTATTCGCTCAAAAAAAGTTGAAATTTTCTAGTGTTATCATGTAACATCAACCATAGAAATTTCCCGCTTCACGAACTGATTTAATTAATTCTCACGAGTAATCGAAAATCTCACCGGAGCACTAATTTTCACAAAACTGCTCGTCGACGTTAAAAAATTCCTACTAAAAAATGAGCTCGATCGAGTTTTGTTTCAAACAAAAATTTTTTTTAAATAAAAAAAAATGTATATATTTAAAGTTAATGTTATAGCCTTCGAATTGTTATGAGCTACCTGATGGCCTAAGCCATTGCGCCAAGAGATGCTATGGCATCCTCTTCAAATGTCGACATGGCTCCAGGCATGGTCCCCCACCAGTAGCCTTCTGACTAGCCCTCAGCTTTCTGGCGCGACTTCGAAGCCGGTGCTTCCAATTGGTCATGCTCTCTATTGAAGGAAAATTATTAATATAGCTCATAAATTTTATTTTTAACACATAGATTTACCTCTTTCTATTTCTTGGGCGTCCTGGTTGCACCGGGCATTGCATTGTTTCGGTCTAGTGGCACGATTTTTGCCAGCTTGAATTTCTGGATGTTTCTTAATGAACGCCATATAGAGACGCAGTTGCTCCTGTGTGGTGCCTTCGAATTTTGATTCGCTGTAAAATATAAGGTTATTAAATTTTTTTAAGAAACAATGTATTTTTACTGTGCTAACGTATTTATGCACTGATGCGTAAGTAGGTTCTTAATCTTAATAACAACCACTTTGAAACTCAATACTTGATTTGGTCGACTTAGTATGTGACTACTTTCATTTACCGTTACAGATAATACAACCAGCTCATTTAAAAGTAATAATAAAAGCAATTTTTAAATTATTGAATTTATGATAGTTTGTATCTAACCTGTGCAATGGTAATAAGGATATTTCTAATTGTTGCGGCAGGGAAAATTTTGAGACGGAATAGCAAATGTTGCCAATCGCCTTCTTTTCCATTTTCCCGGTAAATTCAATTTCAGTGGCGTGGAAATACTTGGCGCATAAGCGCGATAAATTTAGTTAGTCTTCAAGCTTCAACCCATTGCCTGCGCTGCTCCTTATCAGTGGGAAGCTTAAACATTCAAGCTTCATTGTTCCAATTTGTTTTGCATATGAGGCATTTCATGTGAAGCGGACAACGTAATAAAATGTGAAGTTCTGAAATTCGGCCTAATCGAACTTCTAGAAAATATAAATGTGGACACATAATTTTTTTTTTGTATGAAGCTTATTTGCCAAGTTATGGGTTTTCAAAGAATTGACGTAATTGAAATATAGATTTTTCAAAAGTAATTTTTAGAATCAAAAAAATGTGCAATAAAATATTAAACATGGTAATTTAAATAGGAAATTTACTGTTCTTTTCAATTATGGAGTCAGACCGGAAATTACAAGGCCGTATTTAGGGGGAGGTTTTTGGGGGTTCTGACCCCCCACCCCCCCCCCCCGAAATGTGAAAACTTTTTCCTAATTTTTGATACTGATTGCCAGTGGATGGAAAAAAAAGTTAAAATAAAATCGATTGAATGATTTTTAAATATTTTTTAATCGGTTTCTTTCTAAAAAGTCAAATAAAAGAAAAAATTTTCTAAATTAATTTGAATTGAAAGCGTACGAAGTTGTGCTACATGGCCAAACATGGTATATTCAGGGGTTTTAACCCCATTTTTCTAAAACGTGACGTAATGGGAAGTTTTTGACCTCAGATTCGTGTTCAGCATGAAAAATTCATTCGCAAACACTAGGAACAATTCACCAAACCCATGAAGGACAGTGTTATTGAATAAGCTTCAAAGTTCTTAATCTTAAAATATAATTAATCCTTTAACCCATTATTGCTGAAAGCATCCGACTCAGAAGATTTCAATGCTGTGACTGCACGAATTTAGGGAATATATGCCAACCTCATCCGGGCTCCTCATCATTGATAATGGTCCAAATTCCCACTGATAATGAATTGAAAAAAATTAGTCTCTGACTATTTTTGGCATTTTTGATCATTTTTTTGAGGTTGGGTTCATTATCAGTTATGGCAAGTCAATGAGTTATCGAAATTATGTCTTTTACGATAAAAAATGTATTGGAATCCACATTGAATAACATTTATTTGAAAAAATTTAAATTCATTATTCTGTGAATTTTGTTGTCATTTTCGGCCATTTTTTTTTTAGGTTAAGATTAAGAAAATTCGGAAACAACAATTTTTCCTAAAGCTTTAAGACATTTATCCACTTTTCTCCCTAGTCTGATAGGTTCCATCAAATGCATAATCGTATTTAATTTATTGTATTTAAACATCAGTTTCATAAAAATTTTATATGAATATTTTCGTCAAATGAAACCCCCTCCGAAAAAAATCCTGGCTACGGCCCTGGGAAATTACAATGTTTTTATGCACCAAACCGAAAGTAAAAGTTTAAAATCAGAATTTTAATAGCTTTGACCATTTAAAAAAAAAATGTATTTCAAAATTTAGCTTAAAGTATTTAAATAATACCCTTGAAATTTCAAAATGCAATTTTGATCTGCTAGCCAAATTGTTGGAAAGTACTTTAACTAAGAGTTCGCAGAGGCGGACAATTGAGGCAGAGTGCCGTTTGGTCCTGACCTTAATATAATTATTAGCTGTGGAATCCAGTTTCTCTTCATTAAATAATGTGTAACAGTTTTAGTGTACGTATATGTGTAGTCATCACAACAACACTGTATACAGAGACGGCCAAATCAGACGGCCGTTTCGGAATCCGCCACGATTTCTCATCAGTGATCTTAGTGATAGTTCTTAATCTTCTTTATTTAATTTATTAATTTTTACCAGGTATTTAGCCCAAGGAGCAAAATGACAAAAATTGGCATGGAACTTCCGGTTAGGCCTGTCAATCGTTCGAAAAATTATTCTAGAAATATGCGAGGCCATCTGGAATGAGCTACATTCGGTTTATCTGGCCCCACCTAATGAACACGAGTGGTTGGAAATAGTGTCTCCTTACTACGAGAAAACCGGTCTACCTAATTGTGTAAGCGGAATCGATGGAAAACATATACGCATACGATGCCCACCTCGTTCCGAATCGCTTTATTTTATTTTAATTACAAAAAATCCTACAGCATAGTTTTGTTGGCCACATGTGACAGTAACTGCTGATTTACAGCGGATTTAACTCAAAGGTGCTAAATAATACCATCAACTTGCCCAATAGCACCAATTTACCGGAGACGAATACCATAGTGCCGCATTTTCTTTGTCAGCGACGCAACTTCCCCTCTGCGAAAAAACCTGATGAGGCCTTATCCAGGGCGGTATCTTTCCGAGAATAAAGCCCACTTTAATGAATCTCTTTCAAAGGCAAGATGCCGTATAGAAAATACTTTTGGCATAATGACGATGAGATGGCGAGCTTTGTGCGATGGCATGTTAAGCTTTTCTCCCGCTACAATGCTCCAAAAGAATCCTTCAAAAGTCGTGATTCCTTAAAGGATTACTTACTTAAAATGAGTTGCACTAAACCTTAATTTCTCGCTAGTCTTATCTCCAAGTATAAATTTTTTTTCAAGGACTGTAGCCTGAATTAAAAATAGAAATGAATAAAAGATGAAAACTCTTAAGCAAAAAGAGGCTGTTTTATCAAAAGGCCACAAATATCTATCTACTTATCTATTTCCGTATTTGCAACCTACCTACAAAACTACTAACCTACGTGACTTCTTTCCTGCTTATCTATAAATCTATGCCTGGGTAAAAACGTATACATCCATTTACTTACCTGCTTATGTAAATATCTTCCTGCCTAACTACCCACCCACTTCCTTACTTACCTACTTTCCTGTTCACATACAATCTGCCCACCCACTTACCTTCTTGCTTGCCTACCTACATGACAATCTTATCCTTTTGCTGCATATTTGAAATTTCTTCCTGCACGAGTTGCAAAATTTTTATTTGTAGCCGAGTGCACCTTTCAGCAGAAGCATTTCCATTTTCTGCAGTAAGAGTAACGCTTTCTAAGAACGTTCGAAACGGAGTTAGTTCTTTCGACGTCTGCATTGACTTCAAAATGCCCAGCATTTCGACCTCGACATTGGAATCAATTTTTTTTTTGTATGCGATTATTGGCGTAGAGTAGCAGAGCACCTAGGTTCTTCACACAGGAAGCTATTCTCAGACTTATCGTACTTTAGAAATTCCACTAAATCATCTTCATAATTTCCAGTAGTACTAAGAACATAAAATTTGTTATGAAATATAAAAAAAAAAATTCTTTATATTAACTTACTTGTTATTTGCTGTCTCGCAGTCGTTACGAAAAAGATCTAAAATATCTGTATACATACCTGGGAAATTAACTTCTTTGGAAAATGCCATCCATTTTTTATCTTTAGGTATTTGGTTTCGGTAGACACTATGTTTTTTGTCATATATTATTATTTTATTTTGGCGAACAAATTCTAGCTTTCGATTCAACAGATAATTCATGAATGAACATTTTATTAAAATTTTCTAAGAATCAAATTTACACAAAATTAAAAGTCAATGTGTTATTTATTTATAGAACACAGCAAGTTATTTAAGATCAAAGTAAATAAGTAAGAGTTGTTGGAAATCTAACAAAAACATCAAAATTGAGAAATAAAACTGTATGAAGTTGGCTGAAGCAAAGTTGCATTTTCATGGCAGTGTTAGTAAATTTAAAAATAGAGCTAACGAAAGCAGTGCTGTCTACTGCCACCGCTGCATTAAATTCTTTCCATACGAAACAGTGTGTTCTAAAATATCAGCTGATTTCAGAAATTGCCACTGACGACGCCATTGTAATTTAGGCTTTATTCTTTGAATTTTTATTTAATTTGTTTGTTCTTGAGTATTTTAAATAAATAACAATGAACAAGTTTTTTTTTTTAATATTAAACAAGAGAAATAGGAGGGAGAGCATTTGGCAGCTAACGTCAATAGTGTGTTCTATTGTGAGAAAATTGTCAGTAACTGGATCGCTGTATTAATTCACTTTGAGTAAAATAAAAAATCAAAACAGAATTAAAGAAGTTTAACACCAGTCATCAAAATAATTCGAATTAAAAGAATTAAAAACTCAAACAACAAAAAAGAAAAAATGTAACGGCAGTATTATTTACTTTTCTGAAAGCTAGCTATAAAACTAATTTTCGTGAAAACTAGCTTTTTGAAACATTTTTTGAAATTTTCCAAAAACTAGCTCTGAAAAAAATTTGGTATTATTCACTTTTAATACTAAAACTATTTTCAGCTTTCAAAAGCATAGCTAGTTCTGTGTTCATAAACTAGCTTTGAGTAATTTTATGGTATACGTTATCAAAGCAAGCGGGTTTACTATTTGAAATTAGAGGATTAATGCTCGAACCGGCTAATGTTTTGGGGGTGTCCATCACAGACCTGCTTGGATTCGGTTCGGACGGTCTTGCATTAGCAACTAGCGGCCAACCATCGAGTGTTGGTCAACATAATGATTCGTGTTACTCGATAGATGAAAGCGCCAACGATCATTGTCCCATTTTAATATACGTTCCCGACGAAGCTAAAGCACTGACCCAAAAACAATTAAAACCGACCATTGGAATTGCATTGAATTGCAATCGACTGTTGCATTAACAAGTGCGACACCAATTGACACATCATTAATTATGGAAAATTTGCCGTTACCTTAATTTCCGGAAAAATCGCTGTTTTTTCTGTGATCTTATATATATTTATATATTATATATTTACAAAAAGTAAAAAAAGGTAACCTTATCATAGATTATGAAGGCAAAAACGAACGACGCAAGGTGGCATATGGAGATAATACCAATTTTTACTTACATTTTTTAATAAACTTCATAAATAATTATTTTGGTGTAGAATGAAACACATTTTTTATGTGAATTACAATAAAAGCAAGCTACTTAACAATTTATACTTTCTTTTATTCCTATATTTTTGCACCATTGAGATTTTAGTAGGGTTCCGAACCGGAGCAATGGGAAGCAAATAAAAGTGTGTTCCGGTTCAGGTTCAAATAAAAATGAAGCAAAACAAATGGTTTTTCAAATAATAGTTTAACTTATTTACATACATCAATACATTTAGTTACTTAGCAATTAGCTTTTTTTTGTTCCGTTGACATTTTTCTTATATTTGAATAAGATTTATATTTAGAGAAATTATCATTTGGGTTAACAAATAGCATATCTCTTAACGATTTGTTTTTTAAATGATATCTTTGCGGAGCCAATATCAATTTTAGTCCAGAAAATGCTCTTTCTACGTTCACTTGTGTGGCTGGAACTGCTAAGAACATTTGTGAAGCTTCAAACAATAAAGGAAGCTCAGTTTTATGATGCTCCCACCAGGGCCGTAGCCAGAAATTTTTTTCGGGGGGGTTTTCATTCGAAGAAAATATTCATAAATTATTTTTATCAAACTGATTTTTAAATTCAATAAATTAAATCAATGATACATTTGATGGACCCTATAACTCATTGATTTCCCACTACTGATGATGTACCCAACCTCAAAAAAATTACCAAAAATAGTAGAGGCTCATTTTTTTCAAATGATCATCATTGGGAATTGGGGAGGTTGGCTTATATTCTCTAAATTCGTGAAGTCACAGCATTGAAAGAGATCTTTCTAGTCGTGGTGATCTGAGCAGTAATGCATTAGAAAATTAATTATATATTAAGAATGCCTGGGTTTTGCTAATAAGATGGAGTTTTTGCGAAAGAATTTTTCAGGTTGAACACGAATCTGAGGTCACGTCACGTTTTAAGAAAAAAATGGGATTCAAGCAAGTCTAATTTTACAAGGATCTGACAATTTTTTCTATTTTTTTTTAATTTTTAAACTTTTCAAACTGATTCAGGACGGAACTTTAAATCAATAACAGTTACTGACCTAGAAAAACTATGAATGCAGGAGTGCTCAGTATCACCTTCTTTTTTTGAATCCGTAGTCAAACCTCATGTCAAAGAAAACAAATCGGATTTGATCGCATAGTGTAACTAAGATTAAAAAATTTATTTTTTATATTTGACTTTTTAGAAAAAAAAAAAACCGATGGAAGTAAAAAATATCGTTAAATAGATTTTATTTTGACTTTTTTTCCATCCATTGGCAATTAATCTCAAAAATTAGAATAAAGTTTCCACATTTCGGGGGGGAAGGTCAGAACCCCCAAAACCTCCCCCCTAAATACGGCCTTGGCTCCCACCATATCCCAACAGGCTCTCTAACACATCAAAAGCCGAATTCCATCCTGATTGTCAATTTTAGCCTTTTTGGTTCACAATAAAAATTCACTGGGCTTACCTCATCAGTAAATGATAGGCACGCTACTGTCTGCAAGAATGTTTGGGATACTTGAAATTTAATTTCCCTTTCTAAATATGTATATTAAATTAAATTTGTAAATATGTATATAAATTTTACCGATCCCAAATTAAAAAAAGCCGCAGAAGAGCAGTAACATCTCAAAATGTTGATGTAGTTAGGTCTGTTCCAGTACTATAAAGTTTTATTCCATTTTTCAAGTTTTTAACATTTTTTACTTGAAAAGCGTTCCCGTACCCAAAAATCTGGTAAATATGAGAGTAAATGATTCCCCTACGTGTCAGAAGTTTAAAGTTTTTTCGCGAGAAATTTCTGCAGGCAAAAACTCGAAAAGTGTCAAACTATCAAACAAAGGAAAAATAATAAATTTTAAAAATAATATTTTTTCGCTAAAAAAAATTACCAAATGAAAATTTTAAAATAGAAATTCTTCAAGATGTATATTTGCAACGGTGAAAGCATACAACCTTGCCGAACGCCCGCTTTCTTTTTATGCATGATGCGATGGCCCGCATTGCCGTAAAGCGCTGCCGTTAGCTTGATGAGCTAAGTTGGTACACCTTTAATCTCCATATTGCATGGTAGTGTAGAGCTTCGAATGGCTTTTGGATATCGATAAAGATAAGATAGAAAGGAGAACGCCATTCTACCGATTGTTCCACTATGCCAAGAAGGCTGTTAACAAGGTCGACTGAGCGACTTTTGTTTAAAAATCCCTAGGAGGAAGGCCTTTGGAGTGGCATGTTTGGTCACATTAGGGTTCTTCAACGTTTTCATTTATCCAAAATGTTTCTAGCTATAAGAGCCACTGACAAATATCAACTATTTAGATCAACCCTACAAGCATTGATATATCAACTCAGGTTAATCTCAATTGGAGGTTACACCCCAATCTAACATAAGATGGAGAGGTTTAATCAAGCAATTTTTGTTCAACAGTTCCCTGACAACCGAACAAATACACGGTTGGGATTGAATCAACTAGTTACGAAATTTTGGTCACATAAGACATTTTTAGAAACCTAATGTCGACCAAACATGCTACCCCAAAGTCCAAGTCACGGTCACCAGGGGCGTTTTCAAACAAAATTACTCATGCATTCGCCAATTTTATGTACGGTGGTTGGTCTTAAGGAAAGCATTCTTCCCAATTTACTTATTTGCTATCATTTTATATTTATTTTGTAATATAAGTTTTGACGATTTCGCACAATTCGTAATCAAAATTTTTGTAGTTTTATGCGTTATGTTTACTTAGGACTTCCACAATCATCAGACCAAATTTCATCCCTCCATATTGATTTGTTTGTATTTTATTAATGGTTAACCCTTCCATGCCCAACAAGGCAAATTTTGTTTAATCAAATATTAAGGAATAGCATTCTTCATTCTGAACAACTTTTGTTCTCTGACTTTTTCAATGTCTTAATTACAAGTGTTAAAATCTGAAATTACCTAGTGGGCCATATATGGTTCGTTGGGCAGTATCATGTAAAATAGAAATGCATAACTTTTTCTTAATCACTTTATTGAGAAAAATAATCAAAAATTAAAATTTATACCAATTATCCCGTGTGAAGGACGTCAAGCTATCAGTCATTCAAGGGGACTAACAGGTACCTGTACTGCACTGGGGAGTTGTGAATACGGTTGGGGTTCTGCGACTCTGTTCACGACTCTTCAATGCAGTGTGAGTGCGTGCCGTAATTGAGTGATATGGTAGTAGTGTGGGCTATAACCTCCTCGTGGTGGCGGCTGGAAACAGTTGCATATCAGATATCCAATGTGACCTGTTATTCTTCTGGTAACATTGAACAGTGGTATCAGAACACACCGTATGTCTGGCGGGCAACTGGCTAAAATAGCCCAGGCGGAGGGAGCGCACCCTCTGAAATAAACCTCCTCGGCAAATGTGGGCGTCACCTATCCACGCTTATTCGCATTATGTATTTCCGAGAGTTGTACCTTGGTTGGCGTGATGCAGTTCAGCATGGGTGGTGGGGTCTAGCAAGGAATAGGGAAGACTCTCACATGTATTCTCCAAAGGAATGCGGCTTCGAATTTCGAGCTGCTTCCAATGGGGTTGCATGTGAGAATACTCCCTAATCTTGTTGAGGAAAAGTCTGGCAGTAGACTGAAATCCGACGAGGCCACTTCCGCACGAAGGAAGGGACCTCGGAATAAGCCCACTAAGAAAGGGTTGAAAGCGAAAGCCAGATATAAGGCTGCGGTCAAGATCTGCGGTCGTCTGAAGAACAAGTCGGACCTGTCCAACGAAGAGAAAGACAGGCTGGCTTGGGCAAAAGACGAAGTAGAAAAGACACGCGATGGTGAGAATACGAGTGAAATGGAGGTAGAATCCAACCTCGGGGTGGCACTGGTGGCTCATGCTGAAGGTCCTCCAAATAAACCTGCATCGCAGTAAAACCGCCTCAGCAGAGCTTCTCCTCAACCTAGAGGAGGGCGGCTATGACGTGGCTTTAGTCCAGGAACCATGGATAGCTTCGGGTAACGTGGTGTCTGGACTAAAGTCACGAACAAAGTAAGAGCAGTTATACTGGTAAGAAAAAGTTTCAACTCGTATATTCTAATCTCTCTCTCCAAAGATGACCTGGCTGTGGTGGCATTGGAGGGCGGCAAGGATGAGCTGTTACTCCTTGCGTCCTGCTATATGCCACACGACCAAGACGCACCAACTGAGGAGCTTCAGAGGCTGGTAGAAGAAGCCGGCGGTAGGTAGTACCACTGGTTGGTTCTGACGCCAACGCCCACCACACGGTTTGGGGAAGCTCCGATACCAATGAAAGATGTGAGTCACTCTTAACATATATATTACATAGTAATCTCGATATCGCTAATCGAGGTGAGGAACCAACGTATATTGGACCCATCTCTGAAAATGTTCTCTATATAACTCTCTCTATAAGTAATAATACTGAATGATAAAATAAAGAATGGATGGTGCTTGAAACACCATCGTTTTCAGATCACAGGTATTTAAACTTTAAAGTTAATTACAATCCTACTCCAATTAGCAAAGATCTAAGGAATCCAAAATGTACGAACTGGGACCTTTACGGAAAAACTTTGAATAGGGAATTAAACGGACTGAAAAAAATTACTTCACATGTGGATCTCGAGGCACAACTCGGGACACTAATCAAAGCTCTCAACAAGGCTTATCACATTTCTTGTCCTCCTGAGCGCACAAAACGCAAATACAAACTACCTTGGTGAAACAAGGAATTGGGTTCCCAAAGGCGCTATCTTCGCGAAATCTTCAAGCTGGCAAAGTCAGCAGATAGTGAAGAATGCTGGAGGGAGTACAAGGATGTGCTAAGGCAATATAACAAAGAAGTGCGCATCGCTAAAAGAGACTCTTGGAAGGAATTTTGTGGGGGCATAGAAAAAACGGTGGAAGTGGCGAGACTAAGGAAACTGCTATCAAAGCACCCAACCATGCCCAACTTTGTGAAGGAAGAAAACGGCGAATGGACGAAAACTTGTAACAAATCGCTTGAAGATCTAACTAATGTACACTTCCCGGGGTGTAGAGTCGCGACTAATCAGCCAGGAGCGGTGTAGGATCTGTACCGTCAAACATAATTAATAAAAGCAGGTTAGAATGGGCAATAAGCTCTTTTGAACCATTTAAATCACCTGGGCTCGATGGAATATTTCCCGCCATGTTACAGAGGGCTCTGAATCTTGTAACTCCATGGCTAAGATATATCTATAAAGGTTGTTTAAGATTTAATTACGTTCCTGAAGCCTGGAGAGTAGCGAGAGTTGTGTTTATACCCAAGACAGGTAAAAGCAGCCATCTGTACTCGAAGGACTATAGACCGATTAGTCTCACTTCCTTTCTCGTTAAAACTTTCGAGAAAATATTGACAGTTTATATAGGGGACACAATTAGTCACGATTATCTGTCAAAAGCATAACACGCATATACGAAAGGCAAGTCCACTGAAACTGCACTCCATACGTTAGTATTGAACATACAGAAAGCATTAGAATATGCCCTAGGGGAATTTCTAGATATTGCTGGTGCCTTTAATAAAGTGTCGACGGAAGCTATATTAGATAGACAGTAACTAAGTTAGCGTGTAGAGGAACCCCTCAGGGAGGCGTCTTATCCGCTCTATTCTATCTTACTTCGATGGTAAAGCCCCAAAATCAGTAGCATATGCGGACGACATTGCTATAATAATAACGGGAAGATGCCTGAATACTCTCAGCTCACTTATGAGCGACACTCTCAAGACCATTCACAACTGGGCGACCAGTGCCGGGTTAGGCGTAAATGCGGATAAAACGGACTTAGTACTTTTTACAAGAAAGTACAAGATCCCCGCATGGACGCCACCAAGTTTAAACAACACCAAACTGACTCTAAAAACCCATACCCAATATCTAGGGGCAGTTGTGGAAGCTTAATGTTGAAGAGAGAGTAAAGAAGGCAACCAATGCTCTGTACGCATGCAAAAAGATGCTTGGAAGCACATGGGGTCTGTCACCCTCTCTTATGCATTGGTGCTATACAGCCATAGTTAGACCTATACTGCTGTACGGTGTTTTGGTATGGTGGACTATAACTAAAAAGAAAACAAAGAAACCTTTGGAAAAGGTTCAGCGGCTGTCCGTACTATGTATCACGGCAGCTATGAGAACAACTCCAACGGCAGCTCTTGAAGCTATTCTCAACCTGCCTCAAATTGATCTTTTCGTAGAAAATCGAGCAGCGAAATCGGCAGAAAGACTACGGGTTACTGGACAACTATGCTATAGACATAGCTCAATTAGTCGGAACACATCTGATTCAGATTACGTGATACCGAACTTGAGCTCTGGAAAGAGGATAAAAGCTGTTATTTAACAGGAAGGCTGGCGTAAGGGTATGGAACTAGAACGCAAATCCTTCAATATTTTCACGGATGTCTCAAAAATGGTGGAGGGGGTGGGCGCTGGTGTTTACTGTGGTGAGCTAAACATCAGAAAGCCCTTCAGGTTTCCTGACTACTGCAGCATATTCCGAGCAGAAATATTTGCCGCTAGGAAGGCTGCGGAGCTTGCAAACAGTATCACCACGATCAACTCAACAGTAAACATATATATAGATAGTCAATCAGCTATAAAAGCGTTGACATCACACTGGACATCATCCAAAAATGTTCTTCAGTGCGGGGCAGCAATGGAGAAACTTACTACTAAGCGTAGGCTATCTATTGGGTACCTAGTCACAAAGGCATAGATGGAAACGAGATTGTCGACAAAATCGCGAAAACAGGAACTAAGCTGCCGGAGGATCAAATCAGCGAAGTACTGATGCCTCTACAAGTAGCTAATTGTAACCTAGAAGCATGCATGTGAAAGAAAGCGATAGCTAGGTGGAGAAATATAACCACATGCCAAATCGCTAAAGCCATATGTGACCCCTACAGTGAGAGGTATGCAAAATCTGTTATATCGTTCAATCGTGAGGACTGCAGAACAGTAATTGGCGTACTAACTGGCCATTGTTTGGTGGCAACTCACGCGCTTAAACTAAAGCTAACTGGCAATGATAGTTGCAGGAAATGTATGGAGCAAAATGTGAGGGAAACTCTACAGCACCTTCTATGCTCTTGTGCCGCGCTCACTACAACTCGATTAACGTACTTAGAAGCTCCACAGTTTGAGGGTCTGAACAAGGTTGCTAAACTGGGGGTGAACTGTCTTTTAAAGTTTACTAACCACACCCGCATCTTAAATGACGTTTACACTCGCTAAATATACAAGCGATAAATAATTCCTTGGACTCCTATCTGGTATCGCTAAGGACCTAAAGGTCTATGCGTGGCTTCGGCCAGCCAGTACTACCTAACTTAACCTATCCCGTGTGAAAATAATAGAAACAATATCTTTCGGCTACATAAAAAATCAAAAATTTTATTTAATTTTTATGTAGAAAGCGTATTTTTTTCACATAAAAATGCCAATAACTTTTGACAGCTGGTGTTTTCTAATACCGTTGTATATGCGCATCGATACAGAAAGCTGCAATTTAAACCCATATTGTGGTTCGGATGTTTTACGCAAGATGCCGCCACTATCATCGTCCAAAGTGGTGCAACCATATATGACAGATAACCCTCTTTCTCTTGTCTTTTATAAAAATAATTTATAATAGAAAATTATAAAGGACTTTTTTGAAAAGTAAGCGAAAAAGATTTTACACTTTGGTGTTCTCGACGTTGCTCTCCGATATTTAGAACATGATGATTTTTTCATTTAAATATTTAAAAATAATTATTATTTTCGGTCCCTGCTTTAAAGTCATCAAAGACAAAACTGCCCAGATGCTTCTTTAGTACATGGATCAGAGTTGGGCATTCGGTTAGAAGATGAGCCACAGTTTCCCTGTTCTACGTCGTTGCCACAGCTCCTGCAGGGAATTCTTTATGGAACACCCAGTCTTTTTCCACGCCATCCTTAATCATCGAAGTCACTGTACTAATGAGGTGCCTGTTGGTTTGCATCAGGTCTTTCTTTCGTCGACTACTAAGCTTAAGTCAGATGAGTCTCATAGTTCTGCAATTGTTTTCTAGTGGCCACCTTTCGTTAGTTCATTTTATTATTGCATTAGGTTTACCAGGTTAACTTTAGTTTACATGTTGTCATAGAGACGCATATGTACTCCTTATCTGGTATGGTTTGCAACAGTTTTCCTTTTCTAGCTAACCCGTAATCAGTTTCGTTATGGTTTTTACCCGGCACCCAATTCAATCAAAATTATATTAAAATAAAAAATTAAAACTTAGAATTCAGAAATTTTAACGTCAGTTATCAACATAATTCGAAATAAAAAAATTAAAAACTCAAACAACAAAAAAGAAAAAATGGCAGACCGAAAAAAAATCATAAAAATTTACATTTCTTTTTTAATATGGTTGAATAAATTCGGGAAAATTATTTCACCCTTAGTCGAGACGGACCCATCTGAGATAGAAACTGATATTGATAAGATTGTTCTAAAGTTTCCCCCCAACCATTTCTGCGCATTTGATATGTATAAAACTGTTGGAAAAATAATGAGAGATGTGGATGAAAAATGTGAGTACACATTTCAAAGTTTAATGGGAGGCGATCTCAAAACTTCAGAATGTCAAAAAGAATCAGAACTATTTGAAAAATTTAACAGGGAGCTGGAAGCCCATGAAATTCGTGGGAAACCAAAAGAAGACTTCGAGTCTAAAGATTATCCAATGGATAGAGGTATCCGTGAATATGTCTACCTGGAGATCCGATTTGAAACATGTTATGCGAATGATATAAGAGATTTCTGCAATTGTATGTTAATAAAAAGAGGAGAGGCAATAGAAAGGATGCAATCTTATATAAAACACAAAGGAGCACCCCCACCAAATAAAAAATAAATCGCTGTTGTAATTTGTTTCATATTTTATAAAATGTTTTGGAAGGTGGACAAAATTTGAATAAAAATTGAATCAGAACTATGTAGATTTTTTTTGAGAAAGAGTCAAGTCACTTTATACTTTGTTGCCGCTACAACCGATGATAGGTCTTAGCCACTTTAATAAAACTTCGGCTGTCTAGCTGGCGCTTGCATCAGTCGGTAAAGACAATTGCAATCAGGGCTTTCTGTACCTGGTCCTTCCAACAGCGTTTATGTTGTGGGTTCTTCCTCGTTTCATCATCTTTGCTATGTTTCATTGTTGTTGTTGTTGTTGCTGGATCCAAGATATGCAAAGTCCTTGATTTCGAATGAAACATTTTGTCCACGAAGCCATAACTTTTTCATTTCATTTAATTCTCATCCACCGCTTGCCCCACTCGAAACTCCTTTTCCAAGTTGTGGAATGCTGATCGGATTGCTCGTGCTTTGAGGCAGAGTATAGATTACAAAGAGGTCGCGATTCGCTCTTAAGATTTTTGGACCGTAAAAAGCTAGAAACCATTTATGAGGTGTCATACCGATGAAGCGAACGCAACGGTTGGCAACCGGTCCACGGGACAAAAAGGTATGAACGGATGGATTGGAGGCGTTTGATAGTAGAACAATTATTTTACATTTTTTTTGGCAAAGAACATTCAACATTTGCAGTATTTTATATATTCTTTATATACAAATATGCAAACATGCAAACGTTTTGTTTTGATTTTATGTATTTTGATTGATCTCTTTTTTGTTATGCACATGCATGTAGATACTTTTGAATATTCTTTTCTGCTTTGATTTTATGAAATTCAATAAATTCAACAACAATGAACAAATGAATGAATTTGTACACACATACGCCAAATCAGTCCTCAGGCGACGATAAGTGCTTTCCGCATTTAACATTAGGAAGGCAACAGGGGTGACCAGTCACCAGAGAGTTGCCTTAACTGCATTTAATAAAAATAAGAAACAATGTATAAATAAGTGATTTTATAATAAATAAGTTCGATTTATTCTGTTTAACATTTTTGCTATTTACATAGATAAAAAAAGTGTTGCCTTTCTAAGTTTAATGTACAAAGCAAAATTTTTATAATGCCGTGGTTTGCTTTCATTATCACTACATTTTGTTTATACATTTATTGATTCCTTATTACAAATCATTTTGTGTTGTTTTTATATTTTAAAGAATATTTAATTTTAATGCAATCTAACTAACCGAATGCAAGTCCTATCAAACGCTTGTGTCTGCTTGTATGGTATAGTCGATCTCCACACGTTTAACACCAACAAATAATTCTGCCACGAATAAATGTACACACACATTTTGTTTTCGTATGCACATATATGTGTGAGTAAATTGATCGAAACATAAATAAACAAACTCCGCTCGTATTTTAATTTCTCCCTCTCTTCTTCTCTTCTCTTTGTTGGTTAGAGTAGCACAGTCATGCCGCGCAGTAGTGTGAGCGAGAGAGGAACTGGACGTTACAGTTATCTTACATCTTACGATACAGTTATTCTTACATTTTACACATTTAAAATTTTGCCCATACCGTGAGCTAAAATGTTTACACATCAAAATCTATAATATAAAAATCTACATTTCATATGAGGTGCAATGTTAATTTTTCTCACAATGTTCACTTTGAAATTGCTGTAATCTTCGTAAACTATCGGAAAAACAACAAAAACACACAACTCTTATTCTTATTCTTTGCCTCGGTTTTCTGCTACAATCAAATTTTAATATGAGATGCGGTGTTAATTCTTTTGTACATGTTAAATTGCATATATCGCTGCTACGATAACATGTAAACAAACAATTTTTGTATTTATTTTACATATATACATATAAATTCTACAAACATACCGTCGCCTGAGAAAATATTTGGCGTATAGGCATAGGAATACTTATACACATCACCAAATCAATTTTCAGGTGACGATACATTTGCACATGCGACGGAATATATTTTTGCTTTACTTCTCTATTTTATTTCTTTTGCAAAAATCATAGCATTTATAATTGATATTGGTAGATAAGTATATTATTTTGAGGTCCTACAACTTTGGCATCTGAGGCAAAGTTGTGTATTAAAGATAAACATTTTTTCTCTCTGTTTGTTGAATACCTCCGAAAATATGGAAAAGTTCTGCTCTCTAAATGCCAAACTCCCAAAGTAAAATTGGAAAAAAAAGAAGGTTAGCCACAAAATAAGCCAAAAATTACTGGTTGAAAAGGGCATTGTATATAACGAGCAGCAAGTTGCAAAGAAGGTGTAAAACCTCAAGGCAAAAGCAGATATAAACAGAACAGGAAACAAGAAAATTAATTTATCTACAACTGAGAAAGAGTTGGCTGTTTTAATGAATGCCACTGATAATCCTGCCATCAATCCAATACAAGTTAAGATCATATCGCATGTTTTAAGATTAGTACATGAAATTTATTATTTTTGGTTTGTAGGTGGTATTGTTATTTGCGGAAATAACGCCTCAAAATTATTGCTAAATGATGTTGATAGCGAAGATGATGATGATCCAGATTTTATTTCACCGAACAAATAATTCACCACCTCCTGCGCAGAGTACATCCAAACTGTCTTCATTTAATGCTAAAGGAAAGGTGCCAATTAGTAATTCTAATAAATCTGCTTCACAACATCAACATGTAAATTTCTTTTATATTAGCACTTTATTTGTTTAAAACAATCTCATGTTTTTCATTCATAGATTTTTAACAGTTTAGAGACGACTGAAACAAATGGTTTGCCACTCGAAAATCTTAAAAGATTTGTCTTATCAACACAATTGAAGTTTTTTAAAAAGCAACAAATTATTGCAGATTGGCGTATCGAAAAGTTGAGAAAAGAACTAAAGGAGTAATAAATACTGTTAGAGTGGGATTGAGTTTGTTGTTGAGGTGGTTAGAACTAACTAATAAAAACGCTTTGAACATTTTCAATTAAAAGTGCTTATTATTAGATTTTAATTTGTCTCTTTGCCGGAATGAAAAAAAAAACGCGGGGTTCTCTGTTCCGATTGTAGTTTACAGCTGGTTTTTATTATGATTATTCATCTAAATCTAGTCAGTAGACCGTTATCCTAGGCGAATTTACAAAGTATTAATAAAAAAAGGTAAGTAAGAGAGTTTAGCAGTTGCAAAAGTAGCTATGAAAACATAAATAACAAAAAAAAGGTAAGTAAAATAGGTAATTAATAAAAGAGGCAAATATATATAAAGATGATGAATTAATTAATAACGATTCTTATCCTCTTCGCTGAAAAAGTATACATACGTGTACTCACGTTTTTGTGTATTATTTAATTTTTTTAATCGTGATTATTTGTCTCGAGTTCTACATACCGTTGATTTATGGATACCAATATCCTCTCCCACGCCAACCTTGAATAAATACGTGAAATGGATTGAATAACTAACTTAAAACTCCCAGTTGATTAATAACAGCTCACTTGAAAACCAGGATCTCCAACATAACGTAGAAAAGTTTGTATTTTTTGTACGTTAGTTAATCCACCACCTCTCGTCTCGCAATTTTCTGGCAAACATATGATGCCGTCCATTCTACATTTTCCCGAGAAAAGCGGTATAAACATCTATAATTGTTATCCGAACCGGCTCTTCTTTCTTTATATGGTATGTCTTTCTTTTTTCGTTTATATTCATAAACATTGCCAATTAATTTTTAGCAACAAAAAGTGTCCTATATATCACACTAGAAAATCTAATAGAGATTACTCTTTTTTTACCACGTTTATATCAACTCGTTTGCAATGGTGTCTGTCTGTCTGTCTATCTGTCTGTCTATCTGTCTGTCTATCTGTCTGTCTATCTGTCTGTCTATCTGTCTGTCTATCTGTCTGTCTATCTGTCTGTCTATCTGTCTGTCTATCTGTCTGTCTATCTGTCTGTCTATCTGTCTGTCTATCTGTCTGTCTATCTGTCTGTCTATCTGTCTGTCTATCTGTCTGTCTATCTGTCTGTCTATCTGTCTGTCTATCTGTCTGTCTATCTGTCTGTCTATCTGTCTGTCTATCTGTCTGTCTATCTGTCTGTCTATCTGTCTGTCTATCTGTCTGTCTATCTGTCTGTCTATCTGTCTGTCTATCTGTCTGTCTATCTGTCTGTCTATCTGTCTGTCTATCTGTCTGTCTATCTGTCTGTCTATCTGTCTGTCTATCTGTCTGTCTATCTGTCTGTCTATCTGTCTGTCTATCTGTCTGTCTATCTGTCTGTCTATCTGTCTGTCTATCTGTCTGTCTATCTGTCTGTCTATCTGTCTGTCTATCTGTCTGTCTATCTGTCTGTCTATCTGTCTGTCTATCTGTCTGTCTATCTGTCTGTCTATCTGTCTGTCTATCTGTCTGTCTATCTGTCTGTCTATCTGTCTGTCTATCTGTCTGTCTATCTGTCTGTCTATCTGTCTGTCTGTCTGTCTATCTGTCTGTTTGTCGGTCTGTTCGGTACAAATTTTGCAATCGATTTTAAACTAACTTCCCGATGAGTTAGAGACTTGAAACTTTAAATATAGTTCAGAAGTGAAAGACAATGCAATATGAAATATCTAAAATATATATACATATATATAATAATATTTAAAATATTAGCATCAGAAGTTTTTCAATTTTCGTAAAATTCATTGCTTTGTGCGGGAGTAGAATATATGGATATATGTATACCAGGGATGCCAACTCATTTTTTCTCTCTCCCCGATAACTCTCGAGAAATTCCCCGATTTTCGATCGAATTCCCCACATCTATATAATTTCGTATTATAACAGGGCGACACGCACTTATTTGTGTTATTTTAAGGCGACCCTGAACTTTCTCGGTCCGAAAGTTAACAAATTTTTATGGGACTGGTAGATTAATAGAAACGTACTTTCTGACTCCGGATTTCTTAACATATAAGCTTCAGCCCACTTTTGGTCATCAAAGTTCTCAAAGAAGAAGACATGGGATTTCTTTTGAATCAAATAAAAAATGGCAAAACTTTGTTTTGAGAAAAACAGCAATGATTAAGAGTTAATAAAGAGGTTCTGGACGAAGGCATAGCTAAGCCTTTCTGAACGGCCGAAAGGAAACTCGAAGAGCCGCGTGACTGTTTTGGCCTGACTGACACTCGCCGCTATAATCGTCTATATCTATGAAAGCACTCTGCGTTCTCTGAAATTTTTACAAAATACTTTCGAAATATAATACTTTAAAAAAACACACTTTTTGAAAATTGATTTCTCTAAACCAGTAAATTACAGGGCCTGCTTAAGAAAAGATGAAGATTTTAAGACCCAAAATATAAAATATTTCATAAGTTAAACGTTTTACTTTATAAATTTGACAAAAAATTATTCTACAGACTTTAATTACTAAAAGTTCCCCGCAAAAAAACAGCTCATTAACCGATTCCCCGCACCAAGTAAAATTCCCCGCATGTTGGCATCGCTGGTGAACGATTCGTTAATGACGCTCGTTTGCGAAGGAATTTTCAAGTTCGGGATGAAATCAAAAACGATAAAAAATTCGTTAATGCAGAGACAATTCCTTAAAAAAACGAACTCGTCAATGAATCGTTTATGATATTCGTTTTCGAAACATTTTATCGTCACAACGATTTCATTTCGAATTAGGTTTAGGGTATTATGTTTTAATGTTCAAAATTATTATATATGTCGAAGGATGCTTATGAGAAGGCAAAGGATGGCTATGTGCCATTCTTTCAATATGAATTTTAATAATTTCTTTCAATCAAGCGATCCCGCAACCGATGTCTTCGAGTGTTTCTTCCAGAATGAATTCAATTTTCATTTCGTTCTTTCATATTTTTTTCATTCCACACATTTCCCCAGCGCCATCTATGTGTCTTATTACATTCCACAAACTTCACTAGCGCCATCTATGTATCACATCACATCGGCTGCGATTCCGCTCAAGTGTTGCCACACTTAACATTAACTATCAAATTCATATTTCAATATTTTACTCGTCGACGACACGGCCATTCTGACAAATCACACGTCCTCGTGTGACACATTCTTGTAAAAGCAGTCTCGGCCATTCCTGACCTGCCAATCATATTCACTTCATTTTCTTAGCACTTTGTCAATACCTCCTTGACCACATTGCCGTTCATCACCTGCCGTGATGCTTGACACTCAACACATAACAGTACAATTCACCACCTCTCATGGTACTAAACACTCAATACAATAGTGCAATTCACCACCTGCCGTGGTACTAGACACTCAACACACAATAGTGCAATTCACCACCTGCCGTGGTACCAGACACCCAATACACAACATTGCAATTCACCACCTGCCGTGGTATCAGACATTCAATACATAATAGTGCAATTCACCACCTTCCGTGGTACTAGACACTCAACACACAATATTGCAATTCACCACCTGCCGTGGTACTAGACACTCAACACATAAGCAGCGGCGTACCCCGTACTCACGGTCTACATCAAAGAGATTCCGATTTCTACTGAGCTAGAGCTACCACTGACTTATGTCACCAACTCAAGAACTCATATTACTTAAGTTCACCATTGTTGAAATAATAAATTTTACATTTTATTTACATTCGTTCTGCATTATTACATTCATTGCAAATACATTATTCATTTATCTCTGTCACATTAACATCATTATCAATATTGTCAGGCATTTTCCTCAAACGACCATGAGCATATTTATAAGTTCTTTTAGAATCCAGAGCAGCAAGGGTGTATCTGTCACCATCTAATATTTCAACGACTTTAACAACACAAAGTCTCCCACAACAAATTTTTTTGGTTTAGTCTTTGTTCGGTCAAACCTAATTTTGTCATAACTTGCACCGCTTTGTATGTTACTTATAGCCTCCTCCCGTATTTCATGAAGATCAACCTCAGGTTCAACGTCGTCTGCCATCATCAAACCAAGAGGTCTCGCAACTCTACCAATCATCAACTCAAGGGGGCTACTCTTTGTAACTCGATTAATAGTGCAATTCATGGCTAACTGAACATTAGACAAAGCATCCTGCCATGAACTGACCTTACTAGTCTCTACAGCTGTCAGCATGTTTTTTAATGTGCTCATAACCCGCTCAACCTGACCATTCGCACGACTACTGCCTGTTGCGATCAAGTGAAGGTTAATACTATGCGAATTACAATAATCACGAAATTCAGAACTTGCAAAACAACGCCCTTGATCTGCAATTATACGTACAGGTGCACCAAACAAAGAAATACAAAATGATAAAGCCTCAATACTACTCACAGTGTTAATATTTAACGTATGACGTAAAATAACAAATTTAGTAAATGCATCTATAAAGACAAAAACATATTCTTTTTTATCATTCTTGCCACTGAGTTTTCCAGTTGCATCCAAATGCAAAGTATGCCAAGGAATTGGAACTTTTGGTATCGAATGCAACTCAGCTTGAATTTTACCATGATGAGATTTTCCAATTTTGCAAGTGACACAACTGTCTATATATTTTCTGACATATTTTGACATATGCTCGAACCAGTAAAAATCGTAAAGTTTTTCCAGAGTTTTTTTCCAGCCTAAATGAATTAAAGATTCATGAACTGTGTTTATAACAGACCACCGAAGTGCCTTTGGAATAATGGGCAAACATCGCGTTCTACCATTACGCCGTATTTTCCTGTACAATACACCCGACCTGATCTCATAAGTCTTAGAAACATCTTCTCTCAGTCTCTGCTGATTTAGGTCAACAATCAACTTAACAATTTCAGGGTCACGTTTTTGTTCAGTAAGAAGCCAATTTGTCGATAATTCTGCAACATTAATCACTTTTTGCTGAACCTCATTAAAAGGAGTCTCAGGTATAACAGGCAAAGGATTTCTCGAAAAGAAGTCTGCATGAGACATGCATTTTCCATTTCTATAAATGACATCAAAATCAAAAGCCTGCAGAAAGGACCACCATCTGTGGACCCGAGGAGTTAGATCCTGCTTTTTCCGTGATGCCTGTAATGAATTGCAATCAGTTATTACTGTGAATTTGCGCCCATGTAAATAGTGTCGGAAATGCTTGACTGCATTCACTACGGCCAGCGTTTCTAATTCAAAAGAATGGTACTTTGACTCTACAGCCGTTGTACGTTTGCTAAAGTAAGCAATTACATGAAGTTTATTATTTTTGTTTTGCATAAGAATAGCACCATATCCAATTGAGCTGGCGTCCGTGTGCAGTTCTGTGGAGCATTCCGGGTCAAATATGGTCAAAACAGGTTCACTAGTTAAAGCAGAAACTATTTTCTCCCTTAAAACTTCATGCGAAGATTGCCAAACAAAATTGTTTTTATTAGAACTGGTCAACGCATATAATGGTGCCATAACTTGAGAGAATTTGGGTACGAATTTCCTAAAATATGATGCTAAACCTATAAATTGACGCAACTGAGTCACTGTTTGAGGAGGAGGTAAAGCTACTAATGCCTCAATTTTTTTGGGATTCGGTCTAATCTCACCTCGACACACCTCAAACCCAAGGTACTCCACTTTTTCTTTCATAAATTTACACTTCTTCACATTAAAAGAGAACCCTGCCAGTGTTAGTGTTTGCAAAACAATACGGATTCTATCTAAAGTATCCATAACATCCGATGTTCCAACTACTAAAATGTCATCCATGTAAACCACTACATAAGTTCTAACCAAATTCCCTAAAGCTTGAAGAACTGCACGCTGAAACACCGAAGGAGCATTCCGAAGACCAAATGGCATGGTAAGATACTCATAATGTCCATCTGGTGTCACAAACGCAGTCTTTTCAATTGAATCGGAATGAATTGGAACCTGATGATATCCACTAGCCATATCTAGGGTAGTAAAGTAATAACAGCCATGAAGTCTGTCAATCTGGTCTGATATCAATGGTAGAGGAAATCTGTCAGGTATTGTATTATCATTCAACTGACGGTAATCAACACACATTCTGTCTGTTCCGTCTTTCTTTTTGACAAGTAATATAGGACTAGCAAACGGAGAAAAGCTTGGACGAATGACACCAGCTTCAAGAAGCTCATCAATTTTCTCGCGAACTACACTTCGTTCATTCTCACTTAACCTGTATGGTCGTCGACAAACAGTCTTGTTAGCATCTTTGAGGCGAATTTGCATTGGTTCTATCGCTGCATGGTTTTTCGGTACACCACAAACAAAATTATGTTTAAATTCACCCAAAATTGCCAACAGTTGAGGTTTAAATTGATCAGAAATATCAGTGTCTATGTTTTTCAAATCAAAATGATTATTTTCAATATTGCATACATTCACAATATTCAATTTTTCAAATTTTAATTTATCAGATGTGATATGAACAGATATACCCTGGCTCAAGATTTCATAACCTAACATTACATCATAACGTAAGCAATAATTAGGCAAAACATGAAAAAGTATCTCTACCACAATTCCATCAACCTCCACTGTTGTTAAAATCTGTAATATACTATTAACACTAGTCTGACCGATACCAGTCATTTTAACAACATTGCTAATTCTTTTACCTCTAAGTTTACATGAAACAGATTCTTTTACAAGAGAGCACTCTGCTCCTGAATCAAAACAAAATTGAAATTTCTCACTGAATTGCTGCATAGTGCCTACTGGATTACCGATTATGCACATGTCCACACGCCTCTCCACAGGTTTACTGTAGCCACCACTGACTCCTGCTGAATTTGTACAATTTGATGCAAAATGGCCAAATTTGCGGCACTTAAAACATGTTACTGCAGACTGTCCTGGAACATTTTTCTTCGATAATTCTCCTTCTGTTATTTTATTTTCACCTTTTCTGCACACTGCTGCCTTATGGCCTATTTTACCACATCTATAACACTTTACAGCTACAGATTGTGATGAAAATTTGCGTCGTTTAGGATCAGGGCCACCATCATCATGATATGTTGAAACTTTCATCTTGGAAGAAGTCATTGCTTTTAACTCATTTTGTAATTGAGTTCGAGTAGTGATGTCAGCAGTGTAAGCAAGCCGCTGCACACAGGGTTCAAATTGAGCAATGTGTGCCAACACAATTGAAATAGCCATGTGCTCTCTCGGCAAATTATTGAACCGAGACATTATTGACGTCATCAATGTAGCAGCGTATGACGCCAAACATTCCCCATTTTTCGGTTTTCTATTGGATAATTTAATAAGAAAAGCGGCAACAGACTCAGTGCAGTCATATCTCGCAACAAAAATATCCTTAAAACTACCCCATGTCATCCCCGGATAGGATACTTGGGACAACCATGCCGAAGCAGATCCTTTCAACGCACCACTAAGTGCAATTAATAATGCAGCACCCTGCAAGGGTTGATCTGCCATACATATATCGGCTGTTGAAACCCAAGCGTGAGCATCTGCCTCCAGCATGTCTGGATCGAATTCAGGCAAACGCACATTTTTCGATTCTGGTCCTTTTATGGCCTGCACCAAAGCTGCAAAATTTTCATTTTGCTTCTCCAGTAATTGACGCCATTTTGTTTCATTGCTGCAGCTCTCTTCGCATTGATAATTAATGCCAGAATTTTCATATTCTGGAACGCAATTCTCCAATGGATGGGGGGAGCCACATCCCACTTCTGATGTCGAAGGATGCTTATGAGAAGGCAAAGGATGGCTATGTGCCATTCTTTCAATATGAATTTTAATAATTTCTTTCAATCAAGCGATCCCGCAACCGATGTCTTCGAGTGTTTCTTCCAGAATGAATTCAATTTTCATTTCGTTCTTTCATATTTTTTTCATTCCACACATTTCCCCAGCGCCATCTATGTGTCTTATTACATTCCACAAACTTCACTAGCGCCATCTATGTATCACATCACATCGGCTGCGATTCCGCTCAAGTGTTGCCACACTTAACATTAACTATCAAATTCATATTTCAATATTTTACTCGTCGACGACATATATTTGTTTTGGATGTTGACTCTTGCTGTTTTAAATTTGTTAATTTAATGGTCCTAGAGGTTGTGCTAAAAAGGATTATTGCACTAATGTTTTAAACCTTTTAAAATTTAATAAATAAAAAAATAAATACGTGCTGGACACAATTCTCTAAGTGCAATAGCTGATTAGTTACATGGATCCGAGATAATAGCTGTTTGAGCAAAATGTTAAAATGCGCCGAGTTTTTAACCGATCTCGTTCAAGTTTATTATAATAACTACTTACTACCCAATATAGTTGAACTTTGTGTAAGTTTGAACCTGATCGAATGACATTGGTGTCAAAAATGGGTATACTTGAGATGAAATTCCCCATATATGTATATAATGGAAAAAGCGGAAAACTGATTTACCTATATTGAAAGATGAGGGCAACGAAGGCATAAGGCAAAATTTGGCGCATCAGCGAAAAAAATGAAAACCCTTCCGGAAAATTTTAAACTACATTTCGAGGCAGTATTAATGCAAAATTAATGCGTGTGTACACATAAATCAACATCGAAAGTTGAATATTTGACAATAACTTTTATGCAACATTGAGGCCTGTGAACTATCCACAGGAACAGGAACGTATTTAAAAATTATTTAACATCAAGAGTTAGTGTTGGGCAGATTCTTCCAAGAGTGGTTGTTATGCAAAATCAAGCTGGAAAAGCTGTAATCAGAGTTTGCCAAAATGCTGTAATATTAAGTGATGCATTGAGAAAATGAAAAACATCCTTATTGAAAAATAAAGCAATTCATATCGATCTAAGTTCCCCTAAAAAGGAAAATTGTAAGCAAAATGTCATGCTGCTTGTATACGCTGATGACATTGACATCATCGACCTCAAAGCACGAGCAATCCGATCAGCATTCCACAACTTGGAAAAGGAGTTTCGAGTGGGGCAAGCGGTGGATGAGAATTAAATGAAATGAAAAAGTTATGGCTTCGTGGACAAAATGTTTCATTCGAAATCAAGGACTTTGCATATCTTGGATCCAGCAACAACAACAACAACAATGAAACATAGCAAAGATGATGAAACGAGGAAGAACCCACAACATAAACGCTGTTGGAAGGACCAGGTACAGAAAGCCCTGATTGCAATTGACTTTACCGACTGATGCAAGCGCCAGCTAGACAGCCGAAGTTTTATTAAAGTGGCTAAGACCTATCATCGGTTGTAGCGGCAACAAAGTATAAAGTGACTTGACTCTTTCTCAAAAAAAATCTACATAGTTCTGATTCCGAAACTAAAAATAAAATTACTTTAATCTTCCGACTTCTTAAAGTTTATATATTTTTATTCAAATTTTGTCCACCTTCCAAAACATTTTATAAAATATGAAACAAATTACAACAGCGATTTATTTTTATATGATGGGGGTGCTCCATTGTTTTTTATATAAGATTGCATCATTTCTATTGCCTGCCCTCTTTTTATTAACATACAATTGCAGAAATCTGTTATATCATTCGCATAACATGTTTCAAATCGGACCGTCTGGTAGACATATTCACGGATACCTCTATCCATTGGATAATCTTTAGACTCGAAGTCTTCTTTTGGTTTCCCACGAATTTCATGGGCTTCCAGCTCCCTGTTAAATCTTTCAAATAATTCTGATTCCTTTTGACAATCTGCACTTTTACGATTGCCATCTATTAAATTATGAAATATGAACTCACAGTCTTCATCCACATCTCTCATTATTTTTCCAACAGTTTTAGACATATCAAATGCGCAGAAATGGTTGGGGGGAAACTTTAGAACAATCTTATCAATATCAGTTTCTATGTCAGATTGGTCCGGCTCCTGTGCAAAAATTTTCCCGAATTTATTCAGCCATATTAAAAAAGAAATATAAATTATTATCATTTTTTTTTCGGTCCGCTCTTTTTTTCGTTTTTGTTGTTCGAGTTTTTATTTTTTTTATTTCGAATTATGTTGATGTCTGACGTTAAACTTTCTGAATTCTAAGTTTTAATTTTTTATTTTAATATAATTTTGACTAAATTGGGTGCCGGGTAAATAACATAACGAAACTGATGACGGGTTAGCTAGAAAAGGGAAACTGTTGCAAACCATACCAGATAAGGAGTACATATGCGTCTCTATGACAACATGTAAACTAAAGTTAACCTAATTAGCCTAATGCAATAAAACAAACTAACAAAAGGTGGCCACTAGAAACCACTTGCAGACAGTTTTGTCTTTGATGACTTTAAAGCAGGGACCGAAAATAATAATTATTTTTAAATATTTAAATGAAAAAATCAACATGTTCCAAATATCGGAGAACAACGTCGAGTACACCGAAGTGTAAAATCTTTTTCACTAATTTAAAAAAAAAATCCTTTATAAATTTTTATAATAGATTATTTTTATAAAAGACAAGAGAAAGAGGGTTATTCAGTAGTCGTCTACAGCTCCGTAGCTATTTTTTTTATCCCTTCCCTACCCATGCTGCCGCATATGGTTTCACCACTTTGGACGTTGATAGTGGCGCCATCTTGCGTCCAGCATCCAAAGCATAATATGGGTTTAGATTGCAGCTTTCTTTCCACATAAAAATAAAATAAAATTTTTGATTTTTTATGTAGCCGAAAGATATTGTTTCTATAAATTTCACACGGAATAATTGGTATAAATTTGAATTTTTGGTTATTTTTCTCAATAAAGTGATTAAAAAAAAGTTATGCATTTCTATTTTACTTGATACTGCCCAACGAACCATATATGGCCCACTATGTACTTTCAGATTTTAATACTTGTAATTAAGATAATAGTCATAGAACAAAAGCTGTTTAGAATGAATAATGCACCCAGAAAAATACCCATCTCTAGAACAAAGAAAAAGTTTCCTCAATTTAAATCCACGATAATTTCTCTCGTTTATGTAAATTTTCCTCAAAATGAAGAAAAATGTGCTCCTTTCATGCAACCATGGTGTTCAATTTGAAGTAAGTTTTTTCTTCATTTTCGGAAATTTAATTGGTGTTACTTGGTCTATTGTTAACATAAATGCGCATGGAACAATTGACGTTTCCATAAACCTGTTTTTTCCAAAATTTAGTCGCACCATCATATAAAAATTCAAGCACCATTTGGCTGCAAATCAAAAGTATCAAAATACCATAAAAGAACAAATTACCTTATTTCTATGGCGCCAAATCATTCCCATTTTTCCTCAATTTTATAGCCGTTTTTCTTCGAACCAAGTAAGTATTTCTCTGGGTGTGCTATTCCTTAATATTTTTTCTTAACAAAATTTGCCTTGTTGGGCAAGGAAGGGTTAATCTTTAATAAAAGACAAACAAATCAATATGGAGGGAGAAAATTTGATCTGGTGATTGTTGAAGTCCCAAGTAAACATAATTTAGGTACAAAAAGCTTCTTTCAAGCCCCATTTAAATTCAGGCATGAAAGGGTTATGTAAAATGTGTAAAATGACAAAAAATATATTGTAGTTTGTTTCATGTTTTATAATTTGTTTTGGAAGTTAGCAAAAATCTCTCATATTTTGCTCACAATATAACTACTTCAACATTTCCAGATGTTACTGCTCTTTTGCAGCTTTATTTTAATTTGAAATCAGTAAAATTTTATATACATATTTACAAATTTAATTCAATATACATATTTAAAAAGGGAAATTAAATTTCAGGTATCCAAAACTTTCTTGTAGGCATCAATGATCGTCATCAGAAGCTTTGTTGAAGAATTCTCATTTTGAGAAGCAAGTATGAAATGATCATTTTGACTACTGTTGACTTGAATTTAATAAAAGTAAACCTTTGAATATCGAATATTTCAACATCTAGAGTTGTTGTTGGGCAGCTTCTTTCCAGCGTGGTTGTTCTGCAAAAGCTGACAAGTGATGCAATGAACAAACAAAAGACGTTCTTAATGAAAAACGAAGCAATTTATACTAACCTAAGTTTCCTACAAGGATCAACATTAAAAAAAAAAACTGTAACTGTAAGTAACAAGAAGAGAAATTTTTAAAAATATGTATATATTTTCCCACAATGAAGAATACCGAAAAACATTCAGCAAAACTTGAATGAAGATATGGAAAATTTGAAAAGAAGCTTTGATCGAAACGAAAACTCCTTGTGCTCTTAAAAAGAGGGAAATATATATTCAAATGTAATCTTGTATGTATGTGCAATAAAATAAATTAAAGTTTGCAATATGTAACAAAGCTGCCCTATCTTTTTTTTTATATACATATGTACCTACCACATTTCATTTATAATTTTTTTACTTATGCATAAGTCATTCGTATTGACTTATAAAGTAAATCAGGATCTTTATCCTTTAAAATATTCAGACCTGTGTGGTAAAATACTCCTGAATTATGCGCGATTTCCACTTCGCGATGTTTGTGCATCCGTTACTTCTTTTAAATGGGTCAAGTCGTCCAGCACTTCCATGACGCTAACTTCACTCATTGGAATATAGTTAAACTTTAACGAATTTTGTTAAAAAAAACACAAAAGAAATAATGAACAAATTTCCAATTTCAGTATCTGTCAATCATACTGAAACTGACAGTTCGCTGCACTCTATTTCAGTCAGTTATTGCGCACAAGTATGCTTCGTAATTTTGCGCTTACTCATTACGCACTTGTTTAGGCAGGGAGGGCTGTTAGCATCGCCTGCCATTAAACTAGCATATTTTGTGGCACAGTCTTTATCCACAGCTCTCATTATATCTTCCACAGTTGCAGATAAATCGTATTCGCAGAAAAAATTCACTATCGTACGACTTTTTCAATTTTATGCTGTAAAAAATAGTTCTACATGTAAGCGAAAAGTGCCATGCTGCTTGTATACGCTGATGACATTTACAGTCCGCGTAGCATTCTCCAGCCTGGAAAAGGAGTTTCGTCTTGTGGAGCAAGAGAACCAAATGAAATACCTTGTGTCAAAAACAAAAAGTTATGGCGCATTGGAAAAAAATTGGCATTCGATATCGTAAAGAACGCTAACATAACCAATGAAAGGCCCTTATTATGAGTTGCTTTCGACGTTCGATCTTCGCTGGTTATCGAAGATCGAATGTAAAATTCGTATTATGAGCAGTGCAACCTTGTCGAAATTTTTGTTGCGCATCGAATTTTCTGTCGAACGCAATTTTGGTTTCGATACGGTGCATATTGAGTAATAATTGTTGAAAATTTAAGTATTTTGCTATTTCTTTTTGCTTTTTGGTTTAAAATGGTGAGCAACACATTGCAGTTATAGAAACTTGTATCATTTTGGAAAGCAAATCCTCAAAGGGTATTTCCTCAAAAGTTCTGTGCGACGAGGAAAGAACTAAATGGATTAGGACCAACCAATAATTCCGCTTTTCTTAGAAAAATATACTTTTGCTTGTATAATTGAATTTATGTCATCTTTGGCAAATACAATTTTCCAGGACATCTAAAGCCTCTGATAACACCACAGACACCGTGGGCTGAGCAAGTCCAAGAGTATTCTCATTCAAAATGCTTAGTTGGAGTGATCTCTGAGCACAAAATCACAGAAATGTTGCCAATTTTAATATGTTTGGAATTGATCTTGCTCATGTTCATTGCTTGAGCAGTTCATCTATAGTAGTCATCAAGTCCACAAACGCCTCCTTGGTCAGTCGTAAGTTCTGTTTACGAATTTTGTAGATGCCAAAGCTTTTTCGAAACGCTGCACTTAATCGTTTTCTACTTCTGGGCAGTTCCATCAAGCTCTCATCCTCTTCCGATGAATCGTTGAACCATTATTTCTATTTTGTCCTTATTTTTTCTACTTCATTTTAAAACTAATCGTATTTATTTTTCAAAATTTTTGCTTTTCTCTGTCGAAAGCACGTCATAATACCAAACTCAAATTCGTTATTCGTTTGATCAGGGCATTTGACTACAGTCGAAGATCGAACGCAGTTCATAATAAGGGCCAAAATCCCAGCGGATTCGTTGGCTTGGTCATCTTGAGCGCATGTTAGAAATCGCTTCGGGTAAGAAGGTTGCCACGGTGATGGAACGAGAAAAAAAGCACGACCTAATAGCTGTTGGAAAGGCCTGGTCTAGGAAGCCTGATTGCACTTAACTTTACCGAATGCAACGAGCGCCAGCTGGACAGCCGATGCTTAATTGAAGCAGTCAACAACTATCATCGGATGTAATCCTAGACACATAAGGATAAAAATATTCACTTGAAAGTTGAACAGATGCAGATTCTCCTAATAAACCTACATACCTTGGATTCTGAAATTGAAAATAAAATTGCTTTCATCTTTTTTCTTTTTAAATATTTAATTTATGTAATTTTATTCAAATTTTGTCCAACAAATGAATGAAACAAATTCAAATTATAAATTAATTTATTTTTTTTTTCTTAACCATTTTTGTTTTTGTTTCTTATCCAGGCATCCATCTTTGATAGTGCCTCTTTTCTCTTTTCTGTCATACAAGCGCAGAAATCTACCAACTCGGACTCCGTACATGTTTCAAATCGGACTTCTCTGTAAATATATTCACGGAGATCTCTCCTCATTGGGTAATTTTTTTTCAATTCTTTAAGTGGTTTCCCACCACGTTCATAGTTTTCCAGCGTCCTGTAAAATTTTTCAAATAATTCTGATTCCTTTTGACATTCTGCACTTTTTTGATCGCCTGTGACTAGATCCCCGAGTGTTTTCTCACATTCTTCATCCACATCTCTCATTATTTTTCCAACAGTTTTAGACATATCGAATTCGCAGAAATGGTTGGAGGGAAACTTTAGAACAATCTTATCAATATCAGTTTCTATGTCAGATTGGTCCGGTTCCTGTGCAAAAATTTTTCCGAATTTATTCAGCCATATTAAAAAAGAAATGAAAATTATTACGATTTTTTTTCGGTCTGCCATGTTTTCTGTTTTGTTGTTTGAGTTTTTAATTTTTTTATTTCGAATTATGTTGATGACTGACGTTAAACTTTCTGAATTCTAAGTTTGGGTGCCGGGTAAATATCATAACGAAACTGATGACGGTATAGCTTGAAAAGGAAGATTGTTGCCAACCATTTCTGATAATGGCAACATGTAAACTAAAGTTTACCTAGTTAACCTAATGCAATAAAACAAGCTAACGAAAGGTGGCCACTAGAAATCACTTGCAGAACTATGAGACTCATCTGACCTAAGCTTAGTAGTCGACGAAAGAAAGACCTGATGCAAAGCAACAGGCACCTCATTAGTACTGTGACTTCGATAATTAAGGAAGGCATGGAAAAAGACTGGGTGTTCCATAAAGAATTCACTCCAGGAGCTGTGGCAACGAGGCAGAACAGGGAAACTGTGGCTCATCTTCTAACCGAATGCCCAACTCTGATCCATGTACTAAAGAAGCATCTGGGCAGTTTTGTCTTTGATGACTTTAAAGCAGGGACCGAAAATAATAATTATTTTTAAATATTTAAATGAAAAAATCAAAAATATATTTATTTTTTAAAATTAAATTGACTCTATTTAAAAAGCAAAAATCATATATGATTGGATCTATCTATCTTAGATTCTTGAAACATGAACCTTTAAAAAAACATGAATGCCGGTGCTAGTTGGGATTCTTTCGTATTCAATACTAATGTTCACAAACAAAACGTTGGAAATAAGAAAGAAATTTAACATTTTCATTAGTTTTTACTTTGCACCTAGTTGTGGTTCTACATTTTGTAACAGGAATGAAATAAAGGCATTTGCTAAATACATAGTAAGAAGAAGATTTGTTGTTATGAATGTAAAAATGTAGGGTAACGGCACTAGTGATCCGCCAGTCTCTAGTGATCAGCCACTTTTATCTATTTTTACCAAAAATATAGATATAAAAACAAGGTCAGATGGAGACACATGTCGCCAACGCACATGCGAATAAGATTTAATAGGTCATGCAAAGATAAAAGCTATAGACATGATTTAACTCGAACATTTGTAACATTTATGAATTTTTCATATTTTTTTCCGTAATAGTCCGTTACGTTAAAAGTGGTATATTAATAAATCTTTTTTATTTAAATTATTTTTTATTTTTCTTTAATGGTATTTTGTTTTCTTTTAGTGATTTGTTTAAAAATTTTACACGAAAGTCTTCTACATTTAAGGAATAGTTTTTTAACAATGTCTGGTAAATCAATATTTTCGGGATTTTTAATGAGTACTTTGTGTAAATTTGGTATTTTAATAATACTGGTATGCTCCACAAATGTATCGTTTAGTTTTTTTGAACCGCCTTGGGACACCTGGTCCACCCATGTCCAAGTGTTGATTTAGTTTTAGCTTATGGATTGACTGCAAAACATTTTTAATATTAATTAATTACACTGCCCTACATGGGTTTTGCGAATACGATTATTCCTAGTGTTTCCGAATGAATTTTCCATGCTGATCACGAATCTGGGGTCAAAAACTTTCCATCATAACGTAACGTAACGTTTTCGAGAAAAAAGGGGTTGAATTCCTAAAAACAGCGTTTTTGACTATTTTTGAAAGATTGTGGAGATGAACCCTGTCGTGCTACAAGCTTTACTAGTATAAGAACTTAAAGGCTGAACCATGCCCTTTCAAATAAGCTCTAAGTCAAATCGCTTGCCCCCTTAGAGCAGGGGGTATCAATATGTCTAGGGGTGCAGGTTAAAAATGTACACAGAACGAATTTTATCTTACCTACGCGCACGGCGATACATAATGAGAAGAGCAGTGGCCCAAATTGTTTTAAGGGTCGTTGGTTACACATCTGCAGTCAAAGCTAATTTGAAAGTTAAGCATAGTTCAGCCTCTAATTTCTGATATTAGCGAAGTTTGTAGCATGTCAGGGTTTAGTTCTATAATTTTTCAAAAACGATATTTTTAGGGATTTCAACACCTTTTTTCTCGAAAGGAAAATTTCTGACCACAGATTCGTGTTCACCATTAGAAATCATCTTATTCGCTCAAAAAAAGTTGAAATTTTCTAGTGTTATCATGTAACATCAACCATAGAAATTTCCCGCTTCACGAACTGATTTAATTAATTCTCACGAGTAATCGAAAATCTCACCGGAGCACTAATTTTCACAAAACTGCTCGTCGACGTTAAAAAATTCCTACTAAAAAATGAGCTCGATCGAGTTTTGTTTCAAACAAAAATTTTTTTTAAATAAAAAAAAATGTATATATTTAAAGTTAATGTTATAGCCTTCGAATTGTTATGAGCTACCTGATGGCCTAAGCCATTGCGCCAAGAGATGCTATGGCATCCTCTTCAAATGTCGACATGGCTCCAGGCATGGTCCCCCACCAGTAGCCTTCTGACTAGCCCTCAGCTTTCTGGCGCGACTTCGAAGCCGGTGCTTCCAATTGGTCATGCTCTCTATTGAAGGAAAATTATTAATATAGCTCATAAATTTTATTTTTAACACATAGATTTACCTCTTTCTATTTCTTGGGCGTCCTGGTTGCACCGGGCATTGCATTGTTTCGGTCTAGTGGCACGATTTTTGCCAGCTTGAATTTCTGGATGTTTCTTAATGAACGCCATATAGAGACGCAGTTGCTCCTGTGTGGTGCCTTCGAATTTTGATTCGCTGTAAAATATAAGGTTATTAAATTTTTTTAAGAAACAATGTATTTTTACTGTGCTAACGTATTTATGCACTGATGCGTAAGTAGGTTCTTAATCTTAATAACAACCACTTTGAAACTCAATACTTGATTTGGTCGACTTAGTATGTGACTACTTTCATTTACCGTTACAGATAATACAACCAGCTCATTTAAAAGTAATAATAAAAGCAATTTTTAAATTATTGAATTTATGATAGTTTGTATCTAACCTGTGCAATGGTAATAAGGATATTTCTAATTGTTGCGGCAGGGAAAATTTTGAGACGGAATAGCAAATGTTGCCAATCGCCTTCTTTTCCATTTTCCCGGTAAATTCAATTTCAGTGGCGTGGAAATACTTGGCGCATAAGCGCGATAAATTTAGTTAGTCTTCAAGCTTCAACCCATTGCCTGCGCTGCTCCTTATCAGTGGGAAGCTTAAACATTCAAGCTTCATTGTTCCAATTTGTTTTGCATATGAGGCATTTCATGTGAAGCGGACAACGTAATAAAATGTGAAGTTCTGAAATTCGGCCTAATCGAACTTCTAGAAAATATAAATGTGGACACATAATTTTTTTTTTGTATGAAGCTTATTTGCCAAGTTATGGGTTTTCAAAGAATTGACGTAATTGAAATATAGATTTTTCAAAAGTAATTTTTAGAATCAAAAAAATGTGCAATAAAATATTAAACATGGTAATTTAAATAGGAAATTTACTGTTCTTTTCAATTATGGAGTCAGACCGGAAATTACAAGGCCGTATTTAGGGGGAGGTTTTTGGGGGTTCTGACCCCCCACCCCCCCCCCCCCCCCGAAATGTGAAAACTTTTTCCTAATTTTTGATACTGATTGCCAGTGGATGGAAAAAAAAGTTAAAATAAAATCGATTGAATGATTTTTAAATATTTTTTAATCGGTTTCTTTCTAAAAAGTCAAATAAAAGAAAAAATTTTCTAAATTAATTTGAATTGAAAGCGTACGAAGTTGTGCTACATGGCCAAACATGGTATATTCAGGGGTTTTAACCCCATTTTTCTAAAACGTGACGTAATGGGAAGTTTTTGACCTCAGATTCGTGTTCAGCATGAAAAATTCATTCGCAAACACTAGGAACAATTCACCAAACCCATGAAGGACAGTGTTATTGAATAAGCTTCAAAGTTCTTAATCTTAAAATATAATTAATCCTTTAACCCATTATTGCTGAAAGCATCCGACTCAGAAGATTTCAATGCTGTGACTGCACGAATTTAGGGAATATATGCCAACCTCATCCGGGCTCCTCATCATTGATAATGGTCCAAATTCCCACTGATAATGAATTGAAAAAAATTAGTCTCTGACTATTTTTGGCATTTTTGATCATTTTTTTGAGGTTGGGTTCATTATCAGTTATGGCAAGTCAATGAGTTATCGAAATTATGTCTTTTACGATAAAAAATGTATTGGAATCCACATTGAATAACATTTATTTGAAAAAATTTAAATTCATTATTCTGTGAATTTTGTTGTCATTTTCGGCCATTTTTTTTTTAGGTTAAGATTAAGAAAATTCGGAAACAACAATTTTTCCTAAAGCTTTAAGACATTTATCCACTTTTCTCCCTAGTCTGATAGGTTCCATCAAATGCATAATCGTATTTAATTTATTGTATTTAAACATCAGTTTCATAAAAATTTTATATGAATATTTTCGTCAAATGAAACCCCCTCCGAAAAAAATCCTGGCTACGGCCCTGGGAAATTACAATGTTTTTATGCACCAAACCGAAAGTAAAAGTTTAAAATCAGAATTTTAATAGCTTTGACCATTTAAAAAAAAAATGTATTTCAAAATTTAGCTTAAAGTATTTAAATAATACCCTTGAAATTTCAAAATGCAATTTTGATCTGCTAGCCAAATTGTTGGAAAGTACTTTAACTAAGAGTTCGCAGAGGCGGACAATTGAGGCAGAGTGCCGTTTGGTCCTGACCTTAATATAATTATTAGCTGTGGAATCCAGTTTCTCTTCATTAAATAATGTGTAACAGTTTTAGTGTACGTATATGTGTAGTCATCACAACAACACTGTATACAGAGACGGCCAAATCAGACGGCCGTTTCGGAATCCGCCACGATTTCTCATCAGTGATCTTAGTGATAGTTCTTAATCTTCTTTATTTAATTTATTAATTTTTACCAGGTATTTAGCCCAAGGAGCAAAATGACAAAAATTGGCATGGAACTTCCGGTTAGGCCTGTCAATCGTTCGAAAAATTATTCTAGAAATATGCGAGGCCATCTGGAATGAGCTACATTCGGTTTATCTGGCCCCACCTAATGAACACGAGTGGTTGGAAATAGTGTCTCCTTACTACGAGAAAACCGGTCTACCTAATTGTGTAAGCGGAATCGATGGAAAACATATACGCATACGATGCCCACCTCGTTCCGAATCGCTTTATTTTATTTTAATTACAAAAAATCCTACAGCATAGTTTTGTTGGCCACATGTGACAGTAACTGCTGATTTACAGCGGATTTAACTCAAAGGTGCTAAATAATACCATCAACTTGCCCAATAGCACCAATTTACCGGAGACGAATACCATAGTGCCGCATTTTCTTTGTCAGCGACGCAACTTCCCCTCTGCGAAAAAACCTGATGAGGCCTTATCCAGGGCGGTATCTTTCCGAGAATAAAGCCCACTTTAATGAATCTCTTTCAAAGGCAAGATGCCGTATAGAAAATACTTTTGGCATAATGACGATGAGATGGCGAGCTTTGTGCGATGGCATGTTAAGCTTTTCTCCCGCTACAATGCTCCAAAAGAATCCTTCAAAAGTCGTGATTCCTTAAAGGATTACTTACTTAAAATGAGTTGCACTAAACCTTAATTTCTCGCTAGTCTTATCTCCAAGTATAAATTTTTTTTCAAGGACTGTAGCCTGAATTAAAAATAGAAATGAATAAAAGATGAAAACTCTTAAGCAAAAAGAGGCTGTTTTATCAAAAGGCCACAAATATCTATCTACTTATCTATTTCCGTATTTGCAACCTACCTACAAAACTACTAACCTACGTGACTTCTTTCCTGCTTATCTATAAATCTATGCCTGGGTAAAAACGTATACATCCATTTACTTACCTGCTTATGTAAATATCTTCCTGCCTAACTACCCACCCACTTCCTTACTTACCTACTTTCCTGTTCACATACAATCTGCCCACCCACTTACCTTCTTGCTTGCCTACCTACATGACAATCTTATCCTTTTGCTGCATATTTGAAATTTCTTCCTGCACGAGTTGCAAAATTTTTATTTGTAGCCGAGTGCACCTTTCAGCAGAAGCATTTCCATTTTCTGCAGTAAGAGTAACGCTTTCTAAGAACGTTCGAAACGGAGTTAGTTCTTTCGACGTCTGCATTGACTTCAAAATGCCCAGCATTTCGACCTCGACATTGGAATCAATTTTTTTTTTGTATGCGATTATGGCGTAGAGTAGCAGAGCACCTAGGTTCTTCACACAGGAAGCTATTCTCAGACTTATCGTACTTTAGAAATTCCACTAAATCATCTTCATAATTTCCAGTAGTACTAAGAACATAAAATTTGTTATGAAATATAAAAAAAAAAATTCTTTATATTAACTTACTTGTTATTTGCTGTCTCGCAGTCGTTACGAAAAAGATCTAAAATATCTGTATACATACCTGGGAAATTAACTTCTTTGGAAAATGCCATCCATTTTTTTATCTTTAGGTATTTGGTTTCGGTAGACACTATGTTTTTTGTCATATATTATTATTTTATTTTGGCGAACAAATTCTAGCTTTCGATTCAACAGATAATTCATGAATGAACATTTTATTAAAATTTTCTAAGAATCAAATTTACACAAAATTAAAAGTCAATGTGTTATTTATTTATAGAACACAGCAAGTTATTTAAGATCAAAGTAAATAAGTAAGAGTTGTTGGAAATCTAACAAAAACATCAAAATTGAGAAATAAAACTGTATGAAGTTGGCTGAAGCAAAGTTGCATTTTCATGGCAGTGTTAGTAAATTTAAAAATAGAGCTAACGAAAGCAGTGCTGTCTACTGCCACCGCTGCATTAAATTCTTTCCATACGAAACAGTGTGTTCTAAAATATCAGCTGATTTCAGAAATTGCCACTGACGACGCCATTGTAATTTAGGCTTTATTCTTTGAATTTTTATTTAATTTGTTTGTTCTTGAGTATTTTAAATAAATAACAATGAACAAGTTTTTTTTTTAATATTAAACAAGAGAAATGGGAGGGAGAGCATTTGGCAGCTAACGTCAATAGTGTGTTCTATTGTGAGAAAATTGTCAGTAACTGGATCGCTGTATTAATTCACTTTGAGTAAAATAAAAAATCAAAACAGAATTAAAGAAGTTTAACACCAGTCATCAAAATAATTCGAATTAAAAGAATTAAAAACTCAAACAACAAAAAAGAAAAAATGTAACGGCAGTATTATTTACTTTTCTGAAAGCTAGCTATAAAACTAATTTTCGTGAAAACTAGCTTTTTGAAACATTTTTTGAAATTTTCCAAAAACTAGCTCTGAAAAAAATTTGGTATTATTCACTTTTAATACTAAAACTATTTTCAGCTTTCAAAAGCATAGCTAGTTCTGTGTTCATAAACTAGCTTTGAGTAATTTTATGGTATACGTTATCAAAGCAAGCGGGTTTACTATTTGAAATTAGAGGATTAATGCTCGAACCGGCTAATGTTTTGGGGGTGTCCATCACAGACCTGCTTGGATTCGGTTCGGACGGTCTTGCATTAGCAACTAGCGGCCAACCATCGAGTGTTGGTCAACATAATGATTCGTGTTACTCGATAGATGAAAGCGCCAACGATCATTGTCCCATTTTAATATACGTTCCCGACGAAGCTAAAGCACCGACCCAAAAACAATTAAAACCGACCATTGGAATTGCATTGAATTGCAATCGACTGTTGCATTAACAAGTGCGACACCAATTGACACATCATTAATTATGGAAAATTTGCCGTTACCTTAATTTCCGGAAAAATCGCTGTTTTTTCTGTGATCTTATATATATTTATATATTATATATTTACAAAAAGTAAAAAAAGGTAACCTTATCATAGATTATGAAGGCAAAAACGAACGACGCAAGGTGGCATATGGAGATAATACCAATTTTTACTTACATTTTTTAATAAACTTCATAAATAATTATTTTGGTGTAGAATGAAACACATTTTTTATGTGAATTACAATAAAAGCAAGCTACTTAACAATTTATACTTTCTTTTATTCCTATATTTTTGCACCATTGAGATTTTAGTAGGGTTCCGAACCGGAGCAATGGGAAGCAAATAAAAGTGTGTTCCGGTTCAGGTTCAAATAAAAATGAAGCAAAACAAATGGTTTTTCAAATAATAGTTTAACTTATTTACATACATCAATACATTTAGTTACTTAGCAATTAGTTTTTTTTTGTTCCGTTGACATTTTTCTTATATTTGAATAAGATTTATATTTAGAGAAATTATCATTTGGGTTAACAAATAGCATATCTCTTAACGATTTGTTTTTTAAATGATATCTTTGCGGAGCCAATATCAATTTTAGTCCAGAAAATGCTCTTTCTACGTTCACTTGTGTGGCTGGAACTGCTAAGAACATTTGTGAAGCTTCAAACAATAAAGGAAGCTCAGTTTTATGATGCTCCCACCAGGGCCGTAGCCAGAAATTTTTTTCGGGGGGGTTTTCATTCGAAGAAAATATTCATAAATTATTTTTATCAAACTGATTTTTAAATTCAATAAATTAAATCAATGATACATTTGATGGACCCTATAACTCATTGATTTCCCACTACTGATGATGTACCCAACCTCAAAAAAATTACCAAAAATAGTAGAGGCTCATTTTTTTCAAATGATCATCATTGGGAATTGGGGAGGTTGGCTTATATTCTCTAAATTCGTGAAGTCACAGCATTGAAAGAGATCTTTCTAGTCGTGGTGATCTGAGCAGTAATGCATTAGAAAATTAATTATATATTAAGAATGCCTGGGTTTTGCTAATAAGATGGAGTTTTTGCGAAAGAATTTTTCAGGTTGAACACGAATCTGAGGTCACGTCACGTTTTAAGAAAAAAATGGGATTCAAGCAAGTCTAATTTTACAAGGATCTGACAATTTTTTCTATTTTTTTTTAATTTTTAAACTTTTCAAACTGATTCAGGACGGAACTTTAAATCAATAACAGTTACTGACCTAGAAAAACTATGAATGCAGGAGTGCTCAGTATCACCTTCTTTTTTTGAATCCGTAGTCAAACCTCATGTCAAAGAAAACAAATCGGATTTGATCGCATAGTGTAACTAAGATTAAAAAATTTATTTTTTATATTTGACTTTTTAGAAAAAAAAAAAACCGATGGAAGTAAAAAATATCGTTAAATAGATTTTATTTTGACTTTTTTTCCATCCATTGGCAATTAATCTCAAAAATTAGAATAAAGTTTCCACATTTCGGGGGGGAAGGTCAGAACCCCCAAAACCTCCCCCCTAAATACGGCCTTGGCTCCCACCATATCCCAACAGGCTCTCTAACACATCAAAAGCCGAATTCCATCCTGATTGTCAATTTTAGCCTTTTTGGTTCACAATAAAAATTCACTGGGCTTACCTCATCAGTAAATGATAGGCACGCTACTGTCTGCAAGAATGTTTGGGATACTTGAAATTTAATTTCCCTTTCTAAATATGTATATTAAATTAAATTTGTAAATATGTATATAAATTTTACCGATCCCAAATTAAAAAAAGCCGCAGAAGAGCAGTAACATCTCAAAATGTTGATGTAGTTAGGTCTGTTCCAGTACTATAAAGTTTTATTCCATTTTTCAAGTTTTTAACATTTTTTACTTGAAAAGCGTTCCCGTACCCAAAAATCTGGTAAATATGAGAGTAAATGATTCCCCTACGTGTCAGAAGTTTAAAGTTTTTTCGCGAGAAATTTCTGCAGGCAAAAACTCGAAAAGTGTCAAACTATCAAACAAAGGAAAAATAATAAATTTTAAAAATAATATTTTTTCGCTAAAAAAAATTACCAAATGAAAATTTTAAAATAGAAATTCTTCAAGATGTATATTTGCAACGGTGAAAGCATACAACCTTGCCGAACGCCCGCTTTCTTTTTATGCATGATGCGATGGCCCGCATTGCCGTAAAGCGCTGCCGTTAGCTTGATGAGCTAAGTTGGTACACCTTTAATCTCCATATTGCATGGTAGTGTAGAGCTTCGAATGGCTTTTGGATATCGATAAAGATAAGATAGAAAGGAGAACGCCATTCTACCGATTGTTCCACTATGCCAAGAAGGCTGTTAACAAGGTCGACTGAGCGACTTTTGTTTAAAAATCCCTAGGAGGAAGGCCTTTGGAGTGGCATGTTTGGTCACATTAGGGTTCTTCAACGTTTTCATTTATCCAAAATGTTTCTAGCTATAAGAGCCACTGACAAATATCAACTATTTAGATCAACCCTACAAGCATTGATATATCAACTCAGGTTAATCTCAATTGGAGGTTACACCCCAATCTAACATAAGATGGAGAGGTTTAATCAAGCAATTTTTGTTCAACAGTTCCCTGACAACCGAACAAATACACGGTTGGGATTGAATCAACTAGTTACGAAATTTTGGTCACATAAGACATTTTTAGAAACCTAATGTCGACCAAACATGCTACCCCAAAGTCCAAGTCACGGTCACCAGGGGCGTTTTCAAACAAAATTACTCATGCATTCGCCAATTTTATGTACGGTGGTTGGTCTTAAGGAAAGCATTCTTCCCAATTTACTTATTTGCTATCATTTTATATTTATTTTGTAATATAAGTTTTGACGATTTCGCACAATTCGTAATCAAAATTTTTGTAGTTTTATGCGTTATGTTTACTTAGGACTTCCACAATCATCAGACCAAATTTCATCCCTCCATATTGATTTGTTTGTATTTTATTAATGGTTAACCCTTCCATGCCCAACAAGGCAAATTTTGTTTAATCAAATATTAAGGAATAGCATTCTTCATTCTGAACAACTTTTGTTCTCTGACTTTTTCAATGTCTTAATTACAAGTGTTAAAATCTGAAATTACCTAGTGGGCCATATATGGTTCGTTGGGCAGTATCATGTAAAATAGAAATGCATAACTTTTTCTTAATCACTTTATTGAGAAAAATAATCAAAAATTAAAATTTATACCAATTATCCCGTGTGAAGGACGTCAAGCTATCAGTCATTCAAGGGGACTAACAGGTACCTGTACTGCACTGGGGAGTTGTGAATACGGTTGGGGTTCTGCGACTCTGTTCACGACTCTTCAATGCAGTGTGAGTGCGTGCCGTAATTGAGTGATATGGTAGTAGTGTGGGCTATAACCTCCTCGTGGTGGCGGCTGGAAACAGTTGCATATCAGATATCCAATGTGACCTGTTATTCTTCTGGTAACATTGAACAGTGGTATCAGAACACACCGTATGTCTGGCGGGCAACTGGCTAAAATAGCCCAGGCGGAGGGAGCGCACCCTCTGAAATAAACCTCCTCGGCAAATGTGGGCGTCACCTATCCACGCTTATTCGCATTATGTATTTCCGAGAGTTGTACCTTGGTTGGCGTGATGCAGTTCAGCATGGGTGGTGGGGTCTAGCAAGGAATAGGGAAGACTCTCACATGTATTCTCCAAAGGAATGCGGCTTCGAATTTCGAGCTGCTTCCAATGGGGTTGCATGTGAGAATACTCCCTAATCTTGTTGAGGAAAAGTCTGGCAGTAGACTGAAATCCGACGAGGCCACTTCCGCACGAAGGAAGGGACCTCGGAATAAGCCCACTAAGAAAGGGTTGAAAGCGAAAGCCAGATATAAGGCTGCGGTCAAGATCTGCGGTCGTCTGAAGAACAAGTCGGACCTGTCCAACGAAGAGAAAGACAGGCTGGCTTGGGCAAAAGACGAAGTAGAAAAGACACGCGATGGTGAGAATACGAGTGAAATGGAGGTAGAATCCAACCTCGGGGTGGCACTGGTGGCTCATGCTGAAGGTCCTCCAAATAAACCTGCATCGCAGTAAAACCGCCTCAGCAGAGCTTCTCCTCAACCTAGAGGAGGGCGGCTATGACGTGGCTTTAGTCCAGGAACCATGGATAGCTTCGGGTAACGTGGTGTCTGGACTAAAGTCACAAAACTTATGTACATATACTCCTAAAGTCACGAACAAAGTAAGAGCAGTTATACTGGTAAGAAAAAGTTTCAACTCGTATATTCTAATCTCTCTCTCCAAAGATGACCTGGCGGTGGTGGCATTGGAGGGCGGCAAGGATGAGCTGTTACTCCTTGCGTCCTGCTATATGCCACACGACCAAGACGCACCAACTGAGGAGCTTCAGAGGCTGGTAGAAGAAGCCGGCGGTAGGTAGTAGCACTGGTTGGTTCTGACGCCAACGCCCACCACACGGTTTGGGGAAGCTCCGATACCAATGAAAGATGTGAGTCACTCTTAACATATATATTACATAGTAATCTCGATATCGCTAATCGAGGTGAGGAACCAACGTATATTGGACCCATCTCTGAAAATGTTCTCTATATAACTCTCTCTATAAGTAATAATACTGAATGATAAAATAAAGAATGGATGGTGCTTGAAACACCATCGTTTTCAGATCACAGGTATTTAAACTTTAAAGTTAATTACAATCCTACTCCAATTAGCAAAGATCTAAGGAATCCAAAATGTACGAACTGGGACCCTTACGGAAAAACTTTGAATAGGGAATTAAACGGACTGAAAAAAATTACTTCACATGTGGATCTCGAGGCACAACTCGGGACACTAATCAAAGCTCTCAACAAGGCTTATCACATTTCTTGTCCTCCTGAGCGCACAAAACGCAAATACAAACTACCTTGGTGAAACAAGGAATTGGGTTCCCAAAGGCGCTATCTTCGCGAAATCTTCAAGCTGGCAAAGTCAGCAGATAGTGAAGAATGCTGGAGGGAGTACAAGGATGTGCTAAGGCAATATAACAAAGAAGTGCGCATCGCTAAAAGAGACTCTTGGAAGGAATTTTGTGGGGGCATAGAAAAAACGGTGGAAGTGGCGAGACTAAGGAAACTGCTATCAAAGCACCCAACCATGCCCAACTTTGTGAAGGAAGAAAACGGCGAATGGACGAAAACTTGTAACAAATCGCTTGAAGATCTAACTAATGTACACTTCCCGGGGTGTAGAGTCGCGACTAATCAGCCAGGAGCGGTGTAGGATCTGTACCGTCAAACATAATTAATAAAAGCAGGTTAGAATGGGCAATAAGCTCTTTTGAACCATTTAAATCACCTGGGCTCGATGGAATATTTCCCGCCATGTTACAGAGGGCTCTGAATCTTGTAACTCCATGGCTAAGATATATCTATAAAGGTTGTTTAAGATTTAATTACGTTCCTGAAGCCTGGAGAGTAGCGAGAGTTGTGTTTATACCCAAGACAGGTAAAAGCAGCCATCTGTACTCGAAGGACTATAGACCGATTAGTCTCACTTCCTTTCTCGTTAAAACTTTCGAGAAAATATTGACAGTTTATATAGGGGACACAATTAGTCACGATTATCTGTCAAAAGCATAACACGCATATACGAAAGGCAAGTCCACTGAAACTGCACTCCATACGTTAGTATTGAACATACAGAAAGCATTAGAATATGCCCTAGGGGAATTTCTAGATATTGCTGGTGCCTTTAATAAAGTGTCGACGGAAGCTATATTAGATAGACAGTAACTAAGTTAGCGTGTAGAGGAACCCCTCAGGGAGGCGTCTTATCCCCTCTATTCTATCTTACTTCGATGGTAAAGCCCCAAAATCAGTAGCATATGCGGACGACATTGCTATAATAATAACGGGAAGATGCCTGAATACTCTCAGCTCACTTATGAGCGACACTCTCAAGACCATTCACAACTGGGCGACCAGTGCCGGGTTAGGCGTAAATGCGGATAAAACGGACTTAGTACTTTTTACAAGAAAGTACAAGATCCCCGCATGGACGCCACCAAGTTTAAACAACACCAAACTGACTCTAAAAACCCATACCCAATATCTAGGGGCAGTTGTGGAAGCTTAATGTTGAAGAGAGAGTAAAGAAGGCAACCAATGCTCTGTACGCATGCAAAAAGATGCTTGGAAGCACATGGGGTCTGTCACCCTCTCTTATGCATTGGTGCTATACAGCCATAGTTAGACCTATACTGCTGTACGGTGTTTTGGTATGGTGGACTATAACTAAAAAGAAAACAAAGAAACCTTTGGAAAAGGTTCAGCGGCTGTCCGTACTATGTATCACGGCAGCTATGAGAACAACTCCAACGGCAGCTCTTGAAGCTATTCTCAACCTGCCTCAAATTGATCTTTTCGTAGAAAATCGAGCAGCGAAATCGGCAGAAAGACTACGGGTTACTGGACAACTATGCTATAGACATAGCTCAATTAGTCGGAACACATCTGATTCAGATTACGTGATACCGAACTTGAGCTCTGGAAAGAGGATAAAAGCTGTTATTTAACAGGAAGGCTGGCGTAAGGGTATGGAACTAGAACGCAAATCCTTCAATATTTTCACGGATGTCTCAAAAATGGTGGAGGGGGTGGGCGCTGGTGTTTACTGTGGTGAGCTAAACATCAGAAAGCCCTTCAGGTTTCCTGACTACTGCAGCATATTCCGAGCAGAAATATTTGCCGCTAGGAAGGCTGCGGAGCTTGCAAACAGTATCACCACGATCAACTCAACAGTAAACATATATATAGATAGTCAATCAGCTATAAAAGCGTTGACATCACACTGGACATCATCCAAAAATGTTCTTCAGTGCGGGGCAGCAATGGAGAAACTTACTACTAAGCGTAGGCTATCTATTGGGTACCTAGTCACAAAGGCATAGATGGAAACGAGATTGTCGACAAAATCGCGAAAACAGGAACTAAGCTGCCGGAGGATCAAATCAGCGAAGTACTGATGCCTCTACAAGTAGCTAATTGTAACCTAGAAGCATGCATGTGAAAGAAAGCGATAGCTAGGTGGAGAAATATAACCACATGCCAAATCGCTAAAGCCATATGTGACCCCTACAGTGAGAGGTATGCAAAATCTGTTATATCGTTCAATCGTGAGGACTGCAGAACAGTAATTGGCGTACTAACTGGCCATTGTTTGGTGGCAACTCACGCGCTTAAACTAAAGCTAACTGGCAATGATAGTTGCAGGAAATGTATGGAGCAAAATGTGAGGGAAACTCTACAGCACCTTCTATGCTCTTGTGCCGCGCTCACTACAACTCGATTAACGTACTTAGAAGCTCCACAGTTTGAGGGTCTGAACAAGGTTGCTAAACTGGGGGTGAACTGTCTTTTAAAGTTTACTAACCACACCCGCATCTTAAATGACGTTTACACTCGCTAAATATACAAGCGATAAATAATTCCTTGGACTCCTATCTGGTATCGCTAAGGACCTAAAGGTCTATGCGTGGCTTCGGCCAGCCAGTACTACCTAACTTAACCTATCCCGTGTGAAAATAATAGAAACAATATCTTTCGGCTACATAAAAAATCAAAAATTTTATTTAATTTTTATGTAGAAAGCGTATTTTTTTCACATAAAAATGCCAATAACTTTTGACAGCTGGTGTTTTCTAATACCGTTGTATATGCGCATCGATACAGAAAGCTGCAATTTAAACCCATATTGTGGTTCGGATGTTTTACGCAAGATGCCGCCACTATCATCGTCCAAAGTGGTGCAACCATATATGACAGATAACCCTCTTTCTCTTGTCTTTTATAAAAATAATTTATAATAGAAAATTATAAAGGACTTTTTTGAAAAGTAAGCGAAAAAGATTTTACACTTTGGTGTTCTCGACGTTGCTCTCCGATATTTAGAACATGATGATTTTTTCATTTAAATATTTAAAAATAATTATTATTTTCGGTCCCTGCTTTAAAGTCATCAAAGACAAAACTGCCCAGATGCTTCTTTAGTACATGGATCAGAGTTGGGCATTCGGTTAGAAGATGAGCCACAGTTTCCCTGTTCTACGTCGTTGCCACAGCTCCTGCAGGGAATTCTTTATGGAACACCCAGTCTTTTTCCACGCCATCCTTAATCATCGAAGTCACTGTACTAATGAGGTGCCTGTTGGTTTGCATCAGGTCTTTCTTTCGTCGACTACTAAGCTTAAGTCAGATGAGTCTCATAGTTCTGCAATTGTTTTCTAGTGGCCACCTTTCGTTAGTTCATTTTATTATTGCATTAGGTTTACCAGGTTAACTTTAGTTTACATGTTGTCATAGAGACGCATATGTACTCCTTATCTGGTATGGTTTGCAACAGTTTTCCTTTTCTAGCTAACCCGTAATCAGTTTCGTTATGGTTTTTACCCGGCACCCAATTCAATCAAAATTATATTAAAATAAAAAATTAAAACTTAGAATTCAGAAATTTTAACGTCAGTTATCAACATAATTCGAAATAAAAAAATTAAAAACTCAAACAACAAAAAAGAAAAAATGGCAGACCGAAAAAAAATCATAAAAATTTACATTTCTTTTTTAATATGGTTGAATAAATTCGGGAAAATTATTTCACCCTTAGTCGAGACGGACCCATCTGAGATAGAAACTGATATTGATAAGATTGTTCTAAAGTTTCCCCCCAACCATTTCTGCGCATTTGATATGTATAAAACTGTTGGAAAAATAATGAGAGATGTGGATGAAAAATGTGAGTACACATTTCAAAGTTTAATGGGAGGCGATCTCAAAACTTCAGAATGTCAAAAAGAATCAGAACTATTTGAAAAATTTAACAGGGAGCTGGAAGCCCATGAAATTCGTGGGAAACCAAAAGAAGACTTCGAGTCTAAAGATTATCCAATGGATAGAGGTATCCGTGAATATGTCTACCTGGAGATCCGATTTGAAACATGTTATGCGAATGATATAAGAGATTTCTGCAATTGTATGTTAATAAAAAGAGGAGAGGCAATAGAAAGGATGCAATCTTATATAAAACACAAAGGAGCACCCCCACCAAATAAAAAATAAATCGCTGTTGTAATTTGTTTCATATTTTATAAAATGTTTTGGAAGGTGGACAAAATTTGAATAAAAATTGAATCAGAACTATGTAGATTTTTTTTGAGAAAGAGTCAAGTCACTTTATACTTTGTTGCCGCTACAACCGATGATAGGTCTTAGCCACTTTAATAAAACTTCGGCTGTCTAGCTGGCGCTTGCATCAGTCGGTAAAGTCAATTGCAATCAGGGCTTTCTGTACCTGGTCCTTCCAACAGCGTTTATGTTGTGGGTTCTTCCTCGTTTCATCATCTTTGCTATGTTTCATTGTTGTTGTTGTTGTTGCTGGATCCAAGATATGCAAAGTCCTTGATTTCGAATGAAACATTTTGTCCACGAAGCCATAACTTTTTCATTTCATTTAATTCTCATCCACCGCTTGCCCCACTCGAAACTCCTTTTCCAAGTTGTGGAATGCTGATAGGATTGCTCGTGCTTTGAGGCAGAGTATAGATTACAAAGAGGTCGCGATTCGCTCTTAAGATTTTTGGACCGTAAAAAGCTAGAAACCATTTATGAGGTGTCATACCGATGAAGCGAACGCAACGGTTGGCAACCGGTCCACGGGACAAAAAGGTATGAACGGATGGATTGGAGGCGTTTGATAGTAGAACAATTATTTTACATTTTTTTTGGCAAAGAACATTCAACATTTGCAGTATTTTATATATTCTTTATATACAAATATGCAAACATGCAAACGTTTTGTTTTGATTTTATGTATTTTGATTGATCTCTTTTTTGTTATGCACATGCATGTAGATACTTTTGAATATTCTTTTCTGCTTTGATTTTATGAAATTCAATAAATTCAACAACAATGAACAAATGAATGAATTTGTACACACATACGCCAAATCAGTCCTCAGGCGACGATAAGTGCTTTCCGCATTTAACATTAGGAAGGCAACAGGGGTGACCAGTCACCAGAGAGTTGCCTTAACTGCATTTAATAAAAATAAGAAACAATGTATAAATAAGTGATTTTATAATAAATAAGTTCGATTTATTCTGTTTAACATTTTTGCTATTTACATAGATAAAAAAAGTGTTGCCTTTCTAAGTTTAATGTACAAAGCAAAATTTTTATAATGCCGTGGTTTGCTTTCATTATCACTACATTTTGTTTATACATTTATTGATTCCTTATTACAAATCATTTTGTGTTGTTTTTATATTTTAAAGAATATTTAATTTTAATGCAATCTAACTAACCGAATGCAAGTCCTATCAAACGCTTGTGTCTGCTTGTATGGTATAGTCGATCTCCACACGTTTAACACCAACAAATAATTCTGCCACGAATAAATGTACACACACATTTTGTTTTCGTATGCACATATATGTGTGAGTAAATTGATCGAAACATAAATAAACAAACTCCGCTCGTATTTTAATTTCTCCCTCTCTTCTTCTCTTCTCTTTGTTGGTTAGAGTAGCACAGTCATGCCGCGCAGTAGTGTGAGCGAGAGAGGAACTGGACGTTACAGTTATCTTACATCTTACGATACAGTTATTCTTACATTTTACACATTTAAAATTTTGCCCATACCGTGAGCTAAAATGTTTACACATCAAAATCTATAATATAAAAATCTACATTTCATATGAGGTGCAATGTTAATTTTTCTCACAATGTTCACTTTGAAATTGCTGTAATCTTCGTAAACTATCGGAAAAACAACAAAAACACACAACTCTTATTCTTATTCTTTGCCTCGGTTTTCTGCTACAATCAAATTTTAATATGAGATGCGGTGTTAATTCTTTTGTACATGTTAAATTGCATATATCGCTGCTACGATAACATGTAAACAAACAATTTTTGTATTTATTTTACATATATACATATAAATTCTACAAACATACCGTCGCCTGAGAAAATATTTGGCGTATAGGCATAGGAATACTTATACACATCACCAAATCAATTTTCAGGTGACGATACATTTGCACATGCGACGGAATATATTTTTGCTTTACTTCTCTATTTTATTTCTTTTGCAAAAATCATAGCATTTATAATTGATATTGGTAGATAAGTATATTATTTTGAGGTCCTACAACTTTGGCATCTGAGGCAAAGTTGTGTATTAAAGATAAACATTTTTTCTCTCTGTTTGTTGAATACCTCCGAAAATATGGAAAAGTTCTGCTCTCTAAATGCCAAACTCCCAAAGTAAAATTGGAAAAAAAAGAAGGTTAGCCACAAAATAAGCCAAAAATTACTGGTTGAAAAGGGCATTGTATATAACGAGCAGCAAGTTGCAAAGAAGGTGTAAAACCTCAAGGCAAAAGCAGATATAAACAGAACAGGAAACAAGAAAATTAATTTATCTACAACTGAGAAAGAGTTGGCTGTTTTAATGAATGCCACTGATAATCCTGCCATCAATCCAATACAAGTTAAGATCATATCGCATGTTTTAAGATTAGTACATGAAATTTATTATTTTTGGTTTGTAGGTGGTATTGTTATTTGCGGAAATAACGCCTCAAAATTATTGCTAAATGATGTTGATAGCGAAGATGATGATGATCCAGATTTTATTTCACCGAACAAATAATTCACCACCTCCTGCGCAGAGTACATCCAAACTGTCTTCATTTAATGCTAAAGGAAAGGTGCCAATTAGTAATTCTAATAAATCTGCTTCACAACATCAACATGTAAATTTCTTTTATATTAGCACTTTATTTGTTTAAAACAATCTCATGTTTTTCATTCATAGATTTTTAACAGTTTAGAGACGACTGAAACAAATGGTTTGCCACTCGAAAATCTTAAAAGATTTGTCTTATCAACACAATTGAAGTTTTTTAAAAAGCAACAAATTATTGCAGATTGGCGTATCGAAAAGTTGAGAAAAGAACTAAAGGAGTAATAAATACTGTTAGAGTGGGATTGAGTTTGTTGTTGAGGTGGTTAGAACTAACTAATAAAAACGCTTTGAACATTTTCAATTAAAAGTGCTTATTATTAGATTTTAATTTGTCTCTTTGCCGGAATGAAAAAAAAAACGCGGGGTTCTCTGTTCCGATTGTAGTTTACAGCTGGTTTTTATTATGATTATTCATCTAAATCTAGTCAGTAGACCGTTATCCTAGGCGAATTTACAAAGTATTAATAAAAAAAGGTAAGTAAGAGAGTTTAGCAGTTGCAAAAGTAGCTATGAAAACATAAATAACAAAAAAAAGGTAAGTAAAATAGGTAATTAATAAAAGAGGCAAATATATATAAAGATGATGAATTAATTAATAACGATTCTTATCCTCTTCGCTGAAAAAGTATACATACGTGTACTCACGTTTTTGTGTATTATTTAATTTTTTTAATCGTGATTATTTGTCTCGAGTTCTACATACCGTTGATTTATGGATACCAATATCCTCTCCCACGCCAACCTTGAATAAATACGTGAAATGGATTGAATAACTAACTTAAAACTCCCAGTTGATTAATAACAGCTCACTTGAAAACCAGGATCTCCAACATAACGTAGAAAAGTTTGTATTTTTTGTACGTTAGTTAATCCACCACCTCTCGTCTCGCAATTTTCTGGCAAACATATGATGCCGTCCATTCTACATTTTCCCGAGAAAAGCGGTATAAACATCTATAATTGTTATCCGAACCGGCTCTTCTTTCTTTATATGGTATGTCTTTCTTTTTTCGTTTATATTCATAAACATTGCCAATTAATTTTTAGCAACAAAAAGTGTCCTATATATCACACTAGAAAATCTAATAGAGATTACTCTTTTTTTACCACGTTTATATCAACTCGTTTGCAATGGTGTCTGTCTGTCTATCTGTCTGTCTGTCTATCTGTCTGTCTATCTGTCTGTCTATCTGTCTGTCTATCTGTCTGTCTATCTGTCTGTCTATCTGTCTGTCTATCTGTCTGTCTATCTGTCTGTCTATCTGTCTGTCTATCTGTCTGTCTATCTGTCTGTCTATCTGTCTGTCTATCTGTCTGTCTATCTGTCTGTCTATCTGTCTGTCTATCTGTCTGTCTATCTGTCTGTCTATCTGTCTGTCTATCTGTCTGTCTATCTGTCTGTCTATCTGTCTGTCTATCTGTCTGTCTATCTGTCTGTCTATCTGTCTGTCTATCTGTCTGTCTATCTGTCTGTCTATCTGTCTGTCTATCTGTCTGTCTATCTGTCTGTCTATCTGTCTGTCTATCTGTCTGTCTATCTGTCTGTCTGTCTGTCTATCTGTCTGTTTGTCGGTCTGTTCGGTACAAATTTTGCAATCGATTTTAAACTAACTTCCCGATGAGTTAGAGACTTGAAACTTTAAATATAGTTCAGAAGTGAAAGACAATGCAATATGAAATATCTAAAATATATATACATATATATAATAATATTTAAAATATTAGCATCAGAAGTTTTTCAATTTTTTTCATTGATCAAAGCATTGCATTCATCGTCGTAAAATTCATTGCTTTGTGCGGGAGTAGAATATATGGATATATGTATACCAGGGATGCCAACTCATTTTTTCTCTCTCCCCGATAACTCTCGAGAAATTCCCCGATTTTCGATCGAATTCCCCACATCTATATAATTTCGTATTATAACAGGGCGACACGCACTTATTTGTGTTATTTTAAGGCGACCCTGAACTTTCTCGGTCCGAAAGTTAACAAATTTTTATGGGACTGGTAGATTAATAGAAACGTACTTTCTGACTCCGGATTTCTTAACATATAAGCTTCAGCCCACTTTTGGTCATCAAAGTTCTCAAAGAAGAAGACATGGGATTTCTTTTGAATCAAATAAAAAATGGCAAAACTTTGTTTTGAGAAAAACAGCAATGATTAAGAGTTAATAAAGAGGTTCTGGACGAAGGCATAGCTAAGCCTTTCTGAACGGCCGAAAGGAAACTCGAAGAGCCGCGTGACTGTTTTGGCCTGACTGACACTCGCCGCTATAATCGTCTATATCTATGAAAGCACTCTGCGTTCTCTGAAATTTTTACAAAATACTTTCGAAATATAATACTTTAAAAAAACACACTTTTTGAAAATTGATTTCTCTAAACCAGTAAATTACAGGGCCTGCTTAAGAAAAGATGAAGATTTTAAGACCCAAAATATAAAATATTTCATAAGTTAAACGTTTTACTTTATAAATTTGACAAAAAATTATTCTACAGACTTTAATTACTAAAAGTTCCCCTCAAAAAAACAGCTCATTAACCGATTCCCCGCACCAAGTAAAATTCCCCGCAAATCGGGGAATTCCCCGCAAGTTGGCATCGCTGGTGAACGATTCGTTAATGACGCTCGTTTGCGAAGGAATTTTCAAGTTCGGGATGAAATCAAAAACGATAAAAAATTAATGCAGAGACAATTCCTTAAAAAAACGAACTCGTCAATGAATCGTTTATGATATTCGTTTTCGAAACATTTTATCGTCACAACGATTTCATTTCGAATTAGGTTTAGGGTATTATGTTTTAATGTTCAAAATTATTATATATTTGTTTTGGATGTTGACTCTTGCTGTTTTAAATTTGTTAATTTAATGGTCCTAGAGGTTGTGCTAAAAAGGATTATTGCACTAATGTTTTAAACCTTTTAAAATTTAATAAATAAAAAAAATAAATACGTGCTGGACACAATTCTCTAAGTGCAATAGCTGATTAGTTACATGGATCCGAGATAATAGCTGTTTGAGCAAAATGTTAAAATGCGCCGAGTTTTTAACCGATCTCGTTCAAGTTTATTATAATAACTACTTACTACCCAATATAGTTGAACTTTGTGTAAGTTTGAACCTGATCGAATGACATTGGTGTCAAAAATGGGTATACTTGAGATGAAATTCCCCATATATGTATATAATGGAAAAAGCGGAAAACTGATTTACCTATATTGAAAGATGAGGGCAACGAAGGCATAAGGCAAAAAATGAAAACCCTTCCGGAAAATTTTAAACTACATTTCGAGGCAGTATTAATGCCAAATTAATGCGTGTGTACACATAAATTAATAAAAGTGAATTTTGGAAGGAAGTAAGTTTAAACCACAATAGGCCTTAAACAGGCCTAAGCGAGTCAAAAGGCAGCGACAATACCCAACCTAAGCTTATCTATTTTGAAATATCTAGGGCTGAGATTGCATAAATAGCATCACGAATGAATAAAATGGAATATTTTGGTTGTTAATTTACAAAACATACAAAATTTATCTATCCTTGATAAATTCAATCGAAACTTCCATTGCTCTCATTAGTTTAACGTGATGGAATCGACAAGCATAATACCATCAACATCGAAAGTTGAATATTTGACAATAACTTTTATGCAACATTGAGGCCTGTGAACTATCCACAGGAACAGGAACGTATTTAAAAATTATTTAACATCAAGAGTTAGTGTTGGGCAGATTCTTCCAAGAGTGGTTGTTATGCAAAATCAAGCTGGAAAAGCTGTAATCAGAGTTTGCCAAAATGCTGTAATATTAAGTGATGCATTGAGAAAATGAAAAACATCCTTATTGAAAAATAAAGCAATTCATATCGATCTAAGTTCCCCTAAAAAGGAAAATTGTAAGCAAAATGTCATGCTGCTTGTATACGCTGATGACATTGACATCATCGACCTCAAAGCACGAGCAATCCGATCAGCATTCCACAACTTGGAAAAGGAGTTTCGAGTGGGGCAAGCGGTGGATGAGAATTAAATGAAATGAAAAAGTTATGGCGTCGTGGACAAAATGTTTCATTCGAAATCAAGGACTTTGCATATCTTGGATCCAGCAACAACAACAACATCAACAATGAAACATAGCAAAGATGATGAAACGAGGAAGAACCCACAACATAAACGCTGTTGGAAGGACCAGGTACAGAAAGCCCTGATTGCAATTGACTTTACCGACTGATGCAAGCGCCAGCTAGACAGCCGAAGTTTTATTAAAGTGGCTAAGACCTATCATCGGTTGTAGCGGCAACAAAGTATAAAGTGACTTGACTCTTTCTCAAAAAAAATCTACATAGTTCTGATTCCGAAACTAAAAATAAAATTACTTTAATCTTCCGACTTCTTAAAGTTTATATATTTTTATTCAAATTTTGTCCAGCTTCCAAAACATTTTATAAAATATGAAACAAATTACAACAGCGATTTATTTTTTATTTGGTGGGGGTGCTCCTTTGTGTTTTATATAAGATTGCATCCTTTCTATTGCCTCTCCTCTTTTTATTAACATACAATTGCAGAAATCTGTTATATCATTCGCATAACATGTTTCAAATCGGACCGTCTGGTAGACATATTCACGGATACCTCTATCCATTGGATAATCTTTAGACTCGAAGTCTTCTTTTGGTTTCCCACGAATTTCATGGGCTTCCAGCTCCCTGTTAAATCTTTCAAATAATTCTGATTCCTTTTGACAATCTGCACTTTTACGATTGCCATCTACAAAACTATGAAATATGGACTCACAGTCTTCATCCACATCTCTCATTATTTTTCCAACAGTTTTAGACATATCAAATGCGCAGAAATGGTTGGGGGGAAACTTTAGAACAATCTTATCAATATCAGTTTCTATGTCAGATTGGTCCGGCTCCTGTGCAAAAATTTTCCCGAATTTATTCAGCCATATTAAAAAAGAAATATAAATTATTATCATTTTTTTTCGGTCCGCTCTTTTTTTCGTTTTTGTTGTTCGAGTTTTTATTTTTTTTATTTCGAATTATGTTGATGTCTGACGTTAAACTTTCTGAATTCTAAGTTTTAATTTTTTATTTTAATATAATTTTGACTAAATTGGGTGCCGGGTAAATAACATAACGAAACTGATGACGGGTTAGCTAGAAAAGGGAAACTGTTGCAAACCATACCAGATAAGGAGTACATATGCGTCTCTATGACAACATGTAAACTAAAGTTAACCTAATTAGCCTAATGCAATAAAACAAACTAACAAAAGGTGGCCACTAGAAACCACTTGCAGACAGTTTTGTCTTTGATGACTTTAAAGCAGGGACCGAAAATAATAATTATTTTTAAATATTTAAATGAAAAAATCAACATGTTCCAAATATCGGAGAACAACGTCGAGTACACCGAAGTGTAAAATCTTTTTCACTAATTTAAAAAAAAAATCCTAAGAGAATCAAATGAAATACCTTGTGCCAAAAACAAAAAGTTATGGCGCAGTGAAAAAAAATTTGCATTCGATATCGTCAAGAACACTAACATAACCAAGGACGTAAAATCCCTGCGGATTAGCTGGCTGGGTCATCTTGAACACATGTTAGAAAACGCTTCGGGTGAGAAGGTCGCCACGGTGATGGAACGAGGAAAAAAGGACAACTTAATAGCTGATGGAAAGGCCTGGTATAGGAAGCCTGATTGCACTTAACTTTACCGAATGCAACGAGCGCCAGCTGGACATCCGATGCTTAATTAAAGCTGTCAACAACTGTCATCGGATGTATTGGCAACTAAGTAGAAAGTGAACAGATTTTTCTTGCTGTAATCCGAGACACATAACATAAGGATAAAAATATTCACTTTAAAGTTGAACAGATGCAAACTCTTTCTTGAAATAAATCTACATACTTTGGATACCTTCATCTTCTGACTTCGAAAAACATATATATAATTCAAAGATATAGTTCATTGTTTATTAATATGTGATATGGTTTATGTATTTTTATTTTGTCCAATTCACAAATCAATTTATAAAATATGAAACAAATTTGATAAAAAACAAAACTTTTTATCCAAAATTCTATCTTTGTTAGTACCTCTTCTCTTTTCAACATGTTTCAAATCGAATCTCCTTGTAGATATATTCACGGAGATCTTTTGCCATTGGATAATCTTTACTAATTTCTTCATCTGATTTCCTTCCAAGTTCATAGACCTCAAGCTTCTTGTTAAATTCTTCAAATAATTCTGATTCCTTTTGATGGTCGCTTCCGATTTTACCCAGACATATCGTATGCGCAGAAATAGTTTGTGGGAAATTGTAAAATAATCTTGTTTAGATCAGTTTCTGCAAAAAATTTTCCAAATTTATTTAACCATATCAATTAATTAATAAAGAAGTATAAATTATTAACATTTTTTTTCGGTCTGCCATTCTGTTCTTTTTTGTTGTTTGAGTTTTTCTTTTTATTTTTAATTCAAATTATTTTGACGACTGACGTTAAACTTTTTTTATTTTAATATATTTTTAATTAAATTGGGTGCCGGCATATATTTAATACTTGTATATTGCTCGTAACCTACCTGCGCAATGTATTTGAATTCAGAAATCAAAGGGAGAAAGTCTAGTGCAAATGTGAGTTGTGCGCATGCGCAAGTTTTATATAGTATATGTGTGTATTTGACAAGTAAACATACAAACAATTGTCAAATGACTTCAGGGGCGGAGGCAGAATAAAAATTTGGGCCACTTTAAAAAATTATGAATTTTTGTAAAAGTTTTTATTTTCATAAGCAGGTGCATAAGGTATTTAATCTGAGTATTGATTTGTTGTATTTTCTTAAGAGGTGCAACGATGTATACGATAAGCAAAAATTTTATATGGGAACGAATCGTGGTAATGTACCCTCAAAATTCAAGTACATAAAAATGGTTAAATTTGCAAAGAAAGCAATGGTGTGGCAGGCTATTTGCAGCTGTGGTCTCAAATCCAGGGCATTTGTGACATCCTCTTCTATGACGTCTGATATTTACATCAAAGAGTGCCTTTCGAAACGACTATTGCCATTTGTTCGTCACCACCATTCGCCAGTGAAGTTTTGGCCTGATTTAGCCAGTTGCCACTACTCTAAGAAAACCATGGATTGGTATCAGACAAATAAAGTAGATGTAGTGCCCAAATATATGAATCCACCCAATTGCCCCCAGCTTCGACCGATCGAAAAATACTGGGCAATTACAAATAATAAATTGAAGAAAAATGCAGGTATTGTCAAAAATGTGAATTGAATGTTACTAAAATGGAACCAAATAGCCGCAAAAGTATCCAGAGCGGTTGATGGGGTCCATTAAAAGGAATACCCGGAACTTTTTGCACAACAAAGAAATTTAAATCTTTTAATATTATAGTATTAAAACACAATATTAAACTTATCATTTAATGCATTATTTGTTATTCTGCCAATTTTGCGTGAACCGCGCTTTACTATATAGCAAAAATGCTCAAACCACCATGCAACATCAAGCTCGCTACGCGGACGATTGCATCATACTTGAGACAGGAGAAAACGTGGCCGAACATACCAGTCAGATGAACACCTACCTCGATGAAGTGGCAGACTTTTTCAAAAGCAGAAACCTGCAACTCTCAGCAAAGAAATGTACATTAACCCTGTTCACACCATGGACAAGAGAAAGTAAGAAACGTGCCAGACATCACAGTTGATGGCCACCCAATACCACACCTTCTCTGCACACGTCTCAAATACTTGCAACAACCTAAGCAGGAGCTGAAGGCACTAGCGGAGAGCACTTGGGGAAAAACACCGAGACTCTCCTGACAACGTACAAGGCTATCGGAAGATCGGTCTTTTTTTTTTTTTGCCGCATGAAATTTAAAACAATTTATAATTGATAAATGTTGCTTAAAAAAATCGCATGCATTTTAGGCTTGCAAAAGAATTTTTTCTCTTCACACTATGCTACAAATTTCAGTATGCGAGACAAGAACACATAGTGTAAAAAGAGCTTTACAGAAACACTTTTATGAGAACGTTCCTCTAAAAATGGAATTTAAAATTTTTTAATCGATTAGACTCGAATCGATTCAATCGAGAAATTTTGTACAGAAACAGTGAATGTGTGAGAATGACGTCAAATCGAGAAAATCAATAATTGAGAACTGCGATCGAGAAGACTTACAGAAACGTACTACAGCAGAAATTCAATATCAGATCCTTGTTTTTTTTTTTAAAGAACTCCAACCTTCGCCATATTGTCAATTTCCATTTTAACGCCATCTTTTATTGCATGAGGAATTGTTCTTGGTGCATAGTGCTCGAATATTTGATTTTTTACAAGATCTATACCATAAACGAAGTCTATATCATAAACAAAGTTTATGATATTAGCAAAGTTTATGATGTAGAGTCCTTCGAAAATATTCCTGTAAATGTTCATTTCATTCACTTGCATTATAAGTGAAAACTTTCCGCAATCGTTCTATCCATAAAGAGGTTCGAAGTGTGGGGAGTCATTAACGACAAGAAATCTTATGCGATGTTTTTGTTTTACAGGGCAGACGTCAATTTTTGCATCACCAAATGTAATTATTTTGGTGTTAACAAGAATAATATTTGTTGATAATTTTTTATGAAGAATTCTTCAAACGATTCATCGTTACCTTGGCAAAGGTTATCGAAGGTGTACCTCTTAAAGGTTGCACTTATTTTTGAAGCAAAATATTCCTCGAACTTTGCCTGAATTACCTTGACATTTGTTTGTTGGCTTGTTGTTAAGAAGAAGAATTGAATACTTGCCATAAACGTGGCCACTTTTGAGCAAAAAATTAAAAAAAAAATCTTCTAAAAACACCACACTACAACCCTGAGCACAGACGGACTAACGCAGACAGGACAGACAACTCGCACACCAGCAAATGGAAGGTTTGAAATTCACAAAGAGGACCTCTTCAGAGTAAAAGTATGGACTGGATTCGTTTGAAACCGTACAGTTATTACATAAATCAATCTTTCATTTCGGAAATATACGCCATACACAAGTGTGTTTATTTCAACCTCAAGCGAAAATATCGGTATCAGAACATTGAGATTCCAACTGACAGCCAAGCGGCTATCAAGGCACTTGAATCCTATCAGGTAAACTCTAAACTGGTTAGGGAGTGTCTTGAGATACTTAATACGCTTGGCTTGCAGAACAAGGTCTGGATACTTTGGGTTCCAGGCCATGTAGAAACAAAAGGTAATGAAAAGGCAGATGAACTAGCAAAAACAGGGACCGAAACACTATTTGTAGGACCCGAACCCTTTTGGGAAATAGGAGAAAGGTCTCTAACCATTACGTTAAAGAAAGAAGAAGAACAACTGCGAACATCATACTGGGATAATCTACCAGGAATGGAGCAATCAAAAACTCTTTTAGGAACTTATAAACTGAAACGATTTAAGGAATGTATGAATTTATCAAAAAAAAAAATCTGAGAGCTATAACAGGTATTCTGACAGGGCAGTGCAGGCTGCACTATCACCTGACAAAACTGAGAATATGCAATAAAGAGTTGTGTAGATTTTGTGAGGAGGATACTGAAACTTCAAAACACATTCTAGGACAATGTCCTATGGGAGATTACCAAATACCAGACCGCATTCTGAAAAACTTAGAAATAGGCTTCATACTAAAATTCATAACGGTTATAAGACTTATAGAAATACTATAACCCTTTAAGGATTATAAGGCTAATAGGAATGCTTTACTATGATAATGCTATAATCCTCAAAGGGGGCACAATAATTCTTTAGGACGCGGTCCACATCCCCACATAACAATAAGAATACATAAATCTAGAAAATGAAAAGTTTAAATGAGAATTTTAAAATTTTACTCAACGGGGTCAGATTTCAACCGTCACTTTAAACTATTTGCTTTTCTTCTGTGCTACCACGTTTTCTTATAGCTATTGATCTTGAAATTTCAATTAAAAATAATCATCCTTCATACTTATTTATTATGGAGTAAAAAAGAAATAACACAAACTTTACTAAAATTAAAAACTATTTTAATGTTACTGCACGTAATTCATTTAAAAAAAATAAGAAGAAGAGTAATAAGAAATTCAATTTGGTATGCGCGACACATTTCCAGATCATTGCTTCATTTATTTAGATACTCTGCTTTAGATATGGGAATGTGAATGATACCTATATGTATGTATGAGTTTCATGAAAGTGTTGCCACCAAACAAACAAAAGTAGTTTATTACACAAATATGTAACACACCCTCTCACACACACACATATTTACTCTTAAATATACACATTTCCCAGTGGTTGTGCATATAAAAATAAATAAAAAGAAAAAGAAGACATTAAAACAAATCTATCTCCTTCTTCCAAAAACAGCATTCAACACAGCCACACATCATAACAAATGATGAAAAAAAAAATGATAAAAATTCACTACTCACTGGCGCTTCTATTATTACTTCTTCACGCCTCCTTTTTGGCATACATAACCACATAGCACGGCATGCCTCTTATGCCCATTTAGGGAACCTACTCCAATATTCTCACGTATCAATATGTATTTTAGTTTTTTTTTTTTTTTTTGTTTTGAGCTCGCAAACGTGATATGAATTTATTATGCCGCAGCAGCACCTAACGAACTATCAACGATGACGATGAAGACGACGACTACGATGATGAGTATCGAGAGTATTGCCCCCTGTGCCTCAATTCCTGCCACGCCATATCCCTTCTGCCTTATTGAAATAGTAAGCCATTTCATTTTTTCCATTTTCCCCATTGAATTTATATGCGGAAATTGGCAATGAAGAGCAATAAAACGTAAATTTTTCACAACGATGATGACGATTGTGACTGCCGCTGGTAGTCATAGTTTTTAGTTCAGTTGGAAAAGGCGGTAGCAATTGGCAATACGCTGGTTACTGAGCAGTAAAGAACCGCGTGCATCTACAAAAACATATTGCTGTCCGTTGTGGCGATCATTGTCAATTGAAATCAAATGGGTATGCTGTAATTTCTATTCAATGGAGTATTTTTTTTTTTAATTGAATTGCTTTGAATATGTTTGAATTTAAATTAGATTCCATATGTTTTTTGTTCATTTCAACCCAGCAGTGCTTCACACGGCGCGTCCATTCACTTTACTGATCCACTGTGTTGTATTGGATGGCAGTGTGGCAGCTCCAACAAAGCCAACCACACACACAGAAGCACTGTAAAACGCACATATTCACAGCTGGCTGCACTGCATTTTTATGCCAACATGACAGCCTGAAAGAAATTCACAACGTAAAATTGTGTGTCTTTGTTGTGTGTGTGTGTGTGTGTGTGTGTGTATTTGTGCATGCTCGAGTGTGACATTACATCGCATTACAAATTCAATTACATGCTTAGATACTTTTTCGAAAAATTGAAATGTTTTTGTTTCAAAATTTTTACATTATTTTCTTTTATTTTTGTTTTCAACTAAATTGAAACTCATCTGAATTTCATTCAGTCTGCAAATTTTTCTTATTATTATTGTTTTTATTATTATTTGAGTCGAATATTCGACAATGTTTAATTTAATATTCCAAATGAATATTATAACTATGACCACAAATGCAATATCCTTCGGATGGTATGATTGACTACGGGGAAATTTATCAAGTGCTAATTTCACTGAGTTACAAAATACATGCACAGAAAATGCCTTTTCCCTCATTTGTGTAAGTGTAAGGGTAGTCAACTGGTAGTTCAGACTTTAGTAACAAGGAAGTCTTTGCAGATGTTTAAATTAGTAAAGTTACAATACAATTTTCTTTTGAAAAATAGATACTTACCTCAGATATCCGTCATTGGTGTGGAGGAAACAATTTTTTTTTTTAATATTTATAAAATCCAATACAAAGTTTGAAAGATTCTGTTAGCAGTCACATCCGATTTTCTATATAAATAAACATATAAGTAATCTTCTGAGCACAACAAATTTTGGCATGAGCCACTTTTAGTTCGACTAAAGGAAGAATTAAGGAGCGAGATTGAAAAAATTTTAATACACGTTTTACCTAAAAATTTTTTTCGGTGTAAAAATTAAAAATTTCTTTGATCAAGTTATCTTTAAAAAATATGTCAGTTGTTGTTTTTAATGACCAACATTTTGATTCATTGTGAGTTTGATTAAAACTAGTGAAGAAAGTACGTCTTAAAATTATTAAAAATTTTCAAAAAAATCCAAATTGGTCCTACAAAAAATTGGCCAAAGAATTGAAGGTCTGCCATCAAACTGTTTCTAATGTTATTAAACAGTTTCAGGAGAATTTGATCATCGATTGGAAACCTGGTTCGGGAAGAAAATAAGGACCAGATAATATTGGGAAAGCCAAGAAAATAGAAAGCATATTGAAAAGATCTCCAAACACATCTGATAGAAAAGCTGCCCGATTAGCCCAGTGCTCTGACTATTTGGTGCAAAAAATTAAAGTCAATGAAGGTTTGAAAACATACAAAGTCCAAAAAGTTCTAGACAGGAATGCTGGAAAAAATTAAAACGCCAAAAAGAGAGTGTAGGGCGGAAATTAAAATCGAATTTCATATAAAAATATTCATGTTGTATAATGGACGACGAAATGTATGTACTGGCAGATTTTACGCAGCTTCCGGGTCAAAATTTTGTATGTTGCTGATGCTCGAGGAAATGTCGAAGAACAATTTAGAATCCAAAAGCAGACAAAATTTCCTAAAAAATTCCTGGTATGGCAAGCTATTGCAGTTGTGGCAAAAGAAGCAAGCCATTTGTTACAGTGGGCTCTATAAATACCGAAATATACATCAAAGAATGTTTGAAAAAAGACTTCTTCCTTACATAAGAGAGCACCATGTGTCCACATATTTTTGGCATCATGTCACTACAGCAAGAAAGCTCTGGAGTTGTACCAAAGTAATAACATAGTTTTTGTACCAAGAGAGGCCAATCCTCCAAATTGTCCGGAGCTAAGACCAGTGGAGAGATATTGGGCTCTTGTGAAAAGAAACTTAAAGAGCACAAAAAAGGTGTCCCAAAATATCGAAGATTTTAAAAGAAGATGGGCAAACTGTTCCAAAAAGGTGACTGAAACAGTTATCAAATCTATAATGGAAGGCTTACCAAAAAAGGTCCACGAGTTCATAAATAGTGGTTAGAACTATAAAAGTTATATTTTTCTGTAATTTGTAAAATATTATCAATTAAATAAGAAAAAAAATCAAAACTCTAAGATCAACCGTTTAAAAATTATTGAGTTTTATATTTGTTAAGATTTTTTCGATCTCACTCCTTATAAAAGTGGGCATGATCGGTGAATTGCCACGTTCGTCTCCCAAACAAATAGCACGCCCATTTACAATACAAATACCGATTTCAAGAGGCTATAATAGCCTATTTAATCTTTTCGAAAATAATCTGTAATTTTGCAGCATATTTATGCACACACTATGATTTTTACTCATTTTTGAATTTTTTTCCTCGGACTTGGTCCAACAAATTCAAGGAATTAGTTTGAAATTTTAGTTTCTACGAATAAACGCCATTTTTTCGGAGAAAAATATTCACCTTTTTTAATTTATGAAATAGTTTTAAGATTGTAATAATAACAAAGTACAACAGTAGATAGATAAGAGTAGATATATAATACAGCAATAGATAGAGAGAAAGATTAAAAAGGGTGTGACGTACTTCGATCTTAAGAGCTTACTGAACCTCGGATAGTAACCTGTTTGAAGATTGTCAGACAAGCCAATCCTGCTGAGGAATTTCAGTAACAGATGTGGCTTTAAGGCTACGATATTCACACAACTTGGGTGGTTGTGCCCCAAATAAATCTTCCTTCTGCGAGTGAGTGCGTCGCAGTGCATTAAGATGTGTTCGGATATTTTCTTGTCATCTTTACAGAATCTACAACTGATGTGCTGACTTAAACCTAGCTTTTTCTTTTTTATCATTATGTGAGGAGCAGTTAGAAAAAATATAAGTTTCCTCCAGAAAAAGCCGGATTCTAATACAGAAAATAATTTGAATAAAAAATATTTTTAATATACAACGTTTTTAAAATGGACTAAAAAGTATAAAATAATTTCTCCTAACCCCATACAGATTCACAACCACACATAGATTCCTTATCCCATTCAGATTGTCTTGAAAATTTGTAACTGTGAATTTTAGTAGGACGAAAATACTTGTATGATTTAAGACGACAAACGTGAGACGCATATAGATAGAGATAAAATTGCTAGCCATTTAGGCATTCATACATTTTTGTCTACTGGATGTGTTGACAACCCTCGCTGTCACATATACATATGTATATTCTACTCCCGCTAAAGCAATGATTTTAACAACGATGAATTCAATGCTTTGATCTATGAAAAAAATGGAAAAACTTCCGATGCTAATATTTTAAATATTATATATATGTATATATATTTTAGATATTTCATATTGCATTGTCTTCCAGTTCTGAACTATATTTTAAATTTCAAGTCTCTAGCTCATCGGGAAGATAGTTTAAGTTAGTTAGATTGCAAAATTTGTACCGAACAGACTGACAGACAGATAGAACGACACCATTGAAAGCGAGTTGATATAAACGTGGTAAAATAACAATCTGGGATGAGTGGTGCGATAGCATATATATGTAGGATAAATTCCGATTACTGTGTGTGTTGATCTATTAAAAAAAAATGTTTCAAAACATTTACTAATACAAAAATAATTTTTGTTGTGGTTCATCACCAAAAAAAAATTTAAATTTCAAATATTTGTTTTTTCAAATCGACCATTCTCACAAACGATTCAACTTGTAATCGTATATGATACAACTATTTCATCTTAAAGTCTATAAACTCCAACTATTCATTTATACTTCCTGTTCAGACATTCGTAATTCGTCATGCACGCACACATGCACATACACATTTTCTTAGCTAATGATCTAATTCCCAATTTGAAAGAAAATCCCAGTGGATATTTAGTTAAATAGCATATGCAATGACTTATACACATATAAATTGCATATGTGTGTAGGTTTGCTCACGCACTAAAGTCTATATCTCTCCTCGGTTCATTCTCTCCTTCTTTGGTCTTCTTCACTCTACAGTTGACGCTAAATGCAATGAAGTGTACTGCCAAATGTCTGGACTAAGGAAGTAGACAAAGAAATCAGTTGGATATTCTATTGAATTTCCTCTTACCGGCAATGGATTTGACTTTACTATACATTCGTACATTTTTATATATTTATAAACCTACACGTATCTTTATATACATATGTACATATATATGCATGTATGTATGTCTATTTGTATATATGTATGTATGTATATGAATTTTGACGCACTTACATGGCACTAACACTAATGCGTATGAAATTGTTTAGTGATGGCCTCGGAACGTGATGTGAATTTTCAAAATTAATTGGAAGGTTGAAAGCAGATTTGTTTTTTCCCCACCAATCGTCCTTCGTTACAATAATAAAAGAAAATCATCAACAAAAAAACAAGAAAAAAAATTGGTGATGAAAATTGTTACAATGTGTGAAGAGCACCTGAAGTGCCTATGAATGGTAACTGGTGAATAGTAACTGGTAAATGGTGACTGGTGTATTTGTTAGTTTTTTTATTTTTGTTTTGTTTTTAGGGCATTGTGTCATGTTTCATACATAACCTTATTTTGTTTGGTATTCATTGTTGTTGTTGTTTTTATTATTGTTGTTTGCTGGAATATCCATGAGTTTCAAATAATGTTAGTGACGTGCTTCAATAGTCAATTTGAGACTTTTATCATTTGTTGTTTTTGATTTTGTTATTTTCTTTTATTTTTTGGTTTGTCTTACAAAGCAGACGAGGTCAAAAAGGATATTTCTATATCCTGTTTAAGGTTTTTGTATAACAGTTTTACAATTGAAATATTTTACAGAAATAGATACATATTTATTTCAAAGTTACAAGACAAAATTTAATCAGTAATTAGATCAGTGACGGCTGAAAATGTTAACTTTAGAACAAAAGAAAAATTGTAGGCAAGGTAAGTCGGAAAAATGGATACTTGCTTCAAAAATTTCAAGAAAATCGGAACACTCATACTAAAGTATTAGGAATTACATTAAGAATGCTCAATGACTTTTTTAAAACCACTATATGAAACTTACAGCTTTGGAGCAGTAATCACAGTTGGCTCCTTTATGAAGATGGGCAGAACTGCAGGGTTCTTGTGAGAGGCATTCAAATCTTTGTTGCTTATTTAGTTTACTGTTATTCGAGCCCAGCAAAAGTAACATAACTAAGTTACAATTGGCCCAACTCTCACAGAATAAAACTAGAAAATTATTTATGAAATAAGACACGAGGTTTCTCAAATAGCATTTTTCAGAAACAGAAAGCCTTAGAGGCTGTGCAATTAATCGTTTACTCAAGAATTACGATTGATCAAGAAACTTGATTAATCAATTATTCGATTAATCGAGATTTTGATTAATCAAAAAACAAATTATTCAATTAATCAGAATTTCGATTAATCCAAATTGAAGTTATTCGACTAATCAAGGTTTTGATTAACTGGAATAAAATTATTCGAACAAAATATTCAACAAAATTTTTTTTATTTGAAATTTGTTTGGATATGCTTTTTTCAATACTTTTGCTTACTAACACGAAAAAAATACTTCATGAAGGAAAATGAGTGAAAAAGGCTTTTAACAGCGCCAATACGTTTTAAATAAAGGCGTTTAGAGGATATAACTCTAAAGAGAAATGATATATCAAGACAACCAATGAATAGCAATATAATAAATAGTTTTATTCAGAACATAAAATTCATTCATATAAAGAGAGAAACCAATTTAATTAAAATTGCATAGCTATGAAAAAGAACATATGCTGAATGTAATAGTAAAGAAAGAGCATTTAGTATAGACTTTTATTCTCCGATAAAAAAATTAGAAAGTTTGCGTTTTCGGGCAACAAACAGCTTCTTTCCGCAGTAATAATATCGCCTGCTGTCGAAAATACTCTCTCCGATGGAACGCTGCACAGTGTAACGAGGCGGCCAAAAATAAGAAAAAGTCATGTTGGAGTTTTTTAAATAAAAAGTAACTAAATTTTCTTTCCGATAAACCTATGGGTTCAGGCACACAGCAACCACAAAGCTGAACTTTTATGAAAACGGTTACTTTGCGTGGAAAAGGTCATATCTTTTATTACTAATTTAATTGGTTTAGCAACCTGAATGAGGAGTTCCACCTATTTTGACAGCATTGCTTTGTGTTTGTGTTGTGGTAAACCGAACTCCTTTTGCTTCTTTGCCAAAGCGCACAATGTCGGAAATGGCCAACAATTTTTGATATTTTAGATGGTTTCGCATGGCTTATGGCTGAATCTACTACCAGTTGTAGTGTATGGGCAAAGCACGGAATACTCTCACCAAGGCTATGTAAATCTCTCACTGATGCCGTTATATTTCTGGCATTATCATGCACGGTTGTTCCGATTAAGTTCCACTTAGTAATGCACTTTTCAGTTGTAATTGCAAAAGAAGATTCATTTTTCAAAATCGCACTAAGATTTTTGGAAGCTTCTGCGTAAAGTTTCTCTATATTGTGCGTTACGGCTTTTCTGCCAGGTGGTTTAAAACCGGGAAGCACGACGTTAATAAAATGTTTGAAACCAGCTTTTTCTGTGAAGGAAAGCAGAAGCATGTCCTGGCTTCATTAATCTTCTGTGTATCCGTTGGTTTCAAAAATTTTGTATGACTACGACTTGAAGAAGAGCTGCTACTTTCCACATTTTCTGAAGATGAAGAATCATCCAATAAAAGAGAATCTGTACAGTCTGATCTATTATTAGCGGCACGCTCTTCTCTAAATAAACTTTTTCTCCTGATAGATCTTCTCTAACTAACTTTTTTACAATACCTTGATAATCTTTTTTTTGGATAATACCACATTATGTACCCGTGTTATATGGTACATTAATGAACTTGTAGTTCCTTGGTAGCGTAACCATTTTCCGCAACGATTGCACTACGGCCAACCTCGCTCAGAGGTAACATCAAAATTCTCCTTTACTTTCCTATTCATGTCACTGTATTATTGCGAAAGCACGGATATAAATGTGAAGCTGTTGCTTCCGAAAGTTACAAATAAATGAGCTCAATTGAAAATTCTATTTTAAAAATTGTTTAAAAACTCAAAGAAAATAAAAATTTTATTGATTAATCAAACCCCAGATTAATCGAATAATTTACTTTTTGGTTAATCAAAATTTTGATTAATCGTATAATTGATTAATCAAGCATTTTGATTAATCATAATTTTTGAATAAACGATTAATCTCACAGCAATCAGTTTTTTTATTTTTATGATTTTTGCTATAATGCTATAAATAAGAAAAATTGCAGTAGATATTATGAATTTTTGTCATATTTGGCAAAAGTCTGTTAAATTTTTTGCATATTTGTGGTCTACTTTTTGGGTCAATTAAGATATTATAAATTTAAGTATAGTAAATATCTCACGGTCTACGGAGCCAATAAACTTGTATAAATTTAACAGTGATTTTTTAATAAATATTGTAACTTTTGTTTGCCGACCATAAAATAATTATAAATCAAACATGATGTCTTTCATGTTGAATTCGCTGAAGATTTTGTTAGCACAGAACAGAAAGAAATAGAAAATCCGCATTGGAATCAGTGCCAGCTCCTTTTTTTACGACCAGCCTATACTACGACACAAGGCCGTATTTAGGGGGGAGGTTTTGGGGGTTCTGACCTCCCCCCCCGAAATGAAAAAACTGTTTCCTAATTTTTGATATTGATTGCCAGTGGATGGAAAAAAAGTGAAAATAAAATCTATTGAATGATTTTTTAATATTTTTTAATCGGTTTCTTTCTAAAAAGTCAAATAAAAGAAAATATTTTAAAAATAAATTTGAATTGAAATCGTACGAAGTTGTGCTACATGGCCAAAAACGGTATTTTCAGGGGTTTCAACCCCATTTTCTAAAACGTGACGTAATGTTCGGCATGAAAAATTCATTCGCAAACACTAGGAACAATTCACCAAACCCATGCAGGACAGTGTTATTGAATAAGATTCAAAGTTCTTAATCTTAAAATATAATTAATCCTTTAACCCATTATTGCTCAGAGCACCCGACTCGGAAGATTTCAATGCTGTGACTGCACGAATTAAGGGAATACATGCCAACCTCATCCGGGCTCCTCATCATTGATAATGTCCCTAACTATTTTTGGCATTTTTGATCATTTTTTTTGAGGTTGGGTTCATTATCAGTTATGGCAAGTCAATGAGTTATCGAAATTATGTCTTTTACGATAAAAAATGTATAGGAATCCACATTGAATAACATTTATTTGAAAAAATTTAAATTCATTATTCTGTAAATTCTTTTGTCATTTTCGGCCATTTTTTTTAGGTTAAGATTAAGAAAATTCGGAAACAACAATTTTTCCTAAAGCTTTAAGACATTTATCCACTTTTCTCCCTAGTCTGATAGGTTCCATCAAATGCATCATCGTATTTAATTTATTGTATTTAAACATCAGTTTCATAATCATTTTATATGAATATTTTCGTCGAATGAAACCCTGCGCCCCTCCACCCTCCCCCCCCCTCCACCCTCCCCCCCTCAAACCATTCTAATGAAGATTTGCAAACGATTTGCTGTTTGGAAATGATAAAAGCATCCACAATATCTCTAACGCCCAATCCAAGTTATTGTTAAAAAGATTTTTAGTTTTTGTATATCCAAACAAGGATATACATAAATTCCTATTTCTTTAATTAATTTATATTTGTTGTTCCTACAGTACTCATAATGAGTGATATTTACACGGCGTATTTTTTAAAAGATCTTAAATCAAACACTAAATAAATTTTTCCCATTTTTTTGGTTTTGTACATGTAAAGTTCCAGTGCAAACATTTTCGCCTACAAACTCAATGAAAATAAATTTTTTTTTTGCAAACCAATCGTCTTTTTCTTTACTTTGAATTTTCTGTTATAATATACTAAAAAATAACAGAAATCTTTTGAACAATTTCGGAGAATTTTCAGAAAATATACAACAACCCCCAAACTCGCTTTCAAGATTGTGTAAAGTTCTGGTGCACTTTAAACATTTATAACTTCGAAATGGTAAGAGATACAAAAAAAGTAATTATCATGCGAAATGTGAGTTTTAAGAAGTCTCATCATATGCATTCAAACAACTATGCGTTTTCATAGATAATTTTAAAGATATTAGTAAAAAACAGTGCGTTCAACTATAATGTTACAGTGCGAATAGAAGAAAGTGTTGTTGTTATATATTATTCCATGTTTTTTGTGCAAGTGTCCGTGTGTGGTTATATCTGTGTGCTACTTTAATCTAAACCACAATTGTATACATGTGTGTGTGTGTGGATATTGTATGTGTGCTTGAACCGATTCGGCCGTTAGCATTGGTTTCGGACACAAAAATATGGCATTGAATTGCATTGCATTGCTGCTGCAACGCCAACAACAGCTAACACCAGCAATATCAGCGATGGCAATAGCAACATCACTAAACAACATCAGCATCGGCTTCAGCATCTGCGGCTTTTGTGCGCATTCAGTTATTATGGCAATGCGGTTCGATGCGCAGCAATTTTTATTTCTATTCTTGTTTTTCACACACACACACACACACAGGCAAACTCATATACAAGCACACAAGTGCAGCAACACAATTTGTTGTTTTTATTTTGAATATTATTGCTTTTCTATAACTTGTAGATTTGTTGTTGATGTACGGTTTTTTGTTTTTTTTGGTTGTGCAGTATTTGTTGTTCATGTTGGTGTTGTTATTTTGAAGTGCACAATAAATGCGGATTTACTATAGCAATATTTGCACATACTCTTATTTGAGGTTATGTGCTCTGCATTTTTTTATTCTGTTGTGTTTTCTTTTTTACTTGTTTCCATTATTTTTATTATAAATTGTAACCTTACGTTAGTTGTTTGTGATAAATAGAGTGAAGAAAGTATCGTTTACTTATTTACTCAAAGCATCATGAGTCATGACCTTTTGAATATTTAATGAATATTTTGGTTTTTATTTTTAGAAGGTTATTCTATATTTAGAGTGCAGTGTTAATGCTGAGACAACTGCAAAAACTGATTCTAGGATATCTATTTTATATAGAAATTAATTCTGTTCGGGGCTCTATGTTTCCTGAAGCTGCAAAGGGAGCAACTAGCTCATTTTCATTCACATTGAACACCCAGCACTTGAAAACTCAACAAATTTCTAAAACCCATTTACAAGGAAGACCGCCATATATGCAGTGGCGGTTCTAGGATTTGGGTTTGTGGGAGGGGGCCTAATTTTACTGAAATAAAAGGTAAATATCCAAGTCAATATCGACCAAAACTCAGACTTAGATCAGAAAATAGTATAAAAATTTCATCAATGTTCACACCAAAAAATAAGATAAAGAATTAAAAGATAATTGGAAAAAAATGAGATCCAAGTTCAAACCAAAAAAAAAGGAGCAAGTGCAGATCGAAAATCGAGATCAAAATGAGACCAAATTCAGGCTGAAACCTTGATAAAAAAAAAACAAAATTCAGGCCACGACTCGGACCAAAATTCCATCAAAATGAAGCCAAATTCAGACCAAAACTCAGATTAATAGTTATACAAAACTTTAGGCCAAAAGGATGCCAAATACCGAACGAAAGCACAAACAAAATTCAGATCAAACACCAGTGGAAATATCTGATGAATATTCACACAAAAAAATTTTAACTTAAATACAGACCAAATGTAAACAAAACTTTAGGCCGAACTTAAACAAAAAAATAAACAAAAACGGGACCAAAACTCGAGCCGATTTTAAACCAAAATTCCTGCCGAATCCAGACCAAAATTCAAAACGAAATTCAGACCAAAACTCGTATCAAAATCAAACCAATTTTGACCAAAATTTCGACCAAAATACAAACTAAGAGTTAGATTAAAACTGAGGACGCCAAATACGAATTGAAAACAAACTAAAATTTAGACCCGAAATCAAATCAGATCTGAGCTGGTTTGAGCAAAATTGGCACCACAATTTAGACTAAGAGTTACACTAAAACTCAGACCAGAAGGATCTTAAATACAGACCGAAAGCAAATCAAAATTTAGGCCAAACACGGATTAAAACTGAAATCAAAATCAGATTAAAATTCACGCCTAAAATAAAACAAAATTCTGACATAAAATCAAACCAGAATTCAGATTAAAAACGGATAGAAACGGAAAACCAATATCAGACTAAAATTCAGTTCAAAATTCTACCCAAAAACTAGAAAATTATCTAGCTTTCTAAAATCTACTTATAAACTGGCGCTAAAATCGTAGATTTAATGTAGCCCGAGTGTATTTAATAACCAGTTGCACTGTAACGAATTGATTTTAATATCTGACCCCATTTCAATATTTATATTAAATTATTGTTATTAAAATATAAAATAGCATTTTAAATCCTGAAGTTATTCGTATGTTGAAAGCAAATGCTTTTCACTGCTAATGGTTTTTTGGAAAAATCGAAATATTTTTGAGCCTACTTAAAAATCACTGTTTACTTCAAATATACTGCTCTTCGTATATATTTGGTAAATCAAGATTGTCGGGCTCTGAGGGGAGGCTCCAGCCCTCATAGCCCCCTCCCTCTAGATACGCCACTGAATATATGTATATCCTTGATTTGTGTGCAACGTAATATATAATAAGATTTAAAAATCGCAACACCAAACTGAAGGTTTTTGATTTTCAGCTTAAGCGGAATCAGTAAATTATGACTGGATAACTAACTCAGTTCACACTGTAAAATAAGCGAAAACTTATCATATCTTGTAAGTGAAATATTTGGAGAAAATAATGTCAAAATAGATATTCTCAGTAAAACTTCTGAAGTTGCTAAAAATGCTTACTCAATCAACCTAACTTCTTCATAGATGTGAAACCTGGCCGGCCACCGAGTTTTTGAGCAACAAAATACAGAACTTTATCATTTGATGTCTTTGTCCCATTCTCAAGATCTAGTAGCCAAGCATCATCGTGCATACGAAAAAAGAAGAGTTCGATAAAAAGATAGCATATCAATGCCTTTGGTTTTAATAACAGATGAAGCCAAAATAAATTATTTTAATTTCCCCAACAAAATTTAGTGCTAATCCAAATATTAATCGTAAGGTGAGATCTGGCAGAAAATGTGGATCGGGGGACTTACACAGAGCTAAACGTGTCAAGGACTTTTTTCATAGAAATTCAATTGCATGAGGCAGAAAAGTAACTCAAAAATGCAGTTGCTTGAATCATTTGTCTGCAAAGTGATTAATAATTTAATCATGAATTCTGAATAACCAAAATGATTGAATAATCAATTATTCGATTAATCCAGAATTTGATTAAGCCAAATTGAAATTAACCGATTAATCAGGCTTTTGATTAATTAAAATAAAATTATTCGAGCAAAACAAGTTAAACATTTTTTTTTTTTTATTTCCAATTTGCTGGATTTTTTTTCAATACTTCACTTTGCGCTTTATACGCAACCATTTTCTGCGACGGTTGCACTTTGCCCAACCACGCTCAGCGGTAACATCAAATGACTGAAAACCTAGTTTCCTTTAGTTCGATTCTCAAACAGTAAATAATTGCTAAAATATGTATTGAATTATTTTGAATGCCCAGTATGTTGTGATCGTAAGCAAACAAAATTTTCGAAGTAGCACAGTGATTCAGAAATCAATAAAGCTGGGCAAAATACGGCTCAAAGAAAAAAAAGGATTAAAAAAAATCCAACAAATTGAAAATAAAAATAAATTGTTTGAATATTTTGTTAAAATAATTTTATTCCAATTAATCAGAATCTCGATTAATCGAATAATTTCAATCAATGTATTAATCAAAATGCTGATTAAATGAATAGTTTGCATTTTGATTAACGAAAATCTTAGTTAATCGAATAATTAAATAATCAAGCATTTAGATTAATCAGATTTCTTGATTAAACGATTAGTCGCACAGCCCTACTTGTAATGAAAATACTTTGTATATGAATTTGTTTTTCGTATGTTTGATATTTTGATCAATTGATATTGAAGTTTATGAAAGTTTTCAATTCATTCATTTGTTACAAAGCATATTAAACAGGGTGGAGTCACCTCAGAGAACTAATTTTATTCTGTCAAAAATTGCTGTTCGATATTAAAACTACAATAGTTTCAGCTTTGTGTTTTATTTCAAATGCAAACACAACTAAAATCTTTGAAAAATAAAAACATAAATGTGAAAATTATTTTATTATTAATCGACGGCACGATCCAGCGAAAGCGATACATTTGTAAAGATTACAGAAATAATTGAAGGCATACATCAAGAGTTTGGGATGAACATCAACAAAATTAAGCTTTCTTTAACCGACAACGGATCTAACTTTTGTAAGGCATTTAATGAATATGGTGTATCAGGTAAAATTAAATTTTCTAGTAAACTAGCGATATGTTGCATCTTATTTTTTAATACTATCTATGAATTAGAAAATACTTCAGATACAGAAATAGAAAGCGAAAGTGAAGAGGTAGCAATTGTCCAGGACGTAGAGGAAAATGCTGAGTTCAAATAAGTAAGCGTCCAAAGCATTTTAGACGTGCTAGTCATACGCTGAATCTTCTATCCACAACGGACTTTTTGAATATTATTAAAATAAATGAAACAATTTTTTCTCGTCATAAGCAATGCATTAAACGGTAATAATCCATAAAAAGCTTCATAATGTTTACAATTATTTAGAAAATAAAACTATCGCTGTTTACAATTCTTTTTATGGAACAAGTGTGGCCGTCCTAAATCCGCAGAAATCATACAAAGTGTGTTTGTTGTCCGGCTCATTGAATACGACAACTGTAACACATTGGAATTCGTTGTACGACAGTGTCAAGCAGTTGCTTTTCTACAAAGATAAATTGCCTAACTTGAATAAATTCCGGAAACTTTTTGACCAAGGTGGTATGTTACAATTTTTTCGCACCTACTTCTTATATAGCAGATCGAACTAATGTTAAATTGTATAGAACTGAGGAAATTAAAGTGAATTGGCAACATATAACGTAAACCACCACAGAAAATATGTTATATTGGAACCTTAAAAAAAGCTTAAAAAAGCCGGAAAAGATTCTTCCTAAAATTAACTTGAGACTGCGATAAATCATCGAGCGAGATAAAACTAGAAACCAGCATCTATTTTACAGAGAAGTAAAATGCTTAATAAACGGTTTCAAGTTCTGTCGAGATAATTTCTCTCATTTTTTTGCAGGTAATGAACACAATTCCTTCAATAGAGAAGAAGAATTTATGAAACTAGCCTCACAAAACCTTTTCACTGAAACCAAAACTAGCCACAGAATTATTATTGTATTCAAATAGTTAGTTCATATGGAGCGATCGTCTGGTCAGATAGAACAAAGCGGCAAACAGCTGTCAATTATCTTATAAACTTCAAAGACTAGCATATGTTTGCATAACTTCAGAATTAACACCTCTTCACATCTATATCCAGAAGTCTTTTTTGGAGTCGCCGATTGGTTATTCATTTAGAAAACTCTTTTTTAGAGTCAAGGGAGTGCAGTCTTATTTTGAAATCATGAGACTGCAAATCTTATGACTCCAAAATCATGACTGCTTTAAAGTCACTTGGAGTCACTTGAAGTCACTTGGAGTCACTTGAGTAACCTTGAACTCAAATGCAGTCATTTGGAGTCAATCGTAATTTGAAGTCAATTGGAGTCACTTGGAGTCTTTTGGAGTCAATTTTGGTTTTAAAGCCAATTGGAGTCAGTTGAAGTCTTTTTTTGGAGTCACTTGGAGTCTTTCGGAGTCAATTGGGATTGTTTTCGTTTTTTTTTTTTTTTTTAAAACTCATTAAGTAAGAATATAAATTACATTCATATATAAATTACATTTGAAAATCGAGTTAACATTAGACCTAAACAAAAATTTTATAGATGACTAAAATTTTAGGGTATGAAACTCCATTGTAACTATTGTTGTTAATTGTTGAAAGAGTTATTTCTGGAAAAAATTTTTTCGGTAGTGGTTGATGGAACCACAGACGTAAATACGCAAGAAAAGGTAACGCGCTCTGAAGAGAATGTTAGGTTAGGTTGGAGTGGCTGTCGAGAGACACACTTAGGCCTGAACGGCCCTTTGTGATACCACATAGTTGGACCTACAGTTTAACGCCGATTCCGAACGGCGGTGTGGCAACTTTTAATCGGCTTGGTGGTTTTGCCATTACCAACCAATGTGTGTTCTTGTACACTATCTTATAATTCTCAAACACTTCATATTGATAGTGAATATAAGAAAGATATGAAAATTAACCACCAGAAGAAGACGGGAATCGAACCCGAACCTCCTAAATGAAAGTCTAGTGCACTACCCATTAGACTATCGAGGTCGTAGGGAATGTAGGCTTTCATAAAAGTCAGATTTTTTGCCGTTTTATTCCACTATTTCGAGGCTAAATCTTAATCTTATTAAAATACTTATCTATTGAATGTAAAGAAAAAATTATTTTTTAAATAAATATAGATTTAGCATATGTGATAATATCGAATATACAAGAACTTGGACTAAACATAAGTTTCATGATGGCGCAACGAACATGTCTGAAATTCTTTCTTTATTTTTTTATATTATCTACTGTGATATGCTGCGACGGAATGCAGCTCAGCTCTTCAGATTATACTAAAATTATTTAATTACCTTATCATCAACTACACAATAACCTTAGGACGTCTGTAAACTGATAGCGATTAGAGATATTTCTAACTTTTTATATAATAATATTTTAGAACAGCTCACTTTTGCCCTTAAGCGTAAAAGTTGACACACCTAAACTTTTAATGATTTCCAATGTTACTCATACGACATGTTGAGCGGCCAATCAATCATTGACTTATGAAAACAACCGATATTAAAACCTAAAAAAATATCACCCAAATTGCATTTAATTTGAAAACCCAATCAAACTGCAACACGATTCGAGAAGCTGTGTGCAGCTAATTTAATAATTGAATTAAAATTGATGCAACCAAAATTTGTATGAACGAATTGTTAGCAGTAGGAAATATATTTAATAAGCGGAAAGCCACAAAGAAACCGTTTCTACGTTGTGCATACTACAGTATATACAGAAAGTATTCGTACATATAAATACAAACATCAGCACCAATTGAATGCAGGGAAAAACTGTGTGACCTAACAGAAAACTGCAATATGCATGCATACATACATACATTGAAATATTTAAAGGAGCACTCCGTATATGTGCATACAAATAACTATACACGTATGTACGTGTATATGTAGGGAAATACAAGCGGATATGGTAGGATAACATGCCACAAAATCATGCAATGCAATAATGAAGCTAACACCAAGCTCAGCAACACAGCTCGGATGCTCGGATATGCTTTCGAATATGTTCGGATGCAGCATTTGTACATTGAAGTTGCTGATGGTGCCATAAGTAACTACATTTAAAGCATAAAAGGAACATTTCCGCTTGTTGTACACACACACATATACATATGCTTATACAAAAGTACAAACAAAAATATAAATACACTTATATATATATATATATATATATATATATATATATATATATGTATGTATGTAAGACCTATGTCTGTCCGTTTGTTCGTCCGTCCATCCGTATGTCGACTTGACTGTATATGTGACCATTTTGGCACATTTATGCTGCTGTCATGTTCAACAACACAACGTGAGAAACGAAAACGAACTCAATTTGTTTCCTTGGCATGTGCGTGTGTGTGTGTGTGTGTATTTGTTTGTGCATTGTGGAGAAGAAACGTGTCGAAGGAGGAGAGAGCCTACAACAATACCATGGAACAGCAATAACAGGCCAAACAGCGGCAGGAACACAGGCAGCACAGACAGCACAGGCGGCATATATGCATGCTGGCAATAGGGGTCTCTCTCTTGCAGTGCAGCATCATGCTCACGCTTCACATTCTTACCCCTACTATCCATAGCTTGAAAGCGATTCATGCTCTTCAGACATTTTGTAGAAATTCATTTTTGCGTACTGGTCGCATAAATTTACTAAATATACACGTAGTAAATGCAGACAACTGGCAACAACAGAGCACAACAATTGCAGGAACAGTGGGGGGAAAAAAGTTAACAATAGTTAGAAATGAAATTGAGTTGAATTTGAAAGCATCTCGTATGATAGAAGAACAGCGAATAATTTTGCAATCATAAGAGAAGAATTGATTGGAGTCACTAGATCTCGTTGGCCTCCTCTCCACTTTCAATTCGACTATTTTACAGTATCATGATTATTGTTAACACTAAGATCCAGATTCCAAAAATATATTCTTACACTTTTTGTGTCCTCGTTTACAAAATTAAGACATATTAATACTATCTTTTTTTTATCTTCCTTAGACGAGACTTTATAGGAGCCTCGTTGTGAGATATTCTAAATATTGGAGAAGTAGAGGATTTTTTTCACATTGATCAGATTATCACAAAATTGCGTACTCAGAAGATTTTGATGTTACTGAATATGAATCTATTATTAGAATTTTCCAAAACCAAATTGGCAAAGCCCATAAGGAGGTTGATTTGTTTGTCTGCTGAAATTTGCTGGTGGAGCAAAAGCCTTTTCGAAGATTCACATTTATTTATTTCTATTCGTGGATTTTGATGATGATTCAAGTAATAGCAATGCTGATGACACTGAACCAGCACCAAAAAAAGCACGCTCGTCAAATTGATATAAATGTTAATTTAAATTTTCAAAGAGTCCAATATATTTATTTTTTCCATTTGTAAAAATTTTCAGGTTAAAAAAAAAAGATTTAAAAATACATATCGAAATATTTGTCAACAAAAAATTTTAGTTGTAGTTGAAAAAATTTCAACTGCATTTCAACTATTTTAGTTGTAGTTGAATGCATAATTAATTGATTATTTTGTTAACTACTCCCCAGTCTGAGTGCATACTTGTATAACATGTAACTTGGCTACATAGAACGTAAACCACCACAGAAAATATGTGGAAATATAGAACCTTCAAAAAAAAAAAAAACTTAAAAAAGCCGTCTGAAAGCTTTTTGGAAAAGCTAAATAAACTTGAGACTGCGATAAATCATCGAGCGAGATAAAACTAGAAACCAAAAACAGCATCAATTTTACAGAGAAGTAAAATGTTTTATAAACGGTTTCAAGTTCTATCATTTTTAAAAGTATTTAATTTCCAGAAGAATATCAAAAACAGTTCTAGAAGTTATATCTACTTCCAAAAACTATTTATTATAAAAATAGAATTTATTATAGAATTTGTTACAGCGCTACCTATCGCATTTTGACAGAGCTAGGTGGGTTCTTGAGATATTTCATAAATTAGTCGAAATAATAGAAAAAAAGGAATGGGCAAAGTAATAGAAAATAGTAATGAAAAAACACTAAAATAGTAGTAGAAAATAGCAGTATAAATATTAGTGGAAAACGCAGTAGTAAATGGAATAGAAAATAGTACTACAATTCGTTGTAAAAAAGTGACAGAAATGGTGAAAATGGTAAAAAGCAACAGAAAAAGTAGTAGAAGTAATAGTAGTAAAAAATAGTAGAAAGGAGTAGGAAATAGTAGTAGAAATAACTGTAAAAAATAGTAGTAGACAAAACAGTGAAGAAGTAGTAAAAAATAACAATAAATTGTAGAAAAATATAGTAAAAAAATTGGTAGAAAGTATTAGTAGATAAAGTAGTAAAAAAGTAGTTGAAAATGAGAAGAAAATGTTGCAAAGTAGAAATTAAAATAGTAGTAGCAAATAGAAGTACAGCATGGTGCAATACCCACTAATCCAACAAACTTTATATTTCAGGACGCTCCATATTCATATCAAAGAACATTCTTGAAATTATTTAAAAATTTGAACCAATTTCATATTCATTATTAATATTGAATTTGTTACAGCGCCATCTATTGGCTTTTAAGATAGCTAGGCAGGGTCTTAAGGTATTTCATAAAGTAGTTGAAAGAAATGGAAAAACTAGTGGAAAATAGCAGCAAAAAAGTAGAAGAAAATAGTAGTAGAAATAGTAGTAGAAAAGGTAGTACGAAAAAGAATAGAAAATAACATTACAAATTGTTGTAAAGAAGTAGTAAAAAGGTAAAAAGTAGTAAAAAAATAGGTTAAACATAGTAGCACAAAAATAGTAAAAATGGAGTAGAAAAAGTGGTAGAAATAATAGAAAAAAATAGTTGTAGAAAAACTGTAGAAAGTAGTAGTAGAAAATAGGAAAAAAGTAGTAGAATAAAGGCAGTTAAATAGTAGTAAAAAAAGAAGTTTAAAAGTAGCAGGAAATAATAGCTGAAATAGTAGTAGAATTAGTAGTAGAAGTAGTAGTAAAAAAAGTAGTAGTAGTAAAAAAAGTGGTGCCACACAATCACTAATCCAACAAACTGAAAGAATTTAAAGTTTAGTACCGTACCATAAATGGCTTCTAGATATCTCATAATGGAAATTTAGGTTATATGGAAGGTGCCCACTCCCCTTTGTCAATCCCACCCATATTTTTGTTGTAATATGGCATTGTCAATTTTCGTTATTGTACCAAATTTCTGTACTGTACTATAAATGGTTCTTGAGGTATATTCAAAAAACTATTAGGATTGTATGGCAGGTGCCACGCCCACTTTCCTAAAAGCAATTCTGAATAGCTATGTTTCATCCTCCCGCCCAAGAAAATATATTCTGGAAATATGACTTCAATCGGTCCAGTCGTTCAGAACTTACACGATGTCGTAGACACAAAACTCTACGATTATATATATAAAGATTAACGAAGTTATATCACATAGTCGAGAGCGCCTGTTGGTTAAACAGTATGTGTTGTTAAAATTTTTCAAGCGTTTTTCTAGAAACAACGCTTTTTTGATCGGCCCAGGGGTTTGAAGAAATTCTATAAAGCCGATTAAGCTGAAATTTGAATACGTTATTTTATTCGCCAATAGTTTTCGCAGGTAGTAGAATTTTTTATTTTCAATCATTATATCCTATTTTTGATCCCGATTTTCAACGAAAAAAAAGCGATTTTTTAAATTTTTTGTTTAGAAGGCTGCCATTTTGTTATTTTTTAATAAAAATTTTTAAATCTAATACCTGCTCGAATGGCAAGTCTACAGAACGATATTTGATTTAAATTTTTTGTCTCTAATGACTTCAATTGCCGCAATCACCTATGCCAGCCACACTTCTTTTTTTTTAGGTGTCCACTTTGGAAGTAAAATGCATTAAAAAAATATAGTAAAATATACTCCAGCAAAATTTTTTTCTACAGTTAAAAATGTCAATAATAATATATCCATAGTGAAATATATGAAATGATTTTTTTCTATTTTGTTATAATAAAAAATTCCCGAAAAAAAACTTGGAAATGAAGGCTGGAACACTAGAACTCCTTGAGCTAAAAATGAGATGAAAAGGTTTAGCTTTGTATCGATTTTGTTTCTTCAATGGCTCTATCGATGTCGGTCATAATCAGATGATTCTAGAGAACTTCGTTGAAGGAGTCACTAAGAGGCGAGCTTTGTAGTTTAAACATGAAAGATTAAGAACTAGCACTAAGAACACTGATAAGAAATTGTGGCGGATTCCGAAACGGCCGTCTGATTTGCCCGTCTCTATATACATTGCTCATTAAGCCTGTTTATATATAACTTCAAAATCTTAGGGTTCTTCGACGGTACCTCATAAGATCTTTGTTGTTTGGCGAAGCCCACAGAGTCAACAGGTGACGCTAGATCTTTATTAGCTTACCAGATAGAGGTTATCTGCTTATCAGAGCAGTTTGCCCTAGGGTCTCGCAAGGCTTATAGACAAATATTCTGTTCCGGCACGCTCTATTCGAACGAGCGATGTGGATAGATTTGGTGCTGTTTTTATCTCCGTCCTTCGACGTGCTGGTTTGGGTGCTGTATTTTTGGCAGCTGTAAAAATCGATAATAGAGATTTGATCAAGCTTAATTATTATAGTCTCTTTGCCGTCTAATTGAATTTTGTTTAGTTGATTTTATTACGACAGGACAGATACGCCTTCAAAGAAGCTTGAAGGTATCATACCTCTCAATTAGAACAAAGAGGAAGAATATGATTAGCCTTGGTTGAATTAGCGTCGAGGGAACTTTGTAATAATACAACCTGATGATCGTTTGCTTCAAAAATTTCAATACAAGAAGCAAGGCTCCTATAACACATTTGCCCACGTCGACACTGGTTCATTACCAACCAAAACTAGATATCTATATAGAGATGTCACTTCAATGCTGTGTCTCAAATTTGATTAAACAGGCACAAGAATCGGCAAAGACTTTACCTTGTTTGTCCGTTCCCAAATCTCGAAATTTATTTCCTTTCAGCTTTCAGAAATGTCTGCTTCCAAGTGAGCAATAAAGATGATATTCATCTGTTCCAACGTGCGCCCCATAATTCATAAATCCCACGTTCAACAAATAGCTATAATTCTGTGAAGCGACAGCATTCCTCGACCTCACGCTTACATTGATAAGTTAGATCCATAAGACTTTACAAAAGAGATACATACACCCATGTTTCAACTAAAATGTCTTTATTTACTGTTAACACTTTTATATTACAGATCCAAATGTCTCTAGCCGAATTTGATACCGCAAATGACATCTGAGCTATCCGGATGTGCCAGATTATTAATTTTTTTATTTTTTAATTACTAAAAAAATATTTGTCAACAAAATTTAAACTTAAATAGGACAAGCGGTGACACAAAAACTCGGAATATTTAGATTTAAAATATTTTAGTCTTACTTCCGAATTATTCGGATCAATACCAACATATCAAATTTCCGAATATTCAGATTATTCGGACAATATCGGATGCTCTGCTACATATATTAATTAGCAGTTTTTACATAAGAATCAAAACCAACTGGTGGCAATTTACTGCACGAAAATTATTTTCCAATTTGACTTAGCCAAGCTTAAGTTAACCTAACCAAAAGAGTGCATTGCTTCTTATTTTTCACAATATAAACAAGCAATTTAGCCCACTGTGCAAATGCAGTTAAGCATTTCCTTTAACACATCACACAACACGTCGCCTTCCATCACATTTTGAAGCATATCCTTTAGTCGTAGTCATAAAAAACGGATTTTATTCATTATCACGAAAGGCAATAGATGCCGAATTGCACATGCCATAGTACACACAAAGGGAAACAACAACAAAAACAACAACAATGAGCATAATACATTCATGTGAGTATGTATGTATGTATGTATGTATGGATGTTTGTGTATATTCACACTGACACATACTCCTGAGAAATATTCACAAAAGTCGCTTATAAAAAATTTCATGGGACCCAAAAACCGAAATCCAATTTACTTCGTCGTCGAGTACTTAGCGTACGAATTACATACATACACATTTACATACATACAAGCTATATACATATATGTATGTATGTATGTATGAATGCATATGTGTGTAAATGTCTGTGAATGTAAGTATAGGTAGAGGAAGTTATTCCACAGTGTGCTATATCTACTTCATTTCGAACCTCCCTTGATTTGCCACTCACCCCCTCCCTCTCACTCTGTCTCTCATCAAACACTCACACTCCCCTCTCCCTCTCTCTCTCGCTCTTAGTATCGGTCTCCACCTTTCGTTTCGTAAAAGCTTAAATGCGTTAACGTATGTCAACAAAAAGCGGCGGCGACAGAATTTTATGCTTTTCCTTTGTGCAACGAAAATTTTTACAAAAATACAAAAACAAACGCTAAAATGCAGCAAGGAATACAGTGCAGTGCTGTAAAAACAACAACAGTAATTCTGTCAGCCAAAAAGCCAGGCAAGCAAGTAGGCAAGAGAAGGGAAATTGAAAAAGCGTGAAAGCGTAAATATGAAATTACCGGCAAAATTCGTAAACATTTTATTTGTATGTAGGTAGGTAGGTGTGTGTTTGTGTGTGACTGTGTTTGAGTGTGTGTGTGTGACTGTGTTTGAGAGTGTGTTTGTGTGCATTTTTATTTGTTTGCAACAGAGAGTAATGTTTTGTATGGAGTCGTAGTGATAGAATAATGCTCGAAAGCTTTTGTTCTCTTTGTTTGAGCGAAAATTTGATGCAGCCAGTGTAGCAAGGTCTTTTAAGGGTAAAACATTTCAACTAAAAATAAGTTTATGCTTGTAAATGAAAGAGATTCTTCCAACTTATATAATACTATTAAATTTTTACTTTTATATGTCCATGATCGAATATAACAAATTTCAGATAAACGGCAATATCTGCATATTTCACGCTTTAAGGGTTCAGTGGCGATATCAAAACTGAAACCGTGAAATAAAATAGATAGAGAAGGTGGCATTGGATATGCCATATATGTAGGGGACTATCGGGTACTTTGAGCCTCCGCAATCTTTTGGTCTTCTTGATCAATAGTGTTAAATTGTTGTGAGAAGCACTCGCTATATCTCAGCCAGACAATGTGTTCCGAAAATTCAAGAAAAGTTGCTCCTTGACTTTTGAAGAACAGGTGGTTTCAGGGTGGCTCTTAAATTTTTTGATAATTTTTCATGGGCTACCCCTCAGTTTAGTTTCATTCCATGAAAAAATGAGCTATGCAGAATTTGAGTTACTCAAAGAACATCACAATCAAATTCCGCAAAATATTACTTCTATGTAAGGCTAGATTTACGTACAAATTAATTATTTAAAATTAATAGACTTTGAATAAACAATTTTTTTTTTTTTTTTTTTTTTTTTTTTTTTTTTTGTTCAATAAACATTTTGTTTATCCATATATTGCCCATTCTTTTCAACTACCTCCTACCATTTTTCCTTTCTTGCAGAATTCCGGGATGTTATCTTTGAAAAATTCACACGGGTGCTTTTCGCAGTCGTCCTTTTCCAGCAAGAGAGTGCTGGAGAGATCGAAACAAATAATAATATGATGGTGCAATATCAGGAATATACGGTAGATATATCAAAACCCCCCGGCTTTGACAACGTTCTTGGAGCCTTACCTTTTCTCTACCAAGACCGTTTTCGAACAAATGCGGTTCGAGAGATCGAAATGCGGTTCATATTATTTTTTGCACTTAGTTCATGATGCACCCAAACATCGAGCTTCTTCTTGAAACCAACTTTATGCAAATGGCTTTAAACTGTTTTGTGGACAATCTTCAGTTCCTTGGCGATGCCTTGACTGCTCACATAATGGTTTTCTTGAACCCTATTCATAATTACATCGCCTTTTTCGGTGATATGTCGAACAGAGCAAGAAACATCATTCACTTCAAAATTTCCAGAATGAAACAAGCGAACCAAGCACAAATATTTTTACACGCATGTACCACATTCCTCCATTTGTCGTAGTAAAATTATAAAAAAAATATAACATTTTTTTTTTTTTGAAATTTCACTTATCTTTGCTTTGCAATAACTTTTAACACGACGTACTAACCTCAGTAACATATAATCACAAATCATCAGCTGATTTGTCTCCTGTTAAGCACAAAAAAGAGTTTCCAGATGCAGCTAATCGTTTCGAAGTTTTGACACTTTAAAGTCAAGCGAACAAGAAAACGCCGAATAGTTTTTCTCCCAGCAATTACCTTCTTGCTCAGGCTTCTAAAGTGCGCCACGTGGAGGTGCGAATAAGAATCGGAAAGCCATATCTCCAATAGCAGCTCACGACTAAGTAAATAGCCTTTCCTTTACCCTCTCCCTACTTCTCAGGGAAAATGAAATCATCACAAAGGAGGCGTAGGACTCTGTATTTTTATATTAATTATCATCAGAAGGAGAATAGGTTATCCCATCGGATTCCCCTCAAACTTTCAAGCAAAAATTTAGTCATTAAAATGTAAGTTTAAAGATTATGTTGGAACAAGTAAAAAAAAATAATAACAATACAAATTATGCACATATGAATACGAAAAAGTTTTCTTTGCAATTCGGGTAATGGTAAATTGGTAATTTAAATCTCTCTTTCAATTGAGCACCTTATCCCTCATACCCCGCACATTCACATTCGCCCACAATATGTTACCTTTAAGTTTTCAAATATCATTAATCAAAAATATCGAAACCAATTGAAAGCATATTGCACATCGTTGCACTCCATTCACCACGTGCTACCCAAAAAAATGCATGCCAAATTCTTAATGCACATGCTCCATATACACAAAGAGAGAACGAAAAATAAAGAGAGAGAGAGAGAAAATATAATAAACAATTATAGGCCAAAGAGATGAGAGATGCATGCTCATTGAAAACTAAAAGCTTTTACGTTATACGATGAAAATGCACACATTTAACTTCGTGAGTATAGTTACTGCACGATTTGTATACGAAAAAAACGAACGAACGATGTCAGCACACACGAACAACGACAACCAACGAAGTGCTCGAGTTAGTCGTTGTTGAAGTTGTTGTTCTCGTTGAATTGGTACGGGCCTTGCACATTCTTCGTTATCTTCGTCGTGTATATGCCGTTGCTGTTGTTGCTACTGTTGCTGCTGCTGCTGCTGCCAACCATCAACATACATAGGACAACAATAACAATACAACAACGAAACGAAAGCCAAAGCAGAAGCAGAAGTGAAGCAATGCGAAGCTGCTGAGCCATCGGAAATAATCCGTTTGGAGGATTTGAATTAGTTGCGAATTGAAGCTTGTTGACATCGGTACCGGATACGGACGGAGGTTATGCGGACGACACAAACGACGACACAACTACAACGGCAACGGCAGCGACAACGACAACGACGCGGTTGTGTGACATCATTTGAATTTTGATTTGTTTGTTCTCGTGTTAATGAAAAACCACCGTTAGTTAGTGTAGCAGCAGCAGCCAACGACAGCAGCAGTGGCAGCAAGTTGCAACAGCATCAACGCGTATCGTAACATAACGAAATCTTACTTATGGCCAAAAAATAAATATGAATAATATAAGCTTATCTACATGAAGTTATTTGTTATTAAAATTAAAAACAAAAATTGTTTAATTGAGCAAACCAACCGAGCGCGTCCAATTGACCGATCAAAATTGACCGGCAGACCAACCGCTTTCAACTCGTGTATGTGCGTGTGAGCCCATGCGTGCTTGTGTGTGTATTGCACACATATGCTTATCTGTATGTGTGTTGGCTTTTGTGTTCTCTTGTTGTAGTGGTGCACTTTCGTTGTTGCACAAATTGTGTTGTGGTTAACGCGAGCGCGGTTTTAGGCAATTTATAATGTTGCGCACAAAGTAATGTGGCGCAATTTTTGAAAATATTATTACAAAAAAAAAAATAAAAAAAAATATAAATTTATAATCCACCAAAGAGCAAAGTGGAAACATCGAAACTAAAATAGAAGTGGGTGCCACTATACAAAAACGCCTGCCCACTCGGACACTGTACCAACACCCTCACTGTGTCTGCATACAAAATACGTTGCGAAAAAAATATCAAGTGGCAGCAGCATTCAATTGTAATTTACAATTGCGGCAATATCAAAGCAACAGCAGTGGCAACAATCTAACCACCCCAAACTTCATTTTGTGCAACAGTGCAACTCTATAGTGTGCATTGAAAATTGCTAAAAGTGGCACAAAGGTAAGTGGCGAAGTGCATCATCATTTTTCACAAACACTTAACAAATTCATTCCAATTATTGTTAACTAAGTGCGGAATTGTTCACTGGGTTGCGCATGAATGCATGCATCGACCGACCAAGACCACGGCTCCGGCTAGCAATAAATAAAGTTTCTGGAATAAATTTAAGTGTTTCAGAAGTTTATTATTTATTTCTGAAATCTATTTTGTGTATTTTCGGTATTCTGTAATAGTTAAGTATAATGAAATACACAATGTTGGCTTTAATTCTCTAATGCATACAATTGAATATTCAATGAATGCATTATAATAATATTTTTATGAGTTATAACATCGAAAAACATTTGACCCTACATTGAGAGCTATTTGTTTATTTCTTTTACTTACTAAAGAGAACCTTAGAGAGTTGTAATATTGGATATTTAATGGTTGAAAAATGTTCAATTATGATTAAATGAGAAACTTAATAATAACTCTCAAACCAAATTAAATAGAGGGTACATTTTGTTATTAAAAGATAAAGGCGCAATAATATCATTTTTGACGTTTCGAAACATTCTAGAGTCAAATGCCTTAAAAATCTTTTCGATATTCTATGAAAATGATACCATACTTAGTGCCCATAAATGATATATGCACTTTCGATAAAAAAAACTAAAAAATTGTTTCAAAACAGTGTGTAATTGGGAAGGTTTGTCGAAAATTTTGACTCGTTTCTATTATAACCAATAATTTCAAAATGCTTGCAACATACCTATAAAAGATTACTTCATACGCGAATATTAAATTTGGGTTTAACCATGAAAAAATCGAAAACTTTTAATATTGTTCACGAGAAAGGGGAAAGATATTCAATTAATTTAATGCATTATGAGCTAAGAGGCATTCCATATCAAATCAAATAAAATATGTGAGTTTGTTTGGTTAGGTTAGGTTGGAGTGGCTGTCGAGAGACACACTTAGGCCTGAACGGCCGTTCATTGTGATACCACATAGTTGGACATACAGTTTAACGCCGATTCCAAACGGCGAGATGGCAATTTTTTATCGGCTTGGTGGTTTTGCCATTACCAACCAAGGTGTGTACTTGTACATTATCTTATAATTCTCATATACTTTATATTGATAGTGAATATAAGAAAGTTATGAAAGTTGAAATTTTATGATTTCAAGTGAAACACAAGTTATATGCTCTTGTTACCAAATTTTTTCGGCAAAATTCTGAAATAAGTTTTTAGAATACATTTTTCAAAAATATTTGCTCGCAGATTAAATTTCAATCAAATAGGAGCGCATATTTCAATTTTATTACAAATGCTTTCTGTAATTTAAGTAAGTTGAAATAAGTTCGAATCGTGAAACGTTCAGTGCTTTCTTTTTTTTTTTTAGTAGTTATTTAAAGGCGTATGAGTAACTTGAAGTAGGTACTTGAAGGCGTATGAGTAACTTTCGATTAACAAAATTTTTGGAATTAAAAATTAATTCGTACTCAGATTAACAAAACTTGATAACTACTGGTATAAAAATATACCCATGTTTTGTCGTTTTGCTAGCTCAATTCGTTTACGTTTCTAATGTTTTAAACACGAAATATGTAATATTATATTAATATTACTCATACCACCCGTTATATTATTTATGTACATATGTATATCAATTATATTCATTTATTTATTTATTTTATTTATGGCTGTGTTCGATAAAATGGTAGTACGCCTTATAATTCCACTTAATATTAAAAATTTGTTATTCTTTTTATCAATAAAAATAAATGGAATTCCAACAATAAGCCTATGGTTAAAACTCAAAAGTTATAGTACTACAGTGTACTGCCACTGAAGTATGAACGGTTAAAAATATTTGGTATGTGTTTATTTGAAATATGAAATAATAAACAACCTTTTAAAAATAAAAAAAAAAAAAATATTTTGTTTAATATTTTCTAATGTTTCAAATCAAATCGTTTGAAGAATAAAAATTTCGTTGGTTCTCTATTTTAGATCTTGCTCAAACTTTGTGAGAATCTTATTTAGGGTTTCAAAGAAGGAAATCTGCTACCATAAAAATTTCCCATGCTCTCCTTCCCAGCAGAAATAAATGATTTGAAAATTATGATTTTTATTATTTTTCTATTTTATCTGTAAATTTTTCTTTAATAAAGATATCTACACATTTCTGATGACGTTCTAAAGCTGAAAGATAGTAGTTTTTGTTAAAAAAAATCCACATACCCACGAAGAATACCACAAAGCTGAAAATATGTGTCTGACTTTTCGTGATTTTTAGCTAATGTTTTTCAGAGATAAAAGCATATCTCTTAAAAGAAAATAAACTTATGATTGATTGGTTCTTATAAAAAATAACTGTACTGAAGTTTATAAATGTGAAAAATTTGGTTATAAATTAGAAGTGTTTGTTACCAGATGTGAAAATTTTTACACTTTCTCCACTTTGTTTGCTCTTTATGATGCTTTAAATTTTTTGGGGCATTCTGTCGATTTCCATGCCATTCTTTGCGAATATTTTGTATTAAAACTTTTTTTGTAGGGTTTAGCTTTTCATATACCTTCTGTTTTAAAATCCTCCAAATATTTTCGATTGGCTTAATGTCGGGTTTATTAGGCAGCCAAGAAAGAGTACTGATATTTATTTTGATAGAAACGCTTTGATGGATTCACGGTATGACATTATCTTGCATAAAAGTTATAGAATTTCTTTTTGATTCAATTCTCCACTTAAATGGTAGAAGAGCATAATTTAACACATTAAATTATTGATATCGATTCATTTACCCTGCGGCAAAATACAAAAGGGCCGGTCTTTTACCACTTATTACACCCCAAATCATTACTGCAAAAGTGAAGGAAATAGATCGAGTTCATGTCTTACCTTTTCCCAGTCAACTGCAGTAAATGTTATATACTGTCTTCGAGACGACCTCGATAGCCTAGTGGATAGTGCACTAGACTTTCATCTGCGAGGTTCGGGTTCGATTCCCGTCTTCGTCTGGTGGTTAATTTTCATTACTTTCTTATATTCACTATCAAGATGAAGTGTATGAGAATTATAAGATAGTGTACAAGTACACACATTGGTTGGTAATGGCAAAACCACCAAGCCGATAAAAAATTGCCACACCGCCGTTTGGAATCGGCGTTAAACTGTAGGTCCAACTATGTGGTATCACAATGGGCCGTTCAGGCCTAAGTGTGTCTCTCGACAGCCACTCCAACCTAACCTAACCTATATACTGTCTTTAAAAAAGTTTCAACGAAGTCTCTTCTTCCTATCTTTTGGTCTTTTTGTGAGGCGATTCGCTTTAACCTCAGCTTCAGCGACTTTTAAGTGTTCCAATGTTGATGACGATTTCTACTTAGCTGTTACGAAATGAAACAATAGCTCATTTTTTTGCCATGGAATTATCAGGTTTCTTACCCATCCTGCATTTAACATTATTTCAATAAAAGTCGGAAAAAAACTAATTTTGTAAATTACTTACCTGCAGAAATATTTAAATAAGAGAATTTTTACATAACTTTCCACAAATTTCTCAAAATTCGGTGAGATGTCAATATGCTCCAAGTCACGAAAATAAAGCTATAACTTTGTTTCCTAATACATTTCGTTGTAATGGAAAATGTAACGGCACTTTTCCAGTAGTACGCGTTACACACAATAAAGTGTAAAATAGTTAGGAATCATCGTAAATCGATTAAATATATATATCTTAAAGAAACATGAAATCAAGTTCTTAATTATATTTTAAACAGAGGTATTCATTCAAGAAAAACTTAAAAAATAATAATAACTAGTTGAAGAGTGAAAAATTAATTAAGTTTAGGTTAGATTGGAGTGACAGCCTTCTGCATGACAGCGCACTTAAGCGCTTTCTAGACTCATTCTGATACCACAGTACGGCGGGACTCCGTGTAGATTCTATAATGAATCTGGCTATGTCCTTAATATTTATGGATGATAGCCCGGACAGACTAGTGAAGAAGGAAGATCCAAGGAGTTTTAGTCTCCTACAGGCCCAAAATTGGCATTCGCACATGAAATGGAGGATTGTTGACAGAAGTCATTGAATGGCAGTCCTAGTCGTGCAGCATGTCTCCCCATTATGCAGTGTCCCGTGAACACCGAAGTCGTAATACTGATGGAGTTTCTGCTTAGGTTTAGTAGCTGTCTACTCCGTCTATTGTCCATAGTGGTCCATGTTAGCCTGGTAATACCACAAGTATACTCCGCTACCCAGGATCTTTTTGTTTCGTCAAGGTAGTTTTGCTTAATGGCTAATTTAATATACGTAAGAGGGATACCAGTGGTGCAGCAAGGTGATATATAGGTACGTTGTGAGCCAACTCGTCGGCATTGCAGTTACCTGAAATATTCAAGTGTCCAGGTACGCAATATAGGTGGACCTGCTATTGGCTAGATAAAAAGTTGAGTGAAGATCGGTAGTCACGAAAAAACTTTGAGGTAGTGAAAACACCGGCAAGGTACTTGATTGCTGCTTCACTGTCCGTGTAAATGAACAAATCGTTGCAAATAAGACACTGGGAAGCCTCATATTACTTCCATTACTTCCGCCTGAAAGACACTGCATTGGTCAGGAAATCGGAAAGAGAGCCTAAGGTCCTTGCTTGCTAGAGAAGATGCCACAGCCGACTCTTTCTTCCAATTTGAACCCATTTGTATAGATGTCATTTGAATTGCTAGTGACCACCTCGTCATTAACCCATTCCTCTCTACTGGAGATGTGGTACAGGCTCCATGTGATCTTTCTGTATTCGAATTAATCGTACCGACAACCACATAATCACAGTCCCCTGAATACACTGTGAGACAGCCTATGTCGATGCCTTTGCTTGTATAGTACGATAGAGTCGAGTTCGACGGGTTAGTTGAAATTCTTAAGGTTTTTAAAGAAAAACTTTTATATGCGTATTGGCTATGTGTGAAAGCACAGATTCCAGATAAACAGGCGAATAAATAAACAAAAGAGCTACTAACAAGCAATATTAAATCTTGCAAGAACAATACGAACAACACTCTCTGTCTTGTATTTATGTATGTATTTGCCTTAAGACAATTTTTTAGTAAAAATAACACGAATAATAATACTTATAAATTTCTCTGAAATCAATCATCCGCTAATTTGATTTGATGGGCCTGAAAAATTTATTCATATGAAAAAAGTCCGATCAAGATATCGACTTTCATGCACTTTACGATACTCTATTTCTCTCATATTTAACCTTTTCTTGCCCGAATTTAAGTATAGATTATTAGATGGATTTTATGCAGAAAACATGGTTACTTGTAACTTTCACAATCATGACACCAAATTTAATACCTTGGTTGTCCTTCATGTAAGGTTAAAAAAAATATTGGTATGGAGCTGTAAACCACTGGTGAATAAACTTTTTTTAATTTTTTTATTTTCATATTCTTTTGTCTTTTATAAAAATATTTTCTGAAAAAAATTTCCACTTAGTAATAATTTAATGCATTTTTTTTTTTTTTTTTTTGTAAAAATTAGTGTAAAAGATTTTACGAACAATTTTTGCACTTAGGTTTTTGATTTGATTTCGAAGACACAAAATTTAAAAAAAAAATGGCAGAAACAAGAAATTTCACAATTTCGGTAACCAGAAAACTTGAAGAATACTTAACACAACTGAATGCATATATTTATTCACCTTATGTATTGGCAACACCAGGCATAAAAGGGTTAAAAGCATGCAAAAACAAGATGTAAACTGGTTATGAAACCAACCATTGTTATACCGAGCCATCTGCAATTTGAATGTTTCGAACCAAATCATGAATCAAACAATTTTTGTTTTATTTCAGTTTAACCAAAACAAAGCGAAACCAAATTTGATTGAAAGAATGGTTTGGTATCAGCCAACATTTATTTCAATTATTACACTTTGCAGTACTGATTTTTATACATCATACACTCTGCGTGCTGGGGGTATTAACTTCGATCTAGTAGCAGTTGTTTAGTGCGTCCATTATTAGGCGTTGCAAGGTGAACACATAGTCGATCGAACTGTGTTCGTCTGTCTTTGTATGCAATAACTATATTTACTTTAGTTTTTTTTTTTTTTTTTTTAATAACTTACTACAGCTTCTTAAAAAGTGGTAGAAATTTTTAGAGAACTTAATTTGCGAATATCTCAAAAACGTTACAAAATACGGAAATCTGAATACATAATAAAGATCAATACCGAATGACTAGTAAAATTATAAAAGTTTCTCAAAATTTTAATAATTCAAAGAACGTTTCATTCAAATACTTAGCACCAAAAATTCGACTTGAAGTTTAAGAAAATTATTTCATTGTTTATAAAAATCTCACTGAATGAGTTAACACTTTTTTACTTTCTTTTTCTTGCTGAAAGGAAATTTAAACTTTTTTAGACACTCATTTCCTGAATTTTAGAGCATTGAATAGAATCAAAGTTCTTCTGGGTATTCAGCATATGTGTGAATTTATTAACTCTAATGACACACATTTTTATTTGATGTGATGTGACCACCAACCTGTCAACAAGAGCGACAACCTACGTGTGTAAATTTAAGTGTGGTTGATGTATTTTAAAGCACAGCATGAGTTAACAGAGTTGCTGCAAAAGTTAACCAAAACAATATGTGAAATATTTCAGTTTTCATTGATATTTCAAAGTTTTATGAGTTAACATCCACGTATATGAATGAATGAATTTGTTTGTAGTAATATAATTTTATCATTTATCTTTGAATTAGCTCATAATTTTTCCAGTACTTCTCAACAGAATAAAACTGATTAACTATTCGATTTATACAAATTGCATTTTCAAGGTATACCAATATTGAATTCCTTGTATGCATAAAGCTCAAAGTGGCTAAATTCGATTATGCCAATAGATGAAACCGATGAAATCGATGCCATTATTAACGATAACTTTCTAAATTTATTTTAACATATCTACATACATACCTACATCCATATATATGCCACAAACGGAGAACACTTGACATTTGCTGCTATGGAAATGTCAGGAATACAGTATGAAATATACCAACACACACACACACACACACACAAACACAAAAGCAAATACACAGACACATATATCTGCACATAAATATATGTAGATATTCCGCAAAACATTGAAAATGATATGTTGGTTATACAAAACACATACACATACATTCAAATATGCACATGCATATTTGTATATTTGTGTATGTGTGTTTGTGTGTTTGTATAAAATTCAATAAATGAGCACTCGAAACCATACGATTTCTGCTGCTGTTTGCTGTTGATTTTGAAATAGCAATTCAAAATCAATTCAATGCATACATTTTCAACATTATAAAAGATGAAAAATTAACGATTGAGCGAGCAAATGTTTTTGAAAGGCTTTTCAAGACTGACTCGATACGCTGTTCATAGTTTTTCCAATACACCACATGCGGTAATTTGCTGTGTATGGATAGCCAGGTCAACCAGCCTCAGCTAGTCACTTAGTCAGCGTGAAAATAAACACGCACACACACACTCACACATACACAGAGAAACCAGTAAAGCCAATATGCCTGCTTGCTTGGCTGGTAAGCGTGCCAACAACCGAGCTTGTTGAATATTTCGACAGCATAACATGTACATCAGCAGCAATGGCAGCTTCGGCTTTATCAACAGTAAAGTGGCTAACCAGGATAAAAATAAATAAATGACTATGGAAATTATTTATTTAAAATGGCTTTATATTTATTTCATTTTCTTTTTGCTGTTTGTTTAATTGACTTTAAATGTAGCTGACAATACATAAATGCGGTTTTTTATTTATTTTTTATTCAGTACCAATTATTATCAATTTTTTAAACTTGTTTTTTTTTTTTTTGAGTGATGAGTCGAAAGTTTCAAAGTTTCAGTCATCTGTTGATGTTGATGTTTAACATGAATTCCTCTTTATTATACAAATTTATAAATAAATAAATAAGTCAAAATAAACCAATATTATATTTTTGTTAATGCAAAACCTGTGAGTCTGGCACACACACTCTTGATATTACTTCTGAGCAATGTGTTATTTTCAGGTCTGAGATTTTCTGTAGTTTTTCTATAAAATCTTAGGCCACAATTTCAGAAGCTTACCATAGACATTAAGCAATTTTACTTCATGGACTCTGCCTATCCACTTATTTCTTTCTTATTTTACAATAGTTATATTCATTACAAAGTTATAACTTCGTTTCCAAGTTCTAATGATTTTTTAATTTTCGAAAGATTTTTTTTTTCGAAAGGGTCCAGTAAAATAATATTAAATCACTTTGATTCTAAGTCTCCAACCTCGAATCACTAGTCCTGCTTTATTGCTCTTATATCAGGAAAAAAGGCTTGAACTTCAAGGCATGAGATTTTGTCTTCGATAGTTTTCAATTATTTTTGTTATCTGTACCCTGCATAGTCCATCAAAACTCGTTTCCAGTTTAAAAGATTTCCAACCACTTATTTTCAACGATTTGTCACAAAGATTTGGCGTCTTTAAGAGTTCCATAAGTTTTTTTTACACAATTAAATCGGTAAATTTTTAATGGCATAACCTCAAACGAAATAATTTTAGTGTTGTTTGAAACTGATTAGCCTTAAGAATGTCGTCTTAATTTGTCATTATCCTGGTAATTATCCTGATAAAAATGTTTTCAAAAAGTGACAAAGCTCTAAACCGTTTACGAATTACGTAAAACCATGTGAAAAACTCTTTCGCTCTTTCGAAAATCAATAAACCAGCAGTTAAAGTTGCTGAAAAATCGAGGAAGAATAACCAACAAAACCGACATTTCACTGCTACTGGGAAAAAATGTACAAAAAAAAAAAAAACCGAACAACTACTTAGAAAAAAAAACTGAGTAAAAGTAGAGAAAACAATTGAAAAAAAAAATCTATATACAAGTTTCTAGTAATCACCGCCAAAATGTTCTCCCATAAAAAACTTGATGAAAAATTATGTGGAAGTGGAAAAATTTAGGTTCTAAAAGTTTATTTTTTAAAATCTCCAACAAAATTAAAGAGCAAACGTTCTTCTTTAGTTTCTCTCCAAGCACTTGAGAAATATATTGTATCCAAGCAAGTAGGATATTATCCGTGATATATTCTTTTGAGAACTTTATAACCCTATTATAATAGGGCCTGAGTTATTCCATCCAGTCCCGTTGGGATTGGATTACCTAATCTTGAGTTTTGGAATTAACTAAAATAACAAAAAAATTTTAACTTGTATTATTTTGTGCCTTAATTGTAAAAATTAGTTTCAAATAATAGCAATATTATTATGCACAAATTATATTGGGAGTATGAATGTATAAACTCGTAATTGTGACTAACTTCATATCTATCATACGCGCCATTTTTTTGACATTGACAGCTATTCTATCTCGAAGAGCGCCAAAAATACTATAAGAATTGATCTGTCAAATAATTTTCATAACTTTACAAAAGCGTTTTACTATAGCTGAAAATGTCGAATTTCGTGCCAACAAAACAACATTTGCGGGAAGTTTTAATTTGCTTCTTCCATTTAAAGAAAACCGCAACTGAAGAACATCGTTTACTCACTGAAGCTTATCCTGACTGTGCTATAGACGTTACAATGTGTCAGGTGTGGTATGCCCGTTTCAAAAGTGGTGATTTTGATGTTGAAGACAGGGAACGTTCCGGTGGCCCGAAAAAGTTCGAAGATGAAGAATTGAAAGCATTACTCGAAGAAGATTCATGTCAAATGCAACAATAACTTGCAGAATCTTTAGGAGTTGATCAATCAACCATTTCTAAACGATTAAAAGCATTGGGAATGATTCAAAAACATGGAAATTGGGTGCCGTACGAATTGAAGCCGAGAGACGTCGAACGACGATTTTTCACATGTGAACTGCTAATTAAACGACAGAAAAGAAAGGGTTTTCTGCATCGTATTGTGACTGGCGATGAAAAGTGGATACGTTACGATAACCCAAAGCGTAAAAAATCATGGGGACCACCCGGACATGCATCAACATCAACGGCAAAGCCGAACATCCATGAATCCAAGCTCATGCTGTGTATTTTATGGGATATGAAAGATGTTGGAACCGAATGAAACGATTACTGGCGACCGCTACCGACTACAATTGATGCGTTTGAGCCAAGCATTAAAGAATAAGAGGCCAGAATATGAGAATAGACACGACGAAGTTATTCTTCAGCACGAGAATGCTCGGCCGCATGTTGCAAAGCAAGTAAAAACATACTTGGAAACGTTAAAATGGGAAGTGCTACCCCACCCGCCGTATTCTCCAGACATTGCTCCTTCTGATTACCACTTGCTCCGATCGATGACACATGGCCTGGCTGAACAGCACTTCCGTTCTTTCGAAGAACTCAAAAAATGCGTCGATTCGTGGATAGCCTCAAAAGATGAGGAGTTGTTTCGATGCGGAATCCGTATGCTACCAGAAAGATGGGAAAAGGTTGTGGCTAACGATGGACAATACTTTAAAGAATAAATTTATAGCCACTTTTTCACAATAAATGTCCAAATTTCGAAAAAATATTGAAAATCACAAAAATTCAAAAAATCAAACCATTAAAGGAAAAACAAAAAAAAAAAAAAAATTAAAAAGGCTAAATTTGCAAAAGAGGCAATTTATTTCAGCATCTATTCATGCCATTAACAGAAAAGTTTTATGAAATTAGAACAAAATAAATAGGAAACAATAGAAAGAAAAAATCAATTAGTCCCCCGTACTAGTGGATGGTTGGGGCTGGTGTTTGTTTTCTCGGTTTCGGTCTTTTTTTTTCATTTTTCGGTCGTTTTTTTTCTCTCTTTTCGGTGATTTTTGCTTCAGCAGATTCTTTGTCACTCTTTTCGACGATTTTCTTTTAGCCATTTCAGCTCTCCCCCACATTCTAAACTTTTTTTTATATACACGAAATAAGCCAATTTTATAAAAATAAAATTTAGTAGGTAACATCGCGCTCCGGTTTGGTACACGACCTCATTTTTTACGTTTTTGATCATTGTCTTTCACGCAGTTGCAGTAAAAATTTAAATGGCACTTTTTTTAAGCACAGCACTTCAATATATTTTGTTTCTCACCAAAAATAGCCAAAGATTATTAATGAAAAAATCGAAAAAATATATATTTGAAAAGGAGTCGAAAACACCATGATAGATAAAATCATAGGTTTATAACGCTAAAATATGAAATAAATACTTTTAATTCAATTTTCTGTTGTTGCTTATATTGGGTTAATTCTTACAAAATTAACCCAAGATAAACCACAGCAGAGAGCCGACATCATGATCGGATTATTTTCTTATGATCAAGCAGAGGCGTTGAAGTGGGGGTTTAATGTTATTGTTAGTCATGTTATTTTCTTAAGAAATTCTTTTAGGGCAAATACATAAATATGAAAGAGAGCTGCTCATGTTGTTCTTGCATGAGTTGACTTTGTTTATTTGTTCGATCTTTTGTTTATTTATACATATCGCGCATTAGTTAGTGATGCAGAATTATTCATTATGTCACGCTTCATATTGTGTAAAAATTTCATATCAATACTTATCTTGTATACTCTGCGCGTGAGAACTATAAGATTTCTTCTTTTTTCTGCAAAGTGCGAGTCAATTGAAAACTTTAAACGCGTTTTCTACAAAATCGCGTTTTTTGAGTTATGGCAGTCTTTTAGTAAATGAGCGATAAAGGCACATACAAAAGTGAACTTAATCTGTTTCCGTCGAATCACTCTATGCGTTATATCAATTTCAACGTTACATCGATCTTGTGCTTTTACATCAGTGCTAGGAATCCCATAGGCACATTAGCATATTTTTTCTCTCGTGTTTTCACATGTATACGAAAATAGCGGTCATGCTTTCACACTGATACTAGCGATCGTTTATAGCAAAAGCACTCAGTAGATGTTAAATGCATTGAGAGAAGTTTTAATATAAATTGATTATTTACATCACTGAGAAAACTAATACTTTTCATCTCAATTTTTACAGTATACAGCATGCATAGAATTCTCTATCGTAACGTCCCAGCGGGAAAATTTAAAACGCTACCCAAAAAAGTTCTCTTGGAGCGCTAACTTTGTACTCTCTTTTATGCTAGTAAGGAAGCGATGCATAAAGGCTAGAGGAAGCACACAAACGAATCGAAAAAAATAGTAATAAATAATAATAATAATAAATAATTTACATATGGTTAATATGAAAGCGAATATAAGTTGACTTGTTATTGACACATTTTCATGGTTCACCGAACACCAATGTTTTCATAAAAGTATGTTATGTAAATATAATAAATAAAAATAATAAATGTATATTAGGGTGGCTCTTAGATAAAGGTAATTTTTCAAAAGTAAAAATGTTGCTACTCCCTTGCACAAATCAGGTTCCAATCAAGAAAAAACCAGTCTGTGCAAAAGTTCAGCTCCATCGGACAACTTCTAGGTGACCCTCAAACGCCTTGAAGTTGAAGCATAGTATACCCAACTATTAACTCAGCTCAAAAGCGGTATAGTCTTCCCTATCTTAACCATTTTCTTGTTTCCCTTAGAGAAATTTATTTGGACACACGCAGGAAATTGTATGAAAACCAATTCAACAATTCCTGAAACAACATGACAAATATTATATAATCTCCTACAACTTCTATAGGAGAAACGTATTTTTATTTACAAGAATGATATCTATAGAATTAGTTGTGAATTTCACAAGACTTTCAACGAAATTCACTTGGAATGCCGAAAGTAACTCAGCAACTCTCAAACACATGGTTGTAGAAAACAGGGAAAAGATGACATATTTTTTTGAAATTTTGCATTTTGTTTTCATAATAGCTGCTGCTCTTGCAATATTTCTGTGGTTAAAATCAAAAACAGCGTAACTGGAGTTCAGATCGAAAATATTTTATTACATAGCCGAAGACAATAGTAGTCAGTTAATTATATGTATAAACTTTTTACAATAAAAAAAAATTTATCACATATTTTTGAATATAAATAATAAACTGATGCGAATTTTTAAATAATTTTCAGAATTCTATATCCTTTTAAGAATGATCTTTAATTTGAAGATAAAGTCGTTTGAAACAATAGCTGCGTTTTATTCGCCACTTGCTTTTAGTTATGAAAAACTCGCAGCGATAATTGTAATTGAAAACAACATCAAAGTCGCAGAGATAACACGTATAATTATAGCACGCAAATATTCTTCCTCTACTCCAAACTTATAATCAGTCAAAAACGAAATTCGATTCTCAATGAAATTCCTTTTTTGTCGTGTCCTCTCTTGTATTCGTACTATAAGAGAGAATTTAGTAGCAGTTGCGTATTTTTTTCAATTCCATTTTTGTAACCTGGATCTTTCCATGTTGAAAGTTCTTTGTTGAAAAAATCAGTGCTGATAGAAAATTTCGCAAAGAAAATTTTTGTACCAGGAGTTCTAAAAGACGAAAACTCAATGTTTATAACGACGAAAAATGATCATTTTGTAGCCTGCTTCCAATATAACTTAAACTTTATTTGTCTTAATCGTTGTTGGAACATTTTCATCAAATAATGATAGAAACTCAGTTTGGGCAGCGAAGTACTTCAGGTGGGTGACAAATTTGTCTGCAGCACCTTTCTGATTTCTCGATCAATATCCTGATAATTTATCAATTGACGCATGAACAAAAACAAAATGATAAGGTACTTTAATTTCATCTGTTGACAGAAACCAGGCTCGAACATGCACCCGAGCAAGAAAAATACAAATTCCTTTGAACAGTTTTTCCCCTTATGAGATATCTAAAACTGGTCTTGAGAAAGGAATATCTTGAGCACATAAATCATTGTTATATCTAACTTTAGCTGATCATATAGGTGTTGTTGAAATTGATTTATCTGAAAAATGACTTTCCGGGCGACAATGTACAACTTCATGGTCAATGAGGGCCGCCTCACAGTTTTCGATTGAGCTCAAACTTTGCACAAATTGTTTCTTTATTGCGCTTTTGGAGCGCTATATTCAATATTGGCTGAGTATCTGTATACTATTTCAATCACCGCAAAAAAATAGGTTCTTCGCGGTGAGTATTCTCATTTCATCTGTAATCTACAAAAACAAAAAACCAAAGAGATAATTAAAATTGACTTTATAGTCTAGTCTATGTCGTTGGGGATTTTGAAAATATTTTAATTTGGACGAAATACCGAGCGTTTGAACTCAAAGTAGCTATTTTAAGCAAAAATTTGTTACTATTTCGTTGATAGTAAAAAACTAAGAAACTAAAAAGAAAAACCCTACGACAAGAACTAGATAATTATGTAAGTAATAACCACAAAAAATTTCAAACTAATTGGTTCAGTGGTTGTCTAGTTATTTTGGTCACCGAGCAAAATTTCCTTCATGTCTCTCTTTGGTTAATGCAAAGTTTTTTCAAGCTCTCATTTTTTCTTAGACCAAGAGGATCGTATTCTTTGTGTCTATAATACTAAGATGGCAAGCTATATCGAATGTTGTGATTATGACAAAATTAATAACATTTTCTGATTATCCATAACTGACGTGTTTTGAATCTTCAAATTTAGGAGGTGTGAATGAAACACAAAAAATTCATGAAATTTAAGTTTTTATTTTATTTATCTTGGTAGATCTTCGGATAATTAAATTAAGATTTAATGAAAATTTTTTTTTTTTATCCAAAACTCCTGAAATGATATAATTCGTATAGAAAAGCACAAAAAAAAAACAATTTTCAAAAACGATTTAATTATAAAAGAAGAAAGGTTTACAAATATACAAGAAACCTAGAGTGATCCGAAAAAAATGCTTACTGATTCATGATCGACGGCCACAAATACCCCAGAAAAACCGGGCCATTACTCTATACTATTTTAAAGTCTCAGCCGATCAAAATTAATCCTTTGAGGAATGATAACTGCAGAATGTGCCAACAGTTTAAGAAATCGATGCGAGTTGTCAATGTCCAATGTTGGCAAGCAGGAGAGTACTCATTTTCGGGCACCAATTCATTGGTGATGGCAAAATGTAGGAACTTCCTTTTAAGAAAATGCTTGTCCTGACACAAGAAGTAAGAAAGAGGTCGAAAAATTCCCAGTAGAATATGAATGGATCATAAATAAGCGACGAAGTATTTAGGACAAAAATTACATGGAAGCATGCACTTGAAAAATTAATTAAAAAGTGAAAAAGACTATGGTGCGAAATCAAGACTATCGCTAAAGACATTTTACTCATAAAAACTCTAATTATATTGTAAATATGTAATTTTTCCATTTTTTCAACTTAAAATGTCTCGACCTCCCATTTTAGGGGTTTTATAGATGGGGTGACAATTGTAAAGTGACGCAAGTTTAATACTCTGCAGCAAGCTTTGCCATTTACCGTTACTTTAATTTAAAAAGCAAATTCATTCATCATTGGCTTTGCTTTTAATTTCATTTGAATTTTTGTTATTACATTTTGAAATTTCCATAAAAATGGACAAGGAAAATATTCGTCGTGAAATTATGAAATTTCATTTGGCAAATTATAGTAGCCGTCAAATTGCAAAGGCTTTAAATTTGTCAAGTCGTACGGTAGACTGAGCTATTATTCGATATAATGAAACTGGGGGTTTTGGAGATAGAGACCGGGGAAAATTTTCAACAGTTGCCACTACTGGTTTAACAGAAAAAATTCGTAAACGAATCAAGCGAAATCCAAGGCGCTCAATGAGAAAAATCGCTAAGGAAGTGGGAGTAAACCGTGAAACAGTGCGAATCATTGCAAAATCAAAGCTTAATCGTAAACCGTACAAGCTCCGAAAAGCTCAAGATCTGACACAAAAAAAGAAAGATTTGCGACTGCAAAGATGCAAGGCGTTGCTACGCTCCTCCGTGTTAAAAAATGTTGAAAATATCTTGTTTACTGATGAAAAAATTTTCACGGTTGAACAACATTTCAATGCGCAAAATGACCGAATGTGGCTAACATCATCGTCGCAACAAAATAGGACTGTTGGCCGAGTTCAAAAGCCAGCTTCCGTTATGGTATGGGCTGGAGTTTCCGCTAATGCCAGAACCCCTCCAATATTCGTTGAAGAGGATATTAAAATTGACCGGGTTGTTTATCGGAGCATTTTAAATGAACATGTTCTTCCCTGGGCCCAAGATACATTTGGAAATGAAAACTGGACTTTCCAGCAAGATTCTGCACCTTCCCACACGGCAAAATTAACGCAAACATGGATAAAAGACAATTTTTCTGGATTCATAACATCTCAAGAATGGCCACCATACTCTCCAGACTTGAATCCAATGGACTACTCTATTTGGAGTATTTTAGAGAGTAAGGCTTATGCATCTCAACACCACAATCTGGAGTCGCTGACAAATTCATTAGAGAAAGCCTGGACTGAAATTGATCAGGAAGTCCTGCGGCGAACAGTCCTACGATTTCCGGATCGATTGAAGGCATGTGTGCAGGCTAAAGGAGGTTATATTGAATGAGGTGGGGTTCAAATGAATGCTTATATATTCAGCAATGTTAACACTTAATTGTACTTAATGGAAGCACGTCCTTTTGAAAATAACTGCTGAAATGTGTGCGTCACTTTACGATTGTCACCCTGTAAACCAATTATAGTTTGTGTACGTGCCTGTTGGCGGTAACACAGGCCTGATGGTGGTAACACAAGCCTACAAAATTGGACAAAACTCCAGGCATTTAGACTAGAGCATACTTCCCAAGGATTTTTGGTACACTGAATAATGAAGTGATAAAATGAAATATTGTCAGAAAAACTGGAAATTAATTTTTCTCAGATTTTAATGAAAATATGAAAATTAGTAAGTTTCTATAAGAAAACACGTTGTCCAAATTTTTAGTTTATAAAATTTTTTTTTACAACTTATCAACATTAACAATTTTAGGAAGTTTCTTTTTTCAATTTGATGTATTTGTGGATCTGCTCAACAAAATTTATAGTAATTTTCAGGACTACTTCTTTTTAATTGATAGTTTATAAAAACATTTTTTCAATCGCTAAATAACGGTAATATGTTTATTTGTTTATAACAATTAGCAAGTAAACATTGTTTTGGAACATGAAAAAATCTAAAAAAAAATTAGCATACTGTTTTAAAAAATATGTGCAAATTTTAAAATGTATCCATTTTTAGTTTAGAAGTTATGATTTTTTTAAATCAGCACTGCACAACGTTTTGCCGCACTTGGAGCAAACGCGCTATCGTTGGCAAAACAAAATTTTCGAACACATTTTCGATTATGCAAATTATACTAAGTATTATTATAAATAAATCGATTATCGTCAACTATAAACTCTCCGTATAGTTCAGAGAAACTATATTTCTAGATATAGGGTGTATTTTCAACCTCCACTGAGATACAGGGTGTTTAAGAAAAGTCCTTAGGAGAAATATTTGTCTCCAAATTATGTATTATTGCGTAGATCAATGAAATTAGGTTTGTTATATAGAAAATTAATAAACCTTTATTTTATTGTTACATTTGTATTTAATAACTTTTTTGAGTTGGAAGCAATTACTACTCATAATCCAAAATAAGCGGAAGAATAGTAGTAGTAGTTCATAAGCCGCATTGAATTTTTTTGGAGAAAAATTAATTGGCGGTGTAATATAATCCCGAATATAGCAAAAAAAAAAAAAAAAAAACTGCGTTGATTGAGAAATTCTTAGGTTGGATTTGGTTTCAGCGCACCAAAAACTTTTTCGGTCAGTATAATCTGATCTCAAGACAAATGTAATTATTTTTGGAACGTCTTATTTTCCATTCGATTTCTTCTTAATAACATAAATATTTATCAGTAATTTTTTTAAATTGTTTAATCGGAAGTTTAATGCTAAACATTTTATTCCCAATTTAAAACACATTAACTTTTGTCACACTCTTTTTGAAATTCGCGCCACTGTAAATAACCACATCCATTATGTGTGCACACAGCCACAAATCCGATTTAAAGGAAATCAAAAATGGATCAAAGTAATTTTTCAATTACTATTTACAAAACACAAAAAACTAAAAAGCAAAAAAAAAAAAAAAAAAAATATCATTTTAATCGCTGAAATATGTGCGTGTTTAAATTTTTTATATGCAATTGTAATTTTCAATAAATTTTTATTAAATAAAATAATATTAAATAATGCAAAAATTAAAACCAAAAAAGAAATCACATGTAACTACTGTCATTTTAATCAACAACAACACCAGCAAAAACAAAAAAAAAGGAAGCGAAATCAAAATATAGGAACTTATTTTGACAACAAAACCAAAAAACAACAACAACAATAGCAGTAAATGAAACAACAACACTCCGATGTAGTGGAATGAATAAAATATGCGGAAAAAATAAAAGTACAAAATAAAGTACAAAAAAAAAAAAAAATAATAAACAAATAAAATAAAATAAAAGCAACAACAACAAATTTAAATCACTGCAAAAATAAAATTACACAGAGAATAAAAAAAATACGACAACTACAACTATGGAATCAATGTTGGTCACTGGGACGTATGCGTAACATTCAATTCGTGGGGAAAATGTGATTTTTTTACATTTTAACACGGAAACAAAGGAATAAAAAAGTACAGAAATTCAAAAAAAAAAAAACACAAACACGTTAAATTTTTAATGTTAAAGCGAGCAAAAAAACACAACAACAGCAACTTAAGCGTATGGACTCTCACATGCAAAAATGTGGACGGCGTTGACGACTACGACGTCACATGGAAATCATGTATTGAAGTTGTGTAAAAGAACAAAAAGGAAAAAACGCAAACAGCAAAAATGCAAAAAAGCCGACTAAATGAAAGAAAAAACCATTAAAATGTGGAAAAGCAGAAAAGCAGAATAAAAAACGTGTAAAAAACGTTACCTACAATCTAAAAACAAAAAAGGAAAAAAACAACAAAAGTAGTTAAACCAAATTTAAAAAAAAAAAAACAACAAAGCTGCATTTGGCACCAAAAACAACAACGCCCGCTTGGTCCATAAAAAGATGAATGCACGTGACCGTGCTAAAGTTAAAGAGAAAATAACACACATAAAAACTGTAAAGTGCACAAAATCAGCACAAGTGTGAGAGTCAGTATAAACAAAGAGGTAGAGCTAGAGAATGCCTGTATGAAAGAAAGACAAAGAGAGAGAGAGAGAGAGAGAATAAATGGGCTGTTTTGCTCTTGTAGTTAAAGCATATTTATAATTTCATTTTTTGTTTTTGATGTTTTTTTGTTGGTAGTTTTTAACTTTCTTTTAGCATTGTAATGGATGCATGCAGAGAGAAAGTGAATAAATAAGCGAAAAATAAAAGCAGACGAAGAAGCGGCATTAAACTAGCAAAACAACAAAGTTTTTGTTTTTGTTTTTTTTTTTTGTATTAAGCAGGCATAACAACAGCAATAGCAAAAAAAAAAAAAAAATGTTGGCGGGCGCTAAAGTTAAAATGGTGAATATGCATTCATTTAAATCGAGGTCGCCTGGCGCGAAGTTATACGTGGAAGAAGGCGCGAAAAGTTGAAATTTCACAGAGCGCTTACAAAACAACAAACAGTAAACTGAATAAGAACAACAAGCGCCAACTACTACGACGGTTACAAAAAGGGAACAAAAAAAAAACAATAACAACGACAACAACAACATGACGCTGACGAAAACAACAACAAGGTGAAAGTTTGCGTTGAGTTTATAAACAATTGAATCTAAAGAAAAAAAAAAAGTGAAAAAAACTTATGAACATTCAAGTCCACTATTGCATCCGTTCTGCCGTTTGCTTGTTTCTTTGCACCCCTTTACGACCCTACGTCTATCTGTCCCGTCTGTCCATTTATCCGTCCATCCATGTCTGCCCGAACATCCTCTTGGGTCTCACAGCTTTAGTTGTTGGTTCAACGCGAAAGCGGAAGCTAAAGTTTTCTTTTTATGATTATTAACAGTGTGAAAATGAACGCTTCCTTTTCGCTTTTGTTGCATACTTTAAGGAAAGGTGAACAATACCCACAACAATGAGCAAAAGTTTTACAGGAAATAGCAACAGTAAACTGAAAACAAAAATATTACAACGAAATTTTTTTTGTTTTTGTTTTAATTTGTAAATTATATCAATGCAATGCAATGAGTTTTCACCTAATGAAGTGATAAATTTACAGTAAATGCATTTTAAATATTTATAACTAAGTAACATTTTGCATACTTTTAGGCGGCAGCCCACAAACAAAAAAATTTATTTTAATTTACACATTTATTTATATACTCGTAATTTGTTTATATAATATAAGTGTATAGATTTTCAGTGAAAATAGATTTGCATAAATTATTAAATTTAAATGCGACATGCCAGCGGGCGCAGCATCTACCAGTATGCCTGCCCAATCGCCTGCCTACCTGCCTCTGCAGCACAACTCTTGCTATCTGCTACTGTTGCCTCCTGTTGTAAATATATTTTGTTTTTTTTTTTTTTTTTTTTTTTGCATTTTTGTGATAAAAATGTTTTCACATATTTGTTTGTTTCGTTGTTGTTGTTCTTGTTGCTGCTACTGCGATTGCTGTTTTGTATTTTCGCCCAACAAACCATTAATTATTATCATTGATAACGCGTTCGCTTTTATATCTAATTTATGGCCACATTGATTATTTTCATTTGCAGGTTTAATTAAACTGTCCAAAAGTGTAATTATTTACACATTTTTAGCACGTTTTAATCACGTAGATATATGTAAATACTTTGAATTCAATATAATTTTATCATATTTGATTAGATTCCACTTTAAGCAAAAGTGGAATTTGACTTAAATGGTTTTTGCATTTACAGCGCGGTTCACGCAAAATTGGCACGCAGGAAAGTTGCTGTATCTTTTTAACCAGAACACTCAGAATAACAAATAATGCATTAAATGATAAGTTTAATATAGTGCTTTAATACTATAATATTAAAAGATTTAAATTTCTTTGTTGTGCAAAAAGTTCCGGGTATTCCTTTTAATGGACCTCATCAACCTTTGAGCATCCGCTCTGGATACTTTTGCGACTATTTGGTTCCATTTTAGTAACATTGAATTCACATTTTTGACAATACCTGCATTTTTCTTCAACTTATTATTTGTAATAGCCCAGTATGTCGATCGGTCGAAGCTGGGGGCAATTGGGTGGATTCATATATTTGGTCACTACATCTACTTTATTTGTCTGATACCAATCCACGGTTTTCTTAGAGTATTGGCAACTGGCTAAATCATGCCAAAACTTCACTGGCGAATGGTGGTGACGAACAAATGGCAATAGTCGTTTCGAAAGGCACTCTTTGATGTAAATATCAGACGTCATAGAAGAGGATGCCACAAATGCCTTTTATTTGAGACCACAGCTGCAAATAGCCTGCCACACCATTGCTTTCTTTGCAAATTTATCCATTTTTATGTACTTGAATTTTGAGGGTACATTACCACGATTCATTGCCATATAAAATTTTTGACCTGGAAGCTGTTCAAGATCAAATTTTACGTATGAGTCGTCATCCACAATAATGCATCCATTGAATTTGGTTAAAACATTATTATAAAGAAGACGAGCACGTTTTTTGGCCAGCAAATTCTGTTTGTTCTATTTGGATATTTTATAGCACGATAGCACTTTAGCCCAGCTTTTATGCGTATTCGTCTAGCAGTACTTTTGCTGGTATTGAATTTTTTGGCACGATCGCTATCCGATAGTCCGGGATTGCTTTTGATGGACCTCAAGATCTTTGCCTTTAATTTTAGGTTGGTGGTTCCCGTTTTGTTCACAACTTTTTTAGCTCTTTCAACACTAAGAGTTTCTTTATATCGTTTTATAACTCTACATACCGTTCTTTTGGAGATATTTAACACTTTCACAATCTTTGAACCAGACCACGACGGATTTTCAATAAATTTGTTCACAATCAATTTTCTATTTGCAGCTTCCATTGTGCACACAATCACCAACTTGCGATCAATTAATATGAAAAATTTATTAACTAACGGTAACGGTATTGTAAACAAATCCCAGTAAAAAATTTGTTGTTGTTATGTCTAGGGGCGACGTGGTGACCACAACAAAGCCAATTTTTCGTGAACCGCGCTTTATTATTTCAACGTTATTTAATGCTGCTGTTTTTATTGAATTAGTTGCAATAAATCTAAAAAAAACTACTGTCTCCCGAAAAGGGTTTCCTCGTATTTGCTTCGTTATGAGTTTCAATAAGTGTTTTTTTTTAAGATATTCTATTCCTGCTTCTGAGATGATATTAAGGTTTCTTCCGATTTTCAAAAGTGTGAAACAGTTGGAGCAAAACCATAAACAAAAAATCTTCTGCCTAAACTTTGCAAAGATTTAGAAAAATTACAAAAAAAGAAAACGAAAATTTGCGAAAAAATCTAAAAAATGTAAATACAAAAAAGAAATCAAGAAATAATGTTCTTCATAACAAATAATTTGAACAAATACCGAAACTATCAATCGGAAATTCCCTATCTTGCCCGAAAAACACACAATTCACAAAGAAAAGGAATAATACCGAAATTTATGAACAAATTGTTGAAGAAAGACTTGGTGAGAACGATTACAAAAAACGTGAGCATTGTAAAAGATTTATCGTGAAATGAAAAGTTAAATTTACTTCTTCACGTTTCATCCATTAAAATATTCCTCCGAAAAGATTTCACAAAAAAAAATCAAAGACATTTTTGAGAAAAAAATAGTTCATTGGATCCTGCTCCCGCTTTCTTTATGAAAGAAATTCCGCAGATGTCTATAGGAAACTTCGCAGAAAACTCCCAAAACAAAATTAATAAATAAAAATATGAAAAAAATCGAAATATTAATAATATATATGTGTAGAGAAGCGACTTTGTTATTATTGTCAATGGTAGGATTTACAGTGGTCCAGGTCAGTCAGCTTAAGCGACTAGACCTGTCCTCACAACTTTTATATAATAATTTCCAAAAAAAAATCTAGCAAATAGCCTGAAGAGCCAAAAATGTCTTCTTCAGTCTTAATTGCCGACTGTAATTTGAAGAGGGCGGAAAAAAAGAATAGCGAGTGCAAGATTTAATGACCTTTATTTCTTGACGTCTCGATTGGAATGAATCTTAGCACAATCGAGCATGATATTATATATGATTAAAAATTGAAGTTACACTTTGAGTATATATGTACATTACATTAGGTAAAATTGAGAGAACCAAAATAAATAAATAATTCCAAATATGTATTTAACTGTTCTTAGTACATTTCTTATGAGATTAATAAATTGAGAGTTTACACTGATGGCGAATAAAATAATACAATGCGTGAGTAAATGAATAAAAAAAATATAATATTTAATAGGGCTCGCTACATCCTCCCCCTCTGGTGCAGATGATCGTCCCGATGATGCGCCAGTATTTAGTATTGTTTCATCTCTTTCTAGGCCTTAGAGTCATCTTAAGTGTATTTTTTTTTCCTTCTTTGGTGGATTGTTGTTGTTCATCGTTGCGCGATATAGACGTCGGATTGTTGTTTTGCTGTTGCTGCAATTTGTTGTTTTGCTGTTGCAGCAGCTTGTTGTTTTGTTGTTGTAGTGATTCGTTAATTTTTTGCCAACATAGACTTATTTATTGGGTGCTTTGTGGGGCGTCCTCGTTGTCTTATTGGGTAAATTGGTGAACCACTTGACCCTTCATATGGTGTTAAAGCTGACGAATGGTGTACAGCTAATGGCGTTTCTGGATCATCTGCCGATGCAATTGTGTAGCATGATGTACCCTTCTTTGCTAAAATGATATATGGGCCATCTCGACGAGGCACAAATTTTGAAGTCACGCCTAGCTTGGCTTTGCTTAGTATGTGTGTGTCAACTAGGACTTTATCTCCAATTTTAAAAGAGATTTGTTGTCTTCTTTTCAAATCGGCAAATCTTTTATTTTTGTCTTGCATTTTTTCTTCCGTTTCTTTAGCTGACTTGAGGGTGTCTGAAAGTTTTATAAGATGTGGAGTTATTTGAGGCAAAAAGTTTTCGGCTTGGACTATGGTTTTCAGATCGTAATGTGCTTCTAGAGGGCTTCTCAGCTCTCTACCAAAAGTTAAATATGCTGCTGTGTAGCCTGTGCTTTCACATTTTGCTGTATTCATCGCACCTTATTGCTGGAAGTTGTTGATTCCATGTAGTATGTTCTTTACCGACACAAATTGACAACTGTGTTTTTAGGTCTCTATTTTTTCGTTCCACTGGATTTGCTTCAGGGTGGAAAACTGGTGTAAATGATTGCTGTATGCCCAAACAGTATGTGAGTTTTTGCATAATTGCAGAAATGAATTGGCATCCATTGTCGGTATGAATGCGTCTTGGGACACCGTATCTAAGCACGATTTCATTCAAAATTATTATAGCACAGTTTTCGGCTGTTCCATCTTTCATTGCAAATAGTTCGACCCAGCGACTGCACATATCTTCAATTACCAAGATCCATTGATGCCTATCTTTTGTTGGAGGTAGTGGACCAAACAGGTCAATGGCAATGATTTCAAAACGCTTGTTGCTTGTTACCGTTTGTAAAAGCCCAGCTGGTTTTAAGTTCGATGGCTTATATTTTTTACACTCGACGCATGATTTTACATAGTCTGTTATTTGTGCTCGCATACCAGGCCAATAATAATGTGGCTTAATACGACTTATGGTGCGATCGATACCATAATGACCAGCTATAGCTTCATTATGAAATTTAAATAAAATTACGTTTCGTAAACTCATTGGTACCACTAACTGTCCATTCTCTGAATCTTCTTCTGGGCAATAACGATATAAAACTCCATCATTCATTATATATCCACGGTTTAGGTATCTAGGTACATTTTCGTCCTCTGCTTCAAATGCTTGAATGATTTTCATTATTTCTTCATCTTCCATCTGCGCACTTCTGAATTCTTCGGCGCCTATTCTTGGAAAATCGATTTCCACTGCCTGGCATTCGCAAATTATTTCATTGTGGTTTTCTAGTGGGCATGGTGGACGCGATAATGTGTCTGCTACAACGTTTTGCTTTCCAGGTGTGTAACCAAATTTTATATTATATGTCTGTAATTCCAGCGACCACCTGGCTAGGCGACCCGTTGGTGATTTCAAGGTAAATAGCCATTTTAAAGGTTGGTGGTCTGTAAGTATTGTGATCTCAGAGCCTTCGATGTATCCACGAAATTTCCGAACTGCCCATACTACAGCAAGCGCTTCTCGCTCTGTTGTTGAGTAGTTTTTCTCGGCTGCAAGTAGAAGTCGGCTGGCATATTCAATCGGGTGTTCATCATTCTTCTCCCCCTGCAATAAAACAGCCCCCAGAGCATAATTGCTTGCATCAGTTTTTAGAAAAAAATCTTTGCTTTCGTCCACTTGTTGTAAAATAGGTGGTGAAGATAATAATGCCTTTAATTTATTAAATGAATCTTGCTGTTCTGGTGACCATTTCCATACAGCACTTTTTTTTGTTAGGCCGGATAATGGTTTTGCAATTTCAGCAAAATTTGGTATGAATCGTCTGTACCATGAGCAAGTTTGCAAGAACGAAATAAGTTGCTTTAAATTTTTGGGATTATGGCGATTCAAAATAGCTTGGGTTTTTTCGGCATCAACTTTTAAGCCATCAACTGTGAGTATATGACCCAAGTATTTAACTTCTGATCGACAAAAGTGGCATTTTTCTCTATTCAGGTGAAAACCAAAAACTTTAAGTCGATTAAAAGTTTGTCGCAAATCATGCATATGCGAGTCAAAATCTTTGGAGCATATAATTATATCATCTAGATATGCTAATATCAGTATTTGTGGAAGACCATCCCGAAATTTGTTTATTAAACGCTGAAACGTTGCTGGAGCGTTCTTTAGCCCGAAAGGCATTCTATTAAAGACATATATACCGAAAGGTGTAGTAAAAGCAGTTTTACTCTTATCTTTATCAGACATTTTTATTTGCCAATATCCGGCTTTAAGATCGATTGTAGTCATAAATGGAGTAGCTTTGGCAGCATGAAGTAGATCATCTATTCGTGGGAGTGGATACGTGTCTGTTGTCGTTATTGCGTTCAAGCGACGATAATCAACGCAAAATCGTATACTTCCATTCGTTTTTGGAATAAGTACCACTGGAAATGACCACGGAGACTCCGCTTCTTCTATAATACCCTGTGACAACATATTGCTTAATTCTATTTTAAGTTTTTCTCTCATTACAGGTGACATTCTGTATGGTTGTGATGAAATTGGTTCATGACTTTCCGTATTTATGACATGCTCTACATGTGGAATTGGTCGCGTAATGTCTTCGAAAATCTGTTTTTCTTTAATGAGAAATTTTTCTAATTCGCCTCTTTGGCTTTGATTTAAATGAATACCTTCATCGACTCGCAAATTTATTTCAACTGACAATAGTTCAATAGATTGGCTGACATTTTTTCCAGCTTTATCATATATTTTAATTTTTTTTAATGGTGGAAATAGGTCTGATTCTTTAGGAGTTTGATAACCAGAAGGAAGGCAATTTTCAAAAATTTTGTTGATGTGCTTTGGTGAATAAGCATTATCAAATCCTTCTTCATTCTCAGAGCCATATTCACACCTACTGCTAGTATTCGACTTTTCAAACGCTGACATGAACTCCCCTAGTGCTGTCTGAGACTTTATATTGTGGTGTTGCTCCTCAATAACTGCTGTCGTTACAGCGACCGAGTTGACCAAATGAGCCTGTTGCATTTTAAACTCAAAAATGGTATTAGGGTCATCTTTAAAATGCCACGTTCGTTGTGCGAGATCCATGACTATACCAGCTTGCTCTAAGAAGTCAATGCCTAGTAGTGTTCTATTGTTTTTAGCGTTTGATAAGGAAATGAATCGTATGCGCTTGAATCGTTTTCCGATTAAAATGTCTAAAATTGCTGAGTAAACCATCTCTTTTCGAGCAATACCATCTGCTAAGATTATTTCCGCAAAAACCTTTTGAAATTCAATCCCTTTTTGTTTCAATTTATTAAATAGTTGATTGCTAGCTACGCTAGTTCGAGCAGCTGTATCGAAATACGCTTCGCCATTCAAGCCATTTATGTTTATGTTCACTGTAGGAACATTTCTGCCAACAATGGTAGTATTTATTATATTAAAGTCCAGTTTTTCAGGACTATTTATGGGGTTCTTAGCATTACAATTTGGGCAATTTGACCTATAATACCCTGATGCACCACAACCATAGCAATTAACCTTTACCTCCTGAACTTTCGACTTATTTTTCATTTCAGCCTCAATCTTTTTGAAACAATTTTCTGCAATATGGTTTTTCTTTCTACAGTAAGTACAACGAGTTGTCTGCTTTTCAGTGACATTACTGGGTTTATAATTATTATTTTCATTTATCATCATTTCTACTTCTCTAGCTTTTTCGAGCAAATCTTGAAAAGTTTGAATACTATCTCGAGCTACTTTTTCACGTATTTTAAGCAATAATTGGGAGAAAATTATGTTTAGCATGGTACCTTCGCTTAACCTTTCGCTTAGTTGTGCAAAGAGGCGTCTTTTGTTGCAAACGAATGAGTCCGTTGACTCAAATATTTTTTGTTTTTCTTGGCTAATTTCTGCAAATATACGCCAATCAGGTTTTGGAGGAGAGAATGCTTTTCTTAAAAGCTCAATTGCATCGCTAAAAGATTTGGCCTCGTACTTAACACCTTGCCACCACGAAGAAGCATACCCTTCGAGCAAAAGTGGCAGACTTGTAAGCGCATGATCATCTGATACATTTTCAGCATCTTTATAAACTAAAATGGTTGCGATAAAATCGTCAACTTTTGCTGTATTTTGACCACCATTAAAACGAGCACTGCATTTGCTAAATGTGGGTCTACTTTCTTTGCTTATACGAAGACCACCTATCAACTCTCTGAATTGACTCTCGGAAAGATTTACGTTGAGTGAGCCATTGCCTTGGTTTGCATTTGAGGCTTGACCATCATTTGTCGCTACAGCGCTTGGCCCAGCACCAGTAGGGGTATTGCGTGGACTCCTACGCATGTTTCACAAAAATGTAAAATCAGAAGGAAAAAATTGTGTAATGTTCTTAGTCGAAATGAATGTGGATAGCCACTATAACGGTATGCAACAGTATGCACTACAACAATGCAGCGATGGGCAAACAACAACAACAGCGTCACTCCGAAAAACCGTAATTCACCGAAACAACAACACGATGATTGTGCACTGCTAAAACAACAACAGATGTATGATGCAGCGTTCAAAGAGTGGTGATGCTTTCAATGATTTCAGCTTCAATTTCAAGCTTCCTCGGTAGATATTGTGGATTTTTATGTTGGGCGCCAATTGTAGAGAAGCGACTTTGTTATTATTGTCAATGGTAGGATTTACAGTGGTCCAGGTCAGTCAGCTTAAGCGACTAGACCTGTCCTCACAACTTTTATATAATAATTTCCAAAAAAAAATCTAGCAAATAGCCTGAAGAGCCAAAAATGTCTTCTTCAGTCTTAATTGCCGACTGTAATTTGAAGAGGGCGGAAAAAAAGAATAGCGAGTGCAAGATTTAATGACCTTTATTTCTTGACGTCTCGATTGGAATGAATCTTAGCACAATCGAGCATGATATTATATATGATTAAAAATTGAAGTTACACTTTGAGTATATATGTACATTACATTAGGTAAAATTGAGAGAACCAAAATAAATAAATAATTCCAAATATGTATTTAACTGTTCTTAGTACATTTCTTATGAGATTAATAAATTGAGAGTTTACACTGATGGCGAATAAAATAATACAATGCGTGAGTAAATGAATAAAAAAAATATAATATTTAATAGGGCTCGCTACATATGTAAATAAAAAATCTGGCGAAAATTTTTTAAAAACCAATCGAATAAAATCAAGGACCTCTTTCTTCCTTTTGAATAAATGTAGAAAACAAATGTAGAAATGTAGAAAAACTTGAGTAGAAAATCTGTGAGCAAGTAAAGAAAATAACAATTACAAAAAACTTGGACACAGTATTATGAAATATAAGTTAGAAACTCAAGAACAAATTACTCTTCTTCATTCGCTCTGACAAAAAATTCTATAGAAAATATTTTGTGGAAAAAGTCTACAAGAGTAAAGTCTAAAGCTGATGGGAAATCAGGGACAAACTACTCCTTTTCTTTGAGTAAAAACTCTGAAGAAAACATTTTGGAAAACTTAGAAGAAAATTCTCAAAAAAAAAAAAAAAATTATGGAAACAAGCAAAGCGAGTAAAAAAAAAAAAATAAAAAAAATATTGTCGAGTTACTTTCCCCTCAAAAAGAATTATTGGGGAAGCAGTTGAAGACATGATTTAAAAAAAAAGTTATTTTTCTGGCATCATTGTTCATTCAAAACCTAAAAATGATATTTTTCTGGCATCATTGTTCATTCAAAGCCTAATAATTTTAATAATTATTTAATTAGCAATGTGAACTGCCAAATTTGGAAGAAATTCGCAAAAATTGTTTCCAAATTAAAAATATTAAAAAAGAAGAAGAAGGGTTGCTTCAAAGTATATAAAAAATTTTTCAATAAAAAATGTTTTCATACGATAAACAGACACGGTTCATATTAGATGTCAGAAAATCTGACCAATATGCAATACAAATGTCAAAGAAGAATGGCAAAAAGTACATTGAACTGTAGTTCCTTTCAATAATACTATTCAGTGAAAATTACTGTCTTTGAAATTCTCATTTACTTCACAGTATTTTCACTTATATGTATTGTTGAAATTAGGGAATTATCACAAAGATCACTGATGAGGAACCGTAGCTGGTTCCGAAACAATCGTCTGATCTGCTAGTTCTATGAACTTTTTGATATTTTTCTGGCATCATTATTCATTCAAAACCTAATAATTTTAATAATTATTTAATTGGCAATGTGAACTGCCACATTTGTAAGAAATTTGCCAAAATTTTTTCCAAATTATAAATATGAAAATCACTTCAAACTTAAAACATTGCTGAAAAATCGTTACTCCCGCCGAGAAAAACCAAAATAAACGAGAATTGATTGACTTCAAATCGTGTGTGATAACATTAGAATCTCAGAGATATTACGGGCAAGAAAAGAAAACTTGTTATTTTTAAATCATCGCCGTAGAATTGCTATAAAATCCCTTTCCTCCCAATAAAATTAATGAAGTCTTTTATAGAAATCAGTTTTGAAAAGAAAAGGCGAGACTGTAAACGAAACATCCAAGAATCACTTGCTGTCGTAGTGCGGGCACTATTTTTGAAGGCAAATGACAATGTATCTCGCAAGTTTGAGACGGAAATGTCTATTAGTATTAGGTCAGAGAGACCTGCAGGCCCCAACGGTGAGAAAGGTAAAAATTCAGTGGATTGGTATGCTAAAATCGGCTGAGGAGGACTAAAACCTTGCTTATACATATTTTAGGTTCAAATCGTTTAAGACTCGCGAAATCGTAGTAAAGTTTGAGTGACGAGATGGTGGATGATGAACCCATAACAGGTCAACCATAGTGCTCTCAATACAGTTGTAGATTTCCAGCACTAAACTATTAGGTATCGGTCTCATAGTCTCTTGAATAAACTAATTATCAACGAAATATATTCCAAAGTTTTAACCTTGAATGTGATTAGAGCGAGGTATTTGTTCATCCTATCGTGGTGAGGCTGAGAAGGACATCAGACAACCTAGAGAGACGTTTGGTATGTTGAATGACGCACAGTGTAACGAGGCGGCCAAAAATAAGAAAAGGTCATTTCGAAGATTTTTAAAAATTTTAATGATATGTAAAAGATAATATTTTAAACAAAAAATAACTAAATTTTCTTTCCTATAAATAAACCTATGGGTTCAGGCACAAGGCAACCACAAAGCCGAACTTTTATGAAAACGTTTACTATGCGTGGAAAAGGTCATATCTTTTATTACTAATTTAATTGCCTTATTTCACTTATTAACAACATAAAATCTGCACAATGTGGTAAGACAATTTTTTTGGCTCTTTGTTTGACCATGTGATTTTTACCGTTATTTGAAAAAAGGTATTTTTTTACATTAAAACAGAGTGATTTCGATGAAAAGATTTAAAAAAATATATATGCATTTTCAATTTTAACACATAATAACCCCACAAGTATGCTTTAACTAATTCAAGAAAGATTATCTGCGGAGAGCTGCACTTTTTAAAGTTTTTTACATTTTTCCCTGAAACCAATAATAAAAATTAAACCAATAATATGCCAATAACAGTCCACAAGGTCCTTGTTCATGGCACGTTCATAGTCAAGCATTTCAGGTTTTTCAGCATCAGGTTTTTGATATAACGGTACATGAAATCATAAAAATGGCTTTATTAAGACTGTACTACGACATAATTAATTTATGTTTTATCGTTTTTGGTATCTATAGAAAAATGGTTTAGAATTTTGGGAGTTTTTTTTAGTGGCATGTGGCAGCTTTATTATATTGAAGGATAGGAAAACTGATTTATAAATTAAAATGTTCAGTTTCATTCTTATGGAGCTTCTTTTTCTGACATTTTAGCAATTTTCTTAAGTAGGCGTGGCAGCACACCAATTTTTTTCTTCATTGCAGAAGGAAGTTCTTATACATCTACACACCAAATTCCGTCATAATGCAATAGATATTTAAAAAATTATTGCAATTTAATTGTTTGATTTATATGGGAGGTGGGCGTGGTAGTAGTCCCATCGGTACCATTTTTGGCATACAACTTTACTTTAATTTTATAATCTTGACTATCAAATATTATTAATATTAAACAACGCTTACTATCTTTGGCCGCGGTTTATATGGGATCGTTACACTGTGTGACGTCTGGCGTAACAACAACTTGATCACTAGCTTGAAAGTTTGGATAGTTGAGACAAATGTTTTATTGAAGGGTAAATACAAGATGTCTAACATATTTTTTTTTTTTTTTTTTGAAAATAATACTCTCCCTATTTTTAGTTTTATAAAATGTTTCCTAACTTTTGCTCCGAAGCTATCTTTGAAATATATTTTATATCCAAATAGATTTCTTAAATTTCAATAGGTTCCTTAGACAAAAGAACTAAAATTACAAAATTTCAACAAAATCGGTCGGCCCATAGATGGCTCTCCAGTAAAATATAAAATTTCCTCCCATTTTTTTAACCTTTGTCCGGAGTACATTTTGGAATATATTTTAGATCAAAATAAAGGTGAAAAATTAGTTTTCATGGCCAAAAACTCTAGTCTGCTAAATTTCAACACAATCGGCCGGTTCATAGATGGCGCTGCAGTACAATAAAGATTTTAATACTCCTTAATTTTTCTAAGCTTTACTCTGGAGCCCTCTTTAGAATAGTTTTAAAATCAAAGTTGACTACAAAAATAGATTTCTTGGCACAGAAAACTCTGGTATACGAAATTTCAATAAAATTGGTAGGTTTATAGATGGCAAGCAAAAATTACAACAACAAATGCATAGATATTACCACCTGATTTTGTTCCAATTTTATGTACTGGCGTTTTTCGGGCAGAACAACTCATTTCTGGCATCTATTTTGATTTAAAAAATATTCGAAAGAAGGTTAGAAAAATGGTGGGGGGAAGGGGGAAGGTTAGAAAAATGGGAGAACATTTTAAATTTATTTTCATCTCCCGTACTATCTATGGAGCGACCGTTTGTGCTGAAATTTTGAATCTAAATACATATGTATTGATCTAAAATATATTCCAAAGGGATATCAAAAATTACTAGGGCAAAATGGAATTTTTCCTTGTACACCCGATTGTATTGAAATTTTGTGCACCAGAGTTTTTTTTGACCAAGATCCATAAAATATTTCAAAGGGGAATTAGTAAAATTATTATAAAAATTCGGAGGGTACGTTACAAAAAAAATAAAGTTAAAAATCTTGTATTTACCCCCTCTTCTTAAAAAATGTTGCCATGCTGGGGTCTGCAAAATCTACAAAAAGATGACGGCAGCATCTGAAAGCATCGCAAACCGCCACGATTTAGATTCACTGGCAGGCAGTGTAGAAAAAGAGACTAATCAACTTGAGAAGAACAGGAAGGGCCTAAAATACACCATCGAACTTAGTATAGGGTAATTCTGGGAGAGATAGAACCTCGTTTTTAAATCATCACGAATTTAAAAGGACTTGTAAAAATATTTCGTGTAATGTACCAAACTTTAGTTCAAATCGTTGTCTATAAGTAAGCAGAACTATTTTGGTGTTTTTTTTTTGTTTGTCGAAGTAATCGAAATAAAACGAAAGTTCACGATTCGGGGAGACATGAAATCTTGCTGGTGAGATGGAACGCCTTTTCTTCCTCTTAAATCGATACGTTACACTCCATACAAGAATTGTGTTATCTTCTTCTCTTACCTCATCTTTTTTTCCTGGAAAATTAAGGCGGAATTTTGTTAATTTTCTAAAAAAATTAAAAATAATTTTCATGAAGCCAACTTTTTAAATGTTAAAAAATTAAAAAAGAAAAATTTGGTCCATATAAAACTTGATTGTTTAACCAGCCATTATTTTATTCAGTGTAATATCGAAGAAACCAATTAATTTGTAGGACCTCGACTATTCCATCTCACCCAGAAAAAAAGGCTCTATCTCTCCCATTTGTAAGGGGAAAATGAAATATTCAACAAAAGTCAAAAATTCATTCTCACATAATCTACAATTTGCACTTCCCTTTCAAAAGGTACTCAGGCATCAAGGTAAGCACTTAAGATGTACTCCAAAGCAATTAAATGATGAGTTTGAGACATACCCAGAAATTTTTTGTTTACCTTCACAGAAACTTTGATCAACGGAAAAATTAAAAAAATAAGTATTTTAGGTATAGGTTAGGTTGGAGTGGCTGTCGAGATACACACTTAGGCCTGAACGGCCCATTGTAATACCACATAGTTGGACCAACAGTTTAACGCCGATTCCGAAAGGCGGTGTGGCAATTTTTTATCGGCTTGGTGGTTTTGCCATTACCAACCAAGGTGTGTACTTGTACATTATCTTATAATTCTCAAACACTTCGTATTGATAGTGAATATAAGAAAGTTATGAAAATTAACCACCAGACGAAGACGGGAATTGAACCCGAACCTCCTAGATGAAAGTCTAGTGCACTACCCATTAGACTATCGAGGTCGTCAATTATTAGGTACATTTTCAGACCAATTTACTAAAAAAAAAAACCAATTAAAGAACTATAGGATATGAAAACTAACAAAATGCTCCTTCCCGGAAAAGGATGTTTGCTGAAAAAACCAAGGAAACTTTAATAAAAGTAATCGTACAACAAAAATACAAGAGCAAATTGATGAAAAGTAAACGAAAATAGTTGCACCTAAAATCTTAGAAAAATCCCAAAATGAAATCATGCTCGCTTGAATTAGGAGCTCTTTCTCAGGAAACGTTCTTCTTTTTTATTTCCATTTATAACTTGCATGGATATCCATGTTAGTTAATAGTAAATTTTCAATAATAAATATTAGCATAAATTATTTTTAATATCGTTATATTCTAGGTGATATCAAGAGTATTATAATGAAAGATAACAATTCACTGTAAAAGGAAAAACTTAAGTAATACATACATTTATACTTTGTATTTTGTACTTAAACTAGAGAACACTTCACTTACTTAGCTTTATCGCGCTACACTCAGTTGAGTTGAGTCAGAAATACTCAGTTTGAGCTTCATGTACTCCTAGCTTTCTTTTTATACATAGGTACACAAATGGAATAAGTCATTTAAAACTTTTTTTTTTATATAGTTTAATGCAACACTTTATTTCTTTATGCACAATGAAGCAGCAGTAGCTGCTGAGGCTGCAAGCCAAAAAACGAAAAAAAAATAGAAGGAAGAAAAGAAATAAAACATTGTGGCACAAATAACTTAAGAAGAAAAGTCAGCGAAAACTGCAACTTAAAGTAGAAAATTTAGTACTTCAAAATATTTTTATGTGGTCGCATTCTTTTCAGCATATACATGCACACTGCGCTACATGAACAAATCTCCATTCTTCCTGCCCCAACTACCCCAGTTCTCTGCAACGTCACTGTACTGAATTTTGCAGCAAATGCGGCAGCGGTTATGCGAGTGCAGCAAAAACAAAATGAAGGTGTTTTATCGCGAGCAAGCAACGCTGAACTTGCTTCCAGCATAAGGGTGCCTAGCTGCTCTCATACCTTTTGCTTACGCTGCAGTAAGCTTTAACATCAAGTGGTAGATTGCTCGCGGACTATCTGGCTGCCTGGGTGTTTGACTCGCTGGCTAACTGCCGTAAAATAAAATCAAATTGTATGTGTGTGTGTGTGTGTGTGTGGTTGCAAAACAAGCCAAATAATTTACGATGGCCAGCTCTAGCAGAAATATTTAAATGATTTGCACACATAAATTAGTGTTTGCACAGCGTATTTTTTTCTACAATATTTTGCAGTTTTTTTTTTTTGATATTTTTGCAATTTTTATTCATTGCAATTTGTTTTACCATTTTTTGTTTGCTTAAAAAATTATTACTACGCTTTTTTGTTGTTGTTATTGTTGCTTTTTGTGTGTGTTTTGTTTAACTTTTGCATAAAAGAAATTATGAAATTTTTATGCCACAAGCGAAACATAAGCAAAAAGAAGTTTACATAAAGTTAACAAGAAAACAAAGAAAAAAAGAGGATTTTGCATACACCTGCAATTGAATTTAAATTATTCATTTGCGCTTGCAAAAAAAGTGAGTAGCAATAAAAAAGAAACTGCATACGCCCACATGCTCGCCATATACATATATTTATACACAAACACATGCATACATATACGCATTTGCACATTCAACGCATTCACAATTGCATATCTCAAATACACACACACTCGCATGCTGGTATAAATGTACATTACATACATAGTATCTGCTACCAATCTACAAACCACATGCGCGCACGCTGCACATTTTCATGACGTAGCATACTTTTAGGGGGCTTACCACGTTAAATAAAATTAAATTTTGATTGTTGACTTTGCGTTTACTATGTAAATATTCTCTTTCTATTTGGTTTCTTGTCACTTTTTCATAATACACACACACATGCACACATATATTAATTTCTATTTTATTTTTTTTTCACTTTTGAATTTCGGTTTTTTCTATTTTTCTCGCGGGTTGCACAAATTGGCTCTAAATGTAGCGTGTGATGCTGTGCGACCACAGGACATTTTTGCATGCGATAGTGTTTTGTTTTTTGCCTATTTTGAATATGAGTATGTGTGATTTTTTCAGCAATAACTTTAAATTTCCACTGCCACACATATATAAATACTATTTGTTAACACGCAGTGTCTACAAAAAGTACTAAGTAAAATTGTAGTTAATGATAACGAAAGTTTACAAAAAAATCGAATATAAAATTTGGCGATAATAAAATTTTTGTAACAAGAATAAATATATCGTGGGACAACAGCGAAACTTTTTAGAATATGAGTGCGAAATTGGTTTTTTTTTTTAAACTTTATATTTTTTAAAATTTTTTAAAAATTTCACCAGTAAACAAAACATTTAATTACATTGAGTTTTTGTTAGTTTGTTTGCAAAAATATTTTTAGAAAATTTATAGTGTCCATAATTTTTCTATGGCAACTGTCTCGGTTTTCACAAGCCAATTTTTAATAGTTATAATTGTAAATTGCCTTATAATATTCTTACCGTTTTTCACTGTTTTTCTTTGACTCAATTCCCCAACTGACAATCAAACCCGTGAAACTAGTACTTCAATCAAGCACTTATGCACTAAAAACACATGAACCTTTAAACGGATATTTATTTTCGCAATTAATCCCTGTCTGCAAATCATGCTTGAGGTAGCTGGGACTCCAGTCATGCAGTTATTTACGAGGTCTACTTTCTAAAACTTCTTCTTCTAAACCTTGTTGTTTTTAAAAAGCTGATTAGGTTAGGCATTTGCACAGACAGTTTTGTAGTTCATCATTTGTGTAAAAAATTACATTGATTTGAAGAAATACGCTACGTGATTCTTTTTTATTATAAAAAACATTCCCCAAAGTTTGTGCGATTTACGGTGAGGATGTCTTAATAAAACATACCGTCCAACTTTGGTTTGCTCGATTCCACTCTGGAAATTTCTATGTCAAAAATGTACCTCGCTCTGGCCGGCCAGTTACTGGAAAAGCCGATGAAATTTTGTAGCTGGTGGAAGACGACCGGCACACAAGCTGTCAGAAGATAGTGGAGGTATTAAAAATAAACCACATGACAGTTTAGAATCATTTAAAGAAGGCTGGCTACTCAAAGAAGCTCGATGTTTTGGTGTCACATGAATCAACACATAGATATTTGATTCACCGAATTACCATCAGTGAAACGCTGCTGGAACGCAACGAAATCGAACCGTTTTTGAAACAAATTATTATGGACGATGAAAAATGAATTAAATACGAGAATATCAAATGAAAAAAATCATGGTCAAAGGCCGATGATCCTCCACAAACGACTTCAAAGCCTGGATTGACGGCAAACAAGGCTATGTTAAGTATTTGGTGTGATTGGAAGGGAATTGTCTATTATGAACTGCTACAACCTAGCCAAACAATCAATTCTGATCTATAAGATTAGATTAGATCCACACACATTTTTGCTGACCCGCCAAAAATTGACTGCGCTTGGCTGGGAAGTTTTGATGCACCCATCGTATAGCCCGGACATTGCACCGTCTGGCTACCATTTGTTTCGATCTCAACAAAACTCTCTTGATGGAAAAAAATCCGTTTATATTTCGTTTCAACGGATCTGTTTTATAATCCGTTCCGAAGGATCCATTTTTATTCCGTCGACTTGGAAAATTTACCGCTCCGCCTTTTCTCAGTTTATACTCCGTTTCGACAGATCAGTTTTTATTCTAATAATTTGTGTATTCGGAGCCGTTTTGATGCCGTAAAAGCCCCGTAAAATTGTTTTTTCCTGTTTTTTCATAGTTTTTTTTTTTTTTTTTGTATTACAAAATATATTTGATGTGAATATATAACCACAAAAGCTAGTCTCTCTGAGGGATTACTGTAAATAGGTAAATATAAAGGTAAGTTCATATGTGTATTTTGCCAAATACATAGGACCTCCCGGGCCTGGTAAAAGAAAAAATAATCTAAGTCTAAGTAAAACATTTTAAAACCAAATACAGTCCCAAGACAGACACCCTCAATTCCAAGCTTGAGCTCAACTATTTTTTGTGACAACTCTTGTCTAATAGAATAAAATTAAAGCCTTGAACTTTTTATACAGACAATTGCAAGCTGGTCTAGTTGTTTTTGATATCCGATATCGGTGTCAAATCTCTGGTTTTTCGTTTTTGGTCTTGGCCATTCGTTCAGCTATCGCTGTTTTTAAATTCTCTTTGTCTCCTTGTGTACTGACCTTTTTTTTACTTCCTATGTTGGTCTCTTGTTTTTTGATCTAATCTTTTTGGCATTTAATCTTATGTTTTTGGTCTTTATTTTTTGTTTTTGAACTATGGTCTTTAGTATTCGGTTTTTTTTTTTTTTGGTTTTTTACCTTTGGTCTCTAGTATTCGATCTCTAATTTTTTATGTTTGGTCTTTAGTTTTTGGTTTTTGACTTTTGGTTTTTAGTATTTGGTCTCTGATTTTTTATGTTTGATCTGTAGTTTTTGGTTTCTACTTCATGGTCTTTATTTTTTTCTTTGATCGTTTATTACGGTTCATTGGTCTTTGGTAAGTAGACTTTAGTATTTGTTTTTGCTTTCTGGTATTTGATTTTTGCTTGTTGGTTTTTGGTTTTTTGTCTATGATTTTTTTTTTTAATTTTTAGCATTCGATATTTAGTCTCTAGTCTTCGGTCTTTGGTTCTTGGCCTTTGGTTTTTGTTCTTTATTATTTAGTTCTTGGTTCCTGGTCTTTGATCTGTTTTTTTCGACCTGTAGTCTTCTGTTTATTAGTTTTTAAGTTTTGTTCTTTGGTTTTTCAACTCTGAGGGTTGTTGTTTAGTATTTTGTTTCTAGTATCTGGTGTTTGGTTTATTACACTGTGTAACGAACCTTCCTGGTTCCTTTTCTTTTCGTCAGGGTATACTCAGCGAGTAACCAGGGTGCGTAAATAATAACTCACGATAGTTCGTTTCGGTTTTCTTTGTTCACTTGTTTATTTATTTTCTTCACTGTTGGTTTTAAATACACTTGATTATTTTTATTCTTGGTACCTCGTACAGTCTTTGTTTGTTCCTTGCAGCCCCTCAATCGTCCTTCTCAGACGTGGCAACTACGTGGGTTCACTACACCAGGGTACGGGGATACGACCCCCTGATGCCGATTAATACCTCAGTGGAAACTTAATCTTGACGTAAGGACTTACGCCCAGATCCAATTAATACCTCACGAATGAATAATGTCTTATGAAGAACCTAGCATGCGGACGCTCTGCTGATATAATCTAACGACTCTTTTGTACTAGCCTACCGTGCGGACGCATCGGTTGGTTTATTACATATAATCTAGCGAATAGAGAACAATAGAACCACCAAGTTACTACCTTAGACCACGATCTAAGTCTGAGTGTCTTCTTTTGTGCGATGCATGTCCTTTTTTATCAATTTCTTCTTGTTGTACCGTATTATTTCCGTTCTGTGAAATATATATATATTATAATTACTTAAATATAAATGTTAATATATATTTTAACGGCATATATGTGCTAGTGGTTTAGGGTTGTGCGATTAAAATTACTGATAATTTTATGTCGTCACAACTGTAAAACAAAATGAGACTTCAAAAGAATTTCTGAGCTGTGGCCAAATTTTCTGGAGTATTTTTGGGCGCTGATCACGAGTCTGCAAAAAATTTTTCAGGTCAAGTCAGGTTTCGTGTATATTCGTAAATCTTCGTTTTTGAAAATTTTATAAGTTAACATTTTTTTACTTCTAAAACTCTTAAAATTGCATGATTCGTGTAGAAAAACAAAAAACAAACAGGAATCAAAATTTGCACTATGAGCGATATGAACCCTATAAAAATTTCAAGATCTACCAATATACACGAAAAATTTAAGTTTTATGAAAAAAAAAAATCCAAAACTCCTGAAATTGCATAATTTGTGTGGAAAAGCAAAAATAAGAGAACTAAAAATTTTCGACCATAAACTTTGTTAAAAAATTAAGTTTTACGAATGTACACGACCGGAAAAAATTTTTACAGATTCGTGATCAGCGGCGAAAAGTACTTCAGAAAAATCGAATTCAAATACTATTTCACTGTTGTACAGTGTTATTTTTCATCTTTTGTTTTTGACCTTTGACTCTAGTCTATGATTTGTGTTCTTTGATCTTTCTTTCTTTGGTATTTAGTAAGTACAATGAGTATATAGTCTTTGACCCCTAGTCCTAAATTTTGAAGCCTTGGTTTCAATTTTTTTTTTTGGTTTATAATCAAGGTTTGATTATCTCTTGTTTTTTTTTTATTTCTTGGTATATTAGTCTCTGGTTTCTAATCTTTGGTATTTTGTATTTGGTCTATGGTCTGTGGGTTCTGATCTCTAGCGTTTGGTCTTTCGTCTCTGATCTTTGATTCTAAATTTGTGAGAACTAATTACAAAAAAATCATCATTTTTTTTCATTGAAATAATTAACAACCACATATCACATACAAATATGTGAAATTTTAAATAGAACTTTGCTATGTACACTGTGCATTACTAACATAAAGAGTGACAACGACACAGCTTTGGATTAACTTGCAATTTTTCTTTTTATACTTATAGTGTTAACTACATATTTTTCATACTTTTCACTTTAGTACTTTTGTGCTATTTACGCAAAGCTGCTGCTGTTGCAGCAACATTATAAAACAACATTATGCAGCAACAAAATGAAAAGAAACTTGCAGAAAAAAATAAAAAGTATATTTTAGCATACTTTTTTATTCATTTCTATACAAGGAACAGGAAAACTACAGACACATAGAGAGAAGCAGCATATTATTTTAAGCGCAACAGACGAAAATGGAATTAAAGTACATACATTATACATAGATACATACACACATAAATACATACCTACATACAGTAGTAGCAACTTTATCGAGGGAGTTGTTTGGTAGTAGCTATAAGCAGTTAGCTTCTAGTTGTTGCTGTTGCTCGTTCCTTTTTCTCTCCATTCTTTTAAGCATTATTAAATTTATGCACTTTTTTATATGTATACAGTGACAAACATTAAAAATTAGCCAAAAATACCACTACTCTACTCTCTGCCTTTCTTGCTTTTTTTTGCAATGAAAACAATGCTACTCCACTACTATGTTAAAGCTAAACTTGTCTTGGTTGCTCCTTGTGGTAATTTATTGTACGCGCAGCACTTTGTTTGCTTCAGTCAACCACATTTTCTTGGTTTTATCTCCTAGAGTGCGTGACGTGGGCTATGGAATAGGAAAAACGCAAGTAGGTAACTGCAAAGAGAGAGAGAGAGAGAGAGAGAGAGAGATAGGAAGTGGAAGATAGAAAGTGCTCATAGTAAAAAATAAAGTATAAAGAACAACTAACTATAACATTTTTATAATTATTCGTAAGTTTTTAAGGGGTTTCACGTTAAGTCGAGTGGTTGTTGAGTGTGGTCGTCTAACGTTGATTTCTGCTCTCCCACTCTTGGCTCTTGCAACGTAAACAATGTTGCTAAAAACGAGTTAATTAATTTTTGGCATTCACTTCGGTGTCTCCCCGACTTCCGCTTTAACTACTTTTTCTTTGTTTTTTTTTTTTTTCTTCGAGGTTGCTTTAAATGAGTGCAGATATATTTAAAACATGCGAAGACACAAACAGACTGCAATCACTTTTGGGTTAAGCAGCGCATTAAAAGCTAAGGAACGCTCCCTCTCGCTTCCTCCCTTCTCCACAGAAGGATTAGTGAAAAATGTAGTTGCATGCATAAAAATGTACTTACACGTTCATACATTGTTGCATGTATTCGTATGTATTGCATACTATTCGTAACATATTTAAGTACTTATTTGCTTATCTCGAACTTTAACTACTTCCCGGTTTTTTTTTTTTTCTTTCTCTATAATTTCCTACTGTGTGTGTAGTTAGTAAAATATATGTTGGAATTCTTGGTAATACATTTGGAGAAATTTACATACATCTGCAAGCAGTAGCAAAAAAAAAAAGTAGGTTACAATTATTACATGAAATTAGTTAAAAAGTACTTATTTCTCTCTCTTCCCTCTTCAGAGGTTAAAGGAATGTTTTCTTTTTTTTATAGCATAATCGTTTAATTTTATTTTCATTTCAGTCAATAAAATATTATATATTATATACATATTTACATCTACTCTATTCAACTACTCTTAATTGACTAGAGTTTTTTGATATCTTAGTTAGTGATGAGTAAAATGTTCTTGTAATGCTCAAATAGAAGAAAATTTTTTAAAATTTTTAAGGAACTTTATAAGTGTGAATCTAAGCAGAAGTCAGATTTGAATCTATCCACCACAAAAACCAAAATACATGACTTTGCTCTCCCCAAATAGAACACTCAAACATTAGCCCTTTCACAGAATGCCAGCTACCGATATAAATGTATACAGTCGGTCAGATTTTTTTAGCCTTGCAAAATTGTTAAATATCAAAATTAGTTACGATTGTCCAGTCAAGCCCTAGCCAGAGCAAAGCATTTACATAAGTATAAAAAAATAGTATCATTTTTACTTTTACAACTTAAACTTACTTTCCACTTCTAAAATGAATCCCCCTCCCATCTGCAATACAATTCATTACCGTTTATCCTTTTCCTTTTGCATACCTTCGTTTTGGAAAACCCCTATTGAATAAAACATTTAAATAACTTAATTTCAAAAGCTTTTATTACCAAAAAAGTTAAAAACAGAAATAAAAATTCACTTTGATTCAATTACAAACAACGAAAAATAAAAATAAAATCAAGGCAAGTACAAATTTTTGTCAAACAAGACCGACTCATTAATACTCTGCAGTTGTTAAGTGCATTTGTTTGGTTTGTTGGTTGATTTGAATGACTGTAGGCATGGTGTCATTGGTGTTAGGCAGTTATTTGTAAAAAGTCATGCCAGCTACGAAGTTTGATCCACAGTAGTTACTGCTACTATTATGGCACAACAGCCCCTGGAGGGCCAAGACCGAAGTTTTCGCATCCATTCATGTTGTGTGAGCTATATTTATACACGAATGGAAGGGACCTACAGTTTTATGCCGAATCCGCACGGCGAAGTGAAAAGCTTTTCATGGGCATTTTTTTACTCTTAACTTAAAGGTGGTGCCGTATAGAAGAGTTTTATTTTCTATTCCTGATTTTTGATCGTGCCGAGATATGAACCCGGGCACATCAGCTTAGCAGTCAAACACACTAGGCTACGGCGACCACAGTAGGTTAGGTTAGGTTGGAGTGGCAGCCTTCTGCTTGAAAGCATCTTTAAGCACATTTAGGCTCATTGTGATACCACAGTACGGCGCGACTCCCCCATTTACGGATTGGAGAACCATGAGGATTCCATAATGAATCTGGCTATGTCCTTAATATTTACGGATGACAGCTCGGACAGACTAGTGAATAAAGGTGAACCCAGGAGTTTTAGTCTCCTTCTGGCCAGGGATGGGCATTCGTACATGAAATGGAGAACTGTGGACGACCTCAGTAGCTAAAGTTGTAAATTCTAATCGGCGGTTAGAGAGTTTATTTGCTTTGGCATCAATATAAACTCTGATTATTTCTTTTCACTGAAGTTAAAATACTCATGTAGCCAAATATTCTCGCACTAAAACTGAATTTCATGGTCACTGTAACATAGTGGATATGTGCGGGACTGCTATGAAGAGAGCCCGGGCTTGATAATCAACACCAGCACCACCTCTTGGCTAGCAATGGCAACCCAAGGAATTGACGAAGAGAACCTTTTCACTTTAGCGTTCAGATTCGGCATTAAACTATAGATCGTGTATAAATATAACTCGAACCGCAAGAATGGATGCAAAAAGCTCGACATGTAGCCGCCATGGACTGTTGTGCCATAAAAGCAGAAAAATAAAACTAAATTTCTGGTTCGAGTTTTTTTAAAAGTAACACACCAAAAGACTTGGTCTCTGTGGCACTGCTCAAAACTTACTAGGGCTATGATGAAGACGTTAGGGTACGTATTCTTCGTAGGGTTGGCTCATTTAAAACATTTCGCATTAACTGCGGGTGTCTTTAAACTGAAAACAATACTAGGAACTGCTCACAGTTCTCATTGACTCTCGAAAGTTTTAGTAACAATATTGACCATACCGGTTTACGTGAGGTATTCTCCACCACTTTTAACCTAACATAATCTAATCTATGCTACGAGGGAAGAGATCTGCAAAAAAAATTTAATAACTATACTGAGCCTATTTATATGACTGACTTTGCTCTTATATATGGTGCGAGATTAAGGATTCTTTCCAGAATGAGCAAAAGTAAATATGTCGTTTATGTGGGACATCGAACAATTTTTTACTTTTGGAGATGTCTAATGTTAAAAAAAAAACGATTAAACACTAAATTCAGCTAGAACTGTTTTTTTTTTATAATGATTTTTTTAAGAAAAGTGACCAAAAATTCAACAATTAAACCAAAAAAACTGATGAACTGAAGGTAGGTTGGGAAAAAGTCTAGAGTTTGACAACCGAAATAGTTGGAAGCATTGTCTGGCCAAATAATTTCCAACATCAGGCTGAGACGTTGTAAGAACTTATTTTTCTTTTTAATTTGTTATAATTGGTTAATAGTGGTAAATATCATAACAGTTTGAATCTTAACCTGTCAGTATAAAAAAACATATTTTGAGAGAAGGCAGGACTTACTAATTTTAATATGCAGCCACACAAAAAACTGTTCACGATAAATATCCAAGAATGGCGTCAAATTTAAAACTAACAGTAGAGAAAAGTTCTTACTCATCTTGAAGAACACAAGGGGAAACTCAGTTTTTGAAATAATTTCTAGAGGTTCCAAAAGGGTCTTGAAAGTCCCGAAATTTGGACCATAGATGTTTATTCTTCCAAATTTTTGAGCCAAAGTATAATTTTTAAATTTCGCAGCTCTATTATTGCTCATAAGAATTTTCTAAATAATGCTTGTTGGTGCCGCAAGAAGTTCAAAGTTTAGAAGTTTCGACCACAATTTATACTTTTCAGACAATTTTTTCTGAATATCAGAAAACTTATAAACTTTGAATAACTTGCCGCCCCAATAAAAATTATTCGGTTAAAAAATTATTTTTGCATAATTTTTGTACTTGAAAGGAAAAAACTTTGGTTGAAAAATTAAAAAAAAAGTGTGTGTTTATAGTAAAAATTTTAGGACCTTCGAGACCATTTTGAAACCTGAAATTATTATCTGATTTCTAAAATTGTTTTCCCCTTGTGCTTACCGAGATGAGCATACACCAAAAACGTTCCTGTAAGTGAAGAGTTTTTTTGGTCACTGTATAAGCAGCAAATCGGACCAATTTTTCTTAACTTCAGAAAGCATTGTCTTGGCCATTATTTAGTCAATCAAAGCATCCCATTTGTTCTATTTTTTTAGTGTACAATAGTTTCAACTGAGAGATCTTCATAGATTCTGTCAGCCCTAAAAACTACACAGGCCTGCGGTTTTCAGACCCAAGAACCAAAGTAGATAATTCTCATTCAATTTTATACTCTAAACTTGAACCTGGCCATATCATGTTTTCCCATAACTCAGGGAAGAAGACTTGTATTGAAAAAAAACATATGAGAAGCAAGTGAAGTCCCACTCTTGATAATGAAATGAGTATGAATTCTCGAAAAATGTTGATATACAGGTGGTTAAAAATTACTTATAATATCTCAAAATCCTATGGCCGGTTTCTGGATATGCGGAAATATACCAAGAAAAACTGTTACTTCAGTTTTTAGGTCTGACACAATCTAAAATTATGTAATTCTGTATTCTTAAAATATTTTGTATATAAAAAAGTGAAATATTTCTAAACAGTTTAGAGTCCTCTCACTGTAGTACTCGTTTTCTTTCTACAAAATATGGGTTCTCGCGCGCTTTTAAAATATTTTCGCCTACCCACTTGCAACTATATTTTTTAAAACAATTTATGCCTAACAAAATGAAACAAAAAGGTAAAATGTAGTTTTGAGCTTCATTGACTTTAACTATTTTTTGATGGAGAAAATTTTCTCCAAAGAATGATTATTATTTTTCCAAAAATTAAAAATAAAATTTGGTTTTTCAAGGGTTAAAAGTTCGACCTAAGTAATTTTGACCTTCGCAGACCGCAACTACTTTTCGATGGGGAATATTTTTCACCAAAATCCCTGATAGGCTTCGCGATCGTTTGCCCGGTAAAGTCATATATCAAATAGTGACTTCAAATAACACCCAAAAGGGTAGGTAAAGGGGATTGGTGGAGTGTTGCAGTCTGAATAATTTTTTTTCTTTATTGCATGATAAACAACTTTCTCTTATCTGTGAAACTTGTACAAAGTTAAATTTAAAAAAAATTTATAATGGTCCCACGTATACCAAAATTATGGGTTTCGACCTTGGTGCCGGGGATCCCTGCCAAATGTGCTAGAGAAAATATGAATGCAGGCTCGGAATCAGTGAGCCCGAATTATGCACCATACACATTGATGACGGCAGCTACACGACTACATCTTTCAAATTATAAAAACAACATGTTCTTATGGAGACGATTATTTTGGCGACGACACGACCACATGACTACCAACCACAATTGCGGCTGTAGCCAATTTTAAATCTATTTCTAATTTGACAAGCGACAGAGAGAGAAGAGATAGTTTGCTTTTGCTGTTTTAGCTGCGTTTGCTGCCGGTGGTGCCGCTTCCATTGTGTTTAGTAGCTGACTACACCCCGACAGTTGTAGCCGACAGAATTTCGTAGTCGTGGGTTCGTGTAGCTGCTATCGTCAATGTGTATGGACCATAACCCTTAAAGAGTTTTCTATTTGCTATTTGAAATTTACTGTTGCACTGTGTTTTTATCAATGTCACCAGGGCCGTAGCCACAAATTTTGGGGGGGGGTTTTCATTCGAAGAAAATATTCATAAATAATTTTTATCAAACAATAAATACAATAAATTAAATCGATGATACAGTTGATGCACCCAACAAAATTAAAATTTTAGGAAAAATTTTCCGATTTTTTTTGTAATATTAACCTCAAAAAAATGGCCAAAAGTGAAAAGAAAATTCACAGAATAATAAAATTAAATTTTTTTAAATAATTATTATTCAATGTGCATTCTATTGCATTTTTTGTTATCGTGAGGGACATAATTTCATTAACTCATTGACTTCCCACTACTGATGATGTACCCAACCTCAAAAAAATTACCAAAAATAGTAGAGGCTCATTTTTTTCAAATGATCATCATTGGGAATTTGAGCCATTATCAATGATAAGGAACCCGGATGAGGTTGGCTTATATTCCCTAAATTCGTGAAGTCACAGCATTGAAAGAGATCGTGGTGCTCTGATCAATAATGCGTTAAAAACTTAATTATACTTTAAGATTGCCTCCTAAAACTGCATGGGTTTTGCTAATAAGATGCAGTTTTTGCGAAAGAATTTTTCACGTTGAACACGAATCTGAGGTCAAAAATTTCCCATCACGTCACGTTTTACGAAAAAAATTGGGTTCAAGCAAGTCTAATTTTACAAGTATCCGATAATTTTTTCCATTTTTATTAATTTTTAAACTTTTCAAACTGATTCAGGACGAAACTTTAAATCAAAAAGAGTTACTGACCTAGAAAAACTATGAATGCAGGAGTGCTCAGTATCACCTTTTTTTTTTGAATCCGTAGTCAAACCTGATGTCGAAGAAAACAAATCGGATTTTATCGCATAGTGTAACTAAGATTTCAAATTTATTTTTTATATTAGACTTTTTAGAAAAAAACCGATGGAAGTAAAAAATATCGTTAAATAGATTTTATATTGACTTTTTTCCATCCATTGGCAATTAATCTCAAAAATTAGAATAAAGTTTCCACATTTCGGGGGGGGGGGGGGGCGGAACCCCCAAAACCTCCCCCTAAATACGGCCTTGAATGTCACCCACAATGTTCTCCATTTCTCAGTAACTTCCACATCGGCACTAATTAAATTTTTGCAAATAGATACCTGTAAAAGCGTTTCCTTGGATAAATATGATAAATTCCAGACTGCAGTTACGGTACAGAAAAAACTTCCTTACAAAAGAAGCCTACAAAATTTCTAAAATCGGCATAGCTTATGTTATGTCTTAAAAATGAGTCCTTACATTGGTCAGGAGATCTTCAGAGAATTTTACTATCTAAGACCACTCCTAGAGATGAAAACTGGATTGATTTAGCTTATATTAGTGGCATATTCATACTTTGTTCAAAAAGTTTCATCTGGATCTCACTCATAAGCCCCCTATACCAAACTGAATATACCACGAAAAATTAAATTCAGAAGCTCGCTACCCAAAAAAGAAAAAGGTTTAACAAAATAAAATAACAATAAAAATCACAAATTCACACAATGAAACAAAAGTAACAAAATAAACAACAAAACTGGATTTAAAATTTAAAAATCTCGATACTGCTGGGTACTTCACACGCCTTACCAACACGCTTACACCCAAACACACCTTCGTTTGTTACCGACAAAAAAGCAAGCAAGATGCTTTAATCCTGCTTTAATACATTTCAATGTGAAATTCCAGAAGAGATTTCTCCTTTTGTCGTTGCTGTTGTTGTTTTTGACTGTAAAATTACGATAATGAAATTAACTTCAAGGAAAATTTAACAAAATTATATATGAAAAAGGAAAAGGAAAAAGATGTTTTTGTTTTATTATTATGCTTTAGCATAATACTTACGTTGCCTTTCAGTTTTAATGATGAAACAACATTTTACTTGAGCGTCGTCTGAAGTACTGAAATTGTATATATGTATGTATGTATGAACAATGTATGTATGTGTATTGGCGTGAATCCTTAAAGAATTTTACGCGCAAGTGAATAACTTTTTGCATACATACATATGCAGCTATAAACATCCTTTTTTCTTTTTGCTTTTATTCATGGCAAGCATTCGATAAAAAAGAAAGGGTGGAGAAGAAGGAGAAGAATGATAATGACAAACGTGGCAGCCATAGCTGAGTAGAAAAAAAAGGCTGCCTTCATCAGAAAACCACTTAATATGATAATAATTGAGAATTGCTATTGTAATGAATTGATGTGTTTTCGGCGCCCTACCGCCTTCCAGCGAAGCAGAAGCCATACAAGTAGCAATCGAAGCAATCAGCCACCCAGGCAGTTAGTCAACCAATGAATCGAATGTTATTCTTGCCAGCGGCAACGAAGGCATCAATGACACAAAAACACACACACACACACACATATTCACACGTACACATACATACACCATCATCTGCATCATCATTTATTTTGTGCTTTTGTATGCTGAAAAGGATTTCCTCGCGTATTTTCAAATATTCAAACTTAACTAATCACACTTGAGCTTAAATTGAGCCTTGAGCCTTTTCCCGCCTCGAACGAGCAATAAGTTTGTGCTGTTGTTGTTATTGCTGCTGCTGCTGCTGTTACTTTTTTCTACCTACTTGTAATACTGTGGCAGCGGCACAACTTCTCTCGTAATCATCGAAAGTGACTTAATTTACGCTGACAGAAATACGCTTCATCATTATAACGCGATTATCGTTTTACACACTCACACAGACATCTACATACATACACATGTCTACATACATTCACATGTTACTCATACGTAAAATAACTTCCTTCCGTCCTTCTAGCAGCACACGCATATATTTCCGTTGTTCAATAACAACAACAACAATAACAATAACAGTAACAGCAACAATAATAATGACGAAGAAGAAACTTTGAAGCCTTAACGCCAGCAATTCTCATGAATACTCATAGTCATCCTCGTCGTCGTCGTCGTCATCGTCATCGCCATCGCCATCGTTGTCGTCATCAGCAACAGTGATTCACATTTATGAGAAGTTATAACACACACACACACATACATATAAAGCACCACAGACACACACATACGAGCATTTATATAGCCTTTTCTTCCTGCTTGTGTCCTTGTGCGTGTTTGTCTGTTTGTTGTTGTTTTCTTTTCCTTTGTTTGTCATTCTTACTGTTGTTGTTGTTTTTGTATTTGATATCTTTATTGTTGTTATGATAATAGCGCGAAAATACGACGACTGTCGCTGTCACTGTTGCCATCCATTGATGGCCCAAGGAAATCAACGCACAGATGATGATGATGGTGATGTTGATGACATTGTCGTTGATGATGTCGACAATGAAGATGGTGCTACTGGTGATTACGAAAATGATTATGATGATGTTGGTGACAGTGATGGTTGTTGTTCTTGAATTGTGGCATTCACCATCGCTTGTCATCTCTCAGTGGCGGTGGTAGCGGCAGCGTTGATAATTCATATGTATTTCTATAAGGCTAAAAGTTAATTGTCTGTTTATGAGTACCTACCTATGCGAGAGTATGTATGAGGTTGAATGTGTGTGTGTGTGTGTGTGTATGTTTGCTTGCAGATTATTTTACTTCTTGTTGTTGTTGTTCAACTCAAACTTCCTATATCATATTTCATTCATTGACTCATCATTTAATTCACTTCCACCACATAATGCACATCACTTGTCAGTGTTGTGTAAACTTCCGTGAAACTTTAATAGAAATCTTCAAATATGTTTTAAAATTATAATTACAATAATTCCACAATTTATTTAGTTTAGTTTGAATTGGGAATTTTAAATACTCAGCTTCTCCTAGATGTGATGTTTGAAAAATCATCTCTAAAAAGTTCGAAATGATATAATATAAATACTTAACCTGATTGTCGACGTAGTTTTTGACTTTATCTACAAAAATTTGTGTAATTATGGTCTACATATTTTCCTACGTTGTTTAAATTTGGCTATCCCAAGAACTAGTCAACTCGGGAACACATAACAAATCTTTCTACATTGCCTACATTTTAGTTTTTGTTACCTACCCTAGACAACTCGTCATTGATGCTGCCTGTCCCAAAGTGTAGGCATCAAAAAAATTCACCCCAAATTTTTCTATATTGGCTCGGTGTTGTCTAACTCAAAGTATAGACAACTCGGGAATTCACGACATGTTTTTTTACATTGTCTACATTAGGTTTTTCTTACCCACAAATTTTCACTTTGAGGAATTGCCGACATATTTTTTACATCGTCTACATTTTGATTTTGCCTACCCTTAAAGAGAAGACAACTCGAAAATCCACGACATATTTTTTTATATTGTCTACATTCTGATTTTGCCTACTCCAAAGTGTAAAGTACTGAGAAATTCAGGAAATATTTTTCTATATTATCACCTTTGAATCAACATTGTCTATTCCAGAATGTAAACGACTTGGAAACACATTTTGGTCGACTACTCAGAAAATTTACCCCATATTTTCTTACATAGTACATTTTGGTCAATGTTGTTTATCATAAAGTGTTGGTTGGTTGGTTAGGGTGGTGGCCGAGTCTAAAAAGAAAAACAGTGAAGACTCGGTCCAATTAGCACGTTAGTGCCATATCGATACCACAAAACCCTGGTATATCGGATGTTTAATTTCGGGTAAGAATTAGCCACCGGGTTTAAATCCATTTTGTCTGATTTAGGAATATGATTAGTTTGTTAAAGTCTACTGTGGAAAAGTCTTTCAGGTCGTTGAAAAACGGCACACAGGTTTTTGCAAGCGCCGGACACTTACAGAGTAGGTGTTCGACTGTCTCTTTCTCACTGGTTTCGTTGCAGTTGCGACAGTGGTCGTTAAAGGGGATCCTCATTTTAGATGCATGAACGCCAATTGGCCAGTAACCTGTACTGACGGCAGTTAGTCCTACCACATCAGTTCGGGTTCTGGTGAGTAGGTTGTCTGTTCTTGCAGCACTGTAGCAGGGTCAGAATTTTTTTTTTATTTTACATGTCTGTATGCCCTACCATCTGAGGTTGGCTTGGTATAGGAAATGTTCTCGTATTTTCCTCTGAGCTTCTTTTACCGGAATAAGAACTTGTTCCTCTAGCGAGGATTGCTGAGAGGAACCTTGCTTAGCAAGTGCGTCGGCTTTAACATTTCCCTCAATGTTCCTATGGCCAGGAACCCAAATTAGAGATATGTTGGATATGTTTGCTAGTCTTGTGAGATGCTTCTTGCACTGCCAGACCAGTTTTAAAGTGTAGACAACTCAGAAAATTACGAGATATTTTTTTACCTTGTCTATTCGCAAATTCACGACACATTTTTCTACAATGTTGTCTGCCCCAGAATGTAGACAACTCGGGAATATATACACGAGTTTTGTTAACCCAAAAAGTTAACTTCTTCTTCATATCTGAATGCTTCTATGACACTATGTAAATTATGTAAAACCAACCAGCACTAGAAAATTTAATCGTTTCATTCAAGTTAGAAAGACTTTTATTCGAAAAAAATATTCATAAATAATTTTTATGTAACTTATGTTTAAATACAATAAATTAAATACGATGATGCATTCGATGGACCCGCCATGGACTAGGGACAAAAATAGATAAATGACCTAAATCTTTTGGAATTTTGGTTTCCGATTTTTTTTAATCTTAACCTTAAAAAAAGGCTGAAAATTACAAAAAATTCGTAGAATAATAAATTTAATTTTTTTTCAAATAAATATTATTCAATGTGGTTTCAATTGCATTTTTTTCGTGAAGGACATAATTTCTATAACTCATTGACTTGCCATTACTGATGATGTAAAAAAATGACAAAAAATGGCAAAAAAAGTCAGAGGCTCATTTTTTTTAAATGATTACCAGTGTGAGTTGATGAGGAACCCGGACATAGTGAGCTTCAACCATGTTTAGGTTTGACTAAAATGACGTCGAAAACGGACTTTACAGCTTGATTAACATGCGATTGAGGGTCACAAAACAATTTGAAGTGAAATCGCAGTGCTCATTTTTCCGAAAAATCATGAAATTACTTTTTGTAAATCGTATCATATCATAGGAAGCGTGTTTACAATACAATTGAAGTTGAATCTGCGTGAATTCTTCCGAGATTTTATTTTGTTAAAAGAGAACAGGAGGTAAGTTTGCGCACCGTGTACTAAAAAATCGGTTTTGGAAAGAGAAAAACTTAATCGTTCCGCAGGCCTTGAGGGAGAGTCCAGTAACATCGCGCCATCACTCCGCTTCTATTACACAGCATTCGACAAACAACTTTACTCGACCTCTAATAGAAGAAGGAGTAGCCTAAACTCTTCCCGTATAGCTAAAATTCTCTGGCCCCAACACTCCTGTTCCAAAACTGAACTTTTGCTTTCGCTGGCTCGCAAAGAATGTAGTTTACTGGTAGGCGTAATTACTGGACATTGTTTTTTGAAGTATCATGCCAAAAAGCTTGGTTTGTTGGAAAATGACCTACGTAGAAACTGTAATGACTCTGTGACGAAGGAGACTTTGGAAAATATTCTTTGCCATTGCTCAATACTAGCTAGGACTCGATTAAAGACGTTAGGGAAAGCATTTTTTCATTCCTTAAATGATTTAACGAGTATAAATCTGGCTCTTCTAAAAAACTTTGCGCATACCTCGAGTACTTTCAAGCTGAAAACAGTATTGGATGTAGCTCGAAGTGATGTTTGACTCAAGAGAGTTTGTGGTAACACTATGGACCTTGCGGTCTATGTGAGGCATTCGCCGCCACTTCTAACCTAACCTAATCTACACCCACGGCCAGACGTAATGAAAAGTGTATTAGTCTGAAGTGTTTTAAAGACCGCTGGTTACAAATCTGCAGTCATATTTGAAAATTCAAAATGGCGGACGAGTTTAGGGTGAAAGAGCCATTTGATGGTAGAAAAGCACCAAATATACTACATAATAAAATATTTATTTTTATTACCTTTAAAATAAATCTAAGTTTACAAGAATCCAATATTTTTTTTAATAATTTTTAAACTTTCCGAACTGTTTCAGGACGAAACTTTAAATCAAAAACAGTTACTGACCTAGAAAAACTGAATGCAGGATTGCTCAGCATCACCTTCTCTTTTTGAAAACGAAGTCAAACCTCATAACAAAGAAAACAAATCGGACTTGGTCGCATAGTGTACCAAAGATCTTTAATTTATTTTTTTATGTTTGACTTTTTAGAAAGAGATCGATGGAAATAAAAAATATTTGAAACCGTTCAACAGATTTTATTTTGTTTTTTTTTTTCTCATCCACTGGCAATTAATATCAAAAATTAGGAGAAAGTTCCTACATTTCGGGGGTGGGAGGGAGTCAGAACCGCCGAAACTTCTCCCTAAATACGACTTTGATCCTGACTAAAGAGTAGTCATTAATGCGTTTTGTAGTCTGTTTGCAACGGACTACATTGGACATTCTAGTCTAAGTGCTCCTAGTTTTTGTGTTAGTAATTAAAATTTTTGATTTATTGAAGAACAAAGAGTGAAAAAATCATTTCCAGTATGATATGAAGCTCTAAAGAGCAGAAGAGGAATGAAAGATATTCAAGACCTATTACGTTAATTTCTTGATATATCCATGCGCAAATAAGGGGCAGTTATTATTTGAAATCGTGGCTACCATGCTTCCTAGCTTACTTTACTAACACAAGATTGTCAAGTTTCAATTGCATCAAAACAATAAGATTTGTAATTATTATTATCGAGCGGATAACGACTAACATTTAACCCAATCAACTTGACAACTTTAACATAGTTACTGCTTCATTAACAATTTCAACCTATTTATGTTTTGTGAAAAGTTAATTAAAAAAATCTTCAAAATAAAGAAATGAACCCGGGACCCCCACATAGTAATTCTGATTTTTAGATGTTTATAAATCTGAAAGTCCTGAAATTTCACAAACTTCATATTCGATCTTTCCAACAAAGATAAAAACTTTTAATGAAATATATATTGAAATTTCCTGATAACTGAGATTAATCGCCTTTTATTTTCTAAAATTTTCAAGAATTCTTACTAAGTATCAAAATTAAGCCAAGGAAATATTGAAGAGATTTTAAACACTACACTGAATCGAAGGATTAGACGATAATATCCAATTTCATCAAAAGGAGCACAACCATAGACATCAAATGTAGAAGCATAGTACTCATAGTAAAACAAAGGAAAACACACAAAAACACTAAATAATAGGATAATAATAATGATTTGAATGAATGAATGAATGAATGTCGAAATATAGGCATGAATGAATAGATGGGATCAATGTCTATGCTATCAAAGTCAACAACCAACCACAACAGCACAATAACAATAGAGAGCAACAAACAAAAACATAAATATTATTGTGAAGTGTAGAAGTGATAGCATTTAATAAAGACAACAACAACAACAATAGCAGCAACCATAACAGCAACTAAATTAACAACAACAACAACTAATCAAATCGATTCAAAGTAAATTGTGGTAATCTGTTAGGCTGTAATATTGATGCTACTGTTGTTGTGCTTGTTGATGTTGCTATTGATATAGCGTGCTGCCGACACTTGAAATCATGTCAATGTTGTAGTCGTTTGTTGAAGTAATATGGCATGTATGTATGTATGTTTTCTTTGTTTGTAGGTATATTTGTATGTGTGTATTACTTATATGTGCTTATTAAGTATAATGCGATCTAAATAGTGCTAAAACAAAAGTACCATTATCTATCTACCTTACCTCTATATAAACTTATGAAGCTAACCCATGTAGGAAAATTTAACATCGATGCCTATTTAATTTGTTGATTATATATGGTTTAGTAAGTTCAAATGGTAATTTTTTGATTCTACCTTAAACCGTGTCAATGCCACTTTCGGTGACTGTCCCCAAAAAGTAATCCGTGTTGTAGCTAGTAATAATTCGATACAAGTTAATACGAGTAAATACTCGTTTTCTTTCATTCGATTCAAGTACTTTTTTCACTCGATGCCATACCATAAGTATTTTACTTGGCATTGAAAAAATGGGTCAGTATCGGATACTCAAAGCATATTCAAAATATTTCAATGTATGAAAATATTACAGTATATTATTGAAGTTCTAGAAAATATTGCAGCTCATGTATAGTAAGAACAATTTAATGCTAATTGAAACTTTTTAATTAAAATAAAATATTTTTAACAAGCTATAATCCGTTTAGTGAGTTAGTTTTCCTGCTGTTATAAGTTTTCTAGATATTTATGTATATTTATCTAAATGCAATAAATACCATACAAGTTAGCACTACTCAACAAATCGTAAATTTTTTTTATGTCAGGCAACTCATTCATTCATTTCATCGATTCACGTGTTTCAAGTGGGGTCATCTTAAAAACATGCCGTATAGGCGAAAAACTGAGGATGCTATCGTGATCATAGAAATGACGTTTGAGGTGCCTGACGCCAATTTCTTGTCGAGTAGTGTAATTCGTCTCTTTAAACAAATATTTCATGCAAGTACATATTTGATACTTTTTTCGCATATTTTCGGTGGCATCGATACTTTTATTCGAAACAAGTAATGAGTAAAAGTATCGATACTATGTGGGTATCGAATAAACACTAGTTATAGCAGCTGATCCATGGAATATTTACTATTACTAATTAACTTTCTGTTATTTTAAGTTCTAAACATTTTCCAACAACACCGAATCGAACAGTTTTTGTGCAATAGAACTCTCCAATAACAATTTTAGGTTAAAATTTTGTTTGGATGGAATTGATATCCCGAGATCTTATAGTCTACTGGCATCTATTGGTTACCTGGTAGCTTCAAGCAATCGAGTTTTCTTCCAAGGTAAAGCCTTACAATTGATTTGAAGATAAGAAGAGGAGGATTTAGTATTGCGCATTCCAGATACATATATTTTTAATGTCTACTGTTGCACTTTTGGTGGTAATTGATGATGTTGAAATTCAATTTCTTTTAGATGATCACTCCGCAGTTTTTCACTCTGCGATATTTTCTGAATTTGAAAGCTAAATGGGTGTCAAAATGATATGGCTGGAATAGAAATATTTGTGAACAAAGAACATTTGCATGATAGTTTCATGTCAACTGATAAAAAACAGATACCGAAAATAATGATTACTACAACTACTACTATTATGGCACAACAGCCCCTGGAGGGCCAAGGTCGAGCTTTTCGCGCCCATTTATGTTGTGTGAGTTATATTTATACACGAATGGAAGGGACTTACAGTTTTATGCCGAATTCGAACAGCGAAGTGAAAAGCTTTTCATGGGCATTTTTTTAATCGTGTAGGTTTTCCATTGCCAGCTAAGAGGTGGTGCCGTGTAGAAAAATTTTTATTTTCTATTTTTGATTTTTTGAGCGTGCCGACATATAAACTCGGGCACATCTGCGTAGCAGTCCAATACACTAACCACAAGGCTGCGAAATAATGATTACTTTACAAAATTTTATGAAAAGAAATCGAATATTAAAGAGCAGTTTTGTGTAAACCAAAATGATACTGGTTGCATATTGGAGCCAGTAAAGATTTTTGTTTCTTGAGTGTTACCCCTAAAAATTAAAGCTACTATTTTTGAGATTCTTATTTTTTCGATCTGATATAAAAGTCATTGTTTTGCTCAACCGAAAAAACTATCTCACGATTTATATTTTTTTTTTAAGAAGAATAAAAATTACCGTTTGATTTATTTTCTTTGCTCAGGGATAAAAATTATTCTTTGAGTTTTATTTTGTTGCTCGGGAATAAAAAATTAATTCTTGCGTTTTATTTATTTTTTTTTGAAATGAAAAACTCAAAACGTCGTACAGCTTTGTTTTTGTAAGCAAGATGCTAGTCTTTTCCCCGTTAAGCTGCCGTTTAGTTTTATCGGGAGTTTTTTGTTTCGAAAAAAAAATTAAACTGAAGTATTAATTTTTACTCCCGAGCAAGAAAATATATTCCCGGAACTTATTCAGAAAATTAAAAATACAAGTTTATTCATCTAAATCTGTATTGTCTCCTTCAAAGTAATCCCCATCAACTGCAACACACTTATGCCAGCGTTTGATCTAATCCTCGAAACATTTTTTATATTCGGTTTTCGGTATGTCCATCAGTGCTTCCTGCGATTTTTCCATTTCTTCCTCTCGGCTGCTGAAACGCGTTCACCGTAATGGTTTTTTAACTCGATTGAACAGAAAAAAGTCACAGGGAGCCAAATCAAGTGAATTTGGTGGCTGTTGGATGGTATTTGTTGCATTTTTCGTCAAAAAATTACGAATATTGATGGCACTGTGCGACGGTGCGTTATCATGGTGCAAAATCCACGAGTTTTCTGTCCACAACTCTGGTCTCTTTGGGTGAATTGCTTCACGCAAACGCCTCAAAATGCCCAAATAATACTCTCTGACGGTTAATTTGCGGTTATTGATCATAATTTCTTTTACTTTATCAATGTTTTCGTCGGTTTTCGATGTCGATGGTCCGCCACTGTGTTCATCATCTTCGATTGACTCATGACCACTTTTGAACCGCTCGTGACACTGGTAAAGATCGTTTTCTTTAGAGAATCGTTGCCGAAACACTTTTCCAACATTTCCAGGGGTCGCGCACCATTAAATCCGTTTTTCAAATTTCGATTTAGTGATTAGGGTCTCTTCGAACTCAAATACTTACAACGGTAGAATGACCTCAGCTATTGGAATTACAGCATCTTCTTACTGTAGAAGCTATAAAAATGAAGAAATAACTGCAACCATTCACTACCTCCTCTACAAATGATACCGACTCCTTTTTTTTAAAGGGACAGACTGGGGCAGATTTTGCTCATAGACTTAATAAAGTTTATTAGGAATACAGGAGTACATTGCGACCTATAATATCCTATAAGATGGATTCATTCTTTAGATTGGCGTCTGGTATTTATAAATTAGGGGGTGATAATTCAAGCTACATGGTCTTATTAAAATTCCTGTAATGAATTTTAGATTATTCTTCGGCATGTTTATACATTCCTTAAAGTGTTTTAGATTAAGTATTATAGATATATAAGTGCTTTCAAATGCTCTAGACTTAGTACTTATAAATTCCTTTGATTTTCTTCCTTTCTCTAAATGAAGAGTAGGAATGATCCATTCCACATTCCGCCGAATGATTTTGGACCCATGAACGAAATTAATTCTTCTTTTGTTGCTAGTTTATCAACAACTTCATTTCCCTCAATCCTAACATACCCAAAGAATACAAAAACCCGATTACTCAGTTCGAGCGTATTGAGTTTATTAAAATACTCTATCACTAGTTTTGAGGTTCCTCTTTTTCTTTTATGGTACAGCAGGCCATGGAGAGCCTATACCGAACTTTTCGCACCCATTCATGTTGTGTTAGTTACATTTGTGCATGAATGAAAGGGAGATGCAGTTTTATACTGAATCCGAACGATGAAGTGAAAAGATTTTCATATGTAATTTCTTACTCTTGCCATTGTTTTCTATTTATGATCGTGCCGGATACGCTGCGTAGCAGTGGAGGACATTAACTTAAAAGGTTTGGTACATCGTAGGTGGAGAGCAATGGCAAGATAACAACCTGTATAATTTGTAGTGGCAATCTTGCAAGTGGCATGTATATCAACCTTCTTTACAGTAAAACATCACTTTGTGTTAACTTACTGACTCTCTTCAACTTTAAATTTAAAAAAAGAATCCTTGGCCTGTATTATGGCAGTCGGCTGAGGAATTGATGAAACCAAGTTTTTCTGAAAGTTTAGATTGTAAATGGAAAAGTAATTTTTCAGTTTTCCCAGGTTGGCGATTTTCAGCGATTTTATTTATTTTGATGTTTCTGGTTCAGTCAATAGTCGCGGCGGAGTAATATTATTTAAATGCAAAAATTTTTACCATCAAAACGTTTTTCTGGGAGTTTTCGGGTACAAGGAATCTGAATCTGCAATTTATTTTTACCAATAACGGCCGCTAGGGTGCACTTTGGTGCAAATAACACGAAAAATTCAGTATTTTTACAGTTTTTTAGGGGAAAAAACTATTATTGCCGATATCTGCTGGTGGCTAAAGGTCGCTAAAAAGGACCTTGATGAGTATGATGACGATGAACTCATTGCAGAAGATGAAATTGAAGAGGGTATCTATTTGCGATACACATAGCAGCGATGCAGAAGACGATGGCGAGAAAGAAGATAATTTCTAATTCTAATTTCAATTATATTTGAATTCTATACGCAATAAAAAATAAAAATAAATGTAAATAATTTGAATGGAATTTATAAAAAGAGTCGAGAAAAAAGGATTTTTTAATTGTCGTCAATCCATCTGGAAGTGGTTAATGAAAAGAATAAAAAAATTAATATCACGTATATTAAATCTGATTTTATGACCTTTTTAGCTAAAGCAAACCGTACAAATATAGAATTTTTCAGGTTTTTTGCACCAAAGTGCACGCTAGCGACCGTTATTGGTCAAAATAAATTACAGACTCAGATTCCTCGTACTCGGAAACCCATAGATACTACTCCGCCGCGAAACTTCAAAATGAAAAAAAAATCGCTTAAAATCGCTAACCTGGGAAAACTGAGAAATTACTTTCTCATATACAAACTAAACTTTCAGAAAAACTTGGTTTCATCAATTCTCCAGAAAAAAAACTTTAAACGCTCTACAGTGTTAGGAATGCGAAAGAATCTCCTTCACTACATGACAAGACTGGAGGCCCATAGTAATATTTTCCGATCTGATGGATCAATGTAGAAAAATATCTGACTTGACATCATTCTTATATCAGTTTCAGAACTTGAAGTACTGAGATATATGAAAAGGATTCATATTAGTTAGGCTGGCTGGCAGTAATCCTGACGGGGTATTTGCTGTTGTTTTACCACGCAGTCAGGCTCCTCATCCAACTACCATTATTGCTGAGGCCTTGGCATTAGAAATAATTATGTAGGCTTAAAGGGGCCCTGCACTTTCTCGGTTTGAAAAAAATGAAAGAGAAACTTCAAGCATTTTCGAAGATATAGACCGTGCCGAACATTAGTGTATTTTATATGTTAAAACCGATGCAAAATTTTCCGGGGTCAGAAAGTGCATTTTTATCTATCCAACAGTCCTTTAACAGTTACTAAAATTTTGGACTAAGAAAGTGCAAAAATTTAAAAATCAAAATTTTACAGCAATTTCTTTTGAATAACATACGTAGGTCTGAGATGTTTTAGATTGTGCCAAACCGAAGAACAAAAACATCCATTTTCCAAAAAATTTTCGATTTTCCAAATGGAGAAATTACTATTATAGCCATTTTCAGCAATCTATAACATCCAAAACTCTAGCTCAACTACACAGTAAAATTCAAGAAAGGAGAAAAATAGAAATGAGAAAATGTTTTTTTCAAAAGAGTGCAGTTGTTAATCCTAACCAGGGCTCCCAGAAATTTTGTATATCTTATCCCCATTTCCTTCACAAGCAATCCCCGAAAAATACACAAAATTGTCCTTTGATTTTCTTTTGGTTTTGGCTATAATAAAATTTATTTTGAACAATAAAAATGAATAAATGTTCAGTCAATACAAATTATTTGCAAAATGAGATCATAAAAAACCAAAAATGCTTGTTTTCAATTTACGATTTAACAGTTAAGTTTTAGATTAAATTTACATACTGTCATATACCTCCTCCAAATCGGATTCGGAACCATATATAGCTTTGCTATTAAACAGCTTAATCATACCCTCTGTTAGCTCAATATTGCACCAACAGGTATTCAAAATATTAAAATGAAATTATCCGCAGCAATGCATTCCTTGACTCTTTTAATACAATCATTGCTTATTGGAATTGACGACATCCTAAAGACAGTTTCCGCAACTTCATTAAAAAAAAAGAACTGAGTGAAGCATCTTGGAATTTGTGCACTTCTATACAGAAATTTATTAAATTCTTAGGAGGATTGTTTAAAAAGTTTTCATTTCAATCCAGAAAATCAAGTTTTGGTCATTGGCACTCATATGTGGCCGCAGAAACTTTTGGATGCACGAAATCCTTAATGACTCTTTGAACCAATACGAATTTTGCTTCTGTTTAAATGAATCAAATCGTATTCTCATCATATCCCTACATCTCCAAGACAAGAAAATCATTCCCAAACCAGTTTCAAAATCCCCTAAATGGGGTAAAATCTTCCTATCTCGCAAGCTTGATCGTAACTTGTCTAAATTAGTTAAATCATTCCAGCGCTGAATTTCCTATTTAGGTATTCTGCATAACAGTTCAATTCAATGAAAATGTCTTAACGAATTTTGTATTCAAAAGCAGAACCTAACAAAAATTAGTAAAAATATTTTGTGCTAAAATTTTTGTAGTCAAATCGACAAGGAAGGATTCGTATTGAGTGTCACGCTATTGATTACGAATATCTACTTTGGAGATATTAAACAAATAAACATAAAATTAAGACTGACACACATAAACATTTCCGATTGGGATGTGAACCTAAGCTTATAAATATGAACGAAGGTATGCAAGTGTGTATATATATATGTGCGTATATGTATGTGCGTATATGTATGTGTAATAGATGTATACATGTATTTATGATGTTAATGGATGCATAGTCGTAGAGAGACGTTAAATACGTTGCTGTACTAATGTTAAAGTGTGCTTCAGTGGGATACACATAAGTGTGTGTACACTCTACAGTTACTACATTATATGTACCTACTACTCGTATACTATTCAGGTTACAAGATATAGACACATACATATACATACGTACATATGTGTTTGTGTAAGTAGATGCTAATGTGATATTGTCGTTTGATGATGGAAATGGAAATTCTAGTGATGTTGCTGGTGGTGGTGGAGGTGGTGGCAGTTGTGCTGATGATTATGGTGACGTCGTTGTTGCTAATAGTCTCATGTTGGCAAATGTTGAAAACACGCACACTTTTGCCAACGCTGAAAGTTCTTAAACGCTTAATGAGAAATTAATATTATGCTGAGTTAGCCCCCCCCCCTCCTCTCCCCGCGGAAGAAAAAAAGCTGGCGGTGGCATGATATATTTCAACATAACAAAATCAGTGTTAATTTTCATAAAGCACAAGCATAAATCCCATAAAAGATAGAGAAACATTAAGTATAACTTTTATGGAAAATATATCTAGGTGCGTGTGTGTATGTGTTACACTAACGTGTTTTGCATTTACACATACACATTCATGTACAGCATGAATTTTACAGCTAATCATAATTAACGCTTATGAATATTTCATCTAAATTAGAAATATATTGTACTCCTGACACGTACATAGACACACATACACATACACAGTCAATCGTTCGCTCATTCATTATTTCAAGCAGGAGCAGCTACATATCTTTATTCTCTGTTAGGAAATCCGAAATTCGTTCGAAAAAAACAACAGCAACAATGCATACACACATACATACCTACATATGTGTGTTTCATATCCTTAAGTATGAAGAAATCCTTTTAACTTAAATTTGCTGCTGAATATTCAACTCGCCCGCCTCCTCCTCATCCGTTACCGCCTTCCATTCTTGCTGCTCCGCTTCTTCACTATATATTGCAATCATCATGTTGCATAGTTGTGTATGAATTCACTTTGCTGCGCTGCAATGTCGTTGTTGTTGTTGCTTCTTTTTGATGTGAAATAATGCCCAAAAGTTATGCACTTAACTTGAAATTTATGCGTATGCAGATGCATGTGTGGGTGTGGTGTGTGTGAGTGGGTTTCCGTGTATGTGTGTTTTTGATGTGGATTTGTGTTATACCAGAATTAGCTAGATTTCAATTAAACTCTATACTTACTCGTGTTTGTACCCTGTCGTCGACAACATCGTTGAATTGTGACAATTATCGTAATAGCATCTTTCAACGAGAGAATATTTGATGATGCATAAATAGTCGATGACATTCTGATAAATATCATTATTCACAAAGAAATATTCTTTTCTTTCTTCGCCTTTGGGATTTGTAGAACTAAAGGAATGTAAACTTAAATTGGTTAATGAACCATAATATTTATTATTTTATAAGATATTGACTAGTTACATATAAATGAATGCATCACTGCACACATTCAGATATTTATGCAACCAACAGTTTTTAGCTTATTTATGTACAGTGCAGGACAAAACTAAAGCACGGATTCTTCCTTGTTTGCATTTTGTTCAGTAATATTGTAAAACATGCTTGGACTGAAATTTTTTTTATTAATGTAGTAAGAATATACACTCGTTAAAATAAAATATAAGAAATATAATATTATTTATCACATAAAATAAAAATATTAACTCAAAAGTAACAAAATACATAAAACTGGCGCGACAAAACTAAAGCACAAATGAAATATATTAATGGAAAAGCTCTATTTCTCCACTATTTTGTAGCGTATCCATTATTTTTCAGAGCTGTTGCACATTTTCGTGGCATGGACTCAATAAAATTGCTCAAAATGTCCACAGAAATGTTATTCCATGCAATAGTAGAAAATGGAATCCTTGTTTTTATCCTGTAAGCGCTGAATTTTACGATCTACAATTTCCTATATATTTTTTGAGATTGAGATTGGGTGAATGGATGGTTCTCCATCAAATCCCGATCTTATTGGCAACAAACCACTCTTTTAGGCACCGTGCTGGGAACGTCATCGTGCTGGTATAGGTAAGGTTGGAGTGGCAGCCTTCTGCTTAAAGCACACTTAAGCACATTTAGGCTCATTGCGATACCACAGTATGGCGCGACTCCCACATTTACGGATTGGAGAACCATGAGGATTCCTTAATGAATCTGGCTATGTCCTTAATATTTACGGATGATAGCTCGGACAGACTAGTGAAGAAAGGTGAGCCCAGGAGTTTTAGTCTCCTCCTGGCCAGGGATGGGCATTCGCACATGAAATGGAGGATTGTTTCTTCCTCCTCCTCAGAGCCGCAGCCCCGACAGAAGTCATTGAATGGCAGTCCTAGTCGTGCAGCATGTCTCCCCATTATGCAGTGCCCCGTGAGCACCGAAGTCGTAATGCTGATGGAGTTTCTGCTAAGGTTGAGTAGCTGTCTAGTACGTCTATTGTCCATAGTGGTCCATGTTAGCCTGGTAATAGCACAGGTATGCTCCGCTACCCAGGATCTTTTTGCTTCCTCAAGGTAGTTTTGCTTAATGGCTAATTTAATAGACGTAAGAGCGACACCAATTGTGCAGGAAGGTGATATATCTGTAAGCTGCGAGCCCTGTTTTGCTAACTCCTCGGCATTGCAGTTACCTGAAATATCCATATGTCCAGGCACCCAATATAGGTGGACCTGCGTGTGACTCGACAAAATGTTGAGTGAAGATCGGCAGTCGAGAACAAGCTTTGATGTAGTGAAAACACCGGCAAGGGACTTGATTGCTGCTTGGCTGTCCGTGTAGATGCAGATTTTCTTATCGAATGAATCATTGCGAATAAGCCACTTGGACGCTTGATAGATAGCCATTACTTCCGCATGAAAGACGCTGCAATGGTCAGGAAGTCGGAAAGAGAGTCTGAGATCTAACTTACTAGAGAAGATGCCACAGCCGACTCTTTCCTCCAATTTGGATCCATCTGTATAGATGTCAATTGAATTGTCAGTGACCACCTCGTCATTAACCCATTCCTCTCTACTGGGGATATGGGTGAAGAACGTGTGGTTTAAATTAGGGGTAGAGCAAATGTGGTCTACGTTAGTTGGTACGGACGTATCGTGGTTTCTCAGTATAAGGTAACATAACATTCTGGGGAATATCTTTGCACATCAGACGGTCCATTATACCTCCTATTTTATGAATTGGACCGATTCCATGGCTGAAAAAAATCACCAGAGTACCACGTTGCCTCCCCCGTATTATACGGTGCTTTTCAAATAACACGGATTTCATCGATGCCTTTTTGTTCATGTTAAATACAGATTCACCAGTAACAAGCACGGTCTTTCATTTGGCAGTAGCCCAGCTAAAGTGCGCGGCTATAAATTTGAGCCTTGCCTGTCGATTCTTCCGAGAAATAAATGGCTTTTTTACGCTTTGGTACATTGCTAAGTCACCCTCCACAGCTCGTCGTTGGATAAAACTGTATGATATGTTTAAACTCAATTTATTTCCAAGATATAAAAGGATTTTTTTTATAAACCGAATAATGGCCTGATCCTCACGTTTGGTTGTGCCACCTCCATATTTATTATTTAAAAAATGGGAAGCGCGAAAATGGCTTATGGCTCGGGAATTAACGCAATAGCGAATACAAAATTTTTTAACAATGCATGTCACTGATCCACTTAGAATATTTTCTCTAAATTGTGCAGAATACTTATTTCGAGCAATTTTGGGAAGCGAAATTTTGAAATATGAACACTGACGGTGAATGATAACCAACAACTTATATATGCTTCCAATTTTTTTTAAAACCTGCTTTTTGTTTTCCAAAATAACGGGTTTCTAGTTTAAAGATGGTTGTTGTTGTTTATTTTTAACAATTGATTGTAATTGCAAGCGAACAAGAGCATTTGTAATTCTACTCCGTCCGAACCAGGATCATTGTGATATCTCTCAATGTTTTTTATTTAAATTGAAATAGTTAAAAAACAATGACAAAAATCAAATACTTATTTTCAAAACTAGATAGATAAAAATATTAACTTTTAATGACTTAAAATAATACAATAAAACTATCCCAAAAATTGAATTTTCAATATTTTTCTTAACCCTCTAGTTCCCAAGCTTGTCTCTAGACAGCCATCATAAAAACGGGTTTAATTACCACCTTAATAGTTTTTTGTTGCCAATATAGAATTTCTCAAGCTTTTAAAAAAATGCATTACTTATGTGTTATTATGATGAAGGGACAGTCAAAATCAAAAATTGTCAAAAAAACAAAAATTAATTATTTTGTTTGAATTTGAGATAAAAATAAAAAAAATCAAATAAAATACTTTCCTTCATACTTGCAAGATAAAAAAACTAGCTGTGAGTAGCTAGGAATTTAAATTTTTTATACAAAATATTTAGTTATTTAAAAAAAATTTATAAAAAGTTTATTCAACAACAAACACTTTTAGGTATTCAACTTTTCCGGCTTCATAAAACCACACCCATTAAGTTTTTAAGGGTTTTGAGATCAGATTTATGCTTTTTATTGGGAGTATGAATGTATAAACTCGTATTTTTTTCGTAATTTGGACATTTATTGTGAAAAAGTGATTATAAATTTATTCTTGAAAGTATTGTCCATCGTTAGCCACAACCTTTTCCCATCTTTCTGGTAGCATACGGATTCCGCGTCGAAAGAACTCCTCATCTTTTGAGGCTATCCACGAATCGACGCATTTTTTGAGTTCTTCGAAAGAACGGAAGTGCGGTTCAGCCAGGCCAAGTGTCATCGATCAGAACAAGTAGTAATCAGAAAGAGCAATGTCTGGAGAATACGGCGGGTGGGGTAGCATTTCCCATTTCAGCGTTTCCAAGAATGTTTTTACTTGCCATGCAACATGCGGCCGAGCATTGTCGTGCTTAAGAATAACTTCATCGTGTCTATTCTCATATTCTGGCCTCTTATCCTTTAATACTCGGCTCAAACGCATCAATTGTGGTCGGTAGCAGTCGCCAGTAATCGTTTCATTCGGTTTCAACAGCTCATAATACACGACACCTTTCATATCCCACCAAATACACAGCATGAGCTTGAATCCATGGATGTTCGGCTTTGCCGTTGATGTTGATGCATGTCCGGGTGGTCCCCATGATTTTTTACGCTTTGTGTTATCGTAACGTATCCACTTTTCATCGCCAGTCACAATACGATGCAGAAAACCCTTTCTTTTCTGTCGTTCAATCAGCAGTTCACATGTGAAAAATTGTCGTTCGACGTCTCTTTGCATCAATTCGTACGGCACCTAATTTCCTTGCTTTTGAATCATTCCCAGTGCTTTTAATCGTTTAGAAATGGTTGATTGATCAACTCCTAAAGATTCTGCAAGTTGTTGTTGCGTTTGACATGAGTCTTCTTCGAGTACTGCCTTCAATTCTTCATCTTCGAACTTTTTCGGGCCGCCTGAACGTTCCCTGTCTTCAACATCAAAATCATCACGTCTATAGCACAGTCGAAATAAGCTTCAGTGAGTAAACGATGTGCTTCAGTTGCGTTTATCTTTAAATTAAAACTTCCCGCAAATGTTGTTTTGTTGGCACGAAATTCGACATTTTCAGCTATAGTAAAACACTTTTGTAAAATTATGAAAATTATTTGACAGATCAATTCTTATAGTATTTTTGCCGCTCTTCGAGATAGAATAGCTGTCAATGTCAAAAAAATGGCGAGTATGATAGATATGAAGTTAGTCACAATTACGAGGTTCCAATTTTTTTAAATCAATCAAAAACTTGGGAGCTAGAGGGTTAATTCTGGTTCCGGCTACAGGTCTATCGATTAATACGCTGATTCAATTTTTGATTTTAGATAAGCAGAGTCATGGCAGCCATCGGCCAACTTTTTTTTGACACAGGTTTCGTTGAACGACGGTCGTTCTACAGATATATAGTCGATGTTACTGTATATTTTGCCGTAAACAAATTTTTAAATGATTCTTGAAATAAATAATATTTGTCAGCTTCTTCGACAGTGAACAGTTATTTAGTGTTACTGGTCAGCTATTAATATTTTTCTGTATATGTTTCCAAATACATAGGTAAAAAATATTTTCTTTCAGATTTTTATTTTTTATAGTTTAAAAATCCTTCGGTCTTCGGCTTCGGCCAAAAAATCACCTTCGGTCGGACAATGACATTACAGAGAATCATTTTATAACTCCCGGTAGTTGGGGCCTTTTTATAACCTACAATAATGATTTTGGCGAAGTTGATTCCAATCAATTGAAGAGAGGATTATTCATTAAATGGAAAATTCCTACGTTGAGTCCACAAAATATGATAATTTTAAAAGCGCCATTTAGAAGGCAAAAATATAGGACACAATTGAGCTCAATGCAAAAGGCAACTAGAATTAAGTGAGACGCACTCGTATGCTTAATAGCTCAAAATTGTTGTTTAAGTGTTTACTTTCGAAAACTACCTGGCCTTTCAGGAAATTCAATATGACGGACACAATATGGCGGTTAAACTCACACACATACACCAATAAACAATTCCAAATTCTGATTAATAGTCACCAAACAACCTTATTTTTATCGCTTGCAAGAATACAAAATCAAACCTAACCTCATAAATAAAATCAGTAACACTTTACTTGAGCGATTTTAGGGACAGCTCATCATAATGCGATGTCGCTTTAACTACTGTTTTTCTCAGTCAATTTCTAATTTTTTACGTTATCAAAGAAACAAAGAATGTGGCCCTTGTGCATAATTTCCAATTCTCCACTAGAGTGCGCTCTCCATATATAGTAAGCAACAAAAGTAAGCAAAGAAAGCTTAGCTTTCCACTTAATTTAAAACTTCACACAAGTAAGTATAAAATTTATGTAAATACAACAAGTAAAATAACATAGAAAATACAACAGCAACAAAAGAAAAGCGAAAAAAATAAACAGCGCACAGTGGGAGAGACAAATATAATGCCCTAAGAAAAAAAAAAGGAAACATAAATTTGCATCAAAACTAAATTTATTGTTTTAAAATGCTTTCAAAATGATTCGCTTGAATCATGGACAGAGAAACAAATAAGAAATGAAATTGTTGGCTCAACTCAGTACTTCTACACACACACACACACACACACACACATAAATGCATATGTATATAAATACATGCAAGCAGACAGACACTCTACAGACAGGCAAAGACAGACAAGCCGTCGTTTCTGTTTTCGAGCAAATGGCTTTACTAATAGACTCTTAGTTGTAATTTACTGCTACAACTAATATGAACAGTAAAACATACACACACACACACACATTCAAACACACACATGTATTTAATATAACTTGAATGTGGTTCAGGGTTACAAGCTCGTTAGGACGGCAGCCAGGACGATAATATTACCTACGGCTAACAACTTTGTCGTTACTCTAAAAACAAAATACAAAAACTAAACCTAAGATCACTAAACTGTAGGGTAGTATTGAAAATATATGTATAAAAAAAATCTAAAAATTATTTCGGAATAGTTATTAGCAACTAATGTAAACTTTAACTTTTACACTGTGCTCTCTGCTTTCACCACAAACACACACATACACACAGCCATACAAAAACTTAACACATTTTGGATTGAGCCATGGAAGCAAGCAAGAGGTGGTGAGTGAATGGTTGCATGGACAAAAGAAAATTTTCAGCTGCTTACTTGTATCCATATATAAAATATGTATGTACGTATGTATGTGTGTGTATAGTGTTTCTATTTGCCCAAAAACAGAAAGTACCATTGCTCTAACTCTCATATATCACAACCATTAGCGCCCATGCAAGTTCATTCTCTTCAACAGTGTTTTGTGGCTATCATCGTCTGCTGCCAGTTTTAAACTGCTGCCAGTTGAAGAAAAATTTTTCAATAAAATATGTTCAGCAAGATTCAAACCAGGAAGTACAGAATACATGCATAGAAAAGAAGTTTGTATGCGAGCATTGGCTACGTATGTATGTATGTGTGTAGTTCATTCAAGAATACTTTCCTTATTCATGTTACAATTTGATACAATAATTTAGTTTGTTTTTGTTTTTTGTCAATTGTTTTTTTGCTTGTAATTTGCTAGTAGAAAATTCTAAAGAAATTTATCTATACATACAAATGTATATATCTATATGTATAACTGTTGCTACGGATATTGGTAGATATTATAAAAATTTCTATTATTTTTTGTTATCACAAATTCACACATCAACAGATTTTTGCTATAAATCTGTTGGGGAAAAATCCTTTGAATTGCATAGATTTACTGAAGATATTTTCATACACTTTTGTATTTGTGAATTATTAGAATCAAATAAAATTACATAAATATTTTACACACACACACACACATGCAGAAATGGATGTGTTGCATACTTCTTTGTATATTTGTTATCAATGCATTGCATGAACATGTGAGTGCATTTATGTGACATTCATTGACTTTGTAAAATATGCTCAAATAAATTAAGTTGCAATATTTGCTTAGAATTTATCCGTTACCAAAAATATTGTACTTACATGTACAAATAATTATAAATATATTGAATTTACATACGTAATCATGCATGTAAACAAGTACATGCAGCTTCATTTCAAAGTTTTGGATCACCCAACGTTCTTTTAATACCCTACACACCTTATAAAAAGGAAATACCTCGTTGATTTCAGCAGAGTTGGTGGGAGTGGTTATTATTTCATAGTGTTGATTGTTTTATATGGAATATGTTATTTATCAGTTTAACTATAAGTATATATGTAAGTATACCGAATTATGACTTATTAAAATTAATATTTTTTTCTTATTGGCTTTTCTATCGATCAAGAGTACCTCGTACATTTAAAGTTTTCTGGCAGTACCGCTGAATTTTTGACAAGAACAGGGTTCTAAAGCTGGCAATTGTACACTGGCTGCACTGCACTGACATATTCCTCTATGGTACATGGGCGTAGAGTCTTGGTTAAGCCCACAGACTCCATGTTAAATAATCTGCTACTGGTTCTAAAACTACCACTCCAGGTTTTTTTTTTTATTATTACAAACATTAAAATACTAGTATATACATACGTAACAATGTTTGATAACACTACAACTAGTTGAAGGAACTAACGAGTAGTTTAGTTTTAATACAATTAGTAATTTTTGTGAAGAAAATTTTAGAAACCCTCCTTTTTATTAGTTGCCAATAAGGTCATGTGGTTTTTTTCGTCGAAGTCGTCGGGCTAGGCCTGTCGTGTTGAAGAGCTTACTAGCTTCTTCGTTTACGTGCCTCTGGAGCCTCAAAGAATGGGCTTCTGCTTGCTTTTTAATTTCTTCAGCAACCGTAGCGATGTTAAGGTCACGATGAATATCAGCATTGCGAACGTACCAAGGAGCGTTGACAATACCTCTAAGGATTTTATTTTGAAGTCGTTGTATTACATTTATATTGCTTTGGCTGGCGCAACCCCATATTTGTGCACCGTAGGACCATTATTATTATTATTTGAAGGAAGGACGACTCGAAAGTCAGGCTCTGCGACCTATAAGATCTTTTGTACCAAAGCCCCAAGAAAGAAAGAAAGAAAGGAAGGGAGAAAGAAAGATAGATAAGAAACATACCCAAGCCGAGAATCGAACTCGGGTCTCCAGAAACAAGAGTCTGGCACTCTTCCACTAGACCACAGTGGCGATGGTAGGACCTACAGTTTAACGCCGATTCCGAACGGCTATGTGGCAATTTTTTATCAGCTCGGTGGTCTTACCATTACCAACCAAGGTGTGTACTTGTACACATTCTTATAATTCTCATCCACTTCATATCGATAGTGAATATAAGAAGTTTATGAGAATTAACCACCAGACCAAGACGGGAATCGAACCCGCAACCTTCTGGATGAAAGTCAAGTGCACTATCCACTAGACTATCGAGGTCGTCTGCCGTAGGACCATACTGGTTTTAACATTTGTTTGTATATCATGAATTTGTTGTATATGGAAAGATTTGATTCTTCTGAAAGAATACTCATTTTCTTGTTTTACCCGAAAATATCGTTGTGATATATAGGACTTCATTAGGGTACTGTATTGAAGTGGGAGACAGGAGTTCAATTTGTTGATTAGATCTTCATGCCAAACTTTGTCGAATGCTTGTGCGACGTCTAGGAATACTGCTGAGCAAACTTTTTTCTCTTCTAGCGATTTTTCTATTTCAGTTGTGATTCTATGCACCTGTTCTATGGTACCACTCCAGGTGTTGCTCTTAATATTTTACCCGATTTTCTCTCCTAGATCTAAATATATCAAAGACAAATAATGACGGCGGTGTATCGAGTCAAATCAAACGGAATCTGGCATGATGAAAATAGTACGGGAACATAGACAGATTCAACGCCAGCTAACATTGTTTCTGTCTGCGGCAAATCCAACGGACTCGCTACCATTCACTCTAAGATTATATTCTGGCTCTACACTATGATAGTTAGACCCATCATAGCCTACGCGGCTCTGGTGTGGTAGCTTAAAGCCATTCAGGGCTCAGCCGTCACCAAACTTAACAAGCTCCAAAGGCTTGCTTGTGTCTCCATAAATGGAGCAATGCGTACCTGCCCAACTCCTGCTATTAAAGCGCTGATTGGCCTGGTGCCGTTACACATTTTTATTAAGAAAATAGCCGCAAATACTGCCCTAAGGCTGCAAATCTTGTCAAGTCTGTTAAAAGACAACTCTGGTCATATTAGTATACTTGACGAAATTTCGAACTCTCTAATTTGTGCTGCATCGGTTTATATGATTGGAGATTTAAGTTTCGGCAGGAAATTCAACATTGTTTTTCCTTCCAGGTCCGACTGGGATGACCAATGCCCTTACTTTGGTTCGGTTCGGCTCTCAATTCGTATGCAGACGGCTCGAAGATAGATTGTGGTTCTGGTGCCGGCGTTGCAGAACCCAATACTAGAATCTCAATCCCGCTGGGTATTTGGCCCAGCGCTTTTCAAGCTGAAATATACGCTATTGAGACCTGTGCTAGTTTAAACCTTCATAAAGGTCTCAAAGGCGCAGATATTGTAATTTTTCAGACAGCCAGGCGGCTCTCTTAGCTCTCTCTTCGTGGAGTTTTTCATCAAAACTGCTGAAAGAATGCTTTGAGAGTCTCCAACACTTGTCTACCCATAACAAAGTTACGCTTTGTTGGGTATCCGGCCATTGTAACATTGATGGTAATGAGGTTGCTGATGAACTGGCTATTGGCCCCGCCCCGTTCTGTGGAGTCGGCTGGGCTTCCACGAAATCAATCATTGAGGAGTGGTCTAAGGCAATATGGCTAGATTATTGGAAATCTATTCCAGGTTTAAGGCAGGCAAAAGCGATTATCGTTCCGCTTGCCCACAATCGGGCCATCTCTTACCCCAAATCCAACCTTAGGCTGCTGGTGGGCTATATGCTCAGATATCACCCAAACAAAATAGGTCTGTCCAATGAGACGCAGTGCCGTCTTTGTCTATACGATAACGAATGTCCGGCATTGGCTCGACTCAGAGGAGGAATTTTTGGTACATTTTTTTTCTATGATTAACAAAATAAAATCCTCTTCCGCAAACGACGTTGTGGCTTTCATTAAGTCAGCTGAACGTCTTTTGTCATAAGTTGCGGATGGAACAAAAGATTTTTTTTAGGTCGCAGTGCCTGTCTAAAACAGGCTCCCCTCTTAAACATATAATAATAATCGCCAAGTCCATGAGAAATGAAAATAGAGAAGATGGTTCAGTGTAAGTTCCTACAAGACAGCGAAGTGTTTTTTGTGAAAGCACTAAAGAGAAGAACAGCTAACTTTCTTCTCCGTCTGGTAAAAAAGGTCAGCGCATCCTGGTGAGTTTGATCACAAGGCATAATACATGTAGTCAGCATATGACTAATATTGGTGCCTACGGAGCAATAATTCTGTTATTATCCAGCCTTTGCAAGAAGAAGGAGAGGCCTGCCGAGTAGCTATCTTTTGATTATGAGTTTTGCCTATTCTTTCTCCTTGCCTGAATTTTTAAGGTTCCTTAAGAAAACTAAGAAGTGCGTGGGAGTGTAAAACTCTTCTTTCCTTTTCCTATTTCTAAGGTCACACATTTTTCTTCTCTACTCTTCTCCTTTTCCTCTATCTGAGCAAAGTGCAATGCCCTACTGGACGGAGAGCTGTGAAAGGTTCATGGTCTTTCTGCCCATCTCCAAATTTAATCTAATCTAATGAGTTTGAACCAAATTTAATTGAGATGGCCCAAGTTTTGTTCAAGTACCGTAAACGGACAGGCAGATGCACGGACGGACACGGGCACTCATAGCTAGATCGCACCGCAGGAAGATGACTAGAATTTTCCCGCGGTAAGGTATGCCTGACTTAAGAGGCGACTAAAATACCCCACAGAGGCCAAATGCCACAAAGCTTTATCCCATCCTGATGAATAGCGCCGCTTTAGTCTGCAATGAGACCATCCCGTCTCACCAGATTGATTGAAGCAACAAGTCGCAGCCCAAAAGAAAAATAAACGCCAACGAGACCCAGTCGTCCCCCGCGTTTATACGAACCGGTGTTTCATACTGGAATGAGATCACTCGCCCCTATAAAAACTTGCTACTGCGCTTGTTCCAGCCACTAGCCGCCTCTTTACCCCGCTGCCAGACCAATAATGGCTGTCATGGTTAATCGAAGTTGGAGGCTGGAAAGTAGCAGTTTTTACGCGTGGAACGCAGAAACCAGGGTGTCAGTGAACCTACCTCACAGCGGACGGTAATGAACCAGACCGACAAAATAATAGACGAGTGAGTAGTAATGCTCAAGGCGGCCTTCCAACGATATACTTAACGGTTGTTCCGGTAGAAGTTTTCCGTTGGACGAGAGGTGATTTTTAGCGGGTGGAAGTCTTGCACTGACTTCAACTTTCATGCTTTTACTTCTAGTTAAAAAAAAAAATTGCAAGATCATCTCGGTGCTACACGATTTTCCAATGTATGTACCATGCTTACTTTTAGACCCTACAAATAACTGTTACTCAATCAAACCAAATATACACTGTAAAAGTAACTTCACCTGGTAGTTTGTGTTGGTTGTCAAAAAATTATTAATTCAATGAGATGCATGCAACAAAATTTATGCTAAGACATAAGAAAATCAAAAATTCACTGCATTTTAATGAAGACAAATAAATTTTTACTTGCGCACAGTGCTTCGACTTCATACAACAAGATTTATTGTATTTTAATAAAAATTCTCATTTAAATTTGGGATCGCTGCAGCAATCGCTTTCAGGCAGAGTGCAAGACTCTTGTTTCTGGGGTCCCGGGTTCGATTTCAGGCTATGTATGTATGGTATGGTTTCTTTTCTCTTTTTCTTCTTTTTATTCTTTTATAATTTGAGACTTTTGGTTACAAAAGATCCTAAAAGTTGCAATGGCTAACTTTCAGCAGTCAGCTGGATGTGTCCTATTTTTCGATTTCAAAAACCGCCATTATAACGGCGCCTTTTGAGAACAGGCAGTAAATAGAAGATGTCTGAGAGTATTTATTTATTTATTTTTGTTTTTTTAAGCGCTGGCCTAAATAACTCAGGTATTTATAATGAAGAAGCGAATGACAATGATAAGACAATAAATAGTAATTGAAGGAAAAGTTTTGTAAAATTTTGATTAAAAAAAAGTAGCGTGGAGAGAGCTCATTCGCGTTCACACACACAATTTCCCAACTAATGCTTTGATAATTATTTTTGGGCATATTCTTGAGATTATAGATTTCGAGAAAATGAAATAAACAAAAAATCTAAATTTTTCGTCCAACTTCTACGCAGAACCCCTGAACCCCTTAGCTGGAAAAAACTGCTGTATACATAAAATCATAAAAAGAAATGTAAATATAATAAACTTTCGACTTCAACTTTTAAGGAGATGGTATCTCCTATCTACATAATATTTATGCATTTCCAGGAGACATATAAGCTTTAAAAATCATATTCCCATATATCGCCTTTATATCATAAACGTTTCAGTTTTCAATAATACATACTTTTATAATATGAAAAAAAAAATTATATTTATGTATTGGTGAACTGTAGAGCGTTTTCTACAGTTGTTGGTCAAATTAAAATACAAAAAGACTTTGCTTAGGTTTGAAATTGAACTTTTATTTTGTACAGTCGAAGATCTACTAAATTTAGAAGCATAATGTAACATGTTACTTAGTGGAAACTAGAACAAAAAGGTTTACTGTTAGTTAGAAATCGTATGATTTTTTGTAGCGATGAATAACAGGCGACAACAGTGACGTCATGGTTGCTTGTGCTCTGCTACAGCAGAATGTGCAAAGATAGAGAGAGTGATGATGTGAGCTCTAACGATGACGAAGATGAAATTGATATACTAGCGTGAGTGTGTGAGCAAAAGATAGCATAGCGGCAATGATTTTGTATAGGCAGGTGCGGCGATGACTTTGTTGTGAGGAGGGGCGTGAACATTCTCCCCCCTTGAAAGATTTCTTTCAATTTTTACTGATCAGCAGCGAGATTTTCAATTGGCAACTTACACAGCCGTGCAATTGCGCGCTTGTAAACTCCATCCACTGTTTTGACTATTGCGACTCTTACCTTGCCATCATCTCCAGGCACAACGTCAACTATGCGACCCATGGACCATTTGAGCGGTGGCGTGTTTTCATCCTTTAGCAGCACCAAGTCATTTACCATTAAATTTGGACACGATACGTTCCACTTGGTGCGCCTTTGCAATTCTTTTAAGTAGTCTTGCTGCCAGCGCTGCCAGAACTGCTGTTGGATGTGCTGAACGATTTGATAGCGTTTAAGTGCATTTAGTGTGGGAGATGACGGTGTCGGCTCGGGAATGGTAGTGAGAACTCGGCCCACCAAGAAATGTGCCGGAGTTAGTGGTCGAAGGTCGTTGGGATCACTCGACAGCGGAGTTAACGGGCGACTATTCACCACTGCTTCTGCTTGACATACGATGGTATGGAGCTCGTCGTGTGACAAAATATTGTTGGCGATAGCACGACGTAGATGGTGTTTAGCTAGTTTCACCGCGCTTTCCCACAAACCACCGAAATGTGGCGACCTTGGCGGGATAAACCTCCACTCGATTCCTTCGTTTGTGCAAAAGGTTTCCACTGCTTCGATGTGCTCTTGTATGGTGAATGATAACAATAGCTCACGCAATTCTCGATTGGCGCCAACAAAATTTGTGGCATTATCGGAAACGATAACTCTGCACTTTCCACGACGGGCCACAAAGCGTTTGAGCGCCGCGATGAAAGCAGCGGTGGATAAATCAGGCACTAGCTCAAGGTGTACCGCCTTGGTCGTAAAGCAAATAAACACCGAGATGTAAACCTTTATTGGCGATCGCCCTCTGATTTTTTGGGTAATGAGCAGTGGCCCACAATAATCGACTCCTGTTGTTTCAAAAGGATGTGACGCTGTTATACGAGATGCTGGGAGAGCTCCCATGATTTGTTGTTCAACTATTGGTCGAAGACGATAACACATTACACAACTGTGAATTACCTGCCTGATAGTTGTTCGAGCCCCAATTATCCAGAATTGGTCGCGTAGAATATTTTGTAGTGTTTGTGCCCCAGCATGAAGATGTTTGCGATGATGATAGGCGATGAGTGTGTAGATGAACGGATGTGACCGTGGGAGAACGATAGGGTGTTTTGCGTCGAAGCTAAGCGATGAGTTTTGGATTCTTCCGCCGACTCGAATGATACCACTATGCAAGAATGGTGCGAGCGATGATAATTTCGAGTTTTTCTTAACGGGTTCGTTGTTTTGTAATCTGCTGTACTCATTGGGAAAATAAGTTTGTTGGATTCGTCTGCAAATTAGATGCAGCGTATCGGTGATTTCGGTGGCAGTAATCGATGACACTCGTGATTTTGAGCTGAACCACCTCACATACGTAAATATACGTAGCAACTTGTTGTAGTTGTTGATATATTTGTTTTTAGCGAAAATGTCCGATTGCTGCTCTGTTAGTAAAACAACTCGTTGCCTGCGTTGCTCAGGTACGTCTGCTGATGTGTCGAACGAAGATGTGGGCCAATTTTCCACTGGTGACGTTAAAAATGGTGGCCCGTGGAACCATAGCGCACTGCCAGAGAGATCAGCTACAGTGGCACCGCGTGAGACTAAGTCTGCAGGGTTGAGTAAGGAAGGTATGTGATGCCAGTTGTACTGAGATGTGAGCTGTTGAATTGTTGAAACCCGATTGGCCACAAACACTGTCCACCGCGATGGCTCCCCACGAATCCAGCACAAGGCTATGGTTGAATCACTCCAACAATGCACATCCTTCACACTAATTGGCAGTATGTGGATGACCGATTGAAGAAGCTCAGCCAAAAGCTTCGTAGCGCACAATTCGAGTCGCGGGAGGCTTATTTCCTTTTTGGGGGCAACTCGTGATTTAGCGCAGACCAAGGATGACGTTGCGCCTCCTTCCGTGCGAGTGACTATGTATACACAAGCCCCATATGCCTTTGTGCTCGCGTCGGAAAAGGCATGAATTTCAGTGCAGCTATTCATTGGTACATATCTTGGTATTTGTATATTGTCGATGAGACTCAATTGGTGTTGAAAGTTGCACCACTGCGTGTAGATATCCTGAGGTACGCTCTCGTCCCAATTCAGCTTAAGTGCCCAAAGTTGCTGCATCAATATTTTACATGACACGATCAGTGGATTAAGCAACCCCAGTGGGTCGAAAAAGCTAGCAATCTGTGAGAGTATTGCCCTCTTGGTTGTCTTCTTAGGCGATGGCGGTGTGTTGTAACTAAAAATGAAAACATCTTGAGATGGTGACCATTTTAAACCAAGGGTCTTGACGTATTCAGCGTTGTCTAGTTTAACAATTTCTTCACGATCTTCGTCAGGGACATCGTCGATGATGACCTTGTTGTTAGCTGCGAACTTACGCAGAGGGAAACCGCCAGAGTGAAGCAGAGCGGTTACTTGATTTTTGATCTCGATAACTTCATTGATGGTAGCCGCACCAGTCATTAGGTTGTCGACGTAGAAGTCCTTGAGCGTGACCGCAGATCCAATAGGGAATTTCTTGGCCTCATCTTTTGCTAGTTGCATCAAACATTTTGTTGCTAAGTATGGTGCGCTGCTAGTTCCATATGTCACAGTTTGGAGTTTGTAGGTCTGCACAGGAGCGAGTGGTGACTCACGCCATAATATGCACTGCCATGGCGCGTCAGTTTTATCTACTAGTACCTGACGGTACATCTTCGCAATATCTGCCATCAGTACGTATTTGTGGCTTCGAAAACGCACCAATATGGTGAATATGTCACTCTGCAGAGTAGGTCCTACGCGAAGTATGTCATTGAGGGACTTACCGGTTGACGTTTGGCACGATGCATCAAAGACAACTCGGAATTTTGTTGTACTGCTGTCCATCTTGACTACGCAATGGTGAGGGATGAAATAACGCCCAGTTTCAGCACTATCGACGGCGGCCATATGTTGCATTTCGCTATACTCTTCCATAAAGTCACGGTAGCTCTTAAAGAGGGAAGGATTTTTTGAAAATTTGTATTCTAAAGAGACTAACCTTTTGTAAGCGGTGTCATAAGAACGGCCTAGAGTTTGTGGATCTTCTTTGAAGGGTAGACGGACGGTAAACTTATTGCTGAGTGGGCAGCGCGTATATGTTGATTCGAAAAACTCCTCGCAGGTCTTTTCTTCTGCTGACAATTTCTTTGAAGAATCCTCATAGCTTTCTAGGGCCCAGAACTTCTCTAGCAGATGGTCTAGTGGAGGTTGATCTGCGGTTGCTACTAGTGACTTGTATACCGGCGAGGACGATGATGAAAACGGGTGCTTTAGCGATGACGAAGATACATGTGGTGGTGGTGACTGAGCTGTACCTGATACAATCCATCCCAATTTTGTTTTTTGGAGGATTGGAGAATTATTTGGGTGTTTGATCTGGCCCACAAGCAGCAGGTCGAAGAATAGGCCAGCTCCTATCAAACCGTCAACACCTCCTGGCTCTTGGAAGCTGTCATCTGCCAATTTAACATTACGTGGCAGCTCCCAAGAATCAATATTGATATGACTATTTGGCTGCTGTGACGTAATCGAAGGTATGATTACAGCTTCAAAGTTTGAAGAGTAATCGGTGTGAAGAGATTTCATATTCACAACGCATGCGTGGTGTGTTTTTGTAGTTGTGGCTCCAATACCCGTCACCTCGATGCTTCGTTTTATGCGAGGCAGCCGCAAATACTGTGCTATGTGCTCAGTTACAAAGTTGAGTTGCGAGCCCGAATCTAAGAGAATACGCGCAATGAATAAAGCGCCCAAAGAATTACAAAGTTGCACGCGAGCTGTAGCAAGAATGACACTCTCACTACACCCTACTGCCTGCAATGTTGTATGCCTGCTGTCAGAGTTTGCTTGCGCGTTGTCGTTGTTGTTAGGAACGTCAGCAGACCTGTACTTTCTATGTAGTAAAGTGTGATGGCTCACGTGGCAGTGCTGGCACCTACGATGAGATGGACATGCATTAGAGGTATGATTCTTACCCAAACAGTTGAGGCAGAGATTCAGTTGTTTAACTCGAAGATAACGCTCATGCGTCTCCATACTCATGAACTGTTGACAATTGAATGGAGTGTGATAGGGTGTAGTTCCACAAAGGGCACACCTTGTTGTAGCCGATGCAGCGACGAAAGCTAGCTGATTTCTGCGATGCGATGCTTTGGGAATATTCTTATGCGCAGCTAACTGGCGTTGAATGCTAGACTGATTGACTTCGAGCATGTTAAAAGTTTGGCATCTGCACTCTAAGAAGGTGGCCAGGTCTGCCCATGTAGGCATTTGTAACGGGGACGAAGAAGATGTAGTATTCCATTTGGAGGCTACCTCCTCCTCCCACCGTTCGCGTGTAGATGGATCTAACTTACTAGACACCAAATGCAGCATAATAGTTTCGCCAATCTGTTGAGTGGTAGCTAATGATTGCATTGCTCGAAGATTTACGTGGACTGTATCAATGAAACTGCGAAGAGATGGCACATTTGACGATTGAAGCGGCTGAATTTCACAAATTTGCTGCATGTGCGCTTGAAAGATAAGCCGGCTATTGTTGAAGCGAGCGATGATCAAATCCAACGCAACCTTGTAATTTGCGTTGGTCACTTCCAACGATTGGATGAGACGTGACGCCTTATCCTTCAAACACGAGCGTAAATATTGAAACCTTTCCACATCTGTCAGGTCCTTGTTGTTATGCACAAGGGTGAGGAACACATTGAAAAAGTCTAACCACTCACGCTGTTCTCCGCTGAAGCTCGTTAATTGTAGTTTCGGTAAATTTATGTGGCTTGTTTGTGGACGCTCGTGTGAAATGTGGGTGCTGCTAAATTGTTGTGGTGTCTCAATTGCTTGCAGCACTGCCATGCGGTCGAGAATTGTAGCCTTTGCTTCCACATACGACTCCTCGAAGGTTGAGCGAAGATTGACTTCAAGTTGAGCTTCATCCAACTCCTCCAATTGTGTTTGCAGTGCTTCAAGGGCGTTGTATTGTCGCTCCACTATGCCGAGTTTTGCCTCCAGTTTGCGTAGCGATGAAGTATCAACGTCAAGGTGCCATGATTGCAAACGTGATAATAGATTTTTCCGCTGCTGTATTTTTATGCGCACACTGCGCGATGCAACAACGGACGAAGACATTTCCGAAGAGGTATCGTCTGATGAAATGTTTTCCATCCCAGGATTAGTTTAGACGATTTAAATTTAGAAATATTGAAACGCTTAGCCGAATCCGGCTCGAAGGACCGTGGTGAACTGTAGAGCGTTTTCTACAGTTGTTGGTCAAATTAAAATACAAAAAGACTTTGCTTAGGTTTGAAATTGAACTTTTATTTTGTACAGTCGAAGATCTACTAAATTTAGAAGCATAATGTAACATGTTACTTAGTGGAAACTAGAACAAAAAGGTTTACTGTTAGTTAGAAATCGTATGATTTTTTGTAGCGATGAATAACAGGCGACAACAGTGACGTCATGGTTGCTTGTGCTCTGCTACAGCAGAATGTGCAAAGATAGAGAGAGTGATGATGTGAGCTCTAACGATGACGAAGATGAAATTGATATACTAGCGTGAGTGTGTGAGCAAAAGATAGCATAGCGGCAATGATTTTGTATAGGCAGGTGCGGCGATGACTTTGTTGTGAGGAGGGGCGTGAACATGTATGTAACAAACAATTTTCAAAAATATTTACTGAGTTTGATGTAAATTTCTGTTCTTTTAAAAAAACAATTAAGTTGATTTGGTTTTTTATTTAGAGCATGTACATGAATGTACATATATCCAAACCAAAATGAAGTGCCACTTTGGAATAACTCAAACTTCAAACTATTTGATTTTTAACATAGTAGACTAAGAGAAAATATTTTGCTTAAAATCTTTTTCATTTTGTAAAATTTACAATGAAAATCGAACTAATCAAATTAAACATATTTGTAAAACTGAATAGTTTAAGACAACAATATAAAAACAACTAAAATATAATAGCAAAAATATGTACAAATATGATATGAAAATATAAAATACATTTTATCAGAAAGCAAAACAAAACAAATTCAATAAAAAAGTAATAAGGGAATTCGAGCACTCAAAAAAAAAAAAAAAAAAAACAAAAACTAAGTTATAGTTAAATTCAAATAAATTTTATGAAAATTGTGTTCTTCTTTAGGTGTGAAGATTTTAGTTTCGAAAGCTCAAAACTTTAAATTATGTATTTTAAATTTGGAGTTATTTAAAGTTTCAAATTTCCCTTTTAATGGGTTTTATTGCGTATCAATTGTTGGCTTGAGGATGCTCACAATTGCATACACATATTCGAAATGTGTTTTGGTTTCAATCTATATCCTCTTAAATATAATAAAACAATGAGCAATATTTCAATAGTAAAAAATATTTTTTAAATTTTTAAATATTTTAATTATTCACTATATAATTTTATCTCTACACTACCTTAAGTATATGTGCAAATATTTTAAAAATACACGCACAATTTATTTATTGTGTCGTTATTTCCTTTTTAAACATTTGAACTGGCAATTAAACGTGCATTAATTGTTAATTATTTGTAAAAAAAAAATATAAAAATTAATTTTCCACCAATTAAGAGAATAAAATACACACAATTTATCAACACCAATTCTTTTTTTTTTTTTTTTTTGAGTACCACTCCCACTTCCGTGTTTCCCTCAATTTATATGAGCAGGTAATATTATATTGATATTTTAATTGATTTATAGCAATATGCAAAAGAACAAAACAGAAAAAAAAAAAAATAAAGTTCAAAAGTGTAGAACAATTGAAAAAATTAACGATAATAAATTTAATATTGGCACGCCCACATTTAATTCGTGGCATATGCGTGAGTAAAATAACAATATAAAAATGCATCTCTCGTGAATAAGAGTAAAATTAAAAAATAAAAAACTACGAGCTTAAATAAAATTAATATGCCAAAAGGCAAAACTTTTTTATTGTATTCAATTGGCTATTGCCGGCTGCAGTTTATACATGTATGTATTTGTGTATGCCTATTAGTGTATGGGTGTGCGCCTATGTGCATACAATTTTTTTTTTTTTAACTTAATTTACAGCATTTTAATTTCACTGACAAGTATAAATACATTAAACTTTAAAACAGCGAACATTCTTTACCAACAAGAGAATATGATCTCAAATCGTTGTTAAAACCAACAGTGTTTTTGCAACAATGTAACCGTAGTATAATTTTGAAAAAGTTAGTTAGCCATACTGAAAATATCGGCTATCAAAATTTATAGTCTAGCAGCATTACAAGTTTAGAGAAGTCATGTCGCTTCAATCAATGGCTAAGTATTTCTATGTAAACTTCAAAAGCTGAGGACTTAGTGTCTAAGACAAAAAATAAGCATATTTGGTTGTTTTCTGGTTCCTGCACCCTCTCTCCTTACCCTCATTTTTCAGAGTTTTCAGTAAATTTTGTTAATCAAGTTTCCATGTAGGGTAAAGTTTTGAGAAAAATTCCTCATCGACAAATAGGTAGGTCTTCAAACAAAAATGGAGGGAAGGAAACAAAAATGATTATTTTTTCATAACGAACAACTTTTTGTCTCAGATATCAAACCTACAGCTCTCGAAGTTTATATACTTACTTCCCTATTGATTGTGGTGGCATTATCTTCTTCTGTTCTTAAAATGTTGTTAGAGAGTTTAGAGAGCGTGGACTGGACTAAACCAAAGCACTCAGTCTCAAAGATCATTGTACTATAACCAAGATAGACCCAGTAGAAGAGAGTAAAAAGATATGTGAGGTGATAATTGGGAAGAAGAAAGGTATAAGGTCTCTCAATCTCGAACAGCTTTGTTTCACTGATGAACCTTAGAAGCTCAGGAAGACGGAGAGTATGGATATTATTCATACTCAAGATATCAATACCCAAGAGCCTTAATCTGGTTCTCGCGAAAGGATAGCTACAAAGAAAAAAATGCTCGGTAGTATCGTCGTCCTCAAGACACGATTGGCAGGTTGGATCGGTGAACACGCCCATGTTGATCATGTGCTGACTACATGTGCTATATTCAGTGATGGCACCCCCCAATAATTTCAGGTCCTTTCTTCTCTGTTTCAGAAGAAATTCGGCTGATTTCCTGTTAAGTCGTCTCACGAAGCACGGTTCTACAGGAGTCAAGCTCAGATAATTTTTCTCTATGGATAGAACCCACGAAGTCGTTGATCCAACGCATGACCTCCCGAGAGCTTACGGCAAGAAAAGTTCCGGACACCATGGTGCAATTGCAGAACTTTCATTAGATAATTCATTCCCTGCAATACCATAGTGTCCTGGAACCCATATAAGGCATAACTTGTTGTGTTTTGCAACATTATTTAGTTTTGCGTTACACTCGCTAACCAATTTTAAGGAGCTGACAGGGCTAGCAAAGGCCTTCAGTGTAGCTTGGCTATTACTGCAGATGCCTATGCACTTCCATTGCTACCTTCTCTCAATTATCCAGCCCGCCACATTCAGGATAGCGAAAACCTTCGCTAGGAAGACTATCGCCATCTGTCCAGTGAAAAAAGAGTACTTGGTTTCATCGTCCAAATACCAACCAGATCCATTACCGTTTAAGATTTTTAATTCGTCGGTATAGAAAAAATAACGTAGACCCCGAAGTACGACTTCTGGATTTAGCCATTGATCACGTTCCAGAAACCCGACATCATATCTCCTTCTGAAGCATATGATTATCCGCTGGCATCAAGAACAGTGGGTACTGTACTGACAACTGGTGGTATATCTGACTGTGCCCTACATCCGTCTCGACATGCCAGACTCCATTTAACCGGAGGCCGCTCTCATCGCTTCTTTACAGATTTGAAGATCCAGAGAAAGCAAGTCAAGCAAGGCATTGAGGACATCACCAGATGTAGTACACATTGCACCAGTAATATCCAGGCACACACTTCTCTGAAGCCTGGTCAGAGAGGATACTGTGGACTTAACCAAAAATCATCTCAACCGTACTAGAGAGGCATACGTGACAATAGGTCTCACAAGAGCAATGTATACCCAGTATACCAGAGCTGGATTCAGACCCCAAGTCTTGCCAAAAGCTCGACTGCACTGTCAGAAATAGGGAAGGGGTTTATTTTATATATCTTAACCTGATTATTCTAGCAGCAATAAAGTAATTTGTTTTCCAAAAACGTATGCCTTTTCTGAGAATTGCAATTCATATTTGAAAAACAATTTTTTTGTGATAAAACACCCATCTTGGATCCGTCAGAGTGCTGGACTATAACTCTCATCATCGAAAATTTCCACCAGACAAAACGCTGTTGAAAGCTAAAATTTTAAGCTAATTTTGCTTAAAGGCCAGATTGGACCCTTTTGGTCAAGGAATACTACCGCTATATTTATGCACTTGACACTGGATTTACGAAGCCGGGTTTTAAAATTAAGGTTTTTATAACAATTAAATGTAGGTATTAAATAAAAAAAATTAAATTTGTTTTCTTTGAATGTCAAACAGTGCTATCCGTTTACGGAGCTTTTCCGCCAACGCCCTGGTAACAGACGTTGAAGTTCGTTTGTGTTCTCAATCTTAGGCTCCTCTAGTATCGATGTGCCGAATTATTGCACTATCTACGTTACAACGTGGTGGACAGAGAGTCATAAGAATTTATAGTTATACTAATGAACTTAATAGGAACCACGGCAAGCAACACAAATAATAATACAGTAATCCACGCTTAACTGCGTCGTTCAAAATGTACAACTTCTGATTCAATTAACCGAGGCATGCCATTAATAGAAGAAAACTTAAAACTTCTGAAACAATCAAAAAGGAAAAGCGATTAATGGGGGTAAATAAACCGGGGATTACTTACTGTATATGCCACAGTTAGATGAGGCAGATAAACTCATTAAACTTAATATTATTTAAAATGTTTGTATTTAACATTTAAGCTGCAGTTATTTAAAAGTATTTAAGCAATTATAAACTTTCACACACACAGACTCGCAAAGTCGCAATTATGCAAACAATTCTGACAGAGAGCTGTGGTAAATAATATTATGTACTTTTCGTTCAGTTGTCTTTGTGGTTAACGCAATTTATTTACATATAAACATCCATACATATGAAGGATATATGTGTGTATGCATATAGTACATATGTATGGATGCATGCAAGTCGTTCATTTGTGTAGTATATGTGTATGTATAATGCAGTACCAACCAGTGGCGTATATATGGTTTTAAAATAATTTTATTTCTGGTAATGTCAAAAGTACTAAACCGAGCCTTGGCATAATTTGGAAAGGCACTAGCTAAAATCTTTTATCATCGTATGTATTTAAATACAAGATGCCAGACATAATTTTTTTAAATTTTTTTGGAAGAAAATGTATCACTGCCAGTTTTATTATTTTTTTTTTTTTTCGAAGAATCCCAACAGACCCACTTACTCGCCCAGCCGTACGAGGGGCCCATCCGCATAATGAACGGATCGGTGCCGGAAATAGACACAGTCCGGATCGCTCTGTACGACGCGATAAGTACGAAGTAAACTATCCAAGTAGTTTTCAAACAACAGGTAGAACTTATATAATCATCAGTTGTTTAATATTAAACTGCGATTAGAGAAGTCAAATAAGCCATGAAGGTATAATTAGTTCACCAGGTACTTAATTTAATCGTAATTCGGGATGCTCAGGTTAACTTCATTTAATAAAAATTCGGAATTAATGTCACCATTTAGTAGTTTAGCCAAAAATATGACATTTAGCATTACTCTTCTGCTCTGTAAAGTAGGCAAGTCTGAAAGTTTAAGACAGTTTGTGTAAGGAGGAAGGTTTTTTTTATGGATAAAAACTTTTAAGCGCAAACAAAAGAAACTGTTTTTGAACAGATTCCAATCTATCCCTATAACAGTTATGTATATTAAGGACTCCAAACTGGAGAACCGTACTTCAAGATTAATTTTAACAGAAACTTAAAAAGTGTTTTTGCTACATACGGAATGCAAATATTGCCTTGACTTTATACACATGGTAATATGTAAAGGAATAAAATGACATCAAGATGACTTCAGATGGAACTTCAATTCAAGCTCTTGAATTGTACCATCTGATTTCTGTAACTCAGAAATGAACGGATCCATTGAACAAGCAGTGGTGGAAAGTTAAACAAATCAAGTTTATCGATTAGCAAATTATGGTTCAACACGTCGGAATCTTTACTAAAATTGATATAGATGACATCGGTCTGAAAATTGTCGGAAAATTTTTGGATTATATTAGTTGAAAATTTCAAAAGATTGGTTACTGTGGATCTGCCTTTGAGAAAGGAGACATCAATGATAAAATTTGTACTAACTTTTGCTCCGAAGGCCGTTTAGGAGATATTTGAGATCAAAATACAGACCAAAATAGATTCCTTAGTCAAAAAAACCATGGTTCACAATATTTCAACAAAATCAGCCGGCTTATAAGTGGTGCTACAGTACATGATAAAATTTTCCCCCATTCTTCTAACCTTTGCTCTGAAGCCCCTTATAAATCATATTTCCGATCAAAGTATGTGCCAAAAATGAGTTTTATGACTCAAAAATCTCTGGTGTGTAAAATTTCAACTCAAACGGTTTAAATTTTTCTAACATTTGCTCCGGAGCCCCGTTTGGAACATTTTTTTAAAATAAAAATAGACACCAAAAACGGATTTCTTGCCACAGATAACTCTAGTATACAAAATTTCAATAGAATTAGGAGGAATTTATCATTGTACTGGAACTTCATCTATGGACCTCCCGATTTTGTTGAAATTCTCTGCACCAGAGTTTTTTTTTTTTGGTCATGGAACCTATTTTTAGCCCCTCTTTTGAACAAGGTTGTTTAAAGGTATTTCCAGAGCAAAAGTTAGTAAAAATGTTATAAAACTAAAAATGCGGGGTACGTTAAAAAAAAATTATTTCAAGCATTTACCCTCAAAAAACGTAGTGCTACCAAAGTCATGATGAGGGTTAAAAAATCGATCCACTCTAATATATATATTATAGAAAATTAAATGAGTCTTGCCTACTTTTACTTGTTCGTCTGTCGTCTGTCTGTCTACATCAAAGTATATTTTCTCTTCTTATAAATTTGTTCATCAATAAGATGAATTTTATTCAACAAATTTCGGTTTATTGCATGACTAGTGGACCCTATGGGGAGGGAGGGGATTGATATTCTTCGGAAAACCTCTCTTCTCGATGAATCAAAAACAAATCTGAAGAGATAAAAAAAGAAACCTCGCACTTTAGAAATTTCTCCGCTAGTGCATTGAATTGATGTACTCTTGATATTTACATCAATCATAATATCATCATGAGCATGCTATCATATATATTTTTGTATTCATGAACGCATTTAACATATGACAGGCTGAGAGGAAAAGCGGGCTAAAATTTATATAAGAGCAAAAGTGAAATAATTTAGAGTGTCAGTGCAAGAATGGCATAAGTAATACGGTTTAGAGTGAAAATAAAACCCCTTAAAAGTAAGAGAAAAAATGGTATAACAATTCTTTCAGAGCAAGAACAGCATAGTTTTACATTTCGTTTCACTTTTGCTCTTAAGTTAAATTATTCCACTTTTTTCTGAACGTAGAAGTTATACCACTTTTCTTCTCAGCGTCTCATATATTTATGAATTCATTTCATTATATTGCTCCAACTATTGTTGAATTCTATAAATCGTGGTCTGATGAACTATATTCATTACATTTAATGATATTCTTATGTAGGCTTAAACCCATTTGAATTCAAACTCATTGATCCGCCACTGGCAATTGTTTGAATCTACAAATTGTATGCAGGTAATACAAAAAAAAAAAAAACAATGAGATCGATTTAGTTTAAATTTCGATATTTATAATAATTTATTTATCTCAAGAATTTTAAAACGATAACAATCACCAAAACACTATTATTATCCCTAGAGACCAGTAAAAGGTACAATGAGCAAATGTGGATGATGCATATGCACACATACATAGCGCATCTTGTTTGTTGTGTGGGTGATAGTTTGTGGGTGTATGGGTACTTAATCTCAAATCATAATAATAAACCAGTACATTATTTATTTGTTAATTTTTTATTTATTATTCATTTATTTATTTAATTATTTATTTGTATTTTATTGTTGCGCAAATACTTATTGTATATGCCCGCATTGTACGCCAATAAGTATGCAAAATTTTATGCTGCATTAATTTTGAATTGATTACCTAATTATTATTATCAGAACTTATTTACAATTATATTTTTACTTATAAACAAATAATAATGCATTGCTTTAATTTCCTTTTGTTTACTTTACGAGTAGTTTAAGTTTTTGTTTTATTATCAAATAAAAATATTTACTACTTATCATTGATTGATTTGCATCACAGACGTTAATTGCTGATGACAACAAAGTCATATCTCTTTGTGCTTATCTATCGATGATATCAAATGATACAAGTATAATGACCGATGTACAATTATAATTGTACATCGGACTTTAGCCCTTTCGTAATTTGTCAGCAAACGGTGTTTTGTAACTTCACAACTTAGCTTTATTCATGATGAGATAAATTTGAAATTTGTAGTAAATTTGATAAGTTTACACAAAAAAACACATGGGATTCTAAAATACTACAATATCAAAAAATACTTTTTTTCACGCTATACGCTATACAAATTTAGAAAAATAATTATTATTAAAAAATTATTTTTATACCTTAGAAATCCTTGAAACGACAAGTGTTCCCGGGTATGAGACGGGTTTTGTTTTTTGAGCCATATTTTTTCACTGGTTAAACCAAATCGGGTTTATATATACTGTGAGAAAGGTAATGAAAATACGCAATTTTTATTCGAAAAAAGTATAATAATTCCATTGGCACGCAAAATTGTATGACCAATTTTCTGAGGATGCGTATTTTTTTCAAAAAAAATTTGTACCCGGGTATGAGGCATCTACAAAATCCACTGAAAATTGGCAAATATAAATTTATTTATTTTGTGGCTAAGATAAAAAGAAATGACAGTTTTTATTCATCATCTCTCTTAGACATCGTCTTCTATATCCAATCGCAAACATTGCGATTTGCACACTTCAAATGAACAGGCCGCTTGCATGTAATGCATTTGATGAGCGATTTTCTTTTTTGGGGTTGAAATGGCTAAAAATTAAAAACAAAATGGATCACACCCGGTGATATGTTGTGTCTCATACCCGGAAAATGATGCTATTTTGAGAATAACGAAAAAAAATTGTTTTCAACCATATATTTTCAGTTAATTCCCTCGAATATATATATCACTTTGAAAAAAAAATCAAAAAAATTTTCGTGATCGATTTTCACACACGATGTTTTCAACTGATACAAGCAATAAGTTTTTTCACTTCGGTTTTACCACAAAAACTGGCTCATGTCAAAACAAAAGTTTGACAGTAGTCAGATCGGCAATATTGATATTGCATGATGCAAACAACAACTGTCTCATATCCCGGTACACTTCCCTACAATAAAAGAGAGGGACAAAGTGTATTTGATTGAATGATTTTCAAACAATAGGTGAACATTAATTTCAAATTCATTTTTACATTGTCAAGAAAAAAAATAGTATTCTTTGTAAAAATTCTTTTAAATATTTATTTAATAAAAAATAAATTTCTAACTTACTTATTTTTTACGAAAACTGGGATTAAAAACGGGAACATTCTCCAATATTGTCGAAAACTGGAACAGCTATGCACCCTATCTCTCGAAATGAATCCGGTTTTAGATGTTTCACATGCCTATGATGATGCCTATTGTACTATTTCTTATTCTCCTTGCTTAAGTAAAAGCCACCACTCAACCTAACTTAACCTAACCTATGGCATACAAATGCCTAATTTACCTTTGAAAGGATCTACAGTTTCATTTCTGCTTATTCATTTTGCCAGTTCTGGACATTTACAAACTTTTTTTTACCAATGATAATTTTGGATATGCCTAAACCCTTAAATAGCCAATAAATTTTGCTTCAATAGCTTTAATAGCAGCAAAAGCTTCATAATCATACAAAATTTTAAATAAGAAAATACAATACCATTTTGCTTACAGGCAATTGAGGGAAATTTTAAAAATTAATACAATAAATGGATGACGGAGGCCAAACCGAGCCAAGTCGGAACAATTTTCATTTACCATTTTGGCATATTTGCCACTTTCGATGTAAGTATGTCGATGAAATTCAACGAAGCAAATCGAAACGAATCGGAGTCTTACTGAAACACACAGCAATAAATGTGAATAGTACTGCCGGCATACACGCATCCTAGGGAATGCCCTCACATGTAAACCGCAAAATGAAATCACATTATGAGGCAAAAATGGGTTGGTGAAACGAAATTGCAGCAACAGCAATAACAACAAAAATGCTCAACTCTCGAACACACACAGATGTACATATACAAATTCATGTTCAAATACAAATAGGAATGCAAAATATTGCTTAATAATGCTCACAAACATACGAATATGTTTATATGAATGTAGTTGTTTATGTGTTTGTATGCGTGCGTGTGTGTGTATGTGTGTATTGCATACAATGGCGAAACATTCATTTTGTTACATTTCAAGTTTTATTTTTCAGAATTTTTTAAATTTAGGATAGAAACAACAACAAATTTAGAATGTTTTTTTTTTTTTCTTTTCATATCAAACGAAAGAAGGAACGAGCATACGATTGTATGTGTGTGTGTGTGTGCATGAATATCTGCTTGTATGGTGTTGTGGCATGTTATTGGGGCAATTGGATTAATGTCTAAATTATTTGATATGAGCATGTGTTTGTGGATGTTTATACTACATATGTGTATATGTTTATGCACGTTTGCATGTACATATATGAGTGCGCACAAATGTATGCTTCTTTGAATCAAATATGTTTTATCTGCATATAAATGAAAGATGCTCTAGAAAATTATGAGAGGGAGTGGGTTAACTAACATTCTTCATTTTCATACCATGACATTTTGAAGAGAAACAAAAAAACCCTTTGATTTTATATTTTTATTTTTATTACATTTTTTAAATGCGACTTCTTCATGGTTGCAATTTGTTTTTTTTTTATTACACACATACACTTATATGATCATTAGCTGTAATTATTACCTATATTTTTAAATAACCTTTGAAAATCAATTATTGACATATATTCTATTTTTTATATACATATATGTATTTAATTAAAAAGCTGAAAACATGAAACTACATATTATAAATAAAAAATTACCATAAAAGGTTTCCATTTCATTTGCGGCAGCTACAAACTTTTGTTTTTCTCATTTACCACTAATCACCACACAAAATGTTCTGTATTAATATTTAAAAAGAACATATCGCACATAAAGAAACACAACTGTGAGCACACATCCGAAATGTAACATATGGAAACTTTTCTGTTGAATGAGAAGAAGACAAGCAAAAAAACAAGAACTATAATTTAAAATAACAGTAAAATTGCAAACACAGCAGCAGTAAAATAAAATATTAAGTAGAATTCTCTTGGTAATCATTTTTTTCTGTTTAACACAACATACCCTACATTAAGTTAACACTGTTTAACATTCTACTTTTTTAAAAACAATATTAAAACATTTTTCCAGCAATTTCATCAACACCAAGCACCCTTTCGATCATTGTTACAAGTCTGAAATGGCAACTACAATTTAATTTAGTCCTGTGTTCTAGTTCCAACATTGTCATAAGAAAGGCAACAGCTGTGACTCTCGACAAATGTTTAGAACCTACTACTATCTTAATTACTATGTTATTCAAAAACTCATTAAGACAGATTTTAAATTACAAGCATTCACTAGTTCAGAAGTGAGAATAGCATTCTGAAACTAATTCTCAGGTTCGAGATACAAGTTTGCAATTTAGAAACGAGATGCCATTTCAGTTTTATTTTGTCTTTGCATGTGTTATATATTTACAGAGTGTTCATTAGTATCTAACCGAAGGTGATTTTTTGGCACAAGTCGTCGAGACTCGGCCATTGCTCAAACTTTCGGTCGATGCCGAAGCCAAAAACTGAAGTGTTTTTAAGGGGACATTCCAGTTTAAAATTTGAAGAACATAATTTTTTTTTCATTTTGATTTTTGGGTTCCTTTTAGCTTCAAGCATATTGTCCTAAAATATTCGTGAAAAATTCGAAGTAAAACGAAAATTATACATAATTGTATATTTTGTATGTATGCATGATTGGTTTACTAAAAAGAGACCTAACGTGCTAAAATAAGTTTTCGAGAAAACAGCTTCAAAAACATTACTCAGGGGTTTTCAGAGTCGCTGATTACCAATCGGATACAATTTGGAGGAAAATTTATTTATTAAAAATCGGATCGGATTCGCTTCAAACTCGTTATTAGGGGGTTTTTAAGATCACTGATTGCGAATTAAATATTTCAAAATTGTTCCATATTAGATCCGCCATTTTATATTTTCAAAATCTGACGCCAGATTCGTAATCAGCGACCCTGAAAACCTACGAGTAACGGGGTTCAAGTTAATCGGATAAATTTAACAAAAAAAATCGTTCGCCATATTGGATCCGCCATTTTTAATTTTGAAAAATTGACATCTGATTCAAAATCAGCATACTTTTTTCTATCGGAATCGCTAAAAAATACACTTTCGGATGTTGAAAATCAACGAAACTCGCATAGCTCAAGAAGGAGCGGAAACATTATATAGAAATATAAAGAAAAAAAAATAAATTCATAATATCATCAATTAAGTATGGAGAAAATATTAAAAATTAGTAGTTACTTCTTAATTGATAAGTTTCATTAATTTAATGCAATTTTTTCAACGCCTTCTTTGTTTTTTTTTTTTGCGATTTTTTGACGATTTTTGATAAAGGTGAATTTGATTGTATTCGACATGGTACACTAAAAATTAATTTACTAGTTCAAATATGACTCGATTTGAAAAATTTACTAAATTGAATTACTTACAATCCTACGTAATTTAATTTTAAAAAAATTGCCCTTTTCCGGAAGACTCTAACAGGTGAATTTGAAAATTCGTAAAAAAAAGTGCCAAATGGTAACTTTAGGCGCTAGGGGTGGATTTCGGTTTAGTTGTATCAAAAAACGCCAAACGCCATTATTTTACTTAGGTATAGATATCCGAAATCTTTTTATGTGCAAGATAAATGTTTTTTCCATACAAGATCGCAAACCTATTGTACAACATCCTTTTAAAACACGCTTTTCGAAGTAGCTACTCCAGTTTATTTTTCATTTTGTCTTAACTTTTAGCACCCTATTTACATTTTCTGTTAGCGAAGGGAAGATCTAAAATATTTTAGCAAAATATGGCGTCTAATGCAGGGTTTGAAACCTAAACAAACAAAGCATAAACATCCCGATTTATTGCTGACTGCACTAGCAATAGTAAAATTATAAGCATATTTTCAAATTCTAAATGCTAAGCTTTTGAATGCTGATGAATGCTAAAAAGAATAATGCTGAGTTAAATTTGCTTGCTGAAAATGCTAGTCAATATTTTTTCAATACAGTTTCCTCTCGTATTAACAGCACTAACAATAAACTATTAAACGATAGCATTCCCTATTGACTGTTTCTAAAATATTTATATAAGCCACGATGACATAATCTGGACCTAAAAATCAATTTTTTTTTTTTAAATAATTATTCAAATTACAGCGAAGCCTTCCGAAATTTGTAGAGCGAAATCACGTTGGATAAATATAGCTTTCTATGAAGGTTTACTGTAGTTGAAAACATGCACACACACAAATATACACCCAAACTTGAACTAAATATGTTTTGATACGAAATTAGCCGACAAATAGAAGGCGATCGTGTTCAGTGCTGCCATAAAATCTCTTTATTACCTTTTTCTTTATGTATATTTTGTTGCTCTCTCACTCTGAACAGCGTGACAAAAAAAAAAAAACATGAAGAATCAGCAATCAGCAGTCAGCATTTTAAGACTAGATTTTTCAGCATTTATAAAAATACTATTACGCAGCATGCTGACGAAGTATCAATGCTGATAAAATAAACGCTGATATAAGCAATTTCTGTGAGAAGAAATCAGCATTTTATAGATCAGTATTTCACAGCAAAAAATGTTTGCTGTAATGACCAGCATTCAGCAAAGTATTTGAAATTGCTTTAGGAATTTAAACCCTGATCTAAAGACACATATTTTATATAACCACTTCACATTTATTTATTTGTATGTATAAATAATTCTAAAGAAAAGGTTTTCGTTACCAATCTTTAGTAAAATTTATTATAAATTGAAATGTTTATAGTCCTCGGCTTCGGCAAAAATTTCGGCCAAAATTTCGACCATTTTTTACCGAAGCTTTTTTAAGGCTGAATGGCCCAACAACCAAAGCCGAATATTCGGTCGGAAACTACTGTCCATTCAACTTTCTTCTGTTTTCCCTCATTTTCCTCATCATTCATATTCTTCTCCCTCCTTCCTGATTCTTCTTTTCATCTTTTTTTCTCTCTCTCTCTGTTTCTTCCTTTTAATTAATACTTCTTCCCCTTCTCTGTTTCTTCCATTCTCTCTCCTCCCTCCTTTTATCTTTTCCTTGCCCATTTTCATCCGATCTTTCTTTCTATGCACTTTAGTGAAAAGTGCACTATTTTCTGTCCCTGTCCTTCCTTGTCTCTCTTTTTTTTCTACCACCTCTCTCTCTCTTTCTCTATCTCTCTCCACCTCTTCTCTCCCCTCTTTCTCTACCTCTTCTTTCTCCTCTCCTTTATCACCTTTTTCGTTCTTTTGTTTCTGTATACTTATCTTTTCTTTTCCCTTTTTCTTATTTTCGACCTATCCCCCTTTTTCTATCTCTGTTTCTATCGTTCTCTTTCTCTATATGTCCTTGTTTTCCTCCCGCTTTTACTTACGTGGTTGCAAACTCCTTGGGGTATTGTCGACATTTTCGTGATTATTTCAGAAGTTTGGTTTGACCTGTAAAGAAAAAGGTCAGTGATATAAGTTAAATTAAGTTATTGAATTTATTTAGGTTCACAATTTTATTATTTTCAAATGAAGTTTTTCTTAAAGATTTCTGATACAAAAGTTTTAAAATAGTTTCTGTAGACTCCATGGCAAACCCTTGCATATAAAAAGAGCTCGTTTTTTTATACTGGTATGCGAAAAATTTTCATCTCATCAACACTCGCTAAAAGTTTTTATGCTTTATTCCATTTAAAGAAAAGTGCTGCAGAAATCCATCGTTTTCTTATAAAAGGTAAAGTAAAATGGTGATTTTGAGGAATGCGAAGGTGTACCAAAAAAATTCAATAATACAAAATTATAAGCAAGCATTACTTGTTAAAGATCCATGATGATCAGTTGTAAGTTTCTCGTCTGAACTAAATGTTGATAAATCCACTCTTGCAAAAGCATATATGTATGCAATAGGAATAGTCCCAAAAGTAAAAAATTGTACACCATACCAATTGTCACGTGCGAGATGCTGTTACAACAACGACAAATAATGTCACCGGTGATGAAAAAAGGATCTATTGCGATAACCCCAAATTCAGAAAGCTTGAGTGAACTAGATCAACCAACGTCAAAACCAAATAATCATGACTCTATAGTTATGTTATGCATTTGATGGAATATACAAATATTATGAGTAGCTGAAATCTTTCAAAACTATCATTGGCGATGGTCATCTTCATATTGGTTTAATACGTTTGCATCGACTTGTAAAAAGACGATCGAGATTGGGCAATAAGCACAACAAACTGATACTGTTGTACGATAACGCTAAGTCACACGTTACCCAAAAGGTTTAGAAACGATTTCAAGGAGTCGGCTTCTTATAATAGTCTCAAAAAACTGAATTGATAATTAGATCGATTCAAAAGCCTGAAAGGTGTGAGAAAATTATCTTTTCCGATGGAGCATACTTAAAAAAAAACTAACTTTAAATTTTATATTGTTTAAATAAACAAATTTTCTTATTTAAATAAGGCGGAAACTTATTCTCATACCATATATATATACAAATCTTCGTCATATAAATCGATAACTGCAATAAAAAAAAAAAACGATATTCAATTACTGCGACATAAACGAATAAAAATACAACATGATTTCAATTTTCTACAGCTTTAGTACTTGAACATTAAAGTCATCTATGTCGAACTTTGAAATTTTCACTTACACTTACACAGACGTCACCTTGACATTAACAAAGTCATGAGTGTCCAAGGAAGGAAGGCTATATACATGCCCTTATATCCTTATTTCAACAGCTAACTTGCTATTCCTCAAATAGATGTGCATATGTGTTTATATATATGTGAATGTGTGCGTGTGTGTTAATGCCGTTGTGCACTGTGCGCTTCAAAATGATGTGCGGTTTTTGTAAATTATCTAGTGTTGCTGTTTCTGTTGCTTCTTCTCTATTTTTCTAAAATATTTATGTCCAAGTATTGAAAGTGTTGCAGAGTTTTATATAGAGAAAAAGAGATAGGATGAATGAGAGGAAGAGAGAGATCGTCACGTAAATAGATGAATGCAACTGTTTGGTGCCAAAGTGTACCAGAGCATTACGAATGCCGTATTTTTTATTTTTTGTTGCTTTTCTTTATTTTTCTATTTTGTAGTATAATTTCTATCTCTCTTTTGGCAACGCTTCTGTCATTTATCCTAGTGCTCTGTGTGTTTTTTTTAGTAAGTCCATTTGGATGCTAAGCTTAGAGTAATTTAATTTTTGTGTTTTTTTTTTTTAATTTTTTGTTGGCAATTATGCTTGCTGCTGGTTTTGGTTTTCTTCTTTTTTTTTTTTTGACGGTTGAAAATAGAAATAAACATTTTACTTATCTTAACCAAAAATACACAGAGGAATGATGAAATATCAAAATGGGTGTGCACCTTTTTTGATTTAATTTGATTCTCGTCCGACCACACACCAGTACAAATATTACTAAATTGTCAGCTTGAGCAAAGTACGGAACCATGCTCTCTATACAACAATATTCTCACTCCAATGTGATGAACATATTTCTCAAACGGTGGAACATTTTAATACTGTGATTCAATAGTCTGCATGGAACTCTACGCCCTCTATAAAGAAACAAACTGAATCCACTTTTTCTAACATCGAAAAGGAGCTATTAACTAAAAACTATTAAACGATGGCAACAATCGAGATCGCCCAATGGCAAACAAAAACTAAACGCATTAACCCGTTTACTTAAACGTCACCTAAGTAATGAAAGAAATCACCATACCAAAACCTATCTTGAAAATCTGGATTCAACCAAATACAAATTATTCATTGTGGAAAGTTACAATAAAGCTAAAAAGACCAAAAATTCATAAACTTTCTCAACGAAAAGCAGATAGCTTTTGATCTTAAACTGACAGTGAAAAAGCAAATCTGTTTGCAGAGCATTTAAGTGCTAAGTTTCAGCCAAAAGAAAACGAAAACTCTTCTGATACAATAACACAAATAAATAGTTACTTAAACCAAACACATTAACTTGAACTTCCAACAAAGAAAGTATTAAAATCAGAGCCAACTGTAGTGATAAAAGAACTTAAAGCCGGCAAATGCCCTGGATATAATTTAAAGCCCCAAATGTGCTCAAAGAAATTTCAGATAAAGGTTTTACATATTTAACCCAATTATTTTATGCAGTAATAAGAAGTTATTGTATATCCCCACAATGGAAAATTATGATACCAAAACCTGGAAAATGCAGCTCCGAGGTCAAATCATACAGACCGATAAGTTTATTGTCCATCACATATAAGGTGTTCGAGATGGTTTTCTTAAAGAGATTAAGTTCCATTACACAAGAAAAAACCTTTTCCGGACTATCAGTTTGGATTCTGAGAAGGCCATACTTCAGACCTTCCAGTATCTGAAGATATAGTTGTGGGAGCTTTCACAGAGACGATACAGTCATTTTGGCAGTACACAAAAACCCAAAGAAATCATCCGGCCTGTTGCAGAAACATATTGATGAAATTTCTGCATGGCTTAAACATTGGCGAATCAAAGCAACCGAATCAAAATCACTACAGGTAACTTTCACTACAAGAAAAGAATCGTGTCAAGAAGTCACTATGAACGGTAAGCAGATACCTCAAGTTGATGAAGTAAAATACTTGGGACTCAGCCTAAATCGACGGTTCATAGGGAAAAAACATATTTTTACTAAAGTAAAAGCTCTTGGAAAATAACTCCACAATCCAACAGAAATATTGAAATTCTGCACAGTTAGAGAAGAAATCATAAACTTAACAACTGCTTACAAAAAGCTTTTGACAAACCATCCAAAACAACTATGTAAAAACTCGATGGTCACTCGAACGCCTTTCCAATGTCTTAAACGAAGAGCTCATCAGAATAATATTTAACGCATAAAACTATTGTATTCTGGAATTTCTTTCCAGCTATTTTGGTTTGAATAAAACTTTGCAGCAATTTCAGAAATCATCTCGTGAAACATGTGACGGTCTTCATTTGATTCAAGTTCAGGTTTAGTATAGTCAAACAAATAAAATGACGGGTTCAATATGGCGGTTAATGTCGTTACACGTTTGCAGTCGCATGCATTGCCTATATCACAGTTCGCTATGTTATAATTTGCTATGTTACGATACCCTACAATACATTTGCGTAATTTTATATAACATATCCCAGTGGACCTCGAAACGAAAGTTGAGCTAAAGTTCGCCTAAACTATTCCTAACGAGCTCAGAAACGAGCGTTTTGCAAGCATAAATACGAGCGTCGCCAGAACATCCGCTTAATGTCCGCAAACGTGCTTACAAACGATGGTTTTGCGAGAACAAATACGAGTGCCGCTATAACACTCGCTTAATGTCCGCAAACGTGCTTGCAAACGATAGTTTTGCGAGCATAAATACGAGTGTCGCTAGAACACTCGCTTAATGTCCGCAAACGTGCTTGCAAACGATAGTTTTGCAAACATAAATACGAGTGTCGCTAGAACACTCGCTTAATGTCCGCAAACGTGCTTGCAAACGATAGTTTTGCAAGCACAAATATGACAAAGACTTTTACTTGTACACTTTCTTATAATTCTGATACACTTCATATTTATATTGAATTATATTGAATATAAGAAGGTTATGAAAATTAGCCACTAGGCAAAGACGGGAATGTATGTTAAGTACTTTACTGCTTTTTAAATAATAGGTACAATTTAAAATACACCATTTTTTAATTTTTTATTTTAATTATTTATTTTTATTATTTATTTTTTTATTTTATAGTACAGAGTAGTATGATAATATTGTAGTAATAGATAAAAAGATTTGAAAATCTAACAGACCACAAAATTATGAATTTTCGTAGTTGTAGTAAAATATGAATGAAAGACTCGCAAAAATATCGCAAAAGGCTCGTTACCGTTATCATAAATGACTTGAAAAAAATATCTCTAAATACTCGTAAATGATATCAGAAACAATTCGTAAAAAGCCTCGCAAAAGGCTCGCTAATGATATCTTTTGCGAATGTCGTAAACGAGACTTTTGCTGCCACAAACTAAGCGACATACAACACGAATGAGTGTCAAAACCTCAGCCTAAAACCTCGCCGTGCTGCTATCATAACAGTATAAAGTTCATGCTCTCTGTCTTTACTTTTTCTTTTTACATACCTACTTCATATGGTATTGTTGACTGTGTATTTTATTATGCAAATGCATATGTATGTATGCGGATACATGTGAGTTTAAGTGAAAATAAATCCACAGAAAATCCTTTTATCGAAAACATATAAAAAATGTCATAAACAATTCATGATGAAAATGAATTATAAACTTTTTAAACTATTTACAATAATTAATTTAACGACAACAACGACAAACAGCAATAACACACCACAGCAATAATTACAAGAAGCATGTAATGGAATATTAAAAATGCATGTATGTAAAAGTAAGAACATGGAAAAGAAGTTGCTGCTTTTGTTGCACCTGATGTGAGTCTTAATTAAATGATGATGAAGATGGCAGCAGCAAGAGCAACAACATCAACAACAACAACAAAAACAAAATCAATTACTGCTGCATTACTGGAGCAACATAACAACTACACAAATATTAAGAAGCAACAATGGCATACAGTAGCAACATCAAAAGCAGCAAATGAATAATTCCATTATAATTGAAATATAATGCCACGCCCATAGAGACATATACTTTTGCTAGGATACACACATACGCACACAGTTACATAACAGCACGTTAGTGAGATTGAAAACTGCACATATGTATGCATACCTGTATATGTAAGTAAGTGTATAGAGAGAGAGAGAGAGAGAGAGAGAGAGAGGGAATCAAACTGAAAAGTGAAGGTAGAAGTAAATGTTGCAAAAGGAAAGCTGAAAATGTTGTTTTTGTAAAATTAACTACAACAAATGGTAAAATTGTTAACAACATATTTCGCTCTATCGGCAAGGTATGCATTAAGTGCAATAGTAATACACAACAAGCACATACCCAGTAGTAAAATGAGGCAGGCTATAAAAGTAGGTCCGAAAAAAATGCATACTTATAATAAGGAAGATGTGTTCAGAGCATTTATCAAGATGAAATATATCAAAATTTAAATTTTCAAACAAATCCCGATTCTTGTATGTATTGTAGTTTCCAAAAATTGAGGATTGAAAATCTTTCCAATACAATTATGAATCTTTCTTTCTTAGAAACTAACAATAAATATCTCAACTCTTAAAACTAGATATCTTTAAAATTAGATAAAAATCACGTTTCCATGACAGTGCGTGGTGTTAGTGTTGTGGTAAAGGGTAAGAGGGTCTCACGTATACCTTAGTAGTCTGAATTCACACTGAACAGGAGAAAAGTGGAGAGATAACTCCCCTCCTGCTCAGTATAGACTTATACTAATTGGGCCAATTATAATATGTCAAGATCTATGGTGGGTTTTCAATATCTAGGTGTTTAGTACAAAATTTACATATTTCTTCAGCGACCATGGGTATTTCAAGATCTTTGTAGATCAGGTTGGTGTTTTTTATGTACCATGGGGCTCCTGTAATGGTTCTTAGCATTTTGAATTGTATTCTTTGCAGCTTTTCAACGCTTGATGGCGACACAGTTCCCCGTAGTTGGACGCCGCACGTCTAAATTATCTCAATAACCATTTTATAGAGTAACAATTTATTTTCTAGGGTCAACTGGTAGTTTTTGTTTAACATTCAGTATATGTAGTTTCGATGCTTTTAATTTTGCCTGTATTTTTTTTTTGCCTCAGTGTGTCTTTTCCAGGTCAATCTTCTATCAATGTTAATACCGAGATTTTTAACATAATCTTTTTGGGCAATAGAGAACACTTTTTGTTTCATGGTACAAAGGTGAACCAAAAGATTTTTGGTTGAAGGGTCAGTATGGGTAGTTAAAACTGCTGTATCATCAGCGAATCTGGATGTAAGTAACTTATGATTTATTGGCAAATCTGAGGAGTATATCAGGTAAAGTAGTTGGCCAAGGACACCTTCTTGTGGAACACCGGCGGCGATTGGGTAGCTTTTTGAGTTAAAGCTTTTGCGCTTGACAGAGAATGTTCTGTTTTTCAGGTAGCTCTTTAGTATTGTATGGGTATTTTCCTATAGTAGTTTATTAATTTTGTGTAAGAGGCCTTCATGACAAACCTTGTCAAACACCTGAGCGACATCCAGGAAAATAGCAGAGCAATACTGTTTTTCCTCAAGATTTTTTTGAAACAACTCTGTGCACTTGTTTCACTGCTTTTCTAGCAATTTGGAAAATATGGGTAGCTGGTTTATTAGTCTATATGAGCTAACCATTGTAGATAACAATTTGTGGCAATTCTTTGATCATTTTGTCATTTATATGATCAGATCCTGATGTGAAATGCAGAAATGCAGTTATGCGATTGCAAACTATGTACTGAGGGCAAATGCGATTATATGAGTTCAAATCATAAAATTTCGGGTTTAGAAATTTTTCTTAACTTTTCAGTTTCCTCAAGAAATAAAGACAGAGCTGCGGAATTAAATATATTATTATTATTTGAAGGATAAGAAAACCCTGCAGGCACTGTGATCTATAACTTCTATTGCACCAAAGCTCTACATTATGAAAGAAATAAAGATAGATAAGAAACCAGTTTCCTAGCCGGAAACCAAACTCGGAATTCCAGAGGCAAAAGTCTGACACTGCCACTAGACCACTAAGGTGACGGTTGAACCTACAGTTTAACACCAGTTCTGAAAGCCGGTGTGGCAATTTGTTATCACTTGATGGTTTTGTCATTGCCTACCAAAACAGGCATTTTTACACTTTCTTATAATTCTCATTGACTTCGTATCGATAGTGAGTATAACCACCAGACTTAGACGGGGATCAAACCCGAAACCTCCTGGATGAAAGTCTATTCATATTGCGAAAGAAACGTCCCAATCGAAGCACTAAAAATCGGCACCAAATAAAAATCCCGTCCGAGACGTATTCTCTTAATTAAAAATTAGATTTTTTGTTTTGAAGGAAAATTTATAGTAGAGTGAATTGATTGAAATGAAAATCAAATGTCACGTTGGTGTCGTGTGAGGTTTCATAGTATGTGTTTTATTATATATTTTACTTTAAGCCCAAAAGTATGCAACATATAATTTTTATATTAAAAACGATTGTGGAATATACTTACATATCAATGGAATCAGTGGAATATATCAAAAATTATTTTTTTTATTATATTTTTTATTTTATAGTTTGTATAAATTTGTAATTTATTCTTTCCTAATTAGAATTGTAAAATAATATCAACGTTAGGCGATGTAGATGTGCAAAAAGGGACGAAAGTGTGCAAAAAAAGGATATTTAAAAATTTAAGAAATCCATTGTTGCAGTTTTTTAACATAAAAACGAAAACTATTATAACGAAGTAAACAACAATGCATAAAGTAAGTTATTATATCACGTGATGAGTGCAGAAGGGCCTCAATTTGGTTTATTTCTTCAAATTTTGAGCCAAAATTGCATTGGGTTTAGCAGGAGTGAAAGGATTTAAAATATCTGCCCAGTCCAAGAAGGCGTGGCATATCCCAAACATGCGCAATTTTGTATGTGCGGTAGAATGATGGACAAGCGAGTGAGAAACTTCTCCCAAACAAATTTTAGTTATTTTTTTCTTTTATAGGTTTCATTTTTTTTTTTTTGTTTTTGATTACAGTTTTTGCCAAAAAAGAAAAAAAAAACAACATTACTTATAACTGACAAGATCCGAATTTGTTTCCTAACCTCACTAATTTTTCTACTGGGTATAGAGTGACATTCATTAAAAAAATATATAAATGCAAAAAGAGCGAGAGAGATAGAGAGAAAGAGAGAGAAAAAAAAGCATAGTAAAATAACAGCAAAGTGGACAGACGGACCAGTTTTCATAGCAATAGCAGCAACTGAAACACTAACAAATGTGTGGGCATTGACAACAAACAGAATACAAAATGATGCAATTTTGTAATCACACACAAACATGCATATGTATGCATGTAAGTGTATAAGTTATACAAGTAAAACAATTCCGGCATTAGAGAAGAGAAATCTATTTATACAAAATTCTAGCAATTTAATATTTATACACTAATAATACCAACTAACAGAACAACAGCAAAAACAACAGCAGCAGTACACATGTTCACATATATAGAATCAGTATTGCCCACCAAGCCCAAAAAAAAAAATTCTCTAACCCTTGAGGATTTTATAGTTCTCATGTTTATATCCAACATGATTCTCCTAACGATATATAACGATAATATTTTTCTCAACATTGGCTTTCAAATTGAGGATGAGTTGAGATACATTTGAGAAAATATTTACATATTCTATTATGGCAACACTGCTATTGGATTTGCAAAAAATATGTATCTGGCAGTGATTGTGAATAACATTTTTTTCAACAAAAGCGAAGTGAAAAAAGGAAGAAAATGAAGTGAAAATAATTTTTGCGAAAAACTTTAATTTTAAAAGTAAGAATAATGCATAAACGTAAAAAGTGAAATAAGGCAGGAAGTGGACTTATTGTCGGAGCGCTCAAAGCTGCTGAAACTTTGATGCTAGAGCCTACCACTTCAACTGCCAACCAAAATTGTTTACTCCCAAGTGATATTGACATGAGCGAGGAGGAAAATGACGATATGGAAGATAATTCAGAAGAGGAATTTATTGCGGAAAATTTATGATATGAAATTGTTAAAATTTTAAGTTGCTTTTGAAGTTAAAAAGCGAATAAAAAATAAAAAAATAGTCATAAACATAAATTTCCTTGTGTTTTTTTGTGTTTCAATTAAATACTTAGAAATAATTATTGCTTATGGCAATACTGTAAATTTCCAGTTAGACCAATTGGAGAATTACGTTAAAGCTCAAGTTGAGAACTACAATTTTCTCAAGTTGATAACTATAATTATTACCATACAAAAAGTGCCCTTTTTGTTGAGAATGCTATAGTACTCCTATGGAGTTGCTATTAAGAATTAACGTTGAAGATTTGAGAAAGGTATTTGATATCAACTTCACTTCAAGTTGATCTCAAACCCAAATGTTTGTTGGGTAGTAGCCGTTGCAGTACTAACAGTAAATGTAGTAGTAATAGTAATAGATGTAGTGGCAATAGTAGACAATAAGGCCAATCTGTTGGACATACACAACAACAGCAGCAGCATATGTATATACATATGTCTGAGTAGCATGAGCTAAAAACATATTCCACACACACACATATACATACATACATATGTACATATAAATGAAAGAATATTCAGTTGGATCTAGATACAAATGTAAAATGTCCAGGTAACCAGGCATTAATGTTTGCTGCTACCATTACCTACCTTCATGTGTATTTATGTATATAAAACATTGCCATTGCAAATTACCATTGAAATCGGTTGCTACTCTAGTACTTCCTACTTTCAACTATTGCTGCTGCTTACCAATTTGTAATGCTTTTTGTTATGCTTTTGCTGCTGCTACTACAGCTGCTGGTGGATTTGTGAGAATCATCTGCAACTACGCTTACATTAAAGCTTATCATTTGTTTTGTCCTCTTGTTTTCTGTTTCAGGGTTTTTCCTTTTATTTTTTGTTTTGTACTCTAGTTGCTGGTTATGTTTTTGCTGCATAAAATCTTTTAAGTCCACATTAAGACCAATAAAAAGTATCATACCAACTGTGTGTGTTGTTCATTGCCAAAAATGCATTTTATACATTTTTTAATTTCTAAGGAAGAAAAGAAACAAAAAGAATCTGTCATTCAAAATAGAAATTTCGTAATAAAATTCATTAAAAATTAAAAGAAAGAAAGTAATTATTAAAACAAAAGTTTAAGGAACGCAAACTTTGTTAAATTTAGGGGCTACTAACATTATATGAAGAACCGTTGATTAAGGATGACCAGATCACATTGCAGCTCAAATTAGAGATTAGTGTGCAAGAATTTTAGTGAAAAATATGAACTTGTTCACTGCTAAAAGAGAACGGAGTACCTAGAATGAAAGAGAGTGAGAGAGAACTTACTTATTTGGTACCTTTTTTTATAGCAAAAATAATTTGAACGTGTTCTAGGGCTTATTTGCCGGGACAGTCGAGCGCTGAAAGCACTGTTATGCAGTCGGTGGTAGAAAAATCCACCACCTCCCCCGCTGCAAAACCTAAAGAGATAAGAAAAATCTTAAAATTTAACATTTTTATACCTAGGTTCTATATATAATATACAAAACCATGTGATATAAAGAGTTTTTCCTATGTCCGAATTTTGATAGCTTATTGCTCTGTCGTCTCAAGTGGCAGCACTGTCATTCTTCGACGTTTGTGTTCTGTCAGAGTTACCATTTTACCATGGAGCGCAACACCATTCAAAAACGCCTCGAAATTCTTAACATTTATTATAAAAAAATTCATTTTCTTTTCGTAAAACTTTTTGCGAGCTACGAAATATTCACGGTTGAAATGATCGTTCAACATAGTGAGCAATTTAACGAATTATAGCTAAATTTCGGTTCGGTTGCTCATCGAGTACCCTTATACGATGCCGAAACGAAATATTTACTACTGTTGTTGAGAGTGTGGCTGAAGACCCAAATGCATTCAATATACTTTAATTCACAATAAAGGTTTCCGTCATATCTATCATACAAACCTTTCTATTTAATTTTAAAATTCAGACACACTTAGGGCCGTTTTCTCAATGTCCGGTTAAGCACTAATCAAAACTTACTACTACTACTAACCAGGGCCGTAGCCAGGAAGTACAGTAAAAAGTTATCTGAAGAACCAGTACATTGGACTTGAATTGAGCACAACAATGAGTACAAATCAGCACATTTCCAGATACTCTTTTTTCTTATTATAAGCTCACTTTATAAACTCATTAGGGCAAGTCTGATTTTTTCCTTCCTCTAAAAAGTGAACAAAAACTAAAATTTTTTTTTAGTGAAATCGAAAAAATTTATCATTTTTTTCAACAGTTGGGAATGTTCTACTATCCTTAGCACTCATTCAATTTGTCAAAATCTTTATTTCAGCCTACATTTTCATTAAAAGATAATACTAAAAAATGCAAAATCGAAAAATAGGTAGTTTTGGGTACTGATTTCAGAATGTACTGAATAAATCAGTACGTCTGGCTACACTAGTAGAGACTAGAGGTGGGCGCATGACATGAATTTTATACATTTACTGAAATAAATGGTGCAAGAATATAGCATGAAACATTAAATTTTCCTGGTTTGTTTTCGATTTGATCGGAACGGGGAATGGCAGAAAATCGTTTTCTTTTGTACTTCTAGAAGAAAATAGGTTGCATTATCGATTTATTCCAAAAACTAAAAAAACTATAAAACAAAATTTTTATTTCTTTATTAAACGAACCCAGAAAATATAACTATAATGCGAAAAAAAAAACTTAACAAACAAATACTCAGAAGGTAATCTAAAATAATCCATGAAATGTAAACAATAAAATGTAATTAATTACATTTTTTTTTTTTTTTTGTACCTTCGTAATAAATTTAGCATTTTCATTAATTTTAATTCTTTTCCCGACTTTTTTTAGTTTCATATATAATTGTTTTTTCTTATTCATCGTTCTCATTCTCTATTCGTTGTTATTGTGGTTTTTTGCAGAGTTCTCTTACATTTGCATTGGCAACACTGGCGCAGTACTCAGGAACAACGACGTGAAATGTGCAATTCTTGGCTTCTCATAATTGCGATTACTCTTGAATGCTTATGGAATTCGCAACTATCTGAATCATCAAAATCATGTCCAGCCGAATGCATCTGCTTATCACAGACTCAAGTAAGCTTACAACTTTATTTTTATTTTTTATTTTTTTGTTACGTTTTTGTTTCTGCTTTCATATTATAACAGTAGCGTACCTATGTAATACTTGTAGAAATTCATTTGGTCTTGCGTTTACAATTTTTTTGTTATGCCGCTAAAAATATGAAAAGCCATGACTATAAAAAGATGAAAATACAAAAATTAAAATAAAAAAAATCAAAATAAAAAAAACTACCAACAATATTTTCCAACAGTAACGTCAAATAACAACAACAACGCAACATCGAAAGGACGAAAGAAAGTAATACACAACCACAACACTCTAGTACTACCACTACATTCTATTACTACGGCTCTACAGCTTCTACAACTACTTCTGCCACTGCTGTAAAAAATGTAGTAAAATAAAAATGCTAGAAATTACGATTTTTTTCTTCATGTTTTTTTTTTTTATTGTTTCAATTGTTGTTGTGATTTTTGCCTCGCTTGTCTTGGATTATTATCGTATTGCCCCGTGGGAGCACATGAAGTGCGCTCATCGTTGAGTAGCGTTCACTCTCCCCATTTACCCCTCCTTATTCTTAAAAAGCTTACCCCAGGAGTAGTGACAGCAGGAACAGCATGAGCTGCGATGCAAGCTGGCAAATTGGAAAATTTTAAGTGATTTCATTATTTCAGATTATGCGCGAGCAACAACAACAACAACAAGAACGCCAAAAGTTGTTTGAATGTTTTTTTTTTTTTTTTTTTTTTTTGTATTCAGTGCGCAATTGAATCCAAGAGTCGTCGTTGTTGTCATCATCGTCGCCTTTGAGTTTAAATATTTAATTTTTATAGACAATTTTCTATATCAAGCCTCATGGAATTATGTTTTTAAATAAGAAACAATATTTTGTTTTAATTCTGATTATATATGTTTATTGCAAGGATTAAGATAATAAAAAAAGTGTAGCAGATCTCTAAGCAAATCCATATATCGGGGCAATTTTAAAAGAAACTACTAACTATAAGCAAAGTGAAGACCTTTCAAATAAAATGAATGCGATGGATTGTTGCGCAGAATGCCTGAGTTCGATGCACAATCAAAACTAGAAAATAAAAATTGTTCTACTTCGCTTGGCTTGCAATGGAAAACTTTTAATAATAAGAATTGCCCATGAAAAACTTTTCATTTCGATGTTCAGATTCAGCATAAAACTGGAGAAAATATTTTTTTCTTAACAAACACGCCCAACCATAGGCGAAAGCAGGACAAATGGACTCATTATTTTCCCTTGAATTCTCAAACAAACTAAGTTTGCCCCCTGCCCGGAATTCCGCGTACATTCATGCGTTTGAATGTGAACAGCTCGACATAGACTTTCAATAGAATATTGAGCTATAACAGTAGTAACAATTCTGTGTTGATTGATGTAGATTGTTAAGAAGTTGGGTATGATGTTCCTAGATCACTGCCGGCCTATTGGGTTATATATTATGTTGGACGACTACGATAGTCTAAGGGGTAGTGTACCTGACTGTCACCCGGAAGGTTGTGGTTCGATTACCATCTTGGTCTGGTGGTTAATTCTCAAAACCTTCTTATATTGATTCATTATCGATATGGAGTGATAACAAACTGGCACAACCGCCGTTCAGAACCTGCGTTAAACTGTAGGCCCAACCAGAGCCGTAGCCTGAAATTTTTTTCGGGTGGGGGGTTTTCATTCGAAGAAAATATTCATAAATAATTTTTATCAAACTGATTTTTAAATACAATAAATTAAATCGATGATACATTTGATGAACCCTATCAGACTAAGGACAAAAGTAGATGAATGTCTTAAAACTTTAAGAAAAATTTTCCGATTTTTTTTAATCTTAACCTCAAAAATATGGCCAAAAGCGACAAAAAAATTCACTAAATAATCAAATTAAGTTTTTTAATTTTTTAATGCATTTTTTTTATCGCGAAGGACATAATTTCGTTAACTCATTGACTTCCCACTACTGATGATGTACCCAACCTCAAAAAAATTACCAATTAGAGGCTCATGTTTTTCAAATGATCATTATTGGGAATTTGGGCCATTATCAGTGATAAGGAACCCGGATGACGTTGGCTTTTATTCACTAAATTCGTAAAGTCACAGCATTGAAAGAGATCTTTCTCGTCGTGGTGCTCTGAGCAATAATGGGTTAAAAAATTAATTACATTTTAAGATTTTCTCCTAAAACTGATAATAAGATGGAGTTTTTGTGAAAGAATTTTTCACGTTGAACACGAATCTGAAGTCAAAAACTTTCCATCACGTCACGTTTTAGGAAAAAATGGGATCAAGTAAATCTAATTTTACAAGGATCCGATAACTTTTTCTATTTTTTATTAATTTTTAAACTTTTCAAACTGATTCAGGACGAAACTTTAAACAAAAAACAGTTACTGACCTAGAAAAACTATGAATGCAGGAGTGCTCAGTATCAGCTTCTCTTTTTGAATCCGTAGTCAAACCTCATGTCGAAGAAAATAAATCGGATTTGATCGCATAGTGTAACTAAGATTTCTAATTTATCTATTATATTTGACTTTTTAGAAAAAAAACCGATGGAAGTCAAAAATATCGTTAAATAGATTTTATTTTGACTTTTTCCCCATCCATTGGCAATTAATCTCAAAAATTAGAATAAAGTTTCCACATTTTGGGAGGGAGGGGATCAGAACCCCCAAAACCTCCCCCCTAAATACGGCCTTGGGTCCAACTATGTAGTATCATAATGGACCATCCAGGCCTAAGTGCATCCGTAGGAAACCACTTCAACCTAACCCAAAGTTTTATACTTATTCTGAACGGCAAAGTGAAATGCTTTTTCTTAGACAGAGACTAACAGCCATGATTTTTCTTTAAATATACTTTTATTTCTGGTCTGAGCGAGAAATCCTAGAATCAAACTGATGCCAGACATTATTACAAATAAGTTGCAAGTATTTATCAATAAATATTTGATTATTATTATTTATTATTCTGGTGGTCACCATCACCTACATAAACATGTGGGCGAGGTCAATATGTGAAGAAATCAAGAAGAGAAAGTGATGATGGATTGTATACACGCTGCATGCTAGGATTTTATTAGAACCCGCAAAGTAGGAGAAAAGGAAGAAGGCCGAACACACCTCGAAACTAGCGCTTGAAAATGAAATTCACTTAACCCTCTCGTGACAGTAAGGAAACCGGGGGAGAAAACGCAAAACCGAATCCGGATTCGTATTGTCTGCCTCCACTTCTTGTTACAATTTACCACCGAAAGAAATTTTGCGCTTCTATAGACCTGAACTGAACGGTGGCCTCAATGGGATTTTTTCATGAATTTTTTTAGTATATTTTTATTAGATCTTTTTCTTAAAGATAAACAAATTTCATTAGTATTGATTCTTCACTTAACCCTTTCTTGATCGTAAGAAAACTAGAAGCGTTGAAGCAAAATAGAATCGAGATCGCATTTGCTGACTCCCATTTTATTCTAAAAAGTTTAAAAAAAAAAATCAATTGAAGATCGTGGAGTCACCGATGACTCGTATTGAAAATTAAATATCCAAAAGTAAGAAAAATTTTAAAAATATGGGAAATGGTGTTTGAGTAAATTACTCTTCCCACAACATATTAAAAATATTGCACAAATTGTAATTGTATTTTTTTTACTTTAGGTCACTCTGGTGCCATAAGTTAGGTAGCAATTCCAATCTTTTTTTAATAATACCAATAATAGCTAAGTCGCAATCAATTCTCTTTTCTACGAATATAAATTCATTAAAATCTGTGCAATATATTATTAAATTAACTGATAGAACGTATTTAGGATCACCGGTGACCCGAAAGAGTTAACGACAAAATTATTCGATGAACAAATTTTATTATGCTTCACAAGCCAAAAGGAAGTAACACGTACAGTGTCATCATCGAAACTGACCTTAAAAAGAAGTTTAAATAGAATCTATGTAATCTAGAATTTTGGAGGAACTCTTACGTTATTCTTGCAGTGGCACTTATTTCAAAACCTCTTCTCTACTTTCATGATAATTATGAATGTTATTACTGAGTGAAACACCATTTTAAAAGAATGAAAACACTAACATCTCTCCCCTCTTTCCCAACCTCTAGATCTAGTGAAAATACAACGTTCTTTTATAGCGAATGTTTTATTACTCATCAAATAAATAGTTTCCGTGCAACTATTAACAGTAAATCTTTTGCAAAATTCATTCACGATAATGATAAATTAAAACTAATTCAATTTAACTTGATATGCAACATTTACATTTTTCAATTTACACCAAACACCGAGGAGGCATGAACATTCGCTAGCGTCGCACAATCGCCATAAAAATCTTAAATGAAATCAGTCAAAAATCGCGCGCTTAATGGCGCTGATGATTTGCAATCTGAGCGTATTGTCTACGTGATGATACACAAAAAACAACACAAACAACAACAATAGCAGCAAAAGAAAATGAAGGAAAAGAACAAAATGTTAAGAAACAAAAAAGGAAAATAAAAGTCAATTTAATTTAATTTGCAGCAATAACGTCGTCTTCTTTGCCGTAGTCGTTGTCATGAGGCGGTAGTGAATTTACCCGCGAAATATAAGCTCCGAAATAAGAACAAAACACAAAATAAAGGAAAACATGACCCACACCAATAACAACAGAAACGCCCGCACAGAAGACACCAAGCACACACATACAACAACAACAATGACTGCATTAAAATCTTTCTCTGTCTGACACTGTTTACTCTCACCACACACACACACACACACACACACACACCGTTTCCATTTGTTTTATATTTTCTTCTCATTTCTTTTGCAGGTGCTTTGTAACACTGGCGGACTGGAGCAGATTCCATTGCGGCAATTACCCTCGACCGTGGAAAATCTCGCATTAACAAAAAACAATTTTCCGATCATAAAGCCGGATTCATTTGCCGGTTTACGTGCATTAAAGAAACTTTCCCTGGACGGAAATAATATAACGAAAATCAAACAATTTGCATTTCGTGGTTTGCCGCGTCTCAAGGAGCTCTCGATACAATATACGCCCTTGCAGACGGTAGCGCAATTCGCCTTTGCCGGCTTACAAAATCTCTCCACGATTCTGCTCAGTCACAATCAAATCATATGCATCGAGGGTAATGCCTTTGCGGGTACATCGAACGTTAAACTGATACTACTCACGAATAATCCACTCATACGCATTGATAGCTCTGCATTTTCAAGTCTGACAAATGTCGGACATTTGATTCTGCCCTCTGGGATACGCACCATCGAACCGGATGCATTCTACGGCATGGATTCAGTGGGTTTGCTTAAACTTGCATATATGGATTTGAAAGAGCTATCACCGTATACCTTCCGCGGTCTATCAAATGTGCTGCTGCTGACCCTGCAAGAATCTGATTTGGGTATCATTTGTTCGGATGCCTTCACGGGGCTCTCGCAAGTGGATACGCTACAAATTCTAAATAACAAAATTGATTCCATTGAAGAACTCAATTTTACTTATACCGCAGCGATTAAGTTTCTCAAATTTCACGGCAATCATATACTGGAGACACCCGATCCCAATTCGATTATTATCGATGGCGTCGGTCATTTACAGCTAATCAATAATCATTTTCCTTGTGGCTGCCATATACACACTCTTCTCGATGGTCCGCTGGCGGAGGGTGCACACAATTTGAGTGAATTTCTGCAGAAGAATTTTTGTATTTCTCCGCTTGATGTAAATGGGCGAGCAATGAGTGAACTTGATATTGATACGATCGGTCGTTGTCAAGATCAACTGACCAAGGGTAATCTAGGATCTTCGGCATCATCGATGGCGTTCAGTGTTAATATGATTCTGCTGATTGCGGCAGCAACAATTGACTTGAAAATCATAAGCGTTTTACTAATGCGTCTGCAAGAAATGCTAATAGATGTGCTGCTGTGGCAGCAATTTCAAACAGGACGACGATGGCGAGAGAGATGAGCATGACTAATGTTGCTCGAAGGATACCATCGGAGGAGGAGGAGGAGTAGAAGGTATTGGTATATACGCAATTATAGTATTATGTAAAAATTATAGTGATATTTTTAAGTAAAAACAAACAACAGCAGAAAACTAGAATTTTTAATACTCGTATATGTATGTAAATAGATATTGATAAATGAAATTGTATACTTAATTATTCGTCGAATATGATAAGTAATTAACGAAAAACAAAACAAAAAGAATTTATTATTAAACTTAAAAGGCATTTATATATAAATTTACTGGCGGATCCAGAAATATAAGGAGGAATTTTAATTGTTTGCCCTTTTAAAAATTGTATTTTTGATTCATGACCAAAGATCAATCTGCATGAGATTTTCATCACTAAGAAGGGGTGGGGATTAAGCAACGTTAACCCCCTCTCTTTTCTCCTTTGGATCCTCTAGTTTTTACATCTACAAATAGATACATAAAAACGAACCAGGCCAAGTCGAAAATATCATATTCCCCCTAAATAACTATTACAGATATTACCTATTATTTTAAAGTGTACAACCAAATGGAAATAATTTAAGTTTCATTTTATTAAAAATATCGAACTTAACTTAGATCTTAAAAACTCCAAAATTAAATTGAATACAGGCCGAATTTATTATGATTTAATTTACTCCAAATATCAGCATTATATTTTTTATCTTTTTCAAGTCATTAAAGTGCATAAAATTTGGTGTATAAAATTACAGTGCGATTCTTGCACAGCTAAAATGAGTTAAAAGAGAAACACGAGGCTCGAGGTAAACTCAAAATTATCCATCATAGGCAACTCTCAACCATGAAATTGTTATTGTATTTTAATAATTTTTGCTAGTGTTGTATCTCAGTGCTGATATTTTAGGTACAATTGTACCTTTTTTTATGGCCTTCAAGGTACTTTAGGCACTACGGAAGTATTTTAGGTACAATATGAAATTATTCTATTTTTTGAAGAAAACAATTTTAAAAAACATCAATTTATGAATTTTAGCACGAAATGAGCAGGATTTTCCCGTGAAGGTGTTTTGAATAGAAAATATATAAGAAATATATAAATGCAGTGGAGGATCCAAGGAGTGGGCTCTAAAAGGAATTTCAGGAAGTTTAAAAATTTTTCTAAATCACTAATGTTCAGTATTTTTTGAATTTTGTTGGCTTGAATACTATTTTTAAAAATGTCTAAAATTATTCAACTTAAAAAAGATTTCGTAAAAATGCTGAACTTTTATATAAAGTTTGAACCTTGTTCTACATAAATAATATATGACCAGGGAACGAAAAAAGGCAAAATAACGTATTCAACGTTTTTTAAAAAAAAAGTTTTCTTTCTCTCTTTTTCTTTCTCATAATCAGAAATATGAAAATTTGAATTTGAAATTTCAAAATCAACGCTAATTACATATAGATACGAAATTTTATTTGCCTTTTTTCCGCTCCCTGTGTTCAACGCAAAAATATCATATTTGGAAAAACGATTTGATATGAACATTGCATTGCAGGTGGTTGAAAATAACCAAAATCATTATTTTGCACTTAGGAAAACTCAAAACGCTGATTCAGCATAAAAAATTACAAACAACTTTGGTTTGTGGGTCTGAAAAAACTCAATTTTTCATAGAATTTCTTTGTTTGAAAAAAAAAATTTCAAATGTAAGAACGCACAACTTTTTCTAAGAAAGTTTAAAGAAAAAAAATCGAATATCAGCCCCTCTCCCCTCATCAATATAATTAAAAATTCAGAAATTGTGGCACTTTTTTAGCTATAGAAGCAAAATATACCGATCATATCTCTGTTAGGTACAATTGGAAAAAAAGTACAATATTTACATAATTTAAGTACTTTGAAAAAATTGCAAATATCAACACTGTCTCTCAATCTCATCTGGCTTTAACCACTCCCCACTCTCTTTATAATAATCTATCGGCCATTTCTTACTTCACTGTCGATCATATACGGGAACGTTCAACAGTTATTCGTTGTCATCCAATATCAGCGACTTTGTTCTCACCAAGAAAAACTCTGAGTTCGAGTCTCGAATTTGCTTTTCGTTTTTTTCACTGCTCGCATCTACAAAAACAATAACATGCACTCGGCATCTCTGCATTTGTCGATGAAATTGTCTTTGGCCATACATACCAATTTTATTATATTAATTTGCAATATTTTATCTAAAAATAAATAACATTAATAACGCGCTTCTCCTATCTTAATGCATAATAGAAAAGAAATATCTTAAAATTCAAATGATTCAAAACATTTTAATTTACTAAGTTGAGCAAATATAAAAAAAAAAAAAAAATCCTTTCCGACATTTGTTCATTAGAATTTATTTTAAGTAAAATAAATTCATTATTTATGCATACATCATCATCGTCATTATCATGTTCATTTTTCATTGTCAGTTTAGTTTGTATGTATGTGTGTGTTGTGTTTGTGATCTTCTGATGACAACAGCATGTGGTAGTAAAAAAAAATTCACAGTAGAGTAATAGTAGCAACAACAAGAACAACAACCACAAACCTATATCTCAATTTATCTCTCACTCAACGACTTGGAGAAACCGAAAATTTAAAACCTAAACCGCTAGAAGCAATTTCAATGGGGTTTATTGATTAAAAAATTATGCTGTACTATGACAAAAACAACAACTACTTGAACGACGAGGACAATAACGTCATTTTGAATACGACAAGTAAACCTCTCAATGTACAGTGATGTTTCCTTCCTTGCTTCTTTACGTCCGCTCCAAAACCTCAGTTACTGAGAGCGGTAATTCATGAAACTCTTTCAGTGCATTTCATTTAATCTTTTCATTTTTTTTGAATAGAGAGTAGGACGACAAACAGAACTGAAGTAGAAATTCAGTGAAAATGTCATAATCAAAGCGATATAATTCGAATTGCCGCTTTCCTCACTAAGGTGGTAACATTTTAATTAGAGAAATAGCATTAGAGGAACAGAGAGAGATAGAGAAATGAAATATTTATATATGTTCCATTTCTTCCAATTCCATTTCCGCATTTGTAAATTCTTTTATTCACTCTATTTTTTTTCTTTTAAAAAGCATTTAAAAAGGAAAATCCACAAAAATACACCAAAACCATTTGAGAATGCATGATTCAATCAACGAATGAATGGATGAGGGAAACTACTGAACAAGAAAAAACACAAACAACCACAACGTAAAGGTCCATGGAAAAATCTTTGAAAGTTTGAAAGCAGCAAAAAATACTTTTTCCTTCGCATTACAAAATGACAGTAGAGCAAATAAACGAATGAAATGAAAACATTTTGAAATCATCAATTTTGTATGGATTTCTTCAGTTTGACCCGAATTTGTAGTTTGTATCTTGTAGATGAGTAGTATCGCTTTTTTATGCTCATCGTCGTCATCATCTTTGTTGTTTTTGCTGTTGTTGTTTTTGTATCTTTTAGTTGCACAATTGCAATTTTGTGGATGAATAAGAACGAAAAAAAAAAGGAAACAAAATCGAAACGAAAAATGTTTTCGTTTAGTTGCTAAGACTAGCAAATAAATTCTTGTTGGTTTTTCTTTGTAGAGTTTTCTTGTCGATTTTTCATTCCTCATGTTTGGCACTTACATTCATATATACATTCATATGTCAGTTTTAACTTTTTTATATCTGCCTATTGGGGCGTTTAAATAGTGTTTTAGTCATTGGTTAGTGTGGAAGCTGAAAATTAAATTGACCATCGTATTTAATATTTTCATTTATTCACTTTCAGTTATCAGCAAAAAAAGGTAATAGTTTATATTGCACAAGCACCAATATAAATAAACTGAAGTTGCGATTATAAAATTAGCACACACATTTGCTCTTGGGCTTTACAAGTTCAAAGAAATACCATTCAATTATGCTCTCCACAAAAACAATAGCAAGGACGACGACAGCAAATTTAGTTTTTTTCCTCTTAATTTTTTTAACCGCAGCAATTCGTGATCAACAATAGCGACACCATTTTGAGGTTAAATTTTTTTTCTCTCCCACCACACACAAAATTTCAAATTTCCTCATTTTCATATCTGCTGTTGATGATTAAATGAACGTGGTAAAATTGACGAGAGCATAAAATTTCGCTGTTGCTTGCTGAATGTTTGTTGTTGTTGTTGTTGTCGTTTATGTTTTTGTTAAGTTTCTTTACTACTTTTCTACCACATCCCAGTTGCTAATAGAATCATGTATGGAGTAATTATCGAACACTGAGAGAGGAGATATGAATTGCTGTTGCTTCAGACCTTTGGTATTTTGTACTCAGTGTTGCCAAATCTTGGATTTCAAAATCCACCAGAACTCCTAAATAACGCGTTTTTTTTTTGGATTTAATTAAGTAATTGGTATACCTACGAGTATATTTATAGTAGGGATGTCAATCCTGGGGTTCGCTTTAAAAGTGGTCTTAAAAAGTCCCGGATTTAATACGCTAAATCCCGGTATTTTCCGGATTTAAATGTTTCTACACAAACTTATTGGGATTAAACTTTTTTATTTTTTGTAAAGAATCGTGAAATTTGTAATAAATTGTGAACAATTCGAATTTGGCTGGTTCAATGATTAAAAGAAGGCGTAAATCAACGGAAAAAGTATTATTATAAATGATGTAAATAAAACTGTAAATTAAAAAAATGCAGAATTTTTCATATTTATTTTTGCACTTAACGTTAATCCGGAAACACATTAAAAACTTAAAATATAAAGTTTTTCATTCAGAGCTCGTAAAATTCATTGATTTTAAAAAGAATACGATATCCATCCAAATTTTTTGACATTTCCGTCAAAATTTCGTAGAAAGAACAAAATATTATGTCACAGAGTACTTTGTCACAAACTCAGTCGACTTTAAGGATGAAAACACACCAGATCAGTCAAAATATTTTTGATACATTAAGCAAGAAAACATGATTTTCTGTTTCGTCTTGTTTGTTTGTTTCGATGTATACGGTGTGGATTGCGCCATAAGAAAGTACGTAATTATCGACAACATGGCTGGTTTGGAACAAACTTGTTTCATTCAGTTGTTGTGAGTGTCTACCAGGGATGCAAACTCATTTTTTCTGCCTCTCCGATAGCCCTCGAGAAATTCCTCGATTTTCGATCAAATTTCCCGCACTTGTATAATTTTATATTACAACAGCACGATACGCACTTTCCATGTTAACATTTTATAAAAACGCAAAATATCTTTACGTTGGCTTAAAATTGATCTCGGTGACTGTTATTTCAAAGCGGCCCTGCACTATCTCGGTCCAAAACTTAACCATTTTTTATAGGGCTGGTAAGTTAATAGAAATGTTCTCTCTGACTACGGAGTTCTTTTGACACATGAGTGATTTCATCTCAAGGAAACCCACTCTCAAAATCTATTCGGCTCAAACTTGCACAAAGTTTAGTATATTGGGTAGTAGTTACCACACCAAACGAGATGGGGTGTTTCGAGTTACTAGACGTTGATTTTGATAGATAAACAAGCCTCAGCCCACTTTTGCACATCAAAGTTCTCAAAAGAAAACGCATGGGCTTTCTTTTGGCTGAAATAAAGAATGGCAAAAACATTGTTTTGAGAAAAAGCGGGTTCAAAGTTTTGATTATCGGTTTTTAACATTTAAAATATACTTCATCTTCTTTTTGATGGCTGATCGTAGTTTGTAAGTTTACAGATTAGTCAGCAAGGATTAAGAGTTATTAATCAAGAGGTGCTGGACCAAGGCATAGCTAAGCCTTTCCGAACGGCCGAAAGGGAAGGCAACTGTTTTTCCTGACTAACACTCGGCGTTATAATTGTCTATATCTACGAAAGCACTCTGAGTTTCTCTCTGAAATTTTAACAAAATACTTTTGACTCTTAAATTACACACTTTTTTAAAAATCGATTTCTTCAAACCAAGAAAGTACAGAGCCCACTTAAGAAAAGATGAAGATTTTAAGACCTAAAATATGAAATATTTCGACTTTAATAACTAAAAGCTGAACGGTTTCGAATTCCCCGCAAAAAACAGCTCATTCCCCGATTCCCCGTACTATGTAAAATTACCCGCAAATCGGGGAATTCCCCGTAAGCTGGCATAGCTGGTGTATACATACATGACTCTTGTTGTTGGGTGGAGTTTATATCTGTTCTCAGAAAATCTTTTTGAGAGTAAATTGCTGATGTAAACAAAAAAATAAGAAACTTGTAGTTTCTCGTTAAAAGCAATTTACTCTCAAATAGACTTTCTAAAAAAAAATTCTTTCAATTTTCCTGCAGATGTAAGCTCCATGTCGTATAGTTTTTCTCAAGTATTTTTTTTTTCTCAGAATTTTATCATCTGGGATATTTGAGTTGAAGTTTCGTTATTTGCAGCATTGCAAAATTTTTTATATGTGTGTTTTGCGTTTTTTTTTTTCTATGCTTATTCCGGTTTTTAGTTTTAATCTTTAAATTGATTTTCAATTACAACACATTGCGAAATTTTTCTGTTGTACTCCATTTCATTTTGCTGTTGTTGTTCTTTTGGTTTGCTTAAGGCACTCGTGATGTTGCTGCGATTCCTGCCATTGCTGTGGCGGATGATGATGATACCCAGATGTTTATTTGTTTTAATTTTTTTTATTTACGTTATTATTTGCTTTTGCCATTTTTTCCTACAATGCCAATAAGACATTCTTTGGGTAGTTTCTGTTTTTGTTGGATATTGCGTTATATATAAACTGCAACCAACATTTCGTTTTGGAGTTTTTTATTTTTTAAGTTTTCCTCTTTTTATTCCAAAGCCAAAACTGTGGAGTAGGACTGTCATTATGTTCCACAAAATTTAGAAATTTATATTTTCAAGGATTAATAGGTCTTTGCGTTCGAATAAATACTGAGAACTCCTATTCATTAATTTTTTTTTGTGGTTTAGAAGATAAGAATGTCTCACACATTATGAAACTGTCGCCACAGCTTGGTATGTGGGGGTTGCACCCACTAAAACTTTCTGTTCATTCTCGTGAGACGTGGTTTCATCCTAGAACTGTTATTACACATTACTTCAGGGCGGAGCCTCGTTTCGTCCTTACTGGACTCTCATCGTTATAATTGTATCTAGGTCCTGCTGCCCTCTTTGGGCTCTCTCATATACTTTGAAGTCTATTTTCTTAAGGCTCTGGCACACAGAGTCCATTGTGTACGTGAGAGCGAAGTATACAACTGACAACTACTATAAAATATATGAAATAGTACGTGGTGTGGCCCATAAACAACGTATACGTTGAAGTAACCCAAGAAGTTGGGCAACTCTCAACTTTGTCGTACGTTGAGAGAGAGTTGAGAGTATTGCAGCTATCAGCTGATTAATTTTGTGTATGTTGTGTATGATTATATATCCGTTGGCAACGTATGCTTTGTGTCGCCTCTGTCTTTTACTTACTTCGTGTCAGTTGTATACTAAACTCTCACGTACATAACGGAATCTATGTGCCAGAGCCTTAAGACTTAAGCAAGTTTTTGGCGTATTTCGATACAAGCCGCCAGTTGTCTTCGTTATCTATCATTTTCGTCACGATATTTTCTACGGTTAGAGAGCCAATTTGTCTCTCTAGTTCCTCGAGCTTCGTTTGCCCATCGTTTGCAGCTTAAGAACATATGCTCGGCGTCGTCATCATCTCCATCACCATATAGACAATTGGGTCAAGCGGTTTTTCCAATTGTATGTAAGTACTTTCTAAAGTGTCCATGTCCTGATAATATCTGCGTTATGTAATAATTAACTTCTCCAAACTGTCTGTTTAGCCATAGCTAGACTTTCGGTATTAATTTTGCCGTCCACCTTCCGCGCATTTTAGTGTCCAACCGTTCTTGCCAAGTTCTGATTGCCTGTTGCTTCGTTGCGGCTGCAGTCTCCGCCGTAAGATCGTTTGCCGTTTTTTGTTACCATTGCGTCCTCCGTTCGTGAGCGAGGAGATCATTAAGGACTGTTTCCGTTATCACCATGACCAGAGGCAACTCTTAATGCTGAAGTTCTTTGCACCGACATGAGCTGTTTCGCCCTATACTCTACTCTTAAGTGTGTCACCACACACCTCGCGACCGTAGAGGAGGATGACATGACTGACTGCCATCAGTAGCTTCCATTTGCTCGATATTGGACCAACGATATGCGCCATAAGCCTACTGAACGAAGCTGTTTCTTTGGCTGCTTGGCCGCTGCATGTTACAATTACATTCCATATGTTAATTGTGTGTCTGGCGTAAGCTCTAGGTATCTTATAGCTGTTTGTGTGATAATTACATCGTTTCCAATGAGCATCTTTAGCACAATAGACATTTTAATCATGACGTAAAGACTTACGCCAGGACCCAATGAAATCCTCAATGAATGAAAAGTGTCTTATAAAGAACCTAGCATGCTGACGCTTTGCTGATATAAACTAGCGATTCTTTCTATAAACTAACTTCGCGGACGCATCGGCATGGTTTATTACATATAAGCTAACGATAGAAGACACCACGACACTGCCTTAGACTACGATCTAAATCATACAGAATGTCAAAATCATCATACCTTTCAGAGATATGTATTTCTCATTTATAAAAGCCTGCCAAGTTTCATTTTTTAACGACAGAGCTTTTTTTCCAATATGTTTTTTAAAACCACCCTGGGTAATATTTCTATTCTTCAATATGTATATTGGATCACTATTTGTATTAGTTCCTCATTACAGTACCATTTTTTGTTCCTACTTATCTTCCAGTATGAGTATTTATACCAGTAGGTTGGTTGGAGTGGCTGTCGAGAGACACACTTAGGCCTGAACGACCCATTGTGATACCACATAGTTGGACCTACAGTTTAACGCCGATTCCGAACGGCGGTGTGGCAATTTTTTATCGGCTTGGTGGTTTTGCCATTACCAACCAATGTGTGTACTTGTACACTATCTTATAATTCTCAAACACTTCGTATTGATAGTGAATATAAGAAAGTTATGAAAATTAACCACCAGACGAAGACGGGAATCGAACCCGAACCTCCCAGATGAAAGTATAGTGCACTATCCACTAGGCTATCGAGGTCGTCCTACTAGTATTGATACTTGTACTAAAGCTCTTCAGCTCTGATTCGAACATTTGTTGTTGGGTTTTATGTATAAAATGTTAATGCGCAGTTTTACTATTATCATTCCACTGTATATTAAACTGCTTGCTGAAATACTGCAGTAAATTTTTTAACTTTGAATGTTGATTTTGTTTGGTTTGGTTTCGTATTTCCTTTTACACTTTGTTTTTTGCCTATGAAATTGCATTTTTTTATTTTTTTTTTTTTTTGTATTCAAAATCAAACAAACAAAAAAATGTATGTTAGGCTTAATATACTGCGGCTTATCGCTTGGCTTAAAATATTTTAGCCGCACAACACATTCCATTCAACATTTTGTTTGTGAAATTCCACTCACTCTAGAGAGAGAGAGAGAGAGAGAAACGTGAAGGTATCAAGAATTCTGCACAGTGCATACTTTATGCACAAATACCTATAAATAAAGTGAAATATATATATTTTTATATTTATGTCAATCCCATAGAAAAGGTTTCATTTAGACGATATTTAGTTAACATCAAATCCATAAGCAACTCTTCAGATTTTCCCAAAAAAAGTATTAATTTTTCGAAAAGTGCAGGAACTCTTGGATTGTTTGAGGTGTAAGTAAACATAGAGCAGAAAGGGTGCAGAGAAGAAGAAAATTATTTCTTCTTCAGGTTGTTGCTTGGTGCATAGAAATGTGCGTACTCAACTCAGGCATCTATGGGTGACATCTTTAGTACCTTTCGTTTTCGCCAACTCACTATAACCTGCTGATTTTCTCATATCCTGGCGTTTAGATGTTTATTCATTACAAAATAATAAAGGAAGAAATTTCCGTCTCGGCTCAGACTCTGAAGCAAAAAAAAAAAGCCACCAAAATATTGTTAAAATTTAATTGCTTGTCCTGTATTTAAGATTTAATTTCATCGTGAACAAATTCGTACAAGAATATAGTAAAAAAAAAATTATCAAACTGAGCATATATAAGCCACACATGAGAATCTGTTTATTTTCTGTTGTGGTCAGTAATAAAGTTGCATGAGAGATCCATTTAATGAACACATCATAAAATTATTCTCAGTGATGCGTAATTTTGATGCTCACGTAAACACGACCGAAGGAAGAAAGACAACAGGAATCACAATAAATTTCAAGAACAACAACATTGCTCTGTGTCTTGTTTTTTTTCAGTGGTAACAGTTAGTGACGAAGAGGAAGTAACTGTAAGTAACGAATGACATGAGTCAGATGGCGTCAGATGAGCGATGGATACATTTCAGCACTTTTTCAACATAGTAGTGGACGTTGCTTAAGTTTTTTTTTTTTTTGTTTTGCTTTTCGTTATTAAAAAGACAACGCGCCTACAATGGCGAAAAGGAAAGAAGAGAGAAAAGGATAATTTGTACACCCCGCTACAGACGACATTCATACGGTCGCTGACTCGCCACCGCTGGTATTCTCATAGCAGTTGGCTGGTTGTTGTTGTTGCTATTACTGAAGAGACTTCTGCCTCGAGCTCTGGGCTTCGCTTTCGCATTTCAAGCGGAACAATTAAGTTAACAATGTGCGGTTGACAAACATACACACACACATATATATATATTATACATATGCTCACACTGAGAGCAGGGCACAGACACAACAAAAATGTGTATGTGGCATGGTTGAACACAAACGCTACTGTCGTCATTCAATGTTGAATTAAATAGGATGCAAATACAAATTGAGAAGTCATGAGGAATGAGCAATGAATGAAGATGTACATTTTGTTTTTATGTTTGCGTGTGCTTGTGTGTGGGTATGGTCAGCGTATAATTGGCGCTACACGAAATGAGCGTAGATACGAAAATTACCATGTGATTGGACGAAAAAGCGTAGAGGATTCTAATGGATCGTAGTTTATGCATTTCCGAATATGAAGTATTTAGTATTAGCTAAAGAGCGCTGCAATAATTCTTATACACTAAAGCATCGATTTGCGTAGGTAATTGAGACCAGAGATAATGAAAATGTCCATGTACATATTTCATCACGATACACAGTGAAATGTCCCAAAGAAAAAATTCAAAAAATTCATAAGCAAATTTTGTGTAATTTTAAAGGCAATAGTTGAAGACTAAGAAAATATGCAAAATATCTTGCAGAAAATATAATTAGTATAGGTGCAAGAGGAGCTTAAATTCCACAAATTTTTCGCAAAAATGTTGGTTCCTTCGATGTTAGTTTTTTTAGTTTAGTCTTAAAAAACTATCTGAAAGATCAGTTTTCAATAACATTCTGCTGAAAGTTCCAGTTTTTATTAAGGAACATTTTTTTTTATTATTTTTAATCAAGATTTCAAAATCTAAAAATTCTGCATTGTTTCTAAAGTTAAGAAATTTTTTAAAATACGAAAACTAAAAATTGGCAAATTTAAGGTGAGAAAATCTAAGAAATGTGCGAATGTATGTTCTTGGATTTTTTTCTCAATTTTAAAAAGCACATTTCTTTAGCGGAATATGCTAAAACATTCCCGATATCTTCCGTTCTCAAGAGATATTGGAAATTAGAATTCTACTTTTTCCCTTAACCTTAAAAGTACGCAATAATGTTAAAAAATAAATAAAAGTATAAATTCCAACATTTTAGGATAAAATACAATTTGTTTAGCTTTCTGAAAAGTCCAACATAACTAAAAATAATTTTCCTGAAAATAAGACCTTATAACATTAACCTTAGTATGTGCCGAAATCAAAACAAATTTAAGTTTAGAGATGTAAAATTTACCAGCATATTTATTGAAAAATCAAAATTATTATTAATAAAAAACACATACATACTTTCATATCGATAGCTCAGTTCCAAAGTGTAACAAGTCAGAAATAAGGACTTACGAGATAATTAGAAATTTAAGTGATTATAATAATCATTTATTTATGAATATATTTTTTAATCGTTTATGATAAAATGTAGGGTGTAACATCTGAAGTACATTGAGTTATCGACCTGTTATTCTTTGGAAATGGTGCCTAATCGCTCCGAAAATAGTTTCTCATACTTTTGTCAAATTCATCAAATTTAGGATTTGTTACACTTTGGAACTGAGGTATCGATATGTGCATGTACTTATATATCAATAACAAAATTTTATTTTACAATAAGGTAACAACTTTAAAACTATGAACATTTTTAATTACCTAAATCGAGGTTTTGGTGTGCATGTGCCTCTTTGTGGATTTCACTCCCTCTCTTCTGTTTCGCTTCATTCGCCAAATGTGCGTATTGGTCCTTTGAGCTTAGTTAATTTGTTGAAGTCAAGTATGTGCTAAAATTATGTTTGCCATTTTGATTGCCACCCTCACTATTTGGTTCGTAGTTACCAATGACTTATGAAAGTACATGCATTTTAAGTTAAGTTAGAGTTTTAATGAAATATTCTGTCAAGTTTAAGTATGGAATATTTGTTGAATGTTGGAAACATGCTGGCAGTCTTTACATATTTAATCTAATCAGAATATTACCTACTTAAATAATAATCTAAGAGTACCGTGTGTAATGGTTAATAAATTTAGATATGCATTGCTGTCATGTTCATGTAACTAATTTAAAAATTATGCCTAGTTACTATAAAACTAAAATTTGAAATTTACTTTGTATTTAATCTAAAGTACTCAATTTTTTAACCATATCCTGTCTTTTGGATTGAATATACAAAACTGAAAGTTTCTTTGGGATGATTTTAGAAATCAGAAGAGAGGGATCAGACATAGAACAGGCTATTATCTATATTCTTCCTTCAGAGATACTCAACAAGAGAGTACTAAAGGCAGCAGTGAAAATCCTCACTCTGCTCTTCCGAGCATTTTCAATGTCAGAAGTGAATAATAGCTAAGAAAATGAGTGGTGAATTTTATTGTTTCACATGTTTACATGTACGCGTGATCGCAGAATTATCGTAAGCGACACTTTGAACACAAGCAGCTTTACCATGTGAAGCTTAAACAGTTTTCTTGAGCTAAAAAAATAACTGTTAACAGTTTTTCATAATTTCATTCATATCGATCATGGCTCGATATGTATAGTACAGTGTATTGAGAAGAAATATATAACTTAAGCCATATGGCATTTTTCACATTTTATTTGCGTAAAACTATGTACAACGCTAAGAATTACAACGTGACACCTTTTGGACTTTTTTCGGACAGTGGCATTACGGTCACCATTTTTATCAGCCGTGAAGGCCTCATCCTCTAAGTTTACGGCATGATTGCCCTAAAATGTATTCAACTGTTTTTTTTTTTTTTTGCTAATAGCTCATTTTCAATAGATCGCTTCCTGGTGCTCCGAGGGCGTCCGGGCTATCTGTGGCTTTGAGGGTTCCAATCTCAACCCCATTACAATACCTTGGAATTTTTTTTTGGCGGAAAGCAAACATTGCAATATCTACTAATTTGTAAAATATTGCTAGGGACCTTTCTGCATATTCTATATTTTGTAGAGTTATAATAGTGCATAATCTCGGTCTTCATATTTAACCCTCTAGTTCCCAAACCCGCCTCTAGACGTCCTTCACTAAAAGGGATGGAACTGCCACCATAACCGTTTTCTGTTGCTACATATCGTTTAGGAAATTTCCCAAGCTTTCGAAAAAATGCATCAGTTATGTGCTATGATGAGTATTACAGAAGTTAGCGACAGTCAAAGTCAAAAATAGGAAAATTAATTATTTTGATTGCATTTGAGATAAAAGTGAAAAAAAATAAAAAAAAATAAATAAAATACTTCCCGTCATACTATCCAGATAAAAATAAAATTTACATAAAATATTTAATTACCTAAAACAAATTGATAAAAAGCTCATTACCATCAAATAATTGTAGGCGTTTAAACTTTCCCACTTCATAAAACCACGCCCATTAGTTTTTTTTTTTTTTTTGGGGGGGGGGAGGGGTTTAATCAGTTTATGATTTTTACGCCTATATTAATCAATTGCAATTTTTTTCATCAATCAAAAATTTGGGAACTAGAGGGTTAATATGCAAGCTACTGCATTGCCCTTTTGGAGAACGTTAGATCATAGTGTTACGTTTGGCCGAATCCGCTTTCGGTCGAATCCGATTTCAGTCAGGTTTTTTGAGGCCCTAGGATTAAGTTTATTTTAGTGCACCGACAACTTTTCAGAGACTAATTCTTCAGCAATTTTTAGGGTGCAATAAAATTGTCCAAAGTGACATTTTTGCTTGTGTTGCCACACTGCCTCTCCATTGGTTGATATCTCTAGTATTATCTAATTTACCAGTTTAAAGATGATATGATCGTTCAGGGTATAATTTGTATGCCATTTTTGTCAGATTTTCAGATTTCCTTGAAGCTGATCACCTCATAAACAAAAAGGAGAGAAACTTAAAAGAAAATTTCAGTACAATATACATAAAGAAAAAAATATTTACCCGGTTAAATACTGTACAAAATTACCGACTGTGCGAAGATTAAGCAATCGCACCCAAGTTGGCAAGCCTTGGATAACAGCCCTGTTCAATTTCGTTGTTATTCAACGAGGAAATACTAAACATTTCGTATTTTCATTGATATTGGGAGAACATTTAACATTGCAACTTTTGACTCAACACAGCCAGTTGTCATAGAGTAAATCCGGAACTTGTCAACTAAATTCGTTCGAAGTTGGCCCAAAGACTCATTAAGCTGATTGTGATTAATGCAATTGCCGAAATTGCATATTATATCCACTGTTTTAGTGGCTGTTGGTTGGCCTTCTACTTGATTCCTTACATGAGTCGGAATGCCGAAGATGGTGCCTTTTTAATTACAGACCAATCGCTAAGGTTTATTTGGAAAAAAAACACAAGCTACTCCAAATAGGATTGGCTTTAGTACTACTCAAACGGGCTACCGGCTTGTCCTAATAAAACAGTTGTTATTTTTTCCAACAGGAGATGGTAAATGTGCTCCACTACTCAGAGGATTTATTAATATGATTTCTCCTGAAATGAATTATCTTAGACTTAACCTAGACAATGAACTTCAAGTATTCAAAATACTAGTAGCTGAAAGACTGATGAATAGTTGTTTTCGGCAAAACGTTTTGTCATCTATGCATTCGTAGTCTGATAGAACAAATTTAAAAGTGTCTAAAAAGATTAATGCTAGGCATCCGAGGCCATTTGGCGTTTGTTAAACAGGAACCTTTCCGACTATACTTTTCTCATATACGTGCCTCAGATGCATTGCTCAACTTACAACCACTTGATGTTGTTGCAAAAAGAAACTCACCCCAGGATATATGTAGGCTTAAACGCAATGGGCATTGGTATAATGCTTGCTGAGGTGTTGATGGTATAGTAAACTCCTTTTTTAGTTTCATCTGAATCCTATGATACATTTAAAATTTCCAGTCTTTGTCATCTCGGCTAGGCAAAAGGAAAAAATCGTTCAGTTTATAAAGCTATTAAATTCCTCTTTTCTATTACATGACAAATAAATGGTTTATCCAGCATTGTTCTCGTTCCTGAATTGAATTTCCACTTCACTCTATTCTCTTCTTACTTTTTTATTTTGTAAATCACTGAATTACTAGTTGACAATATCATCTTAAACAATAAAACATAAACTCAAATTTCCCAACGACCTCGAGTTAGTCAAATGAACCCAACGCTTAACAATTTACCAAATACTTTTCGCAAACGTGGCACAGTTTAAAATTTTTTTCAAACTACCCTCGTAAGCACAGACCGACAGATATAGATTTGTATGCCAATCAAATTTAAATTCATTTCAACTTTGATGAACAAATTAAAACTTTATTTGCAAATGGCAAAAAAAAACAAAAAAAAAAACACTAAGCATTCGTCCGATTTCGTTTAGAATAAATTTCTCAAAAAGGATTCTGTTTTACGTTTCAAAGGCATTTAAATTGACTTTCAGTAAATGCTTTAAAAGAGAAATATATACGAAAGAACAATACGATTAAATAGCCCCTAATAACTCAATATAACATATATGTAAGGTAGGCAATTTTAACCCTTTTTTAACCCAATTTAAATTCAACAAAATCCCACATCTCTTAAACACATACACACACTTTTATACATATACATGCATACATCGGTACCTACACAAATTTTCATGCATAATTAAAATTTCGAAATGACAAAACAAATCTTATTAATCGAGGTCAACAACACACAACGCATTGCTGCCACATACAAATACACATACATACATACAATAATCAACAACAAAAAATGACTTCCCTTCACACAATTGTTGCCTCTATGCAAAAAGATTTACTAACTTGATTGGTTTGTTTTGGTTTGGCGAAGAATTTGTATGGCGCAAGGACGACGACCCATTCACATAAACACACACACACACACACACACACATACATACGCATATACAAAAAAGGGTGATGCAATGAAGTTTCACTGAATTTGAATGAATGTCAGTCATATCAGTTTAGGCAAATCTCTTGAAAATTAATCTAACTAAAAAGTTTTTCCATAGAGTAGAAGAAAATTTTTTGGATTTTCTTTTTTCTCTTCTTTTATACTCAGTTGAAATAGTAAGGTTTTTTAGGGATCTTTGTGAAAAGTGTGAATGATAATAATAAACACCTACGAAATATAAACAAACTCATATGTTTACCCAAGCGGTTTTTTAGCATAAGTAGCTCATACGGGAAGGTGGGGCCAAAACGTAAATGATAAATGCGTGAACTTCTGCACGGAAGGTCAGGGTTCAACTTAATAGTTCGCAGTTCCAGAAGCTCATCCTAAGCCCTTTCAGAAAATACACTTTTTAATATGTTTGTAACATGTTTTAAAAATAATATGGAACATTAGGAAAAGGGAAAGCAAGAGAAAAAATTGATTTGGTAATTTATAATAACTTCGTAAAATGCACGCAGGAAGCTAATAGCACAACTGAGTTCCGCGTGAGTTCTGTATGCGGTTAGTGTTTATCTGGAGAATTCATGAAGTGCTGGTAAAAATAAAAATATGGATGAAATTGGTTACACAAGATACATTTCGACAATGTTCCAAGGAGTCAATAAAGCCAAAAACGCTGTTCTCTCTCATTAATACGATCCAGAAACTTTTGTTGAGCTCGTTAAACTCATAATATAAATAATGTGGAGATCAATCGGATTATCATGTATCATGAATGCCATATTACATGGGTAGGCCTAGAACACCAAGGGATTCGAAATGCTCAATATCTATCCCACCAATAACTATGAGGATTAGCTCACTTTTGGGACTTCAACGCGTTTTGATACTGAATCGAGGTCAAATCGAATGAGTCATTTATAACAAACTCTTTCGATCTTCAAAGAGCTATGGGATTTGTTGATCTCACGAGTAAGTAGGATTCTTCGTCACTGGCTGAAGATCATTAATGAAAATAAGAAAAAGGAGGAAGAGGGGAGCATTTGACCAAGTTCTGAAACAATTCAATTTCATAAGCAGTTAATATCGTTCTTGAATTACTTAATGCCAATTTTAGAATATTTTTGATTTTAAAATATTTCAAATTGATTTCAAATTTTAAATTTAATTATAAAATATTTGTAATGTTCGAAATTCATTTGAGAATTCTCCTAATTTTATTGAAAATTTATTTTAGAATACTCTAAATTGATTTCTTACTGTCCCACATTAATTTCAGAATGTTTCAAATTGTTTTCAAAATACTTAAAATTGATTACGGAATAATCTTTAAATACATTTTGGAATATTCCAAATTGTTCTCGAAATGCTGCAAATTGATTGCCAAATAAATTATCTCTACATTTATTGCAAAATATTTGAAATTGATTTGAGAATATTTTAAATATTCTGCAAAATATCACAATATTTCAAATCAAGTACAAAATACAATAGTTCCGAAATTTATTTCAGAATATTACAGATGGATTTTAACTCATTTCAAGTTGAATTTGAATAAGCTACAAATTAGTTTCAGACTATTCCAAAATATTCAAAACTGATTTTAAAATTTGATTTTAGAATATTTGAAATTGTTTTCAAAATATTTCAAATTGATGACGGAATAATACCTAAATCCTCCAAATAAAATTTAGAATATTCCGAATTGATTCCAAAATATTAAAAATTAATTTGAAATTGATTTCAGAATATTCTAAACTGATTTCAGAATTCCAAATTGATCTCAGAATAGTGCAAATTATTTTCAAAATATTTTAAATCGATTTTGAAATAATTCCCAAATTTATTTCAGAGTTATTTTGAATAATGTATAACAGGCTTAAAGAACGTATATATGTAGTTATCACAACAACAGTGTATACAGAGACGGGCAAATCAGGCGGCCGTTCCGGAATCCGCCACTATTCCTCATCAGTGATCTTTTTATTTTTTGTTGGAACAGACAAAAGAAGTATTCAAGATTACAGCACTCAGACAAGTTTTACGTCCATTGTACTATATCCTGTGTTCCCTTTTGCTATTCTTTAAATCTACCAGATTTATTAATAAATCTTAGCAGATCCTGCGGTGTTAGACAGCTCAGGTGTTCGTTTCCCAACACACCAGTATCAAATATGCTTACTCTGGTCTGGCAGAGAGCGGGGCAGACACTAAGAAAGTGGTCCGCCGTCTCTTCACATTCTTCCTCCAAACCACAGGAAGCACAGAAGGCACTAGCTCCCAGGCCAATCATATGCAAATGTTGGGCCCAAGAGAAATGACCTGTTTATAATCCCACCAGCTGCCTATGACGCTTCGAGATAACAGGTAACATGGTCTTTGTCTGTCTAAAGCCCCTCAGGTCCTCCCATTTACGATTGTGGGTCAAGTCGACCCACTCATTAATGGTGGTTTTGATGGCTATAGACGACAAAGAGAGTACATGTTCTGGGCCCAGGAAACCAGTTTCCGAACCCTTTCTGACCAGAAGGTCAGCCGATTCATTTCCTGAAATTCCTGAGTGTCCAGGAACCCATATCAACAGCAGCCTATTGTGTTTTCCAACAGAATCAAGCCTGGATTTGCAATGCATAACCAGTTTAGACGTAGTTAGAGGATTAAGCAAGGATTTAAGCGCAGCCTGACTGTCACTAAATACACATATACTCCTTTGTCTCCAACCATTATCAATAACATGGTCCATTGCCTTGATGATTGCAAAAATTTCTGCTAGAAAAACAGAAGCATACAACCCAAGGGAGAAGTGGAGGTGCACTCCATCATTTTCAATAAAGACCCCAGAACCCGAACCGAATTCTGTTCTGGAGCCGTCAGTGATCTTAGTAGTAGTTCTTAATCTTTCAATATCCTATATAAGCTACTAATTTCCGAGTATTTCAAATTAATTTTAGATTATTTTATTTGCAACAGCCCTCCCCACCTCCCCTCCCTCCACCTTTGGATCTGATTCTTATAGAAGCTTAATGCTATTATGTATTTTTCAAAGAATGCATTTAGAATTCCAGAATATTTCTGTAATTTTTAGCAATGTAAAATAATGCTTCGATTCACATGATGCTTTTTTGAATTGCATCTGGCAACACTGGATAAAAGATTCAAATTAGTTTAAATTTAGCTCTACTTCACAGATAAGGTCCCCTAGGTTTTCAAAAAAAACATGTTTCCTTTCCTCTAAAGACATTGAAGAGACTTCCTCCAAATAAGAATTACACATTCGTAATCACTTGAAAGTAACTGGCTTGCCGACGTGTTCTTTCTGCATTTCTTGTGGAGCATTATCAATTTGTCTGCTTTACCTTCTCTTTAACCATGAACTGACATTTTCATCTCAACTCAGGTTTACTCGAAGATCTTTGTGGACTTAAAGGATATTAAAAAGAAATAAAGATGCAGTGAAATGGATCCTTTCATACTCGAAGTACTACATTTTTGGTTGTATATCGAATTACAAATACGTTCTTAAACGGTGAGCACAAAGTCATCAGTTTTTAATTGTTCTTTAAAGAGAGCTTCAAATCTTACCTCAATGGGTACATAAGTCAAAACTTTCTTCTATGTATGTACATACGCAACAAAATCAAAACATTGGTAGGTACTTATGTAAGTACTACAGTTTATCCCAAAAATTTTCGCTTCAATTTTAAAACCAAATTTAATATTATAAAATCTCCCTCTCTTCTTTCCAACATTCTCAAAAAAGGAGAAAAAAAAAATAAAGAATTAACTTTATGCCAAAAAGTTCGAAAGGTTTATTGTTGATATTCTTTGTTATTGTAGAAGTTTCTGCTTATGTGTGTGTGTGTCTGTGTAATATATTTTTTGTTAAATCCTTTTTGACTTATATACACACACCCAAACAAACATACAATGCGTACACACATACATTTATATCATTCACATCTATATACATAAATGTGTAAGTAGTAGTTAAAATGTTTTGATATTGTAATACAGGAAGTGAACATGGGTTTCATTGTCACAACATGATTGGTAGCAGTATGTAGTAGAAGGAGAAGGAAAACAAGGAAATGAAGCAGTGTAGCAATGGAAAGAAAATGGGATGGAGAATGTGTATATGTCACGCATAACATTTGGTGCGTCTTCTCTGTTTGTCTGTCTTTCTGTCTCTTTAAAAGTGAAATGCACACACACACACACATACACTATGTTTTTGTTGCTTTTTTTAGGTAATAAGATAACATTTACGGAAGAGATTACTAAGTCAAGTGTAACATAGTGTAACAAAGGGTGAACACAATAGCAATTTAAATGAGTGGCTGGCTGGAAGAAAAAGAACGAAAACTTGAAGAGTACAGTTTGAAAATTTGTAAGGAAAGAAGTACTGAGCACCTCAATATGAATCGTTTGAAGAATGATGAAGAAGCTTATGTAGTATATGGCAATGTTTTTTATGCAAAGTCTTCATGAATTCTAATTACAACAAATTTTATATTCTAAGAATATTAAATATGCACATCTGTAGATATGTTTGTATGTAGATATGTATTTTTAATAGCAACGAGACAACAGCAGCAACAAACAGTTTCTTACTTTAAGTTAAATAAACACATATCTACTTATGTATGTATTTCTATAACATAAAATACATTTATGTATGTAGATAAAATATGGAAAGGGCTTATGTTTTCGCAAAAAAAAAAAAGTTCTTCGAACCCTTTTTTTCTTTTGGTCTGTTCTAAAATGATTTCCAAAACATAAAAAATTAAATAATGCTGATGTATACATATGCACATAAATTAAGGTGACCATTCGAATTTAATTTCACGGGGAAGTCCCCGGAGCAAGACTTTTGACCTTGCTGGGAGGGAGGGGTGTGTTTGAATTGTTGTCCTTTTAAAATTTTGTTTTTTTATTTGTGACCAATGATCACGGGATGTATGGGATTTTCGTCGCCTCCTTGAATCCGCTAGTAACATTAAGATTTTTGAAGGCAATGATAAGAGCGCTATCAAATCAGTTTCATTTCTTAAAAGAAAATTTGAACTTATAATTCTAAAGTTTTGATAAAGCTAGATTTGGTAGTTCTAAATATCAATCACCATGAACTTTTCGATGAGTTTATTTACATCCGAATGGTTCAATTCTGCTGTCCTTCCTAAAAAGTCCTTTGAACCTTTTATGCATATGAAGGCAAATAATTTTCCGTTTGCCCTATTTCTCAACAACAACAGTAGTCTTAAAGAAAAAATTCCTGTTGTCCATTAAAAATTCAAAAATAAAAAAGAGAGGGAGAGTAACTTGACACGACCAAGAGAGCAACACAAATTTGTCCCTGCGGCAACTGTTGCCAATATGAAATTGCCCTATGCTAACATCAAGAAATTTGTTAATCTTGCGATATGCCTTGAAAGACTGTTTCCTAGCATTAACTCCATTTGGAGGGGTGAAAAATAATAGAAGTTAATATCACAGAAAAAAATGCGTCGGAATTTTTTTAAAATATAAGTTCTATTGACATGTCCCCGGAAATACTAAGAAAAAAATGGTCACTTTAAAATAAATGTATGTAATTTTTTTTTTACCACTAAAATTCATTTCGTCTTTGAAGTTATGTACGTATGTACTTACATATGTATTCGTGTACCCTTCCGCCGTCAATGATACCATTACCCTTATTCTTGTGTATATTAACCCTTTAACGTTTTCTTTTCACCCTCCCATTTTTAGTTGGTTTTCTTTTAGTTCTTTTTTTTTCTGTTTTATTTCTTGATATCTTTCTTACTACAAACTCATGCAAATTTAATTCAATAATATTTTTGCGCTTAATCGCGTCAACATCAATTTTGAAGAAAGCTTTTTACATTGAAAGAAATTTTTATCAGGGACATAACAGTTACGAAGAAAATTTTTAAAAATCGAAAACTAAAAGAGGTTTTACTTATATTTTGTAAATTAAAAATAATTTTTATTAGTGAGTAAAAAAAAAAGAAAGCAAAAATCAATTTGTAGTAAAAAAGTCACTTAAGATTTTTATTTTTGAAAAAAAAAAATAATTTCCTAAAAGGGGATAAGGTCCATCTACAGTTACTCTGAATTTAACTCAAATTAATGTTTCTCGATATATAGTATATGTATCTGTCCTGATGTTATTGCCACAGTTATGTTAGATCTCAACGGTTCTATTTCGGGTATTAACAGGGTCACCAGGATGATGAGAACCTTGAGGATTCCAGTGTAGGAAATTATGTTAATTAGTGTTTGTTTTCTTTCGATATTCTTTCGCATATTCGAGGTTTATTGTATGCAGACCCGACGATAGGGGTGGGTCGAGAAGGATTCCCACCGGGCCCTGAGTTTTTGAGGGGGCCCGGATTTCATTCCAAATCCTAAAATCCAGAAAAACTTTAACAAGTGTCTATGTGTCTGAAAATTAAATTACAAACCATGAAAATTATTTATCGGGTTAATCATCTATCAATCGTGAAGACATTTTGCAGACGGACTCGGACCCTATATTCGAAAAATTTTTGTTATGTAGAATAGGAAAAAAACTTTATACAACGAATTTTGCTCATGCCAGATTTGTTTGAAAAGCTCCAGAATATCGGACTGAATTCAAAAGGCTTCGTAAATATATCTAGCGACTAGCGTGATAAAAATTAAAATAATAATTAAAAAAAAAAAATCTTTTTAATATACCACGTTTTTCAAACGGACTAAAAAGTATAAAATAATTTCTCCTTGCCCCATACAGATTCATAACCCCATACAGATTATCTTGAAAATATGTAATTGTGAATTTTAGTAGGTCTGAAAATATTTGCATGATATAAAACGAAAAGCTTGGTACGCTTATGGATATAGGCAAAATTGGTAGCGACTTAAATGAACTATCAATTTCATATTGAATGCGACCCACTCAAACTAGAGTGTCAAGTTTAACCACTCTATGCCTGGAAGCGAAATTAGCAAGAAAATTAAATTTTGAAGAGATCATCAATTCCTTCGCATCAGCCAAAGCAAGAAAGGCGTACTTATGAATTACAATTTACAATATCCGAAATATTTTTGAAATTCCTTTTTTTCTTTTTTTTTTACTCAGAGGTTATTGCCACCGGGACCGAATTTTTTCTCGACGACCCTAAGCTAAGTCTTCTACTTTTTATTGAGCGCCGTTACATTTGAAAGACTCTGGAAAACTCATTTATCCAGCACACATGGCTAAGCTCATTTTATTGGGTTTCCAATGTTTACGATTTTAGACGGTATTTCTCTTCTGAGTAGAGTTTCGAAGATACATACTCAATTGGTACCCTCAAATTCCTTCCGGAGCTCATTATATTGTTCAAATATAGTTCGCACAGTATTTCTCAAATAAATAAATCAACCCGTTGTGAATCTATATTAATTTTCACGAGTGTTTTACTACTGTGTTTTGCTTCTAATACAATCTTTGTGAGAAGTTTACTACAGATCGGTAGCTGTTTAACGACCTAATAGTTGCACTTTGATACTTTAAGAAAAATTTCTTCCCACTAAATTAAATTTCTTCTCGTTATTGCTGAAATGATTTCGTATTTGAATGGAATTGCAATATCTTTTGTGGAATTTGAAGAGTCATTTGAGTTAGGGACGATCATCAAGCCGATGTGATTATTTAAGGACTTAGACCAGGAATTTAAGATGTAAATCGATTTTTGGTTGTTTCATCTAATGCATGGATTAGTAATATTACAAATAATACTTTGCTTACGAGTGGGCTTAAGGTTGTAGGAAGGTCTTGATTTGTCTTGATTGTACCGACTTTCAAAAAGTTAGAGGTTCTTTAAGATGGTCCGAACGGTAATCGCTAGAGCTGAAATATTTTGGGAATCATCCTAAAATAGACCGAGATTTATTTTCAGAGGTGTACAACATCTGTATGGGACTCCAGGCACTTTAATGTACATTTTGGTCGTTTACTGCATGACTGTCATAAGTAAAAAAAAAAACAAATATTCGAGAAAATCGCATTTAAAGATTTCAATGAATTACAACTTAGTAGAATACTATAACGAAACATTTTCTTCTCACGAGGAGAGTTCATAAGGTACCGTTATGATTTTTTTACACAAGAAAAATATGTTATTAAATAACAATTATTTTTGCATGCTTAACTCTAATTTTTTTTTTTTTTTGTGGAAATGAAAACAAATTTTTGAAATCAGATAATTCCTTAAGGTTCTAAAAGGATCTTGAAAGTACCGAAATTTCGAAAATAAATTATGATTTTTCAAAAATTTTTTGGCCGAAAACTTTTCCAAATTCTACTGCTCTGTTATTGCTTCTGGCATGTACAAACCGGCTAATTTTTATTGGTGGCACAAAATGTAAAAAGCTTGTAAGTTTTAAGAAAAATGCAGCAAAAATTGTATCAAAAGTATAAATTATGGTCGAAACTTCTGAACTTCGACCATCTTGAGGCAACACTGAACATTATCCGATTTCAAAAATTCTTTTTGCAATTTTCGGTCAAAAATTTTTGTATTAATTTTTGATATAATTATTTACGATTTTATTTGTATATATCGATCAGGCAATTTATTTGCTAGGGAATGACGTGATCAAAGTCATCTCCAATGCAAAGCTAATCGGATAAGCTCTCCGTTATAAGAGAAAGGTTGTCTCAAGAAAGGTTGTCTCATATTGTAAAAATATATAAAGCACATAAGGAAAAATCGAGTGGTCTGCTCCATGTTTTGTTTTTTTTTGGGCATAAAATCTGACTGGATGCTGATATCATTTGAGATTCTCTTTTTATCTTTTTGGGATGTCCTTATAGTTTGTGTAAAACACCATGTTTTGGTCTTACATTCACAGCATTGTAAAGGAAATTGTAAATTGTAGTATTATAATAATTACTTATATGAAAATAAACAACTAAACAGGAAGTTTTTTTTTCATTTCCTGAAATAATTTCAAAATATCGCTTTATACATTCAAGCGGGAAGACATTGATATACGGGTATATGTATGCTGCAATTACTTTAAGATATCGCATTTGTTGCCCAGTGTACTTTATCAGTACGTAGTTTATAAAATAACACATTAAATTCAGTTTGCGCTACATTTAGTTTCAGTTTACTTACATATTTCTAAAGGCATAACTATTCCACAAAAGATTCTTTTTTCTTAAATATAATTCAATAAGAAATTTATAATACCAACGGTTAAAGTTGACACACAAAAAAAAAAAAAGCTTATGCGAAAGATGTTAACGTTGATAAAGAAAAAATGTTGTGCAAGCACCTAATATTTAAATACGATTTTTTTCAGTTCATTTAAAATTCCCGCCTTTAGATTTGTTTACAGTAAATTTATTGCAAAGTATTTCAAAGATACACACACATGTGCTTACATAAACACAAATACAGACACACACACACACACACGCGCAGAGAAAAAGTGCGTTTGCATACATAAACATACATACTTACAAACATAACAATATTTGTATCCTTTAAGTACTTGAAGAAGCTGTGCCGTAAAGCTTATACCCTATGACAATATTTAATGCGATTTCAGTTTGTTTTGCATTTAATGTGCTTGTGTTGTTAGCAGTTTGAAAGCAGTTTGGGTTCGCCTTAAACGAATGTATTCAATTAAATTCTCTCTCGTTTTTCTTGGTATATATGCACACGTACACAAAAAAGCAATAACAATAAAATAGTTAAACTTAAAGTAATTATTTTTTTAGCTTCTTATTTATTGTTTATTTATTTTAAAAGAATTGGATTTTTTATAAGTTGATATCTTTTTTTTTTTTTGTTTATAGTTTACTTGGAAAAAAAAAGAAACGGTCTTAAAATTTCTTTAATTTTTTTATTTCGTTTTTATTTGAACTGCAATCTAATTCCTTTGTTTAAATCACATCTAAATCACTTTAAATTATGCATATAAAATGCTCATATTTTCCCGGATATATAAAAATAGGTATGCACTTTAAAAATACCGCAGTTGCCCATCAAAATGCATTCCGATCTCATAACCCTTGGGCATATGCTCACTCTCACATGTAAGTGTATAACAAAACCCAGTGGGCAAGATATGAAGTGCTTCTCAAAAAATAGAACAAAAATGGCATTGATTTTTTCTTTTAAAATTGTGAAGTACTTAGAGATTTCAAGAATTTTCAACCATTCGTCGCCTGAGGATTGATTTGGCGTATGTGTGTACAAATTCATATACCTATACGCCAAATCAATTCTCAGGCGACGCATTGAAAAACTTCAATATGAAACGATTATATTTTCTGTAAAAACGCAGATCTCGATAGACTCGAGTTACAGAAGCCCCATCCTATTAAGACCATCTGAAAGCTCATTAATGAATGGCCATAATTTAGTGGTAGACTACTCTATTTGCCGATGGAGTTCATGGAGTGAAATCTAAACTTACTTAGTAAAACAGTTATACAAGTAGTGAATTTTTTTATTATTACTATATGTAACAGTGTTTCTTTTTTTTAAATAAAACTCAAAATTAGCGTAAAAACCCTAAATCTTTATTTTTGGGAAATTATACAGGGAATATCATATTAGGTAAACGGCCACCACCACCACGCGTGGCCATGGCTCCTTTTGCACTGTAGAGCCCTTTTCTCAAAATTTTCAACGACTTTTTGTCATAAAGCCGGCTCCACTTCTGCTATGGCGGCACTAATATAGACTTTCAGGTCTCAAATCGTTAGAAGGTCGTTGGCATAAACTTTACTTTTAACAAAACCCCAAAGAGAAAATACAACGGCGTCAAATCGCATGATCTTGCTGTCACCAAAATGTGAAATTACACAGTCTGAAAATTTGGTACGCAATGCTCCAACCGAGTTAATAACAACCAATTCCGAAAGAAAAAGTCGTTCATAATGGTACGATATCGTAGTCGGTTGACAGTAATCGTCTCACCTTCTTCGTTTTCAAAGAAGAATGGCTGAGTGAAAAAAGTGATTTATTTGTAAAAATTGCGACTTGCAGCCATGTTTTCCAACAACCAAATAATAAACACCTGATGCTGTCCGTAGTCTCCAGGCTTCAATTCTTAAGTCAATTAAATCTTTTAAGCGTGCAAATGAAGATCTTTGGACTAAATTCGATGCACAGAAGCCGTAGAAAGATGCAATTGCTGTGCACGGTGCTGAATTGATGTTCTTGGGCTTTCCGCGACATTTTCAGTGACAGAAATAGCAGAGCGTGCTGAAGGCGGATGAATTTCACTTGGCGTGTGATTCCGAGGAAAATCTGCGCGTATTTTACGCATTATGGCCCCCAAAATACGTGAATTTTCGTAATAAATTGGAATCATTTGGATTCGTTCTTTTTGTTTGCCGTGTAGCCACCGTGGATAAATTTCTCACGTTTATGGAGTACGGTTGACAAATCTGACGTTTATACGATGCCAGCGGTCAAAATTACTAAAGTTTCCAACCCAAAAGTTTCCAACCCACTCATAGTGAAACACCGTTTAATACACTAAGAATGAGTTCAACATAAAATGGTTTAAACTATTCAAGTAATTTTTTGGTTTAATAAAGCAACTATAGTAAAATATTAAAAATTCGTCGTTTATGAATTTCAAAGAAAACTAGAAATTATTGTTATTTTTAAGATTAAATCGCTTCTACTTCAAACGCTTCCATTCCCATTGGGATGTATCAGACAAGAACACACATACATTCACATTTCTAGTTATAAATATATAGTAAACCTCATTTAAATGTTGTTTACATCAATACATACATACACACACACACACACACATACAGAAGCTCATACATTATCACATACAAATGTATTTATATGTATATGTGTGAATATTTACTTTTATATGGCATCATCAGCAGAGTAAAACGTTGAGAGCAAGTTAAAAGCGACATATGCCATAAATTCGCGTTTGTATTGAGAATATAGTAAATGTATTAAGTATCTGTGTATGTATGTATGTTTTTAAAATATATACATAAATGAAAATGAATGTGCATGTATGTATGAGTCTGCATTTGTATTGCAGATATGTATTTCTGTGTGTGTTTTTCAGTTTTTTTTTCCGTTTGCTGACTTCGATTTTCGCTTGATAGAATTTAAAAAATAAAAAATATCAAACACAAAAATAAAAATGTAAACAAGAGAAACACAAAAAAAAAAAAAAAAAAAAAGTAGAAAAACTTGATAAACATTGCAAACACTTAAAGGAATTGAGCTTTTTACTCTACCAGACAAGTACACACTCACATGTACACAAATACATTCATACAAACATATATAAAAAATATGCAGCACACACATAAAGCACAGACAAAAAACTTTTGTCGACTTTTCACTTTTATTGTGTGAGCGTGATCTAGTGAATCTAAAGGTTATACCAACAAACACATCACATACATATGTACATCCATATGTGAATGTGTGTGTGTGTGTGTGCTTCTTGAAATATTGTATTAATATCATTCTGTTTCCTTATGTTTGAAGTTTGTTTGCTTCTAACTTATTGAATTTTTCAAATAAATGACAAAAATTATTAAAGTAAATTTTTGGAAAATTTTTTTTAATCAATAAATTTATATTTACATACATATGTATAGAAATATTTTAAATTCAATTGTTTGCAATAAAATAAATCTGCTTTCAAGAAATGTGCATATGTAATTCACAATTTATACTAGCTGCCAATATTTATGTTCACATCGCCTTTTTATTGCATAAATGATTTCGTAATAAATATTTCAAGAGCACAAGTTCAATAATTCAGAGATAAAATTGTTTAAAAATTTGCAATTCAAAATTAATTATATAGTTATGTGAGGAGGGAAAAATTTATAATAACAAATCTAATAGAAAGCTAGATATCTTATGAATAAACTGTTGTTCTACGTCAAAAAAATCCATATTTCTATATTGAAATAACATATTTCGATTAGTGCAACCGAAAACATTAGTTTAAAAATTTTTCAACTCCATTAGTAACTAGATTCCATTTATCGCTAGTTGGGTATCCCTAGCAAAGTTTTGTTAATACGAAAATTACAACAGAAAAACATATGGTAACCTCCAATCTAATTTCGCCCTTTTTGTATACATGGGAAGTTCCACTCCCACTTGTTCAATAGTAACTGTGTTTCTTTAATCGCTCATATAAGATAATCATCGCAGTGACAAAAAAAACACGTTGGTAATACAAGTTCCTTAGTTTGCCTTTGCTGGTGTCATTGTTTTATTGTTCAGGGCCACAGAAGCCCCAACCTGAGCCAGAGCATTCGCTAATCCTAATTGACCCAGAATTAGTTCCGTTCACCGATGCTTAAGTCTAAACTTCTAGAGTAAACCCAAAATTCAAGAAGTAAGGGGATTTATCAGGACGTTAAGTTCTGCAACCATTATTTAATTTTATTCAAAATATATAAGCTTTTCTCTTAAGTTCCGCTAGTGGAAACAACTATTGGTTTTAACATAAGTAATGCATATTTATTAGATGGAAAATATTACGCTGAAATCAAAAATGTTAGTCTATTTTTCACTTAATTACATTTTATCGGCAGGGTCAAAGCGGCTCAGCTTTGACCATTTATTTTGGAAGTATGGAAAAACGACTAGAATTTCTTATTAAAATTAATAGGCTTTGAATGAACAATGATGCCAGAAGAATTTCAAAAAGTTGATAGAACTAGCAGATCAGACGATCGTTTTGGAACCCGCTACGGTTCCTCATCAGTGATCTTTGTGAAAGTTCTCTCATTTCAACAATCTATATAAGTGAAAATATGGTAAAGTAAATGAGAACTACAAAGACAGTTATTTTCACTGAATACACACAAAGAAAAAACTCGTTTCTCAGAAACGAAATTTTCACTAAACGAACTTCGTTCATGGAATGTTTTCATGATGAACGAACATTTGTTTATCATAAACGACTGTATTCGGTTGCCATGAACGAAGATTTATTCATCAAAAACGGTTCAATTTTTTTACGATGAACAAAAAACGTTTGCAATAAAATGCAATATTTCCCTGAAAAATATATAAAAAAAAAAGCAAAAACAATTTTCATATGTACATTGACATTTTATTGTGGGTTATGTTTAAATAAAATTTTCTGATTAAAAACTAGAAAAAGTGTTTGAAATTTACATTAAATTATATTATTACAATTTTTGTATTATTTATTATAAATCACACACTTTTATTTGTTTTTTATAAACACCACGCACTTTTTTATGGACAAAAAGAAATGTGATGAAATAATTTCAATGCACAATTAAAATTATTCAATAATGCGTTGACAAATGATACTTCCCGTTGTGTTGTGTTGATTTGTTGTTGTGTGGAGTTTGAATGTAAGCGTCGCTGCTGCTTCTTTTTGCGACGAGAGCGAGATGAGAGGAAAACGAAAATAAAAAGAGAAGAGAGTTGTGGACTTTCGTTTAGCAGAAACGTTTTTTTTCATTTGCCAGAAAAGAAAATTGTCTTAATTTAATCGTAAACGAATTTTCGTTCATCATAAAATTGTTAATCTTTTGCAGAAAACGGTTTTGGTTTCTGCAAACACGGCAACGTTCCTCAGAAATGTTTTTGTTCAGCGTAAAAGTAATATATTCTCCACAAACAGGCGATAAACGTTTTTTTTCTTTGCCTGTAGTGTTATTGAACAGGGTTTATTTAAAACATATTGCAAAATGGCGGTTACAGTGCCAATTTCTGACATAGATTTTTTTTTAACTTCTTCACGAGAGGACGGACTTCTCGTTTAGTTTAAGATTTAGAACAAAAATGGGACATCGTCAGAATTTTTTTTAATCTAATTTTATAGAAATGCTGCACTTTTGAAAAAATGAATCGATTTTCAGCCAACAAAAGAAAAACAGAAAATTTTTTATAAGTAAAAAAAAAAGTTTGCATTAAATAAAAAAAAACGTACGTACATAGAATACATAGAAACATAGAGAATATAATTATGAAGCTACTGTCAAATCAATCAAATCAAACCATGCAACAGTTTTCAGATAATGTGTCATTTCAATTTGAAAAAAGTTGTTTCGAGCAAAATGCTTTTAAAGTTTTACGAGCACTTAAATTATTACACCGCGAGCTCTTAGTCACTGTGGTAAAATCGAGAATTGAACTTTTTTACAATTTTTTTTCACTATAAGACCAACTGGATAATATTTTTATGACCCTGACATATTGTTTAAGCCAAAATAAAAAAAATTGATTTCGCCAAAATCCTACAGTGTTGCTCCCCTTTAATAAAATGTAGATATTTGAAGAACATATTCATAATATTTTATTATTTTATTCCCGAAAAGATAAAGATGCAAGTGAAACGGATAAAGTTGATCAAATAGTACGGAGAAGACAGCAACCATATTTCCTTTTTTAAAAGAAAAAAAGGCATTGCCCCAATCAGTTCTTTTAAAGACACATATAGAAGGATACGTAAAAATTATTTTTAAAAAAGAGTACAAAATCAGGGTCGTGAGCTGATTGAAATCATTGGCTAATTTTATTATTTTGAAGACCTTTGTTATGAAAAGATAAAAAAATTTTTGTTCTTACACCAATTTTAATGTTCGGATCGTTTATACCTTATGAGGTCATTATTCCCAAACATTTACTCTACGATTAAAAAAAGGAAATTGTAACTAAACCTCCTCAGATTGAAATTATTTGTGACGTGGTCCTACTAGCATCCTCATTTTGGTTTATTTACTTGCCACTAACGTTTTTAAAAGTGAAATGACAGAATTACGAATAATTTTCAGAAAATAGCATAAAATTTAGCATAGCATGAAAGTCCAAATCGGCCACGATAAACTTCTTAACAATATTTCTAATCTGTTGAAAATTTCACGCTATAGGACTTTGTAAAACTCAGAATCAAAAAATTCTCTTCTGTGCGCTGGTCTAACAATTTGGAGCTGCATTATATTTGTAATTGCAAGGAGCAATAACAGAGTCGTAAAATGTTTGGCCAAAAAATTTAAAAAATTTTAATTTATGATCAAAATTTCGGAACTTTCAAGACCATTTTGGAACTTGAAGATATTATTTGATTTCAAAAATTTCTTTCCACTTTTTTCATCTGGATGTGTAGAAACTTGACTACGCTGTTAGTATAAAAATATCACTTTATGTGCTCAATTTTGTTACATACTTTATAGTAGAGGCTAGAGCTGCAAAAGAATATATTCAATTAAATTACGATATTTTGAAGTCGCAGAATAAAAAATGCAGCTAGAAGTTTTTTTTGGAGTCATCTATTGGTTATTCATTTGGGAAAATTCTCATTTGGAGTCAAGGAAATGCAATTTTTTTTTTGAAATCATGAGAATGCAAATCTTATGACTTTAAAATCATGACTGCTTTGAAATTTCTTGAAGTCTCTTGGAGAAACTTAAAGTCAGTTAGGGTCACTTGAATTCACTTCAAGTAACTGCATGCGACTTTAAATGACTTCAAGCGATTCCAAGTGACTTCAAGTGGCTCTAAGTGACTGCAAATGATTTCAAAGCAGTCCTGATTTTGAAGTTATAAATTTTGAATCACCATGACTTCGACTAACCGGAGACTCTAAAAAATACTTCAAACTGCATTTTTAATTCATTTGTAAATAATATTTAAAATTCATTTAATTTTTTTCCTAAAAGTTACCCCAACGATGACCAAACAGACACAAGAAAGACAGCCGAAATGATTTTTATCACGGGTTTTTAATGAACAAAATGCAAATTTGATTTGTTCGGTTGGGTTTGAAAGTCTGGAAGTTAAATTCGGTATATCGGAATTTTTTGACTTAGATTTGCTCATAAACCTAATCATTAATATTTTAGACCATAAGAAAATATTTCCATTTGGTTTGGTACAGTAATGATACTTGCAAAAAAAAGGTAAAAAGAAAAAAACTAAATAAAAAGTTACAATATTCCCAATATACATATTTATGGTATATAATGAGTACATAAAGTCATACATAATTATAAACAAAATTCATATACCTAAATAAATATAAAAAAGTAAAACTTTCCTCTATTGTAAAAATGGTACTTCTTGAAAATATAGTCAATTAAATAATGATAAAAAATACAATAAATTTGAAAAAAACGTTGAAATAATTTCTTATTTATTTGAATACAAATGCATTGAAAACTAATAAACTGCCACTACAAATAAAACAACTACTTTTTTACATTTACGACCTAGTTACGTGTTTTTTTTTTTTTTTTTTTTTTGTACAAAAAAAAACTAGAAAACATAAAAAAAGGTAAACTTACAATATTGTTGTGAATAAAACAAATTTAAGAGGAAAAAACAAAAAAAAAACAAATGTAATGAAGACTTTACAATACTTGAGCATACATATACACAGAAAATATAAATAATAGTCAATAAAATTACTACAGCAAAGTTACTACAACAAATATAAATACAGCAAATAATAAAGAAAGCCGAGAAGAAAAGTGACTACAAGATAAAAATTAAAAAAAAATAAAAAAAAAAAATAAAACTAAAAAATAATCGTATTTAAAATTTAGATAATTTTGAACAGTGCCTATTGTGATAAACATTTTGCAAATTTGTAAATAAAAAAATATTACAAAAAAAAAAAAAAACAATGAACTAATTTAGTAAACAATTACTGTACTGTACTTTGATAATTATGAACTATTAAATTTATATTTGTTAAATGTAAAAAAATAAAAAAATAAAAAAAAAACAAAAAACGAATCATTAGAAAATATTAAATAAATATTAAAAATTTACAAATAAAAATATATAAAAAAACAAATTAAATTACAAATGATTTGTACATATCAAAATTCAATTGAAATTAACTTTAGTCTAAAGCGTAAATGCTCTTTGCCAACAAACGACAACAACCAACAAAATTAAATTATATACATAACTAGTAGTAAAGTATATTTAACTTAAAATATGTAGTTATATTAATTTAAGCGCGTATATGCATGGAAATGTAATTATATTTGAAATTGTAGTTATATATAACTGCTCTCATAGTTAAATAAATGAAATTAATTTTTTTTTTTTTTTTTTTTTGATTTGTTTAAAATATTAAAATTACAGAAATTTATTTATGGTTGAATGAATTAATTTACAAAAAAAAAAAAAATAAGGAAATTAAAATTTAAAATCTTTGAAAATAATTAAAGAAAAATGAAAATGATCAACTCTAAACGTATCTAAATATTGCGTGTAATGCCATAAGCCAATTATGTTATGAACTACAAATAAAAGCAGTATACAGAAAACTGAAGAAAACAAACTTGTATTTGAAAACAAAAATTAAAAACGCTATACTATGAATAAAATAAATTATAAGAAATGATAATAAAATGCTATTGTTTTACTGGAAATATGTGGTTAGAGGAAATTGGTGTCTAAAATTTTGGAAGACCTTGATCTTATATGGAGATATCAAATACATAGTGCTTAGTCAATAATTTTGAAACAGTCTAGTTTAAAGTCTAATAAAAATGATGATTCAAGTAATGTTTCCATTAGTCTTTATCCTACCGTCAAATAAACGAGCGTACGCAGCAGTAAAATAAAGTAACAGAAACAGTATTAGCTCAACAAAATTGTATTGAATTTTTCAAAATAGTTTCGGGTAATTCATAGCAGGATCCAACGACAGAGATACCTTATATACACTCATGGTAATAAGTATACTTCCAGTCACCAAAATGCGATTTATTTGTAAAATTTTTATTTGTTCCGAATTTATTTTATAATAATTTTAATTAGTAAGTACTAAGTTTTATTCAATAAATACGAAAATAATCAAAATAACTCTCTTATTTAAATGTATTAAATTCAAAACTTTAAAAAAGCTTCGTAGGAAATAATTATACTTCCATTTTAAAAAATAATAAAAAAAAATAAAATTGAATTTCTCCAAGTACTAAAGTAAGTTTCAGAAATTTGTGAATTTAGTAATAAGTGTGACTACCCTAATTCCTTATATTTTCTTCTATTCCATTTGTCGTTGAGTTCATAAGATTCGTTAGCTCTGTTGTTGATATTGCCTTCTAAGGAGTGAGATTGAAAAAATCTTAACACACGTTTTACCTAATAATTTTTTTTACCCAAATTCAAAAATTTCTTTGATCTAGTTATCTTTGTAAAATATGTCAGTTGTTATTTTTAATGATAAATATGTTGATTTATTGTGAGTTTGATCAAAATGAGTGAAGAAAAAGAAGTACGTCTCAAAATTATTAAAAATTTTCAAAAAAAATCCAAACTGGTCCTACAAAAAATTGGCCAAAGAATTGAAGGTCTGCCATCAAACTGTTTCCAATGTTATTAAACAGTTTCAGGAGAATTTGACCATCGATTGGAAACCTGGTTCGGAAAGAAAACAAGGACCACATGATATTGGGAAAGCCAAGAAAATAGAAAGCATATTGAAAAGATCTCCAAACACATCTGATAGAAAAGCTGCCCGGTTAGCCCAGTGCTCTGACTATTTGGTGCGAAAAATTAAAGTCAATGAAGGTTTGAAAACATACAAAGTCCAAAAACGCCAAAAGTAGAGCGTAGGGCGGAAATTAAAATCGAATTTCATATAAAAATATTCATGTTGTATAATGGACGACGAAATGTATGTACTGGCAGATTTTACGCAGCTTCCGGGTCAAAATTTTGTATGTTGCTGATGCTCGAGGAAATGTCGAAGAACAACTTAGAATCCAAAAGCAGACAAAATTTCCTAAAAAACTTCTTCCTTTCATAAGAGAGAACAATGTTTCCACATATCTTTGGATACTTGGCCAAGTGTTTTTTAAGCCGAAATAATCGCAATTGAGACGTACGCCAGAATGCTAAGGTAATCTTCTCTGAAAGCCAAGCAGCTCTCAAAGCACTTTCATCATGGAGAACTGTCTTGACAGTCGGCAACAACGGTTGTCTACCCATAACAAAGTTACGCTTTGTTGGGTACCAGGACCCTGTGACATAGCAGATAATGTGCTGATGTACTGTGACCAATAGAAACTTAATTGTAAACGTAAAACAGGTCGATTTTAGTAATAAATCGCAGTAGGGGCTTAGGCTCTAAGCATATGATCTCCAAACTAACTGGTCAGTAGTGCCTCAGATATCTTTCCTGTATAGTAAGGTTGTGGATTTTAGGTCATTTACAGTGCGGGTTCTTATAATTAGGAAAGTTTCGGGAATATGACTCTTGACAGCTGCTTTTATTTTTGCCAATTAATTTCATTCAGGTAGTAATTAATTCAGTAGCTCTAAACATCCCCAAAATAGTTTTGAGGATATTTTAAAGAATTGCTTGACAGGCTTGACTTTCTGAGTGTAGTAGTACAAAAAGTCTTGACTCTTTCACTTACATTTGAGGTTGAATTATGCACACAGGGTTATGGCAAAAACAGGGTTATGAAAAATTACTAAAATCTATTGAGGCCCAGAATGAACCAGTTACTTTTTCTGTTCATGACTTGTATCTTTCCCACTAATCTAATAATAATAATACTTACTTATCTCGATAGCATAATAGCACCAGAAGAACGAACTAGAGATGACGATATTCGGTTATATGATTGCGAATCGTGGATATTGACATTAGCACATACACAACGCTACAAACAGCTATTAACAGCTACCTGCGGAAAATTCTAAAAGTTGGAGGCCTAAAGCTAGATCTATTACTGACCTGCAGATCAACATCTGCAATTTAACCCTAGTCGAATTTGACATAAGTAAAAGAAGATAGGAATGAGTCGGGCATACAGTACGAAAATTGGTCAAAGAAACCCCATGTATCGTCCTATGGTGGAATCCCAAACCAAAGAAAACCTGGTATCACATGATCCACAAAGACATAATAACACATTTTAGAAACTAATTAAATCAACTTAGAGGAGCTGAAACGGTTGCAGAACGGGATGCCAGCTCATCTCTTCTGTCTATAGCCGATAGCCCTCGAGAAATTCCCCGATTTTCGATCAAATTCCCCGCACCGGTATAATTTTATATTACAACAGCGCGATACGCACTTTTCATATAAACATTTTATAAAAACGAAAAATACCTTCCGTTGGCTTAAAGTTGATCTCGGTGGCTGTTATTTCAAAGCGGCCCTGCACTATCTCGGTCCAAAACTTAACCATTTTTTATAGGGCTGGTAAGTTAATAGAAATGTTCTCTCTGACTACGGAGTTCTTTTGACACATGAGTGATTTCATCTCAAGGGAACCCACTCTCAAAATTGATCGGGCTCATACTTGCACAACGATTAGTTCCATTGGATAATAGGTACCACACCAAATTTGAACGAAATGGGGTGTTTTGAGTTACTTGACGTTGTTTTTGATAGGTAAACAAGCCTCAGGTCACTTTTGGACATCAAAGATCTCAAAAGAAGAGACATGGACTTTCTTTTGGCTCAAATAAAAAATGGCAAAAACATTGTTTTAAGAAAAACGGGTTCAAAATTTTGACTATCGGTTTTTAACATTTAAAATGTACTTCATCTTCTTTATAATGGCTGACCGTAATTTGTAAGTTTACAGATTAGTCAGCAAGGATTAAGAGTTATTAATCAGCCTTGGTCCAGCAGGGCCAAGGCATAGCTAACCCTTTCTGAACTGCCGAAACGGAAGGCAACTGTTTTTCCTGATTAACACTCAGCGTTATAATCGTCTATATCTACGAAAGCACTCTGAGTTTGTCTCTGAAATTTTTACAAAATACTTTTGAAATGAAAGACTTTCAAATTACACACGTTTTAAAAATCGATTTCTTCAAACCAAGGGCCACTTAAGAAAAGATAAAGATTTTAAGACTTAAAATAAGAAATATTGCAAAAGCTAAACGATTTACACTACATAAAATTTTACAAAAAATATCCTACTGACTTTGATAACTAAAAGCTGAACGGTTTCGAATTCCCCGTAAAAAACAGCTCATTCCCCGATTCCCCGTACTATGTTAAATTACCCGAAAATAGAGGAGTTCCCCGCAAGTTGGCATCGCTGTGTTGTAGCGACCTTATACTTTTCCGGGAGTTTTCATATGTTTCCGGGGAGAATTCATATGTTTTTTATGATACTCCGTTTCTTAAAATTTCTACCTTAATGAGCTTCAAGCTGTATAGGACCCTGCAATAATCAATGACTTTCACATTTTTATTAAGCCCAAGTAATATTAACTTGCCGGCCTGTGCAACTTTCACACTCAAAGCAAATTTCCTAGGAATGCATCTTGAAAAACGTCTCACATGGAAAACGCTTATTTTTACGAAGCTTCAAGCTCTATGAAAAAATTAATCGTCTTCCGCATTTTCTATTTCTATGGTGAAATATTTTCATAGTACTTTCGACTTTGAGATCTATTAACTTAAAATACTTCTGTGGTCTTCAGTTTAGTACTGATTTCAATTACCAATTCGCTACTATTTTTCACAAAGCTATTAATAAAAATGTTTAAAATTAATTAACAAATATTTTAAACTAAACACATTTTCAGCTTCACCACCACATTGCAAATAACACTGTACAAAAATTTTTTTCTGTTCTCAACGAAACCTATCTCATATGAAAGTATTATTTAGTGGTAGTAAAGCCCAAGCTGAGTTGTGATCCACCTCATCACAATTTTGTTTTACAGTGGGTTGAAATTTCCAAATTTTAGTCAAAAATATCATTAAATGATATGAGCTGATTGGTGCTTTTTCTATTTGGTGACCTTCAGTGAAATTTTTTGTGGAATACTTTAACCCTTGAATTCCTTTTTAAAATGGACTTGTAGAAATTTCTCAAGAAAAGAACCAAAAAGACCCATATATGTAGGTAGGAGTTAATGGGTTTAAAATGTTCTAAGAAAAGATTCCTCATAAAACTTTAGTTTGGGTTTCTGAAGACAAGATTGATCTGAAATGTGGATTTAAACCTGATTTTACATATTATTTGATGATATATTTGACTAAAATTAGGAAATTTCAACACACTACAAAATAAAAAATTGTGATGAGGTGGACCCAAACTCAGCTAGAGCTTCATATAAGACAGGTTTCGTTGAGAACCGGAAATGTATGTTGCACTGTGTAATCAACGAGAGGAGAAATCTTCAAGAAAAGCGATACTAAGTATAAGGACAAACGTAAGTAGCAACGTTAAAACTTTCATTGTGTAATACTAAGTAAGTAAATTGAGGTCCCCATTTAAATGCAAACATATGGTAAATTTAAAACAAAAACTTATAATTTATTAAAATTCATTCTCACATGATAGTAAAATTCATATTTTCCATTATAATAAACATTTCAAGCATTTATATTTCCAACCCTTTACATTTTATATTTTATAAGAATCGTTAAATTTCCTACCTCACTTGGCATATATTGCTGACTTATAAATAGCAGCACCGTCATCGTCGGTGCAATGAATATAAAAAACGCTTATAAATTTGTTCAAATAATATTCGTGGAGAGGGAAAGATTGCGTGCTGAGAATATTCCCAAAAATAAAACGAATTCCACTAAACTATGCCAAAGGTGATATTCTTTTTGTAAATTCTTTCATTCGTTTGTTGTCGACGCTTTTTTTGCGGTTGGTAAAAAAAAAACGGCCAGTGCGACAACTGAACACAGAAAAAACAAAAAAAAAAGGAAACAAAAAATTCAACAAATGCACAGCATCGATGCAGTCAAATTTATACTACACTCATTGCCACCATGTGCAGAATGCGTTGCAGTTACTGCTATGTTGCACAAACGATGCGACCAACGCGACATGGGTCGTTCACTCGCTCGCGCGCTGGCTCAATAGTTCGCTATTCCAACACTATGGCTTTGTGGTTGTATCAGTGTTCGGCGGTGTAGGTGGTGCTGGTTATTTTAGCCAGCCGGCAGCCTGACTCTGGTGGTTCTGGCAACAAACCAGTGTGTCAGCATGTCAGTGCAAAGATGTGTGAAGTACGTGACACAATGCGTTGCACTTTGAATGCTGCACGATCTTGTGTTCTTATTGCTGCAGGATTAATGCTACCACTCTTCCTGCTGGTTGTCAATGTGTATGAGACTGTGTGTCAATGTGAATCCTTGCATTATTACGTGTTTAATAATTCGCTTGCAATCTTACACACACACACAGAGCACAAAATATGCATGAGTTAGTATTCATAATTCATACGATAAGCATTAAGTTGATGGTGAAGTGGTGGAGAAGTATAGTGTAGTGAAGGTGCATGCAGCAGAAGATGATCATGAGACTAAAGGATAAAAATTCAATCAGTCGAAAAATATGCAATTCGCGTAATGCATTGTGTCGTTTATTCTTTGGTCATAGCGGTAAGAATTTCTGCAAGCATAAAATGTGAATATTATCACAACATGGATTTATTTTTTAGTTTATTATGCGCTCAAATTGAATTCGTTAGTGGATTGTTGAAATATTTTACTTTCTGTTGTTATTATTGTACCTGTATGTGTAATATGGTTGAGGTTTATGGGGCGTATAAGTCATCTCGGTGGTCTAGTGGATGAGAGCTACACTGGAGTTCCAGCTGCTTCAGGTTTGACTGCCAAACAGGATATATTTGCCATAATAAGTATCCGTTTATCTGTTCTAATAAAGTGAGTACCAGTTCTACGGATTTGGATTTAAACAAAACATACAATATCTTGGAGTGCTGTAAAATATAATCTCTGGCATCCTATCGATTTCTGTGATTTCATTACCTGAAAACTTCTCCGTAGAGATAGCGCCAAATATAAAAAACTCGAGTGCAATGAGAACTTCTATTTCTCACAACCTCAGAAAATTAAAATATCCAACTTTCTTCCTTTCCTTCCCTGGATTCTCTAGTGTCTACAAAGTGCGTTCTTATATTAACCCTTTCAGAACCATTGTTCACCGGCGACATAAAAATGATTTTTTTTTTTTAATTTTTTTTAAAAACTATTGAACCGCTTTTAATAACAAAGTTTGAATTTATTACTTAATTGGCAACATCAGGGTGATCTACAAAAAAATTAAGTTGTGGGAAAAACTCTTCGCTTAAACTTGATTGCTCATATTTTAAAATTTATTTCTACGCTCTTTGGAAATTGAAGTTTTGTTATGAGTCACCGGTGATTTTATTATCTTCAGTGGAAACTTTTTAAGAAATCTTTAACCCTCTCTGCATTTTCGTAAACATATGTGCAGTGTGGCCAAATTTTGTTTTTTAAAATCCGCTAAAATGAAGAATAAAAAGCCCTAAAATCAGCGGAAAAAGCGCTGAGTTGGCCACACTGCATATGTGTACATGAATTTGAACATTTTTCCTGACTTTGATTTAAATGCCAACTAAATAATTTTGGTATTGAAATTTTAAATTTTCTGAATATTCTGAAATAAATTGAAAACTTTTTGAAGTGTTATTTAAAAAAAATTGTAGTTCTTCAATAACACTAATTTACAGCCATTTTGAGCTAAGGATACTACTATTTTTCTATGTACTTTGGCCCGCTAAACTCGAAAATTGCATTAAAACAAATTCTTAAGGGTACGTTTTCAAGATATGAATTTTTGAATTTGTTTAGTTTTTTCGGACCATATCTCTTGCGGGTCAAAGTTATGTACAGAATATTATTTTTAATTTGTAAAGTAGCGTAATTAGTAATATTTTTTATGCTACTTAATACTTGATTAGAAACTGGAAGGATTTTGAGGGAACCTTAACAAAATGCTACCCCACAGCCGTGTAATATTTTTATACTACTCCTTAACTTGTACTTGACTGTAAATAAATAAGACTAAGTTCGACTCTTTAACTTGTACTTGACTGTAAATAAATAAGACTAAGTTCGATTTCATGTTTCATGCACAGAAATGTGGGCTTGCGAATTGGTATTTGGCGTTGGAAAATTTTTAATCTTGACAAAATTGCTGAAAAACTCTCCTATTGATTAGATTACTCTTAGGTTACGTTTGCTGATGAATACTTTAATTTTCTATAAAGTTTTATTACAATCGTCAGGTATTTATAACTTAATTATTCATTATTACCTACTACTTATATTTAGTTATTTAAAAATGAAATAGTTTCACTGTCATCAAAATACAAGCTGAAAACTTCATGAGACATGTTCATCATACTCAAGGAAAACTTGAAAAAAAAAAAAAACCAAATAATAAATTTAAGTAAACAAATTAAATTTGCTGGTCATGTACAAATACAAGCTACCAAGAGACAACGTGAAGAATAAATATTAAGGAGTGTAAAATAGTAAAAAGAAAGAGTAAAAATATCTTATGCTAATTTCATTTAACCACCGAAACCACAAAGACAAAGAAAGAAAAAAAAAGATTCACATAAAACTCAGAACGTTTGAAGAACACTGAAGCACTTCAAAGGGTGGGACAAGAAGGAGTAAGTTGAAATCACGCTGGCACGCTCGCTTTAAGTTGGGAAATACATTTAGTTAGGGTTACCATTGTTACTTGATTTTATATACTAATTCGAATGGTGCAAGAAAGCATCAAAAATTCAACGTGCTCTCGCGCTTTTTTGTCTTTTCACACTTTTGTCATTTTCTCTGCACATTCTTATGTTTGGGTTTCACTATGTCATGTTCCTTGTCAAAGAGAAAGAAAGAGAGAATTTCCTATATGAAATTGTCCAACATTCTGGTAAATTTAATTGAATTTGACATAGTGGAAATCCGGCATTAGTTTTAAAAGGTTGTTCTACTTATCTGGTGGTAGATAGTTATATCTAAGGTACTATACAATAGAGCAGGGTTCCTGAAGGTTAGATCTAACTATGATTTAGCAGGTTCGAATCTCTTGATGTTAGGTAGACTTCCTAAACTCTTGCCTCAATTATGTTTTCAAATGTATATATAAAAAAAAAACAATTTCTTGGGTCAGCAATTTCGTAAGGTCGTTGAGCTGTTTTTTTTTTCGTTTTTATTACAACAACAACACTGGCATTGTGGTTTTGCTATGCTTAACTCATCAAAAAATATCGTCCATTTATTCATGAAGATGATGATGATTCTAGGAAAGCTGATCATGATATTCCTCATGATGATGATGATGACGACGATGGAAACAATGATGTCGCTGTGCTTTGTACGTGTAGTGATATGAATTTTTATTTCATTTCAAATGTTTATGCTGATATACATTTATTTTGTCTAACTAAAATGCACATATACGCTCACAGACATATGAAAAACCACATACGCAGTTGGTTGTAACTTGCACTTTGCAGCACTTTCTATATACACTAGCCTGCAAAAATATATATGCACTTGGGAGAGATTTGATTAAGATCCATTATTACTCTTAAACACTAATCAGAACTTACTACTGCTACTACTAACCGTCTGTCAAAGTTCGGACTAGTGCTTAACCGGTCATTGAAAAAGCAAACCCTTTAAATTTAAACTTTACAACTCTCATTCCATTTCAATTTTAATTTTGGCAAGTTAGCCTAATTCTTTGAAAGCTTCGTACCTCAATTTAAAAATTTTGTTCATGACTATATTTTGACTGATAAGTCCGAATGGTTTGCAAAGTAGTGTTGATCCCAACACCTCGTATACCTCTTATGTAAGAAACTTCACTAAAATCGACCAATTAAAGACAAGAAAGGGAACCTGTTAATATCCGCTGAAGACCAACTAAAGTAGTGGGAGGAGCATTTTTGTAAAATCTTAAGTCGCCCTTCCAACTCGTTTAGTCATCCAGAACTGCCAGCCACTTCAGCCGCCGTGATTCAAAGTAGTCGAAGAAGTGCAAGCGATTCAAGGCCTAAAGGACAACAAGGACGTCGGCATCGATCAAGTTGCAGCTGAACTACTGAAAGCATGCCCATTAACTAAAATCAGTCATTATTTTAAATCCAGTAATCTCCCAAATTCAGGTTGAAGAACAACTGCCTATGGATTGCCTACAAGGCATACTAATCAATTTGCCAAAAAAGGGTGACCTCACCAAATGCCGAAATTATAGCGGTATTACACCGCTGTCGGTGCCATCAAAAGTGCAAACTAGAGTACTTCTAAATAGAATCTGGAACAATGTGGCCAACTCAACGCTTTTCTCGCTGATTTTATTGCTTTTTGAAAATTAAAACGCGAAAAAAAAGTAATTTAGCACTCAGTGCATTTTTTTCAAGTTAAAATATCTTCGAAAAATCGAAGAAATTTTCATTAACTAGAAGTATATATTAGTGAAAAAGTTTAAATATATTGAGTTTTCTCTCATTTATATAAGGAAAAAAAAATTAACGCTTTTTTTAAGAAATTAGCGTTTTATTCTTCATTGTAGCGGATTTTGAAAAACAAAAGTTGGCCACACTGGCCTGGAAGCAACAAACAGATTTTCGGTGGAATCGATCGTGTGTAGACCAAATTAGCACCTCAAGAATTACCGTCGTACAATCTAGTGAATGGCGCGTTTCGCTTTAAATGTTTTTTGTAGATTATAGCACAGCCTTTGACAGTTTGGCTCGTGAAAGTATATGGGTTTTACCGTAGCGGAGAGGTATCTATGCAAAGACCATCAATCTAATTCGTGCGAGAAATTTAAATGCAGCGTGTTGCACAATGGAATGTTGTCGTCGACATTTGATCCTATACCAGGCGTACACCAAGGATGGTTATTCTTGCCTATTATATTTATTATCATTCTTTACGACATCTTAGGTAAAACCTTGGATAAAGTCGACAGAGGAATTCGACGGAACTTTACCGACCACTCAGGGGACCTGAATTATGCTGACGATATTTGCATTTTATCATCCAGGCAATCAGACATGAAATTAAAAATTAAAGATCTTGTTTTGGAGTAGCAAAAGATCAGCTTAAAAGTAAAAGCATGAAGCTGAGCCCATTCAGGCAGGATATCAACTTTAAGGCTGGCAATGTTGACATAGAAAACATAAACAGGTCAACTTAGCACGAAAATATAATTTCAATGGATGGTGAGGACAGAAAGGACATTACATCCAGAATTGCATAAGCCTAACTGGGAAAAATCTGGAGTACGTCGTTTATTTCCATCAAAACGAAAATTCCCATTTTTAATACAAATGTAAAATTGATATTGCCGTGAGTGTGAGAAAGACGGCTTTCTACTGATCACCTGATGAAACTACAAGTATTTACCAACAAATGCTTGAAACGTATACTTAAAATCTGGTGCAAAACATACCGACTTAAAACAAAAATGCAACCAGCTAACGAGATCAATTAACGCAGATGGAAGTGGATCGGGCACACTCTCCGCAAACCGACCTATGAAATATGATACAAAGCCCTTGAGTGGAATCCACAAGGCAACAGAAAGAGTGGTAGACCATTAGAAATTACGTGGAAAAAGACGTTAGAGAAACAAATTCAAGATTCAGGAAAGTCGTGGAAGGAAATGAAAGTCATCGCTAAAGATCTCATTCGATGGAGGCGACTTGGGTTCTTTTGGCCTTCAGTGCCTCAACTACTTTTTGAAGGAAAAGATTTCTTTTTGGTTTTTATTTATACAGTGAAAATAAGTTGTTTCAAAAAAAGAAGGCTTATCTTTCCAAGGTTAATTCAATAAAAAAAAAGTTGGGTTTGGGTGATTTTGCCCCTTTGTAACCCCAACTACTTTTTGCTGCAGAATATTTTTTTAAAGCCTTATGATAATTAATGCATCCATTCAGCCACACACAGAGAAAAACTTATGCTTTTTACCTAAGATGATTTGAGTAAATTTTTTTTATTAAGTTAAAATCACCGAATGCATTCTAAGTATCAAAAAACTGGGATGGGTCAATTTGGCCCAAGCTTAAGGCAAGTGGAAAAAAGAGTTTGGAACCAAAAATTTGTTCTCGTATTCTATACTGCAGTCTTTAGACAAATTTTATTTTATAGTGGAATGGTCTGGTGGATAGCTCTTCAAAAAGAAGTCCACAAAGAGAACAATCCCTTCCTTAGCCTTGGGAAACAAGTCACTGCCAACTTGGCTAAATTAGGCGAAATTCAGTTAGACCCAGGTCTGAATCTTTTGTAGGGCATACCAAAACCCTTTTGAAATTTATCACTTTATCTAAAAACATCAATTATATCCTTCCTATATCCTTCTTCGACAATCACTTCCATTTCTTCGACAGATGACGTGATGAACAGAGCTGTAAAAGATCGCAGTCTTTTTAAGTTTGAAGTCAAATGACTTCTAAAAAATAATTGCAGTATTCAGTCTTTTTGTGAAAGCAGAATTAAGACTGTGAAGTCACAAATCATATTAAAGTCAATGCCTTATCCTTCATTTTTGAAGTAATTCTCTACAAAATATTAATTGACTTGAAGTCATTAATTTTGAAGTCATTTAAAGTCAATTGAAGTCGATTGCAGTCATTTTACTTCAATTTATTTCAATGATGTCAATTGACTTCACCGAAATAAAATGAAATCATGGAAACAACTTGAAAGTCAAACTTGAAGTCTCAAATTAATTGCTATAATCAATGAGCAGTCATTGACTTCAAAAAGACTGGTGACTTAATTTTTTAAAGTCATAAGTCTCAAATGAAATCAAAGACTGTAATCAGAAAACGTAATTCATTTTCAGTGACTTCAATGAATGCAGTTCGAAATGACTGCAATCTTTTACAGCTATGGTGATGAAGACAAAGAGTCGATTCCAGCAGAGGGTAGCGATATTCTCAAACTCGAGGTCGTTATTCTAGCAGTAAGAATAATAGTGCAAGTCTACATGGAAAAAAAAACAGCAAAAATAACCAAATATTGATGATTACTTTCTAATGAATTCTGAAACATTACTCCCATGGAATTCCAATAATTCGGCATTTCACCATTTTATTTTACATGTTACTGTATGTTACAATAGCAGATAGGTATAACTTGTACATCGTCACCGTTGTTGTCTCGTTGCGTCTCGCGGTTTAAGAAAGAATTGCTTGCATCACATTCGCCAGCGTCAAGTAAAGAGAGCAGAAGTAGTAACCAGCAACAGCTATAAGGAAGGATATAAAGTGAAAAAGTTGAATTGGACATAAATGAAAATTTACTGCAGTTTCCGGCATATTTAACTCTATTTTTTTCTATGGTTTGTGTATGCTTGCGCGTGTGTGTGTGTGTGTGTGTGTATGAAATAATAGTAAAACGACATACATTTCCTTGAGCCAACCGTCAACTATGTACTACCAACTATAGTAGTAGGTACTCTACTTCTACTGCCATTTTCATGAGCGAATTTATTCGCACACAAAGTATTCAGTGTTTTCACTTTTTTACGTTTTCTTTTAGTTTTGTGCGTTGGTAACAAGAGAGCAATTTCCTTTCATTCATTTTTTATATGCAATAATACCCTACACTCGGAAGCTGAAGGTCACTATGGATGAAGCACAAGACAAAATTATAGTTCGCTTATTAAATTGAAATAGAAAAATATTCAATTATATGTGCATATAATTTTCAAGCTAATCATTTCAAAATTCCTTCGCTTATATTCTAATCGACTGGTTACAATGACTTTAAGTTTGCCTAAATATAAGCATTTGCATAAATAGAGTATGTCATATACGTGCAAGACTGCATGACTTTAATGCAGCTTTCTTCTTTTTTAACTGTGTTTTCATTTTTATTTGATTTTTTTTTTTTTTTTTTAGTCCCTTTACACACAAAAAATATGTATATGCGTATGCAAAGCAGAGTGCCACTATTGCCACAAGGCTAAATTGTAACATTTTTCATGGCACATTTTTTTCTTTATATATATATATATTTTTCATACTTTACTTTCTTTCTTTCTTACACTTCAAATTGTGTTCGCTTGAGTTGAGCATAGAAAACCGTGGACAAATTGAATTTGTAAATTAAAGAGGTGGAAACATTTTTGAATAATTCGCATTTTTTTTTTTTAGTTAGGTTTAGATGCGCAATCAGAGCATTTGTTTGGACAAACTCATCACTTTTTTTTCAATGTACATACATAATAATATAAGTTTTCACTTCATATTTATTATGGCAAGGCAAGAAAAACAGAAAAAGTTGGTAGGCAATTAAATTAGCAGCTAATAGCTGTAGCTAAATTACACATTGTTAAACCTTAGGCTAGTTTCAAATGCATACAAAGTATCTTAAAGTTTATTTTATGAGATAAGTGCATTCAAGAGTTTTTTCGACTGGAGCAGTGTAACATCGAATTTCAAATGACAAATGAATAAGCCACTGACAAGGGTAATTCGGGGCCGTGATTCTGACTCGAGGTTGCTTAGACCTTCAGTGACCCTTCAACAGAAATATTTTCTTCGAAAGTAGGTTAATGTTTTCTTAATCGTAATCGTAATCTTACATGCTTTAATTTCTTTAAAAGAATTTGAACTTAAGTGGTTTTGAGTAAAAGCTTCCAGTGATTCCAAAAGATTTTTCCATGCTGATCACGAATTTGTGGTCAAAAACTTTCGATCACGTCACGTTTTCGAGAAAAAAGATGTTGAAATCCCTAAAAAATAGCGTTTGTGGCCATTTTTTAGAGATTACTGCAAACTTCGCTAAAACCAGAAATTAGAGGCTGAACCATGCCCTTTCAAATGAGCCCAAAGTGAATTGTTCGCATGCACCCTTAGAGCAGGGGGTGGGCTTATGTCTAGGGGTGCACAAAAAAAATGTACACAGAAAGGATTTTATCTTACATCCTGACTGCAGATGTGTAACCAATGGTCTTTAAAACATTTCGGACCACTGCACTTCTCATTTTGTATGGCCGTGGGTGTAAGTAACCTAAAATCCGTCCTGTGCACATTTTTTTCCTGCGCCCCTAGGCATATTAACACCCCCTCCTCTAAGGGCGCATACGAATAATTTGGCTTAGGGCTCATTTGAAAGAGAAGGGTGTAGGCTTTAATTTCTAATATCAGCGTTTTGTAGTTTGTAACCCCCAAAAACGCTGTTTTTTGGGGTTTCAACCCCTTTATCTTTTCTCGAAAACATGACGTGATGGAAAGTTTTTGATTCCAGACTCGTATTCAGCATGAAAAATTCTTTCGGAAACACTAGGAATCATCTTGTTCGCAAAACCCATGCGGGGCAGTGTAATTATTTCAAATGAATGGGCTTTAAATGAACAATGATGCTAGAAGAATACCAAAAATTCATAGTATTAGTTTCCGACACAAACAGAAATTTTTGTAATGGTTAACCCAGTATTAAGAGATTATTGAGAAAAATAGAAGTATAGTATTTCTTTGACACTGAGTATTTTTTAATGAAAACTATTTCCTTTGAAGTTTGTTAATTTTATTTTTCTAACCGAAAGTCGAGTATAGAGAAATAATAATTATGGAAAAGATTTCTTTTTTCAAAGGTTGTTTTCATGAAAAACATTGAACCAAGGTGATTTTGAGTTTTAGTGGTCTCAACTACTTGTCGATGGAGAAAATTTTTCTCAAAGGGATATCATAGCTTACGAGGCCGATTATCCTGCATAGTGGAGTATATCCTCATATTGGGACATTTTGCAACCCCCTTACAGGTAATTTTTGTAACCCCCATCATTGAAGTTTTGTGAGCCAAAATTTTGTTTGGTTAAAGAACACATTTTCGACCAAAAAATTCTTTGAATTGTCGCGCCACTAAGGGTCGACCAATTTTGTTGAAACCAGGGTTTTCTGGATCAAGAAACCCGTTTTTGGCCTCTATTTTCATCTAAAAATATTGAAAAAGGCTCTAAGGAGCAAAACTTAGTAAAGTTTTATCGAATTCAAAATATGTACGTGTGAAGAGTTTTCCCCGCCTTCTCATCAAACGCTGACATGATGGCATACTGCATTGTCGTATACACCCAACTCTTTTTTTACACGATTTTAAAATAACACGGTTCCCTTTTTTACACAAATGCTTTGTTCTAGCACGTATCCCAAAAAAAAATGTTTTTCTGTTTTTTTCCAATTTTTACAGTGCCTTTACTAAGTTTACTGATGTAAGTATACAGCAACAAAATACAAATGTAATTTTACATCGTTTTTATAGTACCCTTGTTAATAAAATGCCTAAACAACAACAAAATATTCCGAGGAGACAAGCAATTTCGTTAGAAACTTCAAATGATTTACAGTTTATGTCAATTGGATCAACCATTATCAAAATTTACACCAGTAACTGAAAAAAAAAAGCCAAAAATCACGTTTTTTATAAATTTCTCGAAAACGCTTTTTTACAAAAATACATGAGTGTCATTTTCCTTTTCAGCAACCCACAGTTAGTCTAAAAATCTCTTTTCCCTTTTGTAAACTAGTCTAATATCGTGTGTAAATTCGTGTAAGCTAGTCTAATATGGGATTCAACTTTTTTGCGCGGTTTTTTGGGAAAATATTTAGAGTTTTTTCATCTTACATAATTTTTTATAGTTGTGGAACACATCCCCAAATTTACTATATGTCGAATGTATTTTTTTACACAATTTTTTTTTTTTTTTTTTTTGCACGGTTTTCTAAAAAACGTATCTACCGTGTAAAACAAGATTTGGGTGTACATTGTAATGATTTCATTTATCATCACAAAAAATTGGTAAGGGGGGGGGGGGGGGGCTGATAAAGTATTGTTTGAGTAAATATTTCCTCTTTCTCTTTGAAAAGAATCTCAAAAGTATGCTGTTTCTTCGTTGATTCCTGCTTTAAAGGCAATTTCGGACAAGATAAAAAAAATCTGAGTATAAAGTCGGAATCATTTACAATTATTTTCAAAAAGTTTTTCATTTTCCATTTGATTTTGTAAGGTGCCAAATTGTCGGACAGTGTAATTAACTTAAAGTATTGATAAAACACAACTTTACTATCTACTTCTATTTTAGACCTGAGTAATCGGAAAATGGTGTATGTAACTAATTGCTACTTTTTCTAATCAAATGCTTAGAAAAAACTATACTAGATTTACTTTCGTTAGATTTAGGAACAATGGGAATTATGCATTGCACAGGCGGATTTACCATCAGCTTTGGAACAGTGTCACTGTTCTCGAAATTGATTGAAAATCTATGCCTCACGCCGAATTTGATTAGAAATGTTATGTGAAATATCCTGAGAAAAATCAATGAAGAAATTCAGAGAACTATTCTTTCCTTTCCCTTTCTAAAAAATGGTTTTTTCCTTTATTTTGACAAAGCTCAATGATCTTGAGTGCTATTGAAACCCTACGGCTCTCTCCCTTGAGTCTTGTCACAAAAAATTATTTTTTCTGTTCCCGAAATTGATTGAAAATGTGCGCCTCACGTCGAATTTGATTAGAAATGTGATGTAAAATATCCTGAGAAAAATCAATGAAGAAATTCAGAGAACTATTCTTTACTTTTCCCTTTCTAAAAAAGGTTTAGTGCTATTGAAACCCTGCGGCCCTCTCCCTTGAGTCTTGTCACAAAAAATTTTTTTTACAATTTAAGATCTCATTTTATAACCTACGCATACAACTTGAAATCTGTCCAAGATTGTTATGGCGAATACAAAAATAAGGTCTGAAGTAAATGCTCTCAATTATCTACATACTTACTTGATGGTGGAAACTGAAAAAAGCACCCAATTGAATTAGTCAATTGAACTCGAACAAAAAAAGTAAACCAACCACACATCATTCACCTCAATTTCTCACAGCATTTTGTGTACTTTTATTGGCAATTATCAATTAACTTTTTACCAGTTGCCATTTAAGCTTAAATAAGATGTCTGTCTGTCTGATTGTCTGTCTCAATGATGATATGCCTGCTAAGCATTTTGTTGGTTTTTTTTCTTTCTTTCTTTTTGTTTAGTTAATATTTACCTTTCACAAGAGCTCAATAGACAAGAGAGACAGACAGACAGACAGACGAACAATAATGAATTCAATGTTTTTTATTTTTTTATTTTTTGGTAAATCAAAGAAATTGAATAGAAAAAGTGACTGCTACAAAAAACTTTTCTTGTACTTCACAAAAGACAAAGATTCAAGCAAAATGTAAGAAAAGAAAAGTAACGATTCCCAGGATCTACTACTACTGTGATAGTCACAAAAGTACCCTACTATTATCTACTCGATGAATGAAATCGCAGCAGCAGCAGCAGCAGCAGGAGCAGAAGGAGCATTTCTGAGTACTGTTTCCGCTACCTCAAACTGACTGGTAGACTTCGTTTGTTCACTTGGCTCACTGAGTGACATGAGCGAATGGGAATGAGGTATGACAGGAAACGTATTGTTTCTGACAGATGATGAAGAAAATAGAATTTAAACGACACATTCGCATACAAATAGTGTACATGTGTTTGTGTGTGTGTGTGTGTGTGTGGAAGCACACATAAGAAGCAATACACAAGTATGCAAAGTGACACTTTTGGAACAGTAGTTGACATTTTTATTTAAACGAGACGAAAATAATGTGACAAAAAAAAAAAGAAAAGCAGCACATAAAGTTATTTTATTTTCTCCTTTTTTTAAGGAAGAAGATATGGTAACATTTTCTGAAGCTAGCAGCCTAAGAAAGAAACTTGCTTCTTGAGGCGATGCAGAGAACTCAAGGCAATAGACGAAAGACTAAAGACGTTGAAAAAATAATAAAATAGGAACGCATTGCAGAACACTGATTCAAACAATGCACGCAGAAGAGTGTGGGTGTGTGTGGCTTTATTCTAATGGGAAATGAGACGCCCCCCCTGAAGCGAATTTTTGCGTCGCTGGATTTTGAATGTCAGTTTGAATGGCGTCGCCTTCACTACTTCTAGAACACACATAGACACACACACATACATACATACATACATACAAACAAAACTAGAGTAAATGCTGCAAATGAAAGATGCTGCTACTGGTGCTTGCAAACTATAAACAAACGTACAAAAATAGTTCAGCAATATTCACACAAACACACATTCACACATGCATAAATACATCCATACATACCTACATATACTAGTATCCTTTCTTTCTTTCGTGCAGTGATGAAGAGAATATGGTGATGGCGATGGCATTGCTTCGAAATATTTGAAATGTGTGGAATAGAAGAAGAGTTTATATGACATTTAAATCGCTTAATTTCATGCTGTCACAACGAGCGCATAAAAGAGAATGCATTTTGTGCTATGTACATATTTTTAGGAAGATATAAATATGTTTGTACATACAAATATACATACATAGCAACATAAATGTGGTAAATGTTATGGTGTTTGTTTGTTAAATTGTCAGAATAACAATGTATGGTTAGTTATTTAAAATATAAACTTTTTACTATTTCCCATTTAAGTTTAATGCGCTTAACTTTAAAACTGTATTCACTAGAAATCATTTTTAAAACATTTCCGAAATTTTGGTTTTTCATGAGAGCGAATATTTATCAATGATATGGTTTTATAATTTCAATATACAAACAATAAATTCTAAATGTAATATTAAAATTAGTATTTATCAAACGTTTTGGGCTTAAATACTTAATAGCTTGAAGTTTCTTAGGATTAGGATTGGAAGTGCTCAAGAAATCTGAACATTTATAGAATCAAAAATTGACCTTATACATAGAACAATTCCCAGCAATTTTATACTCTTGTATCAATTTTCAATCACCCAGTGCTCTTGATGAACCTTATTAGGCCTGTTGCGGGGTTCCCTGTCATTCCCTCTAGTTCAAACAACAGTCTGTCTATTAAGAAACGGAGTTGACTGATCAGAAGAGAGAGCATTCACAGAGAAGGTGGTCGATTGCCCCAATTTCTTTTTCATCATAGTAGCTATTACAGTAATGAGGTACTGCAACTCCAATCCCCCATTGTATCAATGACAAAAAAGTAAAAAAAGTATTCTTTTCTTTTCAGATAAGGGGCCATACATTTCAAACTGCCCTACTGTCAATGCTGACTTGCCAAGATCTTTCGAATGTTTTTATTGGAATTCCCATCCATCATCTGTTTTATCATTGCCTTCAATATTGCTATCTCCAGGAACTCAACATAGCTTGCTTGTTTCATTTAGGGGAAGGTTACTGTTCCGTTCACGACAATGAATAATTCGATTTTTTTTATATAATTTGTATCTCTAAGTATTTAGAACATGTGGTTGGAAGAATGTTTTCATACCTTAAGTATTTTATAATTCACAGAACCGTTCGCCGGCTAGCTGGAGTCGGTTTGATAGCCGAGAGGTCGAATAAGTCTGGAAAATAATTTCAAAGGGTTATGTTTCTTGCAGCTGCTAGGTCTGGGCATTTGCAAAGAAAGTAATTTCCGCAGTTTCTCCGCATGAGTTCCTATAGGTCAGTAACCTAAAAAAACTGTAGTGAATCGGGCAGTATCTGTACGGCCCTGATAGCGTATACCGGACAGGTCGCATGGAAGATATTGCATGATGGGAGTGTCCTCCATCTCCAGAACAGGTACCAGTTCTCCATGGGTTAGGTCAAAAGAGGCTCCCTTGCACGCTAATTCATCAACTTTCTCATTTCCACCAATATTCCTATGGCCAGGAACCCAGATTATTGTGAGGTTCCTATGAAGACTTAACGCACTGAGTTCCTCTCTGCACTAGCGAAAAAAACAAAAACTTTTATTTTTTCGGATAACTGCACTGTAGCTCTCTTTTCTCAAAATTTTCAATGACGTTTTGTCATAAAACCGGCTCTACTTCAGCTATGGCGGCACTAATGTTGGCTTTTAGGTCTTGAATCGTTTGAGGATTGGTGACATAAACTTTACTTCTCATAAAACACCAAAGAAAAAAGTCCAACGGTGTCAAATCGAATAATCTTGGTGGCCAATTGGTATTGCCAAAATGAGAAATTACACGGCCTCAAAATTTGGAACGCATTAAGACTGCAGATTCCCTTGAAATATGGCTAGTTGCTCCAACATGTTAACAGTAGATGACCTCTATATCAATATCAATCAATTCTGGAAAAAAAAATCGTTGAAAATGGCACAATATCGTGGTCCATTGACAGTTACCGTCCCATCTTCTTCGTTTTCAAAGAAGAATGGCCCTTGAGTGGGTGCATTTGAAGTTCAATAATCTCGCGCTGATTTTCCGTGCCTCACTGTATAACATTTAGATTCGTTCTTTAACCATGTAGCGCTCCATGGTAAATTTCCCACTTTTATAGAACACGCTTGCCAAATCTGATGTTTATACGAAGGCAGCTCTCAACCCTGCAACTCCAGTTAAAACATCCTTTATTTAGTATTGTCATATTGTCTGTTTTTAAGGTTTCTGTTGTATTATATTCATTTACGATAGACACGTATTCAAAAATGTTATGCTTCCAAAAATGTGATTGCCTTAGTCAGATAGATGTCTAAGCTGCTGCATATTTAAGGTATTCGCCATCCAAAATATCTGTCAATGTAGAAGAAAATGGCTACTTAGCCTTAGTAGTATGAAACACGAATTACCACCGAACTTTTTACAGTAAAGCAAAAAGAATTTTGCCGAATATTTCCCATTAATGAAGAATAAGGAGTGAAATCGAAAAAATCTTAACATATATAAAATTCAATAATTTTTAAACGGTTGATCTTAGAATTTTGATTATTTCTTTTTTAATTGAAAATATTTTACAAATTACAGAAAAATATAACTTTTATAGTTCTAACCACTATTTATGAACTCGTGGACCTTTTCTGGTAAGCCTTTTCTGTTTCAGACACCTTTATGGAACAGTTTGCTCATCTCCTTTTAAAATCTTCAATATTTTGGGACATTTTTTTTGTGCTCTTTAAGTTTCTTTTCACAAGAGCCCAATATCTCTCCACTGGTCTTAGCTCCGGACAATTTGGAGGATTGGCCTCTCTTGAAACAAAAACTATGTTATTACTTTGGTACCACTCCAGAGCTCTCTTATGTAAGGAAAAAGTCTTTTTTTCAAACATTCTTTGATGTATATTTCGGTATTTATAGAGCCCACTGTAACAAGTGACTTGCTTCTTTTGCCGCAACTGCATATAGCTTGCCATACCAGGAATTTTTTAGGAAATTTTGTCTGCTTTTGGATTCTAAATTGTTCTTCGACATTTCCTCGAGCATCAGCAAAATAAACATTTTGACCCGAAGCTGCGTAAAATCTGCTGGTACATACGTTTCGTCGTCCATTATACAACATGAATATTTCTGTATGAAATTCGATTTTAATTTCCGAGCCCTACTTTTGGCGTCTAAATTTTTTGCAGTCTGGAACTTTTTGGACTTTCTATGTTTTCAAACCTGCATTGGCTTTAATTTTTAGCACCAAATAGTCAGAGCACTGGGCTAACCAGGCAGCTTTTCTACCAGATGTGTTTGGAGATCTTTTCAATATGCTTTCTATTTTCTTGGCTTTCCCAATATCATGTGGTCCTTGTTTTCTTCCCGAACCAAGTTACCAATCGATGGTTAAATTCTCCTGAAATTGTTTAATAACATTGGAAATAGTTTGACGGCAGATCTTCAATTCTTTGACCAATTTTTTGTAGGATCAATTTGGATTTTTTTTTTTAATTTTAATAATTTTAAGACGTACTTCTTTTTCTTCACTAATTTTGATCAAACTCACAATAAATCAACATGTTTGTCATTAAAAATAACAACTGACATATTTTTCAAAGATAACGTGATCAAAGAAATTTTTAAATTTTTATTAGGTAAAACGTGTGTTAAGATTTTTTCAATCTCACTTCTTATGCCTTGTGTCAATATGAAGGTTTGATGAGGCCCGGTTGTCCTGCTTTAGGCATACTGTCCTTTAATAGCCCAATATATCGGGCAGCTCTAATTAGGTTAGGTTCAGTGGCTGTCCATCAGAGCCGTTTCGGTATTCATTCCTCTTCCCTCTCTAATAAACAGAGATGAGGAGAGAAAGAATTGTCCTCCACTTCCAAGCTTATTAGTGCGCTTAAGGTTATATTCTGGTCATACTTGTTTAGTATCAACTGGTTTAATTTTTATATTTAAATTTTATATCCGCAGGTTGTACCTTAAAGCACTATCGGGTCCAAAAAAGGCGTTTTAGGCATACAAAATTAGGACTTGTTAATTTGTATGCATAGAACTCGAGAATAAAGTTTAAAATAAAATTGAAGTCATTTATTGGCTTCACATGAAATCATACGTAGTCCGATAAATGGAAAGGTAAAAACTCTTTTTTATTTAAAATGTGTAAACATTTTCGTTTTCATAAAATACAGTAAGCAATTCCATATTTACTAATATTTTTTTCAGCTCCTAAAAAAAACTATTAGTTATTTTAATGAGCAGTAAAAATTAATCTTTCACGCAAAACCAACACTGTACAACTTGAAATCAGTATTAGTTTCTTCTCGAGTGTTTTTGGATGCCAGCACAATACAACACTGTATTGCCCATCTCCACAGTGGATGGTCTATAATGTTTTTTTGGGATCGCCTAATCTGAATCTGCTATCAGTTTGGTTGCGGTAACTCAGCTTTTCGAGATATGAACAATTTTTCGATTTTTTGGACATGGGTTACTATTTTCCATTCTTGTCAATAGTTATAGAGACTCAAAGTTTGAATTTTGACCCAAAAAACACTTTTTTAGTGTAGGCTGCAAAAAAGAAGGCTACGCTGCTAAAGGTGATTAACCATTTCCTATCTTGCAAGATCGGAAGTGATAAAGTGATTATCGAAGAACGGTATGAGAAGATCTCCTAAAGAGATAATGAGACAAGCTATAAACTCAACCTTTCTAAAAGATAATGAACAAAAATAAAGCAAAATTAAAAAACAATTCAAAATTAAAAGTGCTTAAAACTTTTTTGTTTATGGAAAACTCATGTGCCTTTCCAAATACTTCGTGCTGGTTTCAAAGCATTACGAACTTTCGCTCGGTTATGATTAAGTTCACATATATGAGCATTTTTTAAATATAAAAATAGCTTACAATAGATTATTCACAACCTGATTCAATGCTTAACTCAACGATCGATTTTCTGTAACAACTCACAATATGTTCATAAAAAAAGTAGCATTGCTGATTTATTATGATATAAAAAAAATAAAATCTCAACAACAAAAAGAATATAAAAACATACACACATATTCACATCTATAACAGAAATGCGCTACTAACTTTTTATACTAGCAAATATTTATAGAACATACGTACGTACAGACAAACAGACATACATACATATATTTATAACATTTCAACCTATTTGTTGTTGTTCTATTTTTTGTTCGCTATTTAGCAGTTTATAACGTACTTTTTCGTATGTTTATTACCACTCCCCAATCCGCTCCTTTTGTTGTGCATTTCTTGTGCTAGTGATTTCTGACAACAAACGAGAAAAAAGAAAAAAACTTGAAAAAAAGGCAGAAGTTGCGATTGTGACAGATAAAAAAAGTTCCTGGCTACCAACTTCCCTTGCTTGCCATTGATTTTTTTTTTTTTTCGTTGGTACGGAAGTAACAATAACGTCAGCAACAGTAGATAAGTAGAGTAGCAGCAGCAGGAGGAGGAGCAGCAACAACAATCGTCTCAACTACATCGAAAGCTAAGTACTTTATTTATTTAATTCGCCGAGATTCACACAGCTAAAGTACATAGCAAAAAAATCAAGCAACCAGACAAACAAGTGGGAAAGAAAAGGCTGAAGTAGTGACCAGAAGTATTCAAGAAAGTTGGATATGCTGCCGCTGCACAATTGCAGCCAACTTTACTTCACCTGCTTGCTTGCTTGCCTGATTCATTTTTTCTTCCATCTTAGATCGTCAATGTTTTTTTTTTCCTTTATTTTTGGATTTCTGCTGTCTGTTGTATGCTGCTATTGTTGTTTTTGTTAGTATTGCTGCTGTTGCTGCTTATAACGATAATGCCATCTGGTGGAATGTTGTGAATTTCTCATTATTTCGTTGAATGTTCCCAATGGGAAATGAAATGATGTTTCGAACGACTGACTATGGCATAATGGAGAAGCAGAAAAAGTTGTATATATGTATGTATGTAGTAGTAAAAGAAGAAGAAGATATCACAGCGTGTATATGTGTATAAATGCTGTCAAATAAGTTAGTTGAAAATTTCAAAATGAAGTATGGGTGTGTGTGTGTATGTGCGCATATATAACAATAAAAAACATTTAAAGAAATCAAAAAGTTTACAAAATAAAGATTTAATACATCAATATAGTACATGTATGTATATATACATGTTACATCATTTCTTCACTTTCTTCACCACCACCCATCATTTATATCCACTTGTATCCGCTTGTGCTCGCTGCCTGGCTGCTTGTACAGCAGTTTCCATTTCCGATGAAGCGTGTTACTTCTTGGTCATTTCTTTTTTGCTCTATTGAACTTTTTTTTGTCAGTCGTCTGTTCTTGCTGTGATTTCTTTTCATTTTGCCTTTCTCTTGTTTTTTGTTAATTCATTTTCTTTTTTCATTTTCGTTTTTGTTGCAAATTTAATCTGTTTTCTCTTTTGCAGAAGTTTAGGGTGTATAAGCATATATTGTTGATTTCAAAATAGCAAATGTTGAATAAAAAATTCAACATATGAAACATCTTCTTCCTGATTGCTACTTTGGTACTAATGCTTCTTTGTGTGTAATTTGCAGTGGTTTTCCGGGAAATTGCATTTACAATAATGGATATTAACAAATGCATTTACACAACATGCTTTTATGATAGCATTATTGGTTTGTTTTGGCTTGTTATCTTTTGATTAACAGATTGCACAGGAAATCATATATGCACTGATTTCTACTACAATGACCATTACATAAATAGACACACAGTTTTTAATTCTAATTTTAGATACATACTCAAAAATCTGATCATTAAATTAAGACGATTGTTTTAGAATCATGAACATTTTTCATCAGGATGTGATATCTTGATTTATGTAGGTATATTTAAGATCCAAAAATTCCATAGGCCAAATTTAGATTACAATCAATCGATTCAAAAATCAAAATAAAAAAATAAATTGTTTGCTTTCTCTAACTGCATTACGCTGTTTGATTTAAATTCAAAATAGTGTTACTAATTGCAACGTTTATAGTCCACTATGGTATTGTAAATACATAAATGCTATAACTGGAGTATTCTCAACTGTTCCCAGATTTCGTTAGAAACAAAACGTCGTTTATTTCTAGTTCACAAGTTCTATTATACCATGTTCCCACTGAGCCGAAATTGGGTAATTTCGGCAAATGGTTTCAAACGAAACCGCAATCGTTCACATTGTGAAACTGACAGTTCACTCTTTATTTCTTTTTGTGAAATGCCGCCCGTTAAAATAATTATTGCTTAACATTTTAGTCTTAACCATTTGAATACCAAGAGAATCAAAATTATAAACGAAATATGTAGCAACGAAATAAAAGTTTATAGGAGAAAGCGTCAATTGTGTATCTTGTTTTAGTTCAAACACAACTACTATGCAACCTTGCTGCCGCAGCTCCTCCACCAATTGTTCATATGAATGAACGTTTTTTTTTTGCCTTACGCAGCTCCTCCAACATACCTCGACAAAGAGCTTCTCTTCTCTCGCACTCCACAAATCTTCTTTTTATATTTTCGTTTCTCCATATTAATGAAGTTGTACGCAAAGCAAAATATAAATGCATACATATGCAGTGTTGCATTAGATTTTTGCACGGTTTCGAACGCGGTTTCATTGAACCCATCTCGTTTCGTTTGATCCTGTGATGCAGCTCCGATGTTTGCTTTGTTATGCAGTACCGATGGTGGCAGGTGAAGTGCCGATGCTGACCGTGGAGATAGTATCAATGCTGGCTGATGAAAGCTCGAACAACTTCGGGGAGTCGACCAACGTGAACGAGGGTGAGAGAACCCATCCGAGACTGAAACCCCGAGACCTCATTCACGGATCTTATCCAAGTAGGAAGAAAATTGACTGTTTCAGATACATCGAATGAACAACTGAGGGCAAGTGGTTGAAATATCACTTCTTTGCATATCTCCAATTCCCTAGACTGATAGATAGTGCGGCTATATTGTATTGCGATGAGTAAGGTAAGGTGCCCCCAATAGCTATTCAACTCATTCTCAACAGTTGTATAAAGTTAATGAAACTTTGTGCTGGTGTTACACATGTGAAAAAAAGCCTAGTTTTAAGATTTATTTTATATTTTTAGGTTTAGCCAAGAGAGGGTGATCGATTTTTCTACCACCGACTTGATACCAGTGCTTTTCGCTCTCACCAGGTTCCAGCAAATAAACCACGGAATGCGTTTATTATTTTTGCCGTAAATTATAATTCTAATACAAGTTGAAATTCAAAGGAATAATTCTTTAAGCGACTGCAGGAGAAAAACCCTAACTGACGCAAAACATAAATAATCCAAAAAAAGAGTCCAGTGGTTTGATTCCCGCTTAGCTGTCTGAGTATATTGGTATGTCTTGTCTGCTGCACTTACGTTCGAGGTTGAACTGAGCAGATAACCAAAGGGGGGAACTTCTGCTTGAAAAACGGCCCCCTTAGGCTTCATCCATCTGAGCACCATTTTAATATTTGCGCTTTGAGAAAAGTTTTGAACATTTCTTATTGCTGAGTATAGCTTTGAAGTATTTCTCGTAGAAAAATATTTTTTTCATAACATTTCTAGGCAGGCTGATTTTCTTTACCTAGTGAAGGGTACTAAGAATGCCATGGATGGAGAGATGGTGAATAATATCGCAGATAATGTGATCAGCATAACCATGATAGGGTTTGTAGGACTAGGGACACAAGGAAGGTGATATTACCCCCCTTGTGGGCACCTTTTTACAGTTTGAAATCTTATTGTAGTTGACCCCACTTTGGTCTCTGGTGTCCTTGCCCTAAACATTGCGCTTATCCACCGTAAATTGGCTCAAGTAAGGTATAATCAAAAGCTCGTTCAATGCCCAGCAAAACACGTAATACCCAGCGGCGGATACAGGAAGCAATTTTTGGGGTGGTTGGGGAAATAAAAAATAAAAATTCTCCATGTGAACCAAACGCAGGCTTTTTCTCGTTAGTGTATGGTTTTTTGCTTATTCATAAACTTTATTTCGATGAGTAACAATTTCACAGGTATGGCCACATGTGAAAACTTACGTTACGCATTTTGGGGAAACCCTGTTTTTGTAGCTAAGCATTTCACAATTTCTATGATCTATTTCCAAGGTAAAGGATCGTGGAAAATATAACAAAAGGAAACATTTGCTCAGTTTTCGGTTTTAGATTGGTTTATAATGGGTCAAGAATTATTAGAATTTTAAGATTAATTTAAGGTCGCTGATTCCTACCCTGTATTCCAATTTTCTCTTTCCTATCTGGGAAAGAGAAAATTGAAACCTATAATTGTTTTTTTTTTTGGTGGATTCAATTCTCTATCTGAGAATAGAACCCGTTGAACTGGCACTTGAGTCACGTATTTAAGAGCTAAATCACCGAAATGATCCATTTTATTAGAACAATCCATTTGAACACTTTTTAAGAATTTAACCCCATCTGGGAATCGAACGTGCGGCAGATGGAACTCCAGTTAAGCACTCATCTACGAAGTAACCTTTGTTGAACGTCGTCGAGCTGTTTCTGAACTGGATTAGCAGCTTCTGTAGGAGATTAATTTGTCGCTAAAATGGAAGTATCGTCTGGATAAGTAGCTATGGTAACACCATCAGTTTCAGGCAAGTTGCAGGTAAAAATCGAATAAAGAGTAGGACCCAGAACACTGCCCTATGGTACTTCTGCTTTCACTTGACATTTGGCTGATGTTTCATCATTTACTTTAACATAGAATGATAGGACTTTAAGACCAAATAAAATGGAGCTGGAAGTAAATTTTTGACTTAACTTGTATAACAGCCCTTGATGCCAAACTTTTTCGAACGCTTCTCGAATGTCCAAAAATATGGCAGAGCAATATTTTTTGCGTTCCAGGTCAGTGACAATATTCCCTATGAGATGATATTTCTCAGGATTACCGTGCTTATGACGATTGGTGATTCGGAACTATATTCTTATTTTCTTGTATTATTAGCAATCTACTACTTCGAATATTTTCGAGAATATTGCCAGCAAACTTATAGGTCTATATGAGGACACTGAGTTTTCTGGTTTTTTGGTTTAGGTATCATTATTATTTCAGCACATTTCCATTGAGAAGGAAAGTAGTTAAATGAGCTAGGTTATTCCTTATTCTTATAATTGAAAATAAATCGGAATAAGTAAAAACAACAAGTTATTAAATTTTGTTTGCAAATCTATTGGGGGGAGGGAATTTCCCCCTTTCGCCCCCCCCCCCTTGTATCCCCCCTATAATATTACTCCCACATTCGAAAGTGCATTAAATGTAATTTGTCAACTAATATATGATGCAAGTGGACCCTTTCAAACGCATTTGCTGTAATAAGTCTGTCAATTACTTTCTCCATCGTTTTAAGGATGTAGTCTGGTGTTCCGGCCTAATTTGAAAGGTTTTTTCGGGAATTTTTCATCATAATAAAATAAAATACAATCATTTTAATTTTCTTATATGTTATTATTGACATCTTTAACTGTGAAAAAAAAATTTTTGGAGTTTATTTTACGATATTTTTTTTAGTGTTTTTTACTCCGTTTGCGTGTAAAATAACGTATTAAAAGATCAGCCCAATCGGCTTTATAGAATTTCTACAAACCCCTGGGCCGATCAAAAAAACGCTGTTTCGAGAAAAACGTTTTTAAAGTTTTAACAACACATACAGTTACATACACATACAGCTCTCGACTATGTGCTATAACTTTGTCAATATTTTGAGATTTTGGTCTGAAATTTTTATATTATATATAATATATTGTACTTTCGAAATACATAATAAAAAAAATCGATTTTTTGAAACTCGAACACCAGACTACATCCTTAATAATAATGGTGGTTAAGCTAATGGGCTAGATTTTGATGATGTAAAATCTTACTTACTTATATTTGGTTAGAATGACCCAGATATCTGAAATGTCCCATCCCCTAGCAATAGCTCTTATCTGGATATTTTCTTTCGAAAAATTCCGGCTTCCAAAGATGTCCAAATCCGTTTTATGTCGGATGGCTTAGCCATGAACTACCATTGCTGTGTGTTGTTCAGATTTTTCTGTCTGGTATTAATGCCTGATCGCTTATAGCGTAAACAATGACTCAAAAAACGGATCACACTAAAGGATATTTTTGGGATACGAGAAATAGTCAAGAATGGCGTCAAATCAAAAAGTAACAGCGTGGTTAAAACTCTACTCATCCAAATGAAAAGAAGTGGAAACAAATTTTTGAAATTCGATAACTTCAGGTTCCAAAAGGGTTTTAAAAGTTTCGAAATTTTGACCATAAATTAAGTTTTTTTTTTAATTTTTGTTTTTTTTTTTTTAATTACACGCAAAGAAAAAAAACGTTTATCACCCGTTTGTGGAGAATATATTACTTTTACGCTGAACAAAAACGTTTCTGAGGAACGTTGCCGTGTTTGCAGAAACCAAAACCGTTTTCTGCAAAAGATTAACAATTTTATGATGAACGAAAATTCGTTCACGATAAAATTAAGGCAATTTTCTTTTCTGGCAAATGAAAAAAACGTTTCTGCTAAACGAAAGTCCACAACTCTCTTCTCTTTTTATTTTCGTTTTCCTCTCATCTCGCTCTCGTCGCAAAAAGAAGCAGCAGCGACGCTTACATTCAAACTCCACACAACAACAAATCAACACAACACAACGGGAAGTATCATTTGTCAACGCATTATTGAATAATTTTAATTGTGCATTGAAATTATTTCATCACATTTCTTTTTGTCTATAAAAAAGTGCGTGGTGTTTATAAAAAACAAATAAAAGTGTGTGATTTATAATAAATAATACAAAAATTGTAATAATATAATTTAATGTAAATTTCAAACACTTTTTCTAGTTTTTAATCAGAAAATTTTATTTAAACAAAACCCACAATAAAATGCTAATGTATATATGAAAATTGTTTTTGCTTTCTTTTTCATATTTTTTAGGGAAATATTGCATTTTATTGCAAATGTTTTTAGTTCATCGTAAAAGAATTGAACCGTTTATGAAGAATAAATGTTCGTTCATGGCAACCGAATACAGTCGTTTATGATAAACAAATGTTCGTTCATCATGAAAACATTCCATGAACGAAGTTCGTTTAGTGAAAATTTCGTTTCTGAGAAACGAATTTTTGCTTTGCGTGTATGTCAAATTTCACCGCTCTGTTATTAGTATTTTGAAATACAAACATAACTCAAAAAGAATTTTCTATTTTGGATAATTTATATTGGTGCCGTGTGGAAATATTTTTATTTTTTATTTTAGATTTTGACCCGGGCACCTACACCGACCACTATATTTTATTTTATTATTACTACTTTACCTTTATTAGCTGTACAGTGTACATTCTTAAATTAGATTAATTTTTATTAGATTATTTATTTTTTTGCATATTCAGACAGAAATTGAAGCTTTAACTTACTAATGTTTAAAATATGAGCTTTTAAAGATATTTTAATTTAACTAAATTCACCTTTGAACTCCAAATGCTATGCCACCTTGAAATTAAAATACCGAAGAGTTGTTGCAAAATTGTTTTAGTTTATTTATTTTCTAGTAGAAAAAAAATTAAAAAGCATAAAATTCACACATCAAAGAGGAAAGCTGCTGCAGAAAAATGCAAAGACGAAATAAACTAAATTAAGAAAATGCTATTACCGCAATGGGTTAACTTTCGCCTTTATGAGAAGGAGAATTTTTCAATGTGTTAATACAAACATATACACATACACAGTCTAAATGGAAATTCCAACACCAATAACATAAAATTTTCGAAAAACTTTATTTTTTTCTGACACACTAGTGTCTTCTATTCATAGTAGATATATATGTATGTAGTAAAATAATAGTAGCTGTGCTTAATAACTAAAAGTGAACATCAAAATACTTACACGCACACATACATAGACACATACGACTACATCCAAAGTGGCAAACTTCAAGTTTGAAAATATGGCAACGAAACCTGGTCAAAATGGCAAAGATGCACATATTTTTGCCTGAATATTTGTATATATGTATGTGTCTGAGCATATGTGCATATGTGTGTGTCTATGTAGACAGCAAGGTGAAACTATAATAATAACAAACGTTGTTAACATTGCCGCATATGTACTCTGTCTATACGAGCAAACGAACGACACCGACACCGACACTGAAAACGCATACAAAGAACTATAAAAGGACAATATGCCAGGATAACAGGAAATCAAGCTAGAAAGCAAACGGCAAATGAAAGCGGAAACGGAAGCGGATTGAGGTGAGCTACATTGAACAAATATACATACATACATATGTTTGGCAATGTCGAGACAAATATCTGCTCAATTCAAAGTCGTAAAACTAAAACAAAACTTTTCGAATAATCGTAGTAAATGTTTTTTCTTTTTATTTTTATTGTAGGTACCCAAAACGAGCCAGAAATAGTGGATGTGGCTGTGGCAGTAAGGCACAATGGCTGGCAGCAGGTTATACATAGATAGGCGTGGCGTCGCTTGGTGTGTGCGGCATTGTGACAACATTTATTGTTATTTCACAAATGGTGCTGTTAACATGTGTGCAGATCGTTAAGGAAGTTTTCTAAATTATTTTATGTTATGGTATGAACGAAATACAAATTTTTCCGAAGTAGGTGAGTGAAAAACAAAAAAAAAAACAAAAATGTTAGTTTATTATTATAGTTGTTTTTGTTGTTGCTGTTGTTAACATGAGCAATCGATGTTGTTAACTCAAAATGATTGCCAACATATTGCCATTGTTATATGTGTGTGTATATATGTGTTACATATAACAACGAACGATAAACTGTTGCACATTTAACAAATTAATTCAATACTCGTAACACACTCTACTACATACATACAAACTTACACAAGTACGAGTATATAAATTTTAATTACCTCGAAAACTTTATTAGTTTGCTTTTCTTTCTTTAAGCCAGAAAACTTTGCCACTACGATGTGATTGAATTGATTTTCAATGTTTTACCATTCACTCCTTGCCTCGTTTCTCGTTGGGCGAATAGAAAAAAACGCAAGAAACAAAAATACACAAACTTCGATGTTGTTTAATCGTGTGCAACAGGAGGAAAATTTCACGTTTTTCCAAACATTACTAGATTTCATCATCAACGGCAGCAATAGAATCATCAGCAGGAACAGCAAATATTACCGTATTATCAACATCGCACTGTGTAACGAAATCTATTGAAATGTGTAAAATATTTGAAAAAGCAAATAACGTTCATTCAATCTGTTAAACATAGCATTCAACAAGAAAAAGAATAGGTCTGAATATAGTGACTGAAGATTTATTTGAAAATATCACTGTAGCCTTAATGAAGTTGTATGAAATGGAATGTTGGCCAAACGTGAGCTAAGAAATATTTACGAAATGATCGTCCAACCGAGCTTTCAATTGAACGAATTATCGCGAAATTCAAGCAGAGCGGTTCGAATGCCTATCGAGCAGTCCCTGTACGACACCTAAACGCGCGGTCACTCGAAAATATTGCTGCTGTTGCTGAAAGTTTGGCTGGAGACCCAAACCTCTCGATTCCTCGTCGTGCACAAAGATGTATGTAATTAAACATTTAACTATAATAAAAAAATTGTATTTATAATAAATTTTTTTTTCCTTTTTCTCCTCTTGTGAGCTTAAGGGTTCTACTAAGCTTCGCGTCTAGTATTAATTTCATTAATCCTTTTGTTATCATCTTAGCAGGTGATTGGCCTACCGCAAATGATGCTGAGTTGATGGGACTGACCATCCATCCATTTGGATGGACTTACAGTTATGTGGTAAAAGTAAGGAATTGCCATGCCCTTGCCAGGAATCGTACCCGGAACTCCTGAGATGATAGTCTAGCACGCTGTCACTAGACCACCGAGGAATTATGGCTTGAGTTACGCTGTTTTCACTTTTAGACACAAAACAGCAGTGGGCAAAACAGCGGAAGAAGCGACGGAAAAACTTCAAAAGTCTGTTGAAAAAATCGTCAATTGGACCAAAAGGTGGAATGTAAAATTAAATACAGCAAAATCAGTTTATATACACTTTACTTATAAGAGAACTAGCAGCCATCAAATTTGTATAGGCTATATTCAAATCCCTTCGCAGATACATCCAAATATCTGGGTATGACCCTAGATACAAAGCTTCGATGGAAGCATCATATAAAAAAGAAAAAAGCAGAGCTCGAAAAAATATTCAGAAAGCTTTACTGGCTGCTAAGAAAAACATCAGCTCTTTCAACCAGTAACAAACTACTAATTTACAAACAAATTCTCAAACCTGTATGGAGCTAAAAATAGCAATGTCAATATCATACAAAGTTTTCAGAACAAAGTACTGCGAGGTATAGTAAATGCTCCTTGGTACATAAGAACCAACAATTTGCACAGAGACCTAGATATCGAAATGGTATCCGATGTAATCAACCGACTCGCAACGGCCTATAAAAAAAGGTTTATGCACAGATAAACGAAGAAGCCTGTGAACTATTGGATACGGCAGACTAACAGCAACGACTCAGCAGAATTAAATACTGGGACCTCGGAGACACAATCAACTAGGAAATCCAATATGGATTTTCTAGTTTACATTATTTTCTATTTTATCATATTAAATTAAAATTTCTCGTTAGATTTATTTATTTGTTAACTAGTTGCAGTATCACAAAACGATATATTATTACTATTGTATATGTTTTACGTTTTGAATAAAAAAAAACGTACTTATATGGGTTTATTTATCAGGTAGAAATACTAAAGCTAATACGCTGGATCAATTGAAGCTCAGGCACGAAGAAAGACAATTTTGCGGCATTCAGTAAAACACCATTTTTTTTCTACAAATTATTGAAACAATTCACAAAAATTATGATTATTTTATTTAATTGGCACTACAAGTGATGATCGGTTTTGGCCGCCTCAATGAAGCTTAGCCAGTCGCCTCTGCGATCCACCTGCTGGCATCAGTTGGTAAGGCCAGGTGCAGTCAGATCCCCTGTACGTGGTCTTCCTAACGGAAATTAGACGATCCTCTTCTGCGCGTTACACCATAGTGGCTCGAATAGAACATCTTCTTAGCTGGAGCGTTTTCTTCCTTTCGTCAATGTCGGCGTACAGCTCACACAGCTCATGGTTCTTATTATTATACACTTCGTCCACGCATATCGAACCATAAATCTAGCTGACAGCGCCTCATTGTTAGTGGTCACAGTCAACGTCTCAGGGCCATTAGCAAAGGAAATATGAGCGGCTTTATTTTTGTCCGTCGAGAAAGGTATCTGCTTCTCAATTGCCTACTAAGCTCGTAGTAACACCTTTTGAGAAGAGTTAACATCTAAAGTATAATTGTCAGCAGTGACATTTTGTCCGAAATGCCCCGACTCTTTGCTTATTGACACAAGGCATTTCGTCTTTTCCTCGTTCTGCACTATACCCACTCGACGAGAGTTGTAGAATGCTGCATAGATTACTCGTGCATTGGTGCCAATGATATCAATGTATGCTAGCGGCACTGCACTCTTGTAGGAGATAGTGGCAGAGATGTTCGCATCTCGAATTAGTTTTCCCAACATAAAGTTGAAAAATTCGCACAAAACGGTATCGAATGGCTCGGAGAGGTCTGCCCTAATTTTCACTGCGCTGGTGGTATCGGTCAGTGTCATTTTTGTGCAGGGATACCAAAACCAGATATTGCGTCGTACAAGTGATCACTAATCGTGCTGTCGAAGGCGGCTTTATAATCGTTGAAAAAAAAGTGTCGTTTTTTTCTCCGAGTCTTTTCCAGGATTTGGCCAAGTGTTGATATCAGGTCGATGAATCAGTATTAAACAAGTCAGTAGACAGGCCATTTGCACCCACAACCTTATCGTTTTTCAGCTAAGCAATGGCTGTTAAGACCTCGTCATAGCAGCTCGGCGGTACTTCAACGCCGTGAGTGATTCAGATTTCTGAAACAGCTTCCCAATCCCATTAAGCAACTATGAGAAATGTTCCCTCTATAACCTAATAATACCCTGGACATCTGTCACCAGATTTCCGTCGTCGTTATTGCAGGAACAGGCGCCGCTCGTCAAGCTTTGACAAGCAAGTGGGTTGCAGTTTTTAGAATGACAAACCATCAGTCTGGACAAAATGTGAAAGCATTTTTTAAAAGAGATGCATTTCCGGCCATATTATATTCAAAGAACTCGCATTCACAGAGGACGCTAAACTACTCGATAATTTAGTGAATTGCTTCAGAAAAACCCCATATATTACTACTAGTATTGTAATAAATTGTTTTCTAGTTATTCCCGTTTTTAACACGATTTTTTTTTTTTACTTTTTGTCTGACATAACCTCAATTAGCACTAAATCGACATGAAACTCAAACTGTATGTAACAGCTGTTTTTTCAGTTGTTTGCAGTGGAGCAATTCGACTAAACTTGGTATGACTTTGAAAATTAACCTCTAGATTTAATTTTCATAGTCTCCTAAAAAACTATCATAAACTTGGTAAGGTTTAAAGACGCAGCAAGTTTTTGACTGGGCGCAATTGGCGCAGTAAGGAGCACATTGTAAGCAAGCCAAGAGATCTTTTTTCATATTTTACCTCTCGATCTGTACGTCTCGAAATAACAGCAAACGGAGTTCGCAAGCTGAGTGCATTAATTTTGTTTCAGCAAAACAATTAGAGGCATGTGACAATTCTGAGCACTGGAATAATATTCAATTCCGAAACTGTAATCATCGAATTACATACAGTGCCGGTCATATTATTCAAAACAAAGTGTATTCATTGCCATTTATTATAAAAAATTAAAAGTACAAAATTATGTTGCAAATAAAAAACAAAGACGTAATATTAAAATAAAGTCTGAATTGAAGAGGTCAAAACATTTGCAACTAGAAAAAGTTAATGTGAAAATTGAAGGAAAATCGAAAAAGTTTCCAAAACTTTGTTGCATATCCATTATTAGCGATCACTATTGCACGTCTACGTGGCATTGGCTCTATTAAATGTTTCGCCTGATCGATTCGAACTCCCTTTCATTGCTTTTGAATATCCTCATACAGATCCTCCAGTTTCTTAAACGTATTCGTGCCAATCTTTCGCTTCACGAGCATCAAATGACTCTCAATTGGGTTTAGATCGAGGAACTATACTGAACAAATGAGAAATTGTAAATTTTTTTGCGACAAGACAAGCTTTTACCAATTTACACGTGCGCTTTGGGTGATGATCCCGTGGGAAAGTCCAATCAGGCGGCATTTCCAAGCTAGCCTACGAAAGTATAATGTATCTTAAAATGTTTTTATAATCGTTTTACATCATAGTTCTCACGATTGTGATGCGTTGGCCCGATACTATTAGCTAAAAAGCAGCCCCAGACCACAATACAACCTCATTGGTGCTTTACCCTACCCAGTGTATGTCTAGGTCCGTGTGGTCTTTTAACAAATATTTTCCGCAAGAACAGCATATGTTAATTTTGCTCTCACCTAACGCCAAAGCGTTTTGCAACTGTTGAAAAGTCTAATTTTTGTATTTATAAGGAATTTTAAATGAGTTAAGCGATTTTTCTTAGAGTAAACGCGTTTTCGGCAATGTTGTATGCGCTTACTCCCCTTTTCCTATGTCGTCGTTTGATGTTCAATGACGATATATCTAAAAGAAAAGAATCTAAAAGATATATATAATAGAAAGCGTTAAACTGTACTGGATTCCAAAAACAATACAGAAGATAAATTGGTCCGCCAGGGTTTCCGAATCCATCTTAGCAAAGCAGATGTAACGATACTACCGCTAAGCCATCATTATTAATTTATTTGTGGATGATTTGATCAGGCATCAGTCAAGGCTGAAAAACGAAAAGTCTTTCTGGTCCTAATTTTTTACAAATTGAGTCAAAAATTAAGCTTCACTACAGATTAACCTATTACGAAACGACAATTAAGTAACACCTCAATGAAACTGCTTCAAAACGGCTAAAGTTGACTTCAAAGCACGAGTATAAAATAAGAGAAGATGGTAAATACGGGATATTATTTAATATACTCAGCTGAAAAAACTGCAACCTTTCAAGGTGCCAGTAATCGGTAGAAAAAAAAGAAAAACAACCAGAAATTACGAAAATCTGGGCAACTGATATGCGATTTGAATCATGTCATCCTTAGACATTTGAATAAACTTTTGCTTTGCTGAACCCAATATAATAAGAAAAAAGGAATAAAACTTTGAGATGATCACATGGTCTCAGCATCTTTCTAAGACCAACAAAATGTGATATTTCAGTTTAATCCTTTAATGCGATTACTATTTTTCTATACAGGATATTATTAGTTTTATAAACACTTTAATAGGCGATTCAAATTTTCAATAAAAAATCAAATAACTGTTTTAAGAACTTAAAAGTTTTTATTACAATTTCGCAGAATTTGGCACACAGTGGTGCAATCAGTAGCAACAGTAGTAGGTATATCTAACTACCAACAACACTAACAAAACACACTTAAAATCATTTGCCAATAAAAAAGTTTTTTTTTTACTTATAGCTGAAAAGTGAATGCAAGTAGTCAGACAATCAGACAGACAAACATACGAATACCCACTCTAACTATAATATCTATGCAATTGTACAATATTTTTGTAACTCATGCAATTTATCGATGGCAATGATGATGTCGATGGTGTTGGTAATGGTGATGCCGGTTGGTCTGCATCAAATGTTGTTGATACGATACGATGCGATGCGCGCCATTGCCATCATAGAAATCGCAATCGCCAAGTTTGCGTGAAAAAAGTTTTCGCATTGCAGTTACACTACAAGTATATTTGAAAAGTTTTCTTCTTCATCTTTACTTTTTACGTTTTGCGTACAATTTTGTTGAGCGCAACAAAACTGCAAAATTAAATTGTGTTATTCCCCGTTGACTACGTGCAGCAGCCGAAGCAATTGCATCTCTAAATAAATTGTAGAAATTGCAGCAATTATTGTTGCAGTCTATATGCAGAACAGCAGACTAGCAGAATAAATGAACAGATGATGCAGAGAGCGAATGAGATGCTGACAATATAAAATCACAATTACATTTTATTAATTGCTACAATTAGAAGAAATCCAAATGAAACGATTGAGTTGTACTTGTAACTTAATAATTGATCACGTAAAGCAATCTCAGAAGAATGGTTATTTTCTATAAAATATTCAATATTAAGTTTACTTTTCATTTGTCATCTCTCGCTATAGATTATAGCCTATTCAGGAAATTACTCGTAATAGAGAGAAGGAAGATAGACACAAATGAAAATAGTTCAATTACATATAAGAAACTCAAGATACTTAATATTAGGAATAAAGCCCCACAACCTTCAACCTGTAAGGATGAATAATTATCATCTCAAAATATTCAGGAATGGTCTCATCAGATATTGACAAAATTTATGGTTTTGCCAGTTATGAAATTTGGTTGCATATCAAGGCCGACCTTCCTTGGTAGTGAAGTATCCGTTGGTTTTACTCAGGAACTCGGTTTTTCTTAAATTGAATTGCAAATGTGCTGCAAACTATTAGTGATTAAGAGAAGTTTTTATATGTTTCACAAACATGATGGGCCACTGTTCTCCAACCATGAGAGATAATACAAACAAATTTTTATACACCTAAATTTTAAAATTATCCCTGTTGACATAAAAGAAAATCATCAAAATTGGAGAAGTGTTGAACACAGTGGTAAGTATTAAACAGTGGCGGACCAAGAAATGTTTATAGCCTTTAAACAAGTTTTTACAACACAACAATTTAACTAGTCAGTCCAAGTGATGAACTTAGATGTTACCTGTTATTTCAGAATTAATTTATAGATGTTATAATTTCAGAGTGCTTGAAAATGGGGTTTCGTCTACTGTTTAATTTATCTATTTTTTGGGCTGATTTTATAGTTTGGGTTTTACTCTCAATTCAGGTCTGCTATTTAATCTGAATTTTTGACCTAATATAAGTTTGACTTTTGTTTTGATTTTCAGTCCGATTTTTGGCTTGAGTTTCATTCGTATGAATTTCGATCCGATTTTTCGGTTTGATTTTTTGGATTGAATTTGTGTTTCTGATTTTCGATCTAATTTTAATTTTACTCTGATTTTTTATATGAACTTTAGTCAGATTTTTGGCTTTATTTGTAGTCTGAATTTAGTTTGGTTTTTAGTTTCAATTTGGTCTGAATTTAGGTTCGATTATACTGGAATACAAAATTTTACTTTTAAAATATAACATGAACCAAAGTATGTTTTCTAAACTAATTCGAGGTCGCTGAACATGAAAATTACATTAATTTTTTTTTCTATGGGTAAGTTAGCAAAATAACGGTTTTTCAAGTTACAGTTTAACTTATAGGCTAATATTTGACCGATCAAAATAATATATCGTAGAAACTATAATTATATTATGCGTCTTATACTGTCAGGTTTGTTAAAATCGGATTATAAATGACTGAGATATAGATGCTGAAAGTTAAATTTTGGTGAGATTTTTGAGATATTTTCACACAAGTCGTGGGCTAAGGTTTCTTTCTGACAAAAAGGAATTATAAAATCTGCAGTTTTATTTTTTTAATCAATAGATATAATCATTACAACAGCAATCGGATCAAAAATGACAAAGTAATCAATGATTGAGTAAAATTAAAATATTCTCGAAAATTCGAAATTTTTCTCAAAATTCATTTTGCTGTAGAAAAGGATGAGACAAAACTTGAACTTTTGCAATTTTTCGGTTCGGGTCTTCCGTGATCAAGAACCAGCAGTAGTCTTCCATCATGCCTTCATCCCTGAAACCTTGATATCGTCTTTCAATTTCAGGCATATCTTGGTGGAACTGTTCGTACTACTCGTCACTTTCTGCACCCAGATTTAATGGAAAGAAGTCGAAATATCTGAATAATAAATGCATCTTGGGAAACATATTTACACCTGAATTTTCGGAATTCAATTTATTTATCATTGAATAAATCAATAAGGAATCAACTTTCAATTGGCAGTGTTAGTGTTATTTTTCAATGCTCTAACGAAATTCTTGGAGGGACGAAAGATTGATTTGGTTTTTATCGACGCGTGTATTGTTAATAACATTCTGACCCCCCGATGTATGTTGGTTTCGCTGCGGCCAAACATATTTTGAATAATAGTGTGCATGAAAATTTCAAGTCGTTCATCATTTTCTAGAAATTTGAGAAAAATTTCGAGTTTTCGAGAATATTTTATTTTTACTCAATCATTGATTACTTTGTCATTTTTGATCCGAGTGCTATCATTTTATGCTTAAAACTTTTGTAATGATTATATCTATTGATTAAATAAAACTAAAGATTTTGTAATTACTTTTTGTGAGAAAGAAAACTTAGCCCACGTCTTGTGTAAAAATCTCTGAAAAATCACACCAAAATTTAACTATCAGCATCTATATCTCAGTCATTTATAACCCGATTTTAACAGCATAAGACGCCTAATTTAATTATATTTCCTATGATATATAACTTGGATGGGTCGAAACTATAGGTAATGAAATATTAGCCTGTAACTGAACCTATAGCCTGAAAAACAGTTATTTTGTCATATCTTGAAAACTTACCCATATAAAGAAAAATTAATGTGATTTTCGTGTTCAGCGACCTCGAATTAGTTTGGTTCATGTTATATTTTCATTGTATTCCAGTGTTATAGATTTGGATTTGTTCTGGTCTGATTTTTTATCTGAAGTTTGATTTGCTGATTTATCATCCCTCACCAAGCCCGCATTTTAGATTCGTCACTGACATTGTATTCTCCTTTGTAGCTGAGCCCAAAGTAAAGAAGAAGGTACCTGGTCTTGGTCGAGTGCATCTTATTTAAAAATTCAGTTCAATTAGTTAGATGCATTTTGTTGGTATGGGAAAATCTTTCAAGCTGTTGGCAAATTGCTTTCCGGTAACAGGAGTCGGATTGTTGTGAGGCTCAAATGTTGAAAAATAGTAGAGAAAATCATTTCTTTTAATTTCTTGATGTAAAAACGAAAGTGACTACAAACTTTCTAATCAATCTCTACTATATTAAAAGTCGAAATTGGAACTTCAACTTGAAATCGTCTGCAAAGCGATATTAATATTTATATTGAAAGAAATCCAACGCTATGTTGAAATCGGCTTTAAATTTTAATTGGAATCTAAATTAAATAAATAAGAAAAACAATACCGTAAAATACGTAAATTATAATTTAGTTAAGTACATACATAAGTACACTCATACCAGTTTGAATAGTTACCATTGAAAAACTTTCAGCTTCAACAAAATGCGTAGCAAATAAACTTGTGAATATTTCACACTGATATCATAGATAAAGCCATAAGTGAGTGATAATGTTAGTAGTGTATTATTTGACTTCCTCGTTTCCTCTTTTAGTGTCGGAATGAATGCAAAATGTAATAGAGTTTTCCTGGCTGGCTGCTGCATGCAACATTAAAGAGTGCTAAGAAAATAGAACCCAATAGAATTGCTTCGTAAACAAAACACTGAACACACTGAACACAATAATAACAGAAACAGGTGTCTTATTAGCATATAAATGAAATTGAAATAGGGCGGAGGCAGCGTTCAACAACATGCACACACACAATACGCCACTGAGTGAGACCAGGCCGGCACATAGGCAGGCAGTCTGACAATGAGACTGAGAGGAGAGAGGCGGCAGGCGGCATGCTGCCAATCAACATGCCAATGGTTTAAAAATGAGTTACATTCCAAAACCGCATTCAACTGTTCATTCAGCAGGGTAATGATGACTATAATGATGATGATGATGATGAGGTTAGGAATGCTAATGTAAAATAATACTTTCCTGCTATGTACTAACTTCCTTCAGACCGACATAACAGATGGTGTTGTTATCGTTTTTTGTTGGCCGGTATTGCTGCTGTTGTTACTACTAATGTTGCCGATGATGATGATGATGATGATAAAGTGTTGAAACTGATACTCTGTTGATAAATCTTTGGGGTTGCTTTAAACAAGAAACACAAACGTTTTGTTTTTTGCTTTTGTTTTCCTCCTTTTTGTTATTAACATTAAACGATTTTTCCCCATAGTATAATATTGGTAATAGTTGCAAGCAATAATGAAAATTGAAACAACAACAGACACAATAACAACACGATCAACAATAATTACAACAATAAGAAAATTTGCTTTGATTGCAATTAGTTTAACCAGAAAAGTGATTAACTCTGGCAAGGAAACATGAAATTGTCTCCTCTGTGATTTAATGTAGTTAGTATCAAAAAGTTCAAAGAAATTCTATGTAGTATTTGTTAGTTTATTTTAGATTTTATTGTACTGGAATATCTTATCATGCACGCTGAGTATTTGTTGAATACTACAACCTGCAAGTTTAAATAATTTGCCTTTTTATTGAAATTTTACACTAAAGAACAAATTATTTGAAAATTTTGTCGCTCCAGTTTGTGTTTCAATTCTCCAAGGTTTTATTATTCAAATTTATTCATTGTTTAATTTGTAATTCAGCAACGCAGGTTCGCTCTAAGGTAATGATATTACCTATGGGCGTATGCAGGGGTGTGGAAAACGAAAGCAAATGTTCACTGTCATCCAGAGGTTTATAAATTGTTAATCCGATTTTCTAAAAACCTGAGGGGGTCTCTATGAATAAACGTTTATGAAATTGTGGATTGGTATTCCAAATTACCATGGTTAAAGCGTTTTTAATATGAACACAACATCGGTATGACAGAATTCATAAAAATTCTTTCGCTATTTCCCCTCTGCCTCTGTCTAGAGCTTAATATTTGCGAGGGCCGGAAGCAGCAGGCTATATTTGTCTGCGTATAAATTTATCAAGCTGTTATTCTTATTTCAAAAATCACCAAGCCATCGTCGCTAAAAGTAAATTGAATACTGATTACCCCAAGGTTAACTACGGATATTATATACATAACTTTAATGTGGATTATAAAGACAGGCCAAAATAATGTAGCTTAACCTGTGTAAAAACTGAACTAGTATTGTTTTAATTTTTTTTTCATTAATTATTTGCTGTAGTCGTTTTCAATTTCATATTCCAAAGAATAACTTGGCTTCAGTTTAGGTTCAAGCTTACGAATTTTTTAGCGCAATTTCTACTCAAGTGGTGGATAACCGAATAGAAAACTTTTGTTGCTTCGACTTGAATGACAAATAATCAAATGATATTAAAAAATCTAGCATTTTTAAAAGAAAAGTAGAAGGCGGCTTGTTTGTCGCCTTGGCGTATTGGTTACTACACTGGACAATTATATAGGGTTCCTGGGTATTAAGCTCAACACAATCAAAAAAATTATTTTTTCTTCACGGTACCACCTCTTGAAAAAGCTTCTCACTGACCCTTCTAATTCGGCATAAAACTGTTGATGCCTTCGTGTATTAGTGTACCTTGCAAAACCTACGCCTAAGCCCTCCATGGGTTGCTGTTTCATAAAAGAAAAATGAGAGTTAGTGTTCTTTATTACTTTAATAAGTGATATGGTCAAAAAATTCTTATTTTAACGAAAGAACTAAGCATTAGAGGCTAGTAGAAGGTCGTCATGGAAGTGGATGGGAAAACCAAATCAGCTGTGGATTTTTGAACCGTGAAATCAGTAAATTAGACGTTGGAAAGCAATGAAAATCAGTAAAAATCAGTACAGCTTTTATGCTTTTATTACCTAGTAATTTCAATGTAATATAGTGATATAAACGTCCTGAATCATTTTCTCCGATTTTGTGTGTTTATTTTACATTTTTTCTTTGTCTTTAGAGAATTGTGAGAGCTGAGGACAATAATCAAATTCAATTAATAACAAATTCACTCATTCAAGAACTTACGTTAATCCACTTTTCTTCGAGCAAATATTGCTTTACTTCTCTCGATAGCAGCAACGCGTATGTAAGTATTTTATTTTGTGGACAATTAGAAAAAGAAACAAAGAGGGTGAAATTGTCTGCAAAAACGATTTTAAGAGGATTTAGGTTAAGAATTTAAAAAAATCAATCCAAAATACAAAAATCAGTACATTTTTGTACTAATTTCAGTATTTAAAAAAGAATCAGGACATGTACTGATCAAATCAGTACGTCTGGCTACCCTAACTTCAACTCAATCCAGGCACTTCATTCTAGCTTACCTCACTCTCTAACAAAACACATGACTCAGGTAAGTCCTCATTTGAACTTAAAATACCATTTTAAAAGTAATTCCACCAGTTTGGTAATAGTAACCTTCATGCAGCATCTACAGGTGCTTTCGTCTACTTTTGATTTTCTGTGCGAAAAAACTGGTCCGAGAATTTTCTAGATCAATATTCAGAACTTCTTCGGTGCTTCTATAAAGTTTAGGTTAATAAATAACTAGACAAAGTAAGGTTCATTCTCGCAAAGTCCTGTGTGCATATGTAAGTCTTAATAATATAGAAAGTCAACAGTTATTCATAATAGCATAACAGCAAAGAAAGATTGATTAATAACGGAGGCCTGCAAAATTGAACTTCTTTCAAGATTATTGAAAACAAGCAGTAATTTCCCATTTATACGCTTAATCCGAATCAAGTTGCAAGATTTTATTTCCTCAGAATTACAAGAACTGCTAATCCCGATTTTCTCACCCTTTGAATATTTTTTAGGTACAACGATACGATAATTTTTTGGCCAAAATATAGGAAATTAAATTTTATGAATCATCTTAGGTTATAATTTTAAGGATTGAATCCAAAACAGAATAAGAAAATGAAAATAATCATTTCTAGATTTTACAGAAAACGGTCAAAATCGGCAATTTCGCACTTTTAGGCGAAGATCAAAATTCTTAGGCAATAAATAAGTTCTGTGCCCTTATTCCTTAGGCCTGTGTCATCGGTTAATATGGAAGGCAACCTTACAATCTTTTGGCTTCCTCAGTTCATGCATGACAAAGCAGATAACATTTCCATAGCGCATTGCAATCGGTTTATTAATTTGGAATAAATTAAAAGTGAAGGGCATGCCTCTTTTAAATCATTAGGTGTAGATACAACCTGTACAACAGTATATACTAGTGAACTCTTTTTCCATTCCCCCAGTTTAAACACACCCCCTTTCATGTCAAATTTCTTCAAAAATTTGTTTTTCCTGTTTTAAAGCGGAACACGTTTTTTTCATAATTCAGTTGTAGAAAGTGGCAGTGGATAAAACAAAAGTTCAACAACAAACCAAAAAGATGAACCCTATTTACATAAGGTAAGTGTCCAAAAATATAAAATGAGGAATTTTTCCATCGATTTTTTTTGGTTTTAATTGGTGCCGTCTTGGAGCAATCTAAAAAACGCTACAACAATTACAAAGCTGTCTCCCTGTAGAATTGAACTCAATCGTTTCACCCCTTTATTTCTTAAAAATTTTTCATCAAAACAGAAATTTGCGCCTCTGAAAACCTGAGGTCACCGATGACCCTGTGACCCTAAATGGGAATTTTTTATGAATTTTGTGAGTAGGTTCATTTTTATTAGATTTTTTTAAGATAAACAAAGTTCCGTAGTATTGATTCTTCTCTTAACTCTTTCTTGGCCGTAAGACCGAATTTCGATTGTGGACTTTAGTGTAACAAAACTTAATTCCCAAAGAAATTACTCAAAAAATTTTAAAAAAATGGAGAATCCTATTTAAAAATTTGGCGTATTTGGACAAATATTGTTAAAATTTTAAGCGACTAATAATTTGTACAACAATTTTTTTTTCTTGTGGCGTCAATTAGGTAACAATTTCAAGACTTCTTTAATAATAACTGAAGCGCAATAAATAAGGAGTGAGATCGAAAATATCTTAACATATATAAAATTCAATAATTTTTAAACAGTTGATCTTAGGGTTTTGATTTTTTTTATTTAATTGATAATATTTTACAAATTACAGAAAAATATAACTTTTATAGTTTTAACCACTATTTATGAACTCGTGGACCTTTTTTGGTAAGCCTTCCATTAGAGATTTGATAGTTGTTTCAGACACCTTTTTGGAACAGTTTGCACATCTCCTTTTAAAATCTTCGATATTTTGGGACACCTTTTTGGTGCTCTTAAAGCTTCTTTTCACAAGAGCCCAATATCTCTCCACTGGTCTTAGCTTCGGACAATTTGGAGGATTGGCCTCTCTTGGTACAAAAACCAGAGCTTTCTTGCAGTAGTGACATGATGCCAATTAGGACCAAAAATATGTGGACACATTTTGCTCTCTCTTATGAAAGGAAGAAGTCTTTTTTCAAACATTCTTTGATGTATATTTCGGTATTTATAGAGCCCACTGTAACAAGTGACTTGCTTCTTTTGCCGCAATTGCATATAGCCTGCCATACCAGGAATTTTTTAGGAAATTTTGTCTGCTTTTGGATTCTAAATCGTTCTTCGACATTTCCTCAAGCATCAGCAACATAAAAATTTTGACCCGAAGCTGCGTAAAATCTGCTGGTACATACGTTTCGTCGTCCATTATACAACATGAATATTTTTGTATGAAACTCGATTTTAATTTCCGAGCCCTACTTTTGGCGTCTAAATTTTTTGCAGAATTCCTGTCTGGAACTTTTTGGACTTTGTATGTTTTCAAACCTGCATTGGCTTTAGTTTTTCGCATCAAATAGTCAGAGCACTGGGCTAACCGGGCAGCTTTTCTACCAGATGTGTTTGGAGATCTTTTCAATATGCTTTCTATTTTCTTGGCTTTCCCAATATCATGTGGTCCTTGTTTTCTTCCCGAACCAGGTTTCCTTTCGATGGTCAAATTCTCCTGAAACTGTTTAATAACATTGGAAACAGTTTGACGGCAGACCTTCAAATTCTTTGGCCAATTTTTTTGTAATTTCAATTTAGATTTTTTTTAAATTGTTAATAATTTTAAGACGTACTTCTTTTTCTTCACTCATTTTGATCAAACTCACAATAAATCAATATGTTTGTCATTAAAAATAACAACTGACAAATTTTTCAAAGATAACTAGATCCAAATTTTACACCCAAAAAAATTATTAGGTAAAACGTGTGTTAAGGTTTTTTCAATCTCACTCTTTATAATATTATTAAACTAGGTTGCAATCGTTTTTGAAAAAACTGAATAAACGAATTTTGGGTCGCCTGCTCCTCGAATATTGCCAAATATTATTACCACAGTCACTTTTATGGTCGTAGATATTTTAGTTAAATTTGACTCTGGTTTTCTAGTTTTACAACAGTTTCTAAAGATAATTCTATAAATTATGGTTGCATATGTAAAAATAGAAAATTAAAAACCAAATATTGGAACCGTTCCTCAAGAGCTTCGCCATTCCTCCAAATTGGTGAAATTCCCCCGAGTTGGCACACCTGGCATATATTGATATCTCAAGATTGCAGAGTATTTTTTAGAATTATAAGGTTTTAGTGAAGTTCGGCTTAGTCTTTTGCAATTGCAATACACAATCAATATTTTTTTTTATTGTTTTATTTACCAAACTATTCATTCTCCAATTAACTTCAAACTAAATATTATGTTGCACGGTGTATCTACTACGTTTATTCGTTTCATGTACCCATGTGTATATTTAGAGTATGCGGTATTTGTAAATATTTTGTAAACATGGGGAATTTTCATTCTGTAACAAAATTTGTTAATTTGTTGTTGAATAGTTTATATTCTTTTGTGAAATTTACGCAGTTTAATGTTGTTATTGTAGTTTTTGCTGTTATTATTATTGTTGTTGTTGTTGTTGCTGTTCTAGTTGTTGGTTATCTCTGTTATGTAAGGGAAATTCAATTAAATTCGAACTCTCTTTGATAAAGTCTCATTTCATTTTATTTAGCCCTAAAATTGAGGTTAAAACATTGAAAGGCAATTGATTGTTATTTAATTAACTATTCATTTTTATTTTGATATACATTTACATACCTACATCCTTATATTAGAACACACACATATGTAGATTTGTAGATTGTACACGCTTGAATGGGATTGCATGAATATAAATATATATATTTATACAAACAGTTATGGTCAAAATAATAGTAGTGACATAAGGAAGAATACCATATTACGCAAATAATATTTTTTAATTATATATTCATGTAATATTTAAATATTAACAATAGCTTGAAGTCTTGAGTATCTATAGATTTAGTAAATTTTGTCATTACATTTTTGGACGGTTAAAAAAATAGTAGCGCTTGATATAAAAGTAAGGAAAAGAACTATATTTTGGAAAAAGCTTTAATGTTTCTATTAAATGATCTTAATACCACCGATGCATCATCCGAGCATTGGTCAAGTCAGCCTCAGCATCTGCTTAAAGGCCTCGTTTGTTATTTTTTCATCATTAGAGCTTACAGACTCTTAAAAATTGTACACATAATTGTGAAAACTACTTTTTCTATGTTATTCTTAATGCCTTCAATCAAAAATTCAGATCGGCAGATTGAACAGTCAACTTCAGGGCACCGATTTTATTATGAGAGAGTAATATTTTTCAATTTCATCTTTTACTTTGAGCATCGTTATTGTTGTCAGATATATTTTTAAAGGAGCATATTCCACTTATAAGACTGTAACTTTGACGCCCAAATACTTCTTAGTATCCATGCCTCCTTAGATCCAAAGAATATTGTTGTAAGAACTTATGCCATAAATGCTCATTTTTGAACTAATGAACCAAATTGTCTTAGAAAAAATTGAGGATTATGTTCAGCAAATTTTTTGGTCTTTGAACCAGGATAACGTTATTCCAAGTAGAATTGAATCTGCAAAAACTCATTCCCTCAACAAAATCGGTGTTGTAAAGTGGCCCACTCAAAATTTTTGAAAACATTGGATGACATAAAAATTCTATTTTCAGAAACATTTCAACCATTTTTCAGGGACTGTAAACTCCAGTAATGACAAAATGACAGACGATACTTGTAAAGAGATGCGGCCTAGTTTACTATAAGTAAAGGCAATATTTGATATTTTAGCTTAAAATAAACATAATAATAAGCTTTAGATTCCTTAATAGAAACATAAAATGTTTTTGCAAAAATAGTGTTCATATCCTTATTTCCATATCAAGTACTACTATTTTTTTGACCGTCCAAATCATGGCCTGTGAGAATTTTTTTTTTTTTTTTGTGTTTTTTTAAATACTTTTAGACTTCAAGCTGCTCTTTGAATTTAGACATAACATACATATTCATCTAAAAATATTTTTTGCATGATATGAAACTTTTTTCTTTTGTCACTACTATTATTTTGACCGCAGCTGTACATATTTATACATACATAATATTCATTTTGCACATTATTTAATTGTTGATTAATTGGTTTTTAATAAAATGATATGAATAAAAATTAGTGTAAATAGTTATAAAAATATAACAACAATAACAAAGGCAACACATACAAAAATTTAAAATATTTATTTATTCATTACGAGAAAATTAAATTAAAATTTCACAAATTCTTATATATATTGAAGCAATGCATAGTATCTATGTATGTGTGTACAAGCACTTTTAATTTTGCATTTGCATTTGAACATATAGCTCGTTTGCTGCAAGATTGCCATAAGTCAAAAAACCAAATATTCAAGAAAATCGCATTTAAATATTTTAATGAACTACCCACTCGGTAGAACACAATAGCGATGCATTTTTTCTCGCGAGGAGAGTTCTTAAAATACCGTTATAATCTTTTTACAAAAATTAAAAAAATTAAATAACATTTATGTAAATGTTGCATACTTAACACGAATTTGTTCCTTTTTTTTTTTTGGAAAAAAAAATCGTATTTAAAATTTTCAATGATCTACCGATCCGTAGAATATAAAATTGACAAATAATCTTTTAACGGGAAAACTTTATGAGATATAGTTATAATTTTTTACACAAGTCAATAATTTTTTAACAATTTTTAACAATGCATACTTAACTCGGGTCTTTTTCTTTTTTTTTGGATTATGACAGTCTTGCAGCAAACGAGCGATATGTACATTAAAATACCTCAAAAAAAAAATTGTTGCTGTACTTCTCTATAAATTAACTTTGGTTTATAAACTAATGATTTCCAAAATACTTCAGCTGTAGCTATTACCATTCGTGAGCTGGATTATTTGGAAAAATCTCTAAAAATTTTTTTATTCTGCTTGCTACTTGTGGCCAAATAACAACTCGCAAATACTCGTAACAAACACTCAATAAAAAATTTTAAAAATGTGCTAACAAATTAAACAAAATTTTATATGAAATATTTTCAAAGATCGAATCTCTCTATTAAACTAAAATTACCGCTTTAAACTGCACAGTGTGTTTCGCTTTTACTTTCCCATGCATAAGTTTATCTCAACAAATGACCAAAGCATTTCATTTTCACAAGTAAAAATCAAACCAATTCTCCTCCCTCTTCTCTCCATATTGCCTACATAAATTCAAAGTAAATTCTAAAATTAAGCATAATAATCATAAAAACATTAAAAATCCCAAAAGGATGTTCAAATGAGAATTCGCCAATTTTTGCATCCCAAAGGCCAACGCTAAAGCCAAAGTTACAGCCATGCAACGCCATGGCCACACAAAAAAAAGGACAAAATCTTGAAAGCAGAAATAAAAATTAGAAAATCAGGATAATAACAATAATAATAATAATAAGAAGAAGAAGAAGAAGGGAAGATTAAGAACAGGAAGGCGACAAAGGAATATTGTGTATAGCAACAAAATTTAATTTCACGCGGTTCAATCAACAAAAAATTGCAATCATAAAATTTTCGGCTGACCGAGTTTTCATAGTGCCACAGAAATTCTTCTTTTTTTCTTTTTTTTTAGTAAAGAAATTTGAGGAACACGAATGTGAAACCTAAAACCAAAAAATGTATTGAACATCACCAATGCCGAAAAGAAAAAAAACGCCAAAATCGCGGCTGCGATGCTAAGGAAACACAAGCAACAGGATACTGAAATGAAAAATACCACAAACAGATGAGAGAAAACCAATACAGATACACACACACGCGCCCACACCTACACACAGATAGTGAAAAAACAAAAACCCAAACAAGTCATATAAAAATCATAAACAGAAAGTGCGACTGTGGCGAGGGAGAGCGAGAAAATGGAAAATTACCGTTAAAATCATTTGCAGCCCATAAAAATGAATTTTTTTTTTATAGAAAAATCAATTGACAAAGCAACACAACAAAAAAAAGATGCAAGATGATGCCAATATCGACTATGTGCATTGTTTTTGTGATTTTATATTTCAATTCTTTTTGATTTTGTTTTTTCTTAATTTTTTTTTTTTTTTTGAAAAAGAAGAAAATAGTAAAAACAAGTCATCTCTTAGATACAACACGGAAACGGATGTATTTGTAATGCAATATGGCAATTTCCGTTTTAATGATACTTAAGAAGTAGAAGTGGAAGTAGAAGAAATAGAATAGAGTAGCAGTAGCAACAAAAATATAAAAACAACTGCCAACTAGCAACACTGTGCAACTAAAATTGATTATTTTCTTGGAAAAGGTGAAAATTTCATTCGAAACTGGTTTGAGAACCTGGACATCAAGAATATATATGATCACACTAAGCACTGTGAAAGTTAGTTAAATTATGGAATCCTCCACACCCTCAAAGAAGATCTCCTCTAATATCAAACCATCCGGAAACCACTCAGTACTCCTGATGAACCTGATACAAGGTCTGTTGATGGAATCTATGCTAGGCTTACAGTTCTCGAAACTGTTTGTGTCATTTTCGTCTTCGTCTTTGCAGCTTCGGTAGTAGTTTGGTGCTGCGACTTAAATCCTCAAAGCCATTGTGACAATAGCACATAAGACTATGAATACTCCGACTTGAACTCTTATTTATTTTCTCTCTAAACTGAGGAAGTTCGGAGTTCTTTTCTTATCAAGAGAAGTAGAGTAGAGAAGGTTTGGCAGGATCTCTTGATTGTTTCCTGTGCTTTTTAGTGTAGACTAGATCTCACGTATCCCATTGTTATAATTAATGACTCCAGTTCATTTTTAAGACCTAATGCTGCTCCCATTTTCGCTAACTCGTCAGCATTGTCGCTTCCTTCAATATCGCTATGTCCGGGAACAAAGTTCATTGTGACTTAAAGGATATTTGTTATTTCCCGGAGGGCATTAAAGCAGCTTAAAACTGTTTTAGGTCATTATTGTGATAACGATCCGTGAGGTTACTTGTGATAATGCTTTTGGCAGCTTTATCAATAGCGAGAATCCCTGCTTGGAAAACACTGCAGTAATCATGGAGTTTATAACCCTCCATGATTTTTAGTATTTTGTAAAAAAAAAAAAATCCGAACCCGGTACTCTCTGCCATTTTAAGTCCATCAGTGTATTGGGAGTATGAATGTATAAACTCGTATTTTTTTGTAATTTGGACATTTATTGTGGAAAAGGGATTATAAATTTATTCTTTAAAGTATTGTCCATCGTTAGCCACAACCCTTTTCCATCGTTCTGGTAGCATACGGATTCCGCGTCGAAAGAACTCCTCATCTTTTGAGGCTATCCACGAATCGACCCATTTTTTGACCCATTTTCGAAAGAACGGAAGTGCTGTTCAGCCAGGCCATGTGTCATCGATCGGAATAAGTGGTAATCAGAAGGAAAAATGTCTGGAGAATACGGCGGGTGGGGTAGCACTTCCCATTTCAGCGTTTCCAAGTATGTTTTTACTTGCCTTGCAACATGCGGCCGAGCATTGTCGTGCTGAAGAATAACTTCGTCGTGTCTATTCTCATATTCTTGCCTCTTATCCGTTAATGCTCGGCTCAAACGCATCAATTGTAGTCGGTAGCGGTCGCCAGTGATCGTTTCATTCGGTTTCAACAGCTCATAATATACGATACCCTTCATATCCCACCAAATACACAGCATGAGCTTGGATCCATGGATGTTCGGCTTTGCCGTTGATGTTGATGCATGTCCGGGCGGTCCCCATGATTTTTTACGCTTTGGGTTATCGTAACGTATCCACTTTCATCGCCAGTCACAATACGATGCAGAAAACCCTTTCTTTTCTGTCGTTCAATCAGCAGTTCACATGTGAAAAATCGTCGTTCGACGTCTCTTGGCTTCAATTCGTACGGCACCCAATTTCCTTGCTTTTGAATCATTCTCAATGCTTTTAATCGTTTAGAAATGGTTGATTGATCAACTTCTAAAGATTCTGCAAGTTGTTGTTGCGTTTGACATGAATCTTCTTTGAGTAATGCCTTCAATTCTTCATCTTCGAACTTTTTCGGGCCGCCTGAACGTTCCCTGTCTTCAACATCAAAATCACCACTTTTGAAACGGGCATACCACACCTGACACATTCTAACGTCTATAGCACAGTCAGGATAAGCTTCAGTGAATAAACGATGTGCTTCAATTGCGTTTTTCTTTAAATGGTAGAAGCAAATTAAAACTTCCCGCAAATGTTGTTTTGTTGGCACGAAATTCGACATTTTCAGCTTTAGTAAAATACTTTTGTAAAATTATGAAAATTATTTGACAGATCAATTCTTATAGTATTTTTGGCGCTCTTCGAGATAGAATAGCTGTCAATGTCAAAAAAATGGCGCGTATGATAGATATGAAGTTAGTCACAATTACGAGTTTATACATTCATACTCCCAATAGAACCTTCAGTTCTCATCATGGCTGGTAATAACAGCGTTATCTTTCCATTCTTATCTGCTGGGTATGATGGTCAAGAAGTTTTTTTCTACTACCATTTGCAGAGTGATGTAGTCCGAGTACTTTTGGTTTCTGTTGTGCTATACTCGTTTAGATGGCTGGTATGCACTTCAGATATTCGTCCAGCAATATTTTATGAACTTCTGAAATCTGCTGTTAAAATATTTAAAAAAAAAATTAAAATTCAAAAAGTTATGCTCACTTATTCATAAAAAAACATGATTTTTCGATTAAAAATTGTTTTCTTGAGTTATTTTCGAAATGAAATCATCAAAAAATACCTCCATTTTATAAAATTCCGGCGTCCAAGCATTCTCAACTTCAAAATGTGTCACTTGGTGTTTCAAAATTTTGCGTGTAAATATGCAAAATGGCGGCTTGAACGAGAAAAGTCGCTTCAAAACTTAAAGGAATTTTTACATAGAACGGGTGAACTTTTGAAAAAAATTTATCGAACAAAAACTTCTTAAAATTCATCAAAGAATACGTTCTAATTTTTTTTAGAATTTTCGAACGACTTTTTTAATTTTTAAAAATTATGAAATTTTAAAAAATATCAAAATTTTTTCAAAAAATTCTGAAAAAATTATAGCATATTTTATGATTTATTTTAAGAAGTTTTTGTTCCATACATTTTTTTTCTAAAGCCCATAATTTTCAAATAAAAGTGACTGAAATTTCAAACATTGCTCTGCAGTTGTTTTCATTTGTTTTTGTTTCATAAAATTTTGCATAAAAAATGATATGGCTCAAATTTTTTTAAGTTCGTTTTCATAGTTAACGGAGCCACTTAAATAAGCTTTGAAATTGCGGCCGTCCCGTCCTTAATGGGTTAAAGCCAAACATTTTACTATAAAATTAAATTGAATTTAGTGCTATTAAGTTCCCTAAAATCACTGTTGCTCAAGGTTAAAAAAATGTGTAGGTGTGCCATAGGACAATTCGAACATAAACCGAGCAATCTTATTCAAACTTTATACAAAAATTTCTTTACTCTCAGAAAAGTTTACATATTGTAATAACAATAATCTGCCAAATGGGCGTTACACATGCCATACAAACTCTCCAATTGGCGCAGTTGTTGTTCATTGTTGATGGTTCTTATAAGTATTAAAACTTCAATTGAACAAAATTTTGTTTCACAGTGTTTGTTACTATTTCATCGAATTCACTTGCTGCCATCGTATTGCAAACTATTTTGGTTTTTTATTTGTTTCTATAATTCTGAGAGCGAGAGATATATATTTTCGTATAGTATTACCGTTATAACGAATTTACTGCTATTTCTTTTGCAATGCCAAAAAACAAAAGAAAGGCAACAACATACTTGCAAGAAAACACACAAACAGTAACAAAATTGCATTTGTTTTTCAACGGATTTTTTCTTTTAGTTTTTCTGGAAAAAAACGTGTTCAAAATTTTTAAAGAAATTTCAATTCCATATCCAAATTCTGCATTTGTTTTTGTGGATTTGTGCAGCCTCTTTTTCTACTTATTTTCTTATTATTTATTTCATTTCTTTTTCAGTGCATTTGTATCTTCTCAGATTTACTTGGTGAAATTGTGCATTCTAAAAAGAAAAAAACGCAATATTATAAAGTAATACTAAATTTAATATTAACGAAGTGCATATAAAAAATATCGAATCGGATGCATATGTGTGCGTATGTTTTTGTGTTGGTACGTGTGCACTACATGAGTGAGCACTTCTTTAAGTTCTGCATTCAGTAGTTATATTCCCTTTGTTTTAGCTTTGATTTTGATATATATAGTTTTTCTATTTTTTGCGTTTTTTCATCATATTTGTTATTGTAAATGTGTATGTGTGTAGCATTTCCGGTTGTGTACATGCAATTGTCATGAAATTGATGTGCTCCGAGTACAAATTCCAGTTTCACAACATGTTCGCTCGTCGCCGTTATTGGAATTATGCAACGTTTTATTACAATTCGTTGAATTTTTTACTATTTTTTATAAAATATTTCATGTTAGTCCGAAATTTTTTTTTCAACGAATTTTATAAAAATAGCAACAAATGTCAGATCTTAGATCTTATGTTAACATAAAAAGCCATTTGAATTGTCAAAAAACCTGAAAAATTAGTTCATAATATTTTTTGTAGAGGTTATTAACATTTCTTATTAATATATTTATTATTCTTTGCTTATTGTGATTCACAAATGAGCTTTAACCTACAACTTTTTAATGGATTTTTGTTGACTCAACCAGGTATTTTAACAAAATCTTATAAATATCTATTGTGAATCATAAAACATTTGTAATGTCAACTCTTTTCCCCCTTCTACACAAACCACCGCAAGAACCATTTCATTATTTTCGACTTCATCAAAATCATTTTACCACGTTTATATCAACTTGCTTTCAATGGTGTCTGTCTATTTATCTCTTCGTACAGTTCCAAAAGTTCTAAAATCACCAAAATTTGTATAAAAATATTGAATATAAATTAGGCAATTAGAGAAGCAGAAGAGAATTTTGCAATCAATTTTAAACTAACTTCCCGATGAGCTAGAGACTTTGAAACTTTAAACAGAACTGGATGACAATGCAACAATAACTTATTCGATATGATCTGAATATGAAAGCTTTCGTCGGTCAACTGGACATTTGTTAACCCCACGGTTGAAAAAATTAGGGTTGAAAGTTACTTGCAATAGCAAGCCGACAATGGTCATGAAAATATTCTTTTCAAAGACGAAAAAATCTTTACTGTGAAGGAGTTTTTGAACAAACAAGAGTTCAGAGGGGTCATCACCCTGCATCAGTAATGTTTTGGTGGGGAGTCTCTCACAAAGGTGCCACATCTCTTCATTTATGCAAAAAATAGATTAAAACTGGAGCTCAAAAGTATACCATTAAGATATTTTAGAGGGTGTAGTAAAAGGTTTCATAAATACTCTATTCAATGGAGAAAGATGGATATTCCAGCAGGATTCTGCTCCTGCACTCAAGGCTAAAACAACAAAAGAGTGGCTAAGGTTCAATATTCCAGCATTTACTGCAGCTGAAGATTGGCTCTCGGGAAGCTCAGATCTGAATCCATTGGATTATTGTTTGTAATCATAATTAGAGGGCATGGCCTGCAATATACCTAATGGAAATTTGAAAGGCCTCAAGAAAGTGTTAACCCCAGCATATCGATAGACGTCAGCGATATCGATAGAAACCATGTGTGTCGCTATAGCAAAATGGCCGGACCGTTTAAAAGCCTGTACATGAGTAAAAGGCGATCATTTCAAATGAACTTTTGTTTTTCGTATTAACAATTATATTATAAAATAATTAAAAATTGTTTAAGTACAAAAAGTTTCTACATTTAACGTTGACAGCGTTTTAAACTTGTAACAGAACTTATGGCAGGACTAAGTATTTATAGACGCAATAATTATAGTACAGCACATTTTCAGGCTGATGTATAACTATTATTGTTATACAATAATTATTGTACGGCATACTTTCAGGCTGATGTATAAATATTATTATCATACAATAATTATAGTACAGTATACTTTCTGGCTGGTATATAAATAAGGAGTACGGTGTTAACAGATGGCATAGCTAATGTATGGTTTGTGTCGAGGATAATTAATATAGCGTTTTGGAAAGTAGATATTTATCAACAAGATTTATAGATCAAAGCATTGCGTTCATAGTTATAAAAATAATTTTTCGATACGATCGTAGTTTTTTCCGTACACTTTAAGGTTAGGAAATTTATGAAGAACATTCTCTTTATATAAAGCCAAAATTCTGCTCTTTATACTAACCTGTATTCCCCAAAACTATTGAGATAATTCGTTATTAAGGCTTATAGGCGTTATAGACAATTGAAAAAAATTTGGCTGCAATCAATCATTCCCATCATCACCTACAAAAGTATTGCTGGAAAAATTCAAAAAATTTACAATGAGTACAGGAAGGCAACCTTATTTTGTTGATATCAGAGAAAAATTTAAATTCAAAAAGTGAAAAAAATCAAAATTTTCAAAGTTTTGAGTAGTACCACTTCACCAATTTGGATCAAATATGGCTTAAAATTTAAGAAATTTTATTTACTTTTGAATTCTTGTACGATACTTTTTATGTTTTCCCCAACAAATATGTATATATAGGGGCTGAATTCTGATTAGCCGCCATGCTGGGAGTACCAATAGGAAGCACCTTACAGTATAACTGGTTATTAAATACATTCAGACTACATTAAATCTACAATTTCAACTCCAGCTTATAAAGGTTTTACTTTTAGAAAGCTTGATAATGGTCTAGTTTTTGGATTGAATCTTGTACTGAACTTTAGTCTGAAATTGGGTTTACTTTCCGTTTTTATCCGTTTTTAATCTGAGTTGTGGTTTGATTGTAAGTCAGAATTTTGTTTTATTTTAGTATGACTCTGACCAGCGTTTGATCCGATTTCTGGTCTAAATTTTGGTTTGCTTTTAATTTTATTTGGCGTCTTTTTAGCCTCAGTTTTAATCTAACTTTTAGTTTGAGTTGTGGTTAATATTTTCGTCTAAATTAGCTTGATTTTGATACTATTTTGGTCTGAATTTCTTGATGCAAATATTTATCAGATATTCCTACCAGTTTTTGGTCTGAGTTTTGGGTTACTTTCGTTCGGTATTTGGTGTCTTTTTGGGCTAAAATTTTGTCTAACTATTGGTCTGAGTTGTTGTCTAAATTTTTTTTTTAATTTAGGAATGAATTTCAAAACTGATTTTGGTTTTGATTCAGTCTGAGTTTTGACTTTTCAGTTTGAGTTTTTACCTGAATTTGATCTCATTTTGGTCGGTTTTTGTTGGAATTTCGGTCCGATTTTGTTCTTTTTGGTCTTTGTTTTTTTAACCTGTTGTTGCCCGGTACCCGAAAGCGTGTACGGATCTCGTTGAAATTTAAAACGAATTAGTTTTTTGGTTAAATTAAGATATATTTACATTTTAAGTAATGTATAACAGGCTTAAAGAACGTATTTAATTTTTCATAAAAATGAAGTGCTTGGTTATGAAGTCGTGAGATCGTAAACTCACCACCAGGCCGATATTAATAGTGATATCGATGCTAAGTGTGATATGAATATATATTTTAAAAATTCGTTTAAAGTACTATCCAAATAAACTGTTATCTTAATTTAATTTTTTTTCAGGTTTTTTTTCGACTAAAAATTACTCAAAAAATGGAGATGTATCAAATTGTTTCATCAAAAATTTTTCTCAAAAGAAATTAAAATTTCTTCCAAATTTTTTTTCTCGAAATAGAACATTTAACAATATAAATCAATCAGAAAATTCATAATCAAGATTTTGATCTAGATTTTTTATCCGAATTTAGTTCTTTTCTTGGTTTGAACTTCGATGTGAAAAAAGCATTTGAAATTTGGTCGAAATTTCCGCCTAAATTTCTATCCGATTTTAGTTTGAATTTTGGTCTCAGTTTTGTTCAAGTTATCTTTTAATTTTTGACCTGTATTTGGAAAAATTTTCACACTAGTTTTTGATGTAAGTCTGGGTTTTGGTCGATAGTGAGTCTGATATTTATCTTTTAATTTAGTAAAATCAGACCCCCCACCCAAACCCTAGAACCGCCATTGTTTATATCCACTCATAAAAGGAGTGTAATTTTGTTATTTAGTACTTACTTTTTAATGGCAATCCTGATTAAATATTATAATATAATGAAGAATTTAAAACAGGAAAAAGAAACAAAATAAAACGTACAAAAATACGACGTTTGTTAGGTTTTAATTTGTGAAAATTAAATATAAACTTAATACAAAAAATTCTGTTTCTGTGTACCGGGGAAAAAATTCAAATCCCGTTTATTTTATGGCAAAATGAAAATGGCGGGAAAAGGAGGTTTTATCCCCAGACCTTCTCTCCCCCTTTGCCATTGGTTCCCCCTAGTACACCTAATACTAAATGAAGCATTGCCGTACTTATTGTTCTTCAGAGTTAAATTTTTCTCTAAATACGTACAGATTTTGTTTTTACATGTGGCAGCCCTACACGAATGCATTACTCGAGAAGATGCAAAAAGCTTCTGAACTTATTATTGATGGGGATATTAGATTAGATGTCAAATTTTACCGTATGAAAGATATTTTCACTTTCACTTATAATAAAAGTTTTCACCAAAAGGGATAAAACAAGGTTTTTCCAATGTGCTTCATATAGAAAAATCTTTTATTTTTTTAAGAAAGCCCCTTTTCAAAAAGCGTTGGCACTTAAAAAGGTATTTTCAAAATGGGTTTGAACACCAAATGCAGGGGAAGGGTTTTTCTTAGTAGATAAATAAAAAAACTTAAATTCCTATTTCTAAAATTAAATCTCGTATTCATCATTGTTCTTTAATTGTCTTTATGAATGGTTGGCACTTTAAATGCCATCATCACCTCTCAACTTAACCTCAACTAACCACATTTAATATACACCAAGGATACAGTATGATAATATGCTCAAGTTGAAAAGTGAAAATGCCACTAGAAAAAATATAAAGAATCAAAGCAACCAAAAAATACAGTGTAAAAATTTGGTCATGTTGAATTCACAAAAATAAATATGCAAAAAAATTCAAAGTAACCCAAAAGGATAAATTATGGGTTTTCAGAGCAAAAAGCTATGGTAACATGCAATACTTATACATGCATTTTTTTTAGATTTCTAAACTGAAATTAAGCCAACGAAAGGAAATGGAAGGAAAAAATAAATTCTAAACAAAAAAAAAATCAGTGGAAGAGTGAGAATATATAAATGAGGCGCTTATGCTGCAAATAAATTCAGTATCTGCACAATATACATACATGGACAAATCAAGTGTTTAAAAGGTAAGAGGCTGCTAGTGAAATAACAGAGAGAAGTAGTAAGTGTGAAATGAAAAATTAAAAAAAAAAGAAAAGAAAATACCACAAAGACCATCAGCAGCGTCAACATCATCATCGTCATCATCAGCAACAACAACAACATTATTATTACTATCATCCGCAACAAACATGGACATGCAAGAAAAAATATTAGCAACTTTAAGTGCTATAACAGTAGCAAAAGCAGCAGCAATTATTGCTAACACCACTAACATAGCTACATAGCTCTGCTGCTGCTGCTGCTGCAATACTTATATACATATACACAGACACAACAAAAATAATAATAACTCTCATCAGATGCAACAAATCCGTTGCCACTATAATTTTACCTTGCTGCTGCTGTTGCTGTTACTGTTGCTACTGCAGGCATTTGAAATAATACTGCTGAAGGCTAGAAGGGAAAAGAAAAAAAAATGCAGCTGCAGAAAGAAGAGGAAACGGAAATGTAAAACACAAACTGCTTGCTTGATGCATAGAATTTGCAAGGTAAGTGAAAATGAGACGTTTACGTTTCGGCGCCTTTATGAATTTTACAGTAGTTGTTTTTGACGTGGTTATTATTGTTGCTATTGTTGTTGTTGTTGTTGCTTGATGACTGTTGCTTACGGTTCGTTCCTCCATATTGGCCACCATATTGCATGCGACAGCTACAGCAGACGTTTATGTTTGTTTGTTTTTCTTTTTCAGTTTTTAAGCAAAAAGTAACACTAAAACATAAGTATTACACGACAAATTCTCGACATTTGTCTGTACCTATAGAAAAGTGTGTTTAGCTATAAACATAATGAATGAAATGGACGGATGAAATAGACAGACAGTCGGGCAGACCTGTAGGAAGAGAGAAACGAATAGAGAAAGCTAAAATGTGCACGAATAATTCTTATGTTGGGAAATAAACAGCAATAGCAACAACGGCAGCCACTACGACATCTCAAAAACAAAAACAAAAAGAAAAACAATTGTCCTTGCACACACTTTTGCTGTTGTTGCTTTTACTATAATATGCATGTCACTCCCCTCTGCTTTCCAACGCTTTCCTTCTACTTGCCCAAATGCAACTAACTTGAAGCATACAGTTTCAATTCTGTGTATGTGGTTTCTAGACTTATTTCAGTTACCGTTTTTCTTTTGCACTTCCCTTCCACTCTCATCCCTTTCAACACCATCCTCATCATCATCATCACTGCGATCCTGATCATCATTGCCATTGGTTGGTTGGTAATGGATAAAAGTAGGTAGCTGATGGCTGTTAGTTCTTTCATCGTGCTTGTGGTTGATGTTGATGTTGTTGTTGTTGTTGTTGTGCTTACGTTGGCACAATAACAAATTGCTGCAATAATGCTTTGAATAGTTTTTCTACTTCTTTTTCAGCTTTTACTACTTGGGGAAATTGCATCACACTTTGCTTCGTTTCACTTCCGGTTGCTGCTGTTGTTGTTCTTGTTGTTTTTTCCACTTCTTTTTCATTACTTACATACGTTTCTTTCTCTACTTTTTACCTTTAGTTGCATGTTTTAGTTTGTAGTTGTTTTATAGTTGTTGTTGTTGTTGTAGTTTTAATAGTGAAAATAGTAATTGTTTAAGCAATTCATGTCATGTTCGATGGAAACTTTATTCTTAGTAAAGTTTACTTCCTTCTCTTCTTCTCTATCTCTGCTTTGCGTAATTTTCTGTTTTAGTTGCGCTGCTCTTGTTATGACCTTTGGAAAATTCAAAAATACCTTTATATTCACCTACAGCACAAGGGAATTGAACCCGCAGAATTACAGTCTGTTTGTAAATTACGTCATTATATCTGAAGTGAGAAGGAGCATTGTTTTAATTTTGAGTAGAGTACCTATCCTCTCTTTCCTTACCCGGTTTTGGAAATAATCTGATATTTTGTAGTCCTATTCAAAAAAAGCGGTTGAACAGGCCAAATGACTGTTATCTCTAGATGTAAAAAATTAAAGCGAATTTTCAAATAATCTTTGACTATTATGCTTTGAAGTTTTCTTCAAAATTGTATTAAATTTAGTCCTTTTCTTATCTACATACTTTCGACGAATGAATGCCAACGGACCCACTTACCCACCCAGCCGCACGAGGGGTGCATCCGCATAACGAACGGATCGGTGCCCGAAACAGACACAGTCCGGACTACTCTGTATAACGCGACACGTGGAAGGGTGAAGTGAACTATCCAAGTGGTTTTCAAACAACAGCTACAGATTTTGTAATCATCAGCTGGTTAATCCATTTAAACATTTTAAAACAGTATTTTTAATGTTAAATTGAGAATCAGATATATCAAATAAGCCATGAAGGTTGTTGAAGTCATTGCACAAACAACGAAAAGGGTCATTTTGGGCATAATTAGTTTGGCATGTACTTAGTTTAATCGTAACTGGATACCTTGTACAACGGTTTGATATGTTCAAGTTAACTTCATTTAATAAAAATTGGGAATTTATATCACCATTTAGTAGTTTGGTCAAAAACATGACATTCAGCATTACTCTTCTGATCTCTAGAGTTGGTAAATCTAAAAGTTTAAGATGATGTGTGTAAGGTGGAAGGTTTTGGGATGGATCCCATCGAAAACTTGTTAAAGAAAACAAAAGAAACTGTTTCTGAACAGATTCCAATCTATCCCTGTAACAGTTATATTGAGGACTCCAAACTGGAGAACCGTATTCCAAGATTGGTCTTACCAGAGACTTAAAAAGTGTTTTCATTACATGCGGATCATTAAATTCTTTTGACCATCTTTTAATGAATGCAAATATTTCCTTAGCTTTAAACGTAATTTAGGGTCCAACACAATGCCCAAGTTAGTGATATAAAGCACAGTTTCCAAGGTGTAATCATTTATACGGTATTCTGATGGGATTGGTTGTCTTCTCGAATAGACCATTGATTTACATTTCTTTAAATTTAAAGACATTAAATTAATCTGACACCAATTTGTTAACGCATCAAGATCTGATTGAAGCAAGATTTGTGCCTCTTCAGAATAATGTGAAGTAAAAAGTTTCACATCATCAGCATATAATAAAATTTTTGAGTGACGGATAACAGATGAGAGATCACTAATATATATAAGGAATAAAATCGGACCAAGATGACTACCCTTAGGAACTCCAGATGGAACTTAAATACAAGATGAGATAGAGCTCTTGAACAGCACCTTCTGATTTCTGTTACACAGATATGAACGAATCCATTTAACAAACAGTGGTGGAAAACCAAACAAATCAAGTTTATCGATCAGCAAATCATGATTCACTACGTCGAAAGCTTTACTAAAATCGGTATAGATGGCATCGGTCTGAAAGTTGTTGGAAAATTCTTTAATTATATTAGTTGAGAATTCCAAAAGATTAGTTACTGTGGACCTGCCTTTAAGAAAGCCATGTTGAAAAGGTGATATCAACGATCCCACTGAATGTTTCAATTGATCTGTAACGATCGATTCAAATAATGTTGGTTTCACATTAAGCTTAGCTATACCGCGGTAGTTTGCAATATCAGATTTTGAACCACTCTTATGCAAAGGAATAATAAATGATTCTTTCCAAACACTGGGAAAAATACCGTGTTAAACTTAGAAATTTCAAATGAATAAGGTCTTCGATTGTCAACACGTTTGTTAGAATATGTAGATTTGAAATAACTTGCAAATAAATTCGAAAAGACAGAATCATCATCAGATACACAATCATTTAATTTCATTGAATATGGAAAATCAGTAACTTTACGCTTAGAATTTACAAAATTATAAAAGTTTTTAGCATCAAGGTGAATATCATGTTTAATTTTATTAATGTACTTCGTAGGCGCTACAACTTATAGGTATTGGTCTCTTGGGGGCTTGGAAGTGAAAGGACAGAAACTACTGAGGCTGTATTCAATCTTTGCGTTCTTCCATCTCAAGCTTTGTGTGCCAGCTCGTCGCTTCTTCTGAATAGGAAGAGCTAGCAAATGTGTGAGGCGGTTTGATCTTTTTCTTAATAAACAAGTTTAGAGTTCATCACGTAAAAAAAACATTTCACTGAAACCTAGAATGAATATAACTCCTCGAAAATAACATAACTTTTTTTTACAATTTAAGTTTTTATTTCACAAATAACCATTTAAAGGAAATCGGAGAGGAGAAATGCAACGAAATACATGATCCGCATGTAACGAAATAAAATGGCTGTGTTTCTCATCTCTTTCACCATCATAATCTTCAAGGCCGAACTAAACTTACCCACACTAACAGATCGAAAGGGGAGTTTTAAAAATAAATTCACGCTCCTTGGATTCGCTAATAACTAAACATTAAAACTATTTATTTTTTAAAGGCTGCATGCTTGTTCTAGGATTAAAACTCCCACCCTGGATCCCATAGCACTTGGCAAAAAACATCTAAATCAGCAACAAAGGTAGAAGGGTACTGAAGAGTAGAAACTAGTAAAGCAGAACTATCCCTATTTATACAGTACAATTCCTTCACATTATGTTACCGAAACTTTGGTTTGCAAGTATTAACGCTTGGAAACAAAGTATTAATAAATAACAGAGCTTGAATTGAATTGAATTTATAGAAATGCGTTGGTAAACATTTTAGAAGCAAAAAAAATTAAAGTACTGAGACAGTTCATTGATGAATTTACTATGCATTTTAATTATAAGAAATTAAATTGAAACTGGTTAAATGCCACAATACTAGTAAAATCTCTTTATTTTAATATATGCTTTAAAATAAATTCGTAACATTATTCCCTTAAAATTAAAAATATTACTTTAAACTATCCAAAGCAAACTTAGATAAAATTAATTTCTACTTCTTATACACATTCGTTTCTATAAAAAAGCACTTTATTCCTAAGCATTTATCAATATAATTTTTAACTTAAGACATAGAAGGAAATAGTATGAATAATTCAAGAAGTTTTTGTTGTTTTTGTTGTTGTTGTTTTTGTTGCTGCAACTACCAACAGTTTAAATACAATTTCATCTTTTTCGTCTTGTGCTTTTCTTCTTCCTTAACTTCCCCAACTACTACGTACTACCTACCACCTTCATACCGCATAATGTTGCAAGGAACTTTTGAATATTAATTACAGTGCAAGAAGGTGCAATTCGGTTAAAAACTTTTCCTACTACTAAATATAATATTGTTGTATTTATGCATATCTTTTACTACTACAACAACTACTACTTCTAATATATGTATGCACCACAAACACACTCACACAAATACACTTTATACCAAATATTTGTATGGCGTTGTTGTTGTTGTTGTTTTTCGGGTATGATATGATTGCAATGTGAATTGTGTTACAGACATTCGTCTTGTTCATACACATACAAATACACACATGCACACATATATGGTTATACGTGTATACAGGGTGTTTAATTTAAATAGAGCATTAAAGCAAATTACTGGAAGTAAAAGTTTAGAGCATAGCTTAAGGCGCTGTACCTTGCTTATATATTTTTGCTAGCTTGCTTACTTGCCATGATGCCTTACCATGGTTATTTAACCATAATAATATGTTGCAAGCAGTAAACTTTGTATTTGTTGTTGTCGTTTTGCAATAGATGATGTTGAGAAATTATATTTTTAACCTAGAAGTGAGAGGGCAGCAAAGAGATGAAGAAAAACATATTAATAAATTTAAAATGCAACATATGTTGCACTGTTGCTTGCACACAGGGCACAGTATGTCGAAAGTATTAGTTTGTATTCTAAATATTGAAAACTTTTTCTCTCTATAAGAAGAATAATTGCTAACATTTTATATAAAATTTACTTAATATATTTCATAGTTTTTGTTGTAGTTAGTTAAGCAATTTCTAAACTTTCAATCAATTCCATACTTAAAAATATTTTTCGTATTTTTCAAAATTATCCTTTAATCTTAATCTGCAAAAAGTCGTCATCTCCGTGAAGCCATACTAAGTGAAATGTATGAGTAAATGTAACACAAATAATAATGGGCTGAGATAATAGTAAATGCGAACTTATTATTCGAAAGTAACAGCAATATAAGTTCTGTTACATTTAATTTTTGAAATATAAGCAGATATTATGGCTGGCAGTAGTAGTAATTTTGTTGATGTAAAACGCGTTACAGATTTTTTTTAAGCAGAGAGAATGTAATATGAAGGAACCCTTAACATATTGTGTTAAGAAAATTCGTCAAAAACACATTTATAATTTTTTTCCAAAAGTTATCACTGTTTAAAATTTCCTTATATACTAACTTAGATAAGATAATTGAAAATATTGTATTTCACCTCTTTAAGCTCAAATCTACAGACATATTTTTTTAAAAGGTAGTTTCCAACAAAAAATAGTAAAATTCATTATTTTGCATTTGAAATGAAAAATTCACCGTGATCAAATAATAAGCTTGATGTTGAAATTAGAAGTTTTAACTTCACAGGTTCTTATATTGGGAGTATGAATGTATAAACTCGTATTTTTTCGTAATTTGGACATTTATTGTGAAAAAGTGATTATAAATTTATTCTTTAAAGTATTGTCCATCGTTAGCCACAACCTTTTCCCATCTTTCTGGTAGCATACGCATTCCGCGTCGAAACAACTCCTCATCTTTTGAGGCTATCCACGAATCGACCCATTTTTTGAGTTCTTCGAAAGAACGGAAGTGCTGTTCAGCCAAGCCATGTGTCATCGATCGGAACAAGTGGTAATCAGAAGGAGCAATGTCTGGAGAATACGGCGGGTGGGGTAGCACTTCCTATTTCAGCGTTTCCAAGTATGTTTTTACTTGCCTTGCAACATGCGGCCGAGCATTGTCGTGTCTATTCTCATATTCTAGCCTCTTATCGGCTCGGCTCAAACGCATCAATTGTAGTTGGTAGCGGTCGCCAGTGATCGTTTCATTCGGTTTCAACAGCTCATAATACACGACACCTTTCATATCCCACCAAATACACAGCATGAGCTTGGATCCATGGATGTTTGGCTTTGCCGTTGATGTTGATGCATTTCCGGGCGGTCCCCATGATTTTTTACGCTTTGTGTTATCGTAACGTATTCACTTTTCAGCGCCAGTCACAATACGATGCAGAAAACCCTTTATTTTCTGTCGTTCAATCAGCAGTTCACATGTGAAAAATCGTCGTTCGACGTCTCTCGGCTTTAATTCGTACGGCACCTAATTTCCTTGCTTTTGAATCATTCCCAATGCTTTTAATCGTTTAGAAATGGTTGATGGATCAACTCTTAAAGATTCTGCAAGTTATTGTTGCATTTGACATGAATCTTCTTCGAGTAATGCTTTCAATTCTTCATCTTCGAACTTTTTCGGGCCGCCTGAACGTTCCCTGTCTTAAACATCAAAATCACCACTTTTGAAACGGGCAAACCACACTTGACACATTCTAACATCTATAGCACAGTCAGGATAAGCTTCAGTGAGTAAACGATGTGCTTCAGTTGCGTTTTTCTTTAAATGGTAGAAGCAAATTAAAACTTCCCGCAAATGTTGTTTTGTTGGCACGAAATTCGACATTTTCAGCTTTAGTAAAATACTTTTGTAAAATTATGAAAATTATTTGACAGATCAATTCTTATAGTATTTTTGGCGCTCTTCGAGATAGAATAGCTGTCAATGTCAAAAAAATGGCGCGTATGATAGATATGAAGTTAGTCACAATTACGAGTTTATACATTCATACTCCCAATATATTTTTAAGAGGCTACAGCTGACCAATCTTTTGTAAAAATAACATATGGAAAAATAGGCAAAATTCAACAAAAATGTATATGTTCCACATTTCGCTGTATTTAACTTATAATAGTTTTTAAAATACATTTGATCTCAGGGAATACTTATTGGTCATGATGTGGCGAAGAATTACTTTTAACTTTTTTTACACCTGGTCACCTTATTTTCTCGGGGTAATCCAAAATCGACTACGTCCTCTAAAATTAATAAAATTACATATTGGAGATATATGGAAACTGTGTTGTGAAAATTTTCAAAATTGGACCATGGCATCTAATACCGGGCTAAAATGAGTTAAGCAACCAGAGGTCACCTGGAAAAAGAATTTGAAGAATCTGGCAAAACCGTGGAAGCATATTAAAATATTTGTGAAGGACTATGTTATATGAATGGAATTCACTGGAGCTGTATGCTTATAAACGAATTTCATGGTATTGGAAGAAGAAGGACAGCAACAACCAATTACTTGAAGGTACACCGGCCGGTTACAGAATAGAAACATAACATAATAGAAATATGGCTTTGAAGTCACTGTTAGAAATTATACGCATATAAATCTAATAAGTAGCAGTTATTAAAAAAAAAAAACAGTTAAAGCAAGGATGCAATACACAATGAAAAGGAAACGATTCCCAAACATTCCAACTGTAAAAACTGTGAAAAATCAGTGCTGGCTTAACCCAATTCTACTTAAAAGAGGTTAGCAGTAGCCCTGCATGCTTATCACTAGTTATTCCGCGGGAAATGTTGTAGTTATTAAAGTTATGGTTCGTACCACGAACCCAATTAGTGTTAACTCGCCGTTTTGATACCATATCCTCAGTTATTTGTGTTTTTTTTGGTTCCATCTCGACTGGTTTAGGAAATTTAGGTGTTTGTTCCCCAAGTTCCCGAGCATTCACAAAAAAAATTGAGATATTGTTTCTTTTTCCTCCCTCGGATAGTCGCAGCTACCACAAATGGTGTTATATGGGATTTTCACTTTGGCTGCTTGCTCACCAATGAGCCAGAAATCAGTGATGACACCTGTCAAACTCAAAATGTCTTTCCGGTTTTTGTTCATAAGTTGCTTAGTTCCTTTCCAGTTGTAGTTGGGTCATGTCGCTCTACACATTTTGCAAGTCGACGGCCGGGCCCATCTCCTATTGGCTCTTGCGAGGTATTTTGTAGTGATTTCTCGCTTAACCGAGTTTAGTGGTGTAAATTCCTTTAGGCCAGCGCGTCTGCCTTTTTATTACCCTCTATGTTCCGATGTCCCGGGACCTATATTAAGCTAGCATTATGCTATCGGGCTAGGTCCGTAAGACCTTGTTTATGTAGCTTTACCAGATTATATATTGTAACGGCTGAGTCAAGAGCTCTGACTACGGCCTGGTTATCCGAAAGGATAGCGATGTGTGCCTTAAAGGTGTGGTCTGTCTTTAGCATTCTGCTTGCCTCCCTTGCCAGCAGTTCAGACTGAAATACAGTGGCAGAGTTAAGGGAGCGGACAGATCGATTAAAGCTTAGTTTCCCCGAGAAGATTTCTGCTTCTACGCAGCCGTTCATCTTGGTTTCGTCTGTGAATACTGTGGTGCCGATGTTATTTGTTATCATACCGTTGTTCCATTCTCTCCGGGATGGCATCAATACCTTAAAGTTCCTGGAGAACGTTACGGTCGGAATTAGGTAATCTGTTTTGTTTGGAACTTGTCGTCCTTGTGACAAAACCAGACTTCTACGGCCGTAAGGTCTTTCTGTCCAGCGATCCGCTTTCCTTAACCTTATCGCGCTAATTTTTGCTGTCTATTCGGTATAGAAATCTATTAGTATCAGATGCGTAGGAATATTTAGCGACACAATGGGGAATGTCCGTATTACTCATGTAATTCCTACGTTGAAGCACAACCCTGATACCATTAGCGTCATGTCGTCCGCATATACCGCACTATCTTGACACCGCCTCTGTTCAATTTGATCAGAATACCGTCTATAACGGACAGCCAGAATAGTGATGATATAACCCCTCCTTGGAGGTTTCCCTACTGACGTCTTCGACCAGATGAGTATTACCTAAGTTTGTCCTTAGCATACGGGCGATCCAGCTGTTGACGTAACTGTTCACCCCTGTTCATACTAGTGATTGTTAGATTGTCTCAGTGCGGGAAATGTACTAACTGAGTCTGTTAGATTTTGAGAGCTTCCTTTTTTGCATTAAAAATAAAAGCCTTTCAACTGGATGATTTCAAAAAAGGGATAAATCTCTAACATTGGCATAGTTTTATTCGATATAAGCTGTTATTTATAAAAGCACGAACGGCACTTAGTAACAATGACTGCAAAATAGCAGTTTATTAACCAATAAATCTCAATTAAATCTTAAAAAATAAGTTTTTAAATTCTGTCCACCGTGCACATTCTATGCATTATTATGAATTTAATGAGACAAATTCTAATGCAGATAGATGCAAAATTTTATAATAAAAACTCTACAAGACTGAATGAATAATTTTTTATGAATTTTATTGTATGTATATATGTAGTTTGGAAGCAGAATGTTTGCATTAAATTATTCTTTTATAACTAGAAAATATGTATTTAAACTTTTGATTTCATTTTATTGACATTGTATCGCTACCTACATACATACTACCTACTACAAATAGGTAACTAACTACCAATTGCAGAAGATACATAAAGTTACTGAGGCGTATACGTAACTTTTCTTTTGAAGACAAAATTACAATAAAATAAAATGAAATAAAATTGAAAACAAAATAAAATAAATGAACAGAACAGAAATGTATGTTATGTCCTGATCGAATAGTAAATACGCTATAGTTAAGGATTTTTTTTTCCCGTTTAAAATTTTCGTCTTGCGACAGAGTTTTTAAAAGTTTGAATAGGTACTAATAAAAAATAGAAAACATTATTGGATCTTTGTAAATTTGGACTTATTGAAAGGTTATTAGCTGTGAAATTTTTTAACAATATCGCTTTCAAATTTTTCTAATCCATATGGTGCATTAGAAGTGATTAAATTTGCAGAGAATAATTGAATCTAGAGAAAGTACTTGCCGTTTTGCCTCTTCCTCAGATCGTTGCAGAAGAGACAGTAAGAGTTGTGTTCCATTTTCATCACTTGTTTATCAATAGCCTAGTGTCTAGTACTAGTGGCCATGTTTTAAGTAGATTTTTTTTTAAATCTTATTAATTGGAATTAATATTTTAGTGGAAATTTTTCTTAATAAGGCATAAAGTGTCAAATACTAATAACTCGATTTGTATAAAATTGTATTATGATCTCAACAGAAGAACCCAAATCAATATTCTTTTCGAATGTAGGGTATAAAAAAGTTTTCGTATTAATTTATGAAAGTGACCTTTATCAAAAAATAAAAAAAAAACGCAAAAAGTCGCACAACAAAAAAGAAAAAACTTACACAAAAATACAAACAGAGTAAAGTCAACAACAACAATGCATAAATTACAAAATTATTATTATTTATATTACAATGATGATGACATCCTGGCATCCTGCTGCAACAACTATAGCATCAGCAGCAACAACACTGAAATAATAAGGACATTTTTACTACCAGACCGTTGAACAGACAGACAGACAGACAGTCGCACATATTATCGATGATATTTATTTCAAGTGTAAACTGAAAAGTCGTCGCACATTTTCACTTCAGCAGCTTTTTCCGCTCATCAATTCAGTCTCACGCGTCTGTTGTGCTATTGCAACCATTCACGGAATACAATTGTCATATTTATCAGTTTGAAAACTTGCGCACAGGAGCAGTATAAAAACAACAACAACAACAACAGCAATGGCAAAATATATCAACAATTGCATCCATAAATAAATTACAAGCATACAACTTCCGATGCTGACGATATTGCAATGGCGATTGCAGTTACTATTTCATTTGTTTTTTTTTTTTTTTTTGATTTACTTATTATTTTTTTTTTTATTATTGTCGCTGCTGATGCAACAATCGATATTGTAAATGAAGAAAATTTCTTGAAATTATTATATACTAACATTTAAAATTTCGAACCAACTAACAAAACGAAACGAATACTTAAACATCGTAAAGTATAAAGTACAAATTTCTTTTCCGTTTCCAATGACATTGCGACGCATGAAAACATTCTAGTATTGCATTGTTTCGAAATCAATGAATCGATAAACGTGCGATGTTTACTACAAAAATATTTATGATATTCTTAGTCATGAACTTTGCAAAACATTTATCTATACAAGTTTACAACGAGTTCACATTACTAAATTAGCTCTAAAAAAAACATAAACTATTTTATTTAGTTCAACCATTTTAAATCGCAGAATCCGAATCTGAGGCGTATTTAACACCATCAAATCAGTATGGGGGGACAGGCCCCCTGCAGAAAATATATTTAACACTTCTTCGGCTGTAATTTTTCTTTAACAAATATGTTTTCAAAGTTAATAATTGATACATTTAAATACCTTTCCTGCAACATGGTTGCTCTTAACCAAAGTCTTTATAACGGGGCAGCTCAAGCATAATACGATTTCAAAATCACTCAAAAGTAAAATTTTTCCCCCGGGTACATGAAAAGATGTTTACACATCAAAAACTTTGGTTGGACAATCATAAAATTGCTTATATATCCGCCGCATAATGAACAAGTGTTATCTAATAGAATAAGGAAATGCTATAAATGTTGTTCTAGAAACTAATAATCTTTTGCTGCAAAAGCAAAAACACGAAAAGTAAGTAATTTGAATGTCTTTTTTGCATAGACATTCAAAGTTTTTTTTAATGAATGCAAGTTTTTATAAAATCTTTAAATTAACCCATATCGTCCCGGTACTACTTAGATACCATGATTCAACTCGGAAAATTTTCAAAGCACAATTCTCATATGTCTTCAATAAGAAATTTTAGTACTTAAAAAAAAAAATGGTTTCTGAATTTTAGAGGGTATACACTAAGAAAATGAGGTGCGATTTGGATCCTATTTTGCTTTGATTTCTGTTTTTTTTTTTGTTATCAGTTTAGGTTTTTTTCGACTTTGATTTCGTTTGCAATTTAGTTTTGATTTTAAGTGATGTTTTCGGTTTTGGTTTCAGTTTCGGTTTGGATTTTATGGATATCGGTTATGGATTTGAATTCGGATTTGATTTTATGTCGATATCTATTATGTTTTCGGATTCAGCCTGGATTTCAGATTTACCTTCAGTTATGACTTGGATTTCAGTTTTGGTTTCGGTATTGGGTTTGTTTCCGGTTCAGGCACCGGTTATGAATTATAGATACGGTTTTGGTTTCATTTGTGGTTTGTGGATTCGGTTCTGATTTCAGTTTTCAGTGTTGTTTTTAATATAATTTCTGATTTCAGTGAAAGTCTCTGTTTTGGATAAGGATTCTATTGTGGTTCTAAGCCAGTATCAGTTTTGATTTCGAATTCCTTTTCAGTTTTGGTTTTTATTTAAAGTTTTAAGTTTTAATCTCAATCAAAATCTGCTTTGGTATCAGTTCTGATTTCAGTTAAGGTCTCGGTAATAGATATGGATTCTATTTTGGTTTTAGGTCCTAATCAGTTCAGGTCTTAGATTTAACTTCGATTTGAGTTGTGGTCTTAGGTTCGATTTCAGTTTTGATTCCAGATTTAGTTTGATTTTCGGAAACAGTTTATGAATTCGGATTCTGGTTTGGTCTTAGATCAATATTGATTGTGATTTTGGATGCAGCTTTGCTTTCGGTTGTACTCTTAGATTTGGTTTCGATTTTGATTTAAATTTTAGTTTTGGTTTCGGTTTATGGACATTAATTCTGTTTTGGTTTTAAATCAGCACGAGCTCTAGTTTTTAATTCAGCTTCCAGTTATGGTTTAAGAATCGGTTTCGATTTTAATTTAGATTTCCGTAACGATTCTTGTTTTGGTGTTGCTGTTAAAATTTTATTACAATATCACTTAAGCTTTAATTTAACCTAAGTAGTTCACAGCAACAAAAAATTCATACCCACTGTATCACTGATTCACATCAAATTTAATTGCTTAACTTGTGGTAACAAACCAGAGCGCTGCTTCACTAGTACTGTACATAGTTAAAAAAAACGATAGTGTCAGCTGGAATTTTTGAAAGCATTTCAAAATCCAAATCCGCAATCCACCATTCACTTCCCTCCTTTTCACAAAAAGCGAACATCACAAACGAATAAAACAGTATATAAAATCATCGAATGCAAATGGGAAGCACAAAACTAAACAACAAAAAAATGTAAAATTAATCGTAAAAAATATTTGAATCAGTGCGCACATCAACTGCAGCTCGAACTTCACCCTCCTCCGCCTTAGCATCTCCATTTTTGAACTTTTAATTTGCGGCATTACCACATTTCCAAATTTCTCATCATCGCGTCGTGAATTAATTGAGAACAATTTATTTATTTTTAAATGGTTTCTGCTTGTTTTCTCTGTATATTTGCGTGTAGTTGGAATGCTAATCTTACAAAATTATCTATTTGTATGTATTATTTGTGTTTATAAGTAAGTAAATAATTGGATTTTATTTAAAAATATTGCAAACATAAATTTATGCCAATTATCTATGCTTACTATATTACGGGAAGCTTAAAACAAATGAGAGTGGAGGTCCTAATGAACTTAGGCGGAAAAGCATTAACCATTGAATATATTTTTAATAATTAGAATGTAAGCATTCTAAAGTGAAGAGTTTCTTTTTGCAAGGTTAGTCATTATGGGTATAACTAATATCTGAATTATTAATTTTCTGGAGCAATGGCATTAAAAATGAGAATCCAGAAATATTTTATGAAAAAATTACAGAAATCACACACAGCTTTTGCTGATAGTAAAAAGCAGACCAGACTAATTTTGGTTTCACCTATGAGCCGAGGACAGCGTCAATTACTTAAAGTCCCAAAAGCGAATAGTCAGCATAATTACAGAAAGGGCAGTGGTGTGGGAGGTGTATTCGCAGAAACCATGCAAAAGTGTTGAATCGGACGATATCATACAGGCTATGCTACAGTTTTCTTTTCCAGCAGTATTATCCTGATTCATATGATAACCAGATTCCAGATTCATATGATAACCAGAAAAAGGTGAGAGTAGTATTTATTCTCAAAGCTGGGAAAACAGTACACTCCACCGCTAAATATTATAGGCAGATTAGTCTCTCCTCCTTTCTTTTGAAAACTTTGTAGCACTCAGCACAGTTATCTTGAAGATAAATCCGTCGAGAGAGCTTTACATAAAGTCGTTTTTTTCATTGAGAGGAACTTTCACTACAAAAATTATACACTGGCCGGTTTTCTGGATATCGAGAAGGCGTTTAATAACATGAAGACGGAGTCCATTAAATTAGCATTAGTGAGATCAAAAGTAGAGGAAGGCTTAATTATTTGAATCGTTGAAATACTAAGAAGCAGAATAATCAACGACCAAATAGCAACAAGTACTACGAGGAAATTTGTTGCAAGTGGGGTAGCAAGGGGGGGAGGGGGGCATTTCACTGCCTCTTTGGTTACTTGTCGTCAACCAGATCCTTACAGTATTTAATTGTAAAAAAATAGTAAAGGCAATTGCATATGCAGATGACGTGGTAATCATGATTGGCGAAAAATTTTTGCTAACGATCAGCGACAATTGGAGGACCTGGCAGATATTCCGCCAACATAGCTAATAAGATTCATCAGGAGTACTGAGTGGTTTCAAAATGGTTAGATACAGAGATCTCTGTTTTGTGTACTTAGGATGCAATGATCTATAGGAACAACATAATGGACCAATTCTTCGCCTGCGTATATGCTCATTTTCCTTTAATCGAACTTAAGCAGACCAGACGGAAAACCACGCAAAAACTCAGACCAAAACCCTGGCCAAAACACATGTGGAAATTGAATCACAATTCAAACCAAAAGCAGTCTAAAAATTATACCTGAGTTCAGGCCAAAGTTCATGCTAAAAATCAAACCCGCATTCGTTTATCAACGTTCAGACTACAATTCAGAATAAAAACTCAGACCAAAAATCAGAACAAGAGCACGAAAATTCAAAACAAAAATCAGTCCCAAAATCAAAACGATTATCAGACCTAAAATCAGGCTAATATATTGACCAAAAATCGGAGAGATATTCACCAATTTTTAGACCAAAAATAAGATCAATATTCAGACAAAAATTTGAACCAAAACTTAGATAAAAATCAGAATAAATCAGGTCAAAATTCAGACTAAAGATTAGTCCCAAAATTGTACTTACTAATACTTATGCAAACCAAAACTGAAACCAAAAATTACCCAAAAATTCAGACCGAAATATATTGTCCTTAAAAAGCGAATAAGATAAAAAAAGAGCTATTGAAATTTGTCCGTTAGTGCGATATCTACTTTTTCCCAGAGCGAAAGTTTATAACTATTAAAATTAATGTATGCTATTTTTGGTTAATTTTCCCCCTGACTCCAACTAACTTTCGATTGTGGTAATTTTATTACAAAACACTCACACTTGCAATTAACAAAATCGTTTGTAATTAGTTAATCGATATTCAATAAAAATTATTAAAAGTACACCTATTTAAGCAGCTACCTGCTGCAAATTGGTTTAGTTTACGCAATAGCTAGCCATGCTAAAAACCAATGCGTCTAAACTATTGAGCCCAATAGGCAACGCGCTAGAATTACGTGCGAAGTTTTTATACAATATTTGCAGAGTTTTTAATTATTACAATTTGAATTATCGCTCCACCAAGCGACACCTGCAGTTGAAAAGTCGAAGTGCAAATCAGTACAAATGTATTAATATTGTATTGATATTAGGCATGTGTTTCCTATTTCGTAAACGAATTTATACTCTATATTATTTGGCAAATTTCTTTCTAAACGAAACTGGAAATTATAAAAATATGCCTGCAGCTCAAGTACAAGTTTTAACAATCGGCTTAATTGTTTCGGCAGCGGAATTCAACTTCTTCTTTTGTGTGATAAAAATGTTGAAAAAGCGGTCGACTGGGAGGAAACTAACGCGTATAATAAATGAATTATTGGAATTATGCCAAGAGGTTTCAACTGTAACAGGCACTGAGAAAAGAAAACCAGCGAAAGTTCAAATACTACTTAACATTCAATTCGTGTTACTTCTCGGTAACTTAACCTACGCGTTTCTCTTGTTTAATTCTTTATATATTACAAAAATTCTATTATATCAATTTCTTTACTTCGCCTATCAAACCATGCAATTAACGCTTTTAACCCTGTATCAAAATCTTAACGATTTAACGGTAAATTTGAATGAGTCTGCAGATATTGAAGCAATCGACACTCCAACGACATACGAGCATATAATTGAAATATTAAGCAAAGTGAAACGCTTACATAATATATTTATACGACAGTTCGCTTGGTTTCCGGCGCTAACATATTGGGCAATCCTTGAATGCATTTGTGAAATTTATGGACTTCTCAATTGTCTATTAATAACAAATCTATCGTTCGGAATGTTTTATCATTTTTCAATTGAAATAACAATGGGTGTTATATTGCCCTTTTTTAGCATGTTTCTATTAGCGTATTTCAATGATGCTGTACGAAATGAAGCGCATATGTCACGTGATCTTTTTACGATAGCTTCATTGAAATTGCGATCGCACGCAAATCGAAAAAATCATCGAAAAAAATGTAACAAATGCCAGAAATTTGAGAAACTGGTTTGTTGCTACCGTGTTTTTGGAGCTCAATTATTAATAAAATGCTTATTTACAGGTACATTTACATGTGATTGGCGATCATCTACTCAATTTAGAATGCTACATTTTCAAATCGAATCCTGTAAATCGCAAATTTGCTTTTGATTTTATGATTACTGCATTTTTATTTGCTGTACCATTGTGTCAGTATCATCTTCATAATAAGAATATGGAATGGTACTGTATTTTTGAAAAATTTTAGTAAAGTTTACTGTTAATTTTTAGTTCTTAAGGAATAAAATCTTTATTTTTATTTTTTTTTTTTTAAATAAATAAGCTTTTAAATGCTACTAGGTCGGAAGCAAGCTAACAGATTTTGCAAAAGAAGTAAACCGGGGTTATGACCCAGTATAATAGCGAGATCTGTAAGATTTCGAAGTGAATAATAGGATAAAGCACTACTCCGAGCTAAAAAATGCGGTAGATAAAGTTAATGGAGCGGTTTTGGATGCATACCATTCAAGCTGCCGAATTAGTAAAACGATTAATCATAGTACGGTTGCATGGTGGCGTTCTACATTGTCTAGACTTAGATATAATACGCGAAAGCTCTTTAGTAGAGCAAAGCGCACGGATGAATGGCAGGAATACTCCAAGCAGTGCTGTCGCTGTCACTTCAATTGAAGTTTTTCACTTCACTTTCAAGCCTGACACATTATTACACATCAAAAAACACTTCACTTTTTTTAAAATCACTTCGATTTTTTAAGAATTTCACTTCACAAAAAAATTTCAAAACGACAGCCCTGACTCCAAGGCACTAAGTGAGCATAACAAAATATTCAGGTGGGTAAAAATGCCCAAGCTTAGCAAATTCTTCGGGGAGATAACTGAAACCCCCACGGTCGCTATGATTCGCAAAGCACTTTCACTAGTGGCGTTAAAACTTTCAGATCAGAACTACACCATCGACGAAGAGCAAAAAGCCCATACTCTTCTAGACCAGTTGGTGCGGGTAAAAGGTTAACCCCAGAACTGTATAGACCAAACCTAGGAGACTACTCTTTCTCAGTTGACAAATTGCATTCAATGCACTCTAGACAGTAATACTTCACACGAGGCCATTAAGAAAGTTCTGGATTTGAAAGAAGAAGAACCAAAGATGTCCTGGTGAATAAAATTAATGCTTAGGTTGAGGGCAGTGGAGGCTAAAGTAGGGTCAACCACAATAAGGTTTCAAACTACGAAAAAGTGCCCATAAGGAGAGGCATTATCACCTTTTCTATTGAGCTTAGTAGTAAAAAAACTCCTCACTTAGGTTTATGCTGATGACATTGTCATTATTGCAAGAGAGAAATATGAAGATACACTCTGCGATTTTATTCAAAGAGGACTGAACCTCACTTAGAAGTGCAAATCAGTAGATTTAAACATAAAACCATGCAAGACAACCTTACTACCTTTCATTCGGAATGAAGCTCATAAGGCTGGGAGATGAGTTAATCAGTGTAATGGTATAAACACAACCAAAGCAGCCGGCCTCAACTTCAACAACAAACACAAAGAATTTTATAAATTTGTATAGGAACAAATTTCTTAGGCTAGATGCCGCCTCAACGACGCTACACTAGATTCTATTCCAATTTTCTCAACTTCACAATGTTTTCTCTCTTGTGAGAGGGGAAACATTGCCATATTTTTCAAAAAAATCCAAGTGCTGCCAAGTTTTAGTACGAAAATATATGTATTTTTTTCGAGTTTCCTTTTAGTTTCTTCATTCTTTTGATGATTTTAACGTTTTTGCACAAATAAACAATGTAAATAATTTTATGATAGTTTTTTAGGAGACTATGAAAATTAAATCTAGAGGTTAATTTTCAAAGTCATGACTTAAGTTCATGTTAATTTAAGATCACTGATGAGGAATTGTGGCGGATTCCGAAACGGCCGTCTGATTTGCCCGTCTCTATATACATACACACACTCTCCCATGTACTAGACTTTCAAATAACGAACTGTTATGCAGACTAGCTACGATGGGAAAAAAACAACAACATAAGTGTATAGAACGGTAGTGGTAGTTTCTTTCAATATCTCTATTCAGTGAAGATATTTGGAATCAAATCCATAATTCTGGGTTATGATTTCAAATATTAGTAGCTTATATAGGATATTGAAAGATTAAGAACTACCACTAAGATCACTGATGAGGAATTGTGGCGGATTCCGAAACGGCCGTCTGATTTGCCCGTCTCTATATACATTGTTGTTGTGGTAAATAATTTTAATTTATACCACAATTTTTTCAAATTACAGAGTATTGAAGTTTTCCTTTTATTTTTTGATAATTGATAACGTAAATAAAAAAAACTGAGCTGTTAAAACAATAATCTAATCCAACTGCTTTTGTTTTGTTTTTCTTTTACATATTCTTGACGCTAGAGGTTGACGCTCTTATTGTGTTTATTCTCTCAGAAGAAGTAAGCGGTTAGAGGCCGGCTGCTGTGGTTGTGTCTATAGCATAACGGTTAACCAGTTAATAGTAAAAAAAATGGCTTTTTCACCAAAGGGGGGTTTTTTGGGGAGAGGGGGAGAGTCATTCTACAACCCCAGAACTGTTTTTTGTGGTTTATGCCATCTCCGTCTAACAATTACTGAATCTTAGATACGATTTTTTATGAACTTTTGGTGCATTTTTTACTCTTCCGACAGGACTTATATGCCATGACTGACGAACGTTGTTCTATCAAATAGTTGACTGACTAACTTTTTCATATTTTATTATTGATAAACTACTTCAAAAATTTTTTTTCAGATTTTAGAAAACCGTTGCGGAAAAATGTTTTTTCACACAAACTTAGAACCTGACTGACGAGCCCCGTTCCAACGAAAATCTAGCTGACTACCGGAATTATGCTTTTTATTGAATACATAACCTCTATATATAAAGTTTCAGCCTTTAGAAAACCGTTACACTTACCTCGAATTTTCGACATGTTTGAAAGCTCACCGGTGCCACCTGTTCTAACCAAAACCTGACTGACCAGAGTATGTTCATGTATTTCACTAGTATAACAAAATAATACAAAACCAGCCTTTAGAAAGTCAGAGACTTTTGTTGTCACGGGCTCTTGGACTAGAACACATCGTCATGGACTGCGAGGCACTCACTCGTAGGAGGAAAATATGTCAGGGGCATTCCTGCCCACATTGTGAAGACATCATCGCTCTAGAGACGAAATCCCTATAGAGCTACTGGGGGTACAATAGACACAGAGGTCGCAGTAAAATAGATTCATAATATTTATCTATCTAATGATGAGACTTAGCGGCACCTCAAATCGTGTGTGATTCCCCAAATGAAAAGAACTTAACTGGGCCTTGCTATTTATGCATTATAGAAATTTAAAACTTACAGTTTGTATGTATAACTCATCTGAAATGCTCAAAAGTAAATAGCTTTTTGTAGTAATAACATCCTCAGAAATTATGACAAACTACGAAATTCTTATAATTTTTTATTTCAGCATCGATAGTTATTTTTTAATTAAACACAAACAATTTGCTTTCAGCAATAATTAATAATGTCAATTTCATAGAATTTAATAATGTGAGGCTCAATGATAATATCGTATACGAATGTTTGATTTTATACATATGTTATGTTTTATACATTATGTATTGTACTAATTGTTGTTGGTATAACAATTATTTATGGTTTCTCAAGTATGTATTTATTTATTGAGAAGATGTGAGAGAAATAAATTCAAGACACAAACAAAAAAAAACACCGAACTACGAAATGAAATTTTATTGACAATTTTGACTATCAAATTAATTACGTAAAGAAAAAGAAGAAGCAGGGAAGCAGCGAGGAAGAAGGGACAGAGAGCAAGAGCTGTGTGTAAACATCTACATACATTTCAAATACAAAAATATTTCATATAAATACAAGAAATTTTATTGAAGAAATATGATATGGCAATAATTCACATATATGTACATACAAATACAAAGGTATATAAATATATAGGTATAAATGTGAATATATTCAATAGTCAATATATCAAATTCCATATTAAAATTACAAATGCATATAAAACAAAAAATTACCTTAGAAATATAGGATTTTTGTGCATTTATTGTAATAGGTAAGCGGTTGCGAGAGAATAAATTTATATATGTGTGTGTGTATGAGTGTTGATGGCGGTGTTCATAGGAACCGTGTGTTATTATTTTGGTAGCAATTTTATTATTAATTTTTATTAATTCATTAACTTTTATTGTAATGACATCGATAGTGCATGTCACAATATTATAATTAATTACATTATATCAGTTTAATTAATGCACATTCGCAAATATTTAACAATAACAAAAACAACAGCTGATAATAAAAAAAAATTTTTGCATAAAATTAGTAATGTAAGCACGAAAGCAATTACCGCCAATATTAGTAAATTGATTCGATTATTACCTTAAATTAAATTTCATAAAATTTTCAATATTTTATTTAATGCAGATATGCACTCATATTTATATGTAACGATGTATGAATGATATAATAGGCGTATTCACAGTCTGAAGTATTTGGTTTTGCAAGAGAGAGCGTATTGCAACTTTTGTTTAGTATTTGTGATTATGATTTGTGATTCGTATCAACTGGATATGAAATATTTCAAAATTTTTAACAAAAAGAACCGAGCACACAAAGTGCAAAAAACAGAAAATCCAAAAAAGCGGTGTACGGAGAAAGTAGAAAAGATCCTCCAAGTTTTATTGGAGCATAAGTCGTTTGAGGCATAAAAGTAAACCAAATCAAAGATTTCGAAATTTGTTGGATTTTTTGTTTAATTGCTAATAAAAATAAAATGAAATAAATAAAATATTTGTTTAAATACTGCTTCAGCATTTTTTGTTTTTCAACTAGAAAATTGTGAAGTTTTTAGAAAAATGCCATACTAAAAATGCTACAGATCGTGAATACCGCTACTGTATTTTGTATTCTTCCATTGTGATGGGAAGAAACCTTAAAACTTCGTAACATCCGCTTGTGAAGCTTTCTTATTTGTATCATACCAACTTTTTTTTACTTTTTCTGAGAAATATGCATTGATGAGATAAAAAAAATATTTAATTGCTTTAACTTCGTTTGCTGAGATAAACTTTCAGTACAAAAAATTCATACAAGGTATTCGCAAGCTGTAGTACAATCATAATGTCATATAATTTTGTATGAAAAATGAGAGAATTTATGAAAAATGAGGGGATACGATACCGAAAAAGACACCTTGTGAATACCCTAATATTCTCATTTTTCAGTGCAATATTCAAAAACACATCCACTCTCTCATAGAGTGATTTTTCACTTGTTTTTCGTGATATGTATCAAAATCAAACATGCTCAATTACAATTGCCATTTCATTATTGATTGATTGAATTTCGATATAAAAATTCGAAATTAAATTTTAAATTCGAAAATCACAGTTTACTAATTCATGGGTGCTTCGAATTACACGACTATCATTTTGATAGATAAACAAGTCTCAGCAAACTTTTAGACCTCAAAGTTATCAAAGGAAAATACCTGAACTTCTTTTGAGCAAAAAAAATGTCAAAGATATTTTTTATTTTGAAAAATATCGGTTCATTTTTGGATTTTTTTAATTTGTATTTTCTCTTTCTAAAAGATTCGATAAAAATCTGTCGAAAACTAATTGGACCAAATTTTATAAATGCAATATGTGATTAGTTACATGAACCCGAAACAGGGGCTGTTTGACTAAAATATCGAAATTCTGTCCCCTCTAACTCGACGAGTTTTTGACCGATCTCGTTCAAATAGAATTGGGCAAGTTTAAGCCTGATCGCTTTCAAAAATGGGTTCACTTGAGATGATAGTCCGGTAAGCTCCAGTAAGAAAAATAACTCTTCCTTTTGACTTAATACTTACAACTTAAATCTCGATCTGGTATGGAAAATTGCATATTTTGTAAAAATTTAACCATTTGAATACCACTATTTTTTTTTTTTGCTCTTTTGTATTTTATCTAATAGAAGTAATGCTAGCCGCAAAATATCCGGAATTGCCTATGGGTTTTATTTGTAAAATCATCTTATCGATTTGTAAGTAAGTTTGATATAATTTCCTGCAACATTTTGCTCCATATTAAATTTGTGTTTTCTATTTACTAGTACATATCATCATAATGATATCTAAATTATCGCCAGCGGTCCATACTTGGCATTATTATACATGCGTATGAAATTCGCACTAAATGATGTTGAAAGCTGGCGCGGTGACATACCCTCTTGGTCACACAGTTAAATAAAGTCAAATACTTGGGAAACATTCTTAACTCCAAGCTTTTGTTTACTGAGCATCTCAATTCTAGGACGGCGAAACCGTGAAAATAATTTGTAGACTTGGGGTCTAAGCTTCATGATAGTTCACGCGATATATCTACGCATTATTAAAACATGATGGCAGAGAGATCCACCGCCATGAAAGCGTTACTGTACCTTACACCACTGCATCAATTCATTAAATACATATCCCGAAAACGCGTAAATCATATTGGTACATTGCTTGAAAAGAAAGAAGCAGAGCTGGTAGGATCCAGAGCTTACAAAAGTACCACATCTTGATTGAGGAGGGTGTGACGGCCTATTCGTTTGGTAAATGTTTTCGTTGCATTCTCACCAGCCGCGATGAATATGATAGTAGCGGATGGACTAGTTTTCACCCAGGATGCAATATTTTCTGCAATGATGGATATCCAAGCTGGTGGTGGTATATATTCTGGAACCAACAGGGTAGCTGTTAACATTAGGTAGCTACATCTCGGTTTTTCAAGCTGAGGTGTATGCTTTCATTAAAACTACTTACACACCTGTTGCTGAATAGGAAATGGTGCGGTAACTTCATTTTTAGCTGCCCAGATAGCCAGGTAGTCATCAAAGACTGTTCAGTTTGCACATTTGCATCGAAAATCGTGGGCAAAGCAATTGCCAAGTTTAACAGACTTGTGAGAAGAGATTGAGTAACGCTGATATGGGTAAATGTGCACGCAGGTATCCTGGGTAATAAGATGGCGGGTATCCTGATCAGAAAAGGATCAGCAATGGTTTTTACTGGCTCGCAAGCCTATTATCGAATGCAGCCCTTCTTTCATTAATCATTAAATGGAGATGAAGCTGCAATTACACAACAACCATTGGAGGAGACTAGATTTCTGTCGACAGTCAAAGTTGTTTATTAACTCTCCTAGATATGACAGATCTAAGTATTTGCTAAGACTGCGAAGGTGTGAAGGCTTATTGAAGGACTCGTCACAAATTTCGTCACAGTCAACGATTTTCTAAGTAAAGTCGGGGTCAAGGACGTGCTACATTAAACAAATATTTCTTGAAGAAAGTGGGCCTAGTTCGATCTATCCAAGCGGTGCAAATTTGCAGAGGCTTCTAGTAGATTTAAGGGACCTACCTAAGTTTTGAGAGTGTCCTTTTTCAAGACATGGGGCTCTCTAGCCTTAGTGTTCTTAATGAAAAAGGAGACAATTTTGATGGGTATTACCTTGGCCATATTTTCTTCTTTGAATTTCTCAACACCTACAGTTTTCCCCAGTTTTTATATTAATGAGGAAATTTATTTTAGTCTACAATCAGCTGTGATGTCAAACTTTTCTATAAGAGTAGCATGCTGCTTGTATACGCTGATGGTTCGATGATACATTCGAAGTCGTCAAGGTTTCCAATCATTCGAGATTTTGAGATCCAGAATTAACAACAACAACAATTTTACCAATTAGATTTAACGTAGTAAAAATGTTGTTGGGCAACATATTTCCTGAACATATAAGCCCTCTAAAAACTCACATAATGGATCAAAAATGTGACTTCTTTTGAAAAAGGGCCAAAAACACCCATACCGGTGAGCGCCAAAGTGTTAATACATTGGAGGAAAACACTCTATAAAAAATTCTTCCATAAATTGCTGAACACAGAAACAATCTCAGATACAAAACTAACAAGTTCACTTATGGTTTATCAGAAATGGGCAAACTAGCCCAAGAAAAAAAAAATTAGACGTAAACTTTTAAAACGCCGAGACCCGTATAACTTTTTCCCCCTAGTTCTACCTGAATCTATTTTCAGAACCTTGTAATTTTTTTGTGCGTTAATCTGTGTAAAGTTTAAAGGCGTTCATTCAGTCGTTCTCTTTATTTACATATTTTTATTTTTTTTAATTCCACATCATAACATCACCATAAAATAACAACAACACAATTATGCTTAGTTATAATAAAATGGCAACAACAACGCGCGCAACAACAATTTAATTTCGTTACTTTAGTAAGAACGGCACACATGTGCGCTGGCTGCATCACGCTTTTTGCTTGCAACAGTTTCTGATATGCTTCGCACTCGCGTTTTTGAGTAGCAGGAATAGCTAGTGAATACTCCGCCGATGCATGACTTGCTTACAAATGCGTAACAGCATCCGTAACATCCCATCTCCTCTACCAGTCATGTGGACCGATGCGACGTTATGTTTTAGTTTCGGGTAAGAGAATCTAAACACGCTCACAAACCGCACAAAAAACATTCGATACGCCACTAACGCTGAAAAGTGAGCGGGTGAGTGTGTGAGTGAACGTGAATATTGCATGCGATAAATTAATTCAAATCACTGTAGTAATGAGTATGTCGCACACGGCCTTTTTATATTTTTGTCGAAAGCGAGCACGGGCTGTTTGCCCTTTAGACTGTTGACTGTTTGCCTGCCTGTCTGCCTGACAGTTCACCCTTTTCTGTTTTGCCCCTTTCACTTAATTATATTTAGCATTTTTGTGTGGAAAATACAAATTACCGAAATTTTATTGGTGTGAGAGAAGAATGCAAAGTATGTGTGCATGTGTGTGTGTGTGTTTGTGTGTATATGTGTGTGACTGCATATTTGAAGCAATTCACATAATTTACACTTTGGCAAAGGTTACCACCAAAAGAGGAGTAAGCATCTTTGGCATTCCCTTCTCACGTTTTTATGAAGTTAAGTTTTTCGGTTGGCAGCAAATATTTGGCATAAATCGTATTCTACTTAGATATTTTAAGCAGTTTATGAGCGAGTTGAACTTAGATTGCGGTTTCAAATTAGTTAAAATGCCAAGTGAAGGGTTATTATTTAAAAAAAGGGCCTCCCTTCAAATTTTGATATTATATATGCTTATAAAAAATAACCATGAGGACAAATTTTTTGCTATAATTTTAGTGGCATACTTTTACCGAGTATTTAGCTTGGAATGGTAACAGCTGCGATAAAAGAAAAGCATTATGTGATAAATTTAAATATATAAAAACGTAATAAATTATGATATAAAAAATTATTTAAATATTTCAAGTAGCGTTAGTTCTTTGTGCTTTTTTGTCGATGTCTTTGAAACTATAATCAAAAGTCGGTTTAAAGTGTATAAACTCGTGAGCTAAGTGAATCTTGAGTCGGAGAATATATTATATATGATACCAGTGTTTGAAACGGAGCAGTCCAAATGATAGATAGATACGATTATAGCGGTTACTTATCAGACCAATTATACCGCGCAGCAATTTTTGGAATATTGTTTAGGAACTCAAGCAAATCAAACTCAAATTAAAGTATTTAAGGAGATCCATACGTGTCTCGGTTTGAAAAAAAAAACAATTTTTTTTATTTGTAATTTATAACATATTAGGAATACATAGGCTATTCAAACGATTTATTCGAATCTGCCCTAATTTGAGGATCAGAGCATCAAACACGCGCTTGAATTTGCTGAATTGCGGCAAACAGGTGGTCGACATTGCTACATATTTTGCTGTTGTGATATTTAACCATTCTAAAGACGATGAACATCATGGAAGTGATTGTGGGGCTGTGTACAGAGGCGTACGCCGCGCGACAATATGAGAAACGCATCAACAGATCGGAGCGAAGAGTGACGGAGACGGCAAAAAAAGTCCAAATCGAACAGAGGGTGGATAAAGTGGAGCAACAGGAGCTCCTTTGTGACCAGAAAGGAGAACTTTACAGCCCCGGTATAGCTGGTTAATCGTAAGTCCATTTATCAACATTTTATTACGTCATAAATCTTTAGTTTAAGTTTATTTCTGACATCCATTATTTGTATCAAAAATTATCTTTTTTTTTTGTTTCAAAGCCCACTACACTTGCTATAATTTTCACAAAGCTTGTGTCTACTTCTGACAAACGTGATGACAACCAATGATCTTTTTAATTTTTTACTTTCAGACAATTTAAACCAGAGGAACCGAGCACACCATTTACCTTGGACGTTTTGGCAGAGACTTGCTTGAGGTTAAGCAGAGGTCGTAGAGGAGTCCATTTTCCATATCGACGAAAAATCCTATCCAGAGGATTAACGAAATTAAAAGAAAGCGCACAAAAATCGTTTATGGTTCCTTTTTAATTAAATGCCAAAGTTAAGGCTTAAAAATGGAAAGTGATACGTGTAAACCCCCTTAACCTCAATCTTAAGGCTTTAATTGGGTTTTGCTTCACCTAACGATAATTTCTTCTTTCTGAAATTTCCATATATTGGTCAAAAATCTAATCAAATGACTGCAAAAATTTACATTTAAGATGAACCTTATCTTTGAAAACCTATAAAAACATTTTTTTGGGAATCTTTTCTCAGAACATTTTAACCAATTCCTTTCCGGTCCGCTTTTTGAAAAATTCCTGAAAAGTCCTCTTCGGAAAGGTTTTCAAGGATTAAAATACTACTAAAAGTTTTTTTTAGTGCTAATGAAAGCCTAATCATTTGATGCTATCAACTGTTACAAAGTGTAAAATCCAGATTAAACTCAGTTTTAAAATCTGTCTAAATCTTGCACTAAGCCTAAAAAAAATATAACCAAAAGCAGATCACATTTCAGACCAGAATCAATCTAAAAATCAGACGAAAATTCCAACTAAAAATCAGACAAAAACTCTGAAAACCGTAAGAAGACAAAATTCAGACCGAAAGGAGACTAAATTCAGAGCAAAAATCAAATCGAAATTCAAACCAAAACTCAGACTAAAAGGAGACTAAAAATCAAGACAAAATTCAGACCAAAAAAATAAGACTAAAAATCAGACTATAAAATCTAAACTAAAACCGGATCAAAAACTATCATCTCTCCAAAAATGGGACATCATTAAACTGATTCAGAAATTATAGTTGTGCTGTACAAATATGTTAATATGGTATGTTATATTTTTAACAGAGGCTACTCCCTAACCCCTATAGATCCATAATCTCTGTATAATGGGCTAATCATTGTTGTGCCGATGGACAACGCTTTTCCATGTAAACTCATTCAGAGATTCTAACAGAGGCAAGATTTTCTAAGCTATTTCTAATTCAAACAAACGCTGGACTTGTACATGAGATGAGAAATCTTATTTAATTCAATCTCGTATTTTTTACTTCTAGAAAAGTCATTTATTGGTACCTTCTTCCGTGGGCCCCAATAATATAGTGCCAAGTATATTCTTGAAGTTTTTTAAATCTAGCTTTGGCCAGATTTGCTTAGTATTCCTTCAGATCAAGGCCGTATTTAAGGGGGGTTTTGGGGGTTCTGATCCCCTCCCTCCCTTCCCCCCCCCCCCGAAATGTGGAAACTTTCTTCTATTTTCTGATATTCATTGCCAGTGGATGAAAAAAAAGTCAAAATAAAATCTATTGAACAGTTTTTAAATATTTTTTACTTCCATCGGTTTCTTTCTAAAAAGTCATATATAAAAAAATAAACTTTAAATCTTAGATTTGGAAGGGAATGATTCAGCCTATAATTTCTGGATTTCGAAGTTTGTAGCACGCCAGTGTTCAGCTCTCCAATTTAAAAAAATGGCCAAAAATTCTATTTTAGGGTTTTCCATCCCATTTTTTCTCAAACGTGGCGTGATGGGAAATTTTTGAACTCAGATTCGTGTTCAGTATAAAAAATTTCATTCACAAACACTAGGAACCATTTTATTCGCAAAGCCCATGTAGGGCAGTAGTAGTGGATCAGCTCCAAAGTTCTAGGGAACAATCTTAAAATGTAATTAATTCTTTAACCCATTATTGCTCAGAGCACCCCGACTCGGAAGACCTCTTTCAATGCAGTAACTGCACGAGTTTTGGGAATATAAGCCAACCTCATCCGGATTCCTTATCATGGCCCAAATTCCCACTGATAATCATTTGAAAAAAATGAGCCTCTGACTATTTTTAGTACTTTTGGTAATTGTTTTGAGGTCGGGCTCATCATCAGTAATGGCAAGTCAATTTTCTTCGAATGAAGAATGAAATTAAATTTGCAGAAAATACAAAGAATTTAAAAAAAAAAAAAAAAACACAGAAGAAATTTTTAGGTTTTTTAACATATATGTACATTAAGCTTGCCTACGAGATGTATGAAATGTGCAAAGTTCGATTTTTTCCTGCTCCTAGTGGATTTTTGGAAAGATTATATGAGAAAAATAAGATTTTTAAAAAATATAGAGGTCTCTAGTGGAAAATAGGCAGTCGGTTTTGAATCAAAGGCTCAAAAACGGGCTTTGAAAAGGTAAATAGCTTTAATCGTTGATAACTTCTAAAATATGAATTTTGAGTAACTGTTTCAACTGTTCCACTTTTTTTTAAGGATAGCTAGGGCAATATTTCGGTTTTTGCATTATTCTAGAAAACGTGTACCTCGTATTTTTCTGGGACCCCCCATATTTTTTAACAAGGAATTTTTTTTTCCAAAAACCGTACAATAGTTTTTTCCAACGATTTTTGTTTTATCGGCGTTTTATCGAAAAAGGATGTTTAAACCCCCATTTTCAAGAGTAGAAAGGTAGAAGATGGAGGAAAAGTGTATACACAAAAACTGTTTATCTCTTTATGTTTAACAAATTTGCTTCAGACATCAAATTCGTATCTGTTGAACTAAAGGAATTTCTTAATAGCCCCTGAACACCCCATTTTTCCGACTTCCTGTCCATATTGTGGGAGAACTAGATGTGATGAAGAAAAACTGTACGCAGTCGTGATCAGCGACTCTAATTTACTATAAAACCGTTCGAAAATCTTGCGCATAAAATTTTTGTTGCATTGTGTAATCAATTAAACAGGCCTTGCACTGAAAAAAATACGATATAGCGATGATATAGGGAGCAAAATGTATGGAATTTTTGAGAATTAAAGTGATTTTTTTCAACAGTTTGTTGCAAATTATTGAGATTTTCGAATTAACGGGGTAAGAGTTATCGCGGTTCTACTGTATAAAGATTCGTCTACCTATAGATAAACTCAAAATTCAAAAAATAGATTTTTTTAAACTTTGAGACTGTCTATTTTTCTTAAAAATAAACATTCTCATTTAATTCTCTATAATATAAAATTTTTAAACAGAAAATACCACTTCTAAAAAATTGAAAAAAATCGTTTAAAGAATTTTTCCCATGGAAAATTTGCACAAAATTGATAGCTTTTCCATCAAAACATGGTTCAATTTAACTCGTAGATCAAAACTTTCTAAGAACAAAATATTGCCCTAGCTATTATTAAAAAAGAGTGGAACAGTGGCTCAAAATTCAATATTTTAGAAGTTAGAAGTAACGATTAAAGCTATTTACCTTTTCAAAGCCCATTTTTGAGCCTTTGATTCAAAACCGACTGGCTATTTTCCACTAGAGACCTCTATAATTTTTTCAAAATCTTATTTTTCTCATATAATCTTTCCGAAAATCCACTAAGAGCAGGAAAAAATCGAACTTTGCACAGATTAGCAATCTAATGTACATATACTTATATTTTGGCAGCCGTTTTTTAATAGAAGAGGTGCCTGAATGAAGGAAGGATTTTTAAATGTTCAGAACAGATTTCACTACCAACTCCCCCATCAAGTTTAAATCATTCGACCCAACGACAACAGCTAGTATCATATGTATGAAAAGGAAATGTTCCTTGCGTGGCCTAAACCTATTAGTTCATGCCGCAATAAGAATTAAAATGTAAAAAAGTACCCAATTTTTTGTTTGGAAGCACTTAGTTACAATTGGACTTATTTATTTCATTGTTGTTTTTGGGTGTTTCATTTTATTTTTGTTTGGGAGTATACCTATGTATGTGTGTTCAAGTACATTGTCCTTATATAGTATGTACGTAAGCACCTATTTTGTTTGTTAACAAAACAACAACTACAACAAAACAAAAAATAATACTTCAACCACAAGTGCAGACTTCAGTCAACGAGGAACAACTAGCAACAATAAAAACAACAACAACATCGAAAGTGAAATTGAAGTAGAGTTTTTAGTACTTTTCGGTGCAATATATTTTTGTTATATAAAGAGAATTTGTACTTAGCACTCTGCAAAAATATTTAACTGTAGAAAATTTCGACATGAAAAATCATGAGTTTTCCTAACAACAATAATAATGTAGTAATATAGATGAGTATGCGTTGAAAACTTTTTACTATTACTGTAGGTTACAGGAACATACTCAACTTCATGGAGTCTAACAATATTTGGAATAATTTATAAAAAAAAAACACAAAAAACGCAAAAAGAGTTACATGCTGATATGAATATGTAGCAATTCCACCGTGAACTACCTGATGATGAAACTGTCCAGACATCTATTAATTTTGGAAAACGAGACATAATAATTGTTGTTTTCCGTTAAGGAATTGTACGAACTCGAAGGTTGGAGAAATACAGGTCAGGTGAAATACAATCTAAGATCTCCAATTCGAGGCCACGAATCTCCTGCTTATAGACCCTGCAAATGGCTTGACTTGCAAGGGACCGACTCTGTATAAAGTTTAGTTTTTTTTTATGACTCAGAACTGTGAATGATTTAGCCTTGCTTTTATTTTTAAACTTGTAAATGATTCAGATTTTCGAATGATTACACTCTTCAAATGATTCTTCATTAATGTAGGTTCTTCTTTGCATGATTTGGATGAAATGTAAGAACTGTGACCAACACAAATACTAACGAGATTGCAAGCAACTAACCAGAAGATTCAAAACAAGAAAATTAGTTCACCAGAAGATGTTTAAAAAATTCTTTATTACTAGCGTACAGTATGCAAGTTCTCGCGTTTATGTTTGCAAAATTCTAATATATTTGATAATAAAATTTCGTGTCAATACTTATGCCTTTAATATTTTAATGGCATTACAAATTTGTTCAATTTTCTCTAGATTTTTCTTTAACATTCAAACATATAAATACCAAACTTCACTTACGTAAATGAGAAACTATCTCAAAAGTGTTTCTAATGAAAATTAAAATAATTTTAATTTACTTTGGTCAAAAGTTTTATTTAACATCTTCGTTGTGCACTTAATTTCATTGCAACTTGTCTGCCACTTGAGCATTCTGGAATAATTTACACATAGTAGTTATATGTACATTGTAAGAATGTTGAGTTATTAGACATTCAAGAATTTTTAAATGCGCTACTGAATGTTAAATGTATTGGAATCTACTTCTGCTAGAATAATATTTTCTATTATTGACCTACTCTAGAGAGAGTTAGATTTGCTACAATGAGAAACTGATAATCGAAAATCAATATCCAGAATTAGGCCAAAGTGACGTATAAATCAACGAAACTACATGAAATGAATATGAAATGCCTTGTCAACATGTGAGATTTCGCGTTTCACTTTGTGATAATTGGGTTAAAGTAGAAAGCCATCCTCATTTGTTTAAAAAAATAATAATAATAATAATAAATTGTAATGTATTGAACCACCTGTATTGAACATCCGAAATGATATTCATATTCCTTTCCTTTACTTTCTTTTATTCTTATCATTTTTTGTATAGAGAAATGCAGAACTTGAGCCTTTTATAATTATAACACCAATTAGGTTTGCCATTCTAATCTAAAGCCTATTATAAAGTTCCAGCCTACTTATTCTCTTTCCAATACCACTTAATAGTTCTTAGTTCAAAAATGAAATAATTTTTAGCATGACAAATACCTCGTTTTTTCTCCGTTCCTCCTACTATTTTTTAATAAATACATGTGTTTCTTTACATTTCTCAAAACTTTCTGATTATTTCGAAGCGCGTTTAGTATTCAGTTGCTTTACAGCAGTGATCTTGAATTCCCAATAATTCACAACGCTGCACTATGATCGGTTTAGTACAATGCTAGCTGGACAAAAGTACAAATTTTATGGAAGCCAACTTAAACGTAAACTTAATGTAAAAAATAGGATTTTTAAAGCGAGTGCTACATAGAAATTTTGGTCAAATTTTTTTCAAGTTTAAGAGCGCGTGAAAGCGAAAGTTTGACAAAATTTTGACCAGCTCGAAATGGAGGATATTGCTGGTGGTAAGAATATTGTTTTGTTATTGATTTCAAACAATAATGCGTGGTGCAAGCTTAATATTTGTTCAATCTTTGCTTACCTCAAAAATTTGTAAAATTAATGTTGATAATATTTTTGATGGAAAATTAAAAAAATTCTATTGAGTACCATGGTGTCATCATTACGTTACCAAACCTTAATTTTTATGTCGAATTTTATATTTTTAAAAGTTATTTAATTAAAATTTTTTAAGTATTAATTACAATTTACAATTTTAACATGAATAATTTAGTTTCGCAAACGTAACAAATTCAATTACACCAAATGCGTTTCAAAAGTTCATGATATATTTATACTCTTCAGGGTAAAGTACGAACTCCTTTTTGTATAAGAATGAGACTTTTCGACGTCATAGAAAAGGTTGAGAACAGTTTGTAGAGAACAATTCAAGTAAGAAATAATTGGGCAGAGTTTTCGCAATCTTGCCAACCCACATGTATAGGGAGTCTGAGACAACTTGAAACGTGCCGATTCTTTAGGGCCCTAGTATTCCATTTTATCCGTAATAAAGAACTTTTCAAATTGACTATCACAGTATCTACAAAAAAAACGAAAATTATTGGCATTGAATAGGAGCTCGCGATGCGCTTAGCCATCACACTACAAGCTTAGATATAGCAGCATTATTTGTCGAAAAATATCCGTGATACAAAATGCCTGTCAGTGTCCACAAAGTGACATCATCGAAACACCGCGTAAATTCGACGATACGGGGCAATTTTTTAAAGCTTCCTAATGCGTCTGTACACGACTAATACGTGTAGACGTGTACTGACACGTGTAGTTTTAGCATGCAGTTTTAGCGTGTAGGTATATGAGCTTTTAACTAGCTCATATACCTACACGTCCTTTAATCTAAATAATAAAGATTTTGAAATTAGCTCACAAAAATTTAAATTTAATATTAGGGAACTATCACAGAGATCACTGATGAGGAAGCGTAGCTGGTTCCGAAACGATCGTCTGATCTGCTAGTTCTATGAACTTTTTAATATTCTTCTGGCATCATTGTTCATTCAAAGCCTAATAATTTTAATAATTTCTTTTAAGATTAAGGGGGAAGGCCACTGTGACGGCTGGAAAATGAGTGATTTTCGGGAATTTGTTTGATCTGTCAAATAAAGGAATATGGGGATCGTTTTATATTCATTTTATTAAGTGCACTTCCAACAATATAATAAAAATATTGAATAGTTTTAAAGATATGAGCGTTGCTGTGGAGCCCGAAAAAAATTTTCCCCTCAATGGTCGCGGCGATTTTTCAAGAACGGATTTTCTGAAAAAAAAATTTTTAGTTTTAAATAATCTATTTGAGTATAATTCTCGTCGCATGTAGAGTTTTTTTTTTTTTATTTTTCACAAAATGACGACTGATTGAAAATTTTTTCATGTTTTCAACCCTGTATATATTCTTGTGGCCTTTAATCTGGTGTAATTAGAGAAACAAAAATGTAGGCTTATTGAGCAACTCGGAGAGTTGTGATGCAAAATGAGAAGAAAGAAATTTTGTTAGTGAGAAATAATAATATCGTCTTTTTTTGAATTCAGAGTATAATATTTTTTAAACAAATAAGAGAGGTGCTTACCCTTTGAAGGTTAAATCCAGAAGAAGGATAGTGTAATACAAAAGGATTTCAATAAGGCTTAAATATAAGTTTGTTGCACAGCTTTTAGCTGTGTTTAATAATAAATTCAATATACAAATTCAAGATCTACGTAATTCTATTACAATTCTACGTAAGAGAGCATTTTTAAATGTAAAAGAGCAAAAAACAACATAATTTTAAATTGATCATAATTCACGCCTCATCGTGGACGTGATCAGACCCTTTTTTTTCCAAATAGCTTGAAAAATAGTAAAAATCAAAAATTTGAAAATCGGCTACATTCAACGATAGCCACGGCAACAAGGCCGTATTCAGGGGGGAGGTTTTGGGGGTTCTGACTTCCCGAAATGTGGAAACTTTCTTCTACTTTTTGATATTTATTACTAGTGGATGAAAAAAAAGTCAAAATAAAATCTATTGAACAGTTTTTAAATATTTTTTACTTCCAACGGTTTCTTTCTAAAAAGTCAAATATAAAAAAATAAACTTGAAATCTTGGTTACACTATGCGACCAGATCCGATTTGTTTTCTTTGTTATGAGGTTTGACTTTGGATACAAAAAGAGAAGGTGATGCTGAGCAATTCTGCATTTATAGTTTTTCTAGGTCAGTAACTGTTTTTCATTTACAGTTTCGGGTTTAGGGCTCATTTGGAAGGGCATGATTCAGCCTATAATTTCTGGATTTCGAAGTTTTCAGCTCTTCAATTTTTAAAAATGGTCAAAAATTCTATTTTAGGGTTTTCCATCCCATTTTTTCTAAAACGTGACGTGATGGGAAATTTTTGACCTCAAATTCGTGTTCAGTATAAAAAATTCATTCACAAACACTAGGAACAATTTTGTTCGCAATGCCCATGTAGGATAGTAGTAGTGGATCAGCCCCAAAGTTCTTGGAAACAATCTTAAAATGTAATTAATTCTTTAACCCATTATTGCTTAGAGCACCCCGACTCGAAAGAGCTCTTTCAATGCAGTAACTGCACGAATTTCGGGAATATAAGCCAACCTCATTCGGACTCCTTATAATGGCCCGGATTCCCACTGATAATCATTTGAAAAAAATGAGCCTCTGACTATTTTTAGTATTTTTGGTAATTATTTTGAGGTCGGGCTCATCATCAGTAATGGCAAGTCAATGTCAATTTTCTTCGAATGGAACCCCCCGCCTACCCCCCCCCCCCCCCGAAAAAAAATCCTGGCTACGGCCCTGCATGCAAGGACGAACAAAACGGATAAAGTAAAATAAAAAATAATAAAAATAAAATTGAAAATTGGTTAATATTTGATCGAGTTATCGACGCGACCAGTACGAAAAAAGTCGTTTCGAGAAAAACGCGTTTAAAGTTTTCAGTTCATCTACTTCGGTCACTCTACTTACTATCACTAAAGGCTGTAACTCAGTTAATTTTTGGAATTTTTACTTGAAATTGTACACATATTTTTGAATATATAAACTTTAATTTAATATTTTTTTTTTTTTTTTGCCCGTCACATTGGCCTTCCCCCTTAAGGTTCATGCATGTAGATATACGAACTTTTAACTTCACGTGATAATAACACGTGTATTCTTTTTTTTTAAAAAAAACTACACGGAGTCTGGTCGTTTCTGGGAAAATTTCTGAAGGAAAGAAAAATCTGTTTATATTCTCGAGCAAGAACGCTTCCGCATTCAATGAGAGATTGATTCGCCAGTTCCATTTAACACCTAGCGGCGAAAAGTATTTTCAACGTAAACGGATGCTAACTAGTGCCTTCAATTCACTCAAAAGACTATATTTCCTCGTGACCTCTCCATTTTCTCAGAACCTTGCGATTTACAGTCTAACACTTGCCAGCAAATCTCGCTATTGTCTTCACGCAGCGTTTGGTCAATCCATTAATAACACTGTACAACATACTTTTAGCAGCATGAAGAAAAATAAGTGCACTCAAACTTTTTGATTTTTTAAACTTTCCTCCTGGCCAAAATAGCTCCTCTAAAAAAATTAATCGCATTCAAAAAATTTTGTAGACCTTCTAGAATATGACTCTAGTGGGAAAAGTTGGTCAGTATATGGCCCTCTTTTACGTCTACTTGTTTTGATTCATGCTGCAACAACTTTCCAAAAATTTATTGTACAGTTTTATTATATGTCACATATTCGATAGACAGCAAGGATTGATTCAACTTCATTTAATAACAATTGGGATACAAAATTCTTTCAAAATCGTAGTGGAATAGAAGGTTTTAAGAATAAACCACCCCATCTATTTTTCTTTTTTGAAACTTTCTTATTCTACCCTCTCCCTGGTCGGATCTGATAGCTTTTGTATAACTACACTTATTTTTGATCTTTGTTACCAACTATACCCAACTAGTGCAATGTAAGGTGTCTAAGGCAATCGGTAGTAACTAGCCAAGCAAGGTAATGACAACTGCTCGTTTGTTTGAAATTTGAAATTTGTAAGTAAATTTCTCAAACACAGCCACTTGATGCACAAATTTAAATAATTGTGCCGAAATTTGTGAAAATGGAAATGGCAATGGAAAATGCAATGCAGTTTTGCGCTCGTTTGCCAAATTTTGACAAGTTTTTTGGTTGGCATTTTTTGTTTCTTTTCTAGTTTCTCGTTTTAGGTTTGGTTTTTTTGCTTGCTTTTTAAGCGTTGTTCATTTTGTGTGTATTTTCTTTGCTTTTTAATTAAAATTACTGGTGTTTGTTTAACGCAATCATAACAGCGCCTATGGCGGTCCTTTTATCTTTTACACATACATATATAGGTACAATGTACACATAAATACACGTATATGTGCATGTGCGTATGTGTTAGCTTGATTGCATTTAATTTTTATATTTTTTCTATCTATGTAAATATATGTATGTGTGAGTAAACATATGTGTAGGCAAAATGTTTATATCCATTTTTGCGCTCGTATTTGTCTGCGGTTGTGTGCATTTCACCACAACTATTTTAATATTATGTGCGCGAGCGTTTTATTTGTTGATTAAATAATACAAAAAAAAGAATGTTTTTTGTAAATTTCAGTGGCAAACACATGCAGAGAGTTCTACATAATGTAACTGACTCCCACTCAACTCTTTGAGAACTTCCACAACTTAACTTGAAAATTACGTTATTAAAACTAAAAGAGTAAGACTAACTGTTCTACATATTTGCAAAGTTTCTTCTAGTTTTAAAAAACCATAACTCCTCTTCTGCTATAAATATAAGTAGTAACATTGCATTTCTAACAATTTTTGTAATTATTTTCTAGATTTGGTGCATAATTCATACATAGCTAATATTTACAAATGCGTATTTTACCTAATTAGGACTATGTATTATAAAAGAATCGTCGTTATTCTGAGCATCTTAGTTTCCCTCTCCTTCAGATATCACCCGCCCGAAACTAGCTGAAGTGGAGCAAACAATTATTAATCTCGTTAAATTTAATTTCATATACTTACTTACATAATATCGTCTTTAACCAAATTCAATAATAACTTCAATTACATACTTTTGTAAAATTTCCCAAATAACTTAAGTTATTTATGTATATTATACAAACAATATTGCAAGTAGTTATATGACAAATCTCTTTTTACAAAAGCAAAACAAAAAACAATCTCTTGAATATTAATTTCCTTCATCAACCACAAAGCGAAAACTTCTTCGACTCAACTCTACTCGACTTTTATTCAACAAATAGAAAGCCACTTGCATTTGATGTAATTAAAAATTTTTTATACCAGGCCCAAGTACATGTACACATAAATGTATGTGGGTTGTTATATCTCTAAAAGATATCCCAGTTAGGAAACAATAAAATGGGGTTATCGAAAATTATAGTCAGTTAACCTCATTCTCCTCAACTACTCGTACATAACTTATAAGTTAGTCAGCAGCTAATCAACCATTGTCAGTTAGAATTCTTGACAGGCCCATGGCACCACCAAGAGCAACTTTAAAACAAAAGAATATCTATATGGGTGGGGCAAAAATATATAAAACTAGCTGCCCTATTGAGAAAAATAAGAATCAGCAAATACTGATAATCCATTAGGGCACTGTGAAGCCCTTTTTCAGATTAAGTAAGGTGAATTTTTAATATTAAAAATAAGACCCTGAAAGTATACCACACTTTTATTATTTTGTATATAAATATAGTGGTGGTTATGTTAAACTTTCATTCCGCCAGGTGAAGAGTGGTGAATTGCACCCCGAAAGTATGCTGTGTTGTTATTAGAATAAACTTTTTAAGATAGGTGAATTTTTAATATAAAAAATAGGACCCTGAAAATATACCTCACATTCATTATTTTGTCTGTAAATATAGTACCGGTTACGTTAAGCTTTCCTTTAAGCACCTAGCAGGTGGAAGATGGTGAATCGCACCCCGAAAGTATGCTGTCTTATTATTAGTACAAACAGATTAAGAAAGGTGAATTTTTAATATTAAAAATAGGACACAACAAGCCCAAACTATGCAAAACATAATAAACGAGTCAATATTGAATTGAAATCGGAAAATGGGACAGCTTGAAAATCAAGCACTGAGACCTTTAAGATCTTTTGTACTAAAGCCCTAAATTATGAAACAAAGGAAAAAGATAGATAAGAAAGATATATAGCCGGGAATTTAACCCGGGACCCCAGCGGCAAGAGTCTAACTTGCTGCAACTAGACCACCGAGGCAGTGGTTACCAGTCAATATTGTGGATTGCAGAGTTTTTCTGTCACGTCAGGATTTGGAGAAACAGATCGGCCACTTTAACACAGCGTTGCAAGCTAACTCTAGTTATATATCGACTGCTATATCCTTACTGGGTTAGGTATACTCAGCAAGCAGCCTACTACTGATGGCTTCTTGCCACCATCTTACTAACACTCAGCTTGAGTGTAGCATCTTCATTACAACACATTTCATCATTTTGCTTTACTTTTATGCTATATACTTACTAACTTACTACCTGCTAAAGCTAAAGATGCAAGAAGGTGCCTTAAAAGACACAACTTTGGCAACAAAATGAAAACTTTGCAATTTTAGTCACGTTTCGTTATTCTATCTCATTCTCTCTCGCTCCCACATTCAGTATTGCCTCACTATGCCATGTAGGTATGAATGAGTGTACAGGGTACCCACTATATATTTTAGTTTCTTGAAGCAACACGGCAGCTAAAAAAAAACAAGAAACAAAGAAAGCAGCGTTTACCCCAAAAGGTACTACTTACTTAATACTTCTGGAAATAAACTCATACTAGACGCAAACACTCATACACTCACATAATTACCACAGTGAGCGTGTGTACTCACTCACAACTGCGATGGGCTCAAGCTGAAACTGAAGCAGAAGCTACACAAGATTCTACATCATCATTTGTTTCATCTTCTTCTTCTTGTTTTTGTGTTCATTCTTGTTCTTCCTTTAGATAGGATTATCTTTTTCATGTTAATCAAGTATAATTAAGAAATTTCATTAAAATGTTAAATGAATACGAACGAAATTCATTAAAATATGCATGCGGCGAATGCGTGAAATCTTGCCAATGCTACGTAAAGAAAATGTATACCAACACGAGAGAGAGAGAGAAAAAAAAGAGAGGCGCAACGGACTTTGGCACTTATACCCATACAACCATATCTTTGTATAGTTGTAGTAGTAAAACATTGCAAGCACAAAAAAAAAAATAAAAATAAAATTACGCAAGCAATAAAATTTTATCTTCAAGCAAAAAGTATAAAAAAATTAAAATAAGCAAAACAAGTAAAAGAAAAGAGAAATGCAAAAAAAAAAGTATTCTCCAAGAAAAGAAGTTTAGCTCCCCATTCTTTCCGGAACTTTAATTTGTCCGGAAATTTGTGAGCGCATAAGTGTGTGTATTCGTATTGTTATTTCAGCTATTGTTGCTGTTGTTAAGTGTATATGAATTTTTCTTTTGCGAATTTTTAATGCAGCATTTTAGGTACACATTTGTGATTGTGTAGGTGAGAAATATTTTATAGAAAATATTGTGTGCCAGAAAGGATTCAAAGTTTCTTTTGTACAGTAAAATTGATAAATTTTTTATTTAAAATGTTTCTTTAAAATTTTAACATTTCACATAAGAGCGTGCCCAAGGGGTGGAGGGAATAAAACGAAGGAAAGAAAAAACCTAAAACTGGAACCTCTAAGTTCAACAGTTAGTATGAAAACATTCATTGTTAGTATTAGGATACTACAAACAGTCCGGTTAATTCAAACTATTCGAAACTTCGGATTATGGGAATACTACAGACTATGCAGATACTCAAATCTGAAACTAAGACATTCGAATATTAATATATGTGGTTTTAGTATCACCGTTATTTTTATTTCAATAAAAAAAAATTTTGCAGCATTTTTTATTAGTGCAAAAAAAAACTATCCAAATAATATAACTTCAATAATAATCTTTTCTGGGTGATCCGTTCAAGGAATTTTTACTCAACTTGATGCCACGGCATTTTAAAAGTTTATACCTGATTTATATTTTAAGCGGGATTAAACTTCACCTTGTTTTTACTATTTTTGTATAACAAAACCTAAAATATGTATCTTATCTGTAGAATATTTTGGCGGACCAAATTAAATCTTTATTCCCCTCGCTTATGGGTCTATTTTACTTTTTTCATAAGAAACTAAACTTTAAAGAAATGTTTCCCATACAATTTTACTTCAGGTCATTGAACATCAGAAATGAAGATAGAAGAACTAGGTAACCACATCAGACATGCGTTATCTTTTTCGTTCCAAGCTCAACTGTAAAAACGAAATTCAGTTGTTCATGATAGTGAAATGTAAATAAATAATTAGAATAAAAATATTGCGGAAATGTTTAGTGATTTAATTTGTGTTTTATGGCTTGATATTTTAAATTAAAAAAAAGAGTGAAAATAGATAATGGAAGTTGCCCAATTTGAAAAAAAAAATATCACTCTAATTGATGGGATGTAAGTCTAAAGGGTATTAGTACTGAAAACATTGAACAGGAATTTAACAAAAAATATGAATAAACCGGCTGCAATGAGTATTGGACTTAGACCCCAGCAAACATTCTCGTATTTTTGTTATTTTGGCACTTAGACCTTTTAGACTTACACCCCATCAATTGCAATTTCACAGCCAGCAACACTAGCTAACGCTACGATCAACGATCCAATTTAGGTATGACTGTAATGAATCGGAGTTCAATGAATTCATAGCTGCAGTTTGGGGTATCCTAAAACTATTTTTGAACCACGAAATCAGTACATTAGACATTGGAAATCTGTGAAGATCAGTACAAATTAGCACAGTTTTAAATTGCTTTACTACCTAGTAATTTCAATGTAATATAGCGATATAAATATCCTGAAACTTTTTCTCCGATTTTGTGTGTACCTTTTACACTTTTTTCTTTGTCAGTAGAAAATGTTGATTCCATATTTAGATAATTGTGAGAGCTAAGGACAATAATCAAATTCAATTAATAACAAATTTCCTTCACTCATTTGAAAAATTACGTTAACCGATTTTTCTTCAAGCAAATATTGCTTTTCTCCCCTCGATAGCAGCAACGCGTATGTATTTCGTTTTGTGAACAATCAGAAAAAGAAACAAACAGGGTGAGACAGTCTGCAAAAACGATTTTAAAACCAATAAGGTTAAGCATACAAATTCTCAAGATATTAATTTGAAAAAATCAGTACAAAATCAGCACAAAATACAAAAATCATTACATTTTCGTACTGATTTCAAGATTTCAAAAAATCAGTATTTAAAAAATAATCAGGACATGTACTGATCAAATCAGTATGTCTGGCTACTCTACCTAACACTGTTCGGGCTACGTCGGCACAACTAATGAAAGTACTTTTGAACCGTTTTACTTACGAGGAATGCAAAGAGTAATGGCAAGAACCTTCATTTTTTGAATAAATTGACTGAAAGCACTAAATCAAACACTCAAAAGTGTGCCGTCTCCTTCTGCATGTCTGTATTTGATACTTGTCGCTAACATTCTTGAGGCCCAATCACTGTTAATCATCCCGATCATAATTGTATGTTAAAAATATTGGAATAAATTAATTTGGCTATATGAAGGCTGGCATACAAGGAATGAGAAGGAATTTCTGGGTTTTTGGGACTATTTCTTGCTCTCCTTCTTAACTCCTCAAGTCCCTGCTTTTCAAATCAAAATTTTTAATATGTTTCAAATTATTGCTACACATATTTTAGCTCCGTTTTGTTTGCCACTCGCTTCTATATATAATTATATATATATATATTAGTTAAATATAATATGGGAAACAGCAAACTACTTATCGATAATTTTTTTGTAAAGAATAAAAACAATTTTCTGATAGCTAGCCTAAGAAGTGCGCACGAAAAAATTGTAACACAGTTTTTTGCTTCCTGCTTTTGTTAGAAGTGTCCGATAAAAATAGCTTATCATCGTCTTTTGTTTTAATGGCAGATGAAGCCAAAATAAATTATTTTCATTTCTACAAAAGTATTTGCTGAAAAAGCTGAAATTTTAAAAATCATAGTGAAAGTTTTTCAACCAAATCCGAAATGGAGTTACTTAAAAATTACCAAAACTGTTAAAGTGTCCCGTCTAACTTTAATCATAATCTAAACATTGATCGAAATGTGGATTCTGACAGAAAATGTGGATCGTGACACCTACACAAAGCTAAACTTGCCAAGGATATTTTTCATAAAAATCCAAAAGCTTCGGGCAAATGCAGTTATTCAGAATAATTTGTCCGCATAGTGAAAACGGAAACTGGCCTTAAATCGTACAAAGTTCAGAAACTCCCCCAATCCAGAATACTATGAAAAACATTTACACAAGAAATAGAAAAAAAGAGTTGCAGGCGAACTTTTTAAAAAAAATTCAGTGTAGCATCTTGGATGACAAAATATATGTATTGGCGGATTTTTCGAAGCTTCCAGTCAACGACTTTTACGTAGCGGATCAGCGGGGAAATGTGCCAGAAAAGTACAGAGCCCAAAAAAAAATTCAAGTACCCTAGAAAATTTCTCGCGTGCCTGCCACGTATGCAGCTGCGGTAAAAAAAAGCCAGCCATATGTAACACGGATATTTATATTGCTGAATGCTTGCAAAAGCATTTGCAATGCATCATAAAATATCCAGCCTCTTTTGGCCTGATCTGTCTTCATGGCACTATGGAAAATGGCGATAGAGTGGTACACCAGCAATAATATCAATATTATACCTAGAGATGCTAACCTGCCAAACTGCACAGAGCTGACACCAGTGGAACGTTATTGGGCTCTAATTAAGCGAAAACTGAAGGAGACGAATGGTATATCGAAGAACATAAGGGATTAAGATTAGGTGGACTGCAGCTTCCTAAAACATAATGAAAGCACCATAAAGGCCTTGATTTTTTTTTATTCTACAGACAACAAACAGCGATAAACCCCCTATAAATGCAGAACATTGTGTTGATTGGGAAAGCAAGATAGGTTATTGGGAGGAGGAAAGAGGGAGAGCGTCTGTGAGCATTTGTTTTAAATTTGGTAAGGTCATAACAGTAAGGAAAAATATTTCCATAATTGGGAGGTACGGCAAAGAGAAGAACTATCTCTGTATAGCGTGGTGCGTTGGAATACCGTATCCACGTGGAATGTGTGAGTTACACTTGCGGTTCTTGTAGCTCTAAAGAACACACGAACTGGTGGCATCAAATAGCGTATTTCTGCAGGACATCCTACCATGAAAATAGCGGTAAAGTCGTGCAGGCCACGTTTCTACGATGTTCCATGGATTGAATAGAGCTGGATATTGAATACGGTCCAGGAGCTCCAGTTCGGTTCGTGAAGCTCCTGCCCATAAGTTCTAAACTAAAAATTATAATTAATTTTTTCTTGTAATGAATTTACATAAAGTGAAATATAACAAAAAAAAACTCCGCATAATTCGGATTATTTGGTCTTCATCAATTTATCTCTTACACTTCTATCAATATGAACATTAACATTCGTTGTTGCCAGACGCAATGCGTGCACAAGTGACTTATTTGACAGTGAAGATCTATATTTAGATTTTATAAAATTCATCGTTGAATATGTACTTTCACAAAGATAAATACTGCCCTCCATCGAACACTCTTTAAGCCAAGATTTGTATGTTTGGGGAAACGAGCTTAAAAAATCTTTTCCAGTTTCTGTTCTGCCCTTGTAAAAAAGGTTTGATTGTAGGTCACATAATTCCAATTGATAACCAGTCTTTACGCTTTCAATTGAAATCATTAATGGATGCGTGAAAAGAGGCAAGTCGCTCTTCAATTCCTCAAAATCTGCGAAACGATCTTCAAATTCTAAAATTTCCTCATCAATGTATTTCAGGTGATTATAAAATTTGCATCCTTCGAAATTTTCCATCTTTATGTAATGTTTTTTGCAACTCGGAAAGAAAGAAAAACATTTCTGGAGACGTTTTGAACAATTTTAGTTTACTTTTAAACCCATTCACTTATCCATACAAGTTGGCTATATTGTGTTCTTTACCTTGTGACTTTAAATTCAATTCGTTCAAGTGTTCAGTTATATCAGTAAAAAATGCGAGATCAGCAAGGAATGCAGGTTTTGTAATTCAGCAATGTCAGATTTTGTTTAATTTTTAAGAATCGTGTGAATTTCTTTTCGTAAAGCAAAAAAACGCTGCAAGCACAGACCAACCCATCCGATTTCTGGGTGTAATAACAAACCGCTATAGGTTGCGTCAATTTCTGGTAAAAAATCGCGAAATTTACGATGAGCTTCGTTATTCTAACAACTTTCATTGCATTTGGTGGAAAGATTTTCCGCATAAGGCTTCTTGGTGTATTATGCAGTGGATTAATGGGCAATCAATGCTATTTTGTTTGAGTCCCTGTCAGACACAATGCATGAACATTTTTGAAATCTTAGTGAGTTCGGGAATTCCCTTAATAATAGTGAAAGATAACTTCACTTGTTGACATACGAAAAAATATTCCATTCATTATTTGGAATGCCACAAGGTTAGGTTAGGTTGGAGTGGCTGTCGAGAGACACACTTAGGCCTGAACGGCCCATTGTGATACCACATAGTTGGACCTACAGTTTAACGCCGATTCCGAACGGCGGTGTGGCAATTTTTTATCGGCTTGGTGGTTTTGCCATTACCAACCAATGTGTGTACTTGTACACTATCTTATAATTCTCATACACTTCATATTGATAGTGAATATAAGAAAGTAATGAAAATTAACGAAGACGGGAATCGAACCCGAACCTCCCAGATGAAAGTCTAGTGCACTATCCACTAGGCTATCGAGGTCGTCGGAATGCCACAAAAATAAAAATAAAAATATTCCAAATATATTTTGTAAAATGTAATTTATTTTCGTATTATACGGTAGATTCAAAATATACAGTCTTGCCTTGGTCTATATAAAGACACTTTTTATCTGCAAATTACTTTGTGTTAAACCTTAATTTAACTACTATATATTTCATGTAATTGGTTATTATCAGCTCGATTGAGCTTTATGCATGTAACTTGTTCTGATCAAACCCAGCAATGTGAATTACAAATGCAATGCCAGAATATTAGGTTAGGTTAGATTAAAGTGGTTGTTCTATAATTTAAAACTTAATTAGGCCACTAAGACACATTTTGCAACCACATGAGCTATTTTCACAGTTTTGTGGTTCTATTTTTGTAATATTTCTTACATTTTTACGCAATATAGAAAGTAATGTAATAAGTAAGTAATTTCTCTCTATTTTCTGATATATTTTACAAACGATTTTATAACAATATGACTGCATAAACTTTTCGTTAAAAAATCTTCTACTTTATAAAATATTTGTAATTTTGTTGTACTATCTGCAATTCACGCAAATCTGGCATCTCTGCTTATATTTATATCTACAAAACATTTTCTACATCTACTCTCCACCGCAACGTATTTGTTTATCGCTGAAATGTACTACGTACGAAACCAACAACACCGCAAGAAACCAAACCAAACCAACAACACAATTCCATTCATTGTTCCATTGTTGTATTCGCTAGATACTGGAAATAAAAACAGCTGTTCTTTGACATTTAGCAACAAATAAAAAGCTTCCATCACTGCTTGGCAAATTTACAGTTCAGTTTAAGTTCGACACTTCTTAGAATCGGTGGTGTATTGGGCTGTGCTAGGGTTTTTAATACCAATTTTTTTTTTGTGTACATTTTGTTTATTACTTGTTTTCGTTTTTGTTTTCTTTTTCTGTGTCAAAATTCCATTCCACGGTTAACATCATGTCCCAAAATGATGAATTGATTCAATTTACAAATTGTCGACTTGTACGCAATCATGCAATCATCAAAGAAGATCTCTGGATACGTAATGGTAAAATAATTAATCCCGAACCGGTATTCTTCGATGAGCAAACTCAGGCGCACAAACAAATCGATTGTGGAAATGCGATTATCGCATCGGGATACATTGACCTCCAAATTAATGGTAAATATATACTATATACAAAACAGAAGAAATGCGAAAAATCGATACTGAATATGAAATATGTAACAAAATAGTAAACTTTCTTTGTGCTGTCCAGCTATGTAGTACTTAATATCTGTGAATGCCACATTGAAGTTACTTATTTTTCACTGTTCAAGTTGTTGTTTACAACGCGTTTGCAATTTACTTTGTAATCAGTCAAAATTGAGAAATAAGTGGTTCATGGCTTATCTTATCGCATTTGTTTATTAATATCATCGTTGCTTTGTACTGGCATCTATTTTATATTTACCTAAAGCAAAATTATCCACTATAAAATGTATTCAGAGCTATTAACATAATCATTAGACATAAAGATGACCATAACTACAAGCATATGGTATAATTCGATACACATCTTTGAAATTAAGTTGGAAAACTGGTAGGATTGAAGAAGTGAAATCTCTAAGACTGTAAGTCTACAAGATCTGGATCAATGAGCCAAAATAGATCTGCTTAATTATTAAGTAAGCAAGTGTAACAGCCATCGACCATACCATCAAACACTTAAATATGTTTCCGTATATAATTAATTAAAAACTAAATCATTTTAATCAGTTCTTTTCTAATCCCTAGCGGATCATAATTTGACTGCCAAAGGAACTAAACCGGCATTTCCTTATTAAAATAATAGGACACCAACTTGTTTTCTACTAGCCTTCAGATGCGGCTGACATCACAAGTAGCCCAGCAGATAGGAAAATAAAACTCGCTAAAGATAGATATATTACGAGAACGCTCAGTCACACCCTGAAATATCTTTCACATAATACGAAGTTATTCACCGAAACGTCTGTAAACATTATATGTATGTATATGTATATTATAATGATTGTGAGAATTTTGGCGTTTCCCCAACAACCACTATAGAACGAAAATGTTAAATAAAATTTGGTTAGCGACCTATCAATGACTATTCAACTCTTCTTCACCGAGATCACTTGCTGAAATTGCAGATGAGAGATTTTCATTTTCTTATTCCTTCAAAAAGTATTTTAACCCTCACACACATGTTTCGACTGCCACATTCGTCACACATGAATCTGACTAGACCCACATACATTTCAATGCATTTGTGTAGAAATATTAGCCCTATTCACGATATGCTGCAAATCGTCTTGCATCATTGCAAATGTAAAATATTTCTGCTAAGTATTACATCAACAAATACAGTATGTAACATAATTGAGCAAATGAAGGGACATTTTTGGGGCATGAAAAAAAAGCCAAAAATGGCGTCAAATTAAAAAGTATCAGCATAGCTAAGTTTCTACACATTCACATCAATAAAAGTGGCGAAAAATGTTTGAAATCAGATATCTTCAGGTTCCAAAAAGGTCTTGAAAGTACCGAAATTTCGAAAATAAATTATGATTTTTAAAAATTGTTGGTCTAAAATTTTTCCATATTCCTCAGCTTTGTTATTGCTCTTTAAGTATACAACCATAATGCAAAAATAATTTTTGATATCGGATAATTTTTATTGGTGCCACAAGAGGTCAAAGTTCAGAAGTTTCGACCATAATTTATACTTTTCCTACAATTTTTGCTGAATTTCTGAAAACTTACAAGCTCTGTACATCTTGCTGCACCAATAAATATTATCCAACTTCAAAATTTTTCGTTGCATTATGTTTTTAAACTCAAGGAAAAATAAAAAAGCTGTGAAATTTGAAAAAATAAAAATTTTGCAAAAAATCATAATTTATTGTCGAATTGTCAAGACCCTTTTCGAACCTGAAGGAATTATTTGATTTCAAAAATTTGTTTCCACTTTTATTCATCTGGATCCGAAGAAACTTTACAATGCGATCACTTTTTAATTGGGCTATTTTTCAACATACTAGGGTGATACTCTATGTCTAGTATAATTGCACGATAGCACAAAATGCAAAAATATTATACATACTAAATTATACTACGATTTGAGAGCGAACATTAAAGTAGAACTGAAATATATTAGAAAATGTAAACACAGAGAGTGAGAGAGAGGCACAGAGATGCATTTAATATACTACACTTCATTGCATTGAACATATACATGGGTATCGCCGCAGGAAAAGTTTTTAAGTGTTGCAGAATGGATTGACGTGTATTTTGTTTTTATTTCGTTGTACGGATTGGAAGGTTTTACAATTTGTGCTATCTTGCTACCGTGCAGAGGCATATACTAGACTTAGAGAATCACCCTACTATATATGCGATATGCAATAAAAATTTGCATTTGCAATGATGCAAGACCATTTGGAAGTTATCGTAAATAGGGCTATTGTGATTTTAGACATGCATTTAGTCATACAGTTCCATATAGTGCTGGTCAATGAAATCGCAGTGACGGATGAAAAATGTTTTATATCACGTAAACTACATTTATAGCTGTATGTTTAAATAATTTTTAGGTATGAATAATAGTTTTTATTTCAAAGGCTTTCAAAGTATTTCAAGAACAAACCCAAAATAGCAGTACTTAATATAAAAATAGGAATAGGAAAAATAGCATGGATTGACAAGTAATAAAAAGTTAAGAAGCTACCAGAAATTTGACGTCGCTAGCTCAATTATAAATATAATTAAATTGCAATTAAAATTGAAAAAGGGTCTGGCCAGACTCATGTGTACCACCAATGGTTAATTCAATAGTATCGATCATAATGACCTTTGCCATTTTTCAAGAAGGAAAGCTTATCCTCAATCCACCCCTTAGATCTAACCCAAAACTATACGCTATTGATAAAATTTAAATTTCATTTAAAGTGGTAAAAATAACCTTCTCATTGGCAACCCCTGTTCTTAAAGTATAATAAACTCAGTGAGCACCTAAAAAGATGGACAAAGTTCCAAATTGTTTGATATTGATAAAGTATGCAAAATTTTCTATCCGAATAACACAATATTTGAGATTTCGAAATAGACCTAATTTTATTAACTAAATTTAGTATTCTTGGATAAACTAAACCAAACAGAGACCCGTTTTTTTATTTTTTTATAATTTGTTATCGAGCTTTGTTCTATTTCTTAGTATATAACTCTTAATTCCCTTACTATCTATTAATTTTGTGGCGCAAAATTGTGCGGTAGATATAACCGTGATAAACTCTAAATAAATAAAAATTATAATTTACATTTAATTAAGCCATATTACGATAAGTATACGAGTAAATAGATACAATATAATCTTCCCACCTCTATGAGTACTAGTTCTTTATAACAAAATAGTTTGATATGCCTATTGACCTATTGAAAAAAATCTAGCATACTGTGTTAATATTCTGTCCAGAGCATTTTCGCTAGTCGCAAATCAAGGTTTATCTATGCTTCTTCCATTTAGATGTTCTGGATCAATAAATTTGTAAAAAGTGTAAAAATAAAATAATATTAAATTTTTAGCTAGAAGATACTAAATCACAATTTGAAGAATATTTTTGAGAATTATATGAAAAACGTTTTTTTTTCTATCTTGCAGGAGGCTACGGTATCGATTTCTCTTATGACATCGATACAGTCGAGAAGGGTATCAATAAAGTAGCTAGTGGTTTAATAACAAATGGTGTCACATCATTTTGCCCGACAATAGTCACATCAACTGCTGAAACTTACCATAAAATATTGTCACGTATACCAAAGACGACAGGCGGAGGTGCTGGAGTATTGGGTCTGCATTTAGAGGGCCCATTTATTAGTCAAAAAAAGAAGGGCGCACATGCCGAAGAATGCATTAAAACAATCGATAATGTAAATTTTATAACTGATTAATTTTTTTTGTACTTTTTCGTACTTGAATTTAAATAATCAATATTTATAATTATTTGCACAGGGCTTAGAAACATTACGTACCACCTATGGGAGTTTAGATAATGTCAAAATTATAACACTAGCGCCAGAAAAAGATAATGATGGAATTGTTATAAAGGCACTAACCGAAATGGGTATAACAGTGGCGTTAGGACATTCCATGGCTAATTTGTGTGAAGGTGAAAAAGCTGTACAAAATGGAGCAACGCTGATTACGCACCTTTTCAATGCTATGCTACCGGTTAGAAAATACGAATTCTTCAATTCTATTAATTTAAAGAGATTCTTTATACATCTATTTTCTCTCTTTTATAGTTTCATCATCGTGATCCAGGACTTGTGGGTCTTTTAGCATCCGATGCTATACCTTCTGGACGTACTGTTTACTTTGGCATTATTTCTGATGGTGTACACACGCATCCGGCCGCTTTGCGCATTGCACATCGCACACATCCGAATGGTTTGATTCTAGTTACTGATGCCATTTCCGCTTTAGGCCTGGAAGAGGGTAGTCATCATATTGGGCAATTGCAGATACAAGTGAAAGATAGTAAAGCTTTCATTGCTAATACGGAAACTTTGTGCGGTAGTATTGCACCGATGGATGAGTGTGTGCGTATTTTTAGAAAAGCAACGGGTATGTGTTTGTAGAATGTGTAAATTTCAGTGAATATGTTTGTGAGTTTCAATTAATATTTTGTTTTTAGGGTGTTCTGCGGTATATGCTATTGAAGCGGCTACCTTACATCCAGCACTGTGTTTAAACATTGAAAAATCAAAGGGTACCCTCGAATTTAACTCTGATGCTGATTTTATTATTCTCAACGATGATTTGTTTGTGCTATCCACTTGGATTAATGGAAAATGTGTTCATAGAAGTAGCTCTACTGCGTTAACAACAATGTCGACGCCTCTTGATAAATGGCAATGTGATAAATAATTTTTAATTTGCATTTATCTAGTTTTCAAAGTAACTAAATAACTTAGGTACGAATACATACTAAATAATGTTCTGAATAAATTCCATTTTGTATTTTTTGATATTGTTAAACAAAAATCATACAATAAAATTGTATTGAATTTTAAATTAGTGATTGGTTTATTAATCAATTAGATTCAATAACTAAACAGTTCCAATGTTCTGGAACATTTAATAATATTTGTAAAATGTTAAGTTTTTATTTAAAAAAGTTTACTTCTAAAAGTATTAGACAACCAATAGGATCCGTTATCAAAGGGAACTCGAGTTTCATCTAATTTTCCCATGATACGGAGGAACTAACAAAAGTTCGTTGAGTTGGTTGGATAAAAACTGACGAAAAAAGTTTTAGTTCATATTTTTAATGCTCATTTATTCTCATTTAATTTTCAGTACATTTAAGAAGTCGGTAGATCCGCCTTTAAAAACATTCTTCAAATTCGTCTTTTTGGAGCTTCAGTGAAGTAAATTAACATCATCTTTTTAACATTTTAATAAGTAAGAATACTATAATGTTTGAATGGGGCACAATATTTCTGTAGGACGCAGTCCACATCCCCAAACATAATAATAATAATAATAAAAAAAATAACATTTTAATTTGGAAAAAAATTTGAGATCAATAGGCTTTAATGAACAATAAAGCCAGAAAAATAACAAAAGTCATAGAACAAGCAGATCAGACGATCGTTTCGGAACCCACTACGGTTCCCCATTAGTTTTTCTTACGATAACTAAGTCGCCGATTGAAATGGGCCAAACACCTGGAAGACTGCGCGCTGGGAACGAGCAACATTTGTGCCACCATAAAGTCTTTATCAAACCCCAAAAGACGCAATTACTTAACAGCCATAGTATTAGACCTCAGTCATGATAGTGACGCCTAATAATAATGCTAATAATGCTCGAACTCATTCTGCAAACAATTCGTAGAACACCCAGCAAAGCATGAAACCACAAAAAGGGCCAATAGCAGGAAAATAAATGCCTTGAAAACCAGCCAACAGTCAGATCATCCCATCTTTACTCCAGCAGAGGTCATAGCCACCATAAACAACGCGAAGAAACCGAAGGCACTTGGCCCCGATGGTATGTCAATAGTCATGCTGAAAAACATCTAAGCACAATCGGTTTAGAGTGCTAAATAAATCGCTGAAAACTCTCTACAATAGCAGCCATCATGAAGACAGGAAATTTTCTATCTTTCTTTTTCTCTTCCTTTCTTTCTTTCATAACTTGACTCGACTTGATTATAACATCGCCAACTGCTGCCCTCTGTGCAACCAAACACCACACGACACACGACATTTATTCGAATGACTAACGATATCGATAACCATGACACCAATATCCCAAAGAAATAGCCCAATTCCTGGGTTTGGGACTGACGGACTTAAACATAATGTATTGGACAGATTGTAGATTTGAACGATTTGAATATTCATTGAATAGGAACTATCACTACTTTTTTATATACTTGTTGCAATTCTTCTTTGACACTTTTGTTTCTGACATTTATTCCCTTGCCGATAAGAGTGAATTTGCATCTCTTGGGCTCCATACTATGGTCTGCTGTTTAATTTTCGAGTCGTACTTATACAACTTCAGCTTCATATCCTGTTACGATTTTCTTAAAAATACATCTTATTTTGTTACCAAATTATTTTCTAATAATCAATACATTGGCGTAGTATTCTAGCCAAAGTACCATTTCGTCGGTCAATCTTGGAGTTTGTCAATTGTAGCCTTCACCTGAGCCACATTTGAATTGTCGGTCGAATAATTCGGTTGGCAGCCACAGAAAAGTGTCCGGTCTGGAATTTTGAAAACCATTTCGAAACGTGCGTGCATTCTGATTGCACTTTAAGATCTGATAAACAATTCAGCTGCTACAAAGTGGCAAAACTGAAATGAAAATGCACTTATTCTTTTTAAAAGTCTTAAGATTAAAGTTTTCGAATGAAAACTACCCAATGCAGGAAGAGCATTTCCAAAACTTATGACCATATCTCATATTTAGGTTGCCAGGAACTCACAAACAGGCAAGATGTGCTTGCAACAAATTGTCAAAATGGATTTAATCTCACTGGCAAATCGTAAGTTAAGAAATTTTATTCAATTATCTACGTACTGAACCGTTAACTGCGAAAACCTATATTTTTATTGCCCATATAGAAAGTATTATCTTGTATCTATTAGTTAATATTTGCACATTTATATAAAAATAATTTAATAACTAATTACATTTTCTTGCAATATAATACCATCGATATTTCTACAAAAAGTTTAATTAGTTTATAATATACATTACATATGTACATATGTTGTTAAAATTTAACTTATTTTAGAGGAGTTTTATTTGTATTCGGTAGGAAAATTGATAAAAAGCTAGCAACTGAAAGATATAAAAAAAATGCATATAAATTAGTTAAGCTTTTCTAGAAAATGTTCATAAAAAACTTACAAAACATCACAAAACTTATCATGACAAATGGTGGTATACAACCCATTGACATGAATGTTGGAAAGAGTATATTACCGAGTATAGAACCACAGCGGCCGAACATCATGGCCAATGAAATGATCATTGTTCTAAAAAAAATCGATAAAAAATAAGAAGAAATTTATAACTTACACAGGTGTTGGTTGGCACCGAAAAAACTTACCTCAATGAAGTTGGAAATAAGTTTACTGAAGAACTAATTACCGATGTAGCCGAAATGCTGCCCATAGTCACAAATACCGCAGAGCTAATAAGTGTCGAGAGTGCGGATACAGAAAAATAGAGTGCAATGGCGCATGTGCCGGCAATGATTAAACCAAAAGCTGTAAATAAAAAGAAGTAAGTAATAAATCTATTGAAATAGTAAAGTTAGGTTTAGAGTGTAAACAGTCTGCAAAATCAAAGAATTGATAACGCTACTTTGCAACCTGCACTCACTAGCACAAAAATATTGTTCAATATTTCATCTTCAGCTCATTATTTTTGCTGCTCCATAGTTTACAGGGTGACAATCGTAAAGTGACGCACACATTTCAGCAGTTATTTTCAAAAGGACGTACTTCCATTAAGTACAATTAAGTGTTAACATTGCTGAATATATAAGCATTCATTTGAACCCCACCTCATTCAATATAACCTCCTTTAGCCTGCACACATGCCTTCAATCGATCCGGAAATCGTAGGACTGTTCGCCGCAGGACTTCCTGATCAATTTCAGTCCAGGCTTTCTCTAATGAGTTTGTCAGCGACTCCAGACTGTGGTGTTGAGATGCACAAGCCTTACCCTCTAAAATACTCCAAATAGAGTAGTCCATTGAATTCAAGTCTGGGGAGTATGGTGGCCATTCTTGAGATGTTATGAATCCAGAAAAATTGTCTTTAATTTTGCCGTGTGGGAAGGTGCAGAATTTTGCTAGAAAGTCCAGTTTTCATTTCCAAATGTATCTTGGGCCCAGGGAAGAACATGTTCATTTAAAATGCTCCGGTAAACAACCTGGTCAATTTTAACACCCTCTTCAACGAATATTAGAGGGGTTCTGGCATTAGCGGAAACTCCAGCCCATACCATAACGGAAGCTGACTTTTGAACTCGGCCAACAGTCCTATTTTGTTGTGATGATGATGTTAGCCACATTCGGTCATTTTGCGCATTGAAATGTTGTTCAACCGTGAAAATTTTTTCATCTGTAAACAAGATATTTTCAACATTTTTTAACACGGATGCAACGCCTTGCATCTTTGCAGTCGCAAATCTTTCTTTTTTTGTGTCAGATCTTGAGCTTTTCGGAGCTTGTACGCCTTAAGATTAAGTTTGGTTTTGCAATGATTCGCACATGTTTCACGGTTTACTCCCACTTCCTTAGCGATTTTTCTCATTGAGCGCCTTGGATTTCGCTTGATTCGTTTACGAATTTTTTCTGTTAAACCAGTAGTGGCAACTGTTGAAAATTTTCCCCGGTCTCTATCTCCAAAACCCCCAGTTTCATTATATCGAATAATAGCTCGGTCTACCGTACGACTTGACAAATTTAAAGCCTTTGCAATTTGACGGCTACTATAATTTGCCAAATGAAATTTCATAATTTCACGACGAATATTTTCCTTGTCCATTTTTATGGAAATTTCAAAATGTAATAACAAAAATTCAAATGAAATTAAAAGCAAAGCCAATGATGAATGAATTTGCTTTTTAAATTAAAGTAACGGTAAATGGCAAAGCCTGCTGCAGAGTATTAAACTTGCGTCACTTTACAATTGTCACCCTGTATATTCATACATGCACTTACTTAAAATATTTTTGCTGCCGATTCGATTCACCAACAAAGCACACACAACATATCCAACGAAACCAGCCAGCGCAACAATAATATTATTTGAATATGAAGCGGCAGTTATGACCTTAATTGAAAAACTCATATTATTGCAATGTAAGTATTGAATTAATTATTAAATTTACGCTCACCACTTCACATTTATGCTCGTCAGAGTAATCTCTACTCACAGCAGCTGTTTTATTAACACTATATTCCAGTATGGTGCACATGCTCGTGACGCCTTCATTTTTCTGTTCATATTCAGCAATTGATGCAAATAATTGTGGCAGCCAAAGGCGTACAGTATTTTGACTAGATTTTAAAGAAACAAACTTTTATTAATATAACTTTAGTTATGTTGAAACCTTAATATAATTTAGTTACCCTAATAAAATAGCAGCATTCATAAGGTATACGCGCAATGATAATCCCAAATAGGGTTTCATGAAAAGAGGACGCAATTGTACAAAACCTTTACGAAATCCTTTTGGTTCAATGTTTTTCACTTTTTCCGATTTCAAACCTTCAATGGTTGCAATTGTAACAGTTGCATCACTTTCCATTTCGACATCTTTTTGAGGTATTTCATTAATGAGTTCTGTGATCTATGTGGCGAATAATGATTTTTAAATAATTAATTGTTATATGTTTGATAATAATAATAAAACTTACGGGATATGTTTCTTTTGGTTTACGCTGATTTATAGCGTAGATTTTACGAAATGCTAATAATGCCTCTGCATTTCTACCTTGTGACATCAGAAATTTCGGACTTTCTGGAAATAATGTTAACAATAATCCACTCAGTAGACTAGGCGTTGCGCAAACAGCCAAAAATATTTGCCAGGAATGAACTAGAATGGATGAGCATTTTTTTAATTGAATTATTATACAAATTTTGTTCCCATATCAGATATACATATATAAAAGTTCAAGTTTGACCCTACGATTCTTAAGAAAGAACTGCGCAAAACTGTTTTTTTTTTAGAATATTATACGCCCAAGAAGAGAAAATTGCAGTGGAGCGGAACAGTTTAAGATACTTGCACTTCCCAGTCAAGAGGTTGTGACTATCAGTGGCAGGTTTACGATTTGGGAAGAGGCGCTAATTTTCCTATATTCTATTTACGTCCTAATCAGATCGAAATTCTAGAAAAAATTTCAAACTAAAATTCAGAACAAAATTTAAAAAAATAATCTAAATTTCAGACCAAAACACAGTTCAAAAGGAAGACCAAAATTCATACCAAAACTAAGCTCAAAAGTCAAACCGATATTCGAACCAAAGCCAGACCAAAAATTAGATCACAATCAGACCTAAAAACATCAAAAATTAAGTCTAAATTGAACTGGCCTTGAGATTAAATATAGAATTTATATCGAATAAGCAGTTCCGCTGTAGAAAGATTTTAAAAAATTATATTGTAAAAGGTTCACATTTTTGGCAGGCGTGATATCCCCTATAGCTCCCTTCTATATTTGTAACTAGTGACTATTAACAAGCCATTGATTATCGTAAAAATCAACTAAAGTTTAATGATACATTTTAAGTGATCTGCGAAAATGGATATGGAATAATTTATTGAGTGATTTAAATATAGTCAACAAGGACAACAGTTTCAAACAATCATATACAAAACAAAGTCTCCAAAGACAACGAAGAGGAGAACTCAAGAAAGCAGAGTTCGACCGCTTCATCGAACAAACCTGTCATGGCAGTCTGTCATAGCGAATTTTTTGGCAGGGGTTTTAAGAGACGAGTCGCTCAGCGTGTTCGAGAGTTCAGCCCTACTACACTTGGCGAATGCCTCAACCTTAGGCTCATCTAAGAAATTCGCCATGGGTGGCTACGCTAGGCTTTGAGCGCTAAAGATAGCCTTAGGGATGTCTAAGAATTTTTCATCAAACGATCCCTTCCCAGTCTGTCTTTTCCACCTGTTAAAGTGGGTGGTTTTGAGATCTCGGTTTCATCCGAGTCTGGGTTTTGGTTCATCTTATCATCTGTTTCGTGCGTCCCCTACTCCGACGAGGCGTTTCGGTGACCAAAGTAAAAATGGAGAGATATGAAGTCGTCCATAGGTCACATTAAGCCCATATTTTTGTCTACTTCAAGGGCATGTTTGTGGTTGTGAAACTCCACGCCTAGGAATACAATAAAAGGCCTTACTACAAAAAAAAAAACATTGCTTAACAATTCTACGAAATATTATTTCGTATTTCGTGAAACTGTGTGACAAAAAATAAACTCTCCTCTTAGATAAATAGAAAATTATAAATATTATACTGTAAATACAAATACTTATTATAGTAAAACTAATCTGAAAGCTAATAAAACGAGTACGTACATGTTAGACCCCAAATATGATATTGCGATTCATTTGGTAGAATTGTTAAGGCTAATACAGGCAAAGTTAATGTTGCTGTTGTAAACATCATGCCAATTGACATCATCACACGCGCACGATATTTTCTGCTATACAATTCAGTTAGATAAGTCATGAGCACGGCAAATGGACCACAAACGCTACGCGAATATAATATAATCATAAATATTTAGTAAGTAGTAAACAAACTTATGTATGTATAATGATGTATGATACTTACATAAAACCGCTAAGATATTTGAATATCATTAACTGTACGACATTCTGACTTGCTGCACCAGCAATAGCACAAATACTATCGGCCAAGTAACCAAATACCAATATTTTTTTACGCCCCTTCGTATCGGCTATATATCCCCAGACGACAGCTGAAGTGATCATGCCTGATAAAAAGCAGCAGGAGAAGAGTGTTATTGACGAAAGCAAGAACAAAAAGTATTAACTATAACATACCTGCATATGTAATCGCATTTAGAATGCCTTTATCCATTAATGTCAATTTGAGATCACATTCGGCACTTGGCAATATATATGACATGGTGGATGTGGCAAAGACGGTGCTCATAGCTGCGGGTAACGCCACTAGTAGTAATAAATAATTAAAGATACCAAAACCAGCAACATCCATGGCTGTTTCAAAATCAGCAGCTGGCTGTGTATCTGTTTTGTTGTTGTTGTTATTGTTTTGTTGCTCGTTATCACTTTTAACTGTGTGTGTGGAAATTTTTTGATTTTTAAAATTTAAAGTGGGTGGGTGTTGAAGTGTGGAATTTCATCACATTTAGTATTCATTTATACAAACCTTTTGCTTTCGACATTTTGGATTATTTTAATTTTCAGAATTAGGTACTTTTAATTATGAATTTTTAAATAGTTTTTAAAGATATTTTGAGTATAACTTTCAATATTAATTTTAAATTTATATTTTAGGTTTTAATATTTGACATATATTTTTTTTATTTTTTAAATAACTCACACTTATTTCTTGACTGAGATTATATAAAGCTATTTATTTTTAAAAATTTATTTTGAATAACTTCAACGTTACTCGCAGGCTTCTTAGTCTTAACTGTTACTAATTATTCTCAGGCTAGATGTAGATATTGCATTTTTGTAAGTTTTGTCTCGGAACACACGACTGATTAGAGTTAAATTCTTTGTTGACATTGCAAAAAAAAAAAAAATAAAATGTTAGAAAATCCCACGTTAATAACGTATCTTTGTTGTATTTTATCTGTATATTATTTAAATCTGTTTATTTTGAAAGACTTACACTCAACATGAAATATTTATCAATTCCATAGTTCAATTCATGCGCGACAGAAAACTTAAAGAAATCTACAGTAAAAAGGAGTAACAGCTTAAGTTTATTTTCCTATTAACTAGTTGATTTTGATATTTTTGAATAGAAATATTTTAGAAACTATAGAGCTGTTGCAATCATCTCTTTGTTTAAGGGGGGGGGGCATGAACTTCGGGAATTTTTTTTAAATATAAAGTAAATAATTTTGGAAATGAGTTTTAACGTATTTTATTCTTCTATTAATGGAGAGTAAATTCCATTTTTATTTAAAAATTTAAAAATTCAAAATGGCGGTTCCAGGACTCATCAACTAACCCCATGCACAGCGTGTTTTGGACAGCGCGGAGCGTTCTACAGCCTTGCCAGTTCATCTAAAACAAAAGCGAATTAAAAATTATTAAATTAAACTAAATTTTGGAAGGCCTTATTGTTATTAGGATATCAAAATGGCAGCCGTTCAAAAAAAAATAATTCTTTGCCATTTTTTAAGTGAAACTTCTTTAGCGAGGATAAATCAAAAATTTTGCAACGGAAATCGCGATGTTGTTGCACTCACACGAAACTAATAAGAAACGAAGTTATGTTGTTAGTGTTTAGCGAATGAAGTGATATGGGGATCGGTTACATACAATCAAGCAGAGAGCCGACTCCTCGCAGCTTTACTTTAGGTGTGTTAGTGACTGTAACTGAACTTTCCTCTCATGTGTTAAATACGTGTACTTAGTGATGATTCGATACAAGTAAATACAAATACATACTCGATACTTTTCATTCAATTCAAGTACTTTTTTTACTTGATGCTATAACATAAGTATTTTACTTGGTATCGGATACTCGATAAATTTTCTAGCGATTTGCATCTAGACGCATCAAAACCATAACGTATAGGCGAAAAACTTGTGTTGAATAGTGCAAACTGTATTTTCAACCATATGGTATCACAATGGGCCGTTCTGGCGTGAGTGTGTTCCTCGGCAGCTACTTAAATAAAGTGTAATTTGTCTCTTTAAAAGAGTATTCGATACAAGTACATATTCAATACTATTTTCCAATATTTTTGGTAGCATCTATACTTTTATTCGATACAAGTAATAAGTAAAAGTATCGATACTATGTGGGTATCGAATCAACACTACGTATACTCCGTCATTTCGTGCCTGGCAAAAAGTATTGAAAAAGTAATATGAGAAAAATTTCGTTAAATATGGAAGATAATGCTTCAACTGGAATAAATTTGCAACTCGTGTCGTTTATAGAAACTGGAAACAAAGAATAAGAGATTAAATATAAACTCAATAAATGTTTTCTAATCTGTTCTGTTGCTTCAACGGACGAAAAAAAAAATTTCGTAATAAATTTTTTACAAAAAACCCTTCCTGATGACTCCGAAAACTGAATTTATTTTCAATTGCTCAGAGGTTTATGTGAATTGCATTATCCGTTAAATCTGAAGAGCGCCCTGAGCTGTTTCTAGATGAGGAATCCAGCTGGAGGACAGCTCTGCTCAACAAGCTGTAAATTAACAAATTCTGTAGATATGAAAATATCTTTTCATCCATGTGTAAATTAGAAGACCTCGATAGTCTAGTGAATGGTGCACTAGACTTTCATCCAAAAGGTTGTGGATTCGATTCCCGTCTTGGTCTGTTGATTAATTCTCATAAATTTCTTATATTCACTATCGATATGAAGTGGATGAGAATTATAAGAATGTGTACAAGTACACACCTTAGTTGGTAATGGCAAAACCACCGAGCTGATCAAAAATTGCCACACAGCCGTTCGGAATCGGCGTTAAACTGTAGGTCCTACCATCGTCACTGTAATCTAGTGGCAGAGTGCCAGACTCGTGTCTCTGGTGACCCGAGTGCGATTCTCGGTTTGGGTATGTTTCTTATCTTTCTTTCTCTCTTTTTTTCTTGGGGCTTTGGTACAATAGATCTCTCGTCCTTTCTTCAAATAACAATAATAATGTATAAATTATGTACAAAAAAATGATTTTTTCATCGTCATGAATGATAACCTCCCCTTAAATCAAATTCCATTCTCTAAAAATGATTTCAAAATTCTTTAGAGTTTGATATTGCTTGCTTTCTGAAAACGACCTTTGCTCAGCAACATGTTAAGCTGAAGTATCAGAAAAATAATACGCTCAATGAAATGACGACTGCTCAATATAACTTTTGTTGATCATAAAGTGATCAATTTGCGTTCATAAGACAAACAGGTAACAGTGGCGGAGCAGAGGCGTTTTCTGAACGTGACCATTTATAATCAAAAATACATGATAAAATATTTTCCATTTTAAATCGTGTTAGGCTGTTTTTCCTTTTTACAACAAAAATTCTAAAATTTCAGTTAAAAATAAAACCTGAAGGCAAATTACAATTACATAAGCGCCGCTCCTTTCTTTTGTGTATTTTTGAATTCCATATTTATCCTAAAAATATTATTATTTTTAGTAATTGACCCTTTCTTTTTATAAAATAAGATTCCGTAAAGAAATATTTTAATTTATTATTACTAATAAAAGATTGCCTGGATTTTTTTTTATTTTTCCATTCCTTTAAAAGGTCTTTTGATTCAGGAATAGTGATCAAGATATATTAAATACTATCTCAAGTTTTTTTAAAATTTTTTTCAATGAGTGGGAATTAGAATAAGAAGAATAATCTACTCTATTTACGAATGAAAAACTTGAAGTTTTCTAGTGACAACTAAACTCACTGAAACCCAGAGGAAAATTTATATTTTTCGTCATACCAATTTTTGTGTCACAATTTTTCTTATCGATAGTCAGTAATAACTAGTTAGTCATATAAGAAATTTTACTATCTTCTCGTGTTTACACAAATGTATTACATATTGTCATACTGTTTCTATGTACATTTCCTAAATAAATATTCTGAAATATTTTAATCAAGTACATCACTCATCATTTCTACTACAAACCTTTTTGATACAAAAATTCATTCATTTGTACCTATTCATAATTTGATTGTGTATGACATCAAAATCATTTTATCTTATCAGCATCTGGGTGCTAGTTTTACACCTCAAACAGATGCTTTCTTAAAAATCCGATAACGAGTCTAATCAACAAATTACGCTTTTGAATCTTTTTTAAATGTTGGTATTGTGTTTATTTATTTGGGTGATATATGCATATGTCACATTAAATATGTAAATGAGTTTTTAGTTATCGGGGCATTTTCCAAATCTGCAATTAAGATGTTAACAAAAGTGTATGCAACTAAAACTAATAACTCTTCTTTATCTAACTAAGTAACCTACATATGTACATTGTTCTAGTATAGTATAATCTTAATGGTTATGCAGCAAGAATATAGGTCAGTTAGTGATGCTCTTTGAAAACAAGATCCCAAAACTATACTTTATTTAACTTGGTTTGACGAAATTTATTTTTTCGTTTTTATTAATAGATTAATTACACCAAAATTCGATTCGAACTACATACAAGTATAATCGCTACCAATATCGAATTTTGATGGATTATAACTCACGGCGATTTCGTTAATTTCGTTAGCGTTCCACCGAGTATGATTCTTAATCTTCAATTAATCTCACAATTAAATCTTCCCAAGTTTTTTAAGCTTATTTTTTAAGTAAAGATTTATGCTTAAATTTACAACAGTTCTCTACAGGTTATATAAATTAAACCTAACCAGTTCGATCAGTATTGCATTATATTGATAAATTTTAGCGTTTTACTACCATTAAAAAATTTAATGAAAATTAAAAGCAAATTTAATTATAAATGAAAATGTAATGCTAATGAATTAGCATTAGAATTGAAACTTTATATCATAATAGAGTTGAACCAGAATCCATAGTATCCATGAAGAATAATGAAATGCTAAAATAATGCATTATTGCTAACTTTACTTATTAGTATCACTTAATTTCCCAATATTTTTGAAAAATTTGTTTATTGGGTTAAAGTAACTCATAATAAATAAATCACGTCCATAGCAAGCTGGAACATGAAACTTTCCATCATAACACTGTACAACAGCTAAGTAGTATCTGAGTTGTGGTTCAGTTTTCCTGAAGTATTTTAGCCGCTAATCACAAATTAGAAAAATATTTTTTCAGGTCACGTCAGGTTTCGTGTAATTCATAAATTTTCGTTTTCTGAACAGGGGTTCAGGAATAAAAAATTTTGTTTCCTATTTGAGTTATACAATTTGAGTTTTGAATGAATATATAGAAAATTTAAATTTTTCGTGTATATTGAGCGACCATTATTTTTTGAAAAAACACGAAAAATTTAAATTTTTTGAAAAATTTTTTTTTGTCATCTAAAACTCCTCAAATTGTATAATTCGTGTAGAAAAACAAAACAAACAAAAAAACACAAATAAAGTTTTCACCATTTCATTATCCAATTTTCAGAAAACGAAGATTAATGAATATACCCGAATCACAACTCAGTTACTGTTTTAAGCCCCATTTTGTTTTATGTAATAGAGTTGAACGAGAATTCGTATTTATAAACGATAATAAAATGCTAAAATAATTTATTATTGCTAATTCTAATTTTGTGTTAAAAAGGAATAACAGCTTAAGTTTATTTTGGCGTTGAAAATAAATATTATAGAAACTACATAATTTTTTCAAAACAGTCTTTGTTCAAATCAAATTTGAAATTGCACATGATTCCAAAAATTTTTAAAAAATTCGAACCCAAATTTAAATTTAAAATTTTTCCAATATATTTAAAAAATTTTTAAATTACTTAGGTTGAAATAACTCATAAGTTTTATGAAGTAATAAATTACGCTGTTAAAGGTTAATATAAGTACTTGACCTATTAAATAAAAATAAGCAGCTGTGTCAACAGTTTTTTGTTTGAAAAATTAAGATAAAAAGTCAAAAAATTCGATTACTAATATAGATACATGAAAATCATATTTCTAGTCAATAATTTAAAATAATTTTTCAAAATAAAGTTCACAGTGATTTCATTAAACATTACATTGATCGATGAAGGATTGCTGAAGAAATAAAGGCACGTATTTTTGGTTTGAGGATATCATACAAATAGAAAAATGAAAATGGAAAATCGTTTTTCAAGCTCAAAAATTCAACCGTATAGTTATTCAGCTAACCGCACTTCATTCGTGTTTTCATTCAAATTTTGCCGAATTTGCTTTAGAATTTCCTTTAAAATCTCATATCGTAAAATTTCACTTATATGGGAGATACCACGCCCCATTAACCGATTTCGCACATTTCACGTTCATGCTAAGGTTTGCTGCGAGTGATCAAGTTTTGTTCGAGTTGTCACTGTCATGGAGATGAGCTAACTGACTGAAAATTCAATTTATTTATAATCTAAACGGTGGCAAGACGTTTAGGAAACATATATACGAGTTCCTATGCTCCATATGGAGCATTGCTCAATTGTTATCTACTTGACAGATAAAAGTTTAAGCTTCAGACCCGTCAAGTCCCCTGTCGGTAATCAGTACTTACCGTCTAATCATGAATGAGAGTAATTCCCTTCTGCTTTTAGTTTCACAACTACAGAGATTTATCGAAACAATTTTTTAACAACAAATCTACATTCACTCACTCCCTCCTGCCTTGGACAAACTTTTATAGTTGATGCTTCCACCTTAGAGATTTATATGAATTTCGTTTTAGATGAAATCATAAATTGTATGCTGAAAGATATAAGGTCTTTTATTACCTGGTGAAGTACAAAGATAGAGCATGCCTAAAAAGATGTCCTTATCTCCGTTGAAAGCACTAATGGGACAAGTATTTTTGCTGCCTTATTCGATAAATCACAGAGAAAGCTAAATGGGAAAAACTACCTTGAACTATGATTGCTTTCTTTATTTTAGAAATTTTCATAAAATGTGGGTCATAAGGAGCAGCTTTGTAAATTTTAGTAAATTTTATGAATTTTATGAATAAATTAGAAGATACTAGTGTTAAAGCAAACTATTGTTAGAGCTAAGCGAAATTGAGAAATATTATGGAAATTATTAGCTTTTTGGTTGGTCCGGCAAATCCGACCCAAAATAAAGCTGCAGTACCAATTTTCTGAAAACTGATAGATTAGCTACAATAACCATCGAAAAACCAATTATGACCATCTTATTTAGAAAACACCAACTCACATTAACATTTAGTTGAACTATGATCGCTTCTCCTTGCTTCCATCCAAAGATGAACTTCATTCGTAATTCATGAAATTGAATGGACTCTTATAATTTTTTCATAACGATTTCTTTAGCGCTTTTTTTACACAGAAACTACGAATTTTTTTTTCATTTTTTTTTTTTTTTTGTAACCAAGGCAGGAAATGATCAGCAAAGACCTACCAGATGACACCATTAACTCATTTTAGAAAAAAAATTTGGTCCCACAAGTGTGTTATCATAACTAGCCAGAGCAGTGATGTTATGGGTAGATGAGACTGTGCTGCGACTAGAGTGAAATCTGTTCACTATAACTAAATTTCAGTCAAAATTTCTCTCTGGATAAGATTTTGCTGAGGTGGCTCTTGGTACACACAACTAACTGACGTGAACAGAAATGGAAAAATATGTTTAAATTTTAATATTTTTCAACAAAATGTATCTCATGTATCTTTCGTTCAAGAAATTTGAGGATATCGTTCGGGCGTGAATGATTCAAGCACCAATTGAAAATATACATACAAAGTAGCACTAGATTCATTTCAGGAAATCATTTAAATCGGTTAAATGGTTTTTAAAATATAGTGGTCACCATCTTTGAAAATGTAGTTTTGATAAAAAAAAAATGCGTTTCCCAACGTCAATTATAGGTATCTCTAAAACTATTTATAAGTTTCCCCTGTACAACCCTATATTCCTAAAATACGATTCCGCTCCAACACGATTTGCAAATAACATGAACAGTGATAAAAATTTTAAAATGCAAATATCTTTTTGAATTCACAACTGTTTAATAAACTATTTAACTGTAATCAAGCGTATTTAATTTGTATTTGTTGCATTTATCCAATTCAAGTTCGCTCTATGTTTCAATTTCATTTTTCCAAATTTAAATTTGTTCTTTAAATTTTTAATAAGTTTTCTAGAAAGTATGATTAAAGTTTCTTCAAAAAAAAAACTAAAATAAGTCCCTTCTGCACTCGTCACATGACGTGAAAACATACCTTGCGTATTGTTGTTTACTTCACTAAAAAAGTTTTCGTTTTTATATTCCAAAAAGGGCTATGTCCATTTGTTTTTGACCATACTACTAAATCGTGATATAAATTCCCAATTTTTATTAAATTAAGTTAACTTGAACATACCAAACCGTTGTACAAGGTATCCAGTTACGATTAAACTAAGTACATGCCAAACTAATTATGCCCAAAATGACCCTTTTCGTTGTTTGTGCAATGACTTCAACAACCTTCATGGCTTATTTGATTTATCTGATTCTCAATTTAACATTAAAAATACTGTTTTAAAATGTTTAAATGGATTAACCAGCTGATGATTACAAAATCTGTAGCTGTTGTTTGAAAACCACTTGGATAGTTTACTTCACACTTCCACGTGTCGCGTCATACAGAGCAGTCCGGACTGTGTTTGTTTCGGGCACTGATCCGTTCGTTATGCAGATACGCCCCTCGTGCGGCTGGGTGGGTAAATGGGTCCGTTGGGATTCATCGAAAAAAAAATTTTAAAACCATTTTTGATATATTCCACTAATTCCATTGATATATAACCAAATTCCATAACCATTTTTGATAGATAAATTATGTGTTGCATTCTTTTGGGTTTGTTGTGTCCTATTTTTAATATTAGAATACTAATAATAAAACAGCATACTTTCAAAGTGCAGTTCACCTCCCTTCACCTGAAGGTACGAAAGTTTAACATAACCACCACTATACTTACATACAAAACAATAAAAGCGTGGTATATTTTTAGGGTCTTATTTTTTATATTAAGATTTCACCTATCTTAACCACTTTATTCTAATAACAAGACAGCATACCTTCAGGGTGCAATTCACCCCCCTTCACCAGGCGGTACGAAAACTTATCATAACCGCCACTACATTTATTTATTTATTTATTTATACACACACTTTTAAACTCACACATACTATGAAACCTCACACGACACCGACGTGTGAGGTGGGTCACTGCATTATAAATTTTCCTTTCCTTATTTCAGCTCCGTGTAAAGATGTTATTACATCTAAAATTATAATATTTCATGTTTTTCTACATAAAAATTAAAACTATTGTTGACTGCAAAATAAAACCAGCTTAGAAATCGCGTTTCATCTATTTGCAATCAAAAATTTTGCATTTTCTTCAAAAGAGGAAAAATGTACCAAATTTTGAAAAATGCTGGATTCACAGTTGCCTCAGTGATCTCCCACAGTGTGACGTAATCAAGTATTTCGTAGAACTTGGATCCAACGTTAACCTATAAAAAACTTCCTTGATTATTATGACATTTCTAATTACACCCAAATTCTTACTAAAAATTTAAAGATGTACCACAACTCCTGGTTAGGAGAGAAAAAAACTACGAATGGAGTTTTTTATTTCTTTTAATATTTATTGTAATAATATGGAACAATACACAATTCAAAGAGTACATTTTGTGTCCTTAATTTGTAATTGTAATGCTCGAATACATAAACATTTAAACTATGTATATATATATCTATTTTGTTTTTGTTATTGGTAGGTATATTATATGCTCATATAATATGTTTAGTTTTTTTTTTTTTTTTTGTTTCGTTATTAAATAGTTAAATATAATATTTGTTTTTATATTTTTGCTTTTCTCAATAAACCCTTGGGTTAATCGCTGATGATCGTTACTAAGGAGTAAATTGTATATAAGAGTATGTATATATATATATATATATATTTATATATATGTAATGTATATAGGAGTACATTATGCTTTTTTGTATGTAGTAGTAGTAGTAATAGTAGTAGTATGTATGAATTATTTTTTTTTTGTTTTGTGTTTTTGTTTGTCAGTTTTTTTGTAAATAAGTATGCTTAAAATTTAAGATTGATTTTTTTAGATAATTATTTTTTTCTTATTTGTTTTTCTGCTGATGTTTTGTTTTCATTTTTACTATAATTTTTATAAAATAGGGAAGTTGTTGTTGTTATTTGTTTGTTCTTATTCATTTGTTAAAACATTTTCATTTGGTTTTTCTTTTTTTGGTTTTCTTTTCTTCTTCTATTTAATTTATATAAATGTAAAGCAGTTGCACAGTGGAACGACATGTGTATGTGTGTGTGTGTGTGTGTTTAGAAAGACTAATACACTATAAAGAATTTAAATTTTCAAAAATAAATTTAGAGGGAGTGTAAAATATAAAAATGATAGCAATAAAAAAGCAATTTCACAGTAAATTTGTGCAGATTTCCTTTTTAAACGTAAAAAATAATGCAGATATGAAGATAAGTATCTAAATATGTGTAATGTGAAAAAAAAAAGAAATGCTTGCAATTTCTGTTTTTGTTTTTTTTTTTTTTTTAATAAATTCGTTACGACATGGACTAAGACACAGCAAAAATGTTAAATAACTCGTAAAATTTCATATATAATTATTTTTTTTTTTTTTTTTTTTTGGTTTTTGTTTTCTTTTTATTTATTTTATTTTTTTATCTTGCATTTAATGCATTCAAATATAGAAACAAACGGCAAAATGCATTAATTTTCAAAAACTCACTTTTGGCGCTAAGTATATATATATATATATAAGTTTGTTGCTTTTTTGTTTTTTTGTTTTGTTAAATAAACATGCATTCACAATTGTTTTTAATATTTTCTTTTACTTAAATGCGAGTGTAAACATTAACGTGTACAATTTTTAAAACTTTTTTCTTTTACATTTTTTATTACAAAAAAAAACCCAACTACTTAAGAACATTTTTTTTTTGTTTTTTTTTTTTTCATTTGGTTTTTTAATTTTTTTGTATTTTTTTTTTAGTTTTTTGTATACATATACCTGCCCCTAAATATGTATGTATATATATATATATATATGATTTTTTTGTTTAATATATTTATAGATATATATTATTTTGCTTTTTGTTCTTTTTTGTTTTGTGTTTGTATAAATATGTTTTTTATTTGAAATTGTAAAATTGTTTTTCTTTTTGTTTTTCTTTTGCTTTGAAAAATATCAAGCCTTTGGAATCAAATACACTAGAAAAATTTTGTTGTTGGTTGTTAAATTGAATAAAATACATATGCACCTAACAATATCTATATAAATATATATACATATACAATAACTGTATACATATATATTTTTTATTGGCGAAAAAATTTCAGAATATTTCTAAATTACTAAATATAATTATTTTCTTTGATATGTTATCTTAAAAATATATATAGACCTAATACCATTTGTTGTTATTATTATATTTATTTGATTCTTTTCTTTCAGTGTAGTTACTGTTTCTTATGAAAAAATACACTTCCATAAATATATCTATATTTATATATGTATGTATTTTTGCTTTTTGTTCAAACGCACCTTTTTTTCTTGCACAAATAAAATTGTATTTATTTTTTTTAAATTTTTTTCAGTGTATGTAGATAATGCAGCCATGGCTTAGCCAATGACAAAAACACAATATTATTTATTTTCTGTTATAGTTATTTTTTTTTTTTTTTTTTTTGAAAATTCCTTTAAATCTTATGGATTTCCTTTGGTTCATTCAAAATAGTATTTGTTTTTTTTATAATTTGTGTTTTTTTTATTATATTTGATTTTGTATTTTTTCCTTTTTGTATTGCGTTTGTTTTTTCATTTTTCTTTTCTGCCTTTATCTTTTCTAAATATTTCAACACAAATAGTTACATACATATAATAATATTCATGTTTTGTTTTTTTTTTTTGTTTTTTTAAGAAGTGGCCAAAGCTTATTGTCAGAAGCGATTTACTATTTATTTCTATTAAAATTACGTAACATCTCAGTGTGGTATGTGTGTGTGTGTGATTTTATGTGTGAACGACGGTAAAAATATTTATGTACTTTTTTTTGTTGCTGTTTCTTGCATGTAAAATAGTTGGACACAAAAATTAAGTCATTAAAAATTTGTATAAAATCATATATACATATATTTGTATAATCATATATTTTTGTAAAATCTCATTTCAAATTTTTTGTTCGTAAGGCTATTACATATAAATATTTGTCTTTTTCATTTTTTAATTGGAGATCGTTAACGCTTTCATAAAATTACGCAAAATATTTTGCTTATATGTGCTTTTGTTTTGGTCAAAAATTTATTATAATTATTATTTTTTTTTTTTTGCTTTTTATAAATAAAAAAAAAAAACATTATAATACATTTTTCAATTGCCCAGAAATTATTCATTGTTATAAATTATAGAATGTAAACTGTTAGATGTTGGCTTGTTTATTTTTAATTTTCAAACAAATATCTATGCCTTAGTCAGTTAGCAATTGTGCATGGTTGCTAGTAGCTTCTTCTTCTACTAAATTTAACATCGACTGACCCAAAGTCTTTCTTAACTATCTACAAGATGATTCCGCTTCTTATATTTTTAACTCATTTATAACCTGATTAAGACGACCTGGATAGCCTGGATAGGGAGGTTCGGGTTCGATTCCCGTCTTCGTCTGGTGGTTAATTTTCATTACTTTCTTATATTCACTATCAAGATGAAGTGTATGAGAATTATAAGATAGTGTACAAGTACACACATTGGTTGGTAATGGCAAAACCACCAAGCCGATAAAAAATTGCCACACCGCCGTTGGGAATCGGCGTTAAACTGTAGGTCCAACTATGTGGTATCACAATGGGCCATTCAGGCTGTGTCTCTCGACAGCCACTCCAACCTAATCTAACCTAAACTGATTAAACATGCAATCAACTGTGTTCAAGAACAACTTATTTTTTCATTAATTCGTAAATATTTTTCCACTTTAATTTCTTCTATTTCTATACTCTTAAGTCCACATCATAATAATTTTTTCCGAAGGGAGAACCAATTTCGTTCTTCTCTAGATTCTTTCACACAGTTTAAATTTTATTCTGAAAGAACCGTTCATACTACTAAGTTCCACATAGTTTATACCGTAGTCTTCGATCTAAAGAATTGGAATTAAATTTCTCTGAAAACACTCAAACTGCTATGTCACATTTTTGTTTCGATCGACGGGTTAGTTTTAAGTCTTCAGTTTCTCTTCTTTTTTTTTTTTAAATGTAACCCAATTTTATTTTGCACCAAGCTTCCAGCTTCTATTCTCTTTTCCGGGTTTTTTGGTACAAATGTCTTCAAAAATATTTAATGTTCGATAGGTCAGGGGATAATTTCGTAATTTTGATGGTTTGACGTCCCCTTTACTTTTATAGGAGGAACATTTTTGCTGAAGAAAGTATATCATTATTCCAAGCCCTTCTTCCATTACCAATATTTTCATAAAATATTGTACCAAAAGCATCTGTAAAGAAAGGTTCAGAGAGAGAGTTGAAAGTTAATGTAAAAATTATAAAACAAAATTCACTTTTTATAATTTTGCCTCAGATGTTAAAATTCAAGTGTAGGACTTCAAAGTAATGTGCTTACACCGTGACCTTGAACTCCCCATTAAAAGGGCAGTACCCTCTTTAAGAAAAACATCGATTCATTGTTATAGCATGTTCCCACTGAGCCGAAATTGTGTAGTTTCGGCAAATGTTTTCGAAGGAAACTGAAATAGTTTACATTGTGAAACTGGTTTGGTTTGACAGTTCATTGTTTATTTCTTGTTGTAAAATTCCAGCGGCTTATATAATTATTGTTAAATATTTCGGTCTTAACCATTTGAATACGAAGAGAATCAAAATTATAAAAGAAATATTCAGCAATGAATTAAAAATGTATATGAGAAAGAATCAATTGTTTTGTATCTTGACAACCGCAGCCACTCCTCCGCCATTTCTTCATATGTATGGCCATTTTTTTTTTTTTTTTTTTTTTTTTTTTTGCCTTAAGCAGCTCCTCCATCTTTTTTGCCCATATCTCGGCTATGAGCTCCTCTTCTCGCGCACTCCACAAATTTATTTTTTTATATGTTCAAAGCAAAGCAAAATATAAATATCTGTATACAAATGTCAGAGCAAATTAATTTCAATATTTATTTGTGTGAACACATTCAGGGTAGCATTCGATTTTTGTTAGGTCTCGAATGTGGGTTAGTTGAAACCACCTCATTTCAGTGATTTCGTTTAACATATTTTTATATGCCGAAATTCATTTGGCATTTCAACGCAGTTTCAGCCGAAACCAAGAAAATTATCGAAACCACACAATTTCGGCTTAGTGGGAACAAAGTATTAAAGAAATCTCCTATGTCTAATATGTTGTTCTGTGTTAAGATTACATCAAACTCTACTTGAAAATTATCAAAAATTAATTAACTGCTCGTTACTTCGTCAACCTTATCGTACTCTCTGTCCTTTTATTCTAAACCACGAAAACTCTTGCTTTGGCTATGTCGATATCGTTCTTTCCTCACGGTGGGCAGGAAGCGACGATAGGTTGCATAAAAATGTCGACAAAAACTGAAAGTAGGGCTGTATTTGTTGACGATTACAGATGAAAAATCCGTTTGGAAGGAAATCCTAGCTGCTCCTCTTTCAAAGATATCCATGTTTTACATACGGTAGGTGGAGAAAGTAAGATGTCAAAATGAAAAGAGAACTTTAACACCAAATATTTTCTCAAAAATAGATAGCTTTAAATTTATTTTTACATTATTATAAAACTACATGAAATGTTGTTGAAATAGCAATAACATTATAAGAAGTGAAATTTAGTTTTGATTTTCTTTTAAAGTTTAATATTACTAAGTGACAGTACGATTAGTGTAAAAGCTTTAGCTTCAAAAAGTATCACATTTTCTATACAAATTTTAGTGAATTCGTATTCTATGATGAAAACAAGATTTTTCATCGTTTTGGAGCATTTTTTCCTAAACTGTTATTCACCATTTCCTTTATAAATCGTTAGTTTGGGGAGCGTGCTCTGAAACAAATATTTTCAATTTGTGCTTAGATTACCATTTGATGACGAGACAGGTCTAAATGAAAACAAAAAGTCTCTTTCATCAGTCTGAAATGATGAAAACATTAATTACTAAGATTTTCTTTTCAAAGACTGGTACGTTGGGCTTATAGAGCTTATAAGCGTTTAACTTGATTTCCAATGACACAAATTTTATAAAACCATTCATGCACATATATCTTAAAACATTTTTTTTTTCTTTCAGATGCCTTTAAAGCCAGAAAAAAGTCCATAATAAAGATTAAAGTCTTCAAAAATCATGCACTCTATGAGCTTTTTTCATTCTTTGTCCACTCATAACAAAATTTCGAGGTAAAACTTTAATGGTTTTAATCCTGTAGTGATAATGAATTAAAACTTCAAAGATTTTATGACAAAGCTATATTGCAGAAAGTCGAGTCCATGAAATGAATAGAAGGATTTTTGAATTGTTTTCCTTTACTATGGACCCATTATTGACCTCTAAGGCATCTTAAAGAGGAAAATTGTTCCAGAATGTTTGTATATTGGTAGTGTAATCAAAGTTGTATCACTCAAAACCAAATTGATTGCTGATATAGTCTCTTATTTTTCAAAAGACGTACCAGTACCTGAAGAGAAAATGTGAATAGGTAAAGGTTTCGTCAATTCAGATCACAATGTCCCATCAAATTTTCTAAAATGGTATTAAAATATGTTCAAAATGATGAAAGTAACGATCATTACTTAGCAAGGACAGATTGAAAAAGTATTTTTCAGAGCACACTCCCTAAACTAACGAGTTATAAAGGAAAATGGTGAATAATGCTCAAAAAATACTCCAGAACGATTTAAAAATCTGTCCGCTATGTCCTGCATTGTTTCACCAATTCAAATCTAATTCCGAATCATTGAACTAAGAATTCACGCCAGAGTCTCTGATTTTGCTATCCATACAAGTAGTGTAGTCTAGGACAAACATAAACTTATCGAGACCTATGGTAATATTTTATTTAACTGACAGATATTCTTATTATGGTTACTTTTAGAAAGTTTTAGCTCATTGAATCCATTTTCCTGAGCTGTTGTTCTTTATTTGTGAATAAAAAAATTCTCGGATTTTCGAAAACTTCCAAGAACTTAAAAAATCAAAAGTCTATCATAAATTTTAGATTTAAAAACTTTTGCTACAACATCTCGTTCGCACTGGTTCGCTAAATAAATCTTTACATATTGAACAACTCTCCTCAATTCTGACCTTTTGTCTTAAGGTTCTAATTACTCTTTACTTGAGTCCCCACAAACTTATCAAGATCTATCATAGTCATATCATAGTAAACAAACTGGAAAATGTTTTACGTGTTTTAGTTATTTTTTATCTGAAGTTTTCTTCACATTTATTTAGCTCGTGAGTTTCTTATTGTTTGAATTCATTTTTACCTATTCTAAATTTCCATAACAATGAATAATTTTGCCTTAATTTTGTGCATTATTTGCAAAACATTTTCTAAAAACAAAATAATAATAAAAATAAATAGATCTAGTACATATGTATGGGTATGTAGTATTGCTAAGAAATGAAAGCTCAAATTTATGGACACTCTTTTATAAGCAGGGAAATATTATACTTAAATGGACTAATATTTTGTAATGTTAATTTTTTTAGAGTGTACCACATTTATTGAAACTTTCACTATGCGTGGAATTTGGATTATTATCCTACTACCTAAATTTGTTTCAAAACGTAGAATTAAGTATATAAATATGTAAGTAGAATGTATAAATAGAATACACAAATCACTAATAATGACTTTAGAGAAACTTTAGAGTGCAAAAATGTTCTTAAAAAATTTAAATAATATATAAAAATTTTGATTTTAATACCTGATTGCATTTAACTGTTAATTGTGATTTATTCCCAAAAATGTGTTTTATTTTTTCATTGATATTTTTGTTTTTTTTGTTTTTTTTTTTTTTGTAAGTACAGGCAACACTTGAAATATTTTATGTTTTTTTCTTTTAAATGTATATAATTGTTGTTTTTTTTTCAATACACTGTTATAAATTGTTTCAAAAAATTGTATTAATATTTAGCTTCATGGTTTTTTTTTTTTTTTTCTTGTAAACTTTAATATGTAAATACACAATTCTACAATAAATTTCTATATATATTTATATATATATATGTAAATGAGCAAAATATATGTAATATTTATATACTTGTTTTAGGTATATGTATGTGTGTATGTATGTAGGAGGGCACACATGCATATGTGAGTACACAATTACAATTTTTCAAATACTATTGCGTAATTATTTTGTTTTATAAAATGGTGTTTTTAAAGTGTTTTTAAATTTAAAGTTCTTTGTATTTAATTTTTTTTTTTTTCTCTTTTTATTATAGGAAAACTGTGCAAAGTTTTTAAAAGATTCGTATGTCGATCGTCTTCCAAAATTCACTTTTTTCATTTGTCTTATCAATTATCAAAGCTTTTCTTTATTTTCTATAATATTACTTCTTTTTTATAGAAAAAAAAAAGCAACAACTAAAGTGAAAATAAAAAAAACACAAGCCCAAAGAAAAATATACATACAAATATTGTTCACAACCCTTGGTAAAAATAAATAAATAATATAATAATTACAATAGAAACAAAAAGATTAATAGATTTCATTCTTTCATTTCAGTATTTTAAAGTATTCAAATAAATCAATCTAGTCTTTTCAGTTTCAAAATGCCTGAAATTTTTTGATATTACTCTGGTACATATGTACATTGAAAAAATATTATTAATTACATATAGATGAAGAGGATATTTCATCGTAGATTCGTGAGTTATAGAGAGCAGTAAAATTTTTTATTTTCCCAGCAAATTAAATCAATACTCAAGTCTTCAAGGCTTGTATGTGAAAATATAAAAACATTTTTCTTTTTCTGCAGAACCTCATTAGGACTTTGTATTATGCTGAATATTCTTTTAACCACAATTTTAGAAACTTATATTTTATATATTCTTATTCACTATTTCTCCTTACTGGACTGTTTATAAAACTATGTGAATAGTGAAATATTTTTATTAAACAGAAACAGAATCATATTTTATAATCAATCAGAATTTTAATTTTTTTATTGAAATATTTGATTAACCATGAAGCTTGCTTAAACGATTGATTAAATATTGATTATTCAAAAAAATTTCAAGGTTCGAAATTCAGAGACTGAAAATAATTATTATAAATAATCAGAATCCTATTTTATTGATTGATGTTGTGTGGAATAATTGAAATATTTGGTTAATCAATTAATCAGTATGTCGTTCCTCGTTTAATTGCATTGATAGGAATTTGTTTTTCGCTTTATTTTACTGCTCTAACTTAAAAATGAATAATTTGCTTTCAAAAGCATTAAAATTTATTTGCCTCTTTTCCTTTATGCCAATTTTTTTTTCAAAGATTATTTATTTCAAGACCTGCATTCATCATAAATACACTAGTAAACGTTCGTCATAGCTATCCATTTCTTTTTCCTTCATTTTCTCTAAAATATTTGAGTTTATTTGTTTTGTTTTTTTTTTTTTTATTATTATTATGATATTTATAAATATTTTGTTTTAAACTTTAATTGCTAAACTTGCATTTAGTAAATATTTGTAATTATGTTTTAAGATTTATTTAATTAAATTGTTTTGTTTGTAACTTTTTATTGCATCTTCGTTGAAAAGGGGATTTTATTTGTATTTTCAGTTAACATTGAACTCATATTTTTAAGTAAGTAAATAAGTATTTACTTCGTTTAGTTTTTCTGTTACTTCATCATCTATTAAATTGTAAATTGTCTTAAATATATGTAAGTTAATTTAAATTTTTTTTTTATTGTTGTTGATGTTTTTAGTTTCACTATTTTACTAAATATACATAGAACATATACAATAAAATAGAAAGAGAACCTTAAGTTACACTGTATTCAATTATCAGTTAGGATCTTGTTTCAGTTGAGTGAGGGAGAGAGAGTGAGTGAGAAGAAAATGTATGAGATAGAAAACAAATTCATCTTTTCTTCTTTCGATATCGAAATAATTGATTTTAGTTCTTAGGCATTTCATTGTATATAAGTAAAAGTATGTATTTACTATGTATGTGTGCATATTTCAAATGCGTTTATCAATATTTTAAATACATATATATGTATGTGTATATATATATATATATTTATGTATGTATATATCTATATATTTATTATTAAATTTCTAAATATAACGGACATAAAATGTGTAAATTTTGTTTTTTTTTTTATAAGGTAGAGGATCATTGCTTTGAATATACATACATACCTACAAGTATATAGTAAGTGTATAACTATTTTGTTTTTGTCATCAAATACATTTATGTAACTTCTTTTAGAATTTGTTTGTGTTTTATCTCAATAAATTCAAAAATCTATTGACATTTATAAAGAAAGATTGTGTATTTATTAGGGCAAACGTTTAATCAGAATCTTAAGACGACGATTAATCGACTAATCGAAATCTCAATTCAACGATTCAAAAACTCAATCCCTTTGATTAATTAAATTTTTGCTCAGAATTATGACTATTCCTGTTGAGTTTCTAATTAATATTTTAAAAAACTTTTTATTCGATTAATCAATTAATTAAGATTCCGATTAATCTAAAATCTTGATTAATAGTAAAAAAGCTTTAGTATAAACAAAAGGATAAATATAAAAAAAAAAAAAAAAACAAAGATCAATTATTGAATTTACTGTCAGCAACGAATTATTGTGGACGATCGATCTGTTGTCGCGGGACTCAATTGCGGGCCTTATTAACCGAAAATGATAATTATAAAAACCCAAGAACTACATATAAACCCACCACTTTCTTTCTACTTTACGTATCCAAATTGCCTCATTCAAACTGAAAGTGATTTAAAAATCGCAAAGATGCAAACGAAGTTATGTTTATGGATTTAAATTTAAAAGTGTTTTCTTAATAAACATTATATACTTCGAAACTTCTGCTAATTTTGAGATATTTATCCAATTATTAAATTTGTTTTAAAAACAGATGAACTTTCCTAATTCAAATGCAAGGAACAGAAAAATAAACTGCCGCGTCTGAGAAATCTTCAGTCACGCAGTTTCGTTTCAGTCATAGAGCCAAAAGCGAAACTTTCATTTCATTCTACGTTTCTTCAAAAATTAAGCAATACATTTTTATGAAAAGGCAATGTGGGAATATTTATCTAAGTAATACATACATACATGCATATATATAAAGAATTTACATTCAATCATGTTATTTCTGTTCTTGTTCTAATTGATTTTAAAGGGAAGACATATAAAACTTTTATTACATAAAGTGAAGTCATTGGATCATGCGAATACAAGTGTGAATGTATATTTATAAAAATTTTGGATTGGTTCTATTTGCTAAAATATTTAAAATACATCTACAAATGTACTACGGTGTACTGTGTAATGAGTACCTATTTACTATGTGAGGAGTGTAAAGCAGCATTCAAATTTTATTAATACAATAATTTTCCCAAGAAGAATTTCCCAAATATCAATATACATAATACCAATCTATGGATCAACCAATCAACATTTTTCAGTCAAGTGCAAAAGCAACTTGTTATTATTCTCAGGCATATTATTATTTTTATTATTTTGTGTTTTTGTATTTTTAGTTACACTATGACCCAAAATGTTAATGTATTTATCTTTATTTTGAGTTAATAATTTTTTAATACTCTTAAATTCTTAATGATTAATTTGCTATATTGAATAATTTTATATATATATATATATATATTCGAAGATGTACGTAAATATTTTTTATTACACTTTTTATATATATATATACATTTTTACATAGTTTTTGCTTTTGGTATTTTGCATTTAGAACAGAGTTTTTGTTGTTGTTGTTAGTAAAGTCTACTTTATGCTATTATTACATATTATTATTATTAATGTTATTATTAAAATATCAAGTGGATGGAATGATGTGAATCTAATTTTAATTTCTTTAATTTTCTTATTTTGTTTTTTTTTTGTTTCTGTTTGCTTCTAAAGTTTTGAAATTTTATGTAAAAAATTCATAAAATTTTTAAAGTATATAATATAAATTTGCTCAGCAATATTTTTATTATTTTTTTTCTTCCTATGCTATGTAAATGTATAGGTAAATGTATGTATACAAAATTCAAAAGGGGAATACACTCGTATGTCTGTAGTTGGTATATGAAACCATTTAGCATTCAAAGTATCATATTTTTAAAGAAAAAACAATTTTTTAAATACCTACTGTAAGAGTTAATAGATTTAAATCGACTAAGTTTTTAAAAAAATTCTTATGGGTAACCGCTAATAAAATCATGAGAACATGTTGAAAAAAATAAATTTTTTTTAAAATGAATATAAATAAATTAAAAAGTCTAACAAATTCTTAATTGGAAGCTTAAAAAAATGCCGCTCAAAATCCTTCGAAACAATTTAATGCTGTAGATGTAAGAGTCGGAGTCAGAATGCTGTTCAATGTTCAATACATTGTAAATTCAATCACTATAATTTTAAGCCGGAAAATTATTGCTATTAGGGTGATCGATAATTCGACTTTTTTCAAAAACCGGTTTTCGGTTTTCTTGAATAGCAGCAATTAAAAAAAAAACCGATTGCTAATTTTAAAATCGAGAAAAAACCCGTTTAAACCGGATTTTAAAATTATGTTCTGAGGCCATTACAATATCAAATATTAAATAACATTTTTAAAAATACAAGAGTTTCAACTAAAGAAGAAAGTATAAGATAAATTATATATTACCAAATCTAAGATAAAATATTGCAAAGATCTTAACTATAGGATTATATTATCGGATTGTCACAAACTTTTTACTTTTAGTACCACATTTTGAAAGAAGACTTTTGGCAGGGACTCTAGTTGTAATTGAAATGAAAAGACAAGGGGGAAAAAACCGAAAGCAAGCGATTTGAAAAAACCGAATCGATCACCCTAATTACTATTCCGTTGATCGAAAATAAATATATGCAGAACTTTAAGGCGTCCTGATATCCCTGACCTTTTTCTATATTGAGGCCCATAACCCTCCCTATGATTTTGCTATGAAGTCAAAATTGGATTGCTGTTTTATTACAAACCATGCTCAGAGAGTTGTACTCTCGTCACTTCTCTATAATATTCGAAAACTTTGTCCATAGACTAATTCTAGCTTTTGAAGGAAATAGCTGCAAAGTGATTACCTGTGCAAATGATCTAACCATCACTAACTCGGGCAAACTAAATATTTTTAGCAAGTCTTTCCATTAGTGTGAACAAAGATACAAAAACTCACATGTTATTCCACCTCCACTCAATAAAAAACCTAATTCGAAGCAAAATACCCAGTGAGGAATAAATAGAGCAATATGAAAAAAATGGATTCATGCATACGTGGTTCATTGGCTAAACACTTCTGTAATCAGCCCGTCTTTGTTGTATGATTTTGCGATCTGGACGGATCAAACGATCATTTTAGTATTTTAACTGATTGCCTGCCACGTCATTCAAATATGAATGGCACCCGTTTCCGTGGAGGCTCTGTCATCACCTTTGTACGCAGTAAATGTGTTAATATTAGTGCCAAGAAATGTGCAATCAGTACTGCCCTGAGACCAAATTAAGGGACATTCCATTTTAGAATTTGAAGAACATCGATTTTTTTTTTTTTTTTTTTTGAGTTCCTTATAGATTACTCTCCCAAAAAAAGTAGTGTAAAACTCGAACTTAAACGAGAAAAAGGGACCTAAATCTGAAATTTTGATATTCTAGACTATATGTCAAATCGCCAGTCCGTTGGAAAAAAATCAATTTTGTGGCACAGTATTACAAATCTGACATTAAATTGGATCCGCCATTTTGAATTTTCAAAATCAGATACTATATTCGTAACCAGCGACCTCAAACATTTTTTTGAAAATTTTTTTTAGGAGACTATGAAAATTAAATCTAGAGGTTAATTTTCAAAGTCATGACTTAAGTTCATGTCAATTTCGTTATTTGAAGTTATATATAAACAGGCTTAATGAACAAATGTAGTCATCACAACAACAATGTATATAGAGACGGGCAAATCAGACGGCCGTTTCGGAATCCGCCACAATTCCTCATCAGTGATCTTAGTGATAGTTCTTAATCTTTCAATATCCTATATAAGCTACTAATATTTGAAATCATAACTCAGAATTACGGATTTGATTCCAAATATCTTCACTGAATAGAGATATTGAAAGAAACTACCACTACCGTTCTATACACTTATGTTGTTGTTTTTGCCATTTTGAAAAACTGACATCCGATTCGTAATCAACATACTTGTTTCTATCCGAATCGTCAAAAAAGAGAAAATCTATTTTTCGGACCTTAAATTCTTGCTCAAGCCAAGAGAAGGAGCGGAGAACATTCTAATGAAAAACGTACAGTGAGAAAAAAGGGTCAATTAGAACATCTAAAGCATTAGGGATGGCTGACTAAAATCAATTTTCATAAACAAAATAATTTTTTTTTAATTTTTAAACGTACAAATTTATTTCAAAAAAAAAATTCAAATGCATTTTTCTCAAAATTATGTTTTTTGAACTGGTAGGACTGATATCTCGAGTCCTACTGAACTGATTCTGAAAAAGCAAAATGCTTTTGATTTGCTATCATCCTGGTTATAAGTGGAATTTCAAAAATTGGAATGTTCCTCCCTTTTTTTTCATAAGAGAAATTCCAATTATCTTAATTAGGAAGCTGGGAATCTATCCTGCCTTTTTTGCAGATGCCTCCTACGGCCACCATCTTGGATTAAAAGTGATCAACAACTTTTTTCTTTCTACAATAAGATACTTATTGAACATCTCTAAGCAATTTTGTAATAAAATATCATAGTTTTAAAAAAAAAAATTTCCCAAAAAGACTATTCTTTTAATTTTAAACTGGAATATCCCCTTAAATATTACAGAACGGTCTATCGGCAGATCTAGACTCGAAACTATTATGGATTCGTACTTGACACTTTTCTTCCTTATATACAGCATTTAATGAATTGCTATTAAGATGTTTCTGATTAGAATGGCATATGTTAATGTGTAAGTTAGGGTTAAATTCTGATAGAATAAAAGAAGCTAAAGAAAGAAGTCTGGTCTTGGAAAACCGCCCACAAAAACTTTTGCGTTACTTCTTTGATCTAAGAACTTCATTAAAACAGTGACTTGGATGATTACAGGACATTATCTCATTGAAGGATATACATAAAGAATGTGTCCGCCATATAGAATTCACCGCAATCTATGTGAATGACCAGCTTTGAGTTAAGTAATGAAGAAAAATTTATGTCGTCGATGTCCTAAAAAACTTGACCGATTTCAGGCAGCTATTTAAAATTAACTTAACGCTGGAGTCCCTGCATACAACAGAAACTGATATATTTTTAATAAAGATTTCATAAAAAATTATGAAAAAATCATATGCAAAAATACCGAGATTTTAAGTTTTCAAAAGTTAAATGTGAGCAAAATTTCAAAAACTAAAACAAATAATTTTGTATTTGTATTGAAAAATAAATATATTACTAATTTATTTTTCAAACAAAAAATATAGATAATAATAAATAATACTTGAAAAATACTTAATATAATAAAAAATATATTGAAAAATAATAAATAATAACAAAATACATATTTGCATATACAGAAAAAAAAACAAATTGAATAACAACAAAAAATTTATGTATATAGTCATTGATCACGGAGGAAATTTATTATTATAAATATTAAATATATATTTTTGAAATTAACTATTTTAAATACTTTTAGTTAAACTATTATTGGATTTTTTTTTTCTTTTCAAATATTTATAATAAATTTTGGCATTTTTTGTTGAATTAGAAAAATAAAACTTTAAATTTCTGTTTTCTTTAAATCTTAATTTTTAAAATAATATAGATTACATGAGTGTATATGCGAAGCAATTATTGTTGGTTTCATGTGGAGCTTTTTACTTTATATTTAATATATCTTTTAAGTACACATTTAAGCAATATGTATAGCCTAAACATAAATTTATATGAAACAACCAATAGCTGAATATAGCAACTGGACAGAGAGCAGCACCACGTTAAGAGCGAGTGTAAAGTTAAAATAAATGTTTGTATGTATGTAACAACAAGGAACATTTACGGACATTGCTCATAGCTTGACTTTCTCGTTTTGATTTTATTTTATTTTTTTTTTTTATATATATAGTTTTTTAAACAAGAGCGTTGAATCGTCTCAAGCCACATATTGAGGGCGCCCATTACCAGTTCGTGCATGTGTGATGCTATAATCAGCTCTAAGTCATTAGTTGGAAATTATTTGTTTTAAAATGTTTTCTGTTGATTTGCATTGCATGTTTGCTCATTATTGTTCACAATACTCAATAAAATATTGCATTAAAATTGTTGGTAATTTTCTTATTTTTTTTTTTTTGGATTTGAATTAAAATTTATTTATTACTTATTATTATCATAATTTTTATTTTTCTGTTTGCCTTAATTGAAACATTTTATTTTGTTTTTGTTATATTCTTGAGTGTATATAAGTTCAAACAATTTATTATTTTACTATATGTATATAGAGTTTTTGCTTGATACACCTTAGTTTTTTATTGTTTTTTTTTCCAATATTAAATAATAGTAGTAGGAAATACAAACACTAATTGTATTTTATTTTGTTTTCGTTTGTTTTTCTTTTATGTTTTAATATCTATTAATATTTTTTTTTTACTTGTATATAATAAGACGTATGCAAGTTTTCAAAAAGGTACATTAACATTTACAATAATATATAATAATATTTAATAAATTCACAAAGCTTTTTCACTAATACATATTTACGTACTATATATACATATGGGTGTGTGTGTATATATATTTTGTTTTTTATTTTTTAGTATAACTTTTGAGCCTCAATGTTTTTGTTTTTTTTTTTCTATTAATATAAATATTTGTATTCTTATACAAACAGAAAACACTAAACTGTGTAATGAAATTCATATGTATGTAATTAAAAAAAAAACAATTTGAACATTTTGTTTTTAACAATTAGCATGAATAAAATGATTGAATGATAAGTTATTTTCTAATTAATTTTTTAGTTTTTTTTTCTAATTTTATATTAAGTGTTTATGTAGTTTAAAACAGGAGAGAGATATGTAAAGACGAAGTCTCCATATAGGAGAAAAATCATAAAAATGGTAGATGAAGCATTAAATAAAATTCAATAAAATAGCCCGAGCTATAAATCATCTCAGTAAAGTAGAATTAAAAGAGTGTTTTTTTGGCAATATAACTCAAAAAATAAATGACAAAACGAATTCAAATATTCAAATATGTAGTTCCAAAGTTCCAAAAAAAAACAAAAATCAGATGTGAAATATCTAAAAAACCATAGTAAGATTTTATTTAGAAAGCATCAATTTAAATTCAGAAGAAATACCTTGCGGTCTCAAAATAAAGTAAGGTTAACACCTAATCTTCCCACACAAATAATCTGTCAATCTGTAATCCAATCATATATGCGTTCTTGAATTCAATTTATAGCTATTCTGACTCATTTTAATCTGGAAATAAATGAGGAGGTCCCTAAAAAAATGCAATAATTCTATGTTTAATATGATTTCTTGGTTGTTTGTGGATTTTGTGGTATATACTGGGTGGTTCATCTGTGTTAGCTCCTTTTCTATTTTGAAAGAAACACATACTTTTTATGAAGAAATATCGACACTTTTTATTGAAATAAAAAAAAAAATAACTTTCGATTTTTTCCTTTGGTATTTTTATTTTTAGTGCGGCGATTTTAATAATGAATATAGTTTTTCACCATCAGCTCCTTATAGGTCGAAATATATAATTTTAATTTTTATAATCATTTAACTCTTATTTCTTCATTGAAACAAAATTGTTGGTTCTGAAGAACTGTGAATTTCTTTTATCTATCTCCAGCAGTTTCTAAGATACAAAGGTTCAAAGTTAAAAAATCTCGATAATTTTGCATTTTGCACATATTTATAAGTCTGCAAAATCTTTTCTATGCCATGTAATTTAAAAAATCATCCTTCAACTATAGAACATCTCTGGGATTTTAATAATCTATTTATTTTTTAAATATCCTGAAAAGTTTTTGAAGTATTTTTTAGTGGTTTTTTACTTTTCTTATAATCGAAAAATAAAACAACTAAGTATTATTTTCATAATACAAAAAATTTGTTTTTCTCCAAAATTTTCCAAGATATTATAAAAAAATAAATGGATTTTTAAAATTTCAGAGACGTTCTTGAAGGACGATTTTTTTTTTAATACATGATATAAAAAAAAAACTTTACAGACTTGTAAATATGTGCAAAATGTAAAATCATTGAAGTTTTTAAACTTTGAACCTTTGTATCTCAGAAACAACAGGATTATCCTCCATCTGAACATAATCATAGTTTACGAAGATTAGTTCTTCCATTAAGTAATTACAGTTAAATGACTATGAAAAGAAGAGTTTATTAAATTTCGACCTATAACTCCTAAACTAGAGCTGATGGCGAAAAACAGTTTTTAATTTTGAATTAAGCCCCTGAGATATATTCAGGATCTATTATTATATTTCAGGGGGAAAAAACAGTCTTCACCAGTGTAATGGATGGTGAGTCTATGCCATTTATGTATTACGTATGTATGGAATACAATGTCATACATATGCCCACCGTGGCTCCGTTTACAAGCCAACATACGAACATGAAAATGTTCGAAGTCTTTTTCCAATACGAGGTAGTCCATGGGCTCAATTTCTATACGAATGTTGCGTTTAAGGTCTTCCCTTGTGTGGCGGGAGGGGTGGGACATACACACAGTGTGTATGCCATACACTTTACTTTAAAAAAAAAACCTGTGGAAATAATCCAATTGACACCCGAGTTTCCCAAAATTATGAGATCTGGGAGCTTATTGACTCATAAGATAATTTTTTCACGAGCGGTGTGCGACGTCTTGCTGAAACTAAAATTCATCGGCAATCCCTCATTGTCCTTCCTTACAAGTCCGATTGAAATGGTTTATACTTTAATCCTTTCAATACCAAATAAGAAATTTTAAAAATTGAAGTTATTCAATTTACATTATTTATCATAATGACAACAACAATATCAGTCATCAGTTTGTGTTTTTTTTTAATAAACGGCAAAAGCGAAACTCTAGTTCTAGGGTCTAAAAAGGTCAACCTCGATTTTTTCGCTCCAAATTGGAATACAAACAGTTTAAAAATAAGTTGTAGTTCAAGGGTCAGGGTCTTTGAATTAAAAACATACATCTACGTCTCAATCAATCAGTTAAGCATTGAAAACTGTCCAAAAAAAATTATTTTCTTTTACTGCCAGAAATCTCTCACTGCAATTTTATCCCGAAGTTTTTCTTCGAAATCGATAATAAAGTGTTTTTATAGTCTCCAGCGCTTGTCTATGCATTAGAGTCATGATTTCCGGGTATCTGACCACAGTGATCTCGTAAGTAATAAAGCTGTCGATGAACCAGCTAAAAAGATTTCAACGAATATGCTTTTTTATTATTTGACCATGGTGAGTTAAATCCTATCAATATACAATTCAATGTCAGTCATGACATAAGGCTCAATTATGCATAAGTAACGCAACGTAGCGTAACGGAAGGTAAAAATCTATCGAGGATAGAACTCTACGTTGCGTTACGATTTCGGTAATCACTTGCACTCACTTCCCATATCACAGATATTTATGTGACAGTTGGCAACGTTACTTATGCATAATTGAGCCTATAGGAATCACTCTAAGTGACTGATCTATCGAAAACTTCCTGTGCAGTAAAAACTAGATTCAAAACCTTTGCCGAAATATTCGCAGATGGAATAGATGTGGCCTCTGACATCAAATTTAATCTCTGCTAGCTTAAAGTAGTTCGATGGCGTGACGGGCTGGAACAACAACTTATCGTATTTTTCACAACACAAACGCTCTAACTATTTTCTCCGCGGTTAACCTAGCCTAGTAATAACTGAGAAATACCAGTTTTTTTTGTTTTAGAAAATCAAACCATTTATACAATGTAATACCATCAAAAACAAATTTAAAAAAAAATAAATTTTTAGTTCGAATAAACAAAACATGGCAAAATAATTTTTATGAACGTCGTCGAAGAAGATAGAAAAACAAAAAATATTTATTATTTTCATTGATTATATTCTTTAATTTTCAAGTCTCACATGTTTGTCGGAGATTTCAAAAATCAGAAAATAAAAAAGAATATGCATTTCAAATTTATAGGTATATATAAATATTTCTAATATTATATGTTTTTTTTTTCTTTTCGTTTTTTTTTTTAATTTTCAAAAAATCATAAGAACATTATTTTTTGTTTTAACTATCACAGGCAGGGATTAAAAAATTATTTAATATTTTATCTAAGGGAAAACGAAAATACGGAACAAATTTTGGAAAACAAAAACCATAAAATAGTGCCCAAAACAAAAAAACATTCAAAATTTCGCATGCTTAATATTTTTTTTTTTGTATTTTACTTTTACTTATTCCTCATCTTCTTCTTTCGCTACAACTTCTTCGATTTCAATTTTTGTTTTTATTGTTTTGGTGTAAAAGTATTTATTTTTCTTTTCAATAGTTATATGTAGTATATAGTATATATATATATATATAATATATTATGTAATAAATGGTGTAAAAAGCCTAAGGAATACAGTCACATCAGCACAAAATTTAGATATAATTTTTAAATATTTTCGTAATTATTTAATATTTATTTGGTTTACAAAGTGTTTTTGTTTTTTTTTTGTTTTTTTGTAAATAGTTTTTCATTTGTTAAGAAAAACAAAATATTATTTTGGTGTTAATATATTTTCTTGTTAGTGATTTTCATTTTGTTTTCCTCGCTTTGAAAAAATGATTTTTCTGTTTTTGTTTTAAACTTTTAAAAATGAGGGGGGAAAAGTGTTGCGCTAAAACTGCGCGTTTGTTGTTGTAATGTTAAAAATATTATTTTTGCTGTTGTAATTAATTATGTATTTTTCGTTTTTTGTATTTATTATTGAGGCAGCTTCTTATAAGTTTTCATATTATTTTATTAAAACTTGGAAAATGAATTAATTAGTAAATTTTTTGATTTTCTTTTTGTATATTTTTATAATGCCAATTATTATTATTACTTCTTTTTTATCTTAATTTCTACATTAAAACCACATTGAATAATTTGAACATTAATAACTCTACAACGTCAAAAGTAACAAACACACAAAAAAATTAACACACAATCTTTTTCGTTTTCTTTTTCTTTTTTAGTTTTGGTTTTGCATATGTAAATTTTCTTATTATTTTTTTATAATTATGTATATATAATTATTTTTTTTTTTCTAATATTTATTTAAAAAAAAAAAAAACATTTTCTAATTAATTCATTTTCTCTTAAAGTAAAGATTGTTTTTTTTTAATTTGTTGTTCTGTGTATTTGGTTTTTATGTTGAAATTTCTTTTTATATATTTATGTTATTTTAATTTTCTAATTTGTATGGAAAACCGTTTCGTCGTCGTAATAAAATTTGTAGAAATTTTAAAATTGTGGCAAGTAGTGTTCTGAAGCACTCTAAATATTTATTTAATAATTATAATATTTCACTTTCGAAAAGATATCAGTTTGTAGGATTTACTGCAATTTATGTGTTTATCTAATATCTATTCAATTTTTTGTTATAATGTTTTTTTTTTTTTAATAAAATTTCTGAGCTTAATATTTTTCATATTAGTTTTTGTAAGTAATTTGTTCTAAGTGCGTGTTAATTTTTTATCAGCTTTTATTATTTAATTATGATTTTAACTTAAATGTTGACTAAAGAAATTTTAATATCATAAAATAAAATTTGTTTTAAAACTATTTATAATTTTATTTATTTAAAATAAATAAAAATTAATTAATATATTTGTAAACTTTTGATCAGAATTTTTCCGTCCACACAACTCATTCAAAAAACTAAACATCAATTCAATCATGCGGGTGCAGGTGTAAATGGATCAAAAACCAGATACTCAAAATCTATGAGGGAAATACCATGAACCTTCCAAGGAAACATTTTTGCCTTAAAGCTTTGTGTTCAACTCAATCTCGAATGGAAATGTATGGGTGCGGCTATCAAGGGTAATGCTTCTAATGTTATTTGAGGTCGCTTAATTTGATCGTGCAAGTAACGTATCACGTCAGATCTTCGAGATATTCTCACCGAAAAAAAACAAACATATCTTCTTTGCACCAACTTAACAATAAATTACTAATAGTAATTACTAATAGTAATTTATTGTTAAGTCTGTTCATGTTCTTAATAAAAATCTGTCACAAACTTTTTAAGTGGTTTAATATGGCTAAAAACTGTATTTTTCCCATATTCAGGTAACAATATCTCAAAAACTTGATATTATATGTATGCTTTAAAATCAGATATGAATTCAAAAAACTCAGAAACTCTATTTCCAATAGCCATGGGATGAAAAAATGATTTCTTACCGGACTATATAATATGCCTACTCAGATAGCTTAACTGCAATCAGAGCACTGCACACTTTTGAGATATTCTTACAAATAGTCTGGAAATGTTTAAAGCCATAAAAAAAAAAAAATAAAGTCCCCATATTCTGGATCTCTGGACACACAGAAATATGAAAGGTAGCAACCAGGAATTATATTATTCTCATTCTCTTTCAAAATTCAGGTAGGTGAGGTCTCTGACATCAAAGTTAATCTCTGCTGACTTAATTGAAACCAAAATTGATCGAAACAACTTTAGCTTGATGCCTGATGGGCTGGAAAAACAATGAATCAATTTTCTGGTTCTATGGACACACAGAAATATTTAGCACGAAAGTTAGCAACCAAGAATTATATTGTTCTCAATTCTTTTCTAAGTATAGAAACTCACAGTCTAAAATATGAGTTTAAAAGAGAGAGAGAGAAAAGAAACTATATGTCATTCTACTAGGTTCAGATCCCTAAGTTTAGGTAATCAAAGCTACTAATTAGGAATTTATACCCAAAGTGACCATGGCTATGTCTCAGGGTAATTTAAAAAATTATTAATAGCCAACTGAGGAAAACAAGAAACAGACTTAAGCATAGAAAACAACAGTAATTGTTGCTTTCGTCTAAAAGAAAATGAAGCACTCACTCGTGGGAAAAAAATATATATGGGTCACTATTGGTCAGATAGTTGGGACATCATATCCTTAAATTTGTGATTCTTGCTAAAGTTTCTCTGTGATTGATATACGCTTAATAACTGAGCGAATTTCAAATGAGCTCTAAGTCAAATTGATCGCATGATGGTGATTCTTATGGTCATATTCACTTCAATAGTCATTTGATTACTGCGGCCACGAAAACCCCAACTAATAAGATTCAAGCAAATCCGTTCCGTCCGCCATATTCGATCAGCTACTTTTAATTTTAAAAATCTGACTGCGTATTAGCATCAGTGAACTCGAAAAACTCCGAGTAATAGTTTCGAGTAAGTACGTTGAATTTTTAAAAATTCGTTCGCCATATTTGATGTCACATTTTAATTTCTAAAATCTGACTGCAGGCTTGTAACCAGCGGCCCTTAAGACACTTCGGACCACTGCACTTTTCATTATGTCTGGCCGTGGGTGTAAGCTAGATAAAATCCGCTCTGTGTTCATTTTTTTTACTATTTTTGTCACCCAGAGAACGGTTAAGCTTAACCTCAATGTCAACATCCCAGTTGGATAATTTATTGGTGTCTATCATATGAAGCCGAAAAGATTTTTGACATGTGTTGCCGTGAGTGACGCAGTCTCAACAACAAAAAATCTGCATATTCCGTTTGGGATAATTCCTTGCTTATTAAGTCTGCAGTACTCAATAAGAAAACCTACTCATGTTCAAGATCTATTCTTGCATATGTTTTTAATAATTTTTTCCATCGAGAAAAATTAAAAGTAGCTTTTTAGATTAGAATGTTGAGGAGGTGGGTATAAAATTCGCGGATCACTGCAGTCAACGAGGAATTTAAGTATTTTATACTCTTCCTATAAGTTTCTTTTGAGGAAATTAAATATATCTTTAAGAGAACTATCCACATAAGTAACGAAGTCGGCGGTCCTCATATGAACTTCACACTGGCATAGGATATGTTCTGTTACATTGTCCTCCTCCTTACACATTCGGCACATATCATCGTGTGTGCTTCACCCAAGTGTTGGCTGACCCTACAATGCCTGTGTAAAACCCTGTGGCAATTCGAATTTGATTTCTGTTTAAATTAAGCAATTGTTTAGTTGGCGTTGTCTAGCCAATTTTTTAAACTTATTTTAGCGGAACTCCACGCCAGGTTGTGTTCCAGTGAAATCACTAGATGAGCCTTTTCTAACAAGGTCATCTATCATTTCGTTGCCTAAATGTGTCATATGTCCTGGCACCCAAATAAATTGTACTCTGTTATGTGAAGTTAAACTGATTAGAAACTGTAGGTAGTCCCAAACTAGTTTAAAGGTAATTTTGTTTGCAGCAAGTGCCTTGCCTTGCAGAGCCATGTAAACACTGTTAGAGTGTATGTAAAGTCTCTTCTTGATTTTTTTTTATTTTCATACTCCCTGAGGCAGAGCTCTACCTTGGCTTGGAGAACTAAGTTTCCTGTGCCCGTACCTGCATAAGTGGATTTTTTTTAGTCTAACCCCGTACATTCCTGCCCCAACTCCTTCGTTTGTCTTGGGTTAGTAGCTTGTAACTAAGAGGGCTGTTGGACATGACGGGCTTATTGGTTCTACATATTGAATTGAATAAATTGAAAAACACTGCACTGCATGCATGCAGCACTGTATCTTTACGAACAGTTTTACAGCAAAATTTAAAATATGAGACTAGTTCTTTATATCAATAAATTTTCAAAAATAAATAAAATATTTCTTTAATCAACATTATTGTTATTTTGGTTCGCAAGTAGAATTTTCTGTTTTTTTTTTTATTAACATTAAGTATTACAAATATTTAAAGCCTTGAAACACAGATTGCAAACGTATTTTGTAGTTCGTTTCATTTTTTTTAATTATGTTGTTTTATGTACTTATTTCTGGAAGTGGATTTATATTTAATTTCAATTTTTTCTTGTTGATATAATAAAATTTAGTTTTTTGTTTTAATATTAGTAGATATTATTGTTTTTGTTTTGTTGTTGTTGTTGTTCAATCTCAAATAACACACTAAAGTAACATTATTGTATTTTTCTGGTTGTTGTTGTTATTGATTTAATTTTTTTTTGTTTTAATTTTAACACAAGGGAAATAGTGTGTTTCAATTTTCATTTTGTTTCTTGGTTTTTTTTTTCAAAATTGGCAAATGTATGTATATATACTACTACGTCACAACAATACAAATTATATAATGTTTGTATATATACATATATGTATGTATGTATGTATATAATTATATGTATAAATATATGTGTATATTGCCTACAAAAAAATCATAGTAGTATCTACTTATGTGTGTATGTGTATGTAAGTATATATGTAAATATGTAGTTAGTGTATATTTATGTCCTAGTTAGTGTAATCTTTAGAAGCACAAATCAAGTAAAAATTAAATATTGTGTTTAAAAAACATTTAATCGAAATGAATTGTAGTTGTATCGATATATACTAGGTATATATATATATGCTTTAGGTATACATTAGGTATATAAATATGTAAACGTTTGCATGTTTTTTATTGTATGTATATATATATATATATATATATATGTATTGTATGTATGTAAGTATAATTATAATATTGCTTATTCGATTATATTTGTTTTTGTTTTGTGTTTTTATTCTATTATTTGCTTGCTTCTTTTCAACTTTGTTTTTTTTTTTTTGTTTTCTTTTTACCCCTTTCGCTTTGTTTTCATCGTTATCATTTTAAAAAGTGCAAATAATTGTCAAATATTTGTTTTTATTTTTTATGTTTTTATTATAATTGTTTTCGTATTTTTGTTTTCAATGTATGTGTTTCTTGTGTATCCATGTATATTAGTAGTGTATGTGTTTTTATTTTGTTTTAATTTATGTTTTCTTTTTCTATTAAAGAACAATAATATTGGTCAAAATCTTAACTACTCTCGTTTTTTTTTTTTTTTTTTTTTGTAAGGTTTTGTTTTTAGTACCTATAATTTGAAATACAATAATTTCGTAAATATTTTTTTAATACATATATGTACAAATACATGTATTTGTTCTTATAATGCAAGTATATAGAAACAAATAATGTTTTTGGGTTTTTTTTTATTGTTTTTCTTCAGAAGAATACATAAAAACCTTTTATTTGTTTTTACCAATATTAATTTTATTATTATTTTGGTTTTAGTTTTTCAAGTGTAAGTCATTCTATTCGCTAGGAAAAATATTTTTTCTATAATATTTTATTTTATTTTATTCATTTATTTTTGTTTTTTTTATTTAACAACCCAGAGAAATGTATTTTATTCTTAATTATGCTTTTTGTATTATTATTATTTTTATCATCATGCGTTTTTGTTTTGACTGTTTGCTTCCGCTTCTTCTATAGAACAACTGAAAAAAAAATTATTTTAAATATATTTTGTTAATTGTTTTATTTAGTTTTTTGTTTGTTTGTTTTGCATTACACTGAGAGAATTAAGGAAGAGGATGTTTTAGTTTTTGTTCACATAGTTTTATTTATTTTGTGTTCCGGTTTTTGTAATGTTTTAATTTTTTCTTCTTCTTTTTTGTTTTGTTTTTATAATATTTTGATATATTTCATTTTGTTTTTCTGTTTTCTTTTTCGTTTTTATTTTATTATCTTTTGTAATATTTTTCACCATGTTTTAGTTGTTATTGAAATGTTCTTCGTTTTTGATGATTTCTTTTTTGTAATTATTGACATTATTTTCGTTAAAAATGTAATTCTCTAAATATATTTTATTTTTTGTTTTTTTGTTTTTTTTTAGTTTTTGCCTTCAAATATTTGTTGTTTGGTTTTTGCTTTAAAATGCTAGAAAAATAAATATTTCTAATTGCTTTTGTTGTTATTTTTGTTTTAATGTTACGCTATTTGCTATTTCAAAATTGTGTTGCTTTTGTATTTTTTTATTTATTTACTTTTTTTTTCTTGTTTTTTGTTCAAATGAAATTCAAAAATTTTCTTTGTTTTAAAATCGTGGCACTATTATTTTGTTTCATTTATTATAAGTTTCATTAATGAATTTAATTTTGCATATAATTTAAATATTTTTTAAAATAAATTTTAATATAAATTAAAACAACTTTTAAATTTTAAAAATTTTTAATTAAAATAAAAACATAAGCAGTTAGTAGCAGCATAGAAATAGGACATTTTTTTTAAAGAAGATGCAATTTTTCAGTGAGAGTTGAACTAAGTAATTTGTAATTTAAGCGTAGTTCAATACATAAAATTTCATATGAATTCAACAACTAGGATAAGCTTCAACCAAATAAACTACTGAGTTCAATTCGCATTTGAAGACTAACCTCTAGAGCCTGTTTCACAGTGATAGTTAAAATTTTCTTCTATTTTTTTTTGTATATACTCGAAACTCAAGTTTAAATTTTAAGTTCAAGTTTTAGCTTAAGGTTTCACTGAGAAATTAGGCGATTATGCATTAATAAAAATAAATTTCGGTGTTTCTTTTTTGTTTTAATTATTATTAATTTAAAATTTATATATTGATTTCTTTTTTATTTTGATATGTTTTTAAATTTTAAGTGTATATTTCTAGATGAAAACTCTTTGATATAGTTGTTTTTGTTGTTGTTGTTGTTGCCTTTATTATTGTGTAATATTCAAGCATTGTATTTATATTTTAAAAAGAGTGAGTTCTTATTGCTGTTTTGTTGTTTTTTCATATTTCTGCGCTACTTTGGAATCAAAATTAGGAAAAAAACAAAATCTTTTATCTAATAAAAAAGAACAAAAAACTTTTAAGCCAGAAAAATAAATAATAAAATAGTTAAATTTAATTCATTTTATTACAAAAATAATATTCGGTACCTATTCCTGTAAAGCTGTATGGCTTAACGAAAAATCTTATGAAATTCTGAACTTAACCAAATTATTTCAGCTTTATAGTTGGTTGATTGATCTATGTATGCGACTAGATAAAAATTATAAGGATATCATGAAATTCAAAAATCCCTCAGTTGCTTTAACTAAATTACAAGAGACTGTGTTAGAAAGCACGCAATTTTAAAGTCAACCGAAGCCATAACAAGCCCCAAGTTTTCTGCTGTTTGATCTTCCTCTCAATATATCCAAGTAAATCATGAATTATTTACTGATCCGCTCTTTAACACTGATTCTCGCTTAGTTGAATAATATTAACCAATTTTTTAATTGCTGGACAATTTCTAAGCTCACATTACGACAAAATTTCTAAGAAGGTTAATCGAATATTCAGGAATCTGATTAATTAATAGATTTATCATGCTACCCCAATAAACCGACAAGATTCAAAATTAAACAGTAATGTTCCTAATTCCGCTTTCGAGTGAAATAGGAATTTCAGTTAAATAAATGGTAATGTTTCTATTCTAATTTCACTTGAACGAGAAACTCAGAATATGGCTAAATATCTTAATCTTAAGAAATATTGTGGACCACGGGGAATTGCGAACCGGTTTCCCCTCTAAAAGTGGCTGACAGCTGCAAATAACTGTCATCAGCTCGCCTCATGTTAAGCTCATTTTTCCTTCAGTACTTGACTTGTCAGTAATTGTTATCTCGCTTCGATAGCAAGTGGAAATGTAATACCTTCTCAGAAATGGAGAACCAACTCAGGTAAAGATGTTCATAATATTAGCGGAATCTTAAACCTTCGACACAGAGAAAAAATTTTGCATGAAGTTTGCATTGTATTACTCATATGCTGCCATATTCGAAAAAAGAGCGTTCGGGGAATTACGGACCACTCAGTTCTTGACATTTGACAAGCTAACTTTGTGTGTTTGATGCATATAAGTATTTTTTCAAGCAAAATTTCAGCACAGCATTCGACAATTCTGATAGTTTTTTGGTACGAAAATAATTTTTCAAATGTAAGTATGCAATGTTGAGATTAGGTTCTCTTCTGTAGAGAATTTCGGTTTCATTTAAAAAAAAAAACGAACATTTTTATTATTCATATTTATAATTTTGAACATTCGAAAAAAATAATCGGTGATATCGCTTCGCTCTCAATAAGAACAACGGGACAACGTTTTTCGCGTCGTGGAAGAAAACATCGTTTTCAGCATAATTTATAAGAAAGAGATACCAAAAAAGATGAACTGACTTCCTTTGCAGCGTGTACGATCGAGCCGTTCACTTGGCATGTGCCGGAATGACTACAAATTACTGGACTTGCAAACATTGCGTTTTCGTTTCACTTTATTTATCTTTAATAATGAATCTTCCGTCATTTTGGATCAAAAATAAACTTTTTCTACCACATTCTTTCATTTTTAAACGATTTATAAAGTGGCCCATAATTCCCCGAGATATTTCAAAATAGCAAAAACACCATTTTTGCGCTAACTGAAAAAACTTGTATAATTTAATACAATTTTACCGAACTGCTGCCACCAAATGAGAGGTTATTTCTCGTACTACAAATTCAAGCTTTGAAATTTTCAGAAAAAGTTAAAAATGCGGTCCACAATACCCCAGCCTCCCCTAATGAATTATTCAGTTGTTGAGTTTTCAACTTTACTCTGAAATTAAAATCATCAGTTAAATTGAAGCGACCAAAACTCGATATTAAGCAAAACTAATTGTATAATCAAACTAACAGCAGCAATTCCGCTTTTGTTTTCAATTTTGATTTTTTACTTTAGTTGTTGGCAAAAGAGAAAAGTTCGCGATTTGTTAACTGTAATATATTTAGTTTCCATTATCCAATCGTTTATATTGGCATTATTCGGAAAATGAGAGAAAAAGTCGTACTATAAATGATTCACTCAATAATAACCTCCACTCAGACCCAATGTTGCCTCTTATCTCGTAAACGAGTTTGACAACCTCAACCTAAACTAAGAAATACTTAACATATGAGCCGTTGCGTGCAAAAGTGGTGTAAGTCAATTCTTTTTATTTTACCAATAATTTTTACCACATTTACTTTCCCATAAAAGTGGTGTACGTACAGGTTGACCAAGTGTTCTATTAAGTTGCCTGTATATGGGGAAAATAAATTTCATAAGAACCCTATTTTGTACAGCACTTCTACAAAACCAATGTACATTCAAAAATCTGATTTAGACTTACACCACTTTTGCACGCAACGGCTCATATATACCATTCCAAAATTGAATTTATTTTGTGTTTATGCACAGGAACCTCACGAACTGAACTGGAGTTTCTGGCCTGTATTCAACACCATGCAGTAAAGCAGATAGAAGGCAATAGTGTTTCCAGTTCTATTGTCTCCTTTGGGCATCGACCAAACATGGCTTACTTAACTATTTTCACTTGCCCACGATTTTATCCCACCAGTTTGCAACTTCTCTAGAACTGCAAGCGGAACTAACACACAGGTGTGGTATTTCTCTGACATCCTCGGGGCATATGTGGAATAGGCTCTTGGTGTATATTTGTAAAGAGACTTATGACCTTATTCAATTTACAGAAGCGTCCATAATTTTTATTTCTCCCTCTTCTCTTCTCATTTTCTTATCATCCATTGATTTCCTCAATCAACTTAATGCATTGATAGGGGTGTGACCTAGGTGTTAATTGTATAGGCAAACGCCTAGATAAGTGCAGGAACTGAAGATCCCTAGGTAAAAAAAAAAACAGATTTGGTAGCGAAAATTATTGGCAAGTCTTTTTTCGTTTAAAATCGCAGCAAGTTTCTGTCAACAGGCAGAAATTTTGAAAATTATTTGTAAAAAACGCGACACTAACGAAAACAAACCAAAATATATAAGTAAAAAATAAAAAAAGGCCATGAAAAAATTGTTTGCAAAATTTTCTTTTTGTTTATTGAAAGATTGAAAAACAAAACAAGTAAAATTAATATCTAAAAAAAAAAACATAGCGTAAAAATATAATAAAAAATAATATTAATTAAATATAGATGTATGTAGATATAGTAAAATTAAAACTAGAACACAACGCATATGTATTGTATATATGTAAAGTATATATATGTAAATATGTATATGTATATGTAAAAGAGGAAACGTTTTTACAATAATTTGTAAAAACCAAAAAAAAAAAAAGTAAATAACGTACAAATAATAAAAATATATATATTTACTATATATACGCTATATATTTATATTAATTTGTTTTAAAAAAATTTATTTAATAAAAATGCTAAGTATAATATAATTAAAACAAAAAAAGTAATAATTTTAATTATAATCATAAAAATAAATAAAAAAATAATATGGTTTTTGAGGAACTTATACACCACAGGTAAAGCAATTTGTTGTTATTATTTTTCTTCGAATATATCATATATGTTGTTTTTTTTTTTTGTTGTTGTTGTTATTTTTAAGATTTACTGTTCTTCTTCTTTTCTGATGTATAAAATAAGTAAATATGTGTTTTTTTTTTGTTTGTTGGTTTGTCTGCTGTTTTCTTTTATGTATTATTCAAATATTTTTTGTTTTCCAAATTTCAAACTGATTTTTGTTTTTTTTTTTTTGTTTATGTAAAATTGTAAGTTGTATAATTTAGTTTTTGTTTTTCTTGTTTTTTTTTATTTCTCTATATCTATAGTTATAAAGTATTTATGTATATATACTCATGTATACATATGTATATGTTGTTGTTTTGTTGTATGGTATTAATTAATTTTCCTTTTACTAGTATTGTTTCATTATTAGAAAAATTTAGATTTAAAAATTTATATTTGCTTTAAATTTCTATTTTTCTTATGCAAAACAAAAAAAAAAATAAATATTGTTTATTGTTTTCTTTTTTTTTGCAGTTTGTATGAGGTTTGCATACATAAAAATATTTTTATTTATTTTTGTTTTTCTTTTCGTTATTGCTGTAATTGAAAATTTTTATTATTTTGATTTTTCACTATTTTGAATTTAAAAATTTGTTTCCTTTTAAAATTTAATTGTTAATTGATTGCTTTTAATTTTAAGTTTTATTTATTTTTGTTTGTTTGTTTAATGCTATAGCGCAACACAAAATTATTGTATTTTATTCCCCTTACTTAAAAGAAAAATAAAAATAAATTCAATGTAATTTTCATGAGCATAAAGATAACAAAAAAAAAAGAAATATAAAATTTTCGATTTTTCATAGATGCTTATAATTTATTAAAAATATTTTTCAATTAGTTTTTGTTTTGGTTTAGAATTTAATATAAATGTAAATTGTATTTTTGTTGCTTGTTCTTGCTCGTCATTTGCTCAATTAAGTTTAAAGTTTTACAGCTTTTCCTCATTATTTTCCTTTTTATTTAATTTTTATTTTTGTTATTTTTGAATAAGGCGAAAAATATCATCAAAAAATTGACATACACTAGATTGTTGTTGTTGTTGTTATACTTGTTCTTGATGTAGTACATTAATAATTATTTTTTTTTCTGTTTTGTTTTTTTTTTCCTTGAAAATTTAATATGTGTATATATGTTGTAATTTTAATGTATAATATATATATATATGTAATTTATATATAGTAAAAATTTTTAAAACTTTTAAAGTTAGAATTTTTTATTAATTTAATTTATAGCTCTAATAATTTTTTAATAATAATTAAATATAATAATAGTAGCTTTGGATTTTAAATTCTAGTTTAAATTTTTTTGTTTGTCAAATATTTTTCACATTACAAACAAAAATATACCTATATATTGTTTTTCTTGTCTTCTTCGTTTGTTTTAAGTTGTTTTTTTTTTTCTTGTGAAAAAAAATATGAAATATGCTTTTGTATAAGTAAATAATAAATTTCTTAAAAAATACAAAAAATTATTGACTAAAAAAAGATTCTTTTTTGTTGGTTGTTTTTTTATCTAAATGCAAAAAAAATTCTTAAAAAACTTGTAACTATTAAAAACAAATATATTTTAATTAAAAAAAAAAAACAAGAAATATATGCGCATTGTTCATAAAGCGAAAGAGCCAAACGTGAGTGTAACAGAGTAGAGAGTAGGAAAAGTAGCAGTGTGTGAAAATTAAAAAGAGAAAGAAGGCGTCGAATTATACACACAAAAAAAATTATAATAATAATAATAATATTTATTAATAATAATAATCTATACTAATATCTTTATAGTACAAATACGCATTTCATATTTTTTTAAATACTTTGATTTGATTCCCTGTAAAAATTAATGCGCACGCTCATAATACAAAAGGACGTTCAAGTTTCCAGTTTTTTCAAGAAAATATTCAGAAATATTTTCGTTTTTTTTTAGCTCAAAATAAAACACACAAAAAAAAACACCATAACTACATAAATAATAATTTATATTAATTTTACACATGTATAAAATCTTTGGCAGCATTTCAAGAGTTTAGAAACATTTTTTTTTTTTTAATAATTTCAATAAAAAATTTTTAAAAAGAAAATTTAGTATAATCAAAGCCAACAGTCCTGAAGATTCCGGGGGAAGTTTTTTCCCATCTAAATTTTGAATGAATATGGGTAAAAAAAATTTGCTCTTCGAAAATTCGAATTTAATTACTTGGAAGTTTACTTTCATGTTTTTTAAATTTTAAGGAAATAAATTTTCTCTTCGAATTGAAAGCTTATTTTTAGTGACGGAATATTCCAATGAATTAATTTTCCCCAAGCACAAAATTTTCATTCCAAAATTTTCGAGTCCAAATTTTTTCTTCGAAAATTAGAACTTTTTTTTAGTGATGAAATATTGCCAGAATTTATTTTTTCCTATCTGATATTTCCTTCAGAGTTCTCTGCGAATATTCGAACTTAAGTAATTAAGAGTTATTTTTAATGGCAGGTCCCTGAAATTTTCATCCAAAAATGAAATGATGTCTATATTCGATATAGAAATGGGTATTTAAATCACAGTTCGAAAGAAAAATGAAAGTTAAAATACATTTCTGGCGAATTTGTTTTTCTACAAGTACAACAAAATTATCATATTCTGAATTTCTCGGTACTAGAATTCCGCTTTGATTGCTGAAATGTATTTTCGAATCAGAATTTAAGCTTAAACTTTTAGTGTAAATATTTAGAGACAATTTAAAAATTTTAGGAAATTTCGAAACCTTTAAAAAACATGAAAATGGCAGAATTCTTCGGAATTTTTTTAAATTAATTTTTTGTCACAATTTTAATAAATTCCAAAAGCTTTGAAGAACAAGAATATGAAAGAAAACAATTCCCCAGGAATTTTTTATTCAGTATAAGGCAATGCAACTATAACACGGTGTAATTATTTATTTATGCTCCTTCGCTTTATTGCAACAAGTAATTTCTTTTTGAACTGAAAAAAGAAAAAGAAAAATTCTGAATGTAAAAATAAAATAAATTGATTTTAAAGATGAAAAAAGTAAATCACATAAAAATTACTCGATCTAAAAATCTATTGTCGTATATATAAAAAAAACAATAGTTATGAAAAAAAGAACATAGTAATAATATTATTCCTTAATGAAACTACAAAATAAATAAATTTTTATTTTGTTTGTTTTTTATCATTTTGTGTACATTTTGTAAATATGTTTTTGTTTTTTTTTTTTTTTTAATAATAAAACGTGTAAAATGTAAATTTAAGGTAAATAGTTTTTTTGTTTTTGTTTTAATAATATTAGCGTAGTTATTGTTTTTTTGTTTTTGTAATTTGTAAATAACTTTAATTAATGAAAAAATATATATAATTAACAATAGTAAAATTTATTTAAAAATATTAATAAAATATTTTTTTATTAATAATAATAAAAAAAAAAAGGTGGAAAGAGTTAACAATTATTTTTTTGTTTTTGTTTTTTGAAGCGCATAGCAATACAGTGGTGGCAAAAATTATTGGCAATTTGTATGTATGGTTTGGTTAAGGAGAAAAAAAGTGTGAAAAGATTAAAAGCATAAAAAGAAACAAACAAACAAAAATAAAGGAATATTATTATTTGACTAGTTTTAATAATAATTGTTTAATAATAATATGCTTAACATGGCCAGTTGTATGAAATTCAACAACATAGCTGCCATTTTGAGAAAAATTTTTTTTGTGTATGTTTTATATTTTTTAATATAAAATAAAAGATATTACCTTTTGATTGTGGTATACAGAGTACGTATATAGATGAAAATAATTTAAAATTCAAAACAATGTAATCGGTAATGAATTGCTTTTCGATTACTTGAAATAATCTATTAAAGTCCTATGTATGTTCAAATTATAAGTAAGACTTATGTATATATTGCAAAAAACTACAAATTATGAAGATTAAATTGAATTGAGTTGATACTGCAAATAATAAAAATTAAATATTTCACTACTTTGGAGTAATAATGATCGGAAAGTGTTTTATATATGCTGCATGATATCAATTAGATTTTTATCACCTTGTAATCAAATATTTGTTTGATTAGCCAAAAACTAATTACTTGAATTAAGACAAATTCGAATTTTCGGAAACTTTAAATTACATATCTGAAAGTATTTTCAATTCTCCTCTGGATAACAATTGAAAATTAATCGAAAATCAGTTCAATTACTTTTTGATTACTCAAAAATTGTAAAAATTACTTTTTAATTACCTAAGGTTTCACTAATTTTGATTACAAAATCAAATCCAGTACTTCTGTGATTACTTGAAGTATTGAAAAGTATTGAAATTGTTATCATAATGGTACAAATTTGAGTACTTTAGATTACATTACATTGATTAGTTTCGATTACAATTCGGCATTTGATTAAAAAGTAGTCTAAAGAACTGATAGTGCGAAAGCTGCTGTTCTTTTCTTCATATTAGCCTTAGAAACTTATTTAATCCCGGAGGCAACTTCAACTAGAGATTACCTTTGATTACTTACAAAATGTCATTAGGCAATGTGTAATTAATGCTTTTATTAAACATAGCATTGGGGCTTAAACTAAAATTGGAAAGATATTGACGATCAAGATTATAAAAGTTATAAAGGTAAAGGGAAATTTAAAAATTTTTGAAAATTTATAAAAGAAGCGAGGCTTGAATTATCAAAAGTTACTTTTAATTAATGTAAAGTAGTACACAGAAGTGTTCAAATATATCACATGATTACTCTGCAGCTTTTTTTTTTTTTTTTTTTTTTTTTTGAGTAATTTCGGTAATTTTAAATTGTTTTAGAATAATCAAAAAGTAATTTTGAGTAATTTCAAGTAAACACAACTTCAAAATGATATTGCAAAAGTAACTTTAAAATGATATTATTGTAAAATAATCAAGAGGTAACTTTAAGTAATTTGCTGATGAACGAACGTAATACCAAGTAATTATTTTAACGCCTTTTCAGTGACTTCAAAATTGAATTATTTTATAAAATATTCAAAAAGTAATTCTAAACAATTTACTGATAACCAGAAGTTAACTAAATCAATGAAAACATAAAGAATGGTTAATTTAATATAATATTAAAGTAAAATAGCACTATAAGTGTAAAAAAAATTTAAGTTTTTAAAAAATTATTATCATTTGAAATACATAGAATTAAAAAGCAATTTTGAGTAATTTCTTAATGAATCTCACTACTATGTTTGATGATGAATGAAAGTGTAACACAATTTATCAAAGATAAACAATTAGCTTTTTCAATATTTTTGTTTTTGTATACATATTAAGGTAGTTATCATAATTCATATGTAATAATCACTACTACAAGAATAATCATCATACGTTTTTTAATTTACTTTAAAACGTCGATAGAACATCAATCAAAATTTTTCAGACAATGCTATAAATATTTATAAAACATTTTTTTTACGGTTATTCATGTGTATATTTCAAAATAAATTCATAATTATTTTTGAATTGCTTTTAGTTACTATAATTTTTTTTTTTTTTTTTTTTTGTGTTTTTTGTATTTTTCTTTCTAAGAAGGCAGCAATCAGAATTTCTTTCTAACATTTGCATTATTTTCAGTTTTCCAAAAACTTTATTTCGAGAAATATTTTTTGTTGACAATTTCTTTTCACATTTTTTATATTTTTGTTTTTGAGCCACCACTATATTTACATACAACAGTAGTACGTGTATGTGTGTGTATGAAAATCTTAATGATACAAATTTGAAAATAAAGAGCTAAATTAAAATATGAAAAAAATATAGACCAAATTCAACAAATTGTTATTATTATTACAAGAAGAAAAATATAAGAAACAAGTTTCAATAAAAAAAAAAAACAGTTGTGTAGAATAAAAAACAATAAAAGCGTTTTTCGTTTTTCTTTTATCATGAATTGAATTAAATTTTAAAGTACAAGTTACACTCAAAAAAAGTAAATGGCTTAAGGCTATGCAAAAAAAAAAAAAAAAAAAAAATCTGTATATATGTATGTATATATAAATTTTAATTCAGAAATTAATTTTAATATCATTTCGTTTTACGTGTATATAAAAACAAGCGCAAATCATTTATTTTATTTTTAAATTATATTTAAACAAAAAACAAAACATTTTTTGTAAATATTAAAAAAGTATTGGATTTTTTTTGTTTCGTAGTTTACAAAAAGAAAAAATGCTCAATATAAACCATCATTTGAACGAAAAATATTAAATTATAATCAAAAATTTAAGTTTTTAATATTTTCTAAAAATAAAAATATCAATAAAAACAAAGAAATCGTTGAATATTTTTTTGTTCACAAAATTAAAAGTAAACAAAAAAAAAACATGAGTTTTGTTTGATTGACAAAACCAAAAAAAGATATGATAATTAACTAAAAGAGACTTAGCTTAAAAATAAAAGCGCGTGGAATTACAGTTTGTGTGTGTGTGTGTGTGTATGAATCTAGGTGTGTTTATATGTGTTTGGTTTTTGAAACACAATTATTACAAACAAAAAAAAAAGCAAAATGTGTAAATATAATATATAAATAAATGTTAATTTCACAAAGGAGAAATGCTTTCTTTTTTATTTGTTTGCTCTAAAAACTCTAAAAATATTTAGTTAAAGAAAACAAAATAGTAAAATACACATATACTTTAAAAAATGACTTGAAATAATTGTTTTTCTTTTTTAAGGTTGCTTTCACATTTCTTTCTTTTGTTTTTTCGTTTTGTATTGTATTTAACATATTTCTTATTATATTTAATTATATTTTGTTTTCAACAATTGTTCACATTGTATTAACTTTTCTACATCGTCGACTTCTTGCATAGTAAGGTAAGATTAGGAGGGGCGTGTTTTTTGTATTTTGGACTTGTTAAGCGAATGTGTGTGTGTGTGTAGGCAAATGTTCGTATATCGCTGAGACCAGTCTTTATTTTAAAATATTATATTCAAATTATGGTATCATTGCTACCAGAAGTCTGAGTATTCAACTTCTCAAGTCTACAGCGTTGTACGCACACACACACACACACACACGCATGATGAACACATACAAACAAAAGCACATTTTATTATTTGTACACTAATATTCTCTTTGCCAAAAGCGCCCGCTATAATTTTCGTTTCATTTTGTTTTTTTTTTTGTTTTTAATTGTTAGTAATGATTTTATTTTTCAAAATTTAAAAATTAAAGGAAAAAAACAAAATAATTGCAATATAAATTTAAATTACATTAATTTGTAAATATATATGTATGTATACATATATATATATATATGTATAAGTTAATATGTATGTATACAATTTTGTAATATGAAAAAATAAAAAATTAAAAAAAAAAATTATTAATAAATACAAAAAATGACAAGAAAAATATTTGAAACACAAGTTTGCATTTTTAAATAAAAATAATAATATGAATATTAATAATTAATTATAATAATAATATTAAGTTTTTTTTTTTTTTTTTTTTGTTATTTTAATACAATAAAAATTTAAATGTGTAAAATTGTTTTTTTTTTTTTTTTTTTTTTTTCTTTTCATTAAATTTAAAATAACGAGTAAAATAATGTCTTGGAAAACCAGCCTTATCAAAACGGAAAAAAGAGGAATATAATATAAATTTTTTAGTTTTGTTTTTGCATTTTTCATCATTAATTGATGTTGTTGTTGTTTTAATTGTCGCTTTCGAAACTCAACGCATTTTTCTTTTTGTGTTGCAATATTTCTTTTTAAGTTTGGTTTGATTTTTTTTTATTGTAAGTTGTTCTTGTTAGTGTTTAAAAAAAAAAACATAACAAAAGAAAAATTATTTAAATAACAATATAATATATAATTAGAAAAAAAAGATGGCTTTCTTTTTCTCATTGGTTGTAAAAGAATTGCATTATTTGTGTTCCTTTCTTTTCATTTTTGTTATGGTTGTAGTTGTTTTGTAATTGAGTGTATGTATGTAAATAATATTTATATATATGTATATATATATATTTGTATATATATAAAATGTATGTATGAATAAATTGTGTGAAAAAATTATAATATTGAAAGATGAAATAAAACTTAAAAAGAGATCAAAAAATTTTGTTTGTTTTTGAGATTTTAAAATAATGAAATTGTTTTTTTTTTTTGTAGTTATTGATGATTTTTGAAGCGCGATTTCTTCTCTGAGTTTTATACATATATATTCTATATTTTTTCTATTTTATTAGTGTATCTTCAGCTTGTGTCGTCCAACCCGAGGGTTGTTGATGACTTAGGAAGGAAAGAGGAGAAGGAAAAAAATCTCTTGTTTTAAAATTCGTCATCGTTCTCCCATTTTTCTTGTTTTTTTTTTTTTTTTTTGTTTGTTAATGCTTTTTGCATTATTTTCTTTTTGGCTTTTGGCAGCATGTCTTATAATAAATTCAAAATCCTATACGCTCATACTACTATTTTCTTTCTAATCACTTCTACGTATGTATATACTTAAACTCAACCCAAAAATATATTAGATTTATCCCTTTTGATATTGCTGTTGACGTTGTTGTTGTTGTTGTTCTGATAGTTATTATTATTGTTGATGTTGAATTTACTGCACGCATAATTGTTGTTTTTGTTGTTCGTGTTGATGATGCTGTTGCATTTATTATTACTGCAATTATTATAGTTGCTGTTATTGTTGCTACTGTGGCTACTGTTGTTATTGTTATTTGTATTATTAATCGTTTTTATTTGCAATCAGTGAACGTAAAGCGTATTCAATACAAGAACATGATGATTATTCTTGGCCAATGTAACGACATATCCTTCAGAAGTTATTTTCAAACCGCAGCAGCGTGATACCTTTACATTATTTCGGAAGGAATCGATTAGAAAATAGAAAATTTAAAGTAACATAATAAAAAAAAGAAGATGTTTAGTGTATACAGGGTGACAATTGTAAAGTGACGCAAGTTTAATACTCTGCAGCAAGCTTTGCCATTTACCGTTACTTTAATTTAAAAAGCAAATTCATTCATCATTGGCTTTGCTTTTAATTTCATTTGAATTTTTGTTATTACATTTTGAAATTTCCATAAAAATGGACAAGGAAAATATTCGTCGTGAAATTATGAAATTTCATTTGGCAAATTATAGTAGCCGTCAAATTGCAAAGGCTTTAAATTTGTCAAGTCGTACGGTAGACCGAGCTATTATTCGATATAATGAAACTGGGAGTTTTGGAGATAGAGACCGGGGAAAATTTTCAATAGTTGCCACTACTGGTTTAACAGAAAAAATTCGTAAACGAATCAAGCGAAATCCAAGGCGCTCAATGAGAAAAATCGCTAAGGAAGTGGGAGTAAACCGTGAAACAGTGCGAATCATTGCAAAATCAAAGCTTAATCGTAAGCCGTACAAGCTCCGAAAAGCTCAAGATCTGACACAAAAAAAGAAAGATTTGCGACTGCAAAGATGCAAGGCGTTGCTACGCTCCTCCGTGTTAAAAAATGTTGAAAATATCTTGTTTACAGATGAAAAAATTTTCACCGTTGAGCAACATTTCAATGCGCAAAATGACCGAATGTGGCTAACATCATCATCGCAACAAAATAGGACTGTTGGTCGAGTTCAAAAGCCAGCTTCCGTTATGGTATGGGCTGGAGTTTCCGCTAATGCAAGAACCCCTCTAATATTCGTTGAAGAGGGTGTTAAAATTGACCAGGTTGTTTATCGGAGCATTTTAAATGAACATGTTCTTCCCTGGGCCCAAGATACATTTGGAAATGAAAACTGGACTTTCCAGCAAGATTCTGCACCTTCCCACATGGCAAAATTAACGCAAACATGGATAAAAGACAATTTTTCTGGATTCATAACATCTCAAAAATGGCCACCATACTCCCCAGACTTGAATCCAATGGACTACCTCTATTTGGAGTATTTTAGAGAGTAAGGCTTGTGCATCTCAACGCCACAGTCTGGAGTCGCTGACAAATTCATTAGAGAAAGCCTGGACTGAAATTGATCAGGAAGTCCTGCGGCGAACAGTCCTACGATTTCCGGATCGATTGAAGGCATGAGTGCAGGCTAAAGGAGGTTATATTGAATGAGGTGGGGTTCAAATGAATGCTTATATATTCAGCAATGGTAACACTTAATTGTACTTAATGGAAGTACGTCCTTTTGAAAATAACTGCTGAAATGTGTGCGTCACTTTACGATTGTCACCCTGTAGTTAGGTTGGCACCAAAGTACCTTTAAAACAGAAATATTAATTGAATTTTGTCACTCTATCTTTTGACTTAGTAGATCAGTCAACCACTCTAATATTTATCAAAAATTATACTAATCATCAGGGCTAGTTTTTTTCCAGCACCAAAAATGCGTACAATATGTAGCAAAACAGCACAATTTTTATGCAAAATATGTGTAAAAAATATATTTTTCTTTTTTTTTCAATCTCTATTGCAATTTACAATTACAAGTTCTTTCAAATTTTCAAATTTTTAACTTTTAACGATAGCCGTTAACGTTCACAATAGATTTAAATGACGAAAATGAACGTTCTACATCACAAGATGTCATTGGACAGAACTTTAATGCTGCTAACTCAGCCGGTGTTAATTTTTTAATGTAGCTGTCGCTAATATCGGTATGTGCAATATATGAGCCGTTGCGTGCAAAAGTGGTGTAAGTCAGAATCAGATGTTTAGAAATAGGGTTTCTATAAAATTTATTTTCTCGATGAAAAGGTTTCTATATAGAACATATGTTCAACCTAGATGTGAATACACCTTTTCTGTAGGAAACTGATTGAAGTCAAAATTATTGCCTGAAGATGAAAATCCAAATAATAAAAAAAAATTTGATTTAAACCACTTTTGCATTCAGCGGCTCATATAAAGTTTTGTGAATAGCCTCTAGCATTTCGTAACCGGGATCACGCTGGAAAAAAACTAACCTTGCTAATCATACATAATAGGCATACACATAGGCGAAAGTTTGTTAATTTTTAATCGCTAATAGTTGATCAGGTCCTCTTCACTGGACGGTTCCAAAATATGCTGTTTAAAACAATTCATTTGCATGGGAGGTGCCACACCCCCTCTTCTAATCTCATCAAATTTTTCCTGTAGCATGACGTTATCAACCATAGTCCTTACACGAAGTTTCAGCAGTATACTGTAAATGATTCCGGAGGAGCGAAGCAGTTTCCGCAAGGATCTCTTTAAGCAGTGTGACCGTAATCGAATTAAATTCAACTAATATTATGTTCAGAATTGCGAGGATTGAGCCCCCACTGCAACTCTCTTCTCTATGGGAATTGCTCTCCTATAATTAATGTCCACTTTGCCAATACCTTTGAGGAAACCACAAAATTTATTGGACATGTCTCGAGTCATCCGAAAGTTTTTTTTACAGAATTTGTCGCTATTTACTTGGTTATCCAAAAAGATGTTCCTAAATGCTCCTAAAAAATTAAATTTGCTATCGATGAACTTAAGATACGTTAAAGTAAATGCTTACTAGTTTCCAAAATCTCGGAACAGTATGTAAGGTTTTGTTTCCAGTCAACAAAATCAACAATTACTTTGGAAGATCGATCAGTTTCTTAAAATGTATTTGTCGCTGACAGCACATATACCAGTGACGAACTCAGTACCGTGGTATTTGTACTTAAGCTCAACTTTATCTTGGGCATTGTAATGAAGAACGATATTTGCTTACTGCGCACAACTATGCAACTATAGAACTTGTGCCATACTAAGAATCTACCACTCTAAAGTCAAGACAGCATTACTACTTTACAGCTGCGGAACGTGGAACGCAGTTACACCGAACATTGTGCAAGTTGTCATTAACCGGTGGGAAACACAAAGTTAAATTATGATTTATAGAATGCAATGAGGACATTATAAAAAGAACGAATTTTTTATCCGACCACTTTAAACTCAACTATCACTAAATTAAATATATATAATTTAATGAGTTTTCCCTCTGAATTGACGACTAGTAAAGATAAGGTCATTGGGATCACAAGGTATGTTTACAGAAGTCCTAAAACATTTTTTTTATTTAAAATAAATGCATTTCCGAATAGCCTAGAGTATCAAATAACATGAAAGCACATTGTACATGGTATTCTTAAGCAGAATAATAAGATAAGAATCAAAAAAGCCATAAAAACTGTTAGGTACAATTTGTTGATAAATTTTACCATTATTGAAATTATAAAAAGCCAAAGTAACTTACCTTAACATGAGGGCATTCAAATTCCGATTGTAGTACACCATCACGCGAATAACAAGCAACATGGAAGCGATTTCCATGTGAATCTCCAATAAGGATGTCACCAGCATTTGATATATCGATGCCATTGGGGAAGCAGGTAACTTTTTCATTGCCAATGCGATATTGGAAGGTGCCATCTTCCTGGAAGACAGCAACGCAATGTCCCTTGAAATCACAAACATAGAAATCGTTGTCTGCAAAGAATATTAAAAATAAAAAGTAAATTAGATGTCATATTCAGTATGGGGAGTTGAAGTTCTACACTATTTACCTCTAATAGCAATGTCTGATGGCTCACGCATATAGTCACTGCAATCGAACCAACGTACCAGCTCGCCATCTTCCGAAATGACGAAAACTGTTGGTGAGACACTGTCAACAGCGACAATGTGACCCTTAGAGGTTACAGCCAAACCAGCAACAATGTCAATGTATCTATATATTCAAATATTATATTAGTTTCTATTTATAATTACTCAAGGATGCTCTCTAACCTGATAGCAATTTTACGCATGAAATGACCACTCTTCGAGAAGATCTGCATGCGTGAACGCTCGTTACCACGATCGCAAACTACAAACTTGCCATTAGTATGCATGACGGCCACTTTACGGGGATACCACAATTGACCCTCTTCTTTCCCGGGGACGCCAAATTGAAACTTGAGTGTACCAGTCTTATCGAATACCTCAATGCGATGATTATTTGTATCGGCAACGATAATCTCTTCATCAACGCCTAAACAGAAGCCATGTGGGGAATTGAATTGACCTTTCGAAGTGCCTAGCGAACCGAATTTACAACGTATTTGCATGGGTGTAGCCTTATTGCGACCGGTAACGATGTTGGTGCTGCCAGGTGTGGCGGCTGCATGAAAATTACTGATAGTCATGTCATCAACGCCGGGACCACCAAGGGGCGCCAAGGATGAAAGGCTCGGTGAAGTGGCTGCGGGTAAGCAGTAATCTGGTAATAAACAATCAATGCCAGGTGAGGGTCCACTCGATAAAAGCTGATTGCTTGTCATGTCTGTGTGAAAATCTACTTGTAATATGCCAACAACAACAACAGCAGTAGCAGTGATAGTGGTAGTGATAGATTGAGTGATTGTAATAGTTGTAGTGGTAGTAGTAATAAATTGATTGATTGATTGTGGGCATGGTTTGGTGGTGGTAAATAATGTTTATAAAATTGTGGTAAGAAACAATGTGATGTGCCATGATGAAGAAGGAAAGGGGTAAAGGTTGTAATGATTATTTATGGTTTGTTTGTTTGGTCGGTTGGTTGGTTGGTTGGTTGTTGGAGTAGAATTGTTGGATGTGGTAGTTTTTTGTTGCGGTATAAAACGAATTGAACCAAAAAGCAAAGGATTCCGAAAATTAAAAAAATAGAAACGAAAACAAAATTATAAAATATATAAAACAAATTTCAATATAAAGAAAGAAAAGTAACTGAGATTCAAGTTTTTGTATCAATTAGAATCGATTAATAAATTTGATTGATTCAACGATTACTCATGTGTCTGTCTAATCAGAATTCACATATCCTCAGTATTACAACTAAATAATTCAGAAATTAATTCCAAAAAAAGCAAAAAAGAAATTGAAAGTTAAAAAAAAAAAAATTATTAAATCTACAATAAAAATACAAAACACTAGTATTAGCAGGCAGTGGACGGAGTTGGGTAACCCAAGACGAACTAATGCATATGCATGTACTACAAACTTACCATTATTGTTTAATCCCAGCTTAGCCAAAGCCTGTAAATTGTTGAAGGCGCGTTGATCGCCTGACAGAATATCAGCAAGAATGATGGATTGATTTTGTGCAGGTGAGTGCACAACTGACTGATGGTGGCCATTACCTCCTCCGGCGCTGGTACCAACCAGACCGTCATTCAAACCGTCTGGAGTATTTTCAGTCAAACTGGCAAGACGAGACAAATTGTATTCGAGAATACTGTTGAAAGCTGGTGGTGCACCGCCGCCACCACCAGCGCCGCCATTCGAGGAACCATTAAGACCACTGTTGAGGGCACCATTAAGACCGCCATTTAAGCCGTTGTTACCATTGAGACCGTTATTCATGCCACTATTTAAACCGTTGAGACCTTGGCCCATTCCTGAATTGAGGCTGTTGCCGTGTGATGGACCGTTGAGACCATTGTGTAATCCACCTCCACCAGAACCGCCACCATTGCCAGCAACATTGAGACCACCGCCGCCGCCCATAAGGCCGCTAAGATTGCCATGTCCATTGGGGCCAGCGCCGCCACCACCTAGTCCTCCCATGGAGCCTCCCATACCATTAAAACCATTCACGCTACCGTGAGATTGCGACTGGTGTTGCTGATGCTGCTGCTGCTGCTGTTGTTGTTGTTGCTGCTGCTGTTGTTGTTGTTGGTGCTGCTGCTGCTGGTGTTGCTGTTGCATTTGATGATGATGCAACGCCGATTGCTGCTGCTGTTGTTGCTGCTGTGGTGGTGAATCAGGAGTGAGTACATTTGGCATTATAAATCCATTGCCCAACACGGACAAATCACCATCAAATGAGCTCTGCATGGAGGTGGGTAGGGAGATAGGACTGCTTGCTGTTACCGAAGAGGCAAGTTGGCCCTGCGAGTGGTTGGAACTGTTCATGACGTTTCCACGCCCATTCATTATATTCGGTGGCATACCGGGCAACGTGGGTGGCGGAGTGCTCTCTTTGGGCGATGGGGGAGTGGACTCGGTGCGGAACTTACCGAAAGTCTCCTGAGCAACTTGCTCAAATTTATCAGCTTTCGTGTCAAAGGTCAACGAGTAGTTAATGTCACACTTTGGTGTATTATTAATTAAATTAATAAATTGAGCACTGATGAGCTTCTTCAACGAGAGAAATTCAGAAGCATTAGCCTGTTCAAGCACGCGCATGGTAAACTTGCAGGTGCCCTCAATTTTGCCCATGTTATTCTCAATGTTCTGCAATAGATCCATGATCTTGAGCTCACGTTCCGAATGTAGTTTACCCAATTCAGTAAGCGATTGATCGCGACACTTCTCGAGTATCTTCTTGCAGTTTTGGAAGGATTCCTCAATGCTGTCACGTGCAGAATCATGTTGGGTTTGTAGCTCATTTAGAGCGCTGGACAGATTAGCTGCAGCAGAGTCACAATATTGCACCTAAAATAGTAACAAAAATTTATTATTAAAACCCTTGTCTCGCTCTCTCTCCTCTTACCTTTGATTTAGCCTCTTTCATCAAATTCTCTACATCGCCACGCACTGACCTTTCTGCCATGGCAATGATATCGTAGTGATGCTCGCTACCCTTATGATCAGCAATAAGACAATCATTGCATACCGGAATCTGACAATTGAAGCAATAGTACTTGAGATTCTCAGCGGTGTGCACATTGCAGAAGAGCGGCTTATGTATGGTGAGCGGTTTCTCAGCAGTTGCCTTTTGGAGATCTTCCAGTTTTACCACTTCATGGTTCTCGAAGCAGCGCATGTACTTGTGAGCATTATCACAACCACAGCACAAAAAGTTAGCGCACTCGCTGCACCGTGAAATAGCTTTTTCCTTGCTCTTGCATGAGGTGCAAGACAATTGCTCCGATTCGATGGTGGAGAGATCAAGAATATTCGTTAGAATATAGTCACAAGTTAACGACTCAACACCCTTGGGGCCAACCTTAAATGGAAAACAACATCAAATTAGAGAATGCCTAATTTAGGAAGTTATCATCAGGCATATATACATCTGGATCCAGTTATTCTCCAAACTCATACTTACTTGTGCACTAGAATAACTGAGATCATAATAAATTCTTTCACAATTTTCCCACAACTATAATTTCACTCTTGACTCTTGTTTCCTACAGACTTAAAAAGTTAAGATGCGGACTATGTATATACGGCCAAATAAACGTGATTGCACTTAGGCTTAGGTTAATCTTATGGAAATGCATCGCACTCCGTAATGTGGGACAATTGCCCTTTGAAGATCTAAAAGTTATCAATAGCTAGACTTGGAATATTTTTATATTTATTAACGCAACTTCAGGGAAACACTTGCTGGCTTATAGATTTTTTATGATATATTATATTGGTATACTTTTTGCTAATTAAGCCACCATTCAAAGCAACTAATAACTGTTTAGCTACTTCGAATTTTTTGATTGGTTACAAGCCCCCTTCATCACCTATGCTACAGTAATTTAAAAACAAAATAAATAAATAAATTACTGTGTATGGGGGAAAAATTTCCTAAAAAATCAATTCTCCCAGGAATCTATTGTAAATTCCTCGAGAAAATTTTCTACATTTCAAAATATTTTCTTTTTCGACTATATAATACAAATAAATAGTTCATCTGCATGCTTCAATTACTTATACATCAACAAGACAAACGCAAAATGAACATACCATAGTCACTTGCTTGCAAGTAGGACACTCAATCATCGATTTCAATGGTGGCGACATAAGATCGCCAGCAGTTGAAGAAGTCGAAGATGAGGATGATGAGGTGGCAGCCGATTCATCGGTGAGCAATTTATTCAAACAAGCCTCGCAAAACACATGAAGACAGGAGAGTACACGCGGCGTAATCAAGCGAGAGCTGAAACGGAAACGGAAAGTAATTAATAGAAAAAAATCGTATTCTCATAGTCAATCTACACTTACGTGCACAACTTGCAATTCTTATCCATGCCATCATTCAACGAACCGCATGAATCCTCCAATGAGCCCGACTCCAATTCACCCCCCTTACTATCAAAGACGTCGCTAAACATGTTGCCTCCGCCTCCTGCGAGTGATGAGGAACGCGATGAAACACTCTTATGATCGTTGACGTTAGTAGAAGTATCAATGAATGCAGCAACAGCAGCGGCCCGATCGTTCTCAATATCCGACTCTTCCAAGTCAAGCGAATTCACAAACTTATCCACAATGCTATCAATACCAACACCAGCGCTATTAGCGGCAGCGGTGGCAATTCCAGCGGAAGCACTAATGGATTTTTCCTCCGCTTCACACTGCAAAAGCAGCAAATCCTTAGTCTCGTTTACAGTTGAGAAATTCTTTTTCTCAAAGTTAAAGTTGTTGTTATTTGGTATAGTAGTAATAGTTGCAGCTGTGGTACCGACAGTAGTAGTACCAGCAACAGTAGCAGTGTCAGTAGTAGTTGCAGTAGTAGTTGATGATGAAACGAAGACAGAAGAAATGGTAGTAGTAGTGGTGGTTGTAGAAAGTTGTTCCTCGAGTGATGCCATAAGTTGCGAAGAAAATTTCCAAAGAGCCAACAGCAAAAAACGAAAACGAAGGCGAAGTTTTTTTTTAAGGACAAGTGAACGAATGAGAATTCAATCAATCAAAAATGTGTTAATGAACGAGTTGAAGAATTTAAATTTGTTCTGATTTTTGGTTAGTTTTTGATTTTCGTCTTTTTTGTATGATTGTTGTTGTTGTTTTTTTTTTGTAATGCTTTGGTTTTTATTGTTTTAGTTTAAATTGCAAAGTTCTTTACTTCGTTATAATTGTAGATATTTTTGTTTTTTGTTTTTTTTTGTTTTTGATTTAAATCAAATTTAAAATAATATAAATATGGCGCTCGCGTTGAACAAAAATGGCGTAACGAACGCGATTCAATTGAATAAAGAGTGAAAAACGATTAAAAACGATTTAAAAGCAAATAAAAACGATTGAGAATAAAAAGTCTTAATAGAATAGATTGAATATATATGTATATACTATATATATATATATATAGGGTAATATTGTTAAAAATTGTAAAAATTTGTAAAATTTGTTGATGTTTTTTTATATTTCTCGCTTTCGAAACACGACGACGACGACAAACGACGACAAAAAGCACGAAGCACACTCACAGTTTCCCTTTTCAATCAATTTGTAGTAAAGTAGAACTGCTGCAGCAGGAAACCGTTATCACTTTTGCGTGTTCGTGTATTGGAAAGTTCGTTCGCGAAATTCTTTTTTTGTTGTTTTCTTAATTGCACCGCGCCGAAAGCCTCGTTGAGATTTTGTTTTTGTTTTTATGTAGTATTATTATACTTCGTTTATTTGTTGTTTTTGGAATTCTTTTGCGATATTTTTTTATTTGTTTTCAAATTTCGTTTTTTAAAATCTTCATTAATATAATATTCGTTAAATATTTTATGTTTTTTGGTTTTTTTTATATGATTTAAAATAAAATATTGTTTTTTGTTTATATAATAATAATGTATAATTAAAATATTTTCATATTTAAAACTCTCTAGGGATCACGAAATATTTGTTGGTTGTTTTTTTGAATAAAATTGTTGTTGCTTTTTAAATAAAATTTAGTTATTGTTTCATAGGTTCTTGTTGTTGTTTTTGGGAACGAATCTAGTATACAATTTCCAATTTCTTGCTCAATCTCACAGCGAGCACACGCAAATTCTTCTTCTCCTTCTAAAATATCCTTTTAGATTTTTATTATCCTAGGAGTATGTGTGTAGTAGTAGTAGGTGTGATGTTCTTGTTGATATTGAAAATGATGTCCTTTTTTGATTCTCTTTGACTTCTCTGCTTCCTCTCACACTTTCGTCCGCTGATTTTTGATTTCAGCGACTACCTTTAAAAACACAAATTATTCTTGGTTGATTGGTTGGCGTATTGTAAATTTGATGTTTTTTTTTTCTTTATTTTACAATAACCACTTTTGTTGTTGTTGTTATTGTGTTATTTATTTGGGAGCCTCTCTCTCTATGCATATAGTGAACAGTCTATACACCCAAAGTCTGCAAAAATTCAAAATACAAATGAAATTGTTGAAAATTGTGTGTAAAAACGCTTTCAATTCAGCACGAATAATAAAATGTGAATGAGTATAGAACGGATAGCAAAATTTTCATTTTACATCGGCTTCTTATATTTTTTTTTTAGTTCATTTATGAACAAGTAGCTTTTTTGTAATTCAAGTTTTTCTTTCTACATATTTTTTTTTTTTAGAAAATAAAAAAAACAACAGTAGAAAACTGAAAATTAGTAGTTTTTAGATTTAACTGTCAATTTTGAAATAATATAAATTGTTTGCTTAAAAAAAAAAAAATTACGAAATAAAACTTTTTAAAGTGATCCTATGTGGAGGTACAGTGAATGAAATAATTACATCGAAGAGGTAAAAATTGAATGTAATAAAAAACGTTTGTGGTTACCTGTATTCATTTAGATTTCAAATCAATTAAAACAAAGCCAATTTCAAATAAATGTTATTTTTCAATAAAGCTTTAAAACATAACAAAAACAAACAAAATCCTTGAAAGTCCATTTTCATATTTAAAAAAAAAAATCTTAAAATTATGATTTTAGTAGTTGTTTTTTCCCCCTTGTTTATTACTTCCATCACACATCTACTCATTGAGATAATAAATGAGAGAAGTGATATATATCAGCTTCGCACCCCTCTTCTTAGATTACTGCTTTTAGCATCGATAGAGTCTCATATTGGCGCACACAACAATATACACTTTTAGATAATATTCTTCACAATTCTCTATGGGGTTTAAATGTGGACTTACAGCAGTCCAATTTATTACTACATTGTTTTGCTGAAATGTCCAATTCGAACCCAATAGAATATCTCCAAAATCTATAAGAGCGATTTCCAATAAGTTGCAATAATTTTTAGATAGCATTTTGTGAGCTAAAAAGCAAAGGGGAGACTTTCCACGATATCCGCAAGCTATCCGTATCATTAAGGATCCTCCCTTAAAATTTCAGGAGCAACAAGTTTCAGGAACTCGTCGAACATCCCTCCAATACTTTTATCCACCATCAAATCCATCCAGATTAAATTTCTTCTCATCACTGAGGGTGATAGATTGCCACTCGATATCCCAAAATTTATATTTTCAGCAAAATCCAGTCTTGGCTTTTTATATCGTTCTGGCAATTTTTTTTTTTGGTATATGGCTAATTGCTGGCGCATTAGTGATGGACTGATTATTTTGTTGACTGCAGGACGTTTTATTTGCATTTTTGCTCGTTCATCTACTTTCGCCGGCCAACCATTCGATACATTGAGCACTTAATTTGATTAATTTTAAATGCGATCCACCTGATTGAACTGCCTTTTATGCTTATATTTAAATTCTCAGTGCGCTCTTCTACAGATAATGTAGTTCCTCGTGGCATCTTTAAATTTTACCGCTAAATATGGTAATTAATATTTTATTATTAGTTCAAAATACTCAAAATAATTTTCATTACTCACCAGTTTAGAAGTTAAAAGCAGCTTAAATCTTCTCTTTTTTCAAAAATTCGTTTATTTCACACTGCGCTATGAAGACTGCACCAATAATTGACTCGTATCTTATCACGTAACGCGTTGCTGCACTACTCGTTGAAAACTACTTCCAATTGCACTTCCCTTAGGAATCAAGGAGATAGCATCTACATATCGGTCACTTGTGACTATACCGTCAAAACTTGAAATTTTTCATATTTTAAGAGACAAGTTTTCAATTTTGTATTGTTTAAATGTAAAAATGATATATTTACTCTCTTGCTGTGGCTTTTCCAAATAGATCAGCGAAATTTTGTATCATCAAGTTTAATATAGCCCATTTTGAGTTAATTTTGAATTGACAAATTTCTATGAATTTTTGCAAATAAAATTATGGTCCCTGTAAAACTGTTGCTTTTAAACAGTATTTTTTGTACCTACAGTTTCCTGTAGTTTCTGAGATATGCTATTTGGAAATTTGTGTTTGGAATTTAATATCTTAATCATGTATCAATATCTTGGAAACTTTACAAAAACGTTTTTCTTTTTTTTATTTATCTGATAGAAAGTATGGGAACATTTATGCACTTTTAATACCAGGGATGGAAACCGGTTTTGAACATACCCAATTTTGAGCAGAACTCTCCGCAACTTATTTAACCGAACCAAGAACCAACCCGTTTCAGTTTTATTTCAATGGATCCTTCAGTTGAGTATTAAGTACGCATGCCCTAATACACAAGTTAAATCTTTAATATCAAAAAAATTCGCTTATAAAAATTATAACGTTTGGTGAATGAAACCTGAAGAGATTTAGAATATGCCGTCAAAAACTTTGTATTGAGCTCTTATATTATTTTATAATAATTATACTTCAAAAGGTGAATGATTGGTTTCCGAATAAAAAGTAGGCCAATATTTCAAAACCATCAAAACTGAACCAAAAATAGTATTTTTCAGAGAAAACTGATATTCGAATTGAATATGGAAATAATTGAAAAAGAAAAATACAAATAAATTTTATATTACATACTAGTATTTCCTTTAGAATAGTGTAGCGCATTTAATATTTATGCTTTATTTTTCTTTTCTATTTATCGTTTATTAGCCTCATTTTCAATTAAAAGTTATGCTAGCATGAAAAAATGTAAATCCGTTTTTTAGCACGAAACTATTGAGTGAGCAAAGCACACGAGAGATTTCTGCACTTCAATTATGGTCAACGAGAACATTTAAAATTCAATTAAATCAAAAATGCAAAAATAAATAATTTCTACTCGTTTTTTGGTTTGGTTTGGTTTTTTTTTTTTTATTAACAAGTAAGACATCATCATGATAATGCAACAAAGCGGAACGATTTTATTTTTCACTCTATTACCGCCGCTACTGACTACGAATTACAATCGTAATGCATTTTTCTGTGGCATGTAGTGGTGATTTTTGATACGTACCTATTAAAAATAACTACATATAAAACAAACAAATGAAAAATAAGCGCAAAAGAGGTCAGCAATAAAAATAATCTCTCCTTTCTATTCCAATTTCCTTGACAGATTGCTAATGCAGGCATACGGCGGACACACATACATGCATATATGTATACATAAATGTGTACTATTTTTAAAATATATAAAAACTAGCATGCTGCCCAGCTTTTTTGAGTTTCAAAAGTACTATATCGAAAAAATAAAATTTATACCGATTTTTTCATCTAAAAAATAACATCATGTGAACTGCGGAAATAAATTCCGTCTTTTTTATAACTTAAATTGGGAAAATTAAAGCATGACGTCAAATTCAAAATGATTCTGACGTAAATAAACTGAAATTGTTTGCTGGGATATGCTCATTGAATGTATTAAGTTTTATTCTCGAAGAATAAATATTTTTCTAGTCGTAACAAACGTTTCTGTGTGGATATTACAAACTGCTGCTGGTCTAAAATACCTATATGATATTAGGGTGAATATAAAGTGCACGCCATTAGCAAAATACAACAAAAATATATCAAAAAAAAACCTATACACGTTTATTTTCAGATAGTTTCTTTTTTTTTATTCATGCAAGAGATCATGTGAACGTGTATCTCGTCGTAACTCAATCCAATTGTAAAGGAACTATAAAGACACAAAAATAAAGCAAAACACTTAAAACTAGTTTCTAAAATTATTTTAATGAATTCTAAAAACCCACGAAGAGTAGTACAATCTAATCAACAACAATAGCAAAAATAATGAAATTGAAGCCTCCAAATGGGGAAAGAACCGATTCATAAAAGATAAAACAACAACGACATTGAATAAGAGGAAAAACAACAACAACTACACACATAATAAACTAATCTATACCACTGCAGTATGACAAAAAGAGCGAAACGCGAAAGAGTAAGCAAAAAAACAATAAAATAAAATAAAAAATATACACAATAGAATCAGAAAATTATTACGTATACGACAGCGAGCACAAATTTCACATTGTGTGCACATGTGTGTTAAAGAATGTATGAGTGTGAGTGGCACAGCACATCCACTTACATTATATGCAATTCAAGGTAGTGTGAAATGAATATGGAAAAAAAAGTGTAATAACAAAAACAATTTACAGCAGCCATAATTGCAGTTGCATTAAAAACCAAACCAGCCCTCCACCACCATAAGACAATCCCCTACTTGCGTCGTCGCATGCTCTCTTTTATTCACAGTAGTTCACTCTCTAAGCAAATACGTAAACAACAAATACACAACGACTCGAAGAGTCAAGGGGGAGAGTATGGCATGGCAAAAACCGAAAGAGAGAAACAATAATACCTTGAACAGAAATTAGTACCAGATTGCAATGTCATGTAAAGAAAATGTAATCAATTCCTGTTTATGTTGATTTTTTATTTTATTTGCTTTTTCTTTAATTTTTTTGTTTTTTTGCGCAAATTTTTATTTAATGTTTAAGATTTAACTGTATACTTAAATAAAAAGGCAAGCAAATATAAATTGGTACCTATGTACATATATATGAAGAGTATCAAAAGTAGCAAATAAATAATAACAACTGGGCTGAGACAAATCGAAATCATGTATATATTTGCATATCTATGTCTGCATATAAAAACAACAATAACCAATTAAATTATATAATTGACATTTAAATCAACACATTGACAGTCAATTTTTTAATTGTCAGAGCATGAGCAATTGATAGAATTATCAACTCCTTAAGTTTTTCTTCTACAAAAACGTAACTAAATGTATTCAATTTTTCTGATTGAAATAAATGCAATTGAAGGAATTCAATTATCGTTAGTATAATTCAGTTATGGACTTTGATGATTTAAAGTGAGGGAAACGCTACTAAACACAAGCAAAATTATGGTAGATATAATAAACTCGAAGAAACTACAGTAAAAAATTGGCAAAATTTAATAAAGAACTTAGTGTTATAATTAAAAACAAATTTAGGGCGTTCATATTTACATTACGATAGTTTGATCTTCAAGATCTATAAAACAGTTGGTAAGCCTCTGCAATTTTAAAAACTTTAAGCAGTTGCTGAAGAGGTAATTTAGGAGCAAATATGCCGTCGGAGAAGATCACCACATCTTATCGTTTGGCGAGTTCCCAACTTTTATAAAAAAATCATTGACTATTAGTTTTGATTATAGCCTTTAGCGGCAGTTAATACCAAAAATTTTCAATAAACGGAAAAGTTTAGCAATTTGAGGAGCTTTGAATGGAACTTTTAATATAAAATAATACAATAACAGATGCTTCATAAGACCATGCCCATTATTTTTTGAGATAAGTAGACTTATATCGTTTTAATATGTATGATTGAGATTCGTTTCACTCTATAGTAATTTTACAAATGAACGTTGAATGTCATGATTTCAAAACAGTTTTTGATCAATATTTCTGTTACTTGCGACATTCTGCTTGCATTTTTAATTTAAATCACTAATTAGGGTTTTTTATTAAAATACTTTTGCATTTTGATTTTTTCTGGTCTGGCTACAACAATTTCAATTGGAATCAATACTTTTAACAATTTTATATTGATGATTATTACAAAATAGAAATATTTCTTAATTTCTAATAAGTAGTCCAAAAAACGAACTGCATTTTTAACTAATTTTACCTTCACAACATCGAAATCGAACAAGCAAACACAGAAAAATAACACAATTTTTTTTTAGATATCATTTATGCCCACATAAAATAGCAAATTAAATCTTTCCATCAAAAGTCGCAAACTGAAAAAAAAAAAATATTAAATTTCATGAATGAAAAAATCTGAATTTTCCATTCTGCGCAAAACGAGACAAACGAAATAAATACGAGAATAAATAAGAGCGTTACAGTGGGTCGAGGACAACTTTGCATGTACGTAAGCATTAAAAATTCAACATTTTTATGAAGTCCATGTACTTTGGAGACACTTTATTTTATATCAAAAGCATAAACAAACAATAACGCATTAATTGAAAGACTGAGAGTTTGCATGCTTTACTTTACATAATTTATTGATGTAATAAATATACTATATGCTTATGAAATTGTATACGGAACGTAGTGTGTAAAAAAAACTAATTAGAAATGAATTGATTTAAACTGAATACAAAATTGTCAACGTAAACTTGAGCACACATTTAAAAAACGTTTTAAACTAGTAAGATGGATGAATTCATGATAATGCAAGTACACTAAAGCTTCGATTAGCGTCGTTGTTAAAATGTTCGATGTTTATCATTAATTAATTGCTAATACCAATAAAAAAAAATACTTGAAATACATAAGAAAAATTATTACGATTTGGGACGTTCTGATCTTAATTAACCCAGTAATGCCTAGCGGTGCCATGTGGCACCTTGTCACTGAGCCGGCCCTGAGCTAGGTTCAAAAACAATTTTTTTCTCAAGTTACTTTCTTGTTATATCTACTTTGGTTCCCGCTCGTCCTTACTGGGTTAACGACGCAACTCGAGACGCTGGTATATTAAGATCCAACACAATAGAAATATGCTATGGAAAAATTTATATTAAGAAACTTTAGATAATTCCAATAATTGTGAAAATCAATTTAATTAAGTAGATGCATACTTAAATTTAATAAATTATGGACTGAAAATAAATATATGTACTGAAAATAAATTGGCCATTTTTGCCGATACTAAAAATAATTAAGCTGCTCTTGAAAGTTGGTCTACGGTTAAGAAAATACCATCGCACTACTATAGAAGGTCTAGAGAAAGAGAGAACTTAAATTTTTATTATCTCCTTTTGCATATACGTGCACACATATACATAAGTATACAAAAATTAAAAAGGTAAAATCGTGACGATTTTTAGAATATATCTGTGGTAAAAGCAGTAACCGCTTAAGTCTGAAAGTCTCATTTCGAATAAACAATGTTTGAAGTTAATTTGATTGGTTGCCACTCTATGTAAGCGAATTCCTTTCTTTTTTTATAACTTTTGTTTTACAAACATAGAATATCAGGGATTTCACGTACATGTGCATTGGAATAATAAGAAGAACACGATAGCATTTATAACTCAATTCTGTCTTAAGTCGACTTAAGCGTTCATTACATTTGACCACAGATATGTAGATATGCAGTGTCGTATCGTGGTGGTTCATGTGTATCTGATGTTCTTATTGCTGTTGTTGCTAAAGCGGAAGCTTAACGTTGTACAACAAATTAAAATGAACGTACTACAAGAATGACAACAACAAAAACAATTGTGGATTGCAAGCAGTGAGTAGAAAATCAAAATTCACCGAGTAGAAAATCAAAATTATTAGTAGTAAAATTAAGAGTGGGTTGCCATGCGAGTACTTAAGTTGATGCAGATTAAAAGGTTCAGTTGAAAACTACATGGTCGATAACTGACAGAAATTATTTTAGATCATGTTCTGAAAAAAAACAGAATTTAGATTGACCTAACCCGAATAGTAAGATATGGTTCATTCCACAACAACTGTGAATAAATAAAAGCCAACAAAATTTGGCGATATATAACGAAAAATGATTGTTTGCAAATTAAAGTCAAGACACACATTCTTCCTCCAAACCACAGGAAGCACAGAAGGCACTAGCTCCTAGGCCAATCATATGCAAATGTTTGGCCCAAGAGAAATGACCTGTATATAATCCCACCAGCTGCCTGCAGTTCTTTCTGTTAAGTGAAGAAGAAGTATACAACCCAAAGGGAGAACTGAAGGTGCATTTTCAATAAAGACCCCAGAACCCGAACCGAATTTTGTTCTGGAGCCGTCAGTGAAAATACGCTTACAATCAACTCCCGGCCCAGGTCCCGGCAAAAACCAAATTTGGGCGCTGTTTTAAAGCTGGAATTGTTGGCATTGTATCGGATGGCATTGATAGAACTGTTAGGTCCATATCAGTACCTTCAAAAATGTCACCAATATCCCAGCAAGTGTCATACCCATACCCATTGCGTTTAAGCCTGGCTTTGACAGCCTCTCCTTTAGCAAAAATATCAAGGGGTGGTAAGTTGAGCAATGCATCCAAGGATGGGCCAGGTGTTGTAGGAAAAGCTCCGGTACAACAAATGGCTACAGTTCAAATATAACAGCGTTATAGAAAAGCATAGAAGCAGTCGTACAGGTCTTGGGACGACCTCGATAATGGATTAGACTTTCACCCGAGAGGTTGCTGGATCGATTCACCGTTGGTTTGTCGATTAATTCTCATTACCTTTTTAGGCCCTTATTATCAACTGCGTTCGATCTTCGATTGTAGTCGAATGCCCTGATCGAACGAATTTGAGTTTGGTATTATGACGTGCTTTCGACAGAGAATAGCGCTATTGTGAATTGACTTGTTCACGATAGCTTATTTCTATCAGCTGATCGTCTTTTTGAAAAATAAATACGATAAGTTTAAAAATGAAGTGGAAAAAATAAGAACAAAATAGTTGACTATTAAGGGATTATGATTCAACGATTCATCGGAAATGGATGAGAGCTTTATGGAACTGGCCAGAAGTAGAAAACGATTAGGTGCAGCTTTTCGAAGTAGCTTGCCATCTATAAAATTTGTGTACAGATTTCTACAGAGCTTGCGACTGTCCAAGGAAACGTTTGTGCACTTGATGACCATTACAGATGAACTGCTGAAGCAATGCACACGAGAAGATCAATTCCAAACATATTAAAATTGGCAAACAGTTCTGCGATTAAGGAAATATCCTTTGCAATCAATGGATTTGCTAACTGCAATTGGTTGCTGACCACTTTAGACCTGCATAAAATTTACAAAAACCGTTTAAAATTAGTTTTGTCTTCAAAAAGCTAAAAAAAAAAAAAAAAAAATTCAAAATATTTACATGCACGTATCGAAAGCAAAATTGTGTTCGACAAAAAATTCAATGAGCAACGAAAATTGCGACAGGGTGGCACTGCTCATAATAAGAATTTTACATTCGATCTTCAACAACCAGCGAAGATCGAAAGCAGCTCATAATAAGGGCCATATTCACTATCGATATTAAGTGAATGAGAATTGTAAGAAAGAGTAGAAGTACACCATGTGTCTCTAGACAGCCACTCCAACCTAACTATAGGCCTATAGAATACGGACACACGAGAGTGAATTTCGTTAAAATTCTGAATTTCAAATTGAGGTTGATACACGATAAAAAAAAAAGGAATTTCATTAAGAATCGAGTTTCGCTTGGCCGATTATAAGTTTGGAGAAGAATTGTTTTCACTCTTGCTTTTATTAATAAATATTACAAGTGCAGCTGTTATGAAAACAATATTTAAAATAACCCAACAAAATTTAATAGATCTTATATATTCCGTTTTTTATAACCATCTGTTTGGTTTCAATTCAGAATTTCATTTGACACTTTTGTATGGCGAAGTTCCGAATTTCGACGAGATGCTAAATTTGGCTGAACTTCTATGTCGTGTGTTCGCACCATTATGCAAAAATAATAATAAAAAAAAACAAACAAATCTTGCATTTTATAAACAAACGGCGGCAACCCTACACGCAAACGTGGTTGTGTAGCTGTTTTCGTCGTTGACTCGTGCGCCTCTTTTTGCCGCTCATCCGTCCATGTTGTTTTCGTCGTCGCAGACGTTCTCTTCTCGAATGCTTTCTTTCTTTCATTCTATTTTTCTTTTTGTTTTATTTTTGCGCCTCCCTGGTACTTCACCTTCATACCGTCGCGCGTGTTTAAGCGTGTATATATGTGGAAATGGATGAAAAAACCTTCTATGCCTGCGGCGCGACCCCCCTTAATTTGCAAAAAAGTTAAAACATATTTAATTTTGTTAATATAATTTTTATCTGCTTTTTATCAATTTAGTTTCTTGTCAACTTTTTTCCCCCACTACAAAATTTTAATCGTAAAATGTAAAACGGAATACACAAACTCGTAGCCGACGTCTTTGTCACACACTCCATCGCGCTGCAACAACAACAACAGTAAGACTCGCAGTCTGTTTTGCCCGACAATCCCACACTCGAATATCACCCCACCACCTCAGCCCCATTCACTCCACACTCCCATCCCATTCAATCGTTTTTTTTTATATACCGACATCGGCAACAGCAGGGCCTGGTGCTGGCGTGTGTGTCCTTGAACGCAATTTCCACTTGCTGCGGCTGCTGCACAAACGACAATTGTCCTCGGTACAAGAATTCTTTCTTTTTTGCAGTAAACTCAACTACTTTTCTTATTTTTGTAAAAACGATTGATTTTTTTTTTCCTTATTTTAAAAACTTTTTCAGTATTTTTCTTCAAGATTTTTTTCACTCAGCATTTCCCCCCCGACACACGTTTTTATAGAACGTTTTTCTTTTCACAATTCGCTTTTCGCGTGAACGAAACTTTTTTCCTCACTTTTTTCATTGATTTTTTTACACTTTTATATTATATTTTTTATGCAATTTGCATTGAAATTCAATTAAGTATCTTTTCAATTGCAATTATATGTAATTTTTGTTAAAATTTTGCACTTACCTTTGCCATCACAAGATTTTTTCACTAAAATGGAATGGCGTAGACTACAAAAGTCAACTCAAGTATGTGTAGTGTGAAAAAATTTTTTCTCATTTGTGAATTTTTTTCAATTGTTGGAAGGGGCCATTGGAAAATTGCGCCGGTTTCAGAATTCAAATGCGCGTATTTCCAATATTGTGGGCATTAATAGTATTAGCAGCTGTCAGATGTTTTTTGCAATATCAGGGTTAATAATATTAGTAGTGAGAAAATGGTATAAAACTAGTGAATTTATGGTATTAGGCCGATACGAAATCATTAGGGTGAAGTCGTCTCAGGGAGCAAAAGTTATAGTTTCAAACAACAGCTTCCGTTCTGAATATTTTAATATCGAATTTCGAAAATAGAACATTTTTTTAATCCTAGTTTGTATTATTTTGACATTGCAACAGTTTACACTTCCAATAAGAAAGGAGAGTTCACATCATCTCATTCTATTTAATACCATAACCAGCCATGTAAATTTACGAGGTAGTTAAGTAAATTTAACTCCAATCGACCTAAAAAGTGCTTCAATCGTTTATACGTCAGGGTTTTTTTGTGGAAACATCGATGTTTTAAATAAAATATTTATTTACTTTATTATTTATTTTGATCTTACCTCGCCTATTGCTTATCGAAATTTACAACACATTGTATTAGTTGACACAGGGTTCCAATAACACAATTTACACATCAAAGTCAATTGATAAATTTACACGGTATAAAGTTAACAGGTTTCATACAAAAATCGTATAAAATTACACGATAAAGGAAACTTACACGGCTTACCAGTTTTACATGGCTAACGCGAATCTTCATAATGTGTCTTTGTAATAGTTTTTTTTTTTTTTTGTAATGTTGCACTTGTTGTAGCGCTGCCACGACTTTTTATAATTCTGCCATGGTTTTTATGATTCAAAATCAATTCCAAATGTGCAACTCTTTGCTTTTGACACACTTTTCCAATAAATGAGGGCATTAATATACAATCCACAATTCCCATTCCTACATGAACAGCTGATCGTTTACAAAAGCGCCAAGAGGAAATTTTTGGAAAATGCCAAACATAAATTGTAACAGGAAAAATGTTAATTTAGAATTGTAAAAAGTCTAAAATTGCTAAAAACAAAATATGTCCCAGCCAAGTTCAATGAAGCAAATAGGAACGCGCAACATTGGTTGCTGCGTGGAGCGCATGGAATGGAGCAACAAAATGGATTTGATAGCATTTGGCACGGATAAGGGTAAAATAAAACAAAAACACAAATCTGTTGGTTTTGTGTATAGTGGTGATTTATGTTAATTTAATTTATAGGCGAAGTTGTAATACAGCGTTTAAATTGGCAAAAGGTTGTCTCATTTCCCGGTCCAAGCGAAGATGTATCGGTAAGATCGCTTAGTTGGCAATTGGATGAAACTGTGCTGGCGGTGGGTAAGTAAGCTAACTGTTCCACTACTTTAAAATTATTTATTGAAATATATTTGTATAAAATTGTAGGCTACAGTAATGGAAAAGTGGCGCTGTTAGATGCAGAGCGCGAGGATGCAATTTCCAGTCTCTCATTCGACGAAGATATAAGCAAAGTATTCTTTAGCAAAGCCATAAATACTACTGATTACCGCAGTAGCTATCGCAATCGGACAGAGGTAGTGTCTTAGCTCTACTTCAATATCCGCCGCTTGCTATTTGATATTTTTTTTTTATAGCTCACTTTTGATTTCTTTCTGCCACAATTGCCTATGCTGAATGGCATCGGTGCGACTTCAAAATCATTGGAAGAACAAAAATCATTTGCTAAAGGCTCACCATGTTTCCTGGTTATCATAATGACAAGCGGCAAGGTGCATCTCTTGCTGCTAGGTGCCCTCAAAGCGGGAACTATCGATTTATCGCAACATGTTGCACATCCTCAAGAGTTTCACGTATACGATGTGCGCTTGAGCGGTGAATTCAATGCGATGTATGCATTGGTGCGCGATGGCAATCAGTTAAAGATACTCCATTTCCATAATCAAGTGCTGCAGGAGTATATTTCACCAATGCTGCACTTGGCGGTGCATTGCGCGAATATATTGGAAACAAAAAAGTATGAGTCGTTTTCCTATATTTCCTTTGGGAATTTCTTATATACAGTTACTTATTTTTATTGTAAAAGTTATATTAATGGCACTATACAATGCATGCTTGAAGCCTGGGAGACTGTACTCATCGAAATGGATAATAAATTAACCAAATATGCCAATTCACAGCCAGAAGGTTCCCTATCGGCAAATTTCTTGGAATTGCTCGTTTTTGGTTATGCAACACATGAAATTGAAGAATTTCTTATGGATGATCTCACCGAGAAGGGCTTAAAGAAATTAGCCACTTCTGTAGATTTGAGTTATTTGACCATACAGAGTTTGGTGGCAAAGCCACTGCAAAGTGCTTCGATTAATATGTTCTATTTTTTGAATACCATCAAAGGTCTGGCTAGAATAACACACTTTTTTGGAGTAAGTACGATGGTTAGAGTATACAAAGTTTTTGTTTTCATTCTGTTTTGATGTTTTAGCCCTTGATTTCATGCGAAGCCGCCGAAGAAGCTTTGCGTTTATGTGGCGCTCTTCTAATGAAAGTTCTCGAACTACAGCAAGTCATCGACCAATGCGTTAACGATATGAAATTATTCTTCTGTTGGCTTTGTGTGGTTATCTTACGGCTACATCAGCAGGATGTCACGGATGAGGTAACGCAATTAACGCCTGAGGATACAATCTACTTGGCAGAATACTTAAATAGCTTCGAAGATAAAGTTGTGGTGAATGGTATACATAATATTTTTTATTTCAAGGTTAAAGAAGTATTAGCATTAATTTTTCAGTATCATAAAAAAAGTAATGATTGTGAAAAATTTAGTTAATTTAACTAACATTAGCACTGATGCTAAAGCTAGTCCAATTTTATTGGCATTGTAATTTTAATGTCAATGCTAGTTTAATTTCATTAGCATTGAACATTTTAACGTCAGTGATAATTCAATTTCATTCGCTTTGAAAATTTTTATTCTAATGGTAATTCAATTTCATTAGCATTGGGAATTTGGATGCTAATGGCTAAATAGTTCAATTTTATTGCTATTAAAAATATGAACTCATTATTAAAACCATTCATTATTCTGAAGACTAGATTTAGTACATCTAAACCTAAAAAATTACTAAAAAATGTAGATGACGGCACCGTAACAAAACGTAAATTTAATTTGGAAAAAGTCGGGCAATACCTAGAGAATAGAAACCTTCAGCAAATTTCCAAACCAGACATGCACCACTTGTGGAATAAGCTGATCGATGACAATGAATGCTTGCGTAATTGTCATCTGCTGTTTCCGCACGAAAAGGAAAACTCACTCATACAACAACGTGATCAAATGATCGATGCAGTGGATAAGGTTTTTCAGAAACCCAACGAAAGTATTAGCGCAAGTTTTGTACTCAATGCAAGCATTGTCTGCTGTGCACTTCCCTCATCCGAGGCTGTGGATAATGATTTCGTACGCACATCGTACTTTGTCAACGATGCGACACAATGTGATATGATCGTGACGACCATTGGCTGGCAAGAGGCGTTAGTGCTTGAATTCGATAAGAATTTTACGTTGATGAAATGCATACGTCTGCAACTGCAGCCGGGTCCATTCACCACCACCGATGTAGATGCTACGTTTGCCAATTTACGCTTTTTCGATTTACAATTCTATAATGAAAATGTCATTTCATTGCTGCTGCAAAATGTTGCGAATGATACCAAACAAAGTTTTTTGGTACAATTCACACTGGAGACGGCAAAGGGCAGAGGCACACAACATATATTGCCGAATAATGTTAATCTTGTGGATGTTTCGGTGGCGCATAGCGTGTTGGATATGGTGGAGAGTACAAATTTTAAATTACTCGATGGTGAATGCACACATTTAGCGGTTTCGGGTAGTAGAAAGGTAAAATTTAAACTATGAAATTTGTACAAAGTTTTTAATTGTTTATTTTCTATTTTCAGGTTATTACAATTCTGTCAGAGCAAAAGAAAAAGATGACCATCTTTGAAATGGAAATTGAAGATGATGAGGATGAGACTGAAATGTCACATAATTCAATGTTGGATACAAGCAAAGAATCTGCTACATCTTCCCATGAATAATTTTGTGTATATAATTAATTTACATTTATTTATATTTTTTTTAATAAAAATAATATAATTATTAATAAAAAATATTGTGAAATATCAAATTTCAAATAATAAACAAAATAGGCGGGCAGGTAAAAAATCTTATATTGAAATATAAAGTATACAATAATAAATACTTTCAAAGTTAGTGTACGCAGTCACGATTTGGAATCATATTTATGTATATTTTTTCCCCGTTCTTCATGAAACTGATACTATGATGCGTGAAATCTTAAAAAAAAAAAAGTTATAAAAAGAAAAGAAAAGTGCATTATACTTAAATAATTAATATTTAAATGACACAGGTCAAATATGTGCTCGAGAATTTGTTCACGAACAGAAATGATTATCATTCATGGTTTCATTTCATATAAGCTGAATATCATTATATTAATACGTAAACACTAGTTTTTCTTCCTTTTACGGCTTAATTTCTGTTCCGATTTTAATATTTTCTTTTTTTTTTGTTAAAGATGTGCCAGAGATGGCATAACAATTATTAAAATCATTTATTTTACATTTTGCAATTATGAAATATATAATATTAGCACCAAAAAATAATGATTGTTGATTTGTCAATAATAAAAACATACTGCAGTTTTTATAAAGATTGTTTGCGATGATGTTCGGGAACAACTCTTTGACCGTTAGCGGATTAGCTCCACATAAATTAGTTTTGAAAGAGAACAATATTGTACCACATATACGCTACTCAATTCCCAGTCATTCCAGCTTTTTCGATGACTATCAAAGACAAGGGCAAACATTTAACAATATTAGACTTTTATTACAACCTGTGCTTACTCATGGGCTAATTGTATATTGCTGCCACTAAAGTACATTTAATGGATTGCGATTTTACATTTTGAAAATGTACAACAAAAATCGGACTGACGATTTCACTTGTATTCTAGAGCAATTATCACGCCAGGTTTCCGAGATAACAGAACTTGAAAAGGATGAACTTTGGCTTTGCGATGTTATTTATTCAAGAATGAGTGGTGGTTGGAGGTATTTCAATGTTCTAGAACCCCCATAGTTTTTGATAATACATTTTTCCCTCAAAACACACTATAATACTTTTATAGTTCGTTTAGATCGTTAGCAATATTGTTCTAGACCAACTTAATTAACTCCCAAAATGTGAATTATGGGAAGTAGATGGGAGATTTTCCTTTTTGCACTTTATCTCGTTATCTCGAAAACCGGACGTGGGAAAGATCAGCGACTGTGTTCTTATGAAACAGACAGTGCAATAAAAAAAAACTAAATTTTGTGGCAGTGTGATCAAAATAAATGTTATTAAAATGTACAATGCAAATGAAATTTTATACTAAATGCATTATTCCAAACACTAAATGCTTCATATGCTAAAATATTTGTTGGAATTTAATTAGAGATATCATTTTTCTTCATCGACATTTCATCGGGCCAAACTCTTCAGGAAAGTACGTTTAAAAAATGAACATTTAGGCTTTAAGTGCGGATTTGAATTGTTTATAGATTTCTAGCATATACAAACAAATTAGTTATATAGAAAACAAAATATACATTTATACATTATATAGCCTAATTAATTTCATACTGATATGCATCATCAGAATCATCATCACTATCCAAATCTCTACGTCGCCGTCGTTCTTTGCGCTTACTACGTTTTTTGCCCGCACCCATCTCTGATTCTAGTTCATATGTGGGTTCATTTGGCTGTGTTCTCGCCGACGCAGATTTTACCGCTACGACTTCCTCTTTTTCTTGTGTTTCAACGTTTTCAACTTTACCCTCACCATCATCATCATCATTTTCTTCTTCCGCTACTTTTTGCTGCTTAACCAACTCACATAGGTATTTATAACGTACTAAACATTCTTCTTTCGTTTTCTCTGGTACACAATTGGCGATTTTCTGCCAACGATCGCCTGAAGCATTTTTACGATATTTTGTAATTGCTGCCTCCAGTGCACGTTGCTGTTCTTGTGACCAATTTGTTTCAGGTATTAGAATATTTTTATCTCCGCCAGCTGCTGTTGTCTTTACTTTTTCTTTTTTCACCGCCTCTTGTGTTTGCTGTATAATGTTTTCTGCAACGCTATCGCTTTGTCCGGGTATGCGATAGCCATTCTCTTTCATCTTAGCTGCCATAAAAGTCACCTCCTGCACTGTACGATTCATTGTCTCGGCAATTGTATTCCAACGGCTACTGGCGCCACTTGGGTATTTCTTCACCAAACGTATGAGTTCAGCGAGATCTTCATCGGTCCAAAAGCCACCGCTGAGTGTTGCCTTAAAGAGTACGAGGTAAGGATATGTAATTTTTAATTCTACTTTTATATGCGTAACTCATACCTTTTGCGTTACTGGTTTGACTGCATCATTTTCGGTTAGCTCACGTGCTTGTATTTGCGAGTAGCCACGTAGTTCTTCTTCAGTTTTTTCGGGTGCTTTACTATTTTGCCTACGCTTGCGCAAATTTTCTTTCTTTTCTTTACGCATGCGTATTTGTTCTTCAGCTTCACGTTCTAGCTCTTCTTGCCTTTTAGCCTCTTCGATTTCTCTGTAATCATAAAAATTATACGCTTTTACTATTTTTTAAACTTATAACTTTTTGACCGCACATACAAACGACGTTTTTCCAAAGCAATCTCTTTCATTTCGTTGGCTTTATCAAAACCGCTCTTTATAGTTTTAGGTAAATTCCATATGGCAAGCGGAATTTGAAATGGCAAAGTATTCTAGGCATAAGGAAAAGATAAAAATTACGATATTTAATATAATATGCGTAACACTCACCAGTATAGAAGGCGTTGGTATCTCATTAAGTATCACATCCATATCAATATTTTTATTCTTTTTTTGTAGCTTTTTCAATCTAGAGCCAAAAACTTGCTCTGCTGTATATTTTTTCTCGACATATGCCGCCCATGCGAACATGTACTGTCCTATGGTGATGATAATGAAAATTATCAGTGAGCCCTCATACAATCCAATCTTTCTCATGCGCCGGTAGTAGTACAATGCCGACTTCCAATTTGGCAATCCCTCCTTCAATACTTTATCATATTTTTCACGTTTTGATGAATCTTTCAGCACCTCATAAATGGATACTAAATTTCGAAATTGTATGTTGGCATCTTCGGCTGAATTTTTATCCGGATGCAGCACAATCGAAAGATTACGGAAAGCACGTTTAATTTGATTATTTGATGCATCCTGCAATTATTACATTTATATTTTTTATTGAGTCATTATTGTTGTTGCTGCTTTTGTATCACTCACCTGCGATATGTCCATGAATTCATAGAAATTCTTATTAATTTCTTCAACCAAATCAAATATTTCAAGTTCTTCGTGATCCCATGCTAGTGCTCCTCCCAACATAAGACTGAACCATAATATCGTTCTGATATACCAATGCATTGTGGCGGTGGGAGTTGTGATCAACACAATTCAGATTGATTCCAAGTATACAATTCCTGTAAAGTAATCGGAATGAAATGCATGCCGTGCGTAATGAACAATGGACCGCAAAATGTCAACGTCAACAAAACAACAAAGAAATTGGCATATGTACGCATACGAAGCTGCCACCATTTAAAATTTATAGGTTGAATTCAGAATGTTTCACATAGATGACTGAGCTGCAAAAAATTCGCGAAAAAAGCAAATAAAATTGTTAAAATGCTTCATTTTTTGTTAAAGGCCATGTTTAAACTAGAGAAAAATTTAACACAATCAATTACGTCTACTTTGTATCACAATATCATTAAACTTCCAAAAGTATTGCTCAAAGCAAGGCGGATGAAGAGACTCAAACCTTAGTTTACATTTTGTTTGTTCTCTATGCATTTGTTATTGTATTTTTGACATTTCTGGGTCTTTATAGCAACAAAGCAGTGTGTTGTTTTTGTCTTGTAATAGTGCGGACACACGAGAGTGCATTTCAAGCAAATTTTACATTTCGTTGAAATACGTTTGAAATGTATTATTTTGCCATAGAAAAGTATCAAATGAAATTCAGCATTTCAGATTAATTTAGTTGAAATGCGTCTGAAATTAATAAAGTAATTAGCAACCCTCAAACACAAGGTGGTAAAAAACAGGAAAAATTTAAGATCTACTACATTTTTTAGACATTTGTTTTCATAACAGCTCCTCTTGTAATATTTATTAAGTGAAAACCTAAAATAATGAAGTCGGAGAGTTATTCATTGCCATTCGTCCAATTATAATTGTTATATAAATTATTAGTATCCAAAACTAATTGAAAGACAACATTTTTATTTATTTTTATTCACACAAAACACACAAAAATTCGTCTTCTTCTCCAAACTTATAATCTGTCAAAAAACGAATTTGAAATTCCTAAATTTCTAATGCAGAATTTCAACGAAATGCACCTTCGTGTGTCCGCACTATAATGGTACTATCTGGTATAATTCCCACTTATCCCAACGCAAGGCGAATTTATAATAGGTGATAGTAGCGTCTACTCTGTCGTCCTCTTCTTTAATTTTTTTCTTAGAACTGTCAAAATCTTTGCGTTTTTTTCATTACCCATGCATTTGTTCCTGTATTTTTGACATTTTGTGGTCTTTATAGCAACAAAGCACTGTGTTGTTATTGTCTTGTTGTACCTGTTGTAATACAGCTACCACCTGCCATGGCTCAACGTGTAAACGCTGCAATCAGAAAACAATAAATTGGGTTTAGGATCGGGAAGCAGATTAGGGCAATGAAACTAATGGCATTCTAGATATATTGTATGTGGACTACACAACAGTTTTTGATAGTATATATCGAGACGTCGAGATTGGGCTTTCATTAAAATGTGTAAAAGCCTTGTAATCCGCATAACGACGTAAGCACACAGCCATGCGGATAAATATAAATTTTGACAAGTTTACACTCTAGTTTTACAAGGCTTCTACACGTTTAAATGAAGGCCTTTACTATACCGCTGAGAGTTTCGCTTGAGGCAGTGGTCTTCAATCTCTTTCGCCCGCGGAGCCTTTTTGTATGAATTCGATTTCGCTGAGCCCTTTTCACTTATTTCAAGCAATTCGTTTTTAATTTTTAAAACCCAACCAAAATCATTTGCATTTACAAAATTTCGTGAATACGTAGGGTTGGAGCATTGTTTGAAACCAGTGGCCTAAGGTGATACGTGCACAATATGAGGGATTGAAATACATCTATGATATTTAATTTCAGTCATTTTCCTAAAAGAGTGTCGCAGGATTCAAAAGGCAGAGCAATCTGTTGAAATCTCTTAAATTGGCTGGATTACGTGGATGAAATATGTTTTCTCTCCTCCATGTACTCAGCCAAGCAACACAAATTAATCTACCTCGTTAAAGAGCCTGAAAAAAACCTTGGAAATCAACCCGCTTAAGACCAAAAACTTAAAACTAGTCTAGCCGATTTCGCAAGTAGTGTCATAGTCAGGAATGCACACGAAAGCTTGACTAGCCATATCAAAAAACATGTCTACGAAAGATATCAAGAGATTATAACAACAAATGAGAAGGCGCTGGGGAAAAGGAGATAGATCGAGCATACTCTCAGAAAGCCACATACTGAGCTGTTCCGGCAAACCTTAAGGGGTTATATACGTTTTCATTAGTCAAAAAATCGAAAAAATTTTTATGACTTATTTCGAACAAACATACTTTCAAGAGTTTATGTTCAAAATTTCAAGTCAATCCGAGCAGAAGATCGTAAGTAGCAACTCAATTTGTAGCGCTCTACTGTTCATGAATAAAATGCACTCAAAACTTTAAACGTGATTTTCTCCGAATGATGTTTTTTGAAAAATGCCTTTGCGGTGACCGTGATATCTCAAAAATTTCTTGACCAACTCATCTAATGTTTTTTTTTAAATCTTTTTCCTAGTTACAATACGGAGTACTTGAGCGATAATTTTTTCATGTGCAGTATTTGTCTTAACTAATAATTTTTTTAAATACATTTTTGAGACTCAAAAAATCGACTTTTTTTTTGCATCATGGTTTTCGTATGAGAAATAGTTTCTTTTCAAAATTTTTCGTTCAAGTACTCGGCGTTGTAGTACACAACCTGAAATTTTTTGTCTTTTTGATTACAGTTGAGTTGTTGGCATTCAATCGTGGTCACCGCCAGACTCTGCAGAAAAAACGCGCATCAGGACAAGAACTACAGCTTCTACAATTTTCAATATTTTTTCATATCCGACCACTCTTTTTTTCGTAAGAATATGTACTATGTATATCTGTTATGCTAGTTCCAAATAAATTATTTCAAATAGTCCAAAAATAATCACAAATAAAAAATCACAAATATGCCGTAAGTACCAAAACGTATATAACCCCTTAAGGCTCTGGCACATAAAGTCTGTTGTGTACGTGAGAGCAAAGTATACAACTGACACGAAGTAAGCCAAGGAGGAGAGGGGCGACACAATGCATACTTCGCAAACGGATATACCATAGTGAAATAAATAAAGTGGAATAAATAGAAGTGACACCCTCTTTTCTGTTCACTGACGTCTGCCAAATTTGAAAATTATTCTCTTACTTCTCCCGAAACATTTGATATTTCAGAAGTAAATATAAAAAAATAGTAACTCATTGGTACCAGCACAATATAAAAATAAAATAGACAAATTTTAAAAGCCAGAAAAGTTTTTAGACATTGATAAACGAGACCTTCGAAGGCGCTTGTAACAACCATGTGCATAATGTGAACCAAGAATTTAATCCATTCTTGTTATGTATGCCATTCAATTAAGAAATCTACCTCTCCGAAATTTAAATAAAATTCTTTTAAAATCGATAAAAACTATTTAGAATATAGAAGGTTGCGGGTTCGATTCCCGTCTTGGTCTGGTGGTTAATTCTCATAAACTTCTTATATTCGCTATCTATATGAAGTGGATGAGAATTATAAGAATGTGTACGAGTATACACCTTGGTTCGTAATGTCAAAACCACCGAGCTGATAAAAAATTGCCACACAGCCGTTCGGAATCGGCGTTAAACTGTAGGTCCTACCATCGCCACTGTGGTCTAGTGGCGGAGTGCCAGACTCTTATCTCTGGAGACCTGAGTTCGATTCTCGGCTTGGGTATGTTTCTTATCTATCTTTCTTTCTCTCTGCCTATCTTTCTTGGGACTTTTGTACAATAGATTTTATAGGTCGCAGTGCCTGACTTTTGAGTCGTCCTCTTTTTCAAATAATAATAATTTAGAATATAAAGAGGACATTTTTGAAGAAAATAATTGTAAAAGTATTGTATTTTGCTTATTTAAATATTTTATAGAACCACACTCTGCAAAATATTTTGAGAGCTTTTATTTCAGAAAAAAAAACAACAAACGAAAGGTTTCTTGTTTTTTGATACTTTTATTTCATTTATTTATTTGTGTACAGCTAACGAAAATGGGTTAATAGAGTTTTCTCTCATAAACAAAATTATTTGCCAAAATTTATTGAGCGAATACATGTCATAATTGTCAAATCTCAGAAGACCTGAGAATATTTCAGATTACTTTCTGCTATCTGGCAGTATACAGTATACTGTGGGATATACAATCATACACATCAGGTCCGTTTCCGTACTCTTTGGGTAAAGTCTGGTAAACTGAGAGTAAACGTAAAATGCTCTCTCTGATACACAAAAATGCACAAAAGTACGGGAACGCACAAAACCACTTATCTTGCACGAAACAAAACGTCAAATTTTAACGACAGTTATATTCAAAAAACAAGTTTCTGTGATATTGAATAAAATAAAAATTGTTAAATCTTTCAAGAAAATAAATAAATAATGAAAAAATTAAACATAAATTGTTCGCCTGTCTACTTTTGTAGAAGCTTCTGGTTCACAATCACCATTTGCTTTATTTAGAAATGGCAGAAGCTTCTACAGCGTCAGAAGTTGAACAGACAATTGCGTCATTAACCTGTGGAAAATTTAGTTAAAAATTAACTAATAAACTATTAATTAGTTTTCAAATTTCTTTTAAACATTTTCCATTTTAAATATCACTTATTTTTCTAAAAATTCTCTATTTATTTATTAATTCCAAATTTTTAATATATTTTCACAAAAGCAAACAGCTAATAAATACAAAACAGGTGATAGTTTGACACTTTTAACATTTTTACCCGAAGAAAAAGTGCGGGCTATTTCGTGTAGGTAGAAGAAGACAATTACTTTCTCATCTCTGCTCTCATTTGCAAGTTTTTTGAGTACGGGAACGCTTTCTGGGCTGTTTTGGTCAATAACAACGTAAGGTAAAATAGGGTTAGTATTCCATGGTTATTGTCATTTAATTAGGGGCCGAAAAGGTCAATAATCAAGGATCTGTAGCGCACTCAATTGACTGTAACGTTTTGGCCACCAGGCTATAAAGGACACCAAACAGTGACTGTAGTGGATGTAATCGCTATGAATGTTTTTATAACGGAAATAGGGGAGTTTACGCAGTTGAACATATCTCACATCCGCGTTTGATAGCTTAAATTACTGTAAAATATTCTTTATTTTTACACGGCCGAGATTTAATTTATGGGAATTTCCAAGCAGTTAACATCGAAATAAAAAGCTGGTAAAGTGTAATCAGCTGCTTTTAGTTCACATGTGAAATAATTTTTAAATCGGCCAATTACCTCACCTATATTCTATAGAGCAACATCGAAAAAAAAATTTGCACAATTTAATTTCGCCGTCTTTACTGATTACTTTATTTAATCGTTTGAATTAAATGTGTGAGTGGATACTATTTAAGTCGTTAAGCCGACTCATATAAACTCGTAAATGTCTTATGAACTCGTAAAGTGCATAAACTTGTTAAAACTTATATGAAATTTGGTAGTAAGCGGACTGCTATCAGCTCGTGAATGCCTCGTAAGCTGTTTTCTATTCTTTCTTAAGCAGATTAAGTCTTATATAGGTAATTAATATTCCTTTGTATTCGTGGATAATATTAAATATTATTCTTTTGGAGCATCGTCTGATGTTCCCTAAGGTAGTATTCTTGGGCCTTTGCCTTTTGTTTTATTTTTCATAATAAGAGTCAAAAATTCATTGGATGTCTGTAGTTTGCAGTCAGAATTAGAAAATGTAGTGGAATAGTGTGATAAAAGCTTTTTAACACTGAATTTCAAAAAGTGTTTTAATGTAAATCTGCATTTAGAAGTCTGCGGACTAAAAGTAGTCTATTGTTAAAAACAATAACAATCAAATGACATTAGAAAAATCAAACTAGTCACGAAGAGTAAGTAACCCAAAAATAGCATGAAGAATAACTCAGCAAAGAAAGTAGCATCCCAGAGGAAAACATGAATTTGTCACCTAGCAGGAGACAAAAAAATATTTAATAGAATTCTGTACTAAAATATATAAAGTAATTGCATTAACTTTAGTCATAAATGCGTTTAGGTGTGTATGTATATTTATTTTGTATATATTAGGTATTTACATTACAGATCGTAGAGAAACTATATTCAAACTAAAATAAACAATTCCAATGTATGTATAAACTAAACATAAGTAAATAACAAAATTGACTAGAATTTTACTTATTTTCGAACATTCATACATACAATTAATTACATTAAAATATTATAATTTTTCTTATTAATTGGAAGAAATGTGATAATTATAATTGTAAATAAAATTGCATACACATTCAGAGATATGAAGGAAATATGATTATCGGGATTAGGAGGTTCTTAATTTCATATGTATTGTATACTCGTAGTATATTCATTCATTGTCTAAATTTATATATTTCGAAAATGTCTAATAGCCAAATCCACTGGTAAGTCAAAATCATATTTGGTTAGAGCATCAATTGAGCGCAAAGAATCACGAAAGCCTGTACGTACAACGTAACTATTTGCTGTGTAGTACATATCAATGAGATCGTTGCAACTGAATATTAAATTTAGCCATTCAACTAATTGATGTGAACTGTAATAAAACATAAATATTTAAATATAAATATGTTATAATTCGAAATAGTCATAAATTTTTACTCACTTCAATCCCGCACACACAAAAGCTTTGAAGTGTGCATTGTAGCTACGTTTATATGGGCGATGCATTGTAATTATCATTCCGACAGCACTTAAAAGGTTCTGTTTAGCTGTAACAGCATGTGATTCAACAATATCTAAATTAAAACTCTCCGATAACTTGCGCGCTGGTGTATTATTGTACTCATCACCATGCTTCAAATAATAATATTCTAAAATCAATTCCCAAGCGTGCATTTGACGACTACCCCCTGCTGAACCGAAGAAACTCGAACTACCATCGTCGTTATCATCAGCGGCATAATTTGCTGAAGATGGCACAAAAGAGGCAGCAGCAGCGGAAGGATCCCTAGCAGCAAATACTGGGGACGGATTTAGGCAGCGCATAAAAGGAACAATAAGGCTAGATGTAGCCGATTCATTTTCTACACGCAACCCATGCTGTATGAGACGTAGTAGTGTCATGGCGAAATTCTTACGCACAGCTGTTGTTAACTCTTTGCTAATCGTAGTGATTGAATCACCCCTGTAACGTGTCGCTCGACGACAATTCCGCTCCCAGTCGTAGCAATCGTAGGCATCTTCATCTGAATCGGAAGAAAGTGTGTATGGTTTTAGTTCAGTGTGGAGTGTTCCTCCTATAGGACGGCCGCGACTACCGCCGCGTGGTGAGATTGTCGTTACGATACCATTGTGTGCACCGTCTCTTGTCGATATGGATAATGATGTTGAAGTATTGTTAACTGATGATTTCTTGAGCGCTCGTTTCATGTTGGCTAGTTTTTCACGATCGAATGTGAGTGTAGCTGCTAAAGAGGCAACTTCTTGAATATCCACTTCAAGCTGTGCGCGCAGATCGCTTTTGGATAAAATATAACAGATATTAATAAAATCTAAATTTTTTTTAGCCTATTAATGACTTACCCCCAGTGATCACCTTTCGAAGTCTTCTTCAGCGTGTTCTTTTGAAACTGTTCCGTCTTCGTAGCGAAATGCGTAGTGGCAAACATATGCATTAGCAACGACGCTTTATCCATCAGTCCATGGGCTTTATTATTGAGACTTTCGCGTACGCCTTGCTGTGCTGCTGCTGCATTTTCATTCGCATTAGGATTCAAAGACTCAACAACAGCATCTTCTGCTAAAACTACGTTAGCATCTAGCGCTGCCTGCTTCTTACGCACCGATTCACCTTTTTTCTTAGCCGCATAGCTATTGTAGGCTTCTGTGAATTTTTCATTGCCACTGAGCGATTTCATTTTGGAATCATCTGAATCACATTGCAAAAATGCAATAAAACGCTCCAAATCTGTGATTTGAGTTTTTAGTTGTGCTACCAGTTGTTCCTTCATGCGCAAAGGACCCACAAACTCACCAAATGCATTTTCTACTTGACTCTTTAATTCTTCTGGACTTAGCTGTGGCAAATCTTGATCATCCATTTTAAGATTCAACTTGTTTTTCAACTCGTCGATTATGATTTTTTGTTTCTCCAAAAGAATATGCTGCGGCAACACAGGAGCTCCAGAATCATAAGCAATCTTTTCCAATTCTGAGAGCTGCGATTTAAGATGATCAATAAGCTCGAATTGACGTTGACGTACAGCTTCTTGTTCTTCGTGTTGCGATAAAGCGGAAGAACCAAGTTTTGGGGCAGTAGTAATCACTGTTGGAGCGATGGGCTAGAACCAGAAAAGTGCATATTAAAAGCTGAGCGCAATAGAGAATAATTAAGAAACCATCTATTTGTGTCATAATATAGTCGATTGCAAACTGGCTTGGGGAAAAGTTCCAATTTACTACAGAATACTATTTCTCAAGTACTGCTACTTTTATGAACAAACTTTTTGAGTTATAGGGGATTTTTATTTATTCCAATTTCTATACAAATTTAAAAACAAAAATTTTATATGCTTGAGATACCTAAAAATGTAATTTTCAACAAAATTTTATTTTAATCTATCGGTGAAAAAATTGTTTCCAAGATTTCTAATGAACACTATTGCAGGGCCGCATTAAATTATAATTAGAGGTGGGCAGGAAGACCGTACTACCGTATTTAACATAAAGTACTCATCTGTTATTTGGAAAGTACTGAGATATTGAACATTTCATGCATTTTTAAAACGCACTTGATTTGCGTCTTATATACACTGTAATGACTGCATATATACGTTATTTAAGCCTGTTATACATTACTTAAACTTAAACATGGAACAGTAGTCAAGACTTTGAAAGTTAACACCTAGATTTAATTTTTATAGTCTACTAAAAAAACAATAAATTGATTGACTCTCTCATGTAAACTTTGAAATAACGAACGGCAGTATGATTTGCCCGTCTCTATATACGCTGTTGTTGTGATGACTACATATATACGTTCTTCAAGCCTGTTACACAATACTGTTGAAACTAAAACATGGAACAGTAGTCAAGACTTTGAAAGTTAACACCTAGATTTAATTTTCATAGTCTACTAAAAAACATAATAAATACTAATTTACAATTAATCATTTGAAATATAAATTTTGCAAGGTAGATGAGTATTTTATGGTAAATAAGGTGCAGATATGCAATTTGGACTCAGTAAAATTGATTCAGTTATGAGATAGAAATTTTTGATCACTAGTTTTGGTTGCTAAGGGCAAAAGATGCGTTTACCAAACTTTTTGTGGAGATGAATCCACTTAGTTGCTAAATATGCCCCCAACTCAAAATTTTTAAAAATGTCAGATAAGTAGTTCATGCTAAGTACGGCACCATAGGCCTTCCATATCACTTGGTTGGATTTTTGTACTTTGGCAAGATAGAATAAAAATAAACATATTTGAGAAAAGATTTCAACAAAGAAAAGAGAAAGAATCTTTTTAGTTTTTGAAGGAACTGATTCTATTTCTCCGGTGAAGAAACAACATTCTGAAGACAGCGAAGCCCAGACAGGCAGAATGAATCATTGTTATAATAATATAAAACATCAATTTACAACCTTCCCCTTGGTATATTGTTTAGTAAATTATAGTAGAAATATCAAGATTGCAAGTACTTACATCGGGTATTCCACGAAAAGCGAACTCCTCTAAATCTTTAAGCAGCTGGTCACGCTCATTCGATGGCGCTTCAACAATTTGACGCACACGCAATTGAACATGGGCAAAATGTGACGTCAAAGCAAGCAACGAAGACGTCAGCAGTTCCTGTTCATCTTCCATATTGCGTAGGCGCACCAACTCCGCAGGATCATTGTGCAGTAATTCTTGCTTTTCTTGACTATCCGAACTGAGGAGTTCCAATTCGGATTCTGGGCTAAGCAGCTCAGAATTAGGACTCATTGCATCATCATAATTTGCACCGAGCGGTGACCAACGTTCACTCAACGGATGCGAGGGGTCATCAAAATCGGGCTGTGTATCATCACAACAAATAACAGTAGTAGATGAGTCCTTGGGAGCCGCCAGATGTTGCTGTTCACGTAAATCATCATCATTTTGTGTAGGCGGCAAGTGGGTGGTAGCTGTGATTGAAGTGGGCGATGTTATATAGTTATTGTTGTTGCTGTTGGAATTCTTACAGCTGTTGAACAAAACAATTTCCTTTTCAAGTTGTTGACCTTCACCCATACCACTACAATCACCAACATCATTATCAACCCCGCTATCAACACCACCACATCCATCTTCACCGTCTTCTTCATTTTCTTCATCATCAAATTTTCCACTGAAATCAAATTCTCTTGCTAATTTATCTTCGATTTTTTCACAATCTGTTGTATTCATTTCATATATATTTTTCCTCTTTTTTAATTAAGAATATGTAAACTTTATGTAACAATTGAAATATCCATTAAGTTAACAACTTTTGCATAGTTTAAAGTGTAAAGAAATCGGGGAGAAAAATCAATTTTACTTAATTAGTGCAGTAAAATGCACCCACTACACAACACAGCTACGGCGACGACTCAAAGGAAAATATGGTAATGGTATGTCAATTCACAAAGTTCTCATGGAGGGATATTACGGTTTTTGTAATAGAATTACAAAGTATGAGAAAGGGATAAAATTTTATTTACTACTTTTTGCTATTGTCACACAATGACGCATGAAATGGTAGAGCATTATTATTAAGCACTTGGATTTACATTTTTTAGAAAAAAACTTTATGGAATTAATTTTAAAATTTCAAATGGATATGGCTATGTCGATCAGTCCGAGTACAAGACATTTTTAACACTTTTTTATAACTTTTAATATATATATAACAGCTTATAAATTGGGTGCGTAACGTTTCAAACTAAAACTCATGAACTTTCAAACTCGGCTTACGTCTGAACGAACGAAATAATCTTTATTCGTTCGGCTGGTGTAAATGGTGCAGCGTTGAACCAAAGGTTCGCAAAAAAATGCTCATGAAAAACGCTCAAGCGGTGTAAATGGTAGCTTCAGGCGAACGAATGAAAAAATCTTCGTTCGAGCTGATAGGACCGAGTTCAATTTTGAATGTGAATGCAGTGTTGCTGTTGTTGTGCCATCTACACCAAGCGAGGGAACAAGGTGGCTTCTGATGTTTGTTCGGAGCATTGCTAATGACGTTCCAGTTGTTTTATATGACAGTAAAAAAAGGCTTTTAGCGGCGAAATATAATGATTTGAGGTTTTGTGAAAAAAGTACCATACCAAAAAGATACCAATATGAATAATTAAATTTAAAATATGATAGAATGGTAGAGGAATGCTAGTTGAAACTGACGAGCAGGACTCTATTTAGAATAAGACGCTACTTTTATTACAATACTTGGAATTAAATTTTATTTTAACATTTTATATTTGCTCACTCTCACACCGAACACGATATGCTCGGTGTATTGTACACTGAGCACTCCGAGTATTCAGGGTGGCAATTAGTTATTTTACAAAACAGTATCATTACATAGAAAATAATATTAAACAAATGAGTATATTTTGACAAAAATCAACTCTACAACGAGCTGTATGTAACCACCATGTCCGAGCACGGAAGAAAATGTTTTGTGTTCGTCGAACACCGAGCACCAATATAACCAGACACTTAATAAATATTACAAGAGCAGCTGTTATGAACACAAAATGTCTAAAAAAATGTAATAGATCTTAAATATTTCCTGTTTTTACAACTTTGTGTTTAAGGGTTGCTTGTTACTTTTCTCATTTCAGACACATTTTAACGAAATGAGTCTGACTTTTTGTATGGCGAAATTCTGCATTTCAGAAGCATTTCAACGAAATGTTAAATTTGCCTGAAACGAACTCTCGTGTGTCCGCACTATAATGTATTTCTGAAAGAAAAGTCGTGACATAAATTATGTATCTGACAAAAAATGTATGCATTTGTGTACACTTCCCGGAATCAAAATAATAATATACTACATGGCCAATTATGTGGTCAAAAGCAATAGCGCTTAAGTCTGAAACTCTTATTTCGAGTAAACACGGCTTGAAGTCTATGAATCTATGTACATGCGCATTGGAATAAGTAGAAAGCATTAGCATTTATAACTCAATTCTGCCTTAAGTCGACTTAATCCATTATTGCTTTTGACCACAGAATTATTCTTTAACTCTTGTTGTAAAGAGTTAATGAAGTCTCTTCAATAATTTGTTCACCGCCTTGCAGCCAACCAATATTTTGTAATAACTCATGAAACCCCTGTAAAATTGTAATAGATTTTTGCAAATAACTGAAAGCGGCTGACTTTGACATTTATGCTTACACACACAGCATTGGATTATTATCAAAAACGGCTGATTTCGGTTTCGAGCGGGGAATAGTTTTCGTATTTCATCACACGCTCGATAAATTGTTTTATTTCATTTAAAAAAATATATAAAACTTCGTGTATTATAATATAAATTTTCCAATAATGGGCACCAGAAGACAAGCCGTTTCGCTTTACAGAAATTTATTACGAGAGTCTCAGAAACTAACCTCATATAATTTCAGGTGGATTTCATTGAATTTTTTCAAAATAAATTTTTTTGTTTGATTTCCCACATTAATGTACTAATAGAATGTATGCTGCCCGCAAGATTCGCGACACATTCCGTGAAAATAAAACCTTAAACAGTTTTGAGGAAATCGATCGACAAATTGCGATTGGAAAACAAAGTCTCGAACTGCTGCGTCGTCAGGTTAGTGGTGGAGTGCTGTGTAAAGTAAAAAAAAAACAATGGATTCAATTATATACTACATAAAAATTAATAGAATTCAATTGTGGGAATGCACGGGAAAATAAGTTGTCCTTTTATATAAAATACTCATACTAAGCTGGAGTTTTATGTTATGTCACTAGAGAATAAAAGAGAAAAGAATTTGGAACAATACCACTTCCCCACCCTCTCTCCTGAAAAAATTCTATAAAACAGTATTTACTTACGAAATAATGTCAATGAAGACGCACAACAATCTCTTATTCTGCAAATTCTTTATTAATAAAAAACATCAAATTGAACTAGTCATTTTGAATATTTATGCACATTGGATTCAAATGGAGGGATTCTTATGCTATGGTGACTTTGGCCTCAGCCTATTAGGATAAATCTTATTATTTTTATTTGATTTTTGAGCCATGAAACTAAGGGTTGTCGTCAAAGCCTAGTGGTTAGTGTGATGAACTGAACCGCTCCACAGTAATAAATAGAAAAACAAAATTTATCTAAACGAAAGAGTAAAATTAAAGCTTTTTACTTCCCCGTTCGGATTCGGCATAAAACTGTATGTCCCTTGCATTCGTGTACAAATATAACACAAAACGAATGGATGCAAACGAAAAGCTCGGTCTAGGCCCGCCATGGTCTGTTGTGCCATAAAAGAAGAACGAAGAATTACAGATTGTTCTTTCTTTTTTCATTCAGGACTTTCAAACACTACTAAGACAAATGTGTTTCCTACTAAGTTACCGCAGTTATATTTTTCTCAGAGATATGTATTGCATACTGAATGATTTTGGATTGACTTCTACAATGTAACGATTTTTCTTGACATAGTTTTAGATTTTGCCCCAAATTAGAAAGATAAAAATATTCTTATTAATATTAGCACTGAATTATTTGTACTGAATACGACATTGAAACCAAAAGCATTCTTAAATGTTACCAAATCTTATTACACTTAATCTTATACACTTAAATACCAAATTTTGTTTTAAAATATTTTCTTTAATTCCTACATTTCTAGGCAATTATTGGGCACCTATACTCAACGGATAAACTTGTGATCGAGCAGCCAAAGAAAGCGCTTCGTAATTATCATGATTAAAAGCGATGAGATCGATCCTCGAAAAGCAGCACATGCTCACCCCTTGTTATTTTCATTCTATTTTTAACAATTCTATGAGTAAAGCGTTATATTGAGATTTTGCATTTTAGATATTTAGGAGTAAAACAAAACCCACAAATGAAAAAATTATTAACACTCAAATAAAAAGGCAACTTTATCAATTTTATTTCAACTTAAACACCCAACATGATAAGTAATTTTATTTAGCATAGGTACTCAATGCTTGCTAAGTACTTGAAGATAAAAAGTATTTTAATGAAATAATGCAATTGTATACTGACAATGTTGAGATAATGTGAACGTAGTAGAAATAGTTAACCTGTAACTATATTTATATTTTAAATCATATTCCGATTTGTATCTATTGTATAAGTATGGAATGCGTTAATTCGAGCTAAATGCAAAATATGTATTTACATCGTTTAAGCTTGATATGTGCTTGCTGATACATTGCCGCCAGTGCCCGTCCAATTAGTGTGCACGAATTTACCCTCCTGCCCCAGTAGCTCGTACGTGTGTGCGCCGAAGTAATCACGTTGAGCCTGCAACAGATTTGCTGGTAATTTTTCACTGCGGTAGCCATCGTAAAAGGAGAGAGCAGTGGACAGCGCAGGCACGGGGATACCCCAGAGGCAAGCACTAGCAACTACTTGACGCCATGAATCTTGACCCTTCTCAATAGCACGTATAAAGAACGGATCGAGCAATAGATTAGATAGTGAGTCATTACGGTCATAAGCTTCTTTAATATTTTTCAAGAAAGCACTGCCAAAAAAAAAAAAAAATCATCTTAAATTATTAGCTTTTAGAAAAAAATAACACATGTACACTCACCTTCTAATTATGCAACCACCACGCCACATCAACGCAATGCTACCATAATTCAAATTCCATTTGTACTCTGCGGCAGCCTCACGCAATAGCATAAATCCTTGTGCATATGAAACGATTTTCGCACAATACAGCGCATGTTTAATATGATTTAAAAACTTTTGCAAGTCACCAACTGTCGGTTTTACGCCAGGGCCTTTCAACTGTTTGCTGGCGATTACACGTTCCGCTTTCAAAGCTGATAAACAACGCGAAAATACCGCCTCACCTATTAGTGTAACGGGCATACCATATTGTAACGCCGATATAGCAGTCCATTTGCCAGTGCCCTTCTGTCCCGCTGTGTCCGATATGCGTTCCAACAAGTAACCCTGCTCATCCTTATATTTAAGTATATCTCTTGTAATTTCAATCAGGTAAGAATCTAATTCCTCAGTATTCCATTTGCCAAACTGTTCAGCCATTTCAGCTTGTGAAAGACCTAGTGCTTTCATTATGTGATATGCTTCACATATCAATTGCATATCACCGTATTCAATGCCATTGTGCACCATCTTCACAAAATGCCCAGAGCCGCCTTCGCCCACCCAATCACAGCATGGATCACCATCAGCCTTTGCGGAAATGGCTTGGAATATGGGTTTTATGAGTGGCCATGCAGCGGGATTACCACCTGGCATCAGAGATGGACCATAACGTGCCCCTTCTTCGCCACCACTCACACCGGAACCAATATAAAGGAATCCCAGGGCACGCAATTCATCACAACGACGAGCAGTATCCTGATATTCTGAGTTGCCACCATCGATAATGAGATCACCAGGTTGGAGTAATGGTAATAGCTGTTTGATGAAACTATCGACTGCTGGTCCAGCTGTAAATGACAATAATTCAATAATAAATGAATATCAAATCCAAATTCATTGAAAACAAGCAATGTTTTCGTCTGAGAAAAGTGAATGTTTTATGGTATGATCTTGAAATTTGCATGTTAGCTAAACTTACAATAATATTAAAGTTTTTGTTCATATTTAAAATTTTTTTCATACTGCGAGAAAGGTGTTATCACAACAAATACTAAGTTGAAATAAAGCAGAAATAGTTTTGTCTATTGATAGTGATTAAAAGGATAACACCAAACCAATCTACCGCCCTTTTTATTCTTTCTACAAAGTAATAGCACTGATTATAATACGAAACTGACACTCTTTTTGAAACAGCTATCACTTTTTCACCTTTACTGTCTCACAAACGGCACTCACATGCAAACACTCAGTTTGTAAAGTGCACTTGAACCATCGGCGACCGATGAACGTTTACCGATCGATCATTCTCTTTTTCTGTTGTGACGTAGTCGTAATTTTAACAACGGTTATGTCTCACCTCTTGCCCCTGCTGCCGTTTTTGAAACTAAAGATCATTGAGCAAGTCATGCAGTAAAGTAGATACACTCATACAAACATACATGAATATGTATATATGCAACAACATACATATATATGACAATGACAGTGACATTGCTTTGACTTACCCTTCACCAACAGCATAATTTTGCGTGGTGTTTTTAACTTGCTGACCATGTCTTCTAAGGATGTGGCGCCAATTACTTTGGTACCCTTGGCCTCATTCTTCAGAAAAGCTGTTACCTAGTTAAGAAAAACAAAAAAGAAAAAAAATCATTTCAATATTCATAGCGAAAGTATTACAAAATACAAAAACAACTATATCTTTGGAAATCAAAGCTCTTTTGACTTTTTACTACTACCAACCTTGTCCACAGTGCGATTGTATGCACACACTACGAAGCCCTTCGAATCCATGTTCAAAATCAGATTTTGGCCCATGACGGCCAATCCAATGAGGGCAATATCCGCTTTACTAAAATTTTTAATTTCATTTTATATTATTAATCTATAGATAGTTTTAGATCCACATTTTCTTTAGTTTTTTTAGCTGCGTAAGCTATTTGACATTGCAAAGTGAAAAGTGCATAGCGATAATGGTGGCGATGGCAATGGGAATGCCGCTCGATCTCTACGACGACGTGGAGGAAGGTGAATACTTACGCTGACATGATATTAAAGTTGTTGGTGTTGCGTTGTTGTAATCGATGTTTTTTGTTACTAGTAGTGTTGTTGGTGTTATTTGTGTTGGTGATCGTTGTAACCCACTTTTTCTGGTTTATTTTCGTCGTCCAACCGAACACGTTCCCAATCGCGCGATTACTAAAACTTGCAAAATAAAACATACGATTAGGAAAACTTAAATGAATGAACGAAATATTAATTTGAGAAAAAGCTGGAGCTTTTTAATTCGAAGCTTTTTATTTCGTTGATTTACTTATACACAGTGTGGCCAACTCAGCGCTTTTCCCGCTAAATTTAGTGCTTTTTGAAAATTAAAACGCGGAAAAAAGTGATTTAGCGGTCAGCGGGTTTTTTTAGCGCATTTTTTTCATTTTAAAAGACACTAAATGCTCCACTAAATAATCCATTTCGTGAATAATCCTAACAATATTTTAATAGAAACATTGTAATTTTTGACTTCATTTTACAGCATAAACATTCAAGTAAACTGCTGTAAGTTGAGAATATGTATTATCTTCGAAAAATCAAAGAAATTTTCATTGGCTAGAAGTAGCAAATATGAGCGTGTATTAGTGAAAAAGTTTAAATGTATTGAGAAAAAGATTTAGCGCTTTATTCTTCATTTTAGCGGATTTTGAGAAACAAAAGTTGGCCACACTGAGCATTGTAATAAAAAGATACTGTTTGGAGATTGAAGAAATGTTTTCTTATTATCTGCTGCCTACTCTTAATCCTCTAACGGTTAAGGCGACCTCAGGGCAGCTATCCTTTAAAATCAAAATACGCTAACGTCGAAAGTTTTTTTTTACTTCAGCAATATTGCCCTCCATTAATCACTATTTTGTTGACAATTTAAAATTGTTTTGAACGCATTTCAACGCTTTTGTTTTATTTTATGCTAATTTTGATATCAAAAATAGGCTTTTGAATTCCCGACTCTTTTGTATTCGTTTTCAGCTTTTGACCGTTAGAGGGTTAACTTTAACAATACTTACTTATTTATTCATATGCATTCACGTGCTCTTTGTAGTTTTTAATTACTGTACTTACGCTCCCTGAATTGTATCTTTTCCTATTTCCTAATGGGATGCTAATTAATATTTTAATGCTTTACTAAGCCAACACTACTTTTGCTGAAATAAAATTTATTTTTGTTCATGGCTCAATGTCCCCTTTTCCACACGGCAAGTTTCCAATTCTGTTTTGAACTTGCCAATTGCACACAGCAAGATTTCTTGGGCATTTCTGCTTTTACTTTGTCTTTCGTTCGTGTTGTGAAAAACATTTTATTTACATTTTATTAACCCTTTGACGCCTGAATTATAATGGGACTTGAGAGAAACCTTTTGTTGTGAAATTATGGTTACTTAGGTCTTTCACAATCGTGACACCAAATTTCTTGCTTCTACATTGATTTGTTTGTCCTTTATTAAAGGTTAAAAAAACATAGCTATGAAGCTGTAGACAACCACTGAATAACTCCTTTTCTCCAATTTTTTTATTTTCATGTTCTATCTTTTATAAGCATATCTGTTAAAAAAATTTCCGGTTAGTAATAATTTAAGACGAGCAAGTCTGTACTCGTTTCCTCTCGTTTTTCCTCTCTTGCCTACAAACTCGACTTGCCGGCAAGAAAACTTGCCGTGTAGAAAAGGGGACAATAATAAGGTTATAGCAGCGCTACAAAAACAAAATCGACCGTATACTTTGTTTCTGTATGCAGGGTTGGAAATCCCTTTCTTTCGTCAAATTCATAACGAAACAGCTGATTTATTTTGCTCTCAAATTTTTTTGTTTGATTTATTTGACTTAAAAACTAGATGAATAAATCGGAAAGAAGAAGACAGCTATGCTGGTGATATAACCTTATTATTGAACCATGGTATTGTTGCACAAAAGAATTTACCGCGTTCAGTACTTATTTCGCACCCGCTGGTAAAAAAGCTTGCCAGCGCAAAAAAAGTATTTTTTAAAAAAAAAAAATTGGTTTTAAAAACCGTCCAAAAATCTTAAGAATTCGGAATTCTTAAGTAGTTTGAGTTTGTGCAACTTAAGAATTCCAAGTAAGTAGCATAAGAACAAACAACTTAAGAATTCCGAGCGTCCACTGTTTTTGATAATTGGTTTTATACTGTCAAAGTTTTTTCTACGGTCGTTTCTTCATTTGTCGTTGGTTTGGCTGTTTTAAATTGGTCGACACTAATCGACGACGACTCATGCGAAGGCAAATGGACAACATTTTCTCTACTACCCCGATACATCATTATTTTAATTTTAATATTTTAAAATAAATAAGTCTCAAAATTTTATTTACATAAACAATACATACATACCTACATCAAGGGAATACAAATTTTTCACTAAAGGTGCCATATTGAAAATAATTTAGTAAACTTAAAATTACATACATATGTATGGCAAATAGGCAGTTTACGATTTTTAGACTGATATATATCAATTGTATATTTTTAAAACATTTATTTTAGTTCAAAACCTTATAGGGATTAAGAATACCATTAGGATCTAGTAATTTCTTCATATCACGCATCATATCAATGGCTTCTGGGGTTTTTGTGTATTTTAGATAATTCTTTTTAAGAAATCCAATACCATGCTCAGCACTCACGCTGCCCTTCACTTGGGATGTGTACTCGTAAACAAAAGGTTCAATGCGGTGGTATAAGTCCTGAGTAAATTCCTGGCACGATACGTTCAGATGCAAATTTGAATCACCTTAAAGATAATTGCTAAATTAATTCTTATCATGATCTCAATTTACACACACTTACCCAAATGGCCATAGCCGCATACACGCGTCGCCATATCACCAACACGTTCTTGCATAACATTTACAATACTATAGAATTCCCTCAATGGCAATGATATATCATATTTGAAACAGAAACCATCCTCGATCAAAGCAACCGGTACCATTTCACGCAATTTCCAAATTTCATGGCATTTACTAACCTCTCCGGTTATGGTGCCATCTAATATTTCACCTTTTTCCATGCCGTGTTCAAGAAAACGATTGAATTTTTCCATATCGTGCGTTGCATTGCTGCCGGAAGTCTCGATTAGCATATAAAACGGATAACCCTGTATGGGGGAACTGGAAATTAAAAATATTAATGCTTTATTTAAATTTTGAAATATTTGATATAAATAATAGATTTACTTAAGCTTAAAATGATCTACGCTTGCACTCAAAGCAGCAGCATCGATCATTTCACACGATGATAAAATCTCACCCAGAAAACGTTTTGCATTTAAAAATGTTTTGAGTACATCATCAAAAGACGATAATCCTGCAAGTATAGTCAATCAGCAAAATAAAAAGTAATTGACTGATGTTTATTTTTTTGTTTACCTACCCAAAAATGCCACATGCACTGCATCCGGTGTTGGAGGGCACAATATTGATAGTTTTGTCACTATTCCAAGGGTACCTTCAGAGCCAATGAAAAGATGTTTCAAATGATAGCCTGTGTTATCTTTTTTGAAATCAGACATAAGATCAATAATTTGCCCATTGGCAAGAACCTAAAAATAGTGGCAATGGTTTTTAAAATCGGTTTTGAGATTCAGTGAATACCATGGAATAAAAAATATAAATAGAAACCAATCCCTTTCATTTCCATGAATACTTACCGCTTCGACACCCAAAACGTTTCCATGTAAATTGCCATATCTTAAAACACGCAAACCACCAGCATTTGTTGCAACATTACCGCCAATGTGGCAGCTCGATTTTGCGCCCAAATCTATCGGCACCACCAAACCCACTTCTCTGGCTTTATTATCCAAATTCTCCAGAATGCAGCCGCCTTCACAGACTGCAATACCAGTGATGTCATCGATATGGACAATCTTATTTAAACGCTGCAACGACAGTACAATTTCATCACAGACCGGAACGGAACCACCAACCAAACCAGTGTTACCACCTTGTGGGCAAACAGCCAATTTTCGTTCGTTACAGTATTTCATAATAGCAGAAACTTCTTGAACATTAGCAGGTTTCAGAACAAGTTTACTGTTTCCTGTAATGATAAGAAAACACAAATGCATAAAAAGAAAAAGAAATAGAAGACATTTCTTTTACATTTTCAACATACCTCGCACACTCCTCAAGAAATCCACATTAAAACCTTGTAAATCTTCTTGCATCACATTATGCCCCCCTAAAATGGATTCGAAGAATGTTATGTCCTTGCCATTCAATACTCCATAATTGCCTCTTTTGACATTGTGTCGTACCTTTTGGTTGAATATAAAAACAAAGCAGAAGGAGGAAATAAAATATTTAATTGCTTATCGCGTCAGCGTATTTGAGTGTAAGAAGATACAAAAGGTCACAAAAAAAAAAAAAAACAACCCTTAAACCATTGTCCATTTAGCGTCTATTGTAAAGCGTTGCTGTTGGTGGTGTATTCAAGCCTTCTGCATGAAGCATGCGTAACAAATGAATAAGAATGCATATAATATATATAGGATCAAGTAGGCGGAGTTCTTCCATTTATGATTTTTAATTGTAAATGGTCAGTACGCTTATATAATTCCAAATAGCATGAAAGTAAAAAGTCGTCGGGGTTGTGAAAACAAAAGGATTCTTTCACTGTCTAAGTGGCTGTTCACACGGACGCTAGCAGGAGCGCCAGTCTGAAAGAGAGAGCTAGAAAAATAGGTGGTAAGAAAGAGATAGAATCTCACCTGTCTTTTTCTATCTACCTATTTGTTCTACCTCACTCTGTCAAACAGGCGTTCATGCTTGCGCTCGTGTGAACAGCCACTAAGGTGATTTTGTATCTAAACAACCACAAATTTTTTCAAACTAAATTTTTCAGTTTGCCACGAATGCAGTTAGCAATTCAACCCAATTCCCTCTCGAGATGTAATATGTAAAAATTGATATTAGAGCCTGTGCTCAATTCAATATCGCATCTAAAGTTCCGAATCTGATTGCCATACAAGAAATTTAAATTTATCGAAATCGATAGAGCCGTTTTTGCGAACGCGATTACAAACAAATATATAAATATTGCTCGTATTATAGTATAGGATAGTATATTATTGAAAAAATTAACCTAAAAGTAGACAGTACTTTTATTACTTTGTATGTAAAAATGGTGGATGTCAAACTTATCTTTCGTCCCCTAGGTGAAGCGTGGTGGATTGCACCCAGAAAGTATGGAATATTATTATTATTTTATATCTACCTAAATAAAGTAATATCGTGCGTTCGCAATAACGTGAACCCCATTTAATGTGAAACTTTTTATTTTACATAGACTACTCTAAAACGCGAACAAGATCAAGAAAAGACCCTTATAACATAAACAGGAAGTAATTCAATGTGTTAATGTTGGCAACACAATTTAATATTTCTGAGTTTTGGGAATCACCTAATAAAACAAATGACCAATGTCCATATTTGGTATACAAATTACATATGAATGCATATTATTATTGTACAAAATATATTATGGAAGCAACAAAAAAATATAACAGATTTGTTTAATACATAATACTAATGTGCAAATATATTTCGATTTTAAAACTGAATAAAAAATTTAAATGAATTTCAATGAAATTTTAATTGATTTAAAATTTAATAATTTTGATGATTTGATGGTTTTAATAAATCCTTTCTTTTGTTTTTTTTTTTTTTCAGAAAATATGTTGTAATGATGGTTACGCATGAATTTTGACCTTCGCAATAGTGGCATAATTAGTATTATTAAAAATAAAACCCTAAAAGTATACCGCATTTTTATTTATTATTTTGTATGCAAATAACCTAACCTATGCAAATATGTCGGCCTAAAAAATGTGCGTCGAGAAATAATTTTATAGTTGTATTGAAAAATCCATGTACACTCTTGCATTTGTCAGTACTTTGCCCATGAATTAATCGAATAGTACAAAGTGTAATTTTGCTTTTCCATGTAACGCTCCTTAACTTTAAGCCCAAAAGTATGCAACACATAATTTATATAGCAAAAATGGTTCTGGAATACATATACTTATATAGCAATGTAATAGAGGAATATATCAAAAATTGATTTTATTTATTGAATAGTTTGTTTTAGTTTATAGTTTATTCTTTAATAATTAGAATTGTAAAATAATATCAAGATTAGACGATCAGATGTGTAAAGAGCGATGAAAGTGCGTTAAAAAGAGAAAATGAAAAACTAAAAAAGCACTGTTGCTGCACTGTTTTTGGAACATAAAAACGAAAAATTTTGTAATGAAGTAAACAACAATGCGTAAAGTATGTTAAACCAAAATCAGACCACATTAAAAAAAAAAAAAACTGAATTGTGTATTAACGAACACAAGGCTGAAGTGAAACTTCTTGTGAACTAAACGAAACACAAGCAAATGAAATTTTTCAATCACCAAATTTTTTACTTCATTGGCTTGTGTTTTTTAATTTCATTTGCTTTTTTAATTTCATTTGCTTGTGTTTCGTGCAGTTCACAAGAAGTTTCACTTATGCCTTGTGTTCGTTAATACACAACTAATTTTTTTTTGATGTGTAAACATTTTAGCTCACGGTATGGGCAAAATTTCAAATGTGTAAAATGTAACAATAACTGTATCGTAAGATGTAAGATAACTGTAACGTCCAGTTCCCGTCTCGCTCACACTACTGAGCGGCATGACTGTGCTACTCTAAACAACAAAGAGAAGAGAGAAGGGAAGAAGAGAGGGAGAAATTAAAATACGAGCGGAGTTTGTTTGTTTATGTTTCGATCAATTTACTCACACATATATGTACATACGAAAACAAAATGTGTGTGTACATTTATTAGTGGCAGAATTATTTGTTGGTGTTAAACGTGTGGAGATCGACTATACCATACAAGCAGAGAAATCGCCGTAGCAAACACAAGCATTTGATAGGTTTTGAATTCGGTTAGTTAGATTGGATTAAAATTACATATTTTTAAAATATAAAAATAATACAAAATTATAATAATAAAGAATCTAGGTTTCAATATATGTATAAACCAATTGTAGTAATAATGATAGCAAACCACGGCATTATAAAAATTTTGCTTTGTACATTAACCCTTTTTTTATCTATGTAAATAGCAAAAATGTTAAACAGAAAAAATCAAACTTATTTATTATAAAATCACTTATTTACTTCAAAGTAAATACATTAATTATTATTTTTATTAAATGCAGTTAAGGCAAATCTCTTTGCGGTGCTTTTAAAAAGTAGTGGAGTGACTGGTCACCCCTGTTGCTTTTCTAAGGTTAAATAAGGAAAGCATTTATCGTCGCCTGAGAATTGATTTGGCGTATGTGTGTTCAAATTCATATACCTATACGACGTTATGTAAAATTTTCAAATCTAATAAAATTTCAAATCGACAAGAAAAAAACTTAAAGCGCGGAAAAAAAGATGCAATTGCAGTTGCGTATATGCGAGCATATCGTGCCCGATGCATTCAGTAAAAGAAAAATGATTCAACTACAACATATAAGCCCTATTCACGATTTGGTGCAAATGCAAGATATTTCTGTTATCACAACAACAACTACATACGATATGGAACAAAAATTTGCATTTGCATTGATGAAAGGCCATTTGCAATTTATAGTGAATTGGGATATTACATAAATGTATATAAAAGATAATGATATCTAATAAATTTTTAAGTTTATAAAAGAATTCTTTTAATTTGAATTATTTACCTAAGCATATAGATTATACATCAAATCCCTATAAATGACTATACATATGTGAGCTTATGTATATGGCATTCAGTTGGCTTAACTGTTTACACATAAAATTTCTTGCGTGCCTTGCACGCATCCATTGTTTTTTTTTTTGGGATCATTCTAGAACAAAAATTGCAACTCTGTACCGGTAATGTCGATGACAATTGGAGACGAACTCTTTTTTGTGTGCGACATCTTAACATGTTATATGAATTAAAACTATTTATGAATCGTTTATTATATAGTTTGCTCGTGAATTCAGTTACGGAATATTGATATTTAGCCCCTCATGCACATTGCTCGACAAAATTATGTCGCATTGCAAACTTACGCGCGGACGTCACACCCGGTTGGTTTTACTCTAGGACAAGAGAAAAGAAGTTTCACTTCAAAAAAAAACAGACGGAAATATAGATAAAACTTCAGATCGAAATACATTCCAAAAAACAAAGCCAATTCTGACAAAAACACAAATCGATATTTAAGCCTAAAATACCAGCTCATAAATTCAGATAAAAAAATAGATCCAAAAGCTGACCAAACGTATTATAAAGCTCTCCAAAGTCAAAGTGAATATGATAAACAGAGGCGATGTAGAAATATTCTAGCAAGTAACTATAGCTATAACCCTCATATCCACCCACTGATTACATACTCTAGTGCACCCAGAAATTGCAAATTTCTGAAATTCTTTGGATCCATTAAGCTACGCGTACTTGTTAATGGTTAAACAGATTTACGATTCAGGTAAAATGGTGATAGATTTTTTGCGTAAAGTAGCAAAAGTGGTAGATCACTTATCACAATATCCTGTTGTATCTTGGCTCGAACATTGGGTGGGACATAAGTGAAATTAACCATTTTATTTTTCTTAACAGATTACTACATATATAAAGTAATTATAAATACGTTTTTTTTTTATAATAAAAGTTTTAGAATGTAATATTGGCGGAAAAAATGTGATTGAGTATTTCCATGGAACATGGGAAATTTCAAGTTCATTAATTCTAAATAGCCAATTTTAAAATGGGATGAGAAGAAGAGCAAGATATATTTACTTAAATAAACTCGCTTTTTATATAATTTTACTTTCAAAAATATGCTGTGCTTTTGGTAAATAAGGAGGCGGAGCTGGCACGTGCCATTGACTTTTCAGTAGGGATGAGAGTTTGCTCGATAGGTATCGATATTATGAACAAGCAGTAAAATCATTAACTATCGATAATTGTAGTGTCTTAACGATAATGGTCGATAATTCTAAATTTTTGTTTAGGCCACTAAACTAGCACTAAACAGAGTACAAAAAATAGCAAGTTGGGAATACCAAATTTTGGCAACTTTCTTTCTTTCTCTTTTCTTTATTCCTTGGCGCTTAAATCAAAATTGGAAGAAAGGATTAATTAACATCAATCAATTTGAATATTTTATACTGAATAAATGTAATTCTCATTTCTATAGGTTAAGCAAATATTTGGAAATTAAATGGAACTACACAGTGATCCATTCAAAATCCATATGTGATCTCTTCAAGCTGAATAACAAACCAATCGTAGCCCTTGTTTTGGAAAAAGCTAAGGACCAAAAAATGTATGCCGTTCACACTACTTTAGTTTGTAGCAGCTATAACTTTTAGTTTTTTAATTTAGTTTATTTCGAACTTTCTTTTCAGAACTGTTTGCTGGCTGCGATTATTTTGTTGTTCAGTGGCCGCACCAAACTTTTTTCAGGCAACTATTTTTGTGGAACATTGTTTCTTCGTAGCTTCCTCTAGAATGAGTTTTTCACGAAAAAGACGCGACACACAGTGATTTGATTTCATACAACGACGGAACAGAATTAGAAGAAGAGCTCTGATTTTGATGAAATTTCGTGTGTTATTAAATTTTGGGCCACTAAACTCAAACCTGAACTAAAATTTAATCAGAATGTTTAGGTTTTGCCATAAACTAAGCTTAAAGTTTAAATTTTCGTCATATTTGATCGTCAAAGAATTTATTTTATTTAGTTAATGTGATATTTTAGTTAATGGAATCTTTTAATGTGATATTATTGAATGCAACTTTTGAATTTTTACATTTTTAGTCATTTTTCAGCATTATTGCATACTTTTAGGGTTAACAAAAAAAGTTTTCTTTCAATTTTTGTTAAAAAAAAAAACATGTTCAGACCTATTTTTAAATTTGATTATTTCCCAAAAGCGGAGGATATTTTTACATATTCCGATAAAGAAAGGCACCTTCTAAAATTTAGAAAAAAATCCAGGAACATATTTTCTAAATTTTCTCTGCCGAAATTCATCAATTTTCAGTTTTTGTATTATCAAAAATACTTAATTTTTGATACAATGTAGAATTCTTAGCTTTTCAAATCTAGATTAAAAATCAATACCAAAAATTGCCTTGATAGATTGAAAATAGAAAACTGGAACTTTCGACAAGATATCATTAAAAACTTATTTTTCAGATGAATTTTACTCAATAGACTAAAAAACTAAAATCGAACGATCCCACAGAGCAGCTCAAAGCTCTTGACCCCAAACTAATTAATTTTTCGATAAAATTTTTTTGGGATTTTCTTAGTTGGAGTATTATCTTTAAAATTTCACCAAATTTGTTTAGTTTTGATTTTAGGAATTTTTTGAATTTTGTCTATGGGGCGAATCACTGTGCGACATTTGGATTCTCCAAAACCAGAAATCCCCAATTAGTTATCTAAAACACAAAATTTATTTAATTTCGTATTCTGTTGTACTTACGGTACATCAGAATACAAAAGTGCACATAAAAAAATTAGACATTTTTGAAAAATTCCAGAAATCAGTTTGCTATTTATATCATCTTCTAAATTTTTAGCTTGAAGACATGCCATTCAATCACAAATCAAAAAATTAAAATTTTTCAGTAAGGCAAAATGTTAGTTAATACCTTCTTCCATTTAGCGCTATGAATATTAATGAAAATTGCACTTAAAGGCTTAGGCAAAGCTAAATTTATAACTTGTAACATTACTAACTTGTAAACTTGTAGGTTTGAGTTTATTCTAGGTACAAGGTTTAATTAGGTGTAAATTTCTGCTTTATGGATAATTATGGATAATTATCGACATCCCCTCGGGCTTATCTATAAGTTGTCGACAATTTTTATTAACGTTATTCCCATCCATACTTTTTTCAGTAAAATGTTTACCATTTTTTTTTTTTTTTTTGGATTTGCTTTGTCGCAACGTTGCTAAGTTATTAAACCAAGAAGCGCCATATACACAAGAACAAATACTTAAAAATCACTAAATTGAATTGAAAAATAATTAAAAAATAGATTTCATTGAAAACATGTCTTACGGTGTCACACGTCTTCCAAGTTGCTGGTTTAGTTAAGAAATATTTCAAAAATGTGCTTTTCAATATAACACCATTTACATACTCATAATAGGTATATTCACAAAAAATTGTTACAAATTGTTAATAGTTTTTACTGTAATGCTATAAACACAACCAAAGCAGCCGGCCTCTAACCGCTTACTTCTTCTGAGAGAATAAACACAATAAGAGCGTCAACCTCTAGCGTCAAGAATATGTAAAAGAAAAACAAAACAAAAGCAGTTGGATTAGATTACTGTTTTAACAGCTGAGTTTTTTTTTATTTACGTTATCAATTATCAAAAAATTAAAGGAAAACTTCAATATTCTGTAATTTGAAAAAATTGTTGTATAAATTAAAATTATTTACATCGTTTATTTGTGCAAAAACGATGTGTTCATTCAAAAGAATGAAGAAACTAAAAAGAAACTAGAAAAAAATACATATATTTTCGTACTAAAACTTGGCAGCACTTGCCTTTTTTTGAAAAATATGGCAATGTTTCCCCTCTCACAAGAGAGAAAACATTGTGAAGTTGAGAAAATTTGAATAGAATCTAGTGTATCGCCGTTGAGGCGGCTGCTAGCCTTAGAAATTTGTTCCCATACAAATTCATAAATTTCTGTGTGTTTGTTGTTGAAGCTGAGGCCGGCTGCTTTGGTTGTGTTTATACCATAAAGTGTAAATTAGGAAAATCTGCAGCGAGAGCGTAAAAATGTGAGAGAGGAAAATGTAATTAAAAGTTTCTGCAAAAATTTGTCTTGCAAAAATTTTCTGATTTTTCCCCAACAATTCATTCGGCGATTTCCTTTTAATTCTATAGCGATAACGCATTATAAATAAAGATTTATGACAAAGCTATCTTATAAAAAGTTGAGCCCATAAAATGAATAGAAAATGCTCCTAGGAATAATTTTTGGAGAGTTTTCCTTTACTATGGGCCTATTACTGACCTCTAAGGCATCTCAAAGAGAAAAATAGTTCCAGAATATTTGTACATGACTAGTATAATCAAAATTGTAGCATTGAAGACCAAGTTGAACGCTGATATAGTCCCTAATCCTTCAAAAGACGTACCAGTACCTGAATAATAATCTGAATAATCTGAATAAGTAAAGTTTACATAAACTCAGATCACAATGTCCCATCAAAATTTTTAAAATGGTGTTGAAATATGTTCATAATGATGAAAGAAGCATTTTCTAATGAACACCACTGAGCCCTGACTCGTCATTTAACGGTAGTGCCAGACAGATTGAAAATGCATTTTTAGAAGCATGCAAAATATGTTGCAAAATACTCCAAATCGATGGAAAAATCTTGTTTCCAATATAGAAGACCAATTCACTAAAACTGTTAGCGAAAAATGTGGTCGTTTTTGATGTTTAAGCTTTTTACAACTTATTTTTGCACCATTGTTCTGTCACTTAGTAATATTAAACTTTAAAAGTAAATTAAAAATAATTTTTTTTTCCTCATAATATTATTGCTATTTCAACCACATTTCACGAAGTTTTATAATTATGTAAAAATAAATTTGAAGTTATCTATTATTGCGAAGATATTTCGTGCTAAAATTTTGTTTTCATTATGACAACTTATTTTTTCCACCTACTGTACATTGAATAGCATTTTTAAGGTAATATAAAAAAACAATCGAACAAAAATTAATTCCAAACCTACTCAGAAAACTTAAATCAAATCTTAAGATTTTAGGAAGTTACATACAAAAAAAAAATTGCTTAAGTTTTCTGGACAATTCTGATTTCCGAACTCAAGAATTTCGAGCATTCACTGTACTACTAAATTTTAGGTTCTAAACAAAATTGAGAATTCATAATTTTTGATACAATTGTCGCGGTTACGTCAAAACGAAGAAAATATATTTAAAAATATATTTAAAAATTTAAAAATATATAAATAAAACGACGCACAGTGATTTGTCAAATATAAAAGAATCAAAAAATTTTTTCTCAGGGATATCGATGAATTTAGTATTTTTAAAAAGGTAATTTGTTCACCATTAAAAATTCAATTTGAATTTTTCGATTAATTTATTATTGCACCACCAGACGTCCGGTGAAGTTGACACTTTTCACATCAAATATATTAATAAGAAAGTAGTAAGTTTTTGGTCTTTCAAGGAAATAATTGCCAAAAATATATTTTTTAAATTTGTATGCAAAATAAAAACTCGGCACTTGCGACAACCTCGAAATTTGCACCGAGCTCGGTTTTCATTACGTGCAAGAATCGAGTTTCTACTGTAGTTTTAAATTTCATGGAGCAACCTCAATTTAAATTTTTAAATAAAAAAATATTTTAGTAAATAAAACCGAACTGCGAAAAATTGCACGAATTACTGTTTCATTCATTTGGAAAATTTCACCAAATCAAAAAAAAAAAAAAAAAAAATGTGAGGGTTGTTTCCTGAATTTAAAAGGCGGGGTTTCTTTTTCGCTTAAAAAAAAAGAAGAAATATTACAATGAGTTCACTAGTTTAGGCGCAGAGGGGATGCAACTAATAGAAACCATATTATGTTGCTATAAATTCAATTTAAAACTATAGGCACATATGTAGAATTAGTATTTTACTTCATAGACCATAGAAAATAATAGGTAGTAAATTAAAACCTAAAAACAGCTTGAACAAAATTTTAATTTTTTACAAACGGCTGAAAAAGAAAATATGTTTATGAAAATTATATGATGTAGAGAATTTTTTGTGTAGCTAATTTCAAAAGTATAAATTTAGCAATACAAAATTAAATTAGACGGAAATTGTTTACCTGAGTAAGTTCCGGAATTCCAGAAGCTTTATATGTTCGATAAAAATGAGTAAAACATGTGTTCCTTAATTTTAAAAGAGTATTGAATCGCATCTTCTGTAAATATTTAAAATATAAAACAATAAATTAAAATAATTTATTTCTCTGAAGACATTCATTTTATAAAATAACAAAACAACAATAAATAAGGGGATGCTACAAATATTATCGCAGTTTATAGAATGAAAGAAAGGAGCAGATATATTAGTGTGACAAATTAAAAAGAAAACGATGAGCACTGAGTAGTGCAACTAGTGTATTCGACTTAAGAGTAAACGTCAAAAAATTAAGAGTGTCGTGTTAAATAAAAACATGCTCTTCAACTCTCTTCAAGACAAAATCTGAAACGTCAGATTCATCGTCGTAGAAAATAAAATTTTGTTTTTGTAGTCCGCGGCAAACATTTATTGTTGGTGTTTCAGCGTTTTTTCGTTCAGTCTATTTTATAATTAAATTAAATTTATGGGACATTAAAAAAACGAAAAACATTCCAAGTGTTTATATTTATGTATCTGTGTGTGTATGTGCATTTATAAAATAATTAAAAGCTGAGGTTTATAAATAATTCGGAACGAAAACTAAAGCACAAATGTTTGAAGAAAATGTTATTTGGTCTCAGGTTCTTCTCAAACAATAAGAAAAAAAGCACTTAAAGTTCCCTTTGAAGTGTCGAAAATTAAAAGTTTTTCCATTAAATATTACGAAATTACATTTGTGTATTCATAAGAATACATTATACTCCACCGAGCGAAATTATTATTTCTTTTCTGTGGCAGCAACCATTTTCGTTTTCTTTTATGTTGTGTTATTTGTAGTAGCTGCCTTCACAAACACACACAAACATATATACAAATCTATGTACGTGGTAAGTATATTTTCCGTTCAACACGTTTTATGTTGAAATTTCATTTTGGCAACAACAACATCAACAGCTATAAATTTACTTTTTCGACATTTGAGTGAGTGTTGAAATTGCATTTGGGTACATGCGTGTGGTGTGGTGAATTTAAATCAGTTGTGGTTTTTACTTTGTTTGTTCTTTCATTAATAACTTGAGTTGATAATGAATGACGTTTATGTTTATGCTCGTAAAATATTGTTATGGCTACAAACGCATAACAAAAAAAAAAAAAAAAAAACAAAAAAATAAAAATAAACGAATAATTAAATTTGAATTTATAGTAGAAAACTCTAGTGGAATATTAATCGCTATTAATACGAATTCAATAAAGAGAAAAATGTATGGACAAATAGCGCCACACGAAAAAAAAACCCTGGAGGAAAAAAAAAACAAATCAGAATATAAAAAAAAAGTGTTTTTTTTTTAATTTTCCCAGTTGTGTACCGAACAAAAATGGTTTTTAGGTCTGTCAACATCTATGAAATGCCTATTGAGTTAAATTTTAGATTTCTAGATAATACTTTCAAAGTTTCGATCAATTGGTACCAAATACCAGAATCCATGATTCCTTTGTTTTAGATCTAACGAAGCTGCCAGGTGCGGCCTGGGAGTATGTACATTCAAATGAAATATAACTAATACTTTTCCCTATAACAACCAAGAAACCAAGCTTTGCTCTGCCCAAATTGTATGGTCATGCACTAAATCAAATAACGTCAAAGGTTATTCTTGAGACTAAGCTTATTTGAGAAACCATCATCGAACATAAAGTTAGGAAGGCCTATATAGCACAGAAAAGAGTAGAAAATTCGTTCACAAGTAGCATTATAGTCATGCAGACCCATTAACAGGCCATTCATCATTGTGAAAAATGGAGACAATCAGAAAAAACTAAGTAGCGTTCAAAGAAAGCTTTTGGGGGCCTTTCACATATTACGTAACGGAATTTTTGATCAATTGACCAATTGAAAATTTTTTAAAAAACATTTTTTGTTTCCGTAATCAAACACACAATCTGGAAATGTAGACTGGTCTTACCAAAAGGCAAAAAGCTATGATCAGTCACATCTATTTCCGGGTTATCAGGCATGTTCCAGAATTCACTTTCAAGTGAAAGTGAATTGAAATCACATCAATTTCACTGTTTGGTGTTCTAGAATTCACTTTTATTTTCTTACTCGTTGTTAAAAGTGAATTTCGAACGAATTCGCATGTACTAAAAACCGAATTCACCAAAAAAAAAAAAGTGATTTGAATTCACTTTAGCAGCAACAAGTGAAATAAAGCAATTGGCCCAAAAATGTAAGTAAATATAATAAAAAATTAATCAAGTATAAAAAATTTGAATGAAAATAAAAATTTCATGGCGAAAGCATAAGAACTCCATCCAGGGTACCTTATTCCTCAAGTTTATGAAGAATCATCATAACAACTTTTTGAGAAAGTGTTTCCTCGACAACCTGTCCGATTGCTCAGCAGTCAGTTCAAAGAAATTGCAAGATTACCTAAACTCCACGATGTGGGTAAGACCCCAGCTGGGGTAGTACGAGTCCAACTTTAATTCTAGTTCGGTAAGAAAGTGGTTTCAAAACGGCGCAATAGCGCTCTTTCTTATCCACAGTCCACAGTGGGTATGCTGTGGGTCGGCCTCCTTAACCAACCAACCACCCAACCAAAAGTAAAAACGGAATTTTATTCATAATTTTATACATAGGTAATTTTATACATATATTTTTGTATGCATTTTTCTAATTAAACACATCAATAGGTTTGGATAAATTAGAAAACAAATATTAGGAAGAAAATAGCGAAGATGTAACAGGCATTGCACAGTTTGGTACCCCTTCCACTTTTGAAAATGTAGACAGCACAAGCTCCCATGAGAAAATGCCGTCCAGCTCGATAGCTGCTGTGGTCGCTGCTACTTCTTTTGCTGCCCCTAGCACCGCCGCCTCTTACACTGCCGGCACTTTCACGACGCCAACGCTGCTGCTGTTAATATTCGCCTTTTAATTTTTACGCTAGCATATTGGTTTTTGGCTTCAATATTTAACGCATATACAATTAAAGCATTAATATTTTTAAATTTTCACAACTTGTTTTGTTTTTTTCCTTGCGCCAACAATCAGCTGATTGAAAATTACAGCAAGTTGCAAACATTACAACGAGTAAAAAAAAATAGTGAATATGAATTCACTCGGTTTCTAAAACACCAAAAACAATTTTACTCCATTTCAAATTCACTTTCGAATTCACTCTCACTCGGATTCTGGAACATGCCTGTATATGCTATTTCATCTGGAAGTCCAATTGGATCTGATTAACTTTTGTGTTACAAAAAATCTCAACAGCGAAGTGGTATTAGATCGCCTCTTATCATTTATCGACTATAATCTATGAAATATATTCCATTCACACGACATATCTCTTCTTATCAAACTACTCATTGGTTTAAAATAATAAATTTAAAAATAAATACAGAAACTACATCAGCGGCATAGCCAATTGCAAGTTGTAAAATTCTTTGACATTGATTATGTCGTGTCAAGCTTCTCTACAGTTACCGCCTAAATCGTAAAACACTCAACAAAGTGGCTATGGCAATAATATATGTCAAATCGTCAAATCTCAAAAAAAGCTTCCATTATGTAAAAAATCACGCCCGACAACTCGTGTCGTATCACCAACAAATTAAAGCGTCTATTCGTTTAGCTCCTAACAGCTAGTCAAGAAGCGATAGTGAAAAAGCAGTAAAATTTGTTAAGTCTGTGTTTATTCCTAACAATTCCACAAAAACGACAAAAACTCTTCTCACAAGTAGAGTTTATAAGATACCGTTATGATTTTCCCGGTTCCCGGTTTCAATGCTCGGCACAGTCAAAAATTAAAAATAGGAAATACAAATTTTTTTACACTGCACCACCTCCTGTCTGGCAATGGTAAACTTCCAAGAGTAAAAATTGCCTAAGGGCGATGTTACACAATCAATGTTTTATGTTATATGTCCCTATAAATGCCTTTGAATGTTCTAATTTTGGTCTGTTTTCCCAGTATAACTTCCAATAGGCCCTGGAACCCACATAATCCAAACCTGTTTATGTAGTTGGCCGTATTCAGTTTATCAAGACACTCCATCACCAATTTTGAGGTTACTGGCGAGATTCAAGTGCCTTAATATCCTCTTGATTATCGGTTAGGATAGTAATGTATTTTGGTTCCGGTAGTTGCGCTTGAGGTTTCAGCATACACACCTATCAATTGCATATATTTCCGCTTGAAGGATACTAGTGTATCTACCCATGGGCTCCGAGTATTTTATCGTCGATCCAAATACTCCTACTCCGGTTTCTTCGCAAGTTAGTGAACGGTTCGTGTACCATGTAATCATGTGCTGTATACGTTTCAGAGCGTATGTCGACAGCAGGATTAGCAAGACTAAGGCGACATTTGGTATGTTCACTAAAATATCGAATTGAAATACTTTAAAAAAACGAAAACCAAAATCGGGATTTTTCGTTCAAACGTCGAATCTGTTCTACTTTATGGTTGCCGCCATGTGCTGCAATACTGATACTCGTAGGCTTCAGACATTAATCAATAGATGTCTTCGCATTATTCTTTAAGTTTTCTGACTAAACCGCATCTCAGATAAAGAACTTTTCAACAAGACGGGCCAGGAGCCAGTTGACTGCAAAATAAGGCGCAAAAATTGGTTTTGGATTGGCCACACTTTAAGGCGAGACTACAACATCGCAAAATACGCCACGCAGACAAGAAGCAGAGCTTCCCGTTCCAAGCTGACATGGCGCAGAACTGTTGAAGCCAAAAAAAATATCGATCGGCATGGGTTGGAGTAAATCATATCAAACGATGAGCAGGCGTGGCTGACATCCTAGCCTCACAATGGGTGAAAGGAACTAAATACATGTCGATGGTAAAGCTTACAGATGTGTTAAGTCCACTATTGTGTTCAAATAAATTAACTTCATTTTTCAAGCTTTTATCATATTACTTGAAGTTGCAGAGGTTGTAAGTGGCTATTCAATAATAGCGGCTCATAAATGGGTTTTCTCACAAAATGGTCAAGTTTTGATAATTCCGTTTTTAATTATGAAAATATAAAACTGCACTTTCTGTATTAATGAGAGAAACAGTTTGAGAGACCTGAGCATTTATGAGAGAAGATATAATTTGAATTCTGTTATATTTAATGAATAGGGCTATTCACGATCAATGATCTTACACGAGTCCAATAAGTTATTGTGGAATTGCTTAGACAATTAGTTTGATTAAATGTATAAACAACTTCCAATCCCAATTGACTCCAAGTGACCTCAATTGACTTCAAATCCTCAATTGAGTGCAAATGACTCCAATTAACTTCAAATTCCAATTGATTCCAAGTGACTGCATGTGACTCTAAGAGAATTCAAGTGACTCCAAGAGACTTCAAAGCAGTCATGATTTTGGAGTCATAAGATTTGCATTCTCATAATTTAAAAAAAAAAAAATTGCATTCCCTTGACTCTAAAAAAGACTTTTCTAATTCTATAACCAATCGGCGATTCCAAAAAATATGTATTGCAATTAAATTGAATGCATTCTTTACAGCTCTGCAATCTAATAAAGATAACTGTGTTCTCCATTATTCTCTAAGGCTGATGTTTTGTTGTCAATGTTTTCTGTTTTTACTCTCTTTTCATCGTTTTGTTTGATGCCCTGTTACACTATCAGTTTTTTGCTGAATGTTATTTTTTAATAATTTTATCTGCAACTATGTTTTTCCAATTAAAAAGTATTTAATCGTATTTGGAATGGAATTGGATGGAAAATAATTATAATGACAATATGAGATAATGTTGGTGGAAATAGCAACAAATTATACAAAAAATATTGCATTTACATATGAAAAACGCAGAAAAATGATCTTTAAAATTTGCGAACTATTAAAAAAAGCTCCGCCATTTTGTTATTTGGGCATTGAATTACCATGTTTTTATAAAAATTATTAAGTAATTTTTTAAACAGCACTCATTTTCACAAACGAACAAAAGCCAAACAACGCAAAGGGTGACAAAGAAAAAAATGTATTTAAAAGTTAGTAAAAAGTCTAGTATTTTTAAAAAATTTGAAGTGAAATGTGTTCATCCTCTCTTTTGCTCAGTGTTCATTTTTCAAAGCAACAACAATTGCATTGTTTGACAGCAAAACATTGATCGTGTAACATCGCCCTTAGCTAAACAAATCTGGCCAATTTAAAATACAAATGTGGGCGTTGTATTGTAAAATTTTATACAATTCGGTGAAGTGACTATAAATTATACCATAAATGACAAGTTATGGCAAATTTTTCCTTAATCGCTAAATTGCGTACCTTCCCAATGAACGTGTTTTAGAGTGGACGAGAGTGGCCTTGGATGTTGCAATTTATGAAAGTGACAGACACTTGACAATAGTACCAAAAAGTATCTAAATTGTAATTAACCTTCAATAAAATTACCTACATTCATTTTTATTTTATTTCCTTTAAGTACAAACATACTGTGTACATATCGCTCATTTACTAAAATACTGTCATAACTCAAAAAATCCGATTTTGTAGAAAACGCTTTTAAAGTTTTCAATTGACTCCCACTTTGCAGAAAAAAGAAGAAATCTTATAATTCTCACGCGCAGTGTATACAAGATATTAATATGAAATTTTTACACAATATGAAGCGTGATATAATGAATAATTCTGCATCATTAACGCAAAAATTGTGTTTTTTAACTTATGACAGTCTTTTAGTAAATGAGCGATATGTATTTATCTGTTTAAAATGCAACACATAAATCATTGAACATTTAAAAAAAAAAAAGAAGAAAAAAAATTTCATTGTCGAATCCAAAAACTGTCATGCTGTGCTAATAATCTATAAGGTTTTTATTGTTCGTTAGGTTTCATGTATTCAAAGGTAAAGAAAGAAAGAACAAACACCACACAAATTTTTTATTTTTTTCAATTCATTTGCATAATGGTTATAAAAGTATAAGATATTGTTAAAACTAAAAGTCTTACGTGCAAATTTGCTTTATGGTTGTACAAAACAAACACCGTATTTCATTTTGCCGTCGGCAAATGTAAATGTTGTTAGGCGAATTGAATTTAATATTGTTTTTAGTATCTACCATGTTGTATATTGCTTAGATCAACAAATAACACATATAGTTTTATAATTTTACGTAGGGGGTGGATCCCCTAACATTTATAAATAATTTATAATCTCACATACAAATAAAACCTGTTGATTGACTTTTTCCACCCTTATCCTACACTGCACAAGTGTCAGAAAATATTGCGGCTAATGTCGTAATTTGTTTGCAGTTTAACTTATAAAGGTGTTGGTTTAAACCAGTTTGTTTCTATTGTTATGTCAGGGTAGTACAAAATCTAATCTGCCACAATCTACAAAAAACAGCATGCCAACAGAGTGTGCTTAGTAAGTCATGACTGTATTTTCTTTAACCCTAGACGGCATTTACTTTTTATACACTAAAGTCCGTCTTCGTCGAATCGACGCCTTTTTCAACTCGATGCTAATTGCTCTCTATGTAAAAAAATTCTGGTTTTATTATTGCGTTTTATTAAGAACTTTATTATTATTAAAAATTATTAATTGTTTAATTTTTTCAGTGCCTTTTATTACTTTAAAACAAAATTAATTAATTTATTGTTTTTTCTGTTAACAAGGAAGAAGTGTCGCCAAGGGTTAATAAACCCTAGCAGTAGAGCATATCGGAATATAAAATATATGTTATTTGGTTATCAGAAATATGATATAAAAAAAATATAGAAAGTATGTGTGATTTATGGATGAATTGTGCAACAGACATTTTCGGGCCTCAACCAAATCTGCCTCACATGAAAGTATTAGTAAAACCCTAGCTGGGTTTTAGTCCATTTCAACACAATTTTTGTTTACAGTGGGTTGAAAATTATAGATTTTAGTTAAAAGTACCGTCAAATGATATGAAAAATTATGTGTAAATAAAAAATTTAAGATGAATCTTGTCTTCAGAAGCTCATACTAATATTTTACTAGAAATCTTTCCTCAGAACATTTTAATCCATTAACTCGGAAAAGTCTCCTTTAGCTTGGAAAAGTCTCCTTTAAAAGGATATTTAAGGTTCAAAGTGTTCCACAAAATATTTTACATAAAATTTCATTTTAATTTCCCCTAAATAAAGGGTTTTCCATTAAGGACATAACAATTTTATCTATTAATAAAATACAGAATTTTTTTAGATATTGAGTTCAAATTTATTGTGGGTGTAGTGTAAGCATTACATTTTATGAATGAAACTCGATTTCGGTCGTATGACTACCACGAGCCCGTTTACAGCGATCGATTCTTTGGACCCAGTTTTCCACCACTCTCGCCCACATTTCGACCGGAACGTTGGCAATTTCGCGTTTGATATTGTCTGTGAGCTCGTCTAAAGTTGCTGGATTGTTGGCATAGTGACCAGTGACTTGATATAGCCCCATAAAAAGAAATCCAATGGCGTTAGAACACATGAACGAGGCGGCCATTCCACCGGACCATTTCTCGAGATAACACGTTCACCGAATTTGCCTTTCAATAAATCGATTGTGACGAGTGCTGTGTGGCTAGTGGCACCATCTTGTTGAAACCACATTCATTCAATTCTGGCCACAAATAATCATCCAACATAACACGATAGCACTCTCCATTGACGGTAACATGACGGTCGTTTTCGCTGTAAACGGGCTCGTGGTGGTCATATGACCGAAATCGAATTTCATTCATAAAATGTAATGTTTGCTCTACACCCACAATAAATTTGAACTTAATATCTCAAAAAATTCTGTGTTCTATTAATAGATAAAATTGTTATATGTATGTGCCAATACCTACGACGCAGTATTTCTTTTGATATCACTTTGTGAGAACTTAATTTCTATTGGAGGTGTCATGCCCACTGGGACAATTTTCATAGTTTTTGCATCAAATACTTAACTCTCTAAACAGATTTTCGTTGTATTGTACAAAAACTTGGTATAAAGTATAAAAGGAACACACAAAATTAGTCACATTATTACGCATTTTTTTTGCAAAAACTAAAATTAATTACAGAATTGCGTCTTAAAGTTAGAGTTAAACCGGTCCGTTCATACTTTCGACGCTTAATTGCGTTACAAACAAAACGCTAACCCCTCAAAACCAATATACCTTGTACATAGAATGTGAAGAGTATAAAAAACTGTTTGCATAGAACGATAGATGGACGTAGTTATTATTCGATTTTGATAGTTTTTGCCTCAAATACTTTTTTTATTTTAGTGTATTCATATCAATATTTCCTTTGCTCTTTGAAGATTTCTCTAGAATAGGCGGTAGGCGTGGTTATTACCCAATGTTAAAAGTACCAAATTTAGTTTGAAATTTCACGACTACTTGATTGATTTTTCTGTCCTTTTCAAAACTATCCGAACCGTAACCTTATTGGTGACATCCAAATCAATAAATAACAATACATGGAGAATATAATCCTGTTTATGAGTATACTGCAGAAATGGGTTTGCATCAAGATAATGAAGATAGGCACCATTTCGAAAAATTATCAAGATCTTGCAGAAATATTTGTTGGATAATGGAGTTGCAAGATAGAAATAGTTTCACATTATCAGCATACAATATGATTCTACAATGACGAATAATAGGAAATCATTAATAAATAGAAGAAATAATTTGGAGCATGGAGGTTCCCTTAAGGAACCTCATAAGTAATATCAATTTTTTTTACAAGACATTTCGAAAGATCGCTTTTTGTTTTCTTATTTGTGATACTCTATTTATCTTAAGCAATGACGGCATTTACACGGTGCCTGGATTGCCCCTGCCTGATTGATTGTGTGGGTGAGGAAGATGTGTTGTAAAGGGGATACAGATTCAGGCGCGTGTTCGGCTTTCTTTGGATGTTTTTGACGTTTATTCGCATTTTCTTTTATTCCTTTTCGTTAAAAATTTCATGTTTGCACGCAAAAATTAAGAAGTTGGAGAATAATATTGTCCCAAAAAAACCCCTTTGGTGAAAAAGTCATTTTTTATTGATAACTGATTAACCGTGGGAGATATCAAAAAAGTACTCACTACAAAAAAAAAAGCTTGAGTGATTTCCTAAAAAAAAGTTTTAGTATAATTTTTCGTATATGTCATAGTTTTCGAGATATTCAATCTTTAAGAAATTGCAAAGTTTGTACTTTGGATGCGCGAGCATTTTTGTTTATTTGAATTTTTGCGCGCGGAGCCTATAGGAAAAATTTAATTACTCGAAAACCAAACAAGCTAGGAAGAAAAATCGAAAGTGATTTTGAAGGGGGTATAAAATACAACATTCTCTGTCATTTTGTTCTTTCAGTTCATGACATTACTGCTGAAAATGTTGAGAAAGTTAGAAATAAAAACATTCGCATTTTGCAATTTTATTAGCATACTAAAATTAGCCAGATTTTGGTTAATTTTAATGTTTCCTAACAATAAATAAAAGACCCAAACTAATTGAATATTAAGCTCAAAAAATTTTGTTTTTCAGTTCACAAATCTTTTAGCAATATTTCCTAACAATTTAAAAGTTAAAAAATTGCATTAAAAAAAGAACATCAAATGCAATAAACAATAAGAAGAAGTAATGTCTTGAACTAAAAGATAATACATTTATAATATATAGTGAAAGCAGTTATTTTTATTAGGCCTGCAAATAGTTGAAATATTAAAAACCAACAGGTAACTATACTATACTGTTATGTTTATACACTAAAATTTATCCGTAATCAATGAAAATGGCAGAGAATGTTATATTTTATATCTTGTAATCCAATTTTTTCTATAGGCTGCGCGCGCGAAATTTCAAATAAACAAAAATGCAAAAATCCAAAGTCGCCTTTTGCACACGGCAAGTTTTCTTGTCGGCAAGTTTCCAATTCTCTTTTCGGCTTGTCACTGGCTTTTCCACAAAGCAAGATTTCTTGGGCAATTCTGCTTTTACTTTGTGTCTTCGTGTTGCGAAAAACTTTTTATTAACATTTTGTTAAATAGAAATAAATAAATTAAAAGAGCAATCAGCTTATTGAGTAAAAACAAATAGATTAGTAGAAGAAAAGTAAAATTTTAAATGAAAACTGTTTATTTTTTCTAATAAGAAACCAAAATCAATGCGCATCCAACTTAAAATGACAAATAAGAATTAAGAGAAATATCAAAGAACGAACAGCACAAAAGAAAACTTGCCGATACGAGCAAGTCTGTACTCGTCTCCTCTCGGTTTTCCTCTCTTGCCTTAAAACTCGACTTGCCGGCAAGAAAACTTGCCGTGTGGAAAAGGGGACAAAGTAAATCCAAAGTTGGAAAGTCAGAGACTTTTTTGTCACGGGCTCCCCATCTATAACGTGGATGCACCGTGTAAATGCCTTTAATTATGCCGAAATCCAAGCCTAACTTATAGACCATGATTGACTTTGTCAAATATTTTGCTAAATATAACATCAGTTTGATGGTCGTTGATAAATCCATTCATCTCACACATGTAATGTATTCAAAAAAGTTTGTTGTCGTTTATTTCTCCTCAAGATATTCATGTTGATATTATAAATTCTCTATAGTTAAATGTGATAAAGACTATTGTCTAATAGTTATACTTTGTTTTGACCTAATCTTGCACTAAATCCACTATCAGAACTTTTTTTTATTTACTTTTCATTAGTTTTAATTCTAGTATATTTACAATGCCGGCATTTTTACTAAACATCACGTACTACTTCTAAACGCAACTCTGCAATTCTCATCTTTGTTTGTGTATCTACCGAATGAGGTGACAGAATCAAAAACACTTGCCACTTTCAGAAGAGTAGAGAGACGAATATGTACTATATGGAAGTACATTTTATGTTGAATTTTTATACAACTTAACAACGAATGTAATTTTCATTATAAGTAAATCATTTATTTTATTTAGGTAGTTTTCTTTACTCACTTTTTACTTTACAAAATAATTATAAATGTTAACCTTACGTTTCCCTTAGACTCCGAACAATCTAACTCGCGCAAAACGAAAAGTGAGAATGATAATGTTAACGCTGAGAATAGTGGTTGGCAAAAAGCAAATCTCTACAATAACAAAACTGCAAAATGTACTAACAAAAATACGCGAATACGATAATAAAAAGTTGCCTCGTGTGTGCTTGTTCTTCCTTTACTATCTGCCTACGTAAATACTCGCTCAAAATAAGAAGAATAAATAAATGAGAAAATACGCTGAAAATAAAAATAAAAACAAAAAACTAAATACAATGCAAAAAGTAGAGAAGACAAAGAATAATATTCATACAATTGTGTCGTCATATGCTAAGATTAGGTTAAATTACAACCCAACATGACAAGAATACACTGATGTAGATTCTTGAGCAGATGTAGTATTTAAAATTTGGTTGGTAGGAGTGATTGAATGGTGGAAGCCCTGTATAATTTTTCAAAAAAAAATATATATTTTCTAATTGGAAATATTGAATATTCTATATAGGAATCACTTTGGCAACGAAGAAGAACTGATATTTAGATTGCACACGATATTTTCAAAGCACTCAATGCTTTGGTTCTAATCATTTAATGTAAAGAGATGGGGACTTAAACCTTAAGTGGCTGTTCACACGGGCGCAAGAGAGATACAAAAAATAGTTAGTAAGAAAAAGATAGAAACTCGCCTGTCTTTTTCTAACTTCCCATTTTGTTCTACCTCTCTCATTCAGTCAGGCGTTCATGCTTGCGCCGTATAAACAGCCACTAAAATAGATTTTGATCTTGAAATGTTTTCATTTAGGTTTCGAAAAAAAAGTATTGTAAATTATATGTGAGATTGAAAACAGCAAGAATAAAAGTTTTAGATTCGAAAAGTTTGGGTTTTTATAAGTGAAACCAGTATTCAAACCGCAAGCATTCATGACCTTTTTGACCTGAGTGTACTGGCACTCGCCATTTTAAACTAACCTTACTCGTTGTTTTTCTTCTTACAACTCGTTATAGTGGAATCTTCACCACATATTTGCGAACTCATCAATGCCAAATGTCAATATATCGATTCTAATAAGATTTTTTAGCGAAGAAATAGTGCGGAAAATATTATGTATCTTAATAAAAACTTGGCAGCGTTAGAAATATCCGGTAATCGAAGAAGCCGTAATATGCTAATTATATCCGGAAGCAATCAAATTATATGTAATTGTTGGAAATATTACTTCAAATCAGGGCTTAAAAAAAACTATAAATTTTTAATTTGCTTAAAATTAAAAGCTAAAGTAGAAACACATTTTCGATAGCCAATGTGATTTTTCTGCAGTCATAGCCAAATAATTTTTCGGCAAAATTCCAATTTTTCAAATGAATTGTGCAATTATTTACATACATCCAGTCGGACTCCACTATAGCGAAGACTTCGCTATAACGAAAGTTTTTTGAAGACACTGCGATTTTTTTAAGTTTTTTCATATATTTGGACTCCTCTATAGCGAACTTCCCGATAGCAAATTCATCTCTGTAACCAAGTTTTTTCTAGCACGCAAACAGACTTTTTTGTATAAAAAAATTATTCAAACGTAACGTAAGCAATTTTTTTTTAAATTAAAATGTATATGTCGAAAAACTTTCTTCACAAGGAAAAAGCCCAAGTCGCCAAACAAACAAAAATTTAGCATTAAAAAAAATAAATAGATAAAATAAAAATATTTATTTTTCTAGCTCCCTTATAACGAAGACTCCTCTATAGTGTTTGAACGGCCCCAACGACTTCGTTGCAGAGAAGTCCGACTGTATATATTTTTTTTGTGCATTTATCTACTCTGGGCATAGACCTAGTACAGTAAAAGGCCGATCGAATTTCTTACTGGGTGGTCATGCACTATCACTTTCTTCTCACAAAATCTGTTCAAAAGTAGTCAGCCCAATTTTGTTATATTTATCTTTAATGCTTTATTTTGTTAAAAAAATTTAATATTTGTTTCTTGTCACATATTGTCATCAAAATCAGCAAAACGTTATCGTTCGATTAATTTCCAATTCACAATGCTATAAAACCAGCGCGCATTTTAACAATTATCATGCTTTTACTTTTATAGATACATATTTATTTTCCTTCTACTTTTCGATTTGTTGTGTTATTGCCGCTTTTATAGTGTTTTTTTCTTCCCCTTTCGACGACCGAAAATGCTTTGCTTGTCAGCTGTTTTCAGTTTTCACATGTTATTTATATTTCTTGCTTTAAAATTTTCGCATTATATTATCGTAAATAATCGCATTATGCCATACACAAAGCCGAATGTTTCATTATCATAAATTCCGTTTAGCATTAAATTTTCATGTTTTTTTACATGTGTGTGTGACCTAAAAGTGTAAACAAAAAATGCCGATAACTCAACATATAGAATCTTATTCACCATGCATGTTGAAAATTCAGAGAGAACGAGTAGAAAATGCACGAATGAGTGTAATTTATAAAAGAGCATAAATAAGGAAATAAAGAGAATGTTGAGCATGCCATATTTTATTGCGAGATGGCTTGTTTATCTATTATATTTGCTTTCTCACTCTTTCTTATTTTCTTTTTTTTTTTACTTATTATTTCGTAAGACACACCCTTAAAAATAAGTTTTTTTTATTCCAAAAATGACGCCTTCATTCAAAAGACTTCGTGTCTCGCACGAGTCTAAAGTAAAACAAAAATGGAGAAATGCTTTTGCGTCGGCAGAATGTATCGCATAAGTAAATTCTTTGTAAATTGTATTAGCGTGCAATGTGTAGGTATTAGAAAATGGCGGACACAAATACGACTACAACAATGTAAATGAATAAAATTAATATTTGTGAATGTATTTATGGGCGCGTGCTCACACCATTTTCTTCTTTTTTTTTTTTGATGTATGTTAATAAGAAAAATATTTAAAATTCCGAACTTATTTTTTTACATGTGCCTATATGTTATATACATATGTTTTATAAACTTCTGGATGAGATTCTGAAACAGGTTTATTTTTTTTTTAACCTTAGCATACCTTAACATCTACGATCTGCCCATTTATTGCTAAGAGGTATTTTTAAGGATGTAGTCTGGTTTTCTAGCCTAATTTTCAAGGTTATTTCAGAGAATTTTTTATTATAACAAAATAAAATACAATCATTTCAATTTTTTATATGTTATTATTGACATCTTTAACTGTAGAAAAAAAAATTTTGGAGCTAATTTTACGATATGTTTTTTAGTGTTTTTTACGTCCAAAGTGGGCACCTCAAAAAAAAAATACGATATGGGGCTGGTCCGGGTGATTACGGCATTTGAAGTCATCTTAAACGAAAAATTTAAATAGATTATTGTTCTGTAAAAAATAACAAAATGGCGGACTTCTAAAAAAAATAATTTTCAAAAATCACGTTGTTTCTTGTTGAAAATAGTTTTACCCCTATTTATAATAGGAAATATTGGTTAGAAATAAACAATTCTATTACCTGCGAGAGCCATTGGCGTGTATAATAACGTATTAAAATTTCAGCCCAATCGGCTCTATAGAATTCTTTCAGACCCCTGAGCCGATCAAAAAGACGTTGTTTCGAGCAAAACGCTTTTAAAGTTTTAACAACAAGCACTCTCGACTATGTGCTATAACTTCGTTAACAGTGTGGTCAACTCAGCGCTTTTCCTGCTGATTTTAGTGCTTTTTGGAAATTAAAACGCGGAAAAAAAGTGATTTAGCGCTCTGCACGTTTTTTCAATTTTAAATATCTTTGAAAAATCGAAGAAATTTTCATTGACTAGAAGTATCAGATGTGTGCCTGTATTAGTAAAAAAGTTTAAATGTATTAAGTTTTCTCGCACTTTTATAAAGAAAAAAATTTAACGCTTTTTTTTAAGAAAATACGCGTTTTATTCTTCATTTTAGCGGATTTTGGAAAACAAAAGTTGGCCACACTGTTTGTTAATATTTTGGTCTGAAATTTGTACAGTATACTCTTAATATATTGTACTTTCGAAATACATGCAAAAAATAATCTATTTTTTTTAAACTTAAACACCAGACTACAACCATTAAGGACGAGCGGGAACCAAAGTAGATAGATCAAGAAGTAACTAGAAGATCTTACTTTTCGTTTGATGGAATTTGCCCTGTATACGAGGTAAAAAACATTTTAGAGACTGTCATGCTGCCATTCGGCGAATACCATGAAATTGTTGTTGCACAGAATATAAAGAGAGAGTTTTCGCTCACACCGAACACGATATGCTCGGTGTATTGTATACCGACCGCGCCAAGTATTCACGGTGACAATGAGTTATTTTACAAAACGGTATCAGTACATACAAAATAGTATTAAGCAAACGAGTATATTTTGACAAAAATCAACTCTGCAACGAACTTAATGTAACCACCTAGACCGAGCACGAGAGTAATATGTGATGTGTTCGCCGAACAGACAGCACTAACATAACCACAGCCTTACGGAAAATTGTTTGGACAATTAAAAGTTCATAAATGATAGATATTGAAATATGCTAAGGTTCTGCATACAATTTTTTTTAAATCTGCCAGCAGACTCGAGAAAATGCGATTTTTTAGAGATTTCTTTTCAAAATTAAATACTTTTTAGTTGGAAAAACATAGTTGCGGATAAAAGTATTAAAAAATAATATTCAGCAAAAATCTGATAGTGTAATAGGGCATCAAACAAAATGATGAAAAGAGAGTAAAAACTAAAAACATTGACAGCAAAACATTGACATCATGACATCAGCCTATCTCATTTGTTATTTACTCCCGCTTAAGCAATGATTTTTACAACGATGAATGCAATGCTTTGTTCAATATGGGAATTTTAAAGAACTTCCGACGCTAATACTTTGGAATTGGCTAAACCGACTTTAAATGTGATAATTTTTGGCTACCCTACTCGTCAAGTTCTTTAAATATAGATATATAATATGATACTGTAGCACTTCTGAATCTTCTGGAATAAAAATGTAGTTACAATAATAAATGTGTAGATTTATACACGCTTGAAAGGACAAAAAACTACAGCAATTGGACTCTGAAAGACTCGAGAAAGTTATATGACCGGACAAATCAAACTATGCTGTAAGCCAATTGTGGTGCGCTTTTGCTCATTAATGACGTATTTTTTTCAGACGACTTCTGCAGCATATCATCACTAAGAGAGGGGCACATATTTTTTACATACTTTTAATTAATACCCTCAAAATCGTAAAATTTCTTCCATATTTTTGTTTTAATTAAAAAGTAATGAAATTTGTGTGTATGTATGATGTTTCTTTCGCACTTTTGTTCCCGAAAATAAAAAAAAATTACATTCACTAAAACAAAATCAGGTTTAGGTCCCATTTTAAACGGTTTTCTTGAAATTGATGGGTGGTGCGGTTTTCAACTGTAAAAAAAGAGAAATACAAGAAATGAATTTAAAGAGCACCAATTCAAGTCTACAAAAATAACTACGACAAATAAATCGATCAGTCTTCATAATTTTTACGAACAACCAAAATAACTCTTTAAATAACGTTCCGTAGAAGAGCATTTTCCAGTGTGTTGGCAAGCCTGGTTCGTGAAAATAGTAACAGATGATTGTAAAGTGAGGTTATGCACGTTTTTTAGCCGAATTTTTTGTTTTGTTTGCAAATTGTAAATACTTACTATAAGGATCTAAATAATTGTAAATTCAGTATCCTCTTCGTTACCGAAAGCCGTTGTCGTTGTGTAAGTTTTTCCGATTTTGCATTATAACCTGGGCAAGTTTAAAATTTCGAATTTGTGTAATCTTAATGAAGATTTGGATTTTTCTTACATCGAATGAAACATTTTTGCTGCTTCACACGGTAAGGGTGCGGTTAATTGTGTGGGCGCGGCCGTAACGAACGTATTTTGGACGAAAGTGAGTGGGGTCCGAAAATCTTATTGTTCATTCTGCTCGAGAGTACTATTACGCAGCGTTGAAACACTTCCACAAAACAAATATTATTTTTGTTGAAGAGAAAGAAGAAGAAAGAAGCTTGAAAATTGAGTGCGTCCACGATGGTAGGAAAATCGGACTCGCATCATTTCATTCTTTTTGGAAATTAGACAAGTATTACATTTTTGCTTCTGAGATTTCGGTTTCTAAGAAACACAGAACTCAGACTGTATCTTCAAATCAGCAAAACAGGCGGTTCGAGGTTATTTGAGTTATTATTTTTATAATTTTCATTTTAATTTTTTTATTTGTAAACTTAATTTCCATAAAAGTTGTAAATGACTTAAATTATTGTATGCTCAATGCAATTAGCAAAATTTCATACGGAACTGAGTCATCTTGAATTTTTCCCTTTAGTTCAAATATCTGTTCATTGGGGATGAATGCATTAAAGATGCAGTTGGACGTGTACCAAACTGGTATACTTTATTTGAATTTACTTTGCTTTAAATAAATATCCAATAATTTTTTTTATTATGTCATTATGGTTCCGTATAAAATAAATATATATCACTACAAAAAGTTATGTCATTACTTAGAAACATTTACAATTTTCAGATATTAAACATTTGATGAGCCGATTATCCATATAACAAAAAAAAGTAAGAGGGCGTCGTACTTGTCCTCACCGTTACTATTGGCTGTCCTCTCCGTTACTTTTCCTCATGTTTTTTCTCTCATTATGGAATTATTTTTCAATGAAACCATTACGATTTCAAACGAGTTTCAAAGGTCCATGAATCATTTCATTAATTAATTATTAATTAATCATTGATTTTCAATTATAATTTCCTCCTATGTATTTGAAGCGAACTTCAAAGTTGTTTGAAAAATGGAAAATAATAGTTTTAACGTCATTTTGTAGGAGTTTTTAGGTTAATATTAAATTTTTATAATTATTAAAATTATTAGGCTTTGAATGAACAATGATGCCAGAAGAATATCAAAAAGTTTATAGAACTAGTAGATCAGACGATCGTTTCGGAACCAGCTACGGTTCCTCACCAGTGATCTCTGTTTATTTTTATGTTAAGTATAAATTGATTGCTATTGAATTTCTAAAATTTTAATACCGAACACAAAAATGAGAATATAACCAAACTAAGCCGATGAAAGCTCATTTGCTCATTAAATTGTTTTTTATTAATATTTAAATAATTTAATTTTAAAATTTTTTCTATTTTGTGATGGTTATTTTTTATATTTGGAGCTAAAAATGGGCAATTTTTATTAACCCATTCAGGATGACGTCATTGCTATAGTTTCTATGGGAATTTAATCATCTTCGGTCTGCTTTTATATCCAATTTTTGAATGAAATATATATGCACGAACCCGGTCATGACCATAATGGAATCTATTGTGAAAATTTCAGATAAATTGGAACAATGGATCGTGAGATTTGCGGAAAAAATGGCCTGTCAAATTATTATAATATAATAACATGGAAATATAGATGATACAGATAACATAGAATATAGATATAAATCTATACATAAAAAAAATCACTTGCCACATGTTTGAAAAATCATCAATTGAGAACGGCTCGACCGATTTGGCTGATTGTTGTGTTCGTAATTGTCAGGACAAAGTTCTTGCGGAAAGAAAAATGGGAAATGTTGTCCGGAAAATTGGAAAATTCGGGAATAACTGAAAGCGTTTTTTTCCATAGGATTTTTATATGAACTCTTATCATACAAATGAATTGTTGAAACAACGTAACTGGGGAATCATAGCTAAACAACGAAAACTTGTGTGTGAAAGTGGTATGTTAGTGGCAGTAGTTGGGCAGAACTTGATTTTTTTTTAACAAGTAGGTGTGGCTCCTCCCATAGAAGTCGAATAGATTTTTCGATATCTCGCCGTAACTATTAATAGTAGAGTACTGAAATCTGGAACAATAAAGTCGGTTGACAAAACAATGCTACAAAGAAACAAACACAGTTGTTCTAACGAGAAGAGAAAAACTTAAAAAAACAAATAAAAAAATTCGATAATGGTATTTGTGACGATAAAGACGCGTTCGCTCTCGGACTTAATGGGTTAAGTAATGTAAAACAAGCTTAATAGACGTATGCAGTTATCACAACCACAGTATAGAGACGGGCAAATCAGACGGCTGTTTCGGAATCCGCCACGATTCCTCATCAGTGATCTTAGTGCTAGTTCTTAGTCTTTCCACATCCTATATAAACTACTAATATTTGAAATCGTAAATCAAATATATTCACTGAATAGAGATGTTGAAAGAAACTACTATAGTATAGTACAGTAGAGGCTCACAAATTAGAACTCTCACAAATTCGAATTGCCCAGAAATTAGAACCTGAAAATTTCAATGCATTACATAAACTGAAAGCTCTAAAATTAGAAATTTCGGTTCTAATTTGCGAGCGAATTCTGTTTTCTGGTTTTTTTTTTTTAAGTTTTGTACAAATAAGTTTATCCGCAATGTCATAACTTTTCTCGAACAAGCACAGGATAAACTGCCCCACAAAGTGTTAAAAATCGCTTGGTACCATTTGCCAAATTGGGACTCTGACCAATACGAAAGCGACTATGATTTGCCACTTGATGCAGTTGATGAAAGAAAATGAGGACTACAATAAAACTCTCCAAACAAATCAGGCTCTTCTAGGAGAAATCGACTCTACTAATTCGGATCTGAATATGGGCTCAATAGCGCTGATAATGTTTTAGATAACAATAAAGTCGACGTCCCCGACGTCACACTAAACCTAAAAAACAAAGAAACTTTACTGAACATTTGAAATTATAATGCTTAATAAAGATAAAATAAAGATTTTATGTACAGTTTCAATTTTTTGATCACTTTTTATAGGAATAAAATAGGTCCAGAATTTAAAACTTTACGTAAATTCGAACTACCCGAAAAACCAAGTGGTTCTAATTTGTGAGTTTATACTGTATATTAATTTTCTTTAAAAAGGTTATTTGTTACTGTAATTTTTGTATTACCCAAACTTTGTCAGGGCTGTACAACGAGGCGAAGTCCAGCTATTATATGTATATAAATGATTAGCGTGCATAGCAGAGTCGATCTGTCCGTAAAAGTTGAATAATCTTAACCAAACGTGGTACAAACATTTATTTTGATCAGGCCGTGATTCAGTTCTGAAATAGGGCAAATCGGTCAAATGGGCGTGGTCAGTGGCAGTTCTAGGATTTGGGTTTGGAGGGGGAGGGGGGCTGATTTTACTAAATTAAAGGATAAATATCAGACTAAATATCGACCGAAACCCAGACCTAAACCAAAAACTAATACAAACATTTTATCAATGTCCACACTAAAAATACAACTCAAAATTTTCAATATAACTGAAAGAAACCTGGGACCAAAATTCAAATTAAAATCGTATAGAAATTTAAGCGGAAATTTCGACCCAATTTTCAAACAAAAATTCAAACAATTTTATTCAGATCGTAGTTTAAACCAAGAAATTCAGATCAAAATGAAACCAAATTCAGACCAAAACCTTGATTAACTCATTATTGCCCAGCCGGTACGTTCACTTACCAGCACTTTGTTCAAGCATATAGCTTCATATATGTGAGCTATGACTTGTCGCACCGATATATATTGTTAAATGATCTATTTTGAGAAAAAAAATTTGAACGAAATTTTGATTTCCTTTGAGAAAAAATTTTTTTTAAATAATTTGATACATCTCTATATTTTTACTCATTTTCAGTCGAAACAAAAACCAGAAAAGAAAAAATATTTAAATCACGATAATAGTTGATTTGGATCAGCGTACTTCAAATGGATTTTCAAAATTTATACTCATATCACTCTTATCATTGATATCGACCTGGTGGTAAGTGAGTTTACCATCTCACAACTCCAGTACCAAGAACTCCATTTTTATAAAAATTTGAATATATCTTAATTTGACCGAAACACCAATAGTACCGCGCAACAACCGGTTGAAAAAAACAATGTTCAGACTACGAATGGGACCAAAATTCCAACAAAAATCGACCAAAATGAAGCCAAATTCAGATCAAAACTCGGACTAAAAACCCAAAATTTAGATCGCATCCAAACCAAAATCAGTTTAAAATTCATTCTAAAAAGTAAACAAAAAATTTAGACCACAACTTAGACTAATAGTTAGACAAAACTTTAAGTCAAAATGACGTCAAATACCGAACGAAAGCAACCCAAAACTCAAGCCAAATATTTATCAAGTGAGAATATCTGAAAAATATTCACACCATAAAGTTTTAACTCAAATTAAACAAAAACTGGACCAAAATTCCTGCCGAATTCAGACCAAAATTTAAAGCAAAATTTCGACCACAACTCAAACAAAGAGTTAGATTAAAACTGAGGCTAAAAAGACGCCAAATAAAATTAAAAGCAAACCAAAACTTAGGGCATAAATCAAATCAAACGGTGAGTAAACGCTGGCATGAGCAACTTTTTGACCACAATTTAAACTAAGTTTGCTTAGGGCGATGTTACACGATCAATGTTTACTGTCAAACAATGAAATTGTTGTTGTTTTAAAAAATGAACACTGAGCTAAAGAGAGAATGAACACATTTCACTTCAAATGTTTTTTACTGACGAAAAAAACCTGCACTTTCTTTCTTGATCTATCTACTTTGGTTCCCGCTCGTCCTTAATGGGTCAAGGAATTGATATATATATATATTTAATTACAAAATACAATTCCCTGCATGGACCGAAAATTATGATTATTTTACAAAATTAAATGAAAAAGTCAACATGTTCTAAATGTCGGAGGGCATAGTTGAGTACTCCAAAATGATACTGATTGCACGCTTTTTTGAAACCAGTAAAAAATTTTATTTTTTGAGCATTACTCCTAAAAATCGAAAATAATTATTATCTTTTTAGCGAAACCAAAAAAACACTTTTATTGATTTGGTTGGGTTTTTATTGTAGTTAATTGTATTATTTTATTACTTTCTTTTCTCTACAAAATATATTTGCGTAAAATCAAAAATGTCTTCCTTCTATATGTATTTTCTTATTTCTTCTCTTCCTCTACCCTGAAACTGAATGCCGGGTGACACATACAATAATATAATCAACATATATAAGACAGTGGGTGATACAAATATAAAGGAATAAAAAATAAATTGTTTACAACTCGGCCATTCCTGACTTAACTGATCGAGCCGATCAGTGTATATAAATAGTTTTAAAATTTAAAATTACAATAGAGATTTTGATAAGCGTTAGAATTTTTCTTCATCACCACGCGAATCACGCCAATCAACCCACAACCGAATTCGAGATGCCTCTATAATGTTATCGTATGGTAATTGAGTTTGCTGACAGTTATCGATATCTCTAATGACGTATCCTAATGCACTCTATGAATTTTATACGGCCCTTTAAATTTAGGAATGAATTTTTTATTAGTGCCTACAGTGGTATCTATATTACGAATGACAACGTAATCACCTTCGGAAAATAAGGAATGAGGCTTATGATGCTGAGCATAATTATCCCGACTTTTCTGCTGGTTCAATTCAATACTAGCAGAAGCTTTTCTTCGCATCAACTGTAAATCACGATTACTTCCATGAAGTTTATTGTCGTTCAGATATTCCGAAAGGGCATCAACCTCTAAACCACGTTGGTCTACTCCAAACAGAAGCTGGAATGGTGTAAAATTCGTAACAGAATGTGAAGAATTATTTATAGCGTATTCTACCCTAGTTAGCATATTTGCCCAATCAGAATGTTGTATTGGCTCAGATATCTTAGCTAACATAGACTTTAAAATGCGATTAATCCGTTCTACTTGACCATTTGCTTGTGCGGAGCAAGTAGCAACCTTAACGTGTTCAATATTATTCTCGGAACGGTATTCGGAAAACTCTAACGAGGTAAAACAGGTTCCACGATCGCTTACACTTCTTCGTGGACGGCTAAAATACTCGAAGTATTTATTTAGACAGGAACACACCTCTTTCGTACTAGTGGAGTTAACGGCAAACAATTAAACGTGTTTGGTAAAAGCATCTACAATAACGAATATATGCTTACGTTTAGATATGATTGACGGAAGAGGGCCGAAATGATCTACATGTATTGTGTCGAACGGAATGGGTTTTTTTCGGAATAGGGTGCAGCGTTCTATTATTACAATGGGGAGGAACAGAATACATAATACACTTAAGACAATTCCGTACGAAATTCTGAATCTTCTCTTACATATTAGGAAACCAATAATGTTTCTTTATTTGATCTAGACACTTATCTACACCCAGGTGACAAATCTTTTCATGAGCATATCTTATGACATTATATTCCATCTCTTTAGGAACATAGAGAAGGAGGTGATTATCATCTGTTTTACGATAAACTAAACCATCTTCCAAAGCATAATTCTTAATACAGCCCTTTTCCAACTTATCTCGCAAGTCCATAATCTCTTTATCTCGATTTTGTGTAACTTGCAATTGAAGATCAATATCAGAATTGACAATACAAACACGATAATCAGAATCGGAAGGATTGCATATGCGATCGGACGGATAACGACTTAATGCGTCTACATGGCCCATCATTTTGCCACTTCGATGTTGAATGGTGTAATGATAATTTTCTAATTCTAGGGCCCAACGAGCAATCCTAGCATTAACACTCTTGCAATTCAGAGTCAAGGTCAGAGAGTTGCAATCAGTAATAATTCGGAACGGAATACCTTCTAAATATACTCGGAATTTGCGTAATGAATAAATAATAGCTAAGGTTTCTAGTTCATAACTGTGGTATCTAGACTCAGCTGAAGTCGTACGCTGAGAGAAATAAGCAATAGGGTGGAACTTTTTATCATCCTGTTTCTGAAGCAAAATGCCACCAAAACCATCAGCGCTAGCATCAGAATGTAGCTCAGTTTCTCTGTCCACATTATAAAGTGCCAAAACAGGAGTACAAAGTAACTTATCACGTAATGATTCAAAGGATTCACGACATTGATCATTAAATTTAAACTAAGCACCTGGCTTAGTTAAATTTCATAAAGGAAGAGCTATACTGGAAAATAACGGAATAAAACGTCGGAAGTACGAAAATAATCTTAAGCACTTATGAATTTCAACCGAATTCTTTGGAATTGGCAGATTCTTAATGGTTTCTAAATGTCGGTTGTTAGGTCTTATACCATCTTTATTTACAGAAAAGCCTAATAAGTCTATTTCAAAATAACAGAATTTACACTTACTGGTATTAATTTGTAACCGAAATTCAGACAACCGATATAAGACTCGTTGTAAAACATTCAAATGATCGGAAAAAGTTTTAGTTGCTATTGCAATATCATCCATGTAAACAACAACGGATCCCTTTCGGATGAATTCCTGAAGCACATAATTTATAAACCTTTGAAATACGGCTGGAGCATTACGTAACCCGAACGGCATCTTAAGATATTCGTACTGCCCACTAGAAGTAACAAACGACGTATATTGAACAGAGTCTTCAGAAACTTTAACCTGATGAAAACCACTCTTAAGGTCTAACACCGTAAAATACAGCTTATTCTCCATTCTTTCTAAACAATCGTCAATACGCGGCAACGGATAGCTATCTCTCACAGTAACTTTATTAAGTGATCGAAAATCAACGCACATACGTTTCCCGCCAGTCTTCTTAGATACTAAAACAATCGGAAAAGCATACGGAGAGTTGCTGGGACGTATTTGACCAGATGATAAAAGGTCCTGAATTATGAAATCAACTTCTCTTCTATCGGAATAAGAAAGCCTGCGCGGCGGAAAACTAATGCAATTTTTACGTTGGGAAGTTGACGACATAAATCACAAGAGGAAATGATATAAATATTTTCATCACCATATGAGCTGAACACACAATGTAAAAACCTTGTCAAATATTTTTATTTTGTTTTTATTAGAATCCAATTTTACTTCAATTGCAGGATTTATTATTTTGTCAATAAAATTTTTAGTAAAAGATAAATAGATGCCGAATGCATGTATAAAATTGAATCCTAGTAACACGGGATGTGGAATGAAATTGTCAGGAATAACATAAAGTTGAATTTTTTTGCATATTCCCTGGAAAGAGATGTCAACTATAATATTACCATAAGTACATAATCGGAAATTACCAAGACCTCTATAATCAGAATATTTGATGGGTGCGTTTATCAATTCTTTCGGAACCGCGGAATGCCTGATAAGGCTAATCGGACTACCCGTATCAAAAATAGAAGAAAAAGTGTTACTTGGATGGTCAGCACAATCAGAATGAAATGTAACGGTTTGTGTTAGTCGGAGCTGGCTTCGGGTAGCTACGTACAATATGACTTTGCGATCCATAACGGAAACAAGAACCTTTTGCTCGCTTTGGTTCTGGGCATGAAGCAGAAATGTGTCCCAATCCTGAGCAATTAAAGCAACGCAATTCTTTTGGTTTGTCTACAAGTTTCGGAGGTTTTACCGGTTCGATGGATTTCCGTAGAGGCGTAGTTGAAGCGTACATATCGCGTAGTTGTGTATAGCGATGAGCCAATTGCTTCAATTGTTGAACGGTCTCGAAAACCATCGATGATGAACTGGACAGTTTGTAGTTCCGAAATATTTGCACGTGCCGCAATTTCCTCCATCAGTAAAATATATCCCATTACAGAAGTCTTAACGGAAGTGAATGTAGTTTTCTGAAGCTTATTTATTATTTCCGGAGCGGAATAACGATGACCAAAATTAGATAGGAAGTGAGTACGGAATTCGGAATATGACGTAGAATGGTCAACACGTAAGAAGAGTTCTGCGTCAGTACCAGCTTTCATAAAACGACGGATGCTTCTCAACCGGAACATATCATTGCCATCAATCGAATCACAAGCTCGCTCAAAATCATTTAACCCTTTAAATGAATCATAACTTTCGGAACCAGTGAAGGACGGAATCGAATATTCAATATCGCGGAAGTCAGCCTTCACTGAATTTAACGGAACCTCAATAGCCAAATCCGCATTTTCCGCTTCTGCATGACTCGTATTTGAGCGTCTAGCACATCTTCTTCTTCTTGTAACATGTCGGCCGTCGGGGAATTCAAAATGGCTGCATCAACCGAAGCCAACGGAGATGATGCCGCTTGGGTGACAATTTGTTTATGTTGCTCATTCGGAGGACTGACAGTAAACTGTCCGGGTGGAATAACGTAGCCTTTGGGGGGCTCCTCTGCCATCGGAGCACCCTCAACTTCACAGTGCTCGAAATCGTTTTCATCCAGAACACCTGCTTCTTGATCATCGGAGCTCATCATGTTGTGCTTACACAACCCTCTTAACTGCCGTACTGTTGCATTGGCTGGAAAACTAATTTGTCGATTTCGCAGCCAACAAATCAATTCACCCTTATCCAAATTGTCAATGGAATTTGACATAATAATGATGATTCGAATTAACAACGGATTACAGATCCCACTTCTGAAGCTTTTAGCGAAACCAAAAAAACACTTTTATTAATTTGGTTGGGTTTTTATTGTAATTAATTGTATTATTTTATTACTTTCTCTACAAAATATATTTGCGTACAATCAAAAATGTCTTCCTCTACCCTGAAACTCAATGCCGGGTGACACATACAATAATATAATCAACATATATAAGACAGTGGGTGATACAAATATAAAGAAATAAAAAATAAATTGTTTACAATCTATTGATTTTTATTTTTTAAATCTGGTTTAAAAATTATTTTTTGATTATTATGTTTTTGATAGTTTTTTAGGAGACTATGAAAATTAAATCTAGAGGTTAATTTTCAAAGTCATGACTTAAGTTCATGTCAATTTCGTTATTTGAAGTTATATATAAACAGGCTTAGGTTAGGTTAAGCCTGTTTATATATAACTTCAAATAACGAAATTGACATGAACTTAAGTCATGACTTTGAAAATTAACCTCTAGATTTAATTTTCATAGTCTCCTAAAAAACTATCATGAACTGATCGAATGGGGACCGTTCAGAAAAAATGACACCTAGAATCATTTTCTCACAAGCACACACACTCTCCCATGTACTAGACTTTCAAATAACGAACTGTTATGCAGACTAGCTACAATGGGAAAAAAACAACAACATAAGTGTATAGAACGGTAGTGGTAGTTTCTTTCAATATCTCTATTCAGTGAAGATATTTGGAATCAAATCCGTAATTCTGGGTTATGATTTCAAATATTAGTAGCTTATATAGGATATTGAAAGATTAAGAACTTATCACTAAGATCACTGATGAGGAATTGTGGCGGATTCCGAAACGGCCGTCTGATTTGCCCGTCTCTATATACATTGTTGTTGTGATGACTACATTTGTTCATTATGTTTTTGCTCAACCGAAAAAATCAACTTATGGTTTTTATTTTTTTTCTTCGAGAATAAAAATTATGGTTTGAGTTAAATTTTTTTGCTTAGGAATAAAAATTATTTTTTGAGTTTTATTTTTTTGCTCGGGAATAATAACACTGTGCTAGTCATAAAATGTAGCGGACGGGAGACATATCGTTTTTAACTAATTCGGGGTCAAGGAATTCAGTGGTGATAACCGTTTTTCCCCCTATCAGCAGCGTTTCATACAAAATTTTTTTTTTAAGTTTTGGCTTGGGGGGTATACTACGAAGATATATGTTCCTCTTCTGATTGCGGTGAAAATTGGTATCGAGGGGTTTTTTGGGATGAAAAAACTGAATTTGACATTTGTTTGCTGAAAAAAATAATTTTAGACATACCTCCCATACAAAAAACCGTCAAAAATCCCCAAAAAGTGGAAAATTTGTATGGGAGGTACCCTTATTTTACATCGAAATAACTTAAATACATTTTTCCACACATCATTTTCTTCGATAAAAAGTTAGTTTCTAAAAGTTTCAAGACAATCTGTTAAAAAATAAGCGAAAAATCATTATTTTTTGTGAAAAATAAATTAAATTTGCTTAAATTCACAAGTTTTCATGTTGATATCACAACAAAAATATATTCGTTCAATTCACGAGTACAAAATAGAGCGATTTTATTTCAGAATTTATGTTTGTTTTAAAAGAAAATCAACATTTTATTAAGTACATACTGGGTTATCTAAACAAGTGTGAACAAAGGAGAAAAGATGTTGCCGTTGTTTGTGTTCTTCTCCTGTAAAAAACAAAAATTAAATCCATCTTTCATTAGAATCAAATTTAGTATTTTAAATTTGAGAACCAGAAAGGATAATAAATATTGCTGAAAAGTTATAACTCAATAATGAGAAATGAAATCATTATGCTTAATTGGATGATATGCAACGACATTTTTAGTATCATTAAGACAAAATTGGAACATTTAATGACAGTGCTCGTTTATTAAAGCAATTAACTTAAGAGAAAAAACTTGATGCTCACGATTCTCTTTACATTTATAAAGCTGCGAAGGTGAAGAACACAAATAACGGGAACATCTTTTCTCATTTGTTCAAACTTGTTTAGATATTGCTCACAAATTCTTTAGTTTCGCTGATGATGAGAAGTGGATGTTTATTTTTCAGCCGATTGTTCTGAAACTTTCAGAAACTATCTTTTTAACAAATAACAATGATGTGTGCAAAAATTTAAGCTATTTCGATGTAAAATAAGGGTACCTCCCATACAAATTTTCCACTTTTTGGGGATTTTTGACGGTTTTTTGTATGGGAGGTATGTCTAAAATTATTTTTTTCAGCAAACAAATGTCAAATTCAGTTTTTTCATCTCAAAAAACCCCTCGATACCAATTTTCACCGCAATCCGAAGAGGAACATATATCTTCGTAGTATACCCCCAAGCCAAAACTTCAAAAAAAAGTTTTGTATGAAACGCTGCTGATAGGGGAAAAAACGGTTATCACCACTGAGTTTCTTGACCCCGAATTAGTTAGAAACGATATGTCTCCCGTCCGCTACAAAAATTTTTTTTCAAATTCGAGCACAGTGTAATTATTGATTGAGTTTAAATTTTTTTTCGAAATGAAAAACTCAAAGCCTCATAAATCCTTGTTATTGCATGTTCGGCAATTTATAGTCGAATTTTCCATAGAATATTTTTCTCTAACATATTAACCCTTTGGCACCTACAATTACTGGTCGTTTTAGCTATTTTCGAAAAAGTTTTTTTTTACCCATTACGTGGGTTTATAGAGGGTTAATATGTTACAAAAATATTTTGCTCGTCAAATTTTACTATAGGTGACTGAACAACAAAAATCTGTAAAGTTGAGTTTGGTAAAAATAAACCCAAGTTCCAAAAATGTTTCAAATTTTCACCTCTTATACACAGTGAACAAGTGTGTCTTTAAAATTATTTTCGAGACTAAAAATTTATTTGATGTTGCAAAATAAACTTTAATTGTTTTTTCAATAATTAAAAATTAAGAAATAATCAAAAAATATGCATTCATTTTGGTCATTATATGTACAAAATTCCAAAAGCCCTACAGCCTTTCCCAAAAACTTCTTTCAATCTTTTTTCGATTTTTATTCTTAACAAAGTCCAAATCTACGAGTCTAAAACCACAAAAACAAATTGTACCCCGAAATAAAAGAGTTGAGAAGAAAGTGTTAAATATAACAAAATTCGAATTATAACTTCTCTCATAAATGGATACTCAATAAGTACTCAGGTCTCTCAAACTGTTTCTCTCATAAATACTGCAAAAAGTTCAGACATAATTATATCTTCTCTCATTGATGGGTTCTCAATAAAAACTCAGATCTCTCAAACTGTTTCTCTCATAAATACTGCAAAAAGCTCAGACATAATTATATCTTCTCTCATAAATGGGCTCTCAATAAATACTCAGGTCTCTCAAACTCTCAAATTCCGTTTAATTACGAAAATAAAATATTGCACTTTTTGCAGTAATTATGAAACAGTTTGATAGACCTGAGTATTAATTGAGAACCTATTTGTGAGAGAAGATATAATTTGAATTTTGTTATTTTTAATCCAGTCTTCTCAACTCTTTTATTTCGGAGTTTTATTTTTTTGCTAAACCGAAAGAATCAACTTATTATTTTTATTTTTTTTTTTTCGAGAATAAAAATTATTGTTTGCGTTAAATTTTTTTGCTTAAGAATAAAAATTATTTTTTGAGTTTTATTTTCTTGCTCGGGAATAAAAATTATTGATTGATTTTAATTTTTTTTTCGAAATGAAAAACTCAAAACCTCATAAATCCTTGTTATTGCTATTACGGTGATAAATTTTTTCTTAACTATAAGCACTGAGCATATCACAAAATTTCGGCGAGTAAAAACAAGTCAAAAAATAATTTTTAAATCAAATTTAAAAAATAAAAATTAGACAATAATTATTATCTTAATCTTTCAATATCCCATATAAGCTACTTATATTTGAAATCATAACCAAGAATTACAGATTTGATTCCAATTTGATTTTATTCAGTGAAGATATTTGGAATCAAATCTGTAATTCTGGGTTATGATTTCAAATATTAGTAGCTTATATAGGATATTGAAAGATTAAGAACTATCACTAAGATCACTGATGAGGAATTGTGGCGGATTCCGAAACGGCCGTCTAATTTGCCCGTCTCTATAGACATTGTTGTTGTGATGACTACATTTGTTCATTAACCTGTTTATGTATAACTTCAAATAACGAAATTGACATGAACTTAAGTCATGACTTTGAAAATTAACCTCTAGATTTAATTTTCATAGTCTACTAAAAAACTATCATGAAATAATTATTATCTTTGATCGAAAGTAATTAAAATCACAAAATAATTATTAAATTTCGATTTTTTTATATTCCTTATAATAATTACGGTCCCTGATTCCCTGTAATGGAATCGAAAATTTTTTCAATTCAATTACCTAGGAATTTAAAAATTTTAATTACCGATTACAATTCCTTGTAATGGAATTGAAACTTTTATCAATTCCATTACTAAGGAATTGAAAACATTAAAGGAATTGTAATTGGAATAGGGATCTAATTTCTAATGAAATCATTACTACCCAACTCTGATTAACGCCAACCGTTGGACTCTATCCAGCATCCTTTTAATGGTTATCTGGTTTACTTTCGGCCACCAGACCACCGAGGCATACGTGATGATAGGTCTAACCATCATAGTGTAGACCCATTTTGAGACCTCATTTGAGACCACAAGCTCGTCTGCACTGAAACAAAACCCTCTTAGCCTTCTGGATCTTGTCCTTAACATGGTCGTTCCAAGTTAGTTTACTATCTAAGGTTACCCCAAGATATTTGACATGTTAATTTCAGATCCAAAGAGTCTGAGTGGTTCTCTACTCAGGCCAACTCTCTTACGAGTGAAGAGTATGTTGTCTGACTTCCCTGCGTTGATGCTGAAGCCTTGTTTCCCGCACCATTCCTCCACCATTTTGAGTGCTCCTCTCATGATGTCGGATATGGTGTCAATGAACTCGCCACAGATAACAACCGCAATATCGTCGGCATACCCAATAGTGTGTATGCCTGACCGGTCCAGTCTTACTAGAAGAGTGTCTACAATTACGCTCCACAAGGTGGGTGAAAGCACACCTCCCTGTGGGCAGCCCCTGCTAACTCTACCCCTAATTTTGCCTTTACCATGCTGCATATTAACCGCCCTCTGCCTGAGCATGCTGTCCACCCAAGTTGTTATAATTGGATTGACACCACGCTTGGTCAGAGCTCGATGTAGCCTACCAAAGCTAATTTTATCGAAAGCACCTTTAATGTTCATGAAAGTGGCCATTGCGATGCCTCCGGAAATTAGCTCCTTTTCCACTACCCTAACTAATTCGTGCAGGGCAGTCTCCGTAGATTTGCCAGCCCTATAAGCGTGCTGGCATCTGCTCAGCGGCTTATACAGTAACGAGGTACTCTCAAGACTACCCACCATTACCCGCTCCATCGTTTTCAGAAGGAACGAGGTAAGGCTGATTGGTCTAAAGGACCTTGCCTCTGTATAGTCCTTCCTCCCTGGTTTTGGAAGGAAGACCACTTTGGCCTCTCTCCAATTCCTTGGGACATATCTTTTTTGGTCTTGATTGGAGTTTCTTGAAATTGATGTGATAAATGGATCCGATGACAGTAGTAATAAATGAAAAAGATCTCCCTAAAGTTTCTGAAATCCTTTCAGGGTTTCTTCAGACATGATTCCTATAGGATGCGAAATACGTTTAATTATATCTGCTGCAGCCAGCCATTCTTTGTTGCGCAGTTCGAAAACTTTTAACGTTCTATTGCAATTTTTCTATTTTTGTTGAGTTTGCTAATAAAATTGATCAAAATTTGCCTCATCTTGCTTCTCTTTTCATAATTTCTATTGCCACCGAGACCTAATTTAATAAGCAACCATATATTTTAAAATTATAGAGGTTTTTTTTGTTGGGTCTCTCTCATTACGCCAAACATTGAATAATTAATTTTTGGAATGAACATTTTTCGTAAAAGCAGTAAAGACAATGATTAGGCAAAAAGTGGCATCTAATTTTTCTCAAATTATTTAGACATATCGCATATTTACTAACAGTTAACAGTACATACCTGAAACTTAAAAACACACTCAAAAAATCTTTGCGATTTCGTTTATATTTTTTTTAATACGAATTTTAAAAATTCACAAAAAGCCAGTATAATTTTCTTTACTTAAATTGTAAAATAATTCAGCGACTTTGACTGCTAAAAAAACAAAGAAAAATGCTAAAAATTTAATTTTTCTGGTATTTTCATTCAAAATTTATTCATATTGCTTCAATGTTTAAAATGTAAGAATAACTGTAACGTAAGATGTAAGATAACTGTAACGCCCAGTTCCCCTCTCGCTCGCAGTACTGCGCGACATGACTGTGCTACTCTAAACAACAAAGAGAAAAGAGGGAGAAAATAAAATACGAGCGGAGTTTGTTTGTTTATGTTTCGATCAATTTACTCACACATATATGTACATACGAAAACAAAATGTGTGTGTACATTTATTCGTGGCAGAATTATTTGTTGGTGTTAAACGTGTGGAGATCGACATACCATACAAGCAGAGAAGTCGCCGTAGCAAACAGAGACGTTTGATAGGTTTTGCATTCGGTTAGTTAGATTGGATTAAAATTAAATATTTTTTAAAATATAAAAACAATACAAAATGCTAAGTATTAAGGAATCTAGGTTTCAATAAATGTATAAACAAAATGTAGTGATAATGATAGCAAACCACGGCATTATAAAAATTTTGCTTTGTGCATTAACCTTAGAAAGGCAACACTTGTTCATCTATGTAAATAACAAATATGTTAAACAGAAAAAATCAAACTTATTTATTATAAAATCACTTATTTACTTCAAAAAAAAAAAATACATAGTTTCTTATTTTTATTAAATGCAGTTAAGGCAAATCTCTTTACGGTGCTTTTAAAAAGACTGGTCACCCCGGTTGCCTTTCTAAAGTTAAATGCAGGAAACACTTATCGTCGCCTGAGAATTGATTTGGCGTATGTGTGTACAAATTCATATACCTATACGCCAAATCAATTCTCCATCGACGTTATGTAAACTTTTTACATCTAATAAAATTATTTCAAATAGACAGGAAGAAAAACTTAAAGCGCAGAAAAAAAGATGCAATTACAGCTGCGTATATGCGAACATATCGTGCCCGATGCATTGAGTAAAAGAAAAATAATGCGACTACGATTTGGTGCAATTGCAAACTATTTTTGCGGTATGGAATAAAAATTTGCATTTGCAATGATGCAAGACCATTTGCAATTTATAGTGAATTGGGCTATTATATATAAAAGATAATAATATCCAATAAATTTTTAAGTTTATAAAAGAATTGTTTTAGTTTGGATTATTTACCTAAGCATATAAGTAGATTATACATCAAATCCCTATATATGGCTATACATGTGAGCTTATGTATATGGCATTCAGTTGGCTTAACTGTTTACACATCAAATATCTTGCGTGCCTTGCATACATTCATTTTTTTTGAAATACAATTACATTTTTATGATAACCAAAACATATTTAAATTTATTCTTGGATATTATTACAAAAACTGTTAAAACTACAAAATTTGGGAATAAACTGTAATATTTGAGGGAAATCTGTAAAACTGCATAAGGACCGAAAAAATTGTGATATACAGATAAATCTGTCAATATGGCACCGCTGGCTGTACCTCTTAATGTTATAGCGGGATTTCTTAGCGAATACGAAGAGATGATGTGGTTGTGAAGATGTATGCTCATGCTTTTGTTTTTGTGCGAAGAAATTACGAAAGTGTAAATGATTACGACGAATGGTGCTAACGATGATAGAGTAGGGTGACGAAAAATAGCGAAGAACCGTTTTAGTTGAAGTGTAACAAATTCTCATCGAAGATTTTAGACGAAAGACTATATCAGTAAATAAACATAGGCGTTGTGATTTAATTATTTGGGGAGCGCTCCAACCAGCTAACAAATTTTTGAAATCAGATAACTCCTTCAGGTTCCAAAAGTGTCTTGAAAGTACCAACATTTCGACAATAAATAAGTAAGTACTGCTAACCATTTAATTTATAAATAAATATTATTAACAAAAAATGTCCATTGTTGTTTTTCTATATAGTAAATTATCCAAATAATGGGAAATAATCAATTTTTAAAGTTACAGGTGTATATATCATTTGTATGACCATTTTGAATAATGCCGTCGTCGTTTCGACGAAGCATGACTTTTATGTATAAAAAATATGCATGTAAAGAGTTTTCCATTAAGGACATTACAATTTTATCTATTAATAAAATACAGAATTTTTTGAGATATTGAGTTCAAATTTATTGTGGGTGTAGTGCAAGCATTTCATTTTATGAATGAAATTTGATTTCGGTCATATGACCACCACGAGCCCGTTTACAGCGATCGATTCTTTGAGCTCAATTTTCCACCACTCTCGCACACATTTCGACCGGAACGTTGGCAATTTCACGTCTTTGAGCTCGTCTAAAGTTGCTGGCTTGTTGGCATAGAGCAGTGACTTGATATAGCTCCATAAAAAGAAATCCAATGGCGTTAGATCGCATAAACGAGGCGGCCATTCCACCGTACCATTTCTCGAGATAACACGTTCACCGAATTTGCCTTTCTATAAATCGATTGTGACGAGTGCTGTGTGGCTAGTGGCACCGTCTTGTTGAAACCACATATCGTTGATGTCAAGTTCATCCAATTCTGGCCACAAATAATCTTCCAAGATAACACGATAGCGCTCTCCATTGACGGTATTACGACCGAAAATTGGAGTAAGCGCTCTTAAAGTGGCGACCACCGACTCAGAATTTCGGTAGTAATTTTTAATAATTTCCAAACGTTGCTGGTTCGTGAACTTAACCGTGATGAAAATGTTGATTTTAACTAACCTTTTGACATTGACAGTTCATTCAAAAAGTTTAAAGGTGCGTTCATATAAAGATGCGAAATTGTTATGTCCCTAATAGAAAACCCTTTACTTCCAGGGTTAAATTGAATAATGAGTTTCATATTCAAATACGAAACAGGTTATTTGGACGAAAGGTGTTCGATAACACAAAAAACATTGCCCATTCTTGACTATGCAAAGAAGGACATTGCATGAAGTGCACTTGAATCTCTTTATTTGATTGCAGCCCTCTTTACGACAACGCATGTACTTGTTTTTGTCTTCAACGCCGCAAATGGGTAAATGCTTGTTTCCAATACGTCGAACATCCTTTGCTGGCAGAGAATTTGGCAATTTAGCTTTTTTGGGGGCTTCTTCTTCGTTGCTTCTGCCGTTTGTATTGCTTTGACCATGGTTTTGTTTGTTAGTTTCAGCACAGGCAGAAAGACACTCTCCAATGTAAATATTGAACTCTAGCAAATCCATGACATCCACTTTGGTTGTTCCACATGCAAGTCTGTCCTTGTATATAATCCAGCAATTAGATACATACAATAAGGTCTTCCATGTGCCAAAAAACTTTTTCGTTCGAAGTGCAATGCGATAGCATGAAATTAGTCTATCTGCGAGATCAACACCTCCCATAGATGTGTTGTACCTTGCAATAATATTTGGGTATTTAACATTAGTAGATTTTTTTTATGTCTTATTCCATCGTCGAACCATTTGAGGTGGCTCAGATTCAATCGCAGTAGTGGTTAAAAACACTGGTTTGTTGTCCATCCAGTTGATAACAGATATGTTGTTGTTGTAGCAGTTACAACTAGTCAATAAATTTATCAATATGTTTGAAGTTGTGTCAGGTTTTGTCTGTGATATCCAATCCCAAGAAGCAGGCCGTGTTAATAGGATTCGTCCAGAGGGAGAGTGTGGTCAGGTTTGTTGGGTGTTGTGGGCATGAGAAGAGGTGAGCCGTGTCATGTGTGCTGCTGCCACAGTCTGGGCAGGTGTTCGTGGCTGTATCGTCAAGTCTACACATGTAACAGTTCAGCATTCGGCTCCAGCCGGATCGTAGTTGGGCAAGGGTGTACTGAGTTTTCCTTGGGAGCTCTCTTTCTTCGTCATTTATGGACGGCGGTTGACCGTTTAATATGATGCTAGGTGTATATGCAGCCCTGGCCTTGGTTACAGCCTCCGTTTGCAGTAAGTTAAGAGCAGCCCTGTATGTTACATTATCGAGTGGTGATTGGGTAATAAACTGCGACAAGTAATCTCTATGTCGCGTCAAGCCTTGGCGATTGCTCCTTGGTAGTGCTGTGGTAATTGTTAGCTCAATATTAGGGTGATCGTTCCTATGGCTCGCGAGCAGAAATTGCTTACTGGGCAACGTGTTGTGCTCCCTGACCTTGAGCATTGTGGTCTCTGGGTGGAGGTGGTCCTCCTGTGACATTAGGTGGCAGCCTGTGGCGGTGCGGAGAGCTGCGTTTTGACATGCCTGCAGGCCATTCCACTGGGTATCACTAATGAGAGGAGACCAGATTGGTGCTGCGTAGTTCGCTACTGACGATTTCATCAAAACTTTCCCTTCCTTTTTTCAAAAGGACTTTATCTTTTAGCGCAAACCCTTTGGAATTCGATTTTGCTGAATTGTTCCCGTAGCGTAAATGCCTTTGTGAAGTAAGAATGTGAAGTAGCAATCCATAAAGACTTCGCTTCCTTTGGGGACATGTTCCGTGCCTTTAATGCCCAAACGTGGAGTTGGTTTTCCGCTGGGCCATGTTTTTGATCCCTGATAAATAAAAAAGTCAAGTACAATCCCATCTGCAGTAACTAAACAAAATTTTTCAAGCTCCCTGGATTCATCAATACTAAATTTTTTGGGCTTTTTAATTCTTTTGCATTTGGTGCAGGACTATGTCCATAGCAGGTTTAATTTTCCACAGCTTGTTTTTCTCTTTCTCCTCATCGGTTACAGCTAAATTGTCGACGAAGTGCATATAATTCCTTAATTTAAACTGTCTATCTCTTGGAATATGCGTTATTGGGAGTACCTTTATGGATGGTCGATAATACATTCTGATTCTTGGGAGTCTCATACAGCCCGAAACGATGAAACGCCCCAACTAACTTTTTATATTTATCTGAGGTTGATTTTAGATCCACATTGCTTTGTAAAGAATGTTGATTGCTTTGCTGACTTAGGAAAACCCAAAAAATCATCACCGAAATACTCACTAAAATAATCAAAAGGTTCCCTCTTATCGCGATCGCCAATATTCCATCTTTCCTCATAAACATCAACATAGTTTGTTTGGAAAATTTGAAGTTCCTGGTACCTTCTGATACTTCTGGCGCGTTTTCGAGGTATTACGGTTGATCAACATCAACGTCTTTACCAATTACACCAACATCGTTGCTATCTTCCCTAGTCCGATTAAGGCACGGTTCACGCCAAATTGGCAAGCTTTGTTGTGGTCACCACGTCGCCCCTAGTCATAAGAATAACAAAATTTTTACTGGGATTTGTTTACAAATCAACTGGTTCAAAGATTGCGAAATTGTTAAATATCTCCAAAAGAACTGTATGTAGAGTTATAGAAACTCTTAGTGTTGAAAGAGCTAAAAAAGTTGTGAACAAAACGGGAACCACCAACCTAAAATTAAAGGCAAAGATCTTGAGGTCCATCAAAAGTAATCCCGGACTATCGGATAGCGATCGTGCCAAAAAATTCAATACCAGAAAAAATACTGCTAGACAAATACGCATAAAAGCTGGGCTAAAGTGCTATCGTGCTATAAAATATCCAAATAGAACAGACAAACAGAATTTGCTGGCCAAAAAACGTGCTCGTCTTCTTTATAATAATGTTTTGACCAAATTCAATGGAAGCATTATTGTGGATGACGAATCATACGTAAAATTTGATCTTAAACAGCTTCCAGGTCAAAAATTTTATATGGCAACGAATCGTGGTAATGTACCCTCAAAATTCAAGTACATAAAAATGGATAAATTTGCAAAGCAAGCAATGGTGTGGCAGGCTATTTGCAGCTGTGGTCTCAAATCCAGGGCATTTGTGACATCCTCTTCTATGACGTCTGATATTTACATCAAAGAGTGCCTTTCGAAACGACTATTGTCATTTGTTCGTCACCACCATTCGCCAGTGAAGTTTTTGCATGATTTAGCCAGTTGCCACTACTCTAAGAAAACCATGGATTGGTATCAGACAAATAAAGTAGATGTAGTTCCCAAATATATGAATCCACCCAATTGTCCCCAGCTTCGACCGATCGAAAAATACTGGGCTATTACAAATAATAAGTTGAAGAAAAATGCAGGTATTGTCAAAAATGTGAATTCAATGTTACTAAAATGGAACCAAATAGCCGCAAAAGTATCCAGAGCGGATGTTCAAAGGTTGATGGGGTCCATTAAAAGGAATACCCGGAACTTTTTGCACAACAAAGCAATTTAAATCTTTTAATATTATAGTATTAAAACACAACATTAAACTTATCATTTAATGCATTATTTGTTATTCTGAGTGGTCTGGTTAAAAAGATACAGCAACTTTCCTGCGTGTCAATTTTGCGTGAACCGCGCTTTAAATGATTAATTTTCGCTCTCATCTTCTGAAACATCTTCAATGTCGCTGTCCAATAATATTTGAAAAATCTCAGCTTTTGCTAACTAACGTACAGCGGACTGGACAAAGCAATATTTTCAAAAGTTATGCCTAAAATACAACTTCGAGTGACTTACCTTTTTGTTTAACTACAAAAGTGTTGTGAATACGATGCACTGGATTTGTTACCAAAAACTTAGTAGAATTCCTTAAAAATAAGGATTTTTATTCGCTCCACCATCGAAAGAAATGTACCGTACAATGGAATGTATAAAGAATGTATTTCGTTTGTATTCAGAAATCAATAAAGAATTTTAAATTTGAAAAGAATTTTTATTTTTTCACAGCTTGTAGTTTTGGTTTAATAATGGACCAGTAAATTTCAATTCGCATGAGCTCTGGGCAATTCAAAGGATTCGCCTCTTTGGGAACAACAGCCACTCAGGCAAAAAGAGAACTGGGTCTTTATGAAGCTTAATTAAATGTAAAACCGTTTCTGTAAACATTAGTTCTTAGTTTATTATGCCAGTGCCAACAAATGGTTCGCTTTAAAAGCCGCACATGGCGCATATGGCATGCCAAACAAGAATTTTGTTTGGAAAATTGTCAAGCTTTTTATTTTTAAATTTATCGGCAACATTGCCGCTTTTGTTTGCAGTGTAAAATTGGCTCCCTCGAATTTGTTTATTACGCAGGACTCGTCATCCATTGCAACACGAAATTATTTGAAATTATTCATGAACTTGTCGTATAATTTTCGAGCACGTTGTTTTGTCAAAAAATGTTGGTTGTCTCATTGTGGTTTGTTTACTACATTTACTTTGAGTGAACGTAATTCAGATCTCTTGCGTGCTTTTTGTACATATGAAGGTGAAATTTCCATTCTTACCGAAAGTCCAGGATTACGTTTCAAATAGGTTAATACAATTTTGCTTTAATCTACGATTCAAATCCTTGTTTTCTACCACTGCCCACCTTTCTTTTTGAAGACAAAGAGTCATTGTACCTTTTAAGTACAAAAGTCACTGAGGATTTAGCCATTTGTAATTCTTAAGCGATGTCGCTATGAAACATGCCTGGATTTTCAAGTTTTTTGCGGATAACCCGTGTTCTTTCAGTGCAGGCAAAATTTACATTAATCAATTTTGTGCAAGAAGGATGCAATAACACCAACAATAAAGTAAGCTCTCATCTGAAACATACGATTGATGTAGATGATCGAGTATGTGGGGTGGTAAAGATCTCATACCCAAAGCTGCAGAAGTTGAAATCCGTTAGCCGTAGACAATAAACATGTACGTGGATGTGGTAATCAGTCGTATTATTTTTAAATTAAAAATCTAAACCTGTCTTGTTGAATATGCCTTAAAATCTTTATTAAAGGTTAACTTTTAATATTATTGTATTATATATTCATGGTAAAAAAAATTATTGCATTTGAAAGTTTCATCAATAACACAGTGCAACAAATTTTCAACTTTTATCTTATGCGAAAGATTTTCGAACGGTTTTAGGTAATTTAGGGTCGCTGATCACGACTGCGTACTCAGTTTTTCTCCGTCAAATCCAGTTCTCCTCAGGGGCTATTAAGAAATTTCTTTATTTCAACAGATAGGAATTTGATGTCTGAAGCAAAATTGTTAAGCACAACGAGATAAACAATTTTTGTTTATACACTTTTCCTCCATCTCCTACCCTTCCTCTTGAATTCGCTTTTTTAAACATTTTGAAGACTAGTATGAAGCAAAGTGTTCAACAGTTGGGTCTTGGTGACGATTTCTGGTTTCACGACGCACACAATGTGAATCTTTGTTTGCTCTGTAATACAACAGCATAACCTCCAAAGAAATGCTTAGAAACATCATTTTGAATGAATGGGACAAAATTATCTAGCAGGACATATCCAAATTGATCCATTCCACGCTACATCGACTTGGGAAGGTCCGCAAGCGGAAGTGTTATTCGACAAGTTGCTAAACCTGATTTTTGTTATTTTTCAAAAATATGAATATTTTAAACGTATATTGCTATGTACGGATACTTTTTCTGTTTCCCTTAAGTGAAGTTTTTTGTTTGCGAAATTTAATTTTTTAAGATATACTCAGCAAAAAATGTATGGAAAATGTAGTAAAATTACTGAATAAAAATTATTGATAAAACTTTCAAATGTAATAATTTTTTATACAATAAATTTCTTAATTTGTGGTTTTCTTTTCCTTGCGTACGGATATTGTTTCTGGCAAGTGTATTTTAGCTCGGTAACATTTTAAATGATTCTTGAATTATGTATAAATATATTGTAAAAATACACAGCCTAGTATATTTTCATTCTTCCTCTTAAAAAATTTGCAAAAAACGTTAACAAAACAGCTGTTACATAGGACGACCCTCTTAACAGATGCATTAAAACAGCAAATAAACTAGTGACAGCCCTGTGTATATCATATATTTTGTTTCTGTGGATAGAGGGCTATTTCCATTTGTTAACCGACTTTTATACCTTTGGTGACCCCTAGTGAAATTTTCTGGTAAATATTTTTGTGGAATACTTGAAACCCTAAATGTTCTTTCTAAAATATCTTTTCATGCGCTTTTTTAAAAATGGGTCAAAATGACCCTTAAAAAGAGGAACTAAAGGGTTAAAATGTTCTATAGAAATGATCCTCGTAAAATTCTACCATAAAACTTTGCACAGAAGATTTTTCTCAGACAACAATTTATAACACTTTTTGCTCTTAGTATTCAGCTCCCTTCGACCAAAAAATGAAAACTTTGACCCACTGCACACTGGTCGCTGCCATAGGCCAAAAATAAAAAAGTCGAAGTCAAAAGTTCGGTACCAAATGTGCCATTCCTATTTCCTATAAGAATAAGCTTTTCAAAAGTATTGTAGTTTTTGTTTTATTATAACTGTACTCTTTAAGAATAGCTTCAAAAGATAGAGCATGTAATTAGTTGGTTCTGGCAGTGTGAGCAGGTTAAAAGTGAAGTGCTACTTTAAAAAATTAAAAAAAAAATATAAATCAATTTTGTATTGAAATAAATCAAAATAAATTTTGAAAAGAAAGGTATTAGCTTCTATACTTTTTGTGTACTTTTTATAAAATTAATCTTGTGCCAATACCACTATTAGTGTTTTCTTGTCTTGGGTGTGCAGGTGTTCAACCACGGCCATTTCACCACATCATAATTTTCACATTTTTTTAAAGCCTTAACCAAAGTTTCACGTTTCTATATCAACTGGAAGTATTTTTGGCGCTGACTAAGTTTATTTTAGAAAAATGGTCTATACAACATGCCCTTTCAAGATTATAGGGTGACTATTGTGTTGCAAAAATGCTGTTGAACTGTGTTATTAGAAACGACAAAAAAATATATAAATGCTTACCTACTAAGTATAAAAATATTTAGAATAAACATTTTTAAGCAGTTGTTTTTATGAAATAATGCATAGGTATATAATGGCACTATATAAATACTTGGGGAAACTGGAGATTCTGGAATCAGTTCGTTGAGTTTCAAAAATTGCAACAAGTTCGTGCACATTTTTGTTATATGGTTTTGTAATGCTGGTGATGTACGGATCGAAAGTGTACAGAAGAGTATGAAATACATCCTCATTTGTAGCTGATCGAGACCATTTTCTGGTATGATAAGGGCGAAATTTTGTATAATCCTTATTACGGGATTCTTGCGTATCTTCTGAGAGTTGACCGATAGGACGTACTGCAAAATGCTTTATGATATTTTCTAGATGGCATGTAATACCATCCATAATAACTCACATAGATTCGAGCAGTTTCTATAACATAACTACCAAAATGTTCAGCATTTCTCATAACACCTGAGGAAAGAGCTTGCAGAATTATGTAAAGTCGCTTAATCAAATTTTCATTTACTCTAATGATTTCAGCTGAGCTGCTTGCATTGTAAAAAAATCGTCTAGCAGTTTTGCCATCATTGGTATTACCGCTTACTTGTTTTGGTTTGTCGATGATCTACCCTAGCTCCTCACGAAAACGTTTCTATACCAAGGTCTTCTTCTGTTGGTTTAGCGTTTTCTTTTTAGGCTTACCAGTCATTTTAGTGAGGTCGTTCATTTGCCGTGGAGTAGCTCCTCATACTGTACATGTAAATCCAGAAGGCGTTTCCGTTAACGCCTGAGCCACTTTTCCATCTATCATTGTTAGAAAAAGTTCACGTTTCACTTGTACTTCTTTACCATTTTTATTATTTACAGATGGCCGCATATAGTTTATTTGGCTCATTATTTCATCTACAATGGCTTTAGTTTTCTCGGAAGCCTCTTTGCGAAATTCTATTGATATAGACCGACGAAAATGAACAGATGAATGTGACGGTGTGACGGAATTGCTAAACAACTCCGCCAATTAATCTGGTAGGTAGGTAGAAGTTTTTGCTTGTATTGGCTTTAACCAGATGAACCATCACAGCCCCATTTACTATATAAAAGGAAATGTTCAAATTCGATATTGAATGAGGAATTGATGGTCAAAATTCTAGCTGTAATGTGATCCAATAAATCTTGCAGTTCCAGAATTTTTATATATGTGTTCCTAATTTTTATTGCAGAAGGTGGTGGATAGCAGGTCTGCTTAATTTCTTTCAATTTATAATATGGTGGGAATATGGAACAGTTTCGCTCATTTGACAACTTCTTCAGGTACAAATACGCTGAGTGCTTCTTCATCCGTTAGCATATTTTTCTGGCTTGCGTTTTCCATGAAACTCGAGATTAAGTTTTTTTTTGTCTTTAATCCTTAATGCATCCACAAGTTCTTCTCTGCTTCTGTCCCTCCTCCTATTAAACATAACGCCTGAAGATATGCATTATTGATGTGCTCAAATCCATATTCCTTAAGTAACAGTATTTTTTCTTTTTTTTGCTGGATTCTGACCAATCTCCAGAGTAAAGACGCGCACGGTCTTCCCAAAAGAAGTAGATGGCGTGAAGTTGGTTCGGTAAAGATACTGATTACTTTAAATCCAATCAATTACTGTTCTTAAATAAAAACGCTTCCTTTTTCCGTGATGCCTGGGTCCATCGTTTATTAAACGACGGAATAATGTGCTTTTGAATAACACTAATGATGAAACACAAGTTGTCCTCAGAAACTTGATAATTTTCTTTTAAAATTGTTGATAGTGCCCCAACTTTCCTCTCATCAATATACAAAAGTAGTAGTTTACGTTTCGAATACTTAAAAGTCGTCATTTTAACACGACATCGATGTAACGTATGTACATATGTAATATTCAATAGTCAAACGTGGTCGGTTTACAAATGCAAATTAATTCCTGGCGATGTCAGGTTTTACTTTTTGTAACGGTAAAAAATATACGATGTATAAACTCGTAATTGTGACTAACTTCATATCTATCATACGCGCCATTTTTTTGACATTGACAGCTATTCTATCTCGAAGAGCGCCAAAAATACTATAAGAATTGATCCGTCAAATAATTTTCATAATTTTACAAAAGTGTTTTACTATAGCTAAAAATGTCGAATCTCGTGCCAACAAAACAACATTTGCGGGAAGTTTTAATTTGCTTCTTCCATTTAAAGAAAAACGCAACTGAAGCACATCGTTTACTCACTGAAGCTTATCCTGACTGTGCCATAGAAGTTAGAATGTGTCAGGTGTGGTATGCCCGTTTCAAAAGTGGTGATTTTGATGTTGAAGACAGGGAACGTTCAGGCGGCCCGAAAAAGTTCGAAGATGAAGAATTGAAGGCATTACTCGAAGAAGATTCATGTCAAACGCAACAAGAACTTGCAGAATCTTTAGGAGTTGATCAATTAACCATTTCTAAACGATGAAAAGCATTGGGAATGATTCAAAAGCAAGGAAATTGGGTGCCGTACGTATTGAAGCCGAGAGACGTTGAACGACGATTTTTCACATGTGAACTGCTGATTGAACGACAGAAAAGAAAGGGTTTTCTGCATCGTATTGTGACTGGCGATGAAAAGTGGATACGTTACGATAACCCAAAGCGTAAAAAATCATGGGGACCGCCCGGACATGCATCAACATCAACGGCAAAGCCGAACATCCATGGATCCAAGCTCATGCTGTGTATTTGGTGGGATATGAAAGGTGTCGTGTTTTATGAGCTGTTGAAACCGAATAAAACGATTACTGGCGACTGCTACCGACTACAATTGATGCGTTTGAGCCGAGTATTAAAGAATAAGAGGCCAGAATATGAGAATAGACACGACGAAGTTATTCTTAAGCACGACAATGCTCGGCCGCATGTTGCAAGACAAGTAAAAACATTCTTGGAAACGCTGAAATGGGAAATGCTACCCCACCCGCCGTATTCTCCAGACATTGCTCCTTCTGATTACCACTTGTTCCGATCGATGACACATGGCCTGGCTGAACAGCACTTCCGTTCTTTCGAAGAACTCAAAAAATGGGTCGATTCGTGGATAGCCTCAAAAGTTGAGGAGTTCTTTCGACGCGGAATCCGTATGCTACCAGAAAGATGGGAAAAGGTTGTGGCTAACGATGGACAATACTTTAAAGATAATCACTTTTTCACAATAAATGTTCAAATTACGAAAAAAATACGAGTTTATACATTCATACTCCCAATATTATTTGAAAAATGAGGGCAGTGCCACCAGAAAATGAGGGAGAAATACTAGAATGTCGTGGTATCAATAAATAATTGATAACACGGTGCAAAAATAAATGGGGTCATGTTCGGATCCAGCGTAACGACTATGATAGCTGAAAAGTATTTGAACTAACAATAAAAACCCTATATAGGATTTTGTCAAAAGTCTTTGTTGGGCATTCGATACATCCCGTTGAAGTTGATCGGTTTTTGGTGCTCATGAATTGGCGTTTTCTTTCTTTTGAGATTTACATGCATTTCTCGATGTTTACGTCTGAAAATCTATTATAGGAAAACGTATAATGAAAATGTTTGTCTCATACTGCAAAGTCATATCACTTTTTCTAATGGATCTTTTTCGACTAAAATAGTAAATTTGTTCATATAATTCCAAAAACTAGGATTTGAAGCAGAAATCGGATGTGGGTATGTGAGAAAAAATGTTTATTTTTGAACATAAATTAGGGTATCTGAACATGACAATACCTTAAAACCGTCCATTTTTGCGATATTGAACGAAAACCCAGGAACGAAAATTAATCAATTAAATTGTCAACATAAAAACAAATTAGGGGAACTCTAAATCTAGCATATGCCCTTAGACGATGCAAGAGTAGCTAAGCTTGGTAATCTGTGCAACGAAACAACAACAAAATCAATTTTTTGATATTACAAAAAAGTGCATATGCCTTAAGAATCCCCCTATTTATATGGCTAAAAACTAAGAATTTTAAACTTGAATGCTAAATGCAAATAAAATCACGGCAGGGTTAATTTTTGAATATAAATGTGAGTTAAAAACATCCCCCGTCTTTGTAATTTAATTTTCCATCCCACTTCATTCCGCAAGGGGTTCATTTAATTTTATTCATACAATAGCGTGTATTTTAAAATTTAGAAGACTTCATTTTTTTTTTGAAGTTAATTTCCAACCCTTAAAAAGATGATAAACAATTTTAATTCCAAATATCAAATATGTTAGTACTTTGTGTACTATTGAGGGATAATTAAAATATGTGCTCAAATCAAGAATGTATTCAACAACGCCACAAAGTTTTCACCCTCCCCTCCCGCAACTCCTTGACAGTTATGTTTGGTAAATTATTGAAACATGTTCATATCAAATGTCCCCTAATTTTGACCAAAGGCGACCGAAAAAATCCAGGGAACCTAGAAAAATATCCCCAATTAACCCATTAACTGACAATGGTGCTAAAACGCAATATTAAAAAAGTGTTTTTTATAGGCTAAAAGTGTTATTTTTATAGATTAAAAATGGTGCGTTTCCGCAGCATTGTCAATTAATGGGTTAATATTGAATCTAGACATAGAATTGTAAAGTTGCATTTGAAAATGCTGTTCAGATTTCTGAATGTTTGGGTTATCGGGCGTTCGGATTAGTGAATTCATACTCTAGTAGTAATACTCTTGATTGATTAGCATTAGCATTATAATACTTTCAAACAATTGACCCTCCTTCGAAATGTCTACAGTACCCCTAAAATAAAATGAAGGTGCATTATGCAGGAAACTGGAGAACTGGAAGAAATATTGCTGTCCTCAAAGTAAATTTTTGAGATCTGTTAATTATCAGACCTAGAACCAAGCCTGTAACCATTTGAGTCCTTATCCCACAATTCAGTGGCAAATTTCATAATCATACACCCCATTTTCAAATGATAATAGGGCAAGGAGGATCAGCAATAGAGTATGTAATTGTGGCTTGCGATAGCAACAATTTTAGTGCAAACTACAATTACGTAATATGTACATTAACTAATCAAAACTAAATACAACAGAAGCAACCACTCTTAATTAACTCATTGCTGCTGTTGTTGTTTCACTCCGCATAAAAACACCACCACCATCAACACCAGGAACAACGTTCTCTCTACCTCAATATAACCAAAGCGAAGAAAAAAAAAAAAGCTAAAGAAAAAAAACAACAACAGCAGCCACGAAGAAAATTAATTTATTACCATTTGTCACAACATTTAAAATGAAATTTACAACGCACCACGCTCTTTCCCTCCCTCGCCCAACTCATCCAGCAACTCAACAACACGAATCATTTACATAAATACATTGAAAACTGTAGTCAGCAGCAGACATGCGCATTTGTTCAAATGAGATGGCGTTGCTGTGTTGCCTGCTGCCGCACAGTGGTTACACTTTGAGTGTCAGTCATCTCCATCTCTCATGTGTTGTTGCTTTATGCCATATGAACGTACAGTAGGGAACGATAATAATATCAACGACAACAACAACATTAGTGACTGCGATAAAAATGAAGAAAACCGTTTACAAATACAAAAATATGCAATAAAACGAGAAAAGTAAAAATAATATGGCGGCGGCGTCGTTGTCGTCATCGCTTGTATCTGCGAAATACAACAAAAAAAAACAACGAAACTATGAAAGCAACGATAACGTTGCGATAAAATCATAATGAACGTATACACAGAAAGAAACAAGAAAACTTAAAAAAACGACAAAATGAACGAGGGTTGTTGTTGCTGCAAATTATTTTTCAAACATTTTAGCTTGGTATGAGAAATGAAGTTTGTGAAATTTTGTCGAGGGTAACAAGAAACAACAATAATACGAAAAAACAAACGAACATAACACGAAGGTTAAATTAAATAATATAAAGAAGCAACAAAAAAAGAAAACAGCACAAACACACGAACCATGAATACATTTTTTTTTGTATTTCACAGCTTGTCGTTTCGTCTGCTTTTCACTGAAAAACTGCTGCTTTGCGCATGGATGGGCCGTTGATTGTTATTGTTGTTGTTGTTATTGTAAAGTACAAAAACTACAACAAAAAAGATTGATATGCCATGTCAGTGAGTGTGGCACACACACACTCACTCACACATATGCAAGCAAAAAGAAGATGAAGAAAAACACAACGCGTCGTCGTTGTTCTTCAGAATTTTTCGAATAAGTTAAGGGAGTGGTGCGAACGAACGAAAATACATACATATGCAATTAAATTGGCAGGCAGACAAGCAGAATAAATATGCCTGCCAGATGTGTTTTATGGCTATTTTTTCTTTCGTTCTTGTACGCTTTCAGACACAACACACAAACAACAATATAATCATTTCTGTAGTAATCACCCCTTCTTCGTTCTTTGTTCGCACTCGTATTTATCAACGTGTGATAGAAAGAGAGATCGAAAAATTTTGGCTGCATGCTATGCTGTTTTTACTCGCCTATTTGATATAGAGAAGAATTTGTTTGCTTTGTGCGCGGGTTTCAAACCAGTTTTGTTTTTTTTTTATATTCGATTTCGTTTCGTAGTGTTGTTGTTATTGTTTTAGTTTTCGGTGTTTGCCTTTTCATGCCTTCTTTTGAATTTTTCGATGCCAGAGCAGAGTTGCCGCAACTAGTACGTTTGCGTTCGTCGGAGAGTTTAGTTGTGTTTCGTTTTGAAAGTGCGGTTGAATATTTTTTTTCTCAAAAGTATAAATTGAGAGCAAAGAGAATAGGAAAATAGAGAGAGAGAGAGCGCGAACGAGAATGCAGTGTACAGTGATAAATGCCCATGATGCAAACGGGAAAATTTCTTAATTAGCAAATGCAAACGAGAAGAATTTTCAATTAAATTGAATCAGAATAATACGAAATGCAACCAATCATCAAACCGAAAACTGTTTTAATTTCAAACAAAATAGTGTGAAATTGCCTAGAGCACCGTCGACCGTTGCTTTTATATAAGTGTGTATTGCAGCGTCGCCGTTTTTGGACGTACACCTTGAGTGAAACCAATACACAGGTGCTTGGCCTTTACGCCTTAACCAAAAATAACAAAAAACCAATAAGAAAAAAAAAAAAACAAAAATCAAATAAACAATCATTAAAACATCCAACTAAGAAAACTGAAAATTATACTCATTAAAAATTTTTTTAAGTGTGTTGAATTTTATTTGCATTCCTTCGTTTTTGTTGTTGTAGCTCTTAAACATTTTTTTGTGTTTCGATTTGATTTTATACTTTGTACATATCACCATATTTATGAACAAAAAAATACAGACTATGCTGCTGCATGCAAACTTTTTTAATTTTATTCAATTCGATTTTACTTTAAACGATGGATCGTCGTGCATTAAAGTTTATTTCAAAAAGGTATTTTTTTTACACATTTTTTCTTAACTTTTCATTTTTCTTTTCATTTGTACTCATTACTTTTCGCCTCTCATTTGTTGTCTGGTTCTTCTCCGTTCGTTTGCATGCGTTTGTGTATGTGTATTATAATAAATGTGTGTATAACAACCCAGTAGGGAACCATAATAGCTTGTATTCAACGTTGAGATGTATAGTTTCAATAGGCTTAGAAATAATGTCCTTAGAAAAAAAAAATATGTATATACCAAGAAATTAAAATATTTGTGAAAAAAGCTGAAATGGACCAAAGATAGGAGTTTTTTTTGTAAAATATGTGAACTTGTTATATATTCTTTTTTTGTTCAAATAATTTTCTTTATGTAGAATATAATTATGAATTGGTGTCATCAACATGTTATTATAAAAAAAAACTGATTTGATACGTTTTACAGCAAAGACTTGCTACAATCCTCGTTTATCTGCTGGGTTGCAGTGCGCGCTGCATTGTTGTATCTGTGTGTTGTATTTTGTGTGTGGTAGACGATTTTGTTGTCCGTCCGTTGCCATCATCACTCACCGTGAGCACGTACAAATGTTGCTAACTTAAGTTTTTTAAGCAGTGTTGCTTTTTCTTTATACAAGGGCAAATTTGAACTAAACATTGTATGACGAATGATAAAAACTAATTAAAAAGTTGCGTTAAGTTCCATACAATTTTAAAAGCTTTTTGAAAATTAAAATCCTTATTTGTATGATTATATGAAGACTATAATTCATAAGATGCACGTGTGTGCACTGCAGGGGAGATGAAAAATTGTACAAAAGCTGACTGGGCAGTGATGCTGAAGTATTTGGTGAACACCTTATTGAGGGGAAGTTTTGAAGATGTAATCCAATGAATTATAGGGGAAAATAATAATAAGTAAACAAGGTAATGGGAAGACTAAAAGCTTAGAAATCTTAAATCTTATAAGGAATGTCAGATTCCAATTAAAAATATACATTTTCATTTTAAAATAGAAAGGAAACACCACTTTACACTTTACCTTAAAGTAAATTGTATAAGAATTATAAGAAATTGAACAAGTACACATCTTAGTAGGCAATGGCAAACCCACTAAGTGACAACAAATAGCCACACCGGCGTTAAACTGTAGGTCCAACCATGTGGTATAGCAATGGGCCGTTCAAGCTTAAGTGAGTCTATAAACAGCCACTCTAATCAACCTAACCGTACTCCGATTCTGATGAAACAGTCTCATAAATTTCCCCATTACTTTTGCCTTTAAGCCTGCGAACTAGTCAAATCTTCATATAAACAATATTCTTCTCAAAGTACTATATTTCGGAATAGTAAAAAAGAATAAAAGAAAATATAACTGTATAATTAATAATATTTCCATCAATATCTCCCCTGGTGTAGCTAGCTATTCCTTGCTTGTACCTAATTCCTTTTACATTTTTTTTTCTGAATTTTCTTTACCTGAATCCCCGAGTATTTATTCTCTTTTAGAAAATCCGTTTTAATATTTTTTGTTGTTTTTATGTCTTAATATTTTCGGTGCTATTACTTCTTTTCCGTTCTTTTCGATGTAGCCATGAAGAAAAAGCAAAAGACTAATGTCAATGGTGCTGTTGGCTGCTAGCAGCCGCCGTTTAAGAACATAAGAGAAATTTTTTCTTTTTGGTTTGAAATGAGTGTTTTGTTTTGTGTTTTCAAATGCACATTTATCAAACCAGTTTCACGCTGCGTTGACAACTGCCGCTGTTGCTAAAGTTATTGTTGTTGTTGGCTGCTGTTGCGCAGTAAGGGACAATTTCGCAATGGTGTTGATGGTGATGGCGGTGGTACCGGTGGTAGTTTTTTTTTAGAGTTTCTGTTTTGTTGTCTTTTTTTTTACAATATAAAAAACTGCAAAGAAGAAAATACAAAGTATCCCAAGATTAAATTACAAACAAAAGAAAAAAGAAATGAAAATGCAATTTAACATAAAACAACATGTAGAGTGTTACCAGAGTGTTAAAAAATAGTAATAATGCTCAACTATCAAATTTAAAACAATTTATTTTCATTTTTGTTCATTTTTGGTTTGTTATAATATTTTATAATATCTTTTAGCAAAATTTCAAATAAAGCATAGAAAAACGTATTTTAGTATAAATGAGGTCAATGTCTTTTTCATACTATTTTTATTTACCCAGACAATAGGTTTTTTCTTTCTCCTTACGCGCACTCTTTATTGCTTTTCTAACTATTGAAGTTTCTCAAAGAAACAAAATAACATGAAAGAAATCATCACCACTTTCGTAACATAAAATTTACTTCTTCGTACTATTAATAACAAATACCAATCTATAAAATATGTAGGATATTCAATACTATTCCAAAAAGTAATCAAGCAGAGAGAAGAGAAAAAGTTAAAGTGTGAGAAAGTGAGCAAGAGCTCTTACTTTACTCTCACTCTCATTTATTTGCATCTGCATAAAAATTGGGCATATGGCAACCCTCTCCATTTGTTTTTTTTATTTTTATCTGTTCCACTTAAACTTCACACAGATACGAGAAACATTCGATATCTCACTCGTACAGAAGCATTTGTATATGGAACCATTTATTACTCATAGTCGTTCTCTTTTCAACTACCATACTTCTCATCTAATTCGTGTTCACCGTACTCATTTTAAACTGTGGGCAAAAATTGCAAAAATAATCGATAAAATATGTTTACTCGCTTGTTCGCTTGTATTATCACATATTCGCTTTTCAACTTAATATTTTATAAACATGTTTCTCTTTCTACATTTAAATTTATGATGCATGTACAAGGAGGAAAGAAAGAAGAAAAACAAAAAGCACCACCATCGTTAATACCGCTGCGAGTATTAACTAGTGGTAGAATGTAGCAACCAAGAAAGATACAACAACAACGTTTTGTATGTAAGTAATAAAAGGGGGAAAGAAAAAAAAATTACATACATTTTATTTCGTTGGGAATTCGACAGTCTGCATCGTTGTTTTTTTTTTTTATTATTATGCGTTTCATTTGCTGTTGTTTCATTTTTTTTTTTTGTTAAAATTGATGATGGTCGACGGACGTTTTGCTGGCTTGTTTTTTTTTTTTTATATATACTCCTTTTCGTCGCTGTGGTCGTTCTAGTCGTTGGTTGCTGTTGTGGCGTTTTAGTCAGTTAGTGTTGCTGTTGTTGTTTTTGTTTTTATTGTTAGCACTCTTAATGCTTCAATTTTTTTTGTTGTTGGTTACTTTACTCTTTTGCTTTGCTTTTTGTTTTTCGTGTCTTTTGAAGGTTTGTGCTAATGTATGATTGCTGTGTTGTTGATGTGTTCATGTTGTTGCTGTTGATGATGTGATGGTTGTAGGATGGCAGCAAATAAGAAAGAAAAAGTTTTGAGTTTGAATAATGCTGTGTAATAACAACAACAAAAGATCAGTAATAACAAACGACAACTTCATGTACAATACGAAATTGCGCTGAAGTGAGGCTGACAAGCATGTTTTTTGAGTCTTATGCTTCATGCATACAAACCTTCCTACCAACTACCTATACTCTTGCCTCTCTCCCAATCCCCCGGTAAAACTGTCTGGAATATTTTTGTTATTTTGTTGTTTCAGTTTTTGTTGTTTTGTTTGTTGACTGGATTCTGTCTCGAACAGAAGACGAAAAGAATCTCTGCTTTGTGCTAAGCATAGTAAATTTTGTTTTTGCTTATAGCCTGCCGTTTGTTGTTGTTGATGTTGTCGTCTGTGCAAATTCAACATGCTGCACCACTGTGGGATGCTGATTTGCACACTCACACATACACTCCATATTTATAATGGGTATATGTGTGTGTGATTGTAATCGAATCTCTTTGATCCCTTCATTTTTTCATCTACTTTATATTGTTGCCACACCATTTCAATATTTCAATGGTGTTTCCATGGAAATATTTTTTGTGTGCTTTTACGACGCCACGACTTGGTTTGCCCATACAAAGTGGCTGCTACTTTACTCCCTTTTCCCTACTTTGCCATCTTCCTTCCTCTCCTCACACCATTGTTAACTTTTGACATGGAGTGGTTTTAATGTTGTTCGTTGATTTACTTCAAATGTGCCAGCAGCCATTCGTTGCAAGTTCAATTTTTTCGTTTTGTTTTTTTTTTTGTATTGTTTTTTTTTTTCTTCTTTGGTATAAACTACTAGGAATATGTATATCGCCATATTTAAATTAGCGCGAATCAGCGAAAACATCAAAATGCTACAGTCTTCATTTCTTCATTTCAATATGAGAGCGTCGCCGAAAATGTAGGACGACTGACGTCACTAACTAACCAAAAAAATATTCAAATTTCTATTTTATTTTTGTGTTGTTTTATGAATGTAAATCTGCATTATTTATTTTGATATTCAAAATAATAATTCATAATCATAAAAATGCATGTAAAAATCAGAAGGAAAATCAAAAATCCTTTTCATTATTTTTGTTTTACCCTTTTTGTTTGGTTTTTTACTTGTTCAATTACATTTACTTCCGTATTTTCTTGCATGTTATTATTGTGAATTAAAAACAAAAATTGCACCCCTTTTTTCTATTGAAAATATGAAAAAGGTTTCTCAATCTACTACAGTCCCAAGTACACCATTTTAACCTTTATCAAAAATGGAAAAACAATCACCCTTATTCAAATAAATATCTACATACATACATAAGTACCCCATGTGAGAAAAAGAGCCCCTTGATTTCAACACTCCTTCACCGTTATGCATGCTCTGCAATATATGTATATGCATACAAATAAATGTATCTGAAAATTTTGTAATTTGATTAATTAAAATAATAATAATTATAATAATAAAGTTATCGGTCTAGTCGACATGCTCAAATACACTACATTACCAATCGATTTTAGGGTTACTCAAAATATTTCTTTCTTCTATTAGTGGTAAACAGCTACATAATAACATGAATACTGAACAATACACAAAAAAGTTTTATTGAAGAAATTATATTTCGTGCAGATAAAATGGCAAATGTGTGAAAGTATAAACTGCTAAGACAACAGTTTCTCTTGTTGTTCAGACTTGTTATTAAATTATAGATAACTTTCATTCCAATAAAAATATAAAATCCACATTTCTTATGGAAGCTTACACTAGAACTTTTTAATGCCAGAATCCGTTTCTTACTTCTGTGGTTAAGATCATTAACGTTCATATCTCAACTGCCTAATTTTCCAAAGCTTTTAACCGATTTTTCGATTAGTAGCTTTGGAAAATTCACACAAATAAAAAAATTATATTTTTTCAACTAATTTTTATTAAAAAAAACATCTAGAGCTTTCGAAATTCTTACAAAAAAGTCATGAAAGGTTCTGTCATGGATATAACTCACACAACGATACGAAAATCTCTGTCTAGTCCCTTCATAGTCTGTTGTGCCATAATAGTAGTAAGAAAAAAAAAGCTCGGTACTTGCGACAACCTCGAAACTTGTACCGGGCCCGGTTTTCATTAGCTGCGTTTTATTCGCCACTTGCTTCTAGTTATGTATAACTAGCAGCGATAATTGTATGGGAAAACAACAACAAAGCGGCAGAGATAACACGTATAATTATAGCTGTTATGTATACTTAAGAAGTTGTTTAACTACATCAAATTCTATTGTGAACTGCTAATAGCGAAATAAGAAGCATGATAGTTTGTGCAAAAAACAGAAAAGGAAAATATTTGAAATGTCTGGCGGTGAAAATAAGTTAAAATCATCGTTAAATATTCTTATAAAGACTATAAACTAAAAACAATACCTGCGATTGACCACAATGACTGGGATCCATTAAAATGTTTCAGCTCTCGCTACTACTACGTTATAATGTTATTCATAATAACTTGGTCGTTTTATTCGCACATGTTAAATTGACTGGCGAATAAAACACAGCTATTATGTACAAGAGTCGAGTTTAAACTGTGTTACCCCATTTATTTCACAAACAGCGTACTACGATTATTTGGCCATCTTTTATTTCACCCCACATGAGTGCATACGAATAGTTCATAATATAAATCTCAAAAACTTAAAAAAGAAATGGAAAAATATTTTGACCCTAAAATCCAGCAGAGAATTTCATGTCATCCACTTTCTGTAACCAATAAGTCTCAAGTTGTCCTAAATATGGGCTCCAGGACACTTAGGTGTGCCTGATAATGAAAATTTTAATAAATTGGCCAACCACAAGAGGAACGGGTTGTAAAATTCTTCTTTCATTTTTCTATTCTTTTCACTTCTCTGTACTTCCCTCTGCCTGGGCAAAGTGTTTTGGTCTAACGGCCCGGTGGCCTTGCTTGTCCACCTCCAAATCTAATCTAACCATTTAGTTAAGACCACTTAATGTTTTTGCCAAAGACAAACCACTGGCACATTAAGAAACGAACAATTGTGGTCTTTGACACCACAAGATGTAATTATGTTTACTATGGTTGCCGTTGCGTAGTGTTTAGTGTGTTAGAAAAAACTAATTTTTCTACCTGGCTGGCCTCTGACCTCTCACTGGCAATACCAAATCTTCATGACTTAATATTGTCTTCGTCGTTCAGTAGATCCTTTCCATTCGAGTACAGGAATGAATGCGAAAAGAAGTAGAAGTTTATGATTTTAAACCTCTAACGGTTAAGGCGGTCTCAGAGCAGCTATTTTTTCTTTAAAATCAAAATACGCTAACGTCGGAAGTTTTTTTTACTTCAGTATTATTGCACTCCGTTTATCACTATTTTATTGACAATTTAAAATTATTTTGAACGCATTTCAACGCTTTTGTCTTATTTTGTGCTCATTTTGATGTGAGAAATATGCTTTTGAAATACCGACTCTTTTGTATTCGTTTTCAGCTTTTGACCGTTAGAGGGTTAAGTGTTTTTTCCATAACCAAAGTTCTGATGAAAGCATCAAGTGTTTTCTTATTTTTATGTATGCATTTATAAAGCCTGAATTACAGTAGCGCTTCATGGCACTGGTTAGCCCCATTTTTAAATTTACTGGCAGGAAACAGCTGACTGCCACGACGCGCTATTGTAATTTAGGGTTAACGCATTAATTGACAATGGTTCGAAAACGCCCCACTAAAAAAAATGTGTTTTTATAGACTAAAAATTTTATTTTTATAGATTAAAAATTGTGCTTTTCGCACCATTGTCAATAAATGGGTTAATGGTTACCGTTATATTTAGTTGTCAAAATATTTTTTATTTTTTTTATATTTATTTTATATATATCTGTTAAGACGGATTCACCGACCGACTGCCGCACTCTCTTGTCGCTTTTTTTATATATCTATATATATTATATTTATAAAAAAACGATCTCGTAAATTGAGAGCGTAAAAATTTCATACAAAAAAAAATTAAAAGAGAGTGCGGCACTCGGTCGGTGAATCCGCCTTTAGGCTTTTCTCAAATAAATAAAAAGAAACGAAGATCAATTACAGATTTCTATAACAAATAAACTAGAAATCCAAAAAAAAATTGAGACTAGATTCCCGGCCCATTATCCGCTGCCATCCCATGGTTGTTTTTTTTTTACTGTATTTTTTAAGATTTTCCACCCCCATTTCCTATATATTGCATTTAATATGAAATTCAAAAATTGCATAGCTTACGAACAATATCTATGTTTTCTTTACAGAACGGATATTGAAAGTGAATGCAACTCAACAGCGACAAACCACTCATCATATCTGCAATTGACGCAGCCACTTAAGGACAACTCGAATATACGAATTATTAAAGTAAATTCGGAGCAACATACGCAATTGCCAGTGACAGAGAACGGTACAGCAACATTAAAACAGCCACAGCAGCAGCAACAACAACCACAGCAGCAACAACAACAGCAGCAACAACAAATAACAACAACATCGTCATCAGCAGGAACCGCAAACAAAGGCAACGAACGCCCACTCAAGTGTTTGGAGACACTCGCACAAAAAGCTGGAATAACTTTTGACGAAAAGTACGATTTTGCCAGCCCGCCACATACGGGTGCACACAATAATAACAGCAACATCATCAGCAGTAGTAGTAGCAGCTACAACAACAACAACAACAACAGTAATATTGTAAACACATCGGTTGCAAATTCTATTATAAAAACAATAATAAAAACAACACCCGGAGCAACAACTACACAACAAAGCTTCAAACTGGATAAATCGCAGAATTCCACTCAACAGGTGGCATCCTCAGCGGTGCCACTGCACCTATCCGCTGAGCAACTACAACAACTGCAGCAGTTGCAGCTGCAACATGGCTCTCAATTTGCGACAATACAAGTTAAACAAGAATTTCCTACACACACTGCCACCACCCATCAATTGGGCGGCCCGGGTTCTGGCGGAGAGCTAAAACATCCTGGCATGTTGGATCCCACTCAAGGTCAACTGCAACAGATGCAAATGCAGCTTACAGATGCCAGTGGTGGGGGTCCGGGTAGTCCAGCAACGCAGCAAACTCCCAGCAGCGCTGCTGCAGCTGTAGCTGCAATGCAGCAACACTCGACCACAATCAGCACAATGTCACCAATGCAATTGGCGACCACGGGACAAATGCTCACCGATTGGGGGCAGGGGCGCACAGTGCAGCTGATGCCACAAAATGCGCTCAATTCGGCTGGGTTCATATATCATCCACAGATTGTCTCCAGTAATATTTTGCATTCGGGCTTGGGACAACAACCCATACAGGTAAAAATATTTGAGTTGTGTTGAGTAGGCAAAAATAAATCACAAAACCCTTTATCTTTTCTGCCTCTTCTTTCGCCTTTAGGTTATTGCTGCTAGTAAACCTTTTCAGGGTGGTGGTCCACAAATGATCACAACAACCACCCAGAATGCGAAGCAAATGATTGGCGGCAATGCGGGATTCCCCAGTGGGACGTACGCGATTCCATCGAGTCAGTCGCCACAGACTTTACTCTTTTCGCCTGTCAATATGATTTCACAATCGCCGCAACAACAAAACATATTACAAACGATGGCGGCGGCTGCCGCACAACAGCAGCAGCAACAACAACAGCAGCAGCAGCAGCAACAACAACAACAGCAGCAACAACAGCAACAAAACGCCAAGGTGAATTGCGATGGGCAGAAGAAGGTGGTGCAAAAGGTCACAACAACCACGAATACAGTGCAATCAGCAACTGGTGCTGGAGGCGTAGCGCAACAACAGCAACAACAATCGACCCAACAATGTGTACAAGTGTCTCAAGCGACCATGCCCACAGCAACACAAATCATAAGTCCACTGCAGGGTTCCACTGGGGCACCACAGCAGATGCAAATCACAGCGCCCTGGGTGCAAAGCGTTCCCTTCTGGCCGAATGGCCTGCAGCAGTTAGCGCAAAACCAAATAATTATACGTGGCACGCAGCCGGACGGAACGCCGGGAATGTTTATACAGCAGCAGCCCGCATCGCATCAGACTGCCATACAGACGCAGCAACCAAATCGTAAATATTCACATTAAAATTAGTTTGCTTCATAAATTCTCAATATAATTTGCAACATTTTCAGAGATTACATTACAATGCAATGTCACGCAAACGCCACAAAAACCACGCAGCCACCTTGAAGCACTAACATCTAAGCAACAGACACAGCAGCAGCAACAAGCTCAGCAACAGCAGCAAGTGGCGCAACAACAAGCGGTAGTGGCTGCAGCTGCTCAGCTACAGCAGCACCAACAACAACAGCAGCGTCTACCTCAAATACTGCCACAGAATGGAACACAAATTCGTCCCGCCAGTTCGGTGTCCACACAAACGGCACAAAATCAAAATCTGATCAAGCAAAAAATGCGTAGTAAACAGCAGCCAGTGCGGCCAGCATTACCGACCATGAAGACTGAAAATGGGCAGCAAACTAAGGTGCAAACTTTAAGTGCCGTGACTGCTGCTGGTTTGCAGCAGCAGCTGAATGCCGCTAGCCAACCGACCATGCATCAGGTAGTCACATCGGCTGGCAATAAGTAAGTTTGAATATTAAAAAAAAATCAATTTCCAGAAACTAATAAATATTTTTATAATTTCCCTCTCTGCAGAATGGTAGTTATGAGCACTGGCCCTCAAATAACGATACAAAATGGCCAGGCGGCGATACAACAGGCCGCAACAACAACGCAAGTGGATAAGCAGCAGCAGCAGCAGCAACAGCAGCAGCAGCAAATTCAATTGCAGCAAATACAAAAGCAACAACAGCAACAACAAAATCAAAATCAAGTGTTTCTCCAGCAACAGTATTTGCAACAACAAATACAACAATATCAATTGCAACAACAGCAGCAGCAACAACATCAGCAGCAACCACAACAGCAGCAGATACAGCAGCAGCAGACACAGCAAATTCAGTTGCAAGTGGCGCCGCAATTTATTACTCAGCAGCATCAACAACAGCAGCAGCAACTACAAAATCAACTCATCCAACAACAGCAGCAACAATTACAACAACAACAGCGCGAACAGCAACAACATCAACAAAACATCATACATCAAATTGTTGTGCAACAATCGCCTCAGCAGCAGCAACAACAGCAACAGTTGCAGCAACAAATTACCGCGGTACCATTTTCTGTTTCCTCTTCGACACCATCGGGAATTGCCTCCTCGAATGCAGCTGCTATACAACAACAACAGCAGCAGCAACAACAGCAACAACAACAACAGCAGCAGCAGCAGCAACAACAACAACAACAGCAGCAGCAACAACAACAACAACAGTTGCAGCAACAGCAGCAGCAGCACGTGACGTATCAAACAAAGACAACGTCCATACCTACATCAACATCAGCGGTTACCATTTCAAATCAAGGGGGACCGTTGGTCACCAGCACCGTGGGAATTAGTCAAAATCAAGCTGCCCAAATTCAGCAACATCAAAATCTTATTTCAGTGGCAATTGCTGCTTCACAACAGCAGCAGCAGCAACAACAACATCAACAGCAGCAGCAACAACAACAGCAACAGCAGCAGCAACAACAACCTCAATTGCAGCAGCAGCAAATGGGTCCACCCGCTGCACTACAACCTCTCTCAACACAAGTAACAACTGCACAGCCACAATCATCGCCACAGCCCCCTTCCTCACCTTCACAGAATCCCATACTGGCAATGGCGTCCATGATGAACGCCGCAAATGCTGCAGCCGCTAGCATTGGCCAAAACACACATGTAACCAACACTGCCACAACTGCTGTAGCTTTGTCATCGCCTATGGGTCAAAGCTCAGTTTGTACACCCACCAAATCTGCAAACATTAGCGATTCATCGGCGCATATGAAGACAACGATGACTACAGCCAATAGCTATTCACCGATTACATCTACACCGCCATCAATCGCTACTGAAGCAAATCGTGTAGCATCCATTGCGGCTGCTGCAGCAGCGGCTGCATCCACAAACACTCTTGAGCAACACAAGGAAACACTTACAAAAGGCACAGCAGTGACCATGCTTGTTGATGCCACACCACCGCCAAAGGCTTCGACGCCGCAACATCAACAACAGGCTGAATCTTCATCTATGGCAGCAACCACAACTGATACCACTGCTACTACTACTACTACCGTTTCGAATTCTTCGAATGGCAGCAGCGATCACCAGCAACAACAACAAGCTGCAACACCCATGGACACCACACCACCATCGCAAGCCTCACCAGCAAAAGCTGTGGCGACAACAACAGCTCCACAACCACCACATACTCCATCACCAATTAAAATATCATCAGGTATAAAATTCAATTCCGTTTCCTTCTCTTTCTTGCTCATAATTTTTCTGTTTCCCTTACAGTTGCTGGCAATCGAAACTTAATGGATTCTGGTAGCAAATCTTCCACCAATGTTGTTACAGAAAAATCTTCACCAGTTGCATCATCAACAAATAACGATGATACTGTTACAGTAAATAATACTAATAATAAAACAGCAGCCACAAATACTCATACAACACCTGTGGCTACTAATGCTTCTGCTGCACCCAAAACTACACCGGGCGCAACAACTGCCAAAGCGGATAAAGATTTGCCTAAGGCAATGATTAAACCCAACGTACTTACCCACGTCATTGACGGTTTTATCATTCAGGAAGCAAACGAACCATTCCCAGTAACACGTCAACGTTACACCGATAAAGATAGCAGCGACGAACCGCCAAGTAAGTATACCCAAATTATGATCACTTTGCTGCCTTTTAGTTTCACTTTGAATGTGAAGAAGCCAAATAACGCCATAGTGTCTTTTTAATATCACTGTCTTGGTTACAATATTAAAAATGAAGTTTCACTGCTGTTCCAGTGAATCAGGCTTCAAAAACCTTTTAGTCAGACTACAAAACTTCGAAAAAATATTTAAATTGTCATTAAAGGCTTTCCCTATTCCGCCGAGGAATTGTTTGCCAAAGTTTACGAGCCTATCCTACTAGAGTAGGGCAACCGCATAGGAAATGTTCGAGAGTTTCTTTAGAATTTTTGGAATTATATATGAATACAGTATCTTTGGAAATATTGCTAGTTTCTATAATTCTCAGACAAGAAAATGCAGTTATGAAGTCATTCTTTTTTACCACAGATATAATGTGTTTACGTGATTTCCATTCTAAAAAGGTTTAACCTATTTAGTTTTGAAAAGATTATATTGGGGCCACATCGCTCTAGATATAATGTACTTAGTTAAATCTCTTTATCTGTTATTGTATTTTTCCATTGTGAAAACTTCAGCCTGGAGTACGCTAGTTGAATCCTGTTAAATCTATTCAGCTTGAGAAGACTCCACATTCCATTTTTGACTTGTCAGCGTGTAGAGTATAATCAAAAACCGGTCAGTCTAATCGTATTCTATCGAGATTATATTTTAAGATGCTAGAACTAGAAAGCCTTACAATTTCGCAGGAGTATTAAGAACTTTTGGTCATTTGTGAAGAGAGTACAAACACCAGACAACTTCGTCTATTCCATCTCTTTTTACATCCGACCACCTTGCCACTCAATCGGTTGATAAAGCGTTACCACCAGCTAGTGTGTTCTTTAGAACTACATAAACCGCAAGCGGAATTCACACACGATACTCAAACTCACCAAGCATACTGGGATCCGAACTCCATCCTTCGATGCAATAATTAACCCAATTTCTTATTGATTGCTTTATTGCAAATGGAAAGTCCTGTGCAAAAATCTTTTTCCGCTCTTTAATGTTGATTTACCTTTAGAGTGGCATATGGTTTTTCTGGTTGGGAATACGGTAGATGAGGCATGATTTCCCAGCCAAACTCCTGTAGTTTTTTATGATAAGTCTTGCAGTGTGCGATCGAGCGTTGTCATGGTGAAACAACACCATTCTTCTGTCTACTAGAGAGGGCTGGTTTTTCTTCAATTCAAATTTAAAGCTATTAGCTGGCGGCAATATACTTCGACTGTAATGGTTTGATTGGGTTGCAGCTATTCGAAGTACACTATTCCGGACATATCCCACTATTTCGACAACAGGGTCTTTTTTGAATGCAATGCCGCTTTCGGAGTTGGCTCTGGTTTCTGGTTTAAATTTATCCATTGCCATTTTCGCACGACATTGTCGTATATAATCCACTTCTCATCACCTGTTACAATTCGATTTAAAAAGGCATTATTTTGGTAGCGACTTAACAGATGCGGGCAACTATTGACTCTCTGTTGAAGGTTAGTTCGTGTGGTACCCACTTCCCAAGCTTAGGCACTTTACCTATCTGCGGTAAATGCCGATGTACAGTACCTTGTGTTGAATTTAATCTTTCTGCTATCATATCGACGGTCAGAGTGGGTTCTGCTTACAAAAGGGCAATCAAGGACGACTCATCAAATTCGGCAGGACAACCAGAACGTGGTGCGTCTTCAGCTGTATCGCATCCATCTCTAAATGAATTCTATTTTTCATTATCAATCCCCTTCATGACTAATCCCTTACTATTAAAAACAGTAAATAGAAAAATACCGTAATTTGTATACCCAATGAACAATATGCCATCTAATTACATTTATATTTATTTGCTTTTGGTCTTGTCTTTTTGCAGGGAAAAAACTTTTACTGGAAGAGACTCTAGCAACGAACAATGCGAATCAGCTGAGCAACAATAACAGCACGCTTCCGTCCGATATGATCGCATGCGAACAGTGCGGCAAAGCGGAGCATAAATCGAAACTTAAAAAGAAGCGTTTCTGTTCGCTACAATGTGCGCGTCAAGCCAAAGCCTCAATTGGTGAACAGCAATCACCAATGGATACTGGCAGCAGCAACATTAACGGTATACCAGCAACAGCAAACGATACAATGCATAAGCAGGCGGCTATAGGCACGAATCCTGCAACAGTATCCGATACATGCGTTGCTGCTGGTGCTGGTGGTGGAGCTGCAAATGAATCATTTGTTACGCCAATGGTTGCACAAAATCACAACAACCAAAATAATTCTAGCAATGGCAATGGTAAAATTATTGCAGATGAATCAGCAGCATCTAGTGGCATTACTGCTGCCGGCTCAGCAAATGCCGCTACTAGTGAACGTCCTGCGATGGCCGATTGGAGCGTTACTGAAGTTTGTGAATTTATTAAAAATCTGCCTGGTTGTACTGATTATGTTGATGATTTCGAGCAACAAGAAATCGATGGCCAAGCGTTAATGCTGCTGAAGGAAAGTCATTTAGTGAATGCAATGAATATGAAATTAGGGCCAGCATTGAAAATTGTCGCTAAAGTCGATTCGATGAAGGAAGTAGCTGCGGCAGCAATTGCAGCAGCTGATGCTGCTGCGGTGGCAGAAAAAGAAGCACAGCAACAACAATAAATTTTTGCAATTCGATATTGTACATAGAGACGAATAGTTTTTAATACTAAAATATATAGTTTTTTTTTTTTTTTTGAATAACACTAAGCTCTAGGTAATGAAGAACTTTTTGTCTTTAATTGAAGCAAGTACAGCTGAATGCTATTCTTCTCTTTACAATTGCTCAGCTCAGCTCGGTAACGTAAAACTACCATCGGTCGTTTAGTTGCAATTAAATATTTCGGTTTTGTTGTTGACTGCATGCTGCAGCCGTTCGATTTAAAGTAATTGGTCTCGTTCCACAGTAAATGATCAAAATGAATATCACTTTTAATTTTATTATAATGTAATAGAGTAAAAAAGTAATAGCTGCTAAGGGAAGGCAAACTGTTTGATTTATTATTCTGCTTAATATATTTATGTATAGCTGTAATTGTAGTTTGTAATTTTAATTAATATATACTAAATATATAAGATTGAGGAAAGAAGAAAAGCGATTTAATTGAACCACAACACTGCTAGCAATTAACTTAATTACTATTTTACTTTCTCTGAAAATATATATGTCGCTACCACTACAACTACTTATATAATTACTGTTATTATTGTTTTCATTATAATTATGTATCCACTCATCGATGTTGGTGATTGATCCCATGATTGATCATCTCTGTAAATATAGGTTTGCCACTTACTGAAGCAAAGTCCAAAATTCTCAAGCATTTCTATTTTAATTTTCATTTTAATTTACTGTTAATTGAAATTTCGATCTACATTTAACTTTTTCATCACCCCAAAGGTTCATTATCATTTTTATTATTATTATTTTTATTTAATTTAAAACTTTATTTATTATTATTGCTGCTACAAAATAATTGGAACAACTAAATTAATTAATTGTAAAATGTGTGTATTTTGTAAGAATTGAAAATCTAAAAATTAAATTTAAAAATAAAAATTGTATGTATTCTAAGTAAAATATTAATGAAAAGTAGCAAAAGCACGTGCGGAATGCTAAATACACATAGTTATTCATAAAAATTGCAAAAAAATGAGAGCGTGTATTTTTTACTTAACAAATTTAATACGTACATATTATGTAATTATGCTACTAAATATAAAATAAAAATAAAATTAAAAAACAAATTCACTGAAAAGTGTTTAAATATTATGTAAAATGTGCATTTTGTTTTATGGAAATTAAAAGTTTTTCTTCAATTATGGATGTAGGAGAAACTGCTTAACGCTTTCCGACTCATGGTAGCTACTTACATTCCGATATTCTAACTTGTGTTTGGGAGACTTTTTCCATTTCAGTCAGTTTTTGTGTTTCCTTCACAATCTACGCTTGTTATTATCGTGTTTTACTTAAAATAAAATAGCCTCAATCCGAATTTTTCCAATGGCTCCTGCATAATTCGGTAGAGAAAGTGTTATTAAAACGCGCTAGGATTCTTGAAATAAGGATCTGTTAAGGCGTACCTACTTGTGAGTGAGCTTCTTACAGTGCAGTTTATTGTTTTATATTAATTTACCTATTTTGTTTGTACACGTACCAAAACTCGTATTTGTATTTTGAAAATGTGTAAAACTCAATTTCTATGTAAATTTGGCATTTTCAGCACACAAAAAAAATTATTAAAAATTTCTTGTATATTTTAAAGGGAGTAGTAGTAATTGGCCTACCGCAAAGAAATGAGGTGAATCACCGTGCTATAAAATATACATACCCATACACAAAGTATTATTATTTTATTAGTTAGATAAGTTAAAAATAGTGAAATTGGGGAATTAAGTTAGGTCGGCTATAACTAGTTGGTTGAAAATTGTATGGAAATCTGTTAAATTATAAATCATTCGAAGAAAATTGACATTGACTTGCCATTACTGATGATGAGCCCGACCTAAAAAAAATTACCAAAAATATTAAAAATAGTCAGAGGCTCATTTTTTTCAAATGATTATCAGTGGGAATTCGGGCCATGATAAGGAATACGGATGAGGTTGGCTTATATTCCCAAAATTCGTGCAGTTATTGCATTGAAAGAGGTCTTCCGAGTCGGGGTGCTCTGAGCAATAATGGGTTAAAGAATTAATTACATTTTAAGATTGTTTCCAAGAACTTTGGGGCTGATCCACTACTACTATCCTACATGGGCATTGCGAACAAAATTGTTCCTAGTGTTTGTGAATGAATTTTTTATACTGAACACGAATTTGAGGTCAAAAATTTCCCATCACGCCACGTTTTAGAAAAAATGGGATGGAAAGCTAAACACTGGCGTGCTACAAACTTCGAAATCCAGAAATTATAGGCTGAATCATGCCCTTTCAAATGAGCCTTAAACCCAAAACTTTAAATCAAAAACAATTACTGACCTAGAAAAACTATAAATGCAGAATTGCACAGCATCACCTTCTCTTTTTGTATCCAAAGTCAAACCTCATGTCAAAGAAATCAAATCGGATCTGGTCGCATAGTGTAACTAAGATTTCAAGTTTATTTTTTTATATTTGAGTTTTTAGAAAGAAACCGATGGAAGTAAAAAATATTTAAAAATGGTTCAATAGATTTTATTTTGACTTTTTTTCATCCACTGGCAATTAATATCAAAAAATGGAAGAAAGTTTCCACATTTCGGGGGGGGCGGGGGTCAGAACCCTCAAAACCCTAAATACGACCTTGATAGTATGTGTAAGTTTATAAGTGTGTGTACAAATAAATTATTAAATGTAATGGCGGTTATGTTAAACTTTCGTACCGCCTGGTGAAGAGGGGTGAATTGCACCCTGAAGGTATGCTGTCTTGTTATTAGAATAAAGTGGTTAAGATAGGTGAAATTATAATATCAAAAATTAAACCCTAAAAGTATACTACGCTTTTATTGTTTTGTATGTAAGTATAGTGGTGGTTATGATAAACTTTCGTACCTTCAGGTGAAGGGTGGTGAATTGCACCTTGAAAGTATGCTGTCTTATTATTATAATAAACTGATTAAGATAGGTGAATTTTTAATATTAAAAATAAGATCCTAAAAGTATACCACGCTTTTATTGTTTTGAATGTAAATATAGTAGTGGTTATGTTAAACTTTCGTACCGCTAGGTAAAGGGTGGTGAATTGCACCCCGAAAGTATGCTGTTTTGTTATTTGAATTAGAATAAACTGATAAAGATAGGTGACAGCGCCAAAAAGTTCTTACTCATCTAACACAAAGGGGAAACAAGTTCTGAAACCAGATAATATCTTTTGGCTTCAAAAGAGTTTCGAAAATTCCGAAATTTTGAGATTATACTGTTAAAAATTTGAAGACGATATTATGCCTGATTTTAATATTATTGGAAATGTTTAATGCTTAAGCATTATTCGTAAATTTGATAAAGTAAGGGGTAAGGGTTGGGGGGGAGGGGTAAGGGGTTCATGGATAAAGTTTGTTGTCGTTTTTTGTTTTGCTTTTCTACATGAATCATGCAATTTTAAGAATTTTGGATGATTTTAACAGATTTGTGATCAGCGGCCAAAAATACTGCAGGAAAATTAGGACACATTTCAGATATTATTTACAAGCCTCATTTTGTTGATTAAGATCCTTAACAAAAGGTATGTCAAAAATTCAACCATTAGAAATGATCTTCGCATGGCAACAGTTAAGGAAGTTATAACGAAAAATACAACAACATATTTGGAACGGCTTACCAGACACCCAAACCTACTGGCAAAACATATGAACAATCGTCGGACAAAGAAGACTGAAACGCTTTCAACCACAAGATTTACCAGCTCGATTTTCCACAAAATAAGTTTTTCACTTTTTCACTCTATATTTCTAATCAACCATTTCTTTCCATGTATCTATTTAATGTTTAATGCTACGCGTGCATTTATTGCATATACATAAGAAAAAAAAATTTTTTTTGTTACATCTAAGGAGACTGCGATCATTGGATCCACTCCATCAAAAGTCATTTGTTTTTATACTTATAAATAACACAAAAATTACTAAACGTCCACAGATTATATGTAAATTATGGATAGATTGTAAGCTTCGTTGGAATTAAAATTAAAAAAAAAATATTATTGATATTGGAAAATATTTTTGGCGTGCAAGGGTAAACAACTTAAAAGCCAGTGAAGCAAATGATGCGATGCGATCTTATACGTTTCAGAATCTTTAATATTTCTTTTTGACAACATTTTTTGAACTTGACTTTCGCTAATTTTAAAGATTTCCGCCAATTTCCTATGATTCATGAAACACCTCTCTTATGTGGCATTAATTACTGCAACTTTTTTTCAATAAAAAAAAAATTTTGGTCTAGATAAAAAAGTTCTGTGGCACTAAATATATTGTCAAAAGTGCGGTCCATGATCCAAGGGGAACTTCTTCTGAATCAAATTAAAAAAAAAAAAAAAAAAAAAGATTAATCATGCCGTTTGATTATAAAGTGCCCCACTTAAAGAGAGCCCCAATTAGCAGATTTGAATATAACATATATTTAAAATTATTTTTTGAATATCCGCGAAGATGTTTATATACTTTTTCCCCAAAAACATATTTACAATATGAAAGCCTAGTATGAGAAATTGAGATACTCCTCTTCCACGTAAGTAAACCTTAAAAGGACTCGATCAATACAATACATACAAACCTGGTTAGGATTTAATTTCTTATTAATAAAAAACGATTTTTAAGGCTATTGTGAAAATATTTCATATATATCTTTATTATTATATTATACTTGATTTTATTAATTCATTATTAATTATACATACACATTAATATACATATTTTTTTTTTTTTTTTGAAGTGAAACTTCTTAAGATATCTGCAAGAATAAAAGTTAATCGTATTGATTTGCAATATGAAATGAAAGTTGAGAAATTAAATAATAGTTTAAAATCGATATTTGAGGTACCTAATACATATATATCCGATATAAAGCAAAATGGCCCCAAATTTAAAAAACGTGAATAAAAGCGGAAAATAGCTTGAAGGTTTTTTGAATTAAAATTAGTATTTTCGCTTAAAGTTTTGATCACTTTGTGGCTTAAGCATTAAACAACTTTCGATCAAGAATTTTTAAGAATTTTAATTTATTAATTAACCCTAAAATCTAACCCTCATATGACTTTTATGTTAACAGAAGTTCCACTTCATCATATATGTAATTTTACACACACACTGTACGCTTTTTGTTTTTTTTTATTTATTTATTATAATATTTGAGAACTTTGTTTACATAATTTAGAAGCAAGCATTTTCTCTACTGATTTTTGTTTTGATTTTCTTTTTTTTTTCTTTTTTTAATATCGCAAAAATTGAATAAAAATCTTGGGAATTTATATTTCTATGGGTAAAATTGCAAAACCGAATTATTTGATTCATTATCGTTGAGTTGAGGATGTTTACAAGTTGTAATCGCATTTTTAGACAAATGGACAAAAATTTTTAAAATTTTTAAAGTTTTTATTATTTTTTGTATTTTGTTTCAAATAAAATTGACTAAATTTTAATTGGTCAATCTCTGCGGCTTAATATTAACTTTTGTTTTTTATTAATTTATAATTATTATTTTTATTTTTTTATTTGAATTTTTCTCTTTCTATTTATTTAAAAAGTATTCATGCATGTCTGTATGTATTTTGTGTGTTTTTTATTTGTTTTGTTAACAATTCGTATTTATTTTAATAAAGCAAACAATTTTCACAGCCTTTTCTTTACATTTCATGCAAAATCAAACTTAGTTTTTCCACTTTTTCATTTGGTTTCTTTCCTTGTTTTACAATATATCTTTATAATTTTTTCATTTAATTTTTCTGGTCCGACGTATAACATGACGTTAAAAGAATTCACACTTACATAATTTGTTTGATTTAATGATTTTGTAAATATGCTGTTGGGTTATTAAAAGTTGTGTTATATTTGAAAGCATTCAATGGATTTAAGGGGGTTTTATTTCCAAAACCATTCTCCCCTCCTTCTTTTGGATACGTTAATGATTGCATATATTGCAGCCTAATTGTTGTGGAGGTTTTAAATTTTTTTTTTTTTGTTTAAGAATATTGTGGAAATCATTTTTGAAATAAAATTTCCCACTTGAATCCGCCAGTGTTTTCAAATCTTAAAATATCCTTCCCTTAAAATATATAAAAGTATTTATATATTGTCAAGTTGTAGATGCTAACTAGTATTCATCTATCTACACTTGCTCTAAAAACTTTTTAAGCGCCTTATATTTCAACTTATTTCGATTTGTGGGCCTGTAAATAATGACACGAGTGTTCCAAAAAGCGGTGAAAGGCTTTAACTATTTGTTTTGTCTATTAAATTAATATATAATAATAAGCTTTGTATAAAAATTGATTGCGAGAAAGTTTTCAAACTAATTAAAATAATGTTTTTAAAATGGCTTTGTCTGTGAAATTTTTCAATTTAAATAAAATCTTAATCGATTCAGATTTGTTGACCGATCCTAACATTTTAAGACTTACAGTGCCGGTCATATCATTTGCAACTAAAATCACTTGTACTTTAAATGACTTCTTAAGTTCACTAAAATAATTTTTATCTAAAATCTTTTTTATTCAAAACAAAGTGTATTTATTGCCATTTAAGTATTATAAAAAATTAAAAGTTCAAAATTATGTTGTTAATAAAAAAAGAAAGACGTAATATTAAATTAAAGTGTGAATTGAAGAGGTCAAAACATTAGCAACTAGAAAAAATTAATGTGAAAATTGAAGAAAAATCTAAAAAGTTTTCAAAACTTTGTCGCATCTATACATTTATTAGTGAAACTACAATTTTATTCCAGAAAATCCAGAAGTGCTACGATATCATATAATATATAATTTTAAAGAGCTTGACGAGTAATTTAAAATCGGTTAAGCCAACTCCAAAGTAAAGTTTTTTAAAATTCGCTCATTGAACAAAGATTTGCATTCATCGTTGAAAAAATCATTGCTTAAGCGGGAGTAAATAATAAATAAGAGAAAGAGAGAAGACATGAGTAACGGCATATCTCAGAATTATCTAACGAATTATCTGCATACACAAATAACAAAACAAACACAAACGATTAGTTTGGTTCTCTTTTGATATTTGTTTTTTCATAAAGAGATTTCTTGAGCAAAAAAAATAGCCCCAGTTACTGGGGCCTTACCGACTAGTATCCATTATTAGCGATCACTGTTGCACGTCTACGTGGCATTGGCTCTATTAATTGTTTCATTTGGTCGATTCGAACTCGCTTTCATTGCTTTTGAAAATCCTCTTACAGGTCCTGCAGTTTCTTAAACGTATTCGTGTCAATCTGTCGCTTCCTGAGCATCCAATTGGGCTGAGATTGAAAGGGGGAGATATAGTTTATCTCAAAAAGAAATTTTGTAAAATATTCAATACGCAAATCAACGATTTTGCGTATTGAATATTAATAGCGGTATAGTTGATCTGCGTCATAGAGGTGGAAGAAATCGCAAAATTGATGAAAGCGAATCAGAAAGTGGAACCGAGAGAAATAAAAAATGCACTTCAGTTGGATATATCATCATCGACCATCAAGCGACGACCCAGAAAAAGTGGATTAAGCGCATACAACATCGCCGAAAAAGCGTTTACTCTAAGAAAAATCGTTTAACTCAATTAAAATTCCCCCATAAATACAAAAATTTCAACAGTTGCAAAACGCTTTGCTGTTAGATGAGAGCAAAATTAGCATGTGCTCATGGAAAGTCATTTGTTAAAAGGTCACATGGACCTAGACATACACCAGGTACGGTAAAGCACCAATGGTCTGGGGATGCTTTTCAACTAATAGTATTGGTCCAATGCATCACATTCGGGAAATTATGAAATACAACGATTATAAAAACGTTTTAAGAGACATTATACTTCCATACGCTATGTTGGAAATGCCGCTTGATTGAAAGTTTCTACAGAATCATAGCCCAAAGCGCACGTCTAAATTGGTAAAAGCTTGCCTTGTCGCAAAAAAGTGTACAATTTCTCATTTGTCCAGTACAGTTCTCGATCTAAACCCAATTGAGAGCCATTGGATGTTCGTGAAGCGAAAGATTGGCACGAATACGTTTAAGAAACTTGAGGATCTGTATGAGGATGTCCAAAAGCAATGGAGGCGGTTTCGAATCGATCTGGGCGAAACAATTAATAGAGTCAATGCCGCGTAGACATGCAACAGTGATTGCTAATAATGGATATGCGACAAAGTTTTGAAAACTTTTTCGATTTTTCTTCAATTTTCATATTAACTTTTTCTAGTTGAAAATGTTTTGACCTCTTCAATTCACATTTTAATTTAATATTACGTCTTTCTTTTTTTATTAACAACATAATTTTGAACTTTTAATTTTTTATAATACTTAACTGGCAATAAATACACTTTGTTTTGAATAAAAAAGATTTTTGATAAAAATTATTTTAGTGAGCTTAAGAAGTCATTTAAAGTACAAGTGATTTTCGTTGCAAATGATATGACCGACACTGTACATTGGGCTTCGAATTGAAAATTATTTCGAAATCCAACATTAAGTTTTTTTTTTAATAAATATAAACAAACAAAATTTCAAGTCGGATAATTTTAACTGTCCTCAAAGAAAGACTGCGCTTTTAAAGTTTAATTTTTAGGTAAACCCTTAATAATTTTGAATACAATCTGAATAGAAACTACTTTTGGTCTAGTGTCTACCTCAATTCAACCCAAATGTGTTGTTGTGTTTTGCATAACTTCAACAATTGCCAAATATTTTCATCCCAAGATGAAAAGTTAAAAATTTTGGAATGAAAAAAAAAAAAAATACCAACAAATATCCACAAAATCACTTTCAATTGTAAAGCGTGAATTTCTTTATTATTTTTTCATACTTTGAGTGAAATAAAATTTTTAATTGAAAATCGAATGGCATAAAAAATAATTATTGAGTTTTATTTCCTACGTATAAAAAGAAACTATTATTATATAGAGTTTTTTAATTCAATTTTTAGTAGTTTAACTATTTCTTTCGTAAAATAATTAATATTTTATATATGTTTGTAATGAAGGTACTTTGTTATTTTCTATGTTTATCTATAAATTAGAAATTTCGGTTTATTAATTATTGAAGGTAGTAAATTTTATACTTTCTTTTTATAAGTTTTTTTTTTTCTTTTTTTAAATTGGCATGTTTATTATATTTGATTTGATTTTTGTTTTACTTTATTAAATTTACTACTATTCTTTTTCTTCCAAAAGTTATATAATTTTTTTTTTTTTTTTTTGTTTTTTAACATGTTTTTTGTATACTTAAATATTTATGTATGTATATAATTTTCTTTCATATCAATTTGATATAACATTTTTAATTTGGTACAATTTCATTAACCACTTTTAATTATTCGTACTCTCAGTACATAATACAATTTTTTTTCTTTTTACTAACTGCTTAAATTATTTCTTTCTGCTAATTTTGTTTTGTTAATTTAAAAAAGAAAATAAACCATAGTTTATAAGTTTTGAAAAATATAGAATAACTACAGTTTTCTATCTTCTTTTATTTGATTTTTTTCTTAAAATGATTTAAAGATTTTTCTTTGTATCGGATTTAGTAAAATATAAGTAAACTACATTTTGTTGTTTTTTAATGATTTGAAAGTTTTTCTTTACTACTTATTTATTTGTTATTTATTTTATTTTTATTATTTATTGAAGGCATTTTTTCGTTCTTCTATAATTACAAATGTTATACATGTTGTTGTTTATTTATTCTCTTATTTATTTCTTACAATTTTAATTAGAAATCTTATTCAATTTAATTATTTAATTATTTATTTATTTATTTTTATTTTTGCTTACTAATTGTAAATTTTCTTTTCTATCTTTGCCACCTTTAAGAAGTTTTCGTACTTCTTCTTCTATTTTCTACATACTTTATCACTTTATCACTTTGCACTAAGAATTACTTTATTTATTAGATTCATCAATTAATCATAATGTGTGTGTATGTAAATGTTCGTGTATGTGTATGTGTGTATAAATAAAATTTGCTTCTAATAATATATATTTTATAATATATGAATGTGAATATGTATGTTCGTGTTTTTAATTTTTGTTTGTAACTAGCACCAATTTCAATATACAATATTTTGTTTAATTTTCTTGTGTTTTTTGTCCATAATTTGATGAACTAGATATGTTAATCTATAATTTTTTAGAGATAAATAAAAAAGAAATGTAGAGAAAATTGGAAAATTGGAAAAGAGTAAAGAAAAATAGCACTGCCACACAAAATATAAACTCTTGAAAATCAGAGCTGATAGAATCATTTCGTTTAAAGATTGGTAAGCGGTGAAATTTAATTATTAGATATTCTAATAATTATTTTGTCTGGCAGTGTAAGTAGTAGAAAAATAGTAAAGGAAACCTTCTATTAAGCAAATTGTGGCACCTAATTTTGTATTAGAAAAATCTATGTAATTTTCTTCTTAAACTATAGGAAAAATAATATAAGTTGGCGATATGCAAAGTAATTTTCTTTCATATGAAAAAAACACACACAGTTAGTAAATCCGGAAATAGTAGATATAAAAAGTGTGAGTCTTAGTCGAGGGGCGTATTTTATTTGGGAAGTTGAAATTTATCTTTCGATATTTGTTTAAACAGTCAGACCATGATTATTGAAATTATTGGAGCTGGAAATGATGCTCGAGATTTCAAAACTATAGTCCTAGAAACATGCTTGGTTGGTTGGCTTATATGGCTGATCTACAGCAGTTCACGCGTATATCACAATTAACGCATTTGCGCCCTTCCTAACAATAGACAATGAATGTAGTGCTAAATCCTCTTTGTAAAGTTAAGGAACTTGTTCCGTTTGACAGCCAAGAGGTCGGATAAATCTAGAAAAAAATTTCCTATGTTTTTGTTTCTTGAAGCTGTTATGGCTGGGCGTTTGCAAAGGAAGTGAATCAGTATTTCCTTCTCTTCAGGGTTTCCGGAACTTCCATAGTGTTTGTTGAAAGTTATATGCAGTTTCTTTGCATCAGTCCCTTCCAATCTGTAGATTAAACTTTTAAAAACCGCGGTGAGTCGATCGATGTCTGTCGTATACCGGCTATTTCTCACGGGCGGTATTGCATGATGTGAGTGTCCTCTAGCTTCTGCTAGCTAAGGAAAGACAGTGCAGGTTGATGTTCTTCTTGGTCACCCACAGAGAAATAGGTACCAGCTCTGCATACTCAAGAGAGGCTCCTTTGCACACTAATTTGTCAGCTTTCTCATTTCCATCAGTATTCCTATGGACAAGAACCCAGATGATTGTGGGATCCGCATGACGATTTAATGCACCAAGTTTCTTCATTCACTGTCTGATCAGCTATGAGTTGATGATAATGGACTGTAGAGCTGTTATTGCGGCCTGACTGTCAGTAAAAATTGCAACCTTACATCTTTCTTGGAACTGACTGTGAATTTAAAAATTTCTTTTTGACTACTTATTTTTAGAAGGAAGTCTAACCATAAAATCCTTTTCAAAGATTGGTCAAGGTGTTATACAGTCTATCATCATCTGTGTCAAATTTTTTGGCACTTACTATTACCGTAATTTCGTTCTAACCAAGAACCTGTTGCTTTTAGCCGTAACGCTCTGATGCAGGCTGAGTTTTTAATGCATCACATTGAGGGAATCGGATATATAAGTGCATAGGCACTCCGTGATGCTGACACATGCTGCTCTTTGAACTTTGTTGAGATTGTGAACATTGTGTCTCTTGCCTAAAACCGGCTACCATACTACTGCACCGTAAGTTAGTATTGGACGTACAATTGCCTCATATATCCAATGAGTGATGTAAGGGCGCAACCTCATTTCTTAGCAAGCATTCTTTTACACGAGTAGTAAGCTACGTAAGCTTTCCTAACTCGCAACTCGATATTGGATCTCCAGTTTAGCTTGTGGTCCAATATAACTCTTAAGTATTTGGCTTTATCTGAGAGTTTTAACTGTTGTCCGTTGAGAGTCGGGTGTTTAAAGATTGGAATTTTGGTTTTAGTGGTGAAAAGGATCAATCTGTCTTAGAAGCATATTTCTCATTATTAAAATCAGATTAAATTTAAAAAGAATATAAGCAAATTAACCACTAGTTCCCACTTATCAAAATAGCCTGATTCGAATCAAATCATCATTTCCCCTAATTCAGTCAATAAACTTTATAAAGTTACGTACTAACGGTTCAAAATTTGATTGGACATATTAAAAAATCTTTTGACCATCCAGACCACAGCAATTTGTTTGAAGCAAAAATAATGGTTTATCAGTTAAGTAGCTGTTTTGATGAAGTGTAGTACTAACTATATAATCCCATGATACTTGTATTTTCAGCGACAGTCAAGTAACAATAAAGTCACGTGATAGTGTATTTATAACCTTCAAGGTAGCCTTTAATTGCCACTTATTTTTTAATCTGTATTGAGTACCAGGTCATAGCGGCTTTTCGGGTAATTGCAATTTGCAAAGCCGATGAGTTAGTAAAGGCTAGCCACAATACAACATTCCCCTTCCTCTTACATAGTTCATCACCCTTCCAATATGTAAATTAGCCATACAAAGCCACATGCCAATCATATCTAACAACAAGTTAATGTGGTCATCCTATAACCTTTGGAAGTCTAAAATGTTCACTTCTTTAAAGAGACTTTCTATTGGCACAGTAGTTATTGGTCATTGTTTTATTAGTAGACTAACTATTAGATTAGGACTACCAACAAATGATTTTAATCTCGATAAGGAAGAGAAAGTATCGGTCCTTCATCATCTTTGTAATTGACCAGCTATTTTGTTTTCTTCTTTCTTTTTAATGATCGATCAACATACAGGGGATTAATGTAACGCATTGTGTTGATTATAGAAAAGAAGAAAGATAGATAAGAAACCATATCCTAGTCGGGATTCAAACCCAGGACCCCAGAGACAAAAGCTCATTTACCTAAGTAAGTTCTGATTAAAAAAAAAAAACAATCATTTCAACCTAACCTAACTGAAACTTTGCATGCCACATTTTAGATTGTGTTCACAGTGTTAAAAAAGTCATTTAACTAATCAAACATTGCAAGAGTGCAGAGAACAACTCAGTTCAATATAAACTCCAATTGGTATGAAAAAAATAGGACTATTAACATTTTAGTCTATCTGGAATAAAAAATTTTTGCTCCAACCTTCAAAATATCATTCCTTTTGGATTTGAAATCCTAAAATCAATTATGTTTATGAAAAAAAAGTTTAGAAAGTTATCCAAATTGTCATTCTAGTATGAAATAACTTCGATGAATTTTTATATTCAGAACACACAATTATTAGATTATTTTTCTTTGAGGATTGGTTTGGTTTTTCCTTTGCAGAATTTAACACTTTTAGGTATAATTATCTTGTTAGAAGTTACCAGTTAATAGGCTGGAATGGATCCAGCAAAAAATCATGCAATGTTCCTTATGGGAACTTATGGTTTTTATTTAAAAAAACAATTAAAAGTTCTTTAAGTGTAAAGGTGTAAAAATATTTTCTTTTTATAAATCAGAAGAAATAAGCCTTAAGAAATATGTTAAGAAATATGTGAATAAAAGAATCATAACTAAAATAATTTAAGCCTAGTATTACAATTCTAATAGTATTGAAATATGCAGATTTGTTTTCTTAGAATATGATAGTTTCACTTAATATTTCAGCCCTAATTAAAACTTAAATAAAGTAGTAGAAAATTTCTTAATTACTAGTAAAAAACAAAATAATTTATTTTTTTTATTCTCAAAAGCATTTCTCAAAGACTTTCCCAAAGATGAGCGGTGATACATGTGATGCTTGTCTGCGATCCTGTGATTGATTTGAGATAAATATATACACTAATTTAGAATATAAATTTTGCCTTCAAATTAAATTACTTACTAATAAAGGATAATTAGTAATTCCATAAGTTGAAATATAAAGTATTAATATAAATAAGATAAAAAACTGAAATATGTACCTATTGACATGATGATACTCACTTGAATGAAAAAAATTTAGGTTTGAATTAGTTTCAGTTTGTGCTTTCAGGCAGGATTAAAAATAGTCAAAAACGGGTTTATCGAAACTTTTGAGCCCAATTTTATTCAAAAATCTTGCGTTATAGACAAATTTAAATTCCAAAATTTAAAATTAAATTTTGATTTGGAAAACAAGAATTTGTGATAAGTATGGGAAAAATCCGTAAGATGGGGTTGTAAGTAATTTTTGGCAGACGAGTAAGTAACACTCTTCAAAGTTCAATTTTCAGCTTAAAACGAAGCAAAATTTACGTTTCAAAAATGAGCCTCAAAGACTCTAAATGTGATATTTATTTTTATTATTATTATTATTTTTTTTTTTTTTGAGTGCAAGCACCCTAGAGTAAATATGGCAGCATCGCAGTTTCGCTTGTTTTGTGTTGGGTATCGAATTAACACAGCACCGTATCACCGCCATATCATATAGCGTCTATGTTTGTGCAAGCCTTTAATATTGCTTAATATAATTGAAAAAATAACCTACAATATAAAACTTTCTAATATGTATAAAAAAGTAGAGTATTGAACAAAATCGAATACTACACTAATGTATCATAGTTCTCCATATATACATATGTATATGTAACGATACTTTATGTACGATATTGCCCAACACTGCATAAAAAGTGCTTCTTTATGATATAGGTATGATTATGTGAATGATAATGGAGGAGTGATATACTACATACATAAGTTGAGGATACAAATTGAGAACCTACTGTTATTGTTCAGTATACATAAGATTACAATTATTAATATGTTTTTCTTTTTTGTTAAAATTATTATCATTATTTTTGTTTTCTTTTGTTTGTTACTTGTTTGTTTTTAAAGTTAAAGAGTTACTAAATTGTATGCTTTGGTTTTTGTTATAATTATTATTATATAATATATATGTTTCCATTGAAATTAATTTTTTTAGTCATTATTATTATTATTTTTGTCATTATAATCGATTTTCTATTGAAATGTAAAAAAAGATGTGCTAAATTCATTTACGCATTAATTATTTTGTATGTATCTAAATTAAGTAATTAATTTAATTTAATTGATTTCAACCTATGTGTGTAAGATAGAAGTGCTTCCTTGCAGTTATAAATTTAAAATGGTATTGCCGAAGAATGTTAGCATTATGGTTGAGACAACAATTGGTGAAACGGTTACAGACGCTGTGCTATTGCCAGCTAGAATCTCAGCGCGTTTTCGCATACGTTCCTTCAAAAGAATCACATAGGTTAAGGTTACAATTAAATATTAAATCATATACAAACCTGATATAAATTATCTTCACCCGGCGGATCTAAACATTCAAATTCGCAGCATCGTTCGCCAACACGGAAATTTTTACAGAACTAAAGTAAAGTTTATAAATAATTTATTAATACAAATAGATATTCTGTATATATATGCTTGCATGTATATATATAATGCAAAAATAGAACAAAAACAAACTTTCTCATAAAAGTCAAAGTCAAATTATGAAACCTACATAAGGTGGATCACAGTAAATTGCCTTGCACCATAGCGGCTCCGAATGATAGCACACACACAGGCTGCAAACACCTGGCCCTGGAACGTATAGCATGCCGTGATTGACAGAATTACCTTGAAAATCAATGCAATCCTCCTCGAGGCACGCTATTTGGAAAATGAAAAGGAGAAAAAAACAGAAGAAACATAAATAAAAACAAACAAAAAAACGTCAATATGTATAGAAGTTTGACTTTTTTAATGCGCACATTACAGTGCAAAAAAACAAAAAATAAAAAAATATCTCTATAATTTCCTGGTTTTTATTTTTATAAATACTTTTAGAAAATATTTTATAAATTCGTAATATATAAAAATATTGATAATGCCAAAATAGAAATATTTATTGGCGGTACATTAATTTATAATCTATGCTAATCACTAAAGTAAGATTTATTCTAGTTTGTAAGGGTTGTAATGTTAAATATAAGGCATTTCGAAAGATCTGGTATTGATTCCATAATATATTCTTATCTACGTATTTTTGAATATTCGATTCGGTTTAATCAAAATCAATTTATTAAGGAAATGAATAATAGCTTAACTTGCAATTTTAATAAGATAACCTTAAAGTAATCATAAAATACAGTTATAACAATTTGATTTATTTAGAATGGATTAATGGCGTAGATAGGATTTTGAAATGGAGGGGGGAGGAGTGTGTAGAAGGGGATATTTTTTCCCTCGGTACATTGTTAAAATAACCTCTAGAACACCATGTTTAGTATTCTCACCGCATTCGACTGAATGCTCCCGTCACTAATTCTCATCACCTCCTCCTTATGAAATACTACTATCGCATTTATTTTGAATTCATTTCAATAGCATTTATTTTGAATTCCTATGGCCCTAAGATAAATTGTACCTACTTATAAAACAAAAATCTCCGAGCGTTTTCATTTTACTTTCAGCTGCCAATTCCTAACGATTCTCTTCACATTTATCAATTTCAACCATACTTGGTACATTTTTTTTTTTTTTTTTGTTAAATATGAGATGATATTCAGAATGAATATCAAGATGAATTTTCAGAAACTGATATCATTGCAATAATATATAATAGCTTACATTTACAAAGATAACAGATCCTTTGGTCCTGCAACAGTTTTTTCATTTTATGTTATTAAATAATGTGCTGGACTTTTTCCGTTAAAAAAATTTATCACAGATATGCTAAATATCCCATGTGTCGTATATTTCAGAAATGTATGATTTTGATTAAATGGGAATATATTTAATCAAAGTCAAAACTTTTTGAAGTGCGCTAGATATACTAATGACCTAGGCAATCCCGAAATAATTTGAAATTAATATTTTTGAGATTTTTAAGGAGGTATATATCATTAAATATATCGATATTATCGTACTGCGACCAATAGGTCTATTGTATTCCCAAAAGCAGCATAATCATTACCATCTAGAAAAGTGAATCTTGCTATGAAATCTTATTAAGGATCTTAGCTATAAGTTCATATGTTTTTTTTTTTTAATTTTTCATATTCTATTTTCAACGCACTTTCTCCGCTTTTTGAACGTCTATATCGCCTAATGCTGATATTATTTTCCAATTCTAATTGGGAAGGAATAAACTATACAATAATAAATATAATAAATAAACACAATTTTTGATATATTCCGCTAATTCCATTGATATATACATAAGTATATTCTGCAAAGATTTTTGATAAATAAATTGTGCGTTGCATTCTTTTAGGCTTGTTGTGTCATATTTTTAAGATTAAAAATTCACTTATCTTCTTCAGTTTATGCTAATAACAAGACAGCATACTTTCGGAGTGCAATTCACCACCTTTCACATGGCGATGCGAAAGTTTAACATAACCACAACTATATTTATATTCAAAATAATAAAAGCGTGGTATACTTTTAGGGTCCTATTTTTAATATTAAAAATTCACCTATCTTAATCAGCATACTTTCGGGGTGCAATTCATCACCTAAGGGGAACGAAAGTTTAACATAACCGCCGCGTAGGGATAATAAAGAAATTCAATATTTTGTGATGTTATTAAAAAATACTCTCTGTGGCACTTTGACCAATAAAACTTTGCACAAGTCAATTTTTTATTCAAATACTCGGTCATTTTATGGTTAAGAACTCGACAGAATCTGATGTGTGATTTTCCGCCAAACAAGTCCGAAACCGAACGCAAAGGTTCGGTCACACACTAGCTTCTATGTTTCCGTTTACTGAAAGCAGAAGCGACAGGTTCCAGAAGTGTCGTCTTATTTTACAATCCGAAATAATTCTAAAGTTTCTGTTTATAATTCCTTGATTAGTCGTCTTTCTCGTTGTTCCTTTTCCCTTATTCATCTTTACAAGAATGCATAGAAAGGGTCGGTACCTATGAATGCCCAGACCGAGACAGTCTTTAGTTAAAAATGTCGGCTTTCTTGCTACCTATCTTTTCATCTGTATATTGTATCTGTATCAGTTCATTTAAAGAAATTTATAACTGCAGAATTGAATAAGCTCCACTTTTGCAGATTAGTCAATGATATCCCATACTTTCTCAAGAACTTAAAATGTTTCAACATATTACTTTCGTATTTGGCAAACATATTTTGGCTCAAGAAGACCAAAGGTTTAAGCCTGACAAATGGTAGTAGCGATGCAATGAAAATTTCTGGCCAATCCATTGAGTCGGTAAATGATATCAATTACTACATTTTGGGGGTTCATGTATTTTCTTAAAAAACACCTCTTGAAGGGGAGAAGGAGAAGCAAAACGGGGATATGGTCTAGCCAACAAAATTTTTCTAGAGTCTATGCAAAAAATATATCGTTACATATGATAGTATCGTTCCTAGGCCATGAAGGATCAAATTCTCAAAAACTGGACTTGTTGGAGGATAACGGACTACAGATCTGGATTCAAACGACCTAAATCCATATGCAGCTCCAAACCGATTCCATTCTCAAAGTTCTTGTTGTACAGTGTAATTATTTATAAGAAACTTCACTCTAAATTATACTTAAGAGAAAGAAATTTAAATGTTGACTTCCGGTTAAGAAAACCTCCATAATAATAATAATAAAAATTTTGTAAGCGATAATTCATTTACAACCCTAAAATTAAGTTAATTCAAATATTATTTGCCTTGGGTTAATACAAAGAAAGCATACCAAATGTATTTAAAAATCAAAGGAAAACACACAAAAAACATGTTCTTTTGAAAGATAAACTCGTAAATACCACGCAAACTTCCGCTTGCACTCACGAAAGCTAGCAAATAATTGTCAAAGAGAACTAAAATTAATGAGAGAGATTTAAACTTGCGCATGCACGACAAATTTGCCGATTCAGAGATGGGAGGTTGAGGAGAGTAAAAAGAAACAACGACGTCACATGAAGAATTTTTGGTTGCATGCATCAACATAAAAGACAACGTGCAATGGACAGATTTTAGTACAATGGCAGCCGACCACCAGCACCAGCTGCTGTTGCATTGAGAAAAAGAGATGGTGGAAACTGAAGAGGGTGTGAGAGAAAGTTCTAAAGAAAGGGAGGCCGGAAAAAATATCGTGACATATACGGTGAAGGTAAAAGTTTACGTAGGAGCCCACTAACTACTACATTATACCCGTATAAAACAAAAACAAACGAACGAACGGGCGTGTGCGTTACCTCCTTCATTACGGACGAATGGAGCTGGCTGATGGTGGTATAGCGGCGTCTGTTAGTCGTCCGACAAATGCTGACGGGCCGTTGTCGTGTGTTGAACGGAAGGAATCGTGTCGTGTCGACGGTACGTCGAATTGCAGTTGTGTACATGGTTTGTGCTGCATACTTGGTTTCATCTGTTCGTGTATAATTTTTAGGGCAGGATATGTATGAGTTTTATTGTTGTTGGTGCTGCCACACAACACTAGGACGGACAAAACTGCTGTTGCTGTCGTTGTTTTCTTCTCATGCTTTCAAGTCTTTGAATAATTAATAACATTGACATATGGACGACGTTGAAATTATGGGTGAGAGGATATAGAAAAACAGAGAAAGACAGAGTGAAAGAGTGGTTGGTTGGTTTCTTGGTCGTCGGTTGTTGTTGGGCTAGGTTGGTTATTTTGGTTAGTTAGTTAGTTAGTTGGTCGAAAAAGTAGGTAATATTTCATTTGACATTATAAGAATAAGAATTCGAACTCACACTAGTGTTGTGATGACCATGAGTGTTGTGTTTTCGGGTCAAAAGGGCGCGAGCTTCTCTCTGGTGAGATTAAAACCTACTCTGGTATTCGTTTATCCACGACACACACAAATTAAAAGCATGTGAAACAAAAATGCATGTGTACATAAATACAATAGGCAGACCCGTATGTATTTAATAGAAAAATTTCAAAGCATAGTTCATGTTATACACTAGCAGCTTCTGGCATATGTATTATACTGGCAACAGCAAGGAGGCATCACCAGATGAATGCAACATTGTAGCATGCATTCATGCTTTTATATATAATAGACTTTTGATTTCCATCAACAACATCTTTATGTCACTATGACTAAAGTGTTTTTACAGAACAGAACTCTACTACAAAGAGCTTCTTCCTACCTTTTATTCTTCCACCCGAATAGATTAAAGGGAAGTTTATGAAGTTAGTGTTGAGGATGTTCTGTTTTTCCCCACAAATGAGTGTTAATATTACACTTATCGGCCATTATGAGGCCATAATTCTCTGACGACATGACCAGCACAATAGAAGGAGAAAACGCACTTAACTATTGACCAGCCAACCACATAGAAAATCAACAAAACAATAACACTTTGGCTTTGGCTATAAGGCTATAACAATGAAGCCAACAACAGTCTAATGGGATTTTAGTTATTGTATTGAAAAGTTATTTAAAAATATATATGAAGACATATTGTATTTAAAACCATTTAAAAGCGTTTTATATGTTAAATAACTGCATGGACAGCAGACCTACACGCAATTGCACGAGTGTGTGTTTGTGAAAAATACTTTAAATGTATGTATATTTATTTACATAATAAGATTCCATTGCTGAGTTGCAGCTTGCAACACTCAATGGTCATTCATATAATTTATTTATGACATTTTACTGATTTTGTTTTCCTTACAATTTTGCATCTGAAAACCAGAATACAGATTGTAAATTATAAATGTCATTATTTGGCATGTCTTTTTGACTGCAGATGGAAGATATAAATTAAGCAAGGGAAAGTTTTGCTTTGTTTGGGGAATTGTTAGCTTAAAATGGTGCATTTTAAAGAATATTCTGAAACTGCCAAATATCATCATTTACAATTTAAGTTTTTTCTTGTATGGCTGCCACGATGGATTTGTGGTTGTCATGTTGCATTCCCTGGTTTTCAAGTTTAAAATCGCAATAAATAGACATCTTCGACACATTGCTGAAGATAAATTAGTTTGTATTTATTTCTCTTTTAAAAGATTACTAATCTGAGTGCCACATATACAGTAGCGAGCATAGAAATAGCGAATTTTGGAAAAAATAAAAATTTGTGTTCATAAACACATTTAATACAAATCAATATCCTTATATGGACGAGCATAAAAATAGGGAGTTTACTTTCTTTAAATATTTAAAATGCTTTCATTTAATTTTTACTATCAAATCAATAAGTTATTTGTTTTAGTATTCAATACTTAGACACTTCATTTTTTTTTTTTTTTTTTTTTTGAATAACTTAAGTTCAATTTTGAAGCACAGATTTAATTTAAGATACGCAGGGATCAATTGAAACTTTCTATTAAACTCTATAAGCTATTTTGCACTATAAACTGCTTAACCATCTCAGTAGAGAGTGTACTTCTCCTGAAATAGTTAGGAGGAAAAAATGGGGTTGTTGATTTTCGTGTTGAGGAGCCCCCAAATAATCAAAAAAGACTATTCACGAATTTTTACCTGTCCAGGTTAGGCCGTATGCGATGTATACATATGTGTACGAAAAAACGTTCGGGGAACTTTAAAATACTTCGACTTACTTAAGATGTGTCTCTATCGACAGAGGAAGGTTCTATCTAATAAGAAATTTTTTTTGACACATCTTTTTATTATTTAGTATTTTTAATAATTTTGTGAAATTGACGAGACAAAAAAGAAAACGTTGTCCCATAAAAGTCACAATAGCTTCGATTATAACAAAATGCCAAACGAAAAAGGAAAAAACCACAAATACGTCAATACCAAAATTGTTTGATTAAAATTTAAATCAAAGTCAGGAAAAATGTTCAAATTCACGTATACACATGTGTATGAAAATCCAGAGAGGGTTAAATCCCTTTATCAACATTGTTCCTCAATTGTTCAACTGGTACGATCCTGTGTTATGAAAGTGAAGTCTCAACATTGATATTACAACCTTCTAAAAATTACATTGATGTATTCGAAGTACTTTTTGAGTTATTATCGGCTTTAAATATTAAATCCTTTGATAGTTTTCCTTCCGTGGAGTCTTACTAATACTGTCACTAAAGATTAATGCATTCATCCCCAGGCTACTTAAAATACTTGGATTTATCTATATTCAGATTAGTCTGTAACAAACGAGATTGAGAAAATAGTATAGGTCCATCTTGCGTTGAGTTGACTAAAATATGCACTTAAACTAGTTTAATTTTGGTAGTGTCTCAAAGATATACATAAAAAATGTCTGATAATCTTACAAGAACTGGATTGACCAATGCCTTCATTGAACACTGACTTTCTCTGGGCTATTCTGGAAAAAAAACCGTGCATGGCCAACATTTTTTCCCCAGCACTACTAAAGAGCACCACCTCTATTACATTCATTTTTATATTGAGGTTTTTTAACTCAAAGTAGAGCATAGATCGTCATTAGAGTATTGGGGTTGTTAACCCTGATCTCTGTCTCCTCGAAGCACTTAAAGACATAATGAGGGCTCGTCCTGGGCAATGCGACAAATAGCGAACTACACTGTATGTCAAGAAAACGGGGCAGCAGTATGTAGTAACCTAAAGTTGTAGCAGATAAAAGAGGTCATAACCTAATGACCGTATTGGTAACTCTCAACGGTGATGAAGTCGGAGATCCAGTCGATTGGTACTGCGGAAATGGTGGGGGAAAACTTATAGCACGGGCGACATTTATGTTTGGATACACAAATAGAAGCATTAACTCCAAAATAACGAGACATTTAACACTCACTGGCCCCAAATTTTTGTATACCATGTGGGTTCCATTTGTATACGCTCGCATACATGACAAAAAACTAATAAAAATTGTAGATAAAGCGAGAATTTGTTTTTTGGTTTTGTTTGATTGCAATCTTTGTTGAATAAAAAAATTGATTTTATACAGAAATTATAAAAAGGGGGGGAAAAAAATTATGTGAAACAACACCGCAAAGTAAAGAAACTTCGGCAAATATATACACTTATAGTAAAAAAAACGAAGTTCATGTACTATTATTGGTACATCTGGGCCAAATAGAGTATTGATGTTGGGGACGAAATATTACAAACATTCTGAAAGAACCAACGAGTTTTTACTTCTTTTTCGTGAAATGGAATATTCCACACTTCTAAGAATAACAATATATTACAAAAAAAGAAATAATACACAAAGAAAAACCTTGTGTTTTTTAAGCATATATACGTGAGTCAGAGATGCCTACTTATTTTTTCTGTCTCCCCGATAGCCCTCGAGAAATTCCCCGATTTTCAATCAAATTCCCCGCACCGGTATAATTTTATATTATAACAGCGACACCCGCTTAAAATTGATCACGATTAATGTTATTTTAATGCGTTCCAGAACTGGTAAAAAAAAGTCAAAACTATTTTTTATGTTGAAAAAAAATGGTCACGTTTTGAATTTCTAAGATTTTTTTTTCATTTTTCGAAAGATTAAATAAAAAACGTGTTCGATAAAAATTTCTAAATGCAATAAGTGAATAAGCTGCTTGACCAAAATATGTAAATTCTAACGCTCTCTAACTACACGATTTTTGGCGGACAGCCAAAATTAGTTTTTTCAAAAATTGTTTTTTTTTTTCGAAGGACAACGTTGCAAATTGAGAAAAAAACAAACCAAACTTTTTTTTTCTATTATGCCCTGGGGCCATTGTTGTATAGAAAAACATATTTAAATTTTAGACCGTACGGGCCAATGGTAAAATCCTTGTTTTAAGAAGAACGGGTTCAAAGTTTTGGCTATAGGTTTTTAAATATATCGACGAATCCCAACGGACCTTTCTCCCGCCCAATATGACCGAGAGGCGCATCCGCATAACGCACAGATCGGTGACCGATGCAATCGCAGAATTATTAATCAGCAGGAGGTGGGCGAAGGCATAGCTGACCTTTCTGAACGGCCGAAGCGCTGCGCGACTGTTTTGTTCTGACTGAAACTCGCCGTGTATATATACTAAAGCACTTCGAAATTTTTACAAAATACTTTTGAAATGTAATACTTTCATGACTTTCGAATTACATACTTTTTAAAAGTCGATTTCTTCACACCAAGAAAGTGCAGGGCCCTCTTAAGAAGAGATGAAGATAATAAGACCCAAAATATGGAGTATTGCAAAAGTTAAACAATTTACATTAAATAAAATTTGAGAAAAAATATTCTACAGACTTTATTAACTAAAAGCTGGACGGTTTCAAATTCCCCGCAAAAAACAGCTCATTCCCCGATTCCCCGTACTAAGTAAAATTTCCCACAAATCGGGGAATTCCCCGCAAGTTGGCATCGCTGACGTGAGTATACAATAGGGACCGATTCGAAATGTTCTCCATTGCGGCCATTTTGAAAACTAGCTCCAACTCGTGAACATGGTGTTTTGATTATCTCCACAGAATGAAAATTTCATAAAAATCGGTTAACGTTTCCATTAAAGAATAAAACAGCTTTGTATAGACGCGTTTACAAAAGACCGGTGAGGGTTAATCAGTGGCGTAGGTAGGAATTTTCCTTGGGAAGGGATAAAATTTTTGTTCATATTAGGTACTTATTTACATAAATTTTTTATTTTTTGTTTTAGGTACTTTTTTAAGTATGTAACTACAATGGAAAAACTTCCACAAACCAAAAAAAAAGGGACCGATGAGGGTTAATTAACATTTTTTTTATTTTTCAAATAGTAAGATATTTTTAAAATCTTGTCTATTAGTTGATATATTTTTATCCCTCCCATTCTACATACGTCACTGCATCTAATACACACCCTCTAATATTTGTAATTCTAAAATTATATTGTCTTCTTTTTGGGGATAAACCACCACCCAGTATTCCCGATATATATCTCACACATTTTGATTGCTAGTTTTTCTATCTACTACATACTATTCAATATATATATCTTTACTTTCAAAATTTCAAATAGAAAAGTGAAAATTAATAATTATTTAAATAAATTTAAAGTAATGTACTGAAAAAGCATTTCTCATAATAAATGTGAAGGGCTGCTCAAACCACAGTACTGTCCTATCTCTGCTATTTTAGGGTAAACCACTCTTAACTCGAAAAATTTTTTTTTTTTCTCTTTGCTCATAACTCGCTTAGATAGGAATTTCAAAAGAATTTATAATTAATTTTGGATTGCTGATCACGAGACTGTGGCCGTTGTTTGATTTAAGGCATACTTTTACCGAAGAAGGTTTCAGGGTCCGGAATGAGGGGATAAGAGGATAGTTGGGTCAATGGTATTGATTCGAATTTCATAGCTACATTCCTTCAGATAAAATTAGTATTATTTTCGAATGATTTTGTTGCCCTGTTAAATTTATTATACTTTAACTACTAAGTCTCTTCAAAACTCGAGGATCTGCGACAAAACCGTCCTCAGGTTAAACTAATCTAAAACGAAAAATTAATTCTTGTTCCACAGTGCATTCGATTACTAATAAAGGTTATGCGAGAGCTATTAATTAGTTTTCAATGCTTTTATACCGTTGTAGTTTCCAGTAAACTTGAAATACTCAGTAATGAAACAATTTTGTAAATGAATAGTAAATCAATTGATTTGACAATTAAATGAGGAATAGAAAGAAACATATTGGCTGCAATTAGATTGCATATTGATTCAGTTAGTATAGAATTTGATAGAACTAATTAAGTAATTAAAATTAAAAAATTTGCTCAAGTTTTCTGAAATGTAATAACTAAGTATTGATTTTTAAGGATATGTAGGAAAATAAAAATGTTTTGAAAATTGAAAAATATTTCAAAAAATAATACCAGGTTTATGGAATCTTGACATTGTTTTTCTTGTCAAGTTCACTTAATTATCCTTGATTATTGGCACCAGTGAATGCAAGGAGAGAGGAGTTTGAGAATAAAGCTACGTTTCCTCTTCCCTACAAATATTCTTCTCATTATGTTTTAGGGTTGTTTTAGAATTAATAGATAGAATAAGTCCGTAATACCCCGTTCCACAATTTTTGGGTCCGCTACAATTACAAATGGACAAATTTTTGACCGAAGATATTTAATTAAATTGATGAATTCATAATAACGTCAGTGATCAACAGATTGGCTCGTTCTTAAATTGTTTTCTTCTGTTCATTCGTTGAGCCTGCAGTTCAGAAACTACATTTTTATAGCAAGCTTTTTTTTGGAAAATTTTACATTTACAATATGTTTTGTTGATTACACTGGAATACTAAATTTCACTTTTAAAATACAACATATCATATTCATTTTTTTCAATGGGTAAGTTTCCGAGATATGACAAAATAACGGGTTTTAAAGTTTCCCTTACACGCTATTATCTCTTTACCTATAGTTTATTAGCCTGTAAGTGAAAATGAAACCTGTAAACCCGTTATTTTGTCATATGTCGAGAACTTACCTATAGAAAAAAAAATTAATGTGATTTTCTTGTTCAGCGCCCTCGAATTAGTTTCGAAAACATACCTTGGTTCATGTTATATTTTCACCGTATTCCAGTGTTATTTAAACATTATGGAGACAGGACGAACGATTTTCGACCTACTTCTTAAAGATTATTGGTAGTTGAACTCGAATCGCAAAGTAGAATTTCTCTATCTATGAGATAAGTTGAATCAAAATTTAGAAAAAATCTATTATTCACCATTTTTGAAAAACCATCAATATAAATTTCGAAAATTTTAGTTTTAAATGCTGTTGAAACCCGATGTAAATGTGAACCAGTGTTTTTTTTTTAACTACTTGAAATCGTTTATCTCGAGAACCGAACGTGCTATGAAAAATATGTGAACGGATTTGGATTCAGTGCATAAAAATACATACACTAAAGTGTAGTCATTAGGTATTACAGCCAGTGCAGCTAAAAACTTCGAAAAAAGGTTATTTCTTACTTTTTAGGTAAAGTCTGGTAAACTGAGAGTAAACAAAAAATACTCTCTGTGATAGACAAAAATGCGCAAAAGTCAGGGAACGCACAAAACCACATTTCTTGCACGAAACAAAACATCAAATTGTAAAGTCAGTTAAATTCAAAAAACCAAGTGTCTGTGATATTTAATAAAATAAAAATTGTTAAATCTTACAAGAAAATAAAAAAATTAAACATAAATTGTTCGTCTGACTACTTCTGTAGAATCTTCTGGTTCACAATTACCGATTGTATTTTTCAGAAATATCAGAAGCTCCTCCACCATCAGAAGTTGAACAGACACTTGCGTCATTAATCTGTGGATAATGCAGTTCAAAATTAACAAATATACTATTAATACATTTTCAAATGCCTTATAAACATTTTCCATTTTAAAAAACACTAATTTTTCTAAAAACTCTTTATTTATTTATTAGTTTAAAATTTTCAATATATTTTCACAAAAGCAAAACAGCTGATTGTTTGACACTTTTAACATTTTTAACCGAAGAAAAAGTGATAGCTATTTCGTGCAAGAAGAGGAAGGCAATTACTCTCTCATCTCTGCTCTCATTTCTAAGTTTTTGAGTACGGGAACGCTTTGGGCGAACGCGTTCACCCGCGTTGTAGTACGGTAACGGACCTAATAATAGTGTAGTTTGATATGAATAACAAAATAAAAAACTCGGGGGGCAAAATATTATGCTTATTCGTATTGAAATAAAAATTCAATATGATTAACTCAAAATACACAAGGCGGGTCGTTACGCTGTCCCCTGACTACGGCCCTCCACTACTTTATTTACATTTAAAATAATATACAGCATACTTTCGGTTCGGAATCTCTACACTATACAGGGTAGTACGAAAGTTTGATAACCACTGGAACACTTTGCTTAAAATATTTATAGTTTGGCAGCCACTTTAATTACATAATAGATTTATAAATATGAAGTGCGATTCTAACTAACTGGTAGCATATAATAGCTATGGTTTGTGTCGAAGAGTAGTTTTTTGTCAATAAGATCTAGTATGTCACAGGCTGCGATTGTACAAACAAAATATTTTTTTCCGCTTCAAAAATGTCGAATTTCGTACCAGAAAAAAAAGTTTTCCGGGGAAGTTTAATAACTTTCTTTCATTTGAAGAAATGATAAAATTGAAGAAAAATCGACCAGAATATGCCCAAAGACACAATAAACTCATTTTTCAAGATGACAATGCTCGGCCCCATGTTGCACATTGTGTTAAAAACTATTTGGAAAACATCAAATGCGACGTTTTACTCCGCCCTCTGTATTCACCCAAATTGGATTCTTCCAACTACTACTTGTTTCGATTGCTGCAGCACGGACTTTCGGAACAGCAGTTCAATTCGTACGAAGAAGTGAAAAATAGGCTTGATGGATGTTTAGCCTCAAAAAATGGGAAGTGGTACTGAAACTGGATCCATCAATTCCCAGAAAATTGTGAAAAGTCATAGCTAACGATGGCCCATATTTTGCCTATTAAGTTCATTCATTTTGCTAATTAAATAAATGCTTTTTTAAGCGAAAAATCCGCATTTCATATTTAAAGATCTATTACAAAATAATAAAAACACTACATACTTTTAGGGTTATTTTTTAATAATAAAAAAAAAACAAAATTTTATTCAATAAAACATTTATCAAATTCTCTACATCGCAGACGTTAGAAGTTTAGTTTAACAACCGCGAAAAATGAAACAAATTTAAACATGCAAATAAATACGTTAAAAGTTTATTCATAATAATTAGTCTAATGTAAGAATATTTCAAATATTTCATTTAGGAAACGAAAACAGGGACATAATGATGACCAACAAACACTTACATCGGATGCAACTATAAGACGACAACAAATGGTTTACGGATGCTGAATAAAATGATCAAATAATCTTGAATTATCCTAAATTACTTCCAATAATTTTGATTTTTTACAAAAGTTTGATCCGCTGTTGTCCCTTAAAAATATGTAACGACCTGTGAATTTATAATTTTTACATCAAGTTTGATATTCTATGTATCTACGCAAATTTCTCATTTCAAATGCAAAATGATAAATTTTACTTTTTTTGTTGATTTTCAAAACCACCTTCCAAATAAGTATGCCTGTTCACCTGCCATTTAAGGCACGGAAAGACTAATATTTTTGAATTAAATGTTAAGCAGTGACCACTTTTAGAAAATTTGTAAATGCATTTTTACTGTTCGATTAATCGATTAATAATATGCAGAAAATATTTCGCCGTCTGCTTTTATTTCTACTCATTTTGAAGTTATATCATATTCTAATTGGGTAATTTTATCATGGTATAAAAGATACTTTCAAAGTGTTTGTTTCTAGGTTGTTTTAACTACATAAATTTTCAAATATTTGTCTGAATATCATTTTAACTACATATAGCCAAGCTAAAATACACCAAAGATATGGAATTGTTTTATTTTTGTACTTAATTCTAAATAATTACCAGTTAATGTAATGCAAATGCAAAGCATTAGAAATAATGACCTTTGCAATGATTGTTGCATTGTTATTCCTTAATGTGTGTACGTACGGCAATGGCAGCGACAACGACAACGATATAACGATAATGCCAAACACAGCGATTTAAAAGTGCGTAAGGAAATCGAATTTTATAGTATAAAATAAGTAAAGTACACGTATAACAATTGTAAGCGATTTATGCAATTAACATTAAAATGTTTAAGGAACAAGAAGAAACTAAAACTGGCGATGATTGTACGCGTTTATTGTTGTAGTTGAGTTGCGGCGCTTAAAACGAAATCGCAGTAAATTTACTAAATTATATTAGATAGAATGATAAAAACTAATCAAGAATATTAAATCTTGGCATACGATGAAGACAACAACGAAAACGATTTGTATCTCAATTGATGATGTTGCTATGTTGTTGCTGCTGCTTCTTGTTCTGGGAGATGAAACAAATTATCAAACGCCGTGATTGTATGTGATTGCAAATGCTCGAAATCTCGATGAGGTGTAAAGTGCCGTATTTTTATTAGCACAATGAATACAACAATAAAGAAGAATTTTACAATTTACTTATAGTAAATTTTTCAATTTCAATAAATTACATCGACGACAAAGATGTTTTGTTGGTGACACCGAGAATAGCTAAATTAAGCAGCGCTGTTGTTGTTGTTGTTGTTGCTGTTTTGGTTTATTTCGCCTTTGCCAACGGCAGCATTTGTATTGTTGTCGGTCCGGATGCACAAAAACAATTGTATGACTTAGTATTTACAGTTATTATTGCCTGTCTGCCCGTGTTGCCACGATGCCGTGTAATGTGGTCGACGACAACGACTACAAGATTTTGTATATTGTATTTTTGGCAATGATTCTACTTCAACTTGGTGTCGGCGGTACAAGTAAAAGCTTCGTCGTATCGTATACGGAAAAGTAGAGGAATTAAGAAGAAGAAATAAAATACAGAAGAAGAAGAGTAGGCGGCGACGAAGCCAGTGGGCGCTTGATGTTTCTGTCACTAGTAAATTTTTGTTTGTTTCTTATTTAAGGCATATGTTGCTACTGTTTCTTGCTGCTGCTTCATTTGCTACTCTAACAACTACTGCTCTCTCAATTGCCCACTCTCTCTATTACTCTAATACTGTTACTATTATGCACTACCACCACTGTATCCAGCAACTGTCGTGCATTGCGGTCGTTTTAATCTGACTCTATTATTTTTAATTTTTTATTCTACTTTCTTCTTTTTATTCTTCTATGCTGGTGCTGCTGCTGCTGCTGCTCCTTTTAAGCCGTAGAGTTGAGTATCTGCGCGCTGATGATGTGGAGCGAGCGGAATTTTTTTCTTTGTAATTTTTGTTGGTTTTTTTTTTTTTTTTTTTTTGAGATGCACACAGGACACGCGAGACACAATTCAAGGCAATAAAAATTAGCACATACGAGTGAAACTACTGCTTTTTATTGTATTTGTAAAAAGTACTTGTGTTTTTAGTTCCTTTTTTTGTGTGTTTCTAAGGCCTATCCACAATTATATGTAGCATGAATATTTTTCCAAAAATTCTGCTTGCGTATAATTATGGATTTTTGTTGCTTGTTTCCGCTAAATGTTTCAAGTACGCGAAAATAGCGAACGTCATACAGCAGTGTATGTAATATGTACTTTCTCTTCTTCTTCTTCTTCAGCAACAACATGCGTTTCTCACGAACAAACTATTTACCTTTAATTGATTTTTGTATGCATATATTTTTTTGATTGTTAACAAACAAACAGAAAATTTTCTTCTTATAGTATTTCGAACTACATACACACGCGTGATTTACGCGTTTCCTTGTTCCTTTCACTCTCACTTTTACTTGCGTCGTTTCCGATTCCTACAACTTTATTGCAAACGTTTAAATTTTAATTAAATTTGTATTACTTTGTCGTAAAGAAGAAAAGCAAAACACAAGAAAATTGTCCCACTCTTAAATTACATTCAAATCAAATATAAATATATTCTAGGATAATTTTTTCTTTCTTATTTGTTCAGACACACACACAGGCACACGCGTCCACACGTTTATGAGCGCTGCGTTGCGTCCTTAAAACGTCTGACTAAAACGAAGTTAAAATTGCAACTAACGTTTGTGTAATGTGGAAGAGCAGAACTGAGCGAGCGAAAACGACCATAATAGTAATGGCAGTAGCAGCATCGGTAATTACTGCAACGAACATGTTGTAGTGCTGAGGTTTAACGTGATTGTGAGGCTAAAAGTTGGTTGGGGTGTATGTAAATGTTGGTGGCGTGCTTTGGTTCGATGCGTTTTTACAGCAACTTACTTTACCTTTCCTCATATTTACAGTTTGAATAGTACTGTACAGTGAGAGAAAATTACAAAAAGCTTAATTTAAATGAAGCTTTTAGAACGCAGTGTTGCATTTTATTGTTTTACTTCATATTGTAGTAAATAATATTTACTTGTTCACGAGGGCGTATGAGTAATTTGAATGGAAAAGTGAATATGCACTGGGAATATGCTTGCTTCTCATACGCCATCGTAAATGAGTAAGTATTATTAGAAAATTAACACTTTTCAAATCAAATTGCTCATACGACCTAGTGGACGAAGGCGTATTGTGTATTTTAGTACACAGTCGTGTGTAAAATTGAGAGTACATTAAATAGCAATAAACTAACAGAACACATGTCTGTGAAATATAATTTATATTATTTACTAATAAATTGTGAATTTCAGCTTACCTTAGCTTTAGAGTTGGGCACATATGAAAGACCACATCATGATTTACGGTTTCAATACTTTGCGGAACTTATAAAGATAAAATTAAGAATATTCCAAGAAAACTAATATACATATGTAGGGATATTTACTAGGAGAAGAACCAGGAGCAATGGTTTCTACAATCTTTGGTGAAGCCATTGACTTCTTTAAAGAAGTAGAATATCAGGGTATAAACTCTAAAGAAAAATGTACGTTAAGTTGAAAGCCCTGGTAGCTAGCATTCTAACCTAGACTTAGTTATAATAATGTTATAATAGTAGTAGAAAATAAAAAAGGAGCATGGTCTTATTAATTCCACAAACAGAAAGAATCTAAATTTTAGTACCGTACCATAAATGGCTCCCATGATATGTATCTCATAATGGAAATTCAGGTTATATGGAAGGTGCCACACCCCCTTTGTCAATCCCACCTATATTTTTGTTGTAGCATGGCATTGTCAACTCTCGTTATTGTACCAAATTTCTGTACTGTGCTACAAATGGTTCTTGAGATATACCCAAAAAACTATTAGGATTGTATGGGAGGTGCCACGCCCACTTTCCTAAAAGCCATTATGAATAGCTATGATTCATTTTCCCGCCTGAGAAAATATATTCTGGAAATATGACTTCAATCGGTCCAGTTGTTCAGAAGTTACACGATGTCATACACACAAAACTCTACGATTATATATATAAAGATTAATTCTCTGGTCAATTCTCAAATACACACTCTTATGTTGTTCTCCCACTCGATTCACAGCAATAGGAATCCAATACAAAGTGGCGACTGGCAATGTAAATCGTTCTCAAGCAATAGAAGTTGTGTTGCTTTCAGTGGGAGAGCCGAATTAGTCTCAATACAGGACTTTAAAAGAGCTACTTAAGATATTTATTTCTAAGTTCTTTACCAACGTCACTGCTTTCTAATATTTATATTTTGGGTCATAGTATTTTAGATTCCATTTCGCAAAGAATCCTTCAGGTTTCCATTTTTTCAACCTAGGAATTTTTACAACATTTTTGAACAAAATTTCTGTGTGCAAGTATGTGATACTTGCTCGATGAGATAAATGAAAACTGCGCGAGTTGAATGTAATTGTTCAGGAACAATTTTCAATTATAATTTATTAATTGAGAATAAATTCAGTACAAGAACAAAGGTTAAATGGTAGAAATAATTTTATATAGGAAAGAAAATTCAAGTAAAAAATGAAGAGAGAATGCGACTTAACGCTTGTAAGATTTCAAAAAGAATAAAAATATCAAATTCGTATATACTTATCGGTACCTATAATTACATAAATTCAAAAAAAAGTAGTAATACTATACATTTTTACATATTTGGGCTCTGGAGTTGCCACAATTCAAAAATTTATAAAGGAAAAAAAATGAAGTACGCCGCACATTAGACGCATCACAAAACTATTAAATCCATGTCTTCAACATGGCGCGCCCCTTGCATCGATGCAACTTGGAGGGAGCTTTGAACTCTTTGCAAGGTGGCGACAGCGGTGGCAACCAGATCACGGAGTTGGCGTTCTCGTGCGCTTCTGCTTTGCAATTCGCTACGCGTTGGAGTGTGGTATTTGCGATGGCGATGATGTGCGATAGACGCGGTTGCTGATGAACGTTTTAGATTAGCCTTCACCGACGTACGGGATATGCGTGCTGGATGTAGTAAGGTATGATGTGCCAAACCACACTTGTAGCAACTCCAATTCGAGGTGCATGCACCTGTCACATGTGATGTAGCCAGACAGTTGATACAATATCGATGCGATCGGGCTGCCTGTTTCCGCTCGTCGACGGTCATTGCTCGAAACACTCGACAGTAGCGCAAAGGATGAAATCGGCTACATAATCGGCATTGATGAGGAGGTGGGGACCGACTTTGCGGGGAACTGCAAAAATAAAGGAATTAGTAATTGTATATATAAATGAAATGAATCATTGAGCGCAAGTAGGGTTTACAGTAGTTTAGAGCAAGCTTTAAAAGATGTAGGAGAGAAAGTAGTTTAGAGAAAACTAGAAGAGAGGTCGGGGATAAAGTTTCTACTTAGAAGGTAGTACACACAGCTTTACAATGGGCCGTACCAGCATGCCATTCTGAGTGCGAACATCAGCCACTCTTACATTTTTGTCGGGACCAAGATGTAATTTGACTATTCGACCGAGCCGCCATTCATTAGGCGGAAGTAAATCATCTCGAATGACTACCATATCTCCTTCGGAAATATTACTTTGTGGGCACTTCCATTTGTACCTTTTATGGAGTTCTTTTAGATATTCGTTCTTCCACCGGTTACTGAACTGGTGGTGCAGTACCTTTAGTTTCTGCCAACGACTTGCCAGCGATAGATTTTCAACATTTGGTTCTGGGAGTGAGAGAAGAGGAGCACCCCGAAGAAAATGTCCTGGTGTAAGAGCGAGGAGATCGTTTGGGTCTTGAGACATCGAAGAGAGAGGCCGAGAGTTCAACACTGCCTCTATACGAATGAGAAGGGTAGTGAACTCTTCAAAGGTGAAGTTATGGGTTCCTGCAACTTTCCTGAGGTGTAGTTTGAAACTTTTAACACCTGCTTCCCACAGACCGCCCATATGTGGGGCATGTGGAGGGATAAATTGCCAATTGACACCTTGAGAAGCGTACTTTGTGGAAATGGTTGTTGGAATGGTTTTGAGAAAAAGAGAGAAGTCGTTACGTAAGGCGCGTTGCGCCCCAACGAAAGTTTTGCCATTATCTGACATCATCTTATTGGGTAATCCTCGACGGCCTACGAATCGGGCAAAAGCTGCACAGAAAGCTTCCGTGGTAAGATCCGAGCACACTTCCAAATGAATGGCTTTGGTTGAAAAGCACACAAAAACGCAAACATATGCTTTAAGAAGTGAGGTACGACGTAATATGGAGGATTTGACTTGGAAGGGGCCCGCAAAATCAACCCCGGTCGTGTGAAATGGTAACGAATAGGAAGAGCGCTCTGGAGAGAGTGCTGCCATGATTTGAGATCGTATTTTTTGTTTATAGATGGTACATATTTTACACTGAAAAATACACTTTTTTATTTTGGGTTTCAGTCTCGGAATATAGAATTCTTGCTGTATCATGCGAGTCATGAGTTGTTTCTCCGCATGTAAGAGATTTGAATGGAGGAACTCAAGATACAAAATGCAAAATCTGGAGTTTTCGGGGATTATGATGGGATGGCGCTCATTGTAACTCAAAGCAGAGTAAGTGAGACGCCCATTAACTCTCAGAACACCAGTTGTGTCCAGAAGTGGGTTGAGGGGTAGCAGGGAGCTCTTTTTACTTATGGGTTTAGAGGTAACCAATGCTTCATACTCTCGACTGAAATGAGTCGACTGAGTAAGCACAATTAAACGAAGCTTAACAAATTTGACTTCCTCCTGTGTTAGGGAATCAGTCTGTGGAATTGCGAGCTTTCGTAATTTTCGGAAAAAGCGGAACATATATGCGATGACTCGCAATGCTCGGGGAAATGAAGAGAACCGGTCGAGAATGTCGGGGTATTCTGACGCGTGGAACGTTTTTACTGCTTTCTGCTCTGGAGGAGATGAGCTTGACGCAGACGTCTTAGGCCATAAATGAGGCGATTGTTGCAACCAGTGTGGGCCATTCCACCAAAGTGTGCGGGAAATGAGGTCTTGGGGTTTGCAACCTCGGGTTCCTAAATCTGCAGGGTTGTCAGCACTGGCCACATGGCGCCAAGTTGTGTTGCCGACATTTGCCAGAATTTGGGACGTTCTATTTGCTACATAGGTTTTCCAAATACAGGGGGGCTTTTCCAACCAAGCGAGCACAATAGAAGAATCAGACCATAGAGTGAGTTCGTGGGGTTGCAAATCTAGTTGTAAACGGATTTGTTTTACTAACTTAGAAAGGAGGACTGCGCCACATAGTTCTAACCGAGGGAGGCTTATTGTTTGAAGGGGAGCAACTTTTCCTTTCGCTACAAGTAAATGCGAAGTTATAGAATTGCTCTTATCTTGGGCCCGTATGTACACACAAGCACAATACGCTTTTTCCGAGGCATCACAGAATCCATGAAGTTGAATCTGTGCACCTGGCGAGAATTTAACCCAGCGAGGAATCTCGATCTTTTCGATCATATTCATATTTTCGAACTTTTCGATCATATTCATATTTTCTTCGTTCCAACTTAAGAACATTATCTCCACAATTTTTACTCATACAAACATCTTTCCTTGTAATCTTATTTGTCCTACACATGGTACACCTTTTCTGTTATTTTCCGTTCCCTGCAATTCAAACTTTCTTTAATTTACGCAATCGTATTTGAGAAGGACATACATCGAGTACTACAGGAACAAATACACCTTAACTGAGCGTGAAAAACGATTTTCTTTTCTGAAACTCGCGTCATCATTATTTTTCCTGAAACTATCAGTATGGCATTCTCAGTCTTTTCTAGATGTTTTTTCATTCCCTGTTGAGCATAAGACCTCTACGAAATGTCTCTTCTGAATATTTAGTTTAATATCGTTAAAATTATTTCGGAAACTTGCTTTTCTTTTCAAAAGTTTTTAAATTTTTTTTTTGCACCTTTCATCGCCAAATCTGTTTCACTACAGCTCATCAAGACATATTTGGTCTGATGGTTTAAGAAGGCTGTAGCCTATTGAATTTCATTTTCCAATATTGATCCAGCAGAGAATTGGTAGTGGTTTAGATTTTATCTTCATGTACAGAAGCAATTTTTATTTATTAAATTAAATGTATTAAACTGTAAAATTTGATAATTTATTTTGAAAAAAATTAATTTATTTTGAAATTATAACAGCAATATAAACTTATCAAGTTTAATTAACTAATTTGTTTCGCATAGATGCATCAAGTTTTGGAATAGCCGAACGTGGTATCAAGAAAGTAGATAAGTTGAAAAGATCCAAGAAAACCTTATACCGATCACTGAAAAATGAAAATTAAAATTTTATGTAATATATGTATGTATGTATCAAAAGGTATTTATATACTGTTCACCTTAAGGTTGAACGAAGATATTGATAGCCTGAAGAACCGCCAGTGCCAAGTTGTTGCGAACCAATCATTCGTTGCACCATGATCACGTGATTATCTAAAATAGATATTAATTAATACATTAATTCTAACAATTGGCATTTGATATTTTGCATTGAAATAGTTTATGACTTACATCGCCATTTTGTAATTAGTGAATCAATGTCCATCAGCAATGTTAACAATTGATGTGGCTGACTGAAGCGTGGCTCATCTCGATATAAAGTGATCATGATAGCGCCCTGCAAAGCTTTATGACTGAAGCGTCTATCACCACGTGACACCAATGCTTCATGCACTTTAGCATCGAAAATGCTACGGTAAACTTCACGACGTTTCTCGATATCCATTAAGCGATAATTTTTGGCAGTTTCAACGGGTTCTTGCTAACGAAAGAAATATGATAAAAATTAATTATTTGTTAATTAGAAAAAATAATTCAAATTGAAGTTATAAAACACTAACCATTGCTGCCTCGACTTGTTCTGCCAAGAATTTATCAACACTCTCTTGGAACTTTTTCCAGAAGTTAAAACCATTCTCTTCTAAACCCGGTGTGCGTTCCAACCATTTTTGTATTAATTCTAACAGAGATGGATCATTTTCAGAAGTTTCAATTGCATCGATTGCAACTGGATTACAACCAAAAGCTTCCGAATATTTTTGATTATACTTGACACGATGCTCGGATTTGACTCCCAACTTATTTTCAATTAAACGAAATTGTAAACTTTGAAAACCGGATGCTGGTGCCAGATAATTACGAAAGTCCATGAAATCCAATGGTGTCATTGTCTCAAGTATTGGCACTTGATCTACAAGCAACTGTAGTGGGGGGATGTACCAGTAATTGGCTTTGTAAAATTTAAAAATACATGGAAAGAACTTGAAAAGATGTTCACTTACCTTAAGTATAAGTACAATACGATTGAGACGTTTCAAAATTTCTAGAGTTTTAGTTTCTTCAATCGTATCATATTTCAGCATATCGCGCATTGAATCCAACTCGAAAATTATTTGTTTAAACCAAAGTTCATAAGCTGAGAAATAAAGAAAATCGAGCTACACATTAGAATGTCATTAAGTTAGTAGAATATTAGATTTTCTCAGTAAAATTTCAATATCTATTGTAACCTGGGTCGGATTATTATAATATTTATTTTCATATAATTTCAGATCGTAGGAAATTAATAGGGGTAGTTAGTGTGTTGCACTACTACTAGAGGTGCCCGGGTATCGCTATATGTGGTACAATTATTTAGAAAAATTCGAATGTATGAGAAATGAAATGCACTCAGTTTTTAAGTAAAGAATCTAACAAATTGAAATTTTCTAAAGAAATGTTGGGATCGAATCGCCTTCTTTGTAAACGTACAACTCCTCACGCCATTCACACAAAAATACATGGAATATACTCACATTTGTGTGACGAGTTGTACGTACTCGGATCAGACGATTCGATTTTTGGTTTCAAACAAACGTCATTTTTGGATGTTCATCTAAGGTTTGTATTTTCTATAAAAAATAGAAGGAGTAATTGTCAGAACTGTAAAAGAATCCAATCAATTTAATATAATACTTTGAAGTAACAATTAATAAACGACAGTTGAGGAGGCCCATAACTAAACGCAATTATTCTATTTTTTAAGATTTTAGTTTTTTTGACTTTCTTAAATTCTACATGTTGAAATCTATGCAGTCATTAATATAAATCATATCATAGGTTATTAATTTTTCTTTATTTTTATTCCAAATAAAATGATTCAGACCAAACTGAAACATTTCCAATTCAATTAAATTTATTTATTTACCTAAAAACTTGGAATGGAATTATTGCGTTTGTTATGGACCTCCTCAGTTCATGATTGCAGTTATTGAATAACATATTTGACTTCAGAATAAAAAAATGCAGTTAGAAGTCTTTTTTGGAGTCGCCGATGTATTATTCATTTAGAAAAGTCTGTTTTTTGAGTCAAGGGAATGCAATCTATTTTATTGAGGTCACTCTAATGCAAATCTAATGATTTGAAAATCATGACTGCTTTAAAGTCACTAGAATACAATATAATATATGAATACAAAATAAAGGATTAATTTGTTAAAAATCTAAATATAAAATTACACATACATATATTAAAATTGACTTCACATCCCATTTAACTACAATTAACTTCAACTGACTTTAAATTGACTCCAAATGACTTCAAGTGACTCCAATTGACTTCAAATTCCAATTAACTACAAGTGACTGCATTTGACTTCAAGTGACTCTAACTGTATTTAAGTGACATGATTTTGAAGTAAAAAATTTGCATTCCCATGACTTCAAAAAATATTGCATTTCTCTGACTCAAAAAAAAAGGCTTTTCTAAATGAATAACACATCGGCGACTCCAAAAAAGACTTCTAGCTGCATTTTTATTCTGAACAAAATTATTATTCATTTGTGATTTATACTCTAAATTGATTACGTTCTTTTACAGATCTGGTAATTGTTAAGCTTTACCGTTTCATAATGGGACTTCATAGTATACTGAAGAAAGGACTCCGTTCTCTTTTTGTTTAAGAATTTTTATTATTTGTAAATTCGAAAAATCCCATGCGTTATGCAGTAGCGAGTGACTATACTGATACTTAGAGCTGGGCAAACTCAATTCCAATTCTAGGGAATTTATAATTTATACTTTTTGTTTTTAACTCTTTAGTAATGGAATTGATAAAAATTCGAATTCCTTTACAAAGAATATGTTTGAAATTGAAAATTTTCATATTCCGGGTAATGGAATTTGTAAATTTTGTCGATTCCATTGCAATTGTATTTTGTAATTGTATCTTGTAATTGTATTTTGTAATTAAAAATATTTCAATTAAGTACTTACAAGAATTAAACAAATAATTGAGTGGAATGTAACTTTTGTTAGGTGCAATCTATTACTTTCATAGAATTAAATCCCAATTTAGTTGGAATGATTCCTCGAAAATAATTGAATTCTTCTTATTTCAATTCAATTTCAATTTAAATTTTTAAACGCTTTTTTAGCTGATTTGACTGATTTTTGACATAAAATTGATATTTTTTCATTAAGCGTATTAGTTTTCTTATTCTTCAGCTCAACGTGTTGTTGAACAGAGGTCGTCCTCTGAACGCGAGCATTATCCATAGAGAAAGATGGTCCCAGCTTGACTCCTGCAAAACGGCAAAGTGCTTCGTGAGACAGGAAATCAGCGGAATTTCCAAACTGAGAAGAAAGGACCCGATATTACTGGTGGGTGTCATCATGAGGCACAACACATGTGGTCAGTATATGACTAACATGGTCGTCATCACAGGTCCAATTTGCCAATCGTGTCTTGAGGACGACGATACTACGGAACATTATCTTTGTAGCTGTCCGGCGTTCACGAGAATCAGATTAAGGCTGTTGGGTAGTGATGTCTTGAGTATGAATAATGTTCATACTCTCCCTCTTCCTGAACTTCTAAGGTTCATCAGTGACACAAAGAAGTTCGAGGTTGAGAGACCCTAAACCTTTTTTTCTCCCCATTTATCCCCACATAGCTTTCCTGTCTTTCTACTCTCTTCTACTGGTTCTATCCTTGAGTATAGCACAATGGTCCTCGTTGACTGAGTGCTTTGGTTAAGTTCAGCCTACCCACAACTCTAACCTCTATGCAAATCACGAGATAAAAGGCCTCGTGGCCGCAGGTGAAGTACTGGCGTAATCCTTAAAAATATACAAAAAGATTCGTAACTTTTGAAATAAAAAACATATAAATGTGCCAAGTCCGCGATTGAATTCTGTCCCTAAAAAATTTTTAAAGAAAAAAATATTTTTAATCAATAAAACCGGAATCCTTGCTTAAGACAAGAATGATTAGAAGAGTCTTTTGCTTGGCATTTTTGACGATTTTTTGCCTTCATTACTTATCAGCCCGTAACATGTTTAAAACATGGATTTAATCACAGAGTCTAAAATTTAAGAAACTTTAGACAAATTGCTTAAGAAAACTGTTCGCTTCGTTGTTCGCATTCCTTATGAAATTATAGGTGCCCTCCATTTGTGTTTAAAATATAACACTTACAATATGAATGGATACTGCCCTGGCCAATAAAAGACTGGTGTGTTATGAGATAATAGAAGCAGTAGTAGTAGTGCGCAAGAATTTGATAGCAAAATTCCTAAGTTTATAAGAATGAATTATTATTGTTAGCTTAAATGTGTTTTTCGCATACTTTCACACAATGACAAGTACATTCTACTCGTATTTTTAAAATCACCACACCCAATATTGTTTTATATTTTCATACCATCAAACGTTATCAGTTCAACACTTTTGAGTATATAAAAAGTACTAACCCTGATGAGTGATAATGAACAAATGCTCATCGTGTACCGATCGATTATCCAACGTGGACAACATACGTTGGGAACTCAAAACCTTATCCAGCATCAAATATTCACCATAGATCATTCCCACTTCAGTGCCAAGCGGTATGGCATTATCATCGTGTTCCGATCTATCAATGCATAATATTTGTTTATTAATAAAAATCGATGATTGGTTATCGTTTTAAAATTGATTTTGTTGTTGTTGTTTTTTTTTTTTTTTGGTTTTGTTTTGTATAACTTTATTGAAATGTTTAAATAGTCGTAGTAAATTGATATTACGCACCCATTCGATGAATAGGGACAACTCATCTTTTTGTTTTTTTTTTTTTTATGCGTGGCACACTTTACTGATGTATAAAAAGTAGGTATCTAGAGTAGAATCTGCGTCGAGATATTTTTATTTATTTAATAATATTTTTGTGCTGTGTACTTCACGAAACGAATGTCAAACTAAAACTAAATCTGGCATTCTCTTCTCGCAATTCTTCGGAAGCTGCTGCAGTAGCAGTAGATGTTGTCGGTGTCGAGTATCAGTTCTGCAAGATTGATTTTTGTGAATGTGTTATCAGTTCAAATTCATTTTGTTTCCATTAAGATTACGTCTAGTGTCTAGAGTCGAGACCTTTTTCATTTTAATTCACTGTTATTTTTTGTTTTATTTTGTGTGAGAAAAAGAAAAAAATTTGCTAAAATATTTATATTTTTGTTGTAGAACCGCTATTCGTATTCTCTGACTCCCATTTAATTTTACTATTTTTCATCAAAATCGAAGTTTTGCTCTCCTGAAGGGCTTAGCTTTCATTGGTCATCGGTAACCCTGTACTTTTTAATTAATTTTTAGTAGATATTTTTTTAAAGATAGAAAAGTATTTTACTATTAATTTTTCATTTAACCCTTTCTCGGCCGTAAGGAAACTAGAAATGATAGAGTAAAACCAAATCCGGATTCACCTTCACTAACCCCCATTTCATTGTAAAAAGTTTTAAAAAAGTTCTCATCGCGAATTCTATGGTCACCGGTGACCCAAAGCAAAACTTAATTTCTTAAGAAAATAAGCAAAAATTAAAAAAAAGAAATGGGAAATGATGTTTGAGTTCCACAATATATTGAAATAGATACATTTTTTTTTTGTTTAGGTCAGTCTGGTGCCGTCAATTATGTGATTATTTCAAAACCATTTTTTTAATAACTAAAGTGCAATCAATTTTCTTTTCAATCAATAAAAATTTATTAAAATCGGTGCAATAGTTTTCGAAAACCCTGATAAAATGAATTTTGGGTCACCAGTAACCAATGGTTCCGAAAGGATTAAGAGCCCTTAACGCTATAAGAAATATTAATGTATAAGTGAGTGTATATTAATGTATAAACTGACCCAGTTGTTGAGACTTTAGTGCTGGCGGCACATACAATATCATAAATAGATTTAGCTTGAGTATTTCAACTGTTTCGTATTTCAAGTATCGTGAAGAATAGATTGTTAAAAAAAATACTTACAATATTGCCCATATAATAAAAATATTTACCCTAACCCTATACGGGGGCCAATATATCAGTGACCACAGAAGCATTACTTGTCGCCCATATTGATCAATTCCTGATTGAGTGATTAGTTGCAGTAAATAAATAACCAGTGAAAATACCCCATAAAAGAGAAATTTGCTAAGATAAAACATGTCTTTACCTCTAGGTTTTTCCACTTTTTGACAAGCATTTTCCTCATTTTTAATAAGTGTGCTCTAGTTTTTGACAAGCCCCGTGGTTAGTGGCGGATAAATTGCTCAAAACTTATTCTTAAGGCTATTTTAACTGTACTTACCGAATTTAATAGAATTTGTTTCACTATTCCTTTATATATAAGTTTTTAGACATTTTTCCTGTAAGTGAAGAGGGCGTGGATATTGCCGATATTAAGCATTTTTGCAAAAAAAAAATAGTGTACTGAATTTAGATTATTTTCTTCACATTTTTTTTTTTAGAAAATTTCACAAATTTCACTCACTTCCGTCCGATTTAGCTCTATTAAATTTTATTTCATAAAATTAAAGGTTTAGAGGAATCCTCTTCAAAAAATAACGTAAAATCCGCAAAACCACTTAAGCAAAAATTTCAATTTTTAACCTTCCATCATTTAATGGACCGCAATTGACACTATCTTTTGGGATCAAATACTTTTGGGTTCTGCTGAATGCGAAACTCAAATGGAAAAACAAGGTCAAGAAGGCGGGTGGACCGGTGGTGCTACACCTTCTTCCAATTGACTTACATATCAAGAATATCGCCTTCAAGAGCGCTGTGGGGCTTAGGACAACCGGTTTTTTGGGCTGAACGTACTTATGGGCAGTGTAAAGTTCTAAATATAATACTAAACACCATTTCCAAACGATCTATGGATTATATCATACCACATCTGTGTTTCAAAAGCAATTTCAAGGTAAGATTTCTAACAATAAAATGAAAAAGAAAAATCTTTCACACAGAATATAAAAAATTTTTACGGATGGATCAAAAATAAACTGCGGAGTGGGTGCAGAGGTACACTCACCATATACGGCAATAAATCACTCAATACGTTTACCTAACGATTCCACGTTTTTTCAGGCAGAAGTCCTGGCGATTAAAGAGGCTTGTTGGTATCTTCGAAGGTAGTCAGACAGTAATAAGAGCTCTTCAATTCACCACCTTGATGGTCAAAACTAGTGAAAGATTGCAAGGCGGTATTGGTCGAACGAAATTAGTATGCTGACATCATTCTCATTTGGGTTCCAAGCCGTTGGAAAATTTATGAGAATGAGGAAGGTTATGAACTGGTTCGCTTGGGTGCTTCTCTGAACGTATCCTTAGCGGAACCGATTTCAGTTTCCTTGGGAGTCGTCAACAGGAGTACGCACTACAACTATTTTCAACTAGATAGTAGGAAATGAAAATCATTAGCATCTTGAATTACCTCGTTCCCGACTTGGCCTTCATACAATGAGGCAAATCTCGGGTGTTCATTATCAGTGATCATACCGAGACATTGTTATATAGATACCCATGCTGAGAAGATGCGTATTCCCTTTAATATTTATTGCAGAAGTTGTGGAAACCTGGAAGAAGAAGAAACACTCGCTTATTTTCTTTGTGGATGTCCAGTTTTGGCAAGGAAAATACAAAAGTTTCTCGGACAGATTTTTTTCAATTTGAAATATTTAAAAATTTTGAGCCAACCAAATCAAAATCAAATAAAAAACCAAACTTTACACAATACAATTGAGTTAACGCTGCGTTTTTTTCACTTACCTAAAGTATATTTAGTCCAGTAATTTCTCTGTTGTGCGTTTTCTTGGGCACCAATCAGTCTTTTTTGGTGAAGCAACGATTTTTTTTACAATTGTGCGGGACGTCCACGTTGGGAGTTAATCAGCCCTCTTTCATAAGTATTTTTTTGCCATACAATTACCGCATCTAACTCTCTTCTCTCTAAAGTAGTAAAATGGTTTCCTAGAAACGGTGAACGGAGAAATTTCATGTAAACCATAAAGCCTTCTATTATATTTAATTCTCATAATCATTATTCTCGGAATTTGGCATTGATAAGAAAATTTTAAGTTTAGATTTTGAATTCTTAATAAGTTAATTTGTCACTTCCGATCGATCACATTTGTTTACGCCAGCCCTACATAAATTTGAAATCATATTCGAGTGCCGCACCAATCTGAACAATGTGATAGTGGAAAATTAGAGATAACGTATTTTGGTGCTATTCACAGCTTATAAGATTCAACTAAAAATATGATATATACTAGTAGCTAGCTAGAAGCTAGCTTTTACATTTCATTAGGTTGTAATATCTGTACCGGGAACTTTGAATAATACTCTATTTATTTGTGCACCATTTAATGATGATGATCTGAATTTCAAATAATTATTTGAAAGCCTTGATAGGTTAATGTTTGAGCTTGCATTCCTGAAAAGCGACATAGCGGGAAAAATTTCACAAATCTATTAAGAACCCAAAAAAAATATCAAAGAATCAGATGACTTGGCCATATAAGTAGTAAGATAATCATTAGAAAGAACACCTGGAAGAGTAAGAAAAAGAGCACCTCCAAAACTGATGACTCAGAGTTACAGAAAAAGATTAAGAGATGGAAGGCTGTAATCCATGTTATGTTAAAGAAGAACAATATGATTATCTTTAAAAGAAATATACGGCCAGTCGTAAAGTATGGCGTGGAGACATGAACCAAAAACATCAACAGATTCGAAGATTCTTGGTGTTTTGAACGGAAGATTCTTTCCAGTTTTCGATAATGGAAAATGACGAATAGGATTCAACGATGATGTCAGATGTCAACGCTTACGTTTGTTGAGAAATTGTTACATAATTGAGTGGTCTTATTTATCAATCCAATGAGAGTTATATCTTTTTAAACCAGTACTTCAGAAAATTCCAATTATATTTCAAGATAATCAAAATGTTTCATTTGAACTTTAGAAAATTTAGCAAATGTAACCATTAGAAAATTTTATTTGTACTTACTTTATAAAATTGCAAATGTACATAATACTTCAGAAAAATCTTAATGCACTTAAGAAAATTTCATTCAATTTCATTTGGAATTTTTTAAACTGCATTTAGAGTTTTCTGAAGTTCAAATTAAATATTTAAAAGCGGATATAAAATTTTCCGAAGTACATTTGGTTATTCTGATATACAATTGGAATATTCAGAAATTAATTTGAAATAATCGGAAATTGAATTGAAATTTTCTGAAGTATAATAAATTTGGTTATACTAAAGTTCAAATGGAATATTTTGAAATCAATTTAATTTTTTCTGAAATCAATGCTAAATTCTCCAAGGACTGTTGAAAAAGGTATAAAAATCATGGCGGACCTCATTTTTGGTGGATGGACAATGTTCAGGGTGACTTCAGTAATTTTATGTATGTAAATGTATCGAGATGTTTATTAAAACAAACTCAAGCCCAGGTGGGGCTGTACCACAAACTAAAGTAAGTCAGTAAGTGAATATACATCCACTTATCATAGTAATTGTTTCAATACTTCCTACATATAAGTAATTGGAAAAAATAATTCATGTGAAAGATAAAATCGTTCAAGTAGGAAGCTTGTCGTTGTAGTATCCTCTCAATGTATAGAAGTAAACGAGATATACCAACGAGATCTTTAATGAAACTGTAGAACAAGAATATACCGATTTTTGAACGAGACCTTGCAAGTTATTAAATGAAAAAATGAACCTAAAGAGGAGAGGTAATTTTTACTATTAGAATACTGATTGCTGGAAATGTTTCTTACTGTGAAAAACAAAATCATTTATGTAAATATTTTACGAGTCATTTGCCTCAGTCATATTTATATTTTATTAATAAATAATATACAGTTTAAATTCAATATTATAATATTAATATACTACTTTTGTTGCATTTTTTAAATTATTATTATTTTTTTTTTTAATTTCTTTACTATATAATGACAAAAATCAATTATCCAACACAAATTTTGGTTACTACGAGTATGCTGGATTACAATGCGTGTATATATATATATATATATATTCAAATGTATATATATATTAATAGTAATTTAGTATCCTCCTTGGAGATTTTTAGTTTCATCTGTTATTTTTGTTTTTCATCAAAAATTAACCTTATTCGTTATAAATACAATCTTTGAAATTTAAATCTGATTCCTTTGTTTTTTTCTGTTTTTTTTTTTGGTGAAAGACTTGCACAATTCTCTTTTTATTAAATTTGTTTTATGTATGCATGTATATAAATAAGTAAATTGAGTAATTTATGTATTCTTGTTCTTTGTTTTTTCATATTATTACATTATTTATTTATACGAGATATTCTAAGTAGTACAAGTAATATCGTGTTGTGTTGTAGTTTTTTGTTTTTTCTTTGTTTTTAAAAACTATATTTGTTTAATTTTTTTCCAATTAAAATATAGCTGTTTTTATATATAATATTTCTATCTCATTATTATTTTATTTTTAAGTACGTGTTCCACAAATACATACAAACTGACATTGAAATAATTTGATTCATTTATGACTTTCTTTTTAAAATGTATGTTATTTTCTTTTCTTATTTATGTATAAACTAAAAATAAAAAATTTATAATTTTGAATTATATTCTCAATTTGAGTATTTATTTTTTTTGCGAAATCTGTTTCTTATCTCAAGTTCTTGCATTTTTATTTTGTTTTTTGTTTTTTTTTGTTCTAATGGATTTACTTAAAATGTTTTGCTTAATATTATATGAATATAAATTATTTTTAATGAATACACTTAAATATGTTTGTTTTTGTTTCTGTTTTTTATTCTAATAATTAGAAATATAATATTTAAAATATATGTTAATTATATATTGTATCGAGTGCAAAAACAAAACAACAGCAATAAAAACTCTTTGGTCTTAAAGCTCCATCTACATATAGCTGGAAGTCAAATGGGGACGCTCTCAAAATTGAAAGAGTTTCTGAATTAGTGCTGTCACTTAAAAATTGTAAATAGTGGTGGATTGAGGAGAAAAAGAGTGGTAGATTTTTTTCTTTTAGAATGCACCATACAGAAAAAATTTATTTAACTCTTGCTGGAATTTATATTATTTTTTGTTTTCAAACGCTTGCCAAATTCACAGAATTGAATTCATAGCGTAATTATGCACCATAGCCCGTGGTTACACTCTGAGCTAACGAAGTAGTACCAAAGAAAACCTCTATATGGCGCTACTTGTTGGCCTTCTGCGAAAATAATGAAATATTGTTTTGAGTGTGTTTTGTGGAATTATCTTGAAAAATTGGAGAGGTAAGTGTCTCAACTTTATTGTGTAATGTTTTTTTGATCAAGGAGTCAACCCTAAACTCAGCGTTGTTTCAAGGCAACGTTCCCTATTTTTCTGTATTTTATTTTTTTGTTATTAGGTCGGTTCCCGTACTTTTTGGGTAAAGTCTGGTAAACTGAGTGTAAACGAAAAATGCTCTCTTTGATACACTAAAATGTACAAAAGTCAGGGAAAGCATAAAACCACTTTCTTGCACGAAACAAAACGTCAAATTTTAACGACAGTTAAATTCAAAAAACAAAGTTTCTGTGATATTTAATAAAATAAATTAAATCTTAAAAGAAAATAAATAAATAATGAAAAAATTAAACATAAGTTGTTCGCGTGTCTAATTTTGTAGAAAAAAAATTAAATATATCTATGTTTATGAGTGACAGAGGGTTAATTATTAAATTTCGAGCGACTGGCGGTCGGCAGTTGATCGCTTAAAATCGATCGAATCGACATTCACAATAAATAAACTAAAATTAATCGATCGTTAATTTACAGCCATAGATAGTCGATCGAGATTCCCAATAGCGCCCATAGTTCATAACCGAAAATGTTCCTTCCACAGCCGCACTGATATGTGGAAGAATTGCTAAGCAGCACATATCGCTCGTTTGTTGCTATACTGTCGTAATCCAAAAAAATTCGTGTTAAGTATGCAGAACTAACTGTTATTTAATGCTTTATCTTCTGTAACAAAAAAAAAAAAAATTATAACGGTATCTTATTAACTTTCCTCGAGAAAAGATTATTTGTCTTTATTGGGTTCTACGGAGTGGTGGATCGTTAATAATAATAAGACAGTATTTAACGGTTCCAAAATACTTTGCTCTCGTATTTGAAAAATTCTGTTTCTAGCTTTTAATAACTTGAAAGAATACTGTGTAAGTTTTTTGGAAAAACCTTCAAAGTCTTACTTTTAAATGCTGACTGCTGTCATTTTTCATTGTTTTCGATAATACAATGTAACAAAATTTCAACTTTTGTCTTATGCGCAAGAGTTTTCAACGGTTTTACAGTAATATAGTCGTGATCGACTGATCATTAACTGCATAAGTAAATAATTTAATAGTCTGTTGTTGTAATTACGGTAGAAAATTAAATGATTGTAATACAGACCCGTGGTTTAATCCCATATGGATTGAACAAAATTTAAAAAAATTTATATTTAATTTATTTAAAAAAAAAATTGTTTTTGTTGATTTTTTATCAAAAAAGGGACTGAAACCCCGATTTTTAAAAATAATGGCAAAAGATGGAAGAAAAATGAAAATGCAAAAATTGTTTATCTCTTTGTGCTTAACAGTTTTGCTTCAGACATCTAATTCGTATCTGCCCTTGAAAGTCCTCTTTTTCAGACTTCAGGCCCTTATTCTGGGAGAACTAGAGGTGATGGAGAAAAACTGACCCTAAATCGTTGGAAAACGCACACATCAAATTTTTGTTACACTGTGTAATGTAAGGAAATATGTTTTTTTTTTTCATAAGACCTACAAAACTCAAAGAGCGAGAGAGATTAAGCTTCTTACCCCGGATATGCTGTATTTCTGTAGACATTTTATGCTGCTACATGATTAGCTATGATCTTAATGTTCATGTTGTTATTGCTGTTGTTAGTGTTATTGCTGCTGCTACTTCAGCTGTTACGAGACCGACAACTTTGGCACTGTCATTTATAAAATATTTTTATTACAATTAAAATATAGTATAATCTAGAAATAGTGAGAAGAGATTTCTAACAAACAAAAAATATTAATTTAATATTTTGATATTAAAGAATTTCTTTTTAGAATCAAAGACACAGACAAACTTAAGCTATGCTCTTAGACAGCAGGCGACTTTAATAATAATATTCATAATTCTTTTAGATATTTTACTAAAAGAAAACCATAATCATAATTATTTATGACAAATACGTAATTTAGCTAAATAAATTTAACAAATTCTGTAAATAATTTGATTGGAAATTTATTTTCTTTCTAGTACAAACAATAAATTACTTAGTAAAAATTTAGATTTTTGAGCAAAAATTTTGATATTATTTCTCATGCAACTACAAAAATATTTTTTAGCGACGCTTTAATAAATGCGTGTGTAAGTATGTAGCACCCTCTTAGTTGCAGAATGACAATGAACCTAGGATTTTCTCGTTTAATTTACTATTTACAAAGACACATACATATTTATGCAATAATAAACACATAACACAACAAAGACTTTAGTGATTATAAAACTGATCGATTCAAGTGTTAATATTCTAATTTTAATTCATTAATTATTTATTTCAAAACGTATAAATTATAAGCATGCTGCATGCAACTTTTCGGTTACCTGTGTAGAGAGATTTTTAAATTTTGGTACTTGTCTTTTGTTTACTTACTAGAGGAGACTGGCTTATTTCAAATAGAATAACAATGCTTTTCCTATTTAGCAGGGTTGTTTTAAGATCACTTTGTGTAGTTCTAATTGTCGAAATTCGTTCTATGAGATGGCTGATTAACTGCACTAATAACTGAGAGAAAAGAGAACATACGACGGAAGACGGAAACTCGATTATGCTTTTGCGTTAATTTAGACTGCTCTCTAAAAGGTTATCTCTAAAATTTACTAACAAAAACTAATATAAAATGGCGAGAGAGAGGAAGCACCTGAATAAGATGAAAATTCTGCTTGATTGAAAAACGGTGAAAGATCGTAATTTCAATAGACAAAAAAGCCAATTTAGCTCTCTACGCAAACCTTGCAGATTCCGGTTACACTAGTGGTTATTCGTAATATTATGATATTAGCATAATAGTCTTAGACAGTAGACAGTATTAGGCAAATCTATCTTAGAAAAATCTCTAAAATGACTTCAAAAATCTACACAGATTTGTGTTAATGATGCTTTGAGATCTAATCCCATTGCAATCAAGTGAATGTAAATGCAGCCGCTAGGTTTAAAGCAATCTCTCAATTAGATCCATATATATAATGTAGAGCCTCTTATTTACTGAAACAATTTACTTTCATCCAAGAACCGCTAAATTACAATACGCCTAGCTATTTGAAAAGAGGAGAATACACCATAGGCAATATACTTGAAACTGGGTCAATCCAAATCTATACAGATGGGTATAAACTTTATATTAGAGTTCGTAACAGAGTATTTTTTGCACACGCAAAAATAAAGAGACTCTCTGATTACTGTAGTGTTTTACTAGCTGAAGTTATAGCTGTACATGAAACGAAATGTTGGTTAAAGGGACTACCAAATTATTGGGGACAGTGTAAAAAAAAGTACATTTTTCATAAGTAAGTGAAAGAAAAAGAAAAATAATAGCCACCAATTTCTTTCTTATTATTTATTTGTTTTTAAGTGTTAAGAATAAAAAAAAAGAGTTAATGTCAGTATTATATTTATTTTGTTTAAAAAAAATAAAAACGTGACAATACTTCAAAATTCCTAATATGTATTCGTTGATGGAACCTTTTGCTTTTATTAGGGTCATGGTGGGTTAATTGTTTGTTCATACATAGAAAAATCATTACATTTTCTTCAGCTGAAGTTTGCCGAGAGAGAATTCGTCAAGAACAGTTAAGAAAAAAGAAGTAGCTAATTGGAAAATTTGCAACTGTTTGATATCACTCTTTAAAACCTAAATCGATAGCCAAAAAATGAAGGCTACAACATAGAATCACAATGAAATTCGATTATAAAATTATTAAAAATGGAAATTAAAAAAATGTATCGATAGCGAGCGGCACTTTGGAAAATATTCACAAGAATAATAAAAAGAAAAGGATAGAACGGTGAAAATGGAGTAAGAAGAGAAAAAGAAAGGCTATAGAAATATATAAGAATTGAGAAGTATTGGGAAGGAGCTCAAACATAGAAAGTAATAGGACAGAATAGAAAACAAGAAATAGCGTGGATGGCTTTTCTTACTAAAATAAATTAACAAATAAATAATAAGGAGAAATTTGTTCGTCATTACTTTTTTCTTTTTCTTTCCATTAGTTACGAAAAATCCATTTTTTTACACTGTCCCTAATAATTTGGAAACCCACTGTAGGTTAAGAATAATTATATTTTATCTGTCAGTTCTATATTTTTTATCTAGCAATCTGGAATCTCACTGGCTACCTGTGAATTATTGGCCAATACGTCATTCTCTGCCATAATTAATGAAAGTGAGTCGGAAATTACTACTATCCCTGTAGAAACTCTAATCAAAGTAGCCAAAACTAGATTCAAATATGTTAGTGCCAGTTATATGGTTGATTAAACTGGCATGAGTTTATTTGTGTCAGAAAGCATTAGCTTTCAAAAATGAATCATTTTGGTAAAATTAAAATTACATGATTTTTGTCTAATAGAATGTAATTCGCGATGAATCATTCAGGGGACGGATGAAGAAGGAGGTGGATATTGTGCTAATGCGATTTAAGAATTTATAAGACATAAAGAAAATGACAAATAAATGACGGGCTGAGAGTAAAAACGAGCCATCAACAAGGTGCGAGCAAAAGTGAATTAGAAATGTTCATAAACAAAAATAATGAATTGCTTGAGGTTGCGGGGAAAAACGAATGAGGAAATACGTCCGAGCAAAAACGACTCAAATGCAACAAGTTGTTTTTGGCCGCGAGGAAAACTATAGCAATTTTTATTTGAAGTTATATATAAACAGGTTAATGAACAAATGCAGTCATCACAATCGAAATTTTTTCCTACACAAAAAATTCTACTGATTTACATCCTAGAAGGAATATGAGGAATGCATGACTTTTATCATAAACGAATTCGGTCATGAAAAAATCATAAAGAAAAGATGAATTGAAATGTAAGGGATCATGGAATGCACTGACTTCTTCTCTTATAACTTTGTTTCAGTTTTTGTACAATCGAATATATGAAATACTGTAGCGTTGAGCAACAAAATAACATAATTTTTCCTCGAAAATTTGTTTTTTTCTAACCGATTTTTTGATTTTGGCGACACTTTGTCGCGCGTCTGTGTACTTTTTTGTTTTTTCAAACTTAAGTACATTAACTTAGTCGTTTTGTGGTAGTTGAACAATCAAAACGTTTTCTACGTTAAATTATTATCGGAAAATTTAAAAAAGAGGTAAATTGAGGTTTTGAAAAATGATTTGAATTCACTGAATAAGTAATAACTGTTATATGACATTTATTTTTCTTAAAACTTAGCAATGATTTTGTTCTACATGGGATGTTGACGATGTAAATTTCTTTTGGAAAAGGTCCTTAAAGGTCCCAAGCTAAAAAACAGTACCTACAAATTTCCTATTAAATTTTCAACTCCATTGGAATCCAAGATTTGATACATGATATTAGCAGCGAAAAAATAAAGTATGATTTCGACATCGATTCATTCATTTACGATAGTTATTGCATAAAATTGTAATGAAAACTATTTTTTACATTCCCAGGTAATGCAAAGTAGGAAGCATCGCCGTGTTAAAAATCATGTGTTCTGGAAGTTATACCCTTTACGGGCTATGCATTCCAACGTGCATTCCTATACATTCCATTTTCTTTCTGGATTCTTATTCGTTTTTCCCGTAATCCTAAGCAATTTATTTTTGCGTGCAAGCATTTCGAACTTACTTTTGTTCGCACCTTGCTGATAGCTCGTTTTTACTCTCAGCCTGTCGAGTATTTCTTATTTTTATGTTTAACTTTGATTCAGACTTTTTCTTTAAACAAATTTATAGGTTTTAACTCAGTTCTTTTATTAGCCTTGGTGATTTCTAACCAGCTGTTAATGAAAAATAAACCAAAGATACTATGGAAGCTATAAACTAAAATCAACGTAGATTTTAGAATGCTCATTTATAGAAATTGGTGATAGTAAATAAAAGGTGAGTTGGAGAGAATTACACTTTTGTTGCACGTTGCATGTGCGGTTACAATGTATGAAGTTTCAAAAACATTTATCTAATACATAATAATTATTAATTAATTAATTAACCATATTCACATTCAAGTGCTAATTTTAATGTTTTCTTAAATTTTAATACTCACAATCCTCACTATGGAAGCTATACTGGCCCTTCCTTTTTTTTTTTTTTTGTTTTGTTTTTTGTTGGTTTTCTCTCTATATACTTTGTATTTTTTTGTTTATTATACCTACTAGTAAACTCTTTCGCATAAATTCCTTTGTGTGTGTGTGTGTGTGTTAGATACATATGAAGGTCTCTTATATTTTAAATCCATTAATAGATCATTTTATGAATCCATTCATTCATTCATCAGCCATCCATTTATCTGAATGTTATTATTATTTTATCGAGTACTTAATTGCACTGACATCGATGACATTTCAACCCGTTGACATTGACGGCGTTCTACAACAACCGCCGCCGGTGCTGTCGACTAATCAACCGTGGGTCATACATTCATTGCATAACCATACACTACAGAACCTTGAGCAGTTTGTTGTTGTACGCCACCAGCACCTATTGCTGTTTGTTGTTGATTGTTATTAGATGCTTGCTGCTGTTGTTGTTGTTGCTGCTGCTGCTGCTGCATTTGTTGCTGCTGTTGCAGTTGTTGCTGCTGCTGTTGTTGCATTTGTTGCTGCTGCTGTTGTTGCAGCTGTTGCTGCAATTGTTGTTGAATTTGTTGTACCTGTGTTTGACCTCCTGTTGTTTGTTGTCCTATCGTTGGTGACACCATACTATTGCAATCTGTATGCGAAACTGCAGCAGCTCCCTCTGGTACTCCGCGTTCACTGAAACCGGCTAAATTGTCATCTTGTGCAAATTGATAACGTTGCGCCATTATACGCTGATGTGGATGTTGTGTTTGCTGTTGTGCACCACCGTAATGTGTGGCATGTCCGCGCCCAGCAACCACGTGCAGTTGCATGCCCGGCAATGCATAACCGATGGGAACTCGTATAGTTTGTTGAGTGACCTAAAAAAAAAAAATTTTTATACTTTTGGCTGTAAACATTTTCAATATATTTTTAAAATCCACGTATTTATGTATGTACGATATATTCACGTTCCCATTCAAAAATTTCGCACAAAATAGAAAAGTGGTTACTAATTTCCCACAAATCTAAGTTTTAGAGAAGAAATAGAGATTTCGCAAGAGAGCTCTATACTGAAAGTCTGGCCCATCGACATTTTCGTATCCACACAATGCGGTGAAATAAATGTAAATATTTAGTTTTGTTTATTTACTTATTTTGCTCCAAATGTTAATGTCTGTTCTATGATAGTTACATCCTATGCTAATGAGGTAAAATCTTTTTAGCTTAATGCTAACATCTCAGAAAGGATTGAGCTTTAGTCGGCATCATTGGATGGAACTCTAATATGAGAAATATTAAATATACTGATTTTTGATCGCTTTTTATAATAAAACTCCTTGCTTCAAGTACTGATCTTTAGAGGAAATCTCTCCCTCTCTCTCTCTCTCTCTCTATTGCACTCACCTGTTGATATTCTAAAATATTTTGACGTTGTATGTGTGCAACTTTTGGATCGATATTCGTAGCAGCAAACTGTGAATAGGTTTCTGCATTGTATGGTATCAATACCATAGTCTGATGATAATTTCGTAAAGGTGGTGGGGATTCCGGTCGTCTAGTAGGACTCCGAGCGTAATGACCATAATGTTGCTGCTCAATGGCAGTGACACTCTGACAATTTTGAGCATACATCAGTGACTCATCCTGGCCATGTTGCTGTATCATTGTTTGACGAAAAACTGCGCCAGATGGCAGCGTTTGATAGTATGCCTGCTGGAGACCACTCTCGATAGGAAGACGTTGCTGCTCATTGCCAGCACCCTCAGCTGCATAGAAACTCCATGTTCGTTGTTCTGTTTGTTGCTGAGCGATAGTGTTGGCCTGCATTTGGAGTGCTTGTTGTTGAGTGGGCATTTGCTGCTGCTGTTGTTGTTGCTGCTGTTGCTGTTGTTGTTGCTGCTGCTGCTGTTGTTGTTGCTGCTGCTGCTGTTGTTGTTGCTGCTGTTGTTGCTGCTGCTGTTGTTGTTGAACTGTTGCTACCATTGGATGTGGAACATTCTGAGGTGATGGATTTTGTGAGATTTGTTTGGTCATTGAACTACTTGATGACTGTTTCGGTAAAGTGTAACTTTTTATGGCCTAATTCAGTGGTAAAATGAAAAGAAAAGATGAAATGCAAATAAAATGGAAATATTATTAACTGCTATCTTTTACCTGGCCTCCACCTACACTTGGCATTTGCTGTTGCAGCTGGTCTTGCATCTGCTGTAAAATTTCATTTGTCGAACTGAATTTCGGTTTGATGCCACGCACCGATGGCCGTTTATTGAAGCCATAATCGTTTTGTTCATCATCATCGGAGCTAGCATTTGAAATGTCGTTGGTGTATCGTTTTTTAATTTTTTCCGTGCGATTTGCTTCTTGCTGCGCGAATGCTGCCAGCTGTTCATCCTGTTGCTCCTGTCCCGGGGTGCCAGCAATAACATCCGGTGCAACTTTACGAATTTCATCGCCACCTGCTTGTATAACTCCCGGCTGTTCACCACCCATCATGCCGCCACCACCGCCACCCATATTGAATTCCGCAAAGTGTGCATTATTCGCGGCATGACCGCTATGGTGTGCTGCAGCCAGTGTATAATACGACGATAAATCATCTTTATTACCAGCAACACAAGCGGTGAGCGGTGCCAATGTCGAAAGGAATTGACGTTTCGGTTCAGCTTGACGTGGTGGCGTGCGATGTATCTGTGTGTGTACGACGGGTACTTGCACACCCATACCCAAGTCGGGAGCAGCTGGGCAACGACATTCCTAATGGAGAAGGAAAGAAATAATCAAAATACGCTTATTAAATGAACTGTTGGTATAAGCTGGTAGTTTTAATTTGGTATCACCTGAGGTATTATGACAATTGGATTTTCCTCCATTTCCAGTATCTTTTCTTGTTTTTTATCGCGATTGAATATATCGGAAATCTTCTTATATGCTGAGGAACCACTCGAAGAGCTTGAGACCGACGAACTTGGCGAAAAACTTTTGTCACCGTTGCCGTTTGCAAACTTTTGTGGATTCTCTTCACCCATCGGACTGTCACGATGTGCTAACTCACCGCTTTCGCTACCTTTAGTACTGTCATCTTCACCATTCTCTTGGGTGCCATCTTCGTTGACTTCATCAATGTCACAGGTAAGTTGTTTGATGCGATCCTCTAGGGAAATGTCCGACTTGACTGCCTTTTTCCTTGTTTTTTTTTTTAATGAATAAAATTAGTTTTATATAGTAGATCAATATCAGAAATATTTTACTAAAGATAATACAACTCTATTTAGGATTATTCCTAAACAAAACAAACAAAAAGTGTTTTTCTATAAAATACGAGAGCTTTAGAACTTTTCTTTAACTTCTAAATACTTGAATTTATGAATATTTTATGAGATATCCTCATAAAACAATTGAACAATTTGGAAGGACGCACGTAGGTGTCTTAAATGGCTATAAAAAACAATAGTTCGAAAAAAGGGACCTTCCAGTCCATGGGAAAATTAAAACAGGATGCGTTGCAAGCCAAACAATCTTCTTCTTCTTCTTAGAGAATGTTAGCTGCCAATCGGCTATATTTCGTCAGCTGACTTTGACATTTTACATACTTCTCCTCTCTCACTTTTTTACGCTCTCGTTTTTTTCTCTTGTAGCAAGTTTTTCGAGTACGTGAACACTTTACTAATAAAACTTGCAACAATTTGCAATAATTTCTCGTACGTGAACAGACCTAATTCTGACATATTCTAGCTGGTATAAGGAAAATTATCGTTCCACGAAAAATGTTTGGTTTTAAAATAAAAAAAATTCCAGTGACTCCTTTGTAGCTTAAGCTCCATTGAGGAACCAATAAATTCTTGTATTTTAATATCAGCAAGGTTTCTTATAAAAACTCTGCTATTTATTAATTTGGTAACATTTGCTGAATAGAATACATTTCCCCTAATATAATACTTACTTAATTAATGAACGCCGCAAAATATTCCTCTCCATGCTGCGTCTTATTGTATCTGTATCGCCACTACCGGGCAAATGTGGCACTAGACAACCGGCACGCTTCGATTCATCGAATGCACGCAATGCTTCCGAAGTCAGAACTGGTGCCTGATGCGCTACACTCGGGAATAGCTGACGCACTGCTGAATTGGGACGCAGCGCATTATTAAAAAGTGTTGAATGCTTTTTAATTGGTATAAGTTCATTTATTTGATTTTCTCCATCGTCGGCATCACCGGAAGTTTCGGCGTCACGTTCACTATTCGCTGAGTCTTCGGTAACAAAACGTACTGAACGTTTTGTAGAGCTACCCTCATCCTCGGATGTTGTGTTGTTCTGATCATCGGACTGTAAAATAAAACAAACCTCAATAAATTACATATTCCCTTCAGAAATAAATAATTATGATATCACTGTATTAATCATAGATATGCATGTATGTATGTACCTGAGATATAGAATCTTGTTTCCATAATTTGCCTCCTTTGAGTATTCCATTAATTTGTGTTGGTGATGATTCTTTTGGTGGTATTGGCGGTGGCTTCTCCATATCATAACAACCACCATCACTCTGGTGTGTTGAGGGCGCAATTGCAGTACCTGGTTTTGCTGGCAATGCTGGCGGTATCAAATCATTTGTTGCTGCTACTGTTGCTGTTGCTGCGGATGTTGTTACCTCCTCTGTAGCTTCACGCACAATTCGTCTCTCTGTTACTGTAGTCATGGTAATAGTTTCAACAACAAATCTTTTATTCTTTTGTAGAGGAATCAATTTATCCTTTCTATCTTTGGCTTTTTTATGGTTAGTAAATATTACAACATACAACATTAGCACAACATACATTTTTGATTGTTATTTGTTAGTGTTTTGTTAGGTTTTTTTTTTTAGTAGGTTAATGAGTAGTTTAGCGTATACGCGAAGTATGTAGAAGTAGATCGTTTCGCAGACACAGTATATACGATTTTATATATATATATATATATATTTATGAATATATATTATTGTAGGTATACGTCATATAGTTTGCGTAGATCGCCCCAAACACACAAAAAATGGCAGCAATGATGAAAATTACATAGAAATTACTACCAACAATACTCATGCATTTTATGATTGTATTATACTTAGTATACTAAGTATTCTTTCTTCTTAGTAGATGAGTATGTATGTATGTACATTATTTTACAAGAAGTACAAATACTTATTACGAACATAAGTAAAAATGGAAGCGTTTTGGATTTGTACGAATAAATGATTGCAATGACTGATTTATGCAAATGAAAAGCGAACGAATTGCAGCATATTTACATTGAAAAGGATATATCACACAATATTCGTAGAATTTTTTATCAGACCTCAGGAGAAGTGCATACATATGCTCCGAATTATAAATTCTAATGAAAACTTTAATTACATTTTTAACACAAAAGGGAATTGTTTTCCAGCTTCTTCAGAGAAATATAATTTTTATGTTCTCGTTAAAAACGTTTTAATTACTTCAATTGTACATATTTGTGAAACTTCAGTTTATTATTTATATTAAATTTATGGTATTTTTTACATATTTTTGCTTCACTTGAATGAGCAAAGCGAAAGCAGTGAATTAAGTAACTTAATGTGAAATAACCAATAGATTATATATGACTTTGGGAACAGATTCAGCGAATCAAAAAAAACTTCTACGAAGCGTTTCTACCGAATCAATTGGTTCATAGTTAGTTATACTGAGCCTAAATTTGCAAAGATGTTCAGGTAAACTTCAACTAACAAGATATGGTGCGACCTCTGGGACCTTCGGAAGAAAGTTTAAGAAATTTTTAATTTCCTTTATAACTTTAATTGCATAATTAAATTCCTTTAAAGCGTTTTGGGACAGATTAAAAAAATTTGATTGGAATGCATCTGAGCAGATATTTATATAAAGTGAGGGTTATTACTTTCACGGATTTGACGTTTTTCGTTCAATAACATAAAAAATACACTTTATTTCAAAACTACTTATGTAATTTAAATGAGGAAAAATAAATCTTCTGTATTCAGTGGATATAGTTTGAAATCACTAAAAGATGAAAAAAAAAATAAAAAAAAATAAAAATTTGTCCAATGTATTATCACCTACATATACTAAAGTTGTCAGCGGTGTTTTATTTTTTTTTTTACCGATTTTTATAACTTAAAACTTCTGAAAACTAGCAGCTCACTAAAAAGAAAAGATTTTAAAGATCTGGTGCATGGTCATTAGTAATGCAAAGTATGAAAACTGAAATAAGTGCATTCCAATAGTTGGCCAGATGCAAAGTAGTGAAACAATTTGGCACGGCACATGTAGAATGGTAGTGTTCTTTATTGCTAATCCAACTATAAATAAGTATAAATCTGAATCTTTCTATATTTTCGGGAAGCACAGTATCAGAGATAAATAATTTTAAATAGGTAGTGATATATCATCTCAGCCACAGCGAATAGGAAGGGTAATTTTTAAAGCGTTTGGTTTTTAATTTTCAAAAAACACAGAAATAGTACAAAAGTGTATGAAATTTTTATTTGAGTCGATAAATTTTAAAGATTATTTCATGTAAATGTTGACTACGTTGAAAATGATCCATGCGAGAAGTCCAACTTTGAAGCATAGCGGTTTGTATCTCGCTAATAACATGTGTAATATTTTTTTCTAACATTCGATTATAGGCATACCTTGAGTGACTTCACGTAACCCTACAAAAAATAGTCTAGAGGCGTCAAATCACACGATCTTGGTGGCCAAGTCACTGGTAGTCCCTTTATCCGTGAGATAAATTGCTCACCGAACTCTTGCCTCAATAGGTTCACTGTTTCGTCGTTGTGGCAGATCGCCCGGCTCAGTTCTTGAACGAACTATATTTTATACGCTTTTGGATCAAAATCCTTGCATAAAATCTTCCAGTCGAATAACACAATCCCAATGGTTGCGAACAGTGACAGATGGACAATCACGGTCCAATCGTAAGATGTGGAACAGTGAAGCTACGGGTATAATTTCGCCGCCAAAACCTTATGCGGCTTAGTTCTGGCCAATCTGCTATGAAATAACTAAATAGTTATATCGCCTGTTCTAAACAGAGTCTACAGAATGGATCGTGACGGATTCTTAACTTAGAGGCAAGTGCATTAATGTAACAGTATCCTATAAGGAGTCTTGCCAGTGCTCTGATACTTCCTCGGTTTTGGTTCAATAAGAAAGTTGAAGTTTAAAAGGAGAATTCACGAAGAAGTAAAAAATATTACTCCCTAATTCATACCACGGGAGTTAGACCATGATGGTATTACATAGAACATTTTTATATACAACATATTTGAAGGGATCTCCGCCGACATTGCAGAAGGATTCGGGACCAAAGAAAGACAACTGAATGCCATCTTGGCTGTTTGGTCAGCGTTGTCGTTCTCTTCATGTTATAAAGAATAACTATAAAAACTGATAGTTTTTGTAAGATTTTTATTGTATTTATCAAGAGTTACATTGAACCTAATTGTTCAGCAGCTCGGAGCTTTTATCGATAATAGATGATGTATGCTAATATGAGTATTATTGCAATTATTTGAGTTATACATTCTATTTCTAAAGACCCAAACTTTCCATAGTATTTTATACTCTCATTGAATAATATTTACCTGGAAGTTAGAAAAAACATAATAATTTTGTTTTAACAGGATTAACAACAGTAAAACAGTATTTGCATTGTATTTGATGGAAGGTTTATTATTGGTCTAACAAAAATACTCTTAGCAGATAAATGGGCTATTTTTAAGTCTTTTCGTTCAATCATAAAGTCGTTTAATTCAGGAACAACGACGACAATAAAGGCTCCGTTATAAAAGGTGGATTATATCCAGAAAGCATGATAATGGGTTTCGGCTTGAATTTGAACTTGCCTATTTTTCTAACTTTTGGTCTGTATTTTGCTTCGAAGTTTGGTCTGTTTTTTAGCCCGTATTTCGTTTAAATTTTGATCTAAGTTTGGTTTGGTATGAACAATGGTCTAGTTATTGGTTTAATAGTTATCCTATAATTCAATACTATTAGCCCTTCCCGAACTCAAATCTTAGATCCGCCATCACCCTTATGTGTTAAAACGTTTGCATGTTAAAATTATAAAACAATTACGGTGTTATAGTTTGGGAACAGAGTGTGTGTATAAATATGTATGTATGTATGTATGTATTTATATAAAGCAATATAAATAACGCTAGCAGCATGAAAATTGCTAACAAAATGAAGCAATTTGTTTTTTCTTTCGATTATTATGCAAAGCGTTTATTTTATGTATGTATTATATGCACATATGTATGTATTAGTATGCGTATGCGCGTATGTATGTATGCATTTCATTAATGATATTTATGCATAATGATAAATGAATTATAATATCATTATTATATATATGTATATACCGAATGTATCTGAAAAGCATTAAACTAAAAAGCTTTTGTTTTTAAATCTAAATATTAAATGAATGATGACATGAAACTAAAACTAAAAGTAAATGCAAAAAGTTTCATATGATATCAAAATAATTTATCATACCTGGTGATGGTTTATATTGAGCCTGTAAAACATATTTGGGACGTTCTTCGCCGGCAATGATTTCTTTCTGGGTAATGCGTCGCTCTGGTGAGCTTGTGTGCAATGGAAGTAGTGCTACAGCAGGTACACCAAGCGGTGTTAGCTCTTCTTGACATTGTGGTGAAGTGCATTCTAAGGATGAAGATTAAAATAATGAATGATATTGTATAAAATATTTTATATACAGTGTTTAAGACGGACTGAAATGATAAACTAAAAGCGCAAGTAACGATATGTGTATGGGGCGATAGTAATTTTATATTTACATATTTATATAAAAAAAAACAACTTAAAAATCATAACTACTCATATTTATGTATGATTTTATTCCCCTTTCTATTACTATATATGTAAACACTATGGTACATATTTGTTGTGTGTGCGCCTATATCAACTAAAAACAAATTGTGACGTATTTGTCGAACGGATTTATGCATGAAGGATTCGCATGACATTCCTACGTAAAATACGTGCGGGTATTTAAGTTTTTCATTTAATGTTGTTAATATCTAAGTAAGGGAGCCGCGTTTGCTGTTATTTTTTGTTTGGGTTTGGCTTTGACTTACGCTGCTATTGTTTCGCTTCGATAACAATAGCAACTACATACAATAAATGTCAACTGACATCACTGTGTCAGTGATAGAGTTCACTGGAAAAAATTATCAAAATTTAATAAAGCGTGACTATGAATATAAGTATACAATGAAAGACGGAATGTATGTATATTCAAGAGGTTCACTCAAAAATTATAAATCAATCAATTAAGAATGTGATTATTTTGAAATTGATACGCATGAAATATGATTCTTAAGTAAATTGTAATGAGTGTATTTGTAATTACATCAAAACTGTTAATAGTTTTGTGTTTTTAGATGAGTTTAACTTTAATCGTGTTTGATTCGTGACTCACTGCTGGCTTAAATGATATAGAGGTTTCTGTCGTTGTACCGCGACCTATAAAATCTATTGTACGTTGGCTTAAATGATATTCTGCAAGTCATGATTAGGATGTAAACAAGAATAAGCATTTTGTGTGCGAGCGAACGCGTCCACAACTTAATATAAAAAGATGAAACGATTTAGAGATATCTATCTGTTTATCTATTTCTTCATTTGGCCTATCAGTATGGATAACAATGTCCTTAACTAATTAAATTTCGTGTTTTTAGGAGTAAAAACATAAAACTAATGGTGCATTCAAAATATTGAAACACATAAAGTGTTGGGGAGTAAAAGGACGGCAGAGCTGTTAAATCATGCAGTCATTTTAAGGTGCAATCATTGAAGTCATTACGAATGAATTCAACTTTCTAACTGCAGTCTTTTATTCTATTTGAAACACGAAGTCTTCTTGACGTCAATGACTGTTCCATTCATTTGGAACAGTCAACTGTGACTTCATTATAAATAAGACATAATAATGCAATGACTTCACATTATAATAAAACTCGCAGTCATGATTTCAAATTTGGTTGAAGTCTTGAAGTCAATTGAGACTTCACTTTTACAGACTGAAGTTATTTATTTCAGGATACTGTGCACTTTTGATATTGCATATTAGGTTTAGATAGATGTTTGTAAGAATAAAATTGACATTAAAAAATAAAAAAATAGATGTACTTAGAGTGGCACATAGTGCATATTGACTTGAATTAACTTCAACTAAATGACTTTAAGTCAATCAATGAATTATTCAGGTCGGCACTTTATTCAACAAACTGCTCATTTATGACTTGAAATGAATGACTTTAATTCATCACTCACAAAAAGAATGGAATAATTTAGACATTTTTAAAGAAGACAACAGTCTTAAAACTTGAAATGACTGCATTTTTTTACAGCTCTGAAAGACGGAATATATGAATCAGCTGAACTCGACATAACATGTGCGCACGGCATGCATTGCACGAACCCATTAGCGTATACAGAGATTTCCTAAGGGAGGGAATTTTTTACGTCTTCTAAATGTTTTTGTTTTTTTTTTTTTTCAATTTATGGCCAACGATCAAAATATATGAAAATTTCATTGGTCAGATATTGAGTGTGCGCATCCGTCAACAATTTACATTCACACCAAATATGTGCGCACAGGTTGTATCGTCTACACGCGCACATATATTTTAATTTGATTATATGCACACACATACGTTTGGGATTGATAAGACAACATTATATCCACTCTCATGAAACGCAATATTCTGACTCATGCTTATGACAATCATCTGTCAATGTTGCTTGTATATAAGTATGTATATAATGTAGAAATTTCGAAAAAATAATGTCTTCATTTTATTATTTTTATTAACCGATCTTTGTAAAGCGTTAAGAATATTTTAGAACAATCCCAAAATTGGCTGTGACAATCCCCCGAAAACCCAGTGTTATTAAACGTTTTGTTTGTTTTTCGATATTTCTTCTAACCTAGAATTCTTCAGCGCTACCCTTAAAATTAAAAATATTTATGTAGTTTCCCACACATATTTCCTTAACTTTCACTTTTACCGTGTTTCTAACCAAACATTTCGTTTTTTATTAAATAGTAAATACGTAATACATACATTTGCAAAATAGAAACATTTTCCCCCATATGCACCATAGAACCATGGAATAAATTTCATTGAAACATAAATCAGTAACATGGAATTCGCACGTCAATACACATTCGGTTACGTATATTTATTTTAACCTTCGTGTATATAAGTAAAATTTGAACATTTCAACGCATTGATTTAACAGATTCGTGTGTGATTTGGAAACCTTGAAATTTCACCAAAATCAGCTTATATTTAATTCACAAATAAATATTATTCAGTATCATGCCATGCCAGGCCATGCCAAATGAGTAAGGCGCGTTATTTTAGCTGAAAGTATGTCATATATTTTGCTTGCGGTTTTCTCACAGCATAACATTAAATAATATTATTATGTGAATATGTTCATTATTACCATAATTTTCATTAAAGTTAAGGAGTTTGTGTGTTATAACTAATCCAAAAAGTGAAAGTGAAGAGATTTTTAGGAGTATCTTTACTTTTTTATTCAATGTGCAAAGCACTCCTTGAAACTAGATGGAGTAACATAACCTAGTTATTTTGCCCTGAATATTTAACACCTTGATTGGGATAGGTTAAGTTAGCATAGTGACCAGGGGTGTAGCGTACATAAAATAAAAAAATACCGGATTCCTAGCAAACCATGACTGGTTGTTACGCGAACCGGACAGTTAGGAAGTAAGTATTTTTATAGTTTTTTTTTCGTTGCTTCTATTTGAAACTATTCATTGAAAGCTTTGCCTGATATTGTCATATGAATTCCAACTGGTTAGTTAGCATTTATTCTATACATCGGAAATCCTGGTAAAAATGTTATTGGTTTTTACAGGAATGTATAAGACTGATCTTTATCTATTCTGTCTAGTATTCATGCTAGTTGATCGGTGTTTGGCTTTTTGGACTTTGACTGCTGGAAGTGATAGCAGCAAAAAAAAATGCAGTGGGGGTTTCTGGTCATGCAATTAAATCGGTTTATAGTTTGATAAATCTTGAAAGCGAAGTTGCCGTTGGTAGTGAAACTAAGGAGGAAATTGCAAATTGAATGACATATGGCCCAACAGAAGCAGAATGATAGCAACCTGAAATTCAAACCAAATGTTATATCGGTTCTGTTCTAGTCCTGCTGCGAGCAATACTCAGACGACTGCAGGTCTCGGTTAATCGTTTTTTTGGAATTGTATCGGCCTAATACAATATCCAACGACGGCTCACTTCGCTGAACAAATATTAGACCCCTAGATGTCTGCATAAAAATATAGAAGTGAAAGTAAATGGGTCACACCAGCGTCGTTTTAGCCCCTTCGGGGGCACTGAGGCAAAATTATTCCGGGGCCCAAAACTTTTTTCTCAATAATACAAAACTTAAAATTATGAATACTGTGCCAATTTTGATTGAATATATTTGGATTAAATTCGCCTGAAAGAGTAAACCATACTTGCAAATAAAGAATTTCTGTTTAGCGATAAATATCTAATCTATCTAAAAATTTAATTATCTATTCTTTTTTGCTTTTTCTATTTTTCCCTTCCAAATTTATTCTTCAACTTTTTTTTTTTTAAATTTTCCCCTTGCAGCTCGGACCCCTAGAGCTGTGAGGTTCTGCCTAACTCTCCTTCAGGCTAAGTTGGCACTGGGTCACACTATTTGTAAAGTCGACGGTAGCATCATAGACTTAGATCGCGAAACTAGTCAACTTGATGAAAGCTGCAAAAAGAGATAAAAGTATTTGTTAGGAACCAGACGCGATTTCGCTGCTGATGTCCTGTCTCGCTAGACATTAAATGAAATTAAGACGAAGAAGAGATCCTAGCATTGTAATTGAATCAACATTTTCATTTCTTCCAGTTACAGCGCTCTGACACCCTAGAAAGGGATATTTTTATCAAATTACCTAGTTGATAAAAAGCTACCTGCAATGCTAAGGCTAAAAAATATAAAGATTTAATCAAATTTCTGTGGGACTATAAGAGTACAGAACTAAACTAAAATATTCTTAACATCTAAATGAATACAGTCACCAATAGATTTTTTTATTAAAAGTTGTCGGAGATGGGATTAATGGTGTTATTACTAATGAAATTTTATTTTAAGGGCTTACAATGTTGGTATACGCTTCCTCAGAAATCATCTATATTTTGAAATCCTAACCCAGCAAAAAAATTCAAACCATAATTTTAATTTTCGAGCCAATCTGAATAAAACTGATCCGGGGATTTGACTACACTATACTCGTATTTGAATCTCATGGATCCCGTTTCTTGTCCCAAAAATATTGCTGCACTGTCATTACAACGTAATAGAATAATATTAATACTGGCATAAGACTCAGGGTCGAAAATTCGAGGGGAAGTGACGACTTTCTTTCTTGACCCTGAAAAACGTAGCCCTATTTTTTTTTTTTTTAAATAAATATGATTGAAAACTATGATTAAGATAAATTTAATTGAGATATATACATATGTATTAACAAAAGACCAGTGGCTTTAAATAATATTGTACAATGCCCTTTATATACAGCCACATTTAATGACTGTGTGAGGAGACTTAATTCATTCGAATTGCTCGGCGCCGCCGCAAAAACTTACATCATAGTCGCGAGACTAATTGCATTGTCACCAATGAAGACTAATTTAAATGGATATTTCCCATACCAACCTACAATGCCACAATTCACCCAGCCACTCAATATATTATATATGTATGTATGAGAACAATCATCACAATAGATACCTACTAAATATAAGCAGAGTACATAAACATAGTTTACATTCATTCATACATACATACATACATATATACGTATATAGGTATGTATATAGGTATTTAAAACTTATGTAAGTGTAGTTACCTGCATCCTGCATTTGCTTAGCCGCACACTCAGCGCACTCGGCACATTCGGTGCACACACCCAATGGATCCTCATCGGGCGAATGTTGTTGCTGTACAGCAGCACCTGCAACAGCAACAACAGCAACCCCACTACTACCACCTCCACCAACATTGGATGCAGTAATAGGTGAATGAAGTTGTTGTTGCTGCTGATGATGATGTTGATTTAATGATGAACTACCGACTGGTGGTGGTGGTGGCGGAATTTGACTATTATTGCGTGCTGCTAACATTGCTGCACGTTGCTGTTGTAAACGTTGTATAACCTGTAATTGTTGAATGTGCTGTGCACCAAAAATGTGACCGCTTAAAGCGCCACCTAATGTATTCTTTAAGCCATTGTCCTTGTATCCATCTGGGGGACTTAGGGCGGCCTCATCGACAAATTCAATTGGTGGTGCATACTTTGGGCTCTATAATATGAAAATATGAAGCAAAAGAAGGAAAATAAATAAAAAATATATATGTAGTAGTTGTTTGTATATATCTAACTGCTTGTTAAAGTTCTTGTAGACCGGAAAATTAGATTTTCCTCCCTTCTTAAGGCAATTAAAATCAAATAAATATTTAATATCAAATTTATGTTGCATTTTCTAAGAAGAAAACAGGAATGTTCTTCGAAGGAAAGTTAGTTCCTTTATTTTTATTTTAGTTTGAAGTAATAAATTTTTGAGACGAAACATTGTTGGTGTATATAAGGAAATTTATGTAATTTAAGGTAAATATTTTTAGCATTTTAGCAATTTGAAACATCCATTATTCTGTAGTTGTCTGTTTTAGAAATTAAAAAATTCTTTGAAATTAATTAATCCATTAAAGGCAGTTAAAACGAGTAAAACAAATAACACTGTGTAACAGAATTCAAAAGAATATACTTTAATGGAGATCACAACCCTGTTTTAGTTAGTGCACATAGATGAAATTAATGTACGTAAATCTTAAATCTTTAGATTAAAAATGTGTCCTTCGTCTAAGCTCTGAAGTATTAAAAAAAAATTTTACATAAAATATCAAAATTAATTAATGTTGTACACTATGAACTGTACATAACACATTATGCAAGTAAAGCTTCATGAGTACATTATTTATAATTTATGCCACAAATCATTTGGCCCAATTTAAGAAAAGACTGTCGTGAGTGGGCAAAGGTAAAATTTGTCAGAAATAAAAAATTCATCGCCACAACAATTAGCCAATTGTAGCTTACGTACTAACAGAGCAAAGGTTAAAACAAATCAGTATAGATATTGTAGTTCCATTACCTTCGGGCAAAGGCTATAGGTACTTCATCACATCAATCGCCACACTTGTTGGTGGAAAACATTTTTCTTTGAAAGTTACTATCGAGCAGAGACGGCGACAATTCGAGCCATGATGTTTCCGCGACTTAAACAATCTTTTGGGAATTGAGCATTTGAGAACAGCATTGGCATAGAATACTAAAAGCATCAATGAAATGTTATCCCTGGAACATCGATCGTCATACAGAAAAGACTTAAAAGCATGCATCCCTCACTGGGATGATTTATACCGATTCTATACAACTGGGAAACGAAACAAATCGTTAACCGCTTTCTGCTCCCTATGAAGGACCGTATCTAATAATGAACTGAACTCAATGTTCGAGAAAAAAAACGTCAATCTGAGTACTGATTGAAAGAACAATAGCCAGAAACTAGCCTCTTGTTTATCAACAACGATCAGGTCATCTATACATTTATTAGTGTAACTACAATTTTATTCCAAAAGATCCAGAAGTGCTACGATATCATATTATATATCAACTAAAGAGCTTGACGAGTAGGTTAGCCAAAAATTACCAACTTTAAAATCGGTTAAGCAAATTCCAAAATATTAGAGTCGGATGTTTTTTAAAATTCGCTCATTGAACAAAGATTTGCATTCATCGTTGAAAAAATCATTGCTTAAGCAGGAGTAAATAACAAATGAGAGAAAGAAGACATAAGTAACGGCATTTCTCAGAATTATCTAATGAATTATCTGCATAACGAATTATCAACAAATACCAAGAAGTAGTTTGGTTCTCTTTTGATATTTGTTTTTCATAAAGAGATTTCTTCCGCAAAAAACTAGCCCCAGTTACTGGGTCCTTACCGACCTGTAATATTTTATTTCGTTTTAGCACGTTTACTTAAAAAAAATTTTTGAATTTTTAAAACAAATATAATTATATAAATGACGCGGCTTCAGTTACAAAAAGCAAAAAAAAAAAAAACGTAGGGAATCGTTAAATAAAGTTCCAGTTGCATTTACCATTTCTAAAATTGCTACAACCAAAATATACCCACTTCCGTTTTTAACCAATTGACTACAATGACCTTAGTAGCATGAAGTCCTGTTTTGTCGGTCGTTTCAGTAATAGAAACGAGAAATGGTTTTTCATAAACCTTTTTCGGATCGGAATTTTAGAAGAATTTCATCATAGCAAACTTGAACTTAACTTTTTCGTACTGTGAACTCATCGAAAACTGTCTACTTTATATATTTCTCAAAACAGTGGTTTATAACACGCTTTCTTTTTTTAGATTGACCGTCTCAATATGTTTTCCTCGATTTATGTCCTGCTAATATTTTTTTCCCATCACATACTTTTACAGTGCAAATGGAGTAACTTTTTCATCTGTGCTAAAAATTTCATTCCCAAAATATCGGCCAATAAAATTAGTAGGAAATTAAAAGGAACAATGGTTAGAAAAACCCAAAACAAAAGGATTTATTACTTAGAAAAAAGGTTCTATTACTACTACTATGCCACAACAGGCCATGGAGGGTCCAGGCGGGTCTTTTTGCATCTATTCATGTTGTATGAGTTATATTTATACACGAATGGAACGGACCTACAAGAACTGCAAAGTGAAAAGCTTTTCATAGGAATTTTTTATTCTTGGAGGTTTGTCATTGTTTTTATTTTGCAAAAATAAATATGAATTTTTTTTTTTTGGCATTTGTGGAAATGAGTATCAGTAATTACACTAACGTACATTCATGCACATAAGTATATGCAAGTAATTCACCCTTTTGCGTTAACATTAACCGATTACCTTACATTATAATCATTAAAATTACATTAAGTGCTTCCTAACAATGTGATTGACATAATGCAGAAGACCTATTATATACTTATAACTATATATACATATATGTATCTGTATACTACCATAAAAGTATATGTATACATGTGTATGTAGCATTGATGACTGATTACTGATGATGATAGAGCAGACATTCCACCCACTATCATCAACTCTTGCTTTCACGCAAGTAGTAAAAGTGTTCGTGTGCTTTGGTCAAGTCGATATTACAATACACTACACTTTAGTTAATTGAAAGAAACAGAGGAGGAAGCTCTAAGTCTTATAACGAATAGTAGATTGCGTAATTGGGACTTATGTCTACTGGAAAATAATAAACTGTCAAATACGTACATAAATGAAAAAAAAAAACTGGCCATTAGAGTCCTAAGCGTTTTTTTTTTTTTGCCAACCGTGGTGCAGTGTATATGTTTATATTTTATTCGAACCTGAACAGCTAAAGTGAAAATGATTTTTTGTATAACTTTTTCTTAGTGGTTTAACATTGCCAATGAAATACTTTCAATTTCGTCTCCCCTCCCTCGCCAACAAACAGAAAATCGGTGAAAGAAATGGGGCAGAAACCGTTGCGTGTAAAAGCTGTCATACTATTGTCAATTTCTACTTTATACAAACAAACGGTTTACAAAAATCGGTAAATTTTTTGAACCGATAAGGATAGATATTTTAACGGTTCTGATTTTGTTCACAAAAAAAAAAATTTATTTTATGACTTTTTTATTCATCAGGCACCAAAATGTTTAAGCCATTTTTAGTGTAATTTTCGACCACAAAATACATAAATTCAGAAATGAAAATTACAACATTTTTGTGTCAAAAATGTGCTGAAATCTATTTAATTCAAAAAGTAGATAAACTTAGGCAGAACTAGAGTCTTGTTTGAGCTGGGAACTGGGGTAATTTTTTTCTTCCTTTTGCCTCTATATTTTTCATATATTTTAGAAAAAAAAACTAACAAATTTAAAATTTTTGGACTTTCCATTATTACTGCTCTTGACTATACCCATCGCTACAGCAAGAGAATTCATTTCAAGGGAAAAAGTGAGTCATATGCAAATAATCGCTTGTTGAAGGACAATATAAATTTCAGCGCCATACAATCTCAGGGAACCACATTACCAAAGCTAAATGAATTTATTGCCTTAAGTCGTCAATGGACTCGGCAACCCAAACAGTAAAAACCTTGAAGTAAGACTCACTTGTTTTAAAGCTGAGCATATCTTAACATTCGCGTTTAGGATAGGTTATCATTTAAAATTTTTATTTAATTTTTAGCCTTGAATAAACCAAAACATTTTTTTTATATATTTGGTTTAAAATTTGAAACTCCATTTATTATATCTGTTGTGTGAAGTAAATATTCTAAGTTGGAATTTTAGTAAGTGAACGAGAAAATATTTAATGTTAGCTCAAAACATATGAACAGAAATTTTTGGCAGAGTTCATAGAATTACATAGGAAGCAATAATTTTTGCACATATATTCTTACACTATTATAACCCAAAGTAGGCTTTACGAAGTATAAAATCAGTTTTCTCTCATTTTAATCTGCCTTTTAAGATATTAGTAAAAATTAAAAAATATTTTCTACGCAGTGAATTAAATTTAAACATTTAAATTAAATTAGGGTAACACATAAAGTTTAAGTTTATTTTTGCACACATAGTTTTTTATTAAAATTTATTGTTATACTCCTCCCAATTCTGTCCTGACCACATTTCATTCATGAAAACGAAATTTTATAAAAGTGATAATATAAAATCATTGCAAAAATTTGCCACATACACGTATACCCATTGCCCTATATTTCCTTGCGAGATGTAAGTGTCACGAATTCAATGTACTCCTTACAACCACATACTATGTATTTCATACAGTAATCTTCAATATTTTAAACATAAATTATTTAGAAAACTGAAATTTTGGGAGTATTCTAATCTACAATCTCTCATTCAAGTTTTACTTTTACTTGCACATGAACACATTTATTATTATTTGCAATGAATGCACTGAACATGTACACACACATACATACATACATACATATGTATGTACATCCATGTGAATACTTTGTATGTGTATACAAAGTAAGTACAATTCAAGTATGTTTGTTTGCGTCTTTAAAACTTGTTCCAAAGTTTTTCGTATTCCTATTCGTCTTATTCTTCTTCAATTTCATCTTCTAACTACAACTACCACAATCTCAACTTACTACATACTTGCATACGAGTATATGGTAGAAACTAAGTAGAAAAGCCCTTCGAGGCACAATTTTATAAAACAATATTTCTTTTCCTTTCGTTTTGATTCTTTCTTTTTGTGTATCCCTGAACTTTGTTGCTGTTACAAGTTGAAAACTCTTAAACAATACACGAACAAGTGCACATTTCAACAAAAAAAAAAATAATAGAGAATGAAGAAGAAGAAAGTTATGTTGTTGTTGTCGTATGAGTTAAAATGAGTGTGGATTTATATGCATTCACACATACATATGTACATCCATTTAAACATAGAAAAACTAAACATATTATTGCGGATTGAAATAGCACATTTATCCTATATAAACTCGTATGTATTTATGTAGAGTATATTATAATAGTTTCACAAAGATTCAATTGTGCATGTGTAAATTGAGTGCAACGTTTTTGTTTAAAAATAAATACGAGTATATACTCGTAGGATGTTGAAAGTATAAACTACAAGTACATTTGACTTTATCCATGAAGTATTACGTATACTACCGATCATACATACAGCCAGATGTAGGCCAATTCTAAAAACATTGTAGGCCAAAATTAAAAACTAAAATTAATACAAAAAAAAAAAAAAAAAAAAATTTAAAAAAAGATAAGCAGTAATGCTCAAACTAAGTACTTCAATGCCAATAATATTCACATGTCTGTTTTCAATGATTATATAACCCCGATTTAACAAAAAAAAAAAAAGTGCATTTTTATGTTGAACTATGAAATGTTAAAGTTTGAATAAGTTTTCTGGTTTTCTTGAGAAAATATCTAAAAATAGGCATAATTGATATTTAGTTAACTATAGTTCAAAAGTTTTATTATATATGAATATATGATGGCGTTAACAAAAGTTCGCAAAGTTAGTAATATCTAATTAGTTTTCAAAAATCTCAAAATGATAGACAATATTTATTTTTAAATTTTTGGAATAATTTTAGTTTTATAAGCATGATCTAGAAATCAAACAGTCTATGGTATGAAGACCAAAAGGTACATGTCAGGACAAAAACTGTAGCTGACTTTCCCCTGGAAACTGGTTAGAGGTTTAGTGCTAAATTGTATACGGAAAAAAGCTTACCACAATTTTTAAAAAATTGTTTGCAAAACCAAAACAAAAGTATAGGAGAGCTGCGTCGCTGTTCACCAGCTCACACAGCAAAAAAAAACCAACAAACTACCGACTTCAGAAATGTATTGGAAATTAATTGAAATTATGTAGAGAAGTTTTAAAAATTTTTTTTTTTCAACTTAAAACTTTTGTTAGTCACACCATAAATTATTATTGAGCCATAAACAAAAAGGCATATCCATTTCCAAACAAACATCTAAGTTTCTTGATGTCAGAGAAACCAAAAACAATCAGAGTTCGTGAAAGACTACCCAAAAGATACTACAAATTCTAGATTCAGAATTGAAATCCAAATAAAAGGTTATCACTAACAATACTACGCCCCCTAAATTAACAAAATACATGAATAAATATTTCGTCTTTGTAAAAAAATGGCTCTGTGAAGTTTGGCCCCAATGAAAAACAGCCCCAAACACGAATAAAGAGAGGTCCCAAGATATTTGTATGAAAATAAAAAAAAAACAAAATTTGACGTGAATTGGGGAGATATTTCACAATTTAGGGCCCTCTTTCATTTTTAATTTTTGGGTCATTTGTAAAAAGGTCGCTTCAACCAACAGTACAAAATGGGATTCTCTCCCTATTTATTACAGACCCAGGTTATAGATATGCGAATACTTCAGTCTCAGTTCATAACATTGGCGCAACAAATCGACACAAAAATATACTACTGAACATTTTTTTAATATTTGCCTCACCATAATCAGGTTCAGACAGGGCAAGCTGGTTAAACCCTTTATTGAGGGCTACAGAAAACGATCTTGAAGCAATTAGCTGGCAATACAATGTACACTGGCGGTCATGAAAATCGTACCACCCATCAATTTCAAGAAAATCGTTTAAAATGGGACCTAATCCTGATATTGTTTGAGTGAGTGTAATTTTTTTTTTGTTTTCGGGAACAAAATGAAAAAAAGTGTGGAAGAAACGTCATACATACACAAAAATTTCATTACTTTAAAATTAAAACAAAAATATGAAAGAAATTTCACGTTTTGTAAAAATTAAAATATTTATTATTTTTTGAAGGTGCAAACTAGGATTAATTTGTTTCATGTTAGAGTCACAAGCAAAATAGTTTAGTTTGATGGTGCCCCTCTCTTAGCCTTTATTATGGCCGTTATCTTGAATGGCATAGGATCGACAAGCACTTTAAGAATATCTTTTGTTATTTTTTAGTACCAAATATTTTTCAGAACTCCAACAAGGGGTTTTTTATTCTTTGGCATGTTTTGAGCAACTTTCCGTTTCATTATATGCTCTATCGGACTTAAACCGCGAGAGCAACCTGATCATGCCAGCTAGTAAATTCTAACATAATCGAAAACATTTTTAATCTGCAAACAAATACGAATCAATAATCTAACTTTTTTACTATTTCTGAAGTTATCAAACATTAGAAATTAATTACTAACTAAACCTTGCCAATTTAGCGCGATGATATGCCGCAGAAGTCGTCCGGAGAAATAACATCATTAATGAGCGAAAGCGCACCACAATTTGCTTACAGCAATTGCTTTACCCATATTTTTTGGCTTTCACAGCCCCTTTAATATAGCAGAAAGGACTCCGGATATAGTAGGAAAATCCATTCAAGCCATATGACTTTGTGGGAATTTAACTATTTTCACTAGAAAGTTATCCTTTTATTGCTCTATATCTGAGCGACGCACGTACCAAAGATTAAATGCGCATAAAAAATTAAGTTTAATTTGCCCGAACATATAACTTTTCTCGACTCTGCCAGAGTTCAATTGCTGTAGTTTTTAGTCCATGCCAGGCGATTTGTTTCTATCCATTTCGCCAACAACGACTTTTTGACTGATCGTCTCCCATACAGACCGAACTTTCGTTTTTTTCTGCTTAAGGTTCCGACACTTATATTCAGGTTGTAATAGCTCTTTAGGTCAGTCCTTATTATGACTGCACTTTTGAACCGATCATTTATGTTTATCCTTCTTTCGTATCTGTCTTCCATAGTCTGTTTGATCTTTTGTCCTTTCCTTTTTTCTTTCTTTAACTTTATGACGCTCCTTGACACCTAAGAACAAAAATTTCGACGTTTTGGTGTTCCGAGTTATATTTGTATTAGAATGGAAGGTTCTACAGTTTTATGCTAAGAGGGTGTAGTGATTTCTTTTCATAGGAAAATGTTTACTCTTGGAGGTTTGCTATTGCCAGGCACAAGATGCTGCCACATAGGAATTTTCTGACAGTGCAGAGTATTAAACCCTGGTAGCCTGCGAAAGATTCCAGCACTTACCGCTTTTGCCACGGCTATTGATTAGGAATTACTCCTTCTCTGATAGTCGAACTCACGGAGGTGACCTAGTAACTAGGTTTCCGTGGGTAGGAAGTTATGATAATTTTAGGGTTTTTGTCCTCCTACTTTGGTTTGAAACACCACCTTAATTAACTTTAGTGGCAGAATGTTGATTCTATGTGAAAGAACTGGAAAATTCAGATCAATCTTAAAATTTACTAGAAAGCAAATTTCTCTGAGAGTTTTTTTTTGGCTTGGAAGGAAATAGCTTTTGTAAGGACACCAGCCTTAATTTGATAAGTGAATACTAATTTGTATGTATGGTTTGTATGGCTTCTATTAATTTTCAGTGATAAATAAGCAAACAAAATTCATTAAAAAATATTTTATCAATCAATACCGCCGCCAGTATTTGTTCTACGTGCAATATCTTAAAGTATAATTAATTATAATTTTGTTGTTATTTCAAGAAACATCAGTCAGAAATTATAGCCAATGTGCATGCATAGTGATAACCAATTAATTTTGAGACGTGAAATTAATTAAAACTCCATTTATGTATGTAGGAATGTGTATGCGAGCCTCGAAAGGAAAATAGAATAGACTACCAACTTCTCTAATTACACCAATATAAAACAAAGGAAGCACAAACATATTCACACATCAGGAATATATTGTTAAATAAATACATACATATGCATTGTATTTACAAATGTAGCTCACCTGAGGTGTGCGGTTGTCACCATCGCCGGCTGCTGCTGAATAATTACATTGACATCCTTCTTCGCAACATAAACGCACCAACTCATGTTCACCGCACGTGCATGGTTCCTCGTCTTCCTCATCGTATGCACAATCCTCACGTATCAATATAATATAATCGGCCTCGAAAAATTCATTACGCGTCTCATCGAAAACAACACGATTTTTACGCGCGGGTGGCGGTCGATTAGGTTTTTTCAGTAAACCGCGAAGTTGGCCATTAACTTCACGCATTTTCGTTTCGTTTTCGTCGTGGTCGTCAATAATTGTAGTAACGTTGCTTAAATTGGAATACCACCGCAAAGGTGACAATGACGACGACAAATTACAATTGTCGTATTTTAAATTATCACCACACGATGATGAAGCGTTTGTGAAATTATCACAAAGCGGTATGGTTGATGTAGTAGAAGCGATACTGACACCGTTATCGTTATCAAAACTAACGTTATTATTAATATTATTATTGCACGGATTAATATGCAAATTTGAGTTGAAATTATTTGGTGTTGCTTCAAATGTAGAGCAAGTATTATTAAAATTATTACAATTATCACAATCACATGCGGAAGAAATATCACTCACGTTGTCTTCGTTTTCATTGTCGGAGACGGAGACAGAAACAGGAATTGAAACGGAAGCAGCAGCAACTTCCTGTTCTTCAAGTAATTCGTCGTAACACTCGAAAGTTGCTGCAGTAGCGTAGGAGGATATTGGTAACAAATTATTATGATTATTATCTAAAGAAGAAGCTTGCACAGCAGCAGATTTTTCCTCATGTGTACTAATGAGCTCACTCAGGCGACTAACATCAAATTCCGTTAGAGTATTAGCAGTTGAATAATAACTATTATATGGCGTTTTCACGGGCACTTTTGCAGTTAAAGAACAAGCTACAAATGCACTAGGAGGTCGTCGTCGACTGACTATGTCTGAACTGCAAATGGTGGAAGTGGAGGAAGTTGTAGTAGAAGCAGAAACAGAAACAGATGATGCAATCGTCGTCGAATCCAATTGATTTTTCTTTACTATTTCCTTTGTATTGACAATATGTTGCAGAGCAATATTGCAATTCTTCAACGTTGTTGACGTTTCCGGTATCAAAGATTCTTCAGTCGTTTCGTGTTGGCTCAATGGTAATTTGCTTGACTTTTCTAGTTCTGCTACTGCTGCTGCGTTTCTTTCAACAACAATTTCACTTTGTTTACATAAATTTTTTGAATTTTCCTCCCCTATTATATGTGGCGTGGTTGTTGCTGCTGCTGCTGCGTTTGTTGTTGATTTACTTGAGCTATTGGACAAGCGCACTATCTTCGCTGTCACATATGATTGTTGTTGAAATGTTGGTGTTGATGATAATGACGATGATGATGTTGTTGTTGGTGGTGTTGGTAGTGCTGCTTTTAATGTTGTGATATCACCAACAACAATACTTCGCTCTTCAGTTATTTTGTCAGCGTTCGCTTGCTCTCGCTCTCTGTTACTCTCTGCTACTTTTGTTGGTGTTAATTGAATTGCACTTGACGTTGTCGTTGTTGAATATAAAATGGTTGGCGTTGGCGACCTTTCTTTAATACTGCTGCTAGCTCGTTTAATATTTCCAACTAGAATTTTTTGCTTTTCTTCCTTATACACTAATGCCTCAACTATTGCAGCAACCCCATGTTCTTGTTGCTGTTGTTGTTGCTGCTGCTGTTCTTGTATGTTGTCCTTTGGAATTTCCTTCAACGTCTGTCTAGCTATTTCATTAGCATTAGTTTTCAAGGATTCCTTTACACAACTATCGCTATTATTATTGTGTTGATGATTATTGACTTCAAATTGCAGTAAATTACTTTGTGGCATGCAACCGATTCCGACTCGTCGACCATGTAAATGTTGTTGTAATCGTTTTAAACGTTGACTAGCCTCGAATTCTTCAAGATTTGTCTGCCCATTTGTATTTTTCAAGCACAAGCGATTTATAATTGTGTTGTTGTCACAAAAACCTTTACTTTCTCTAAACGTTGTGTTACTTTCTTCAATAAATCTATTTTCACTTTGTAAACTTTCACTCAGGATTACTTGGGAAGGATTAGCAGAAGACTTTCGAATTTGTTGATTTATGTTTTTACTCTCGTTCGTCGTATCTATTGTCTTTGGGTCTCTACCATCTTCGTCTTTTTCATTTTTTGTCTTCTTTTCTTGTTGTAGATTTTCTTGCAATTTTATCGCTGTTTTACTTTTAGCTATACCAAGTATTGCTGCTACTATCCGCGCATTGACGTCTGCATTCTTCTTCTTCTTTTTTTGGACACAATCCTCTCTATCTCTAAGATCTTTGTGCCGTGTTGCTGTCAATGCTTCCTTTTCTTCTTGTTCGTGTACTAATAATTTCTTGCATACTTGTGTATCTTTCAGATATAAATTCTCATTCAAATTATTAACTAATTCGTTGTTAATTAGTATTAGTACATTTTCTGCATTGCGAATGTTCGTAACAATAAAGTTTAGTTTGTGCAAATTATGTATTCGTTGATTTTGCAAATTCGTTGAATTCGTGAAAAGTTGTTGCTGATGATGGTGATGAGGATGTTGATGAAGTTGACGATGTTTTTGGCAATGTTGGCCTACTGTTTCGCCCGCAACTCCCACTGCTGCTGATGCTATTAGCTTTCGTTTTGACGACCCGTCTGCTCCTGCTGCTGTTGTAGACAATAAAGAAAAATTCTCCTTCCCTACTGCTTCACTTGTTTTTTCTTCGTCACTGTTAAAATTTGCGTTAAAAAAATTTTCGCGATAGAATTTCTCGTTTACAATTAGAAAACTTTCTTTTACATTAAATATATTTTCAATTTTTTCAATTTTCTGAATTATAGACTTTAGAATACACGCTGTAGACGTGGTCGTTATGGTCGTATTAGTATCGACACTATTTTCTTCTGTTGGCTCTGTGGCTGTGACTGTGGCAGTACCAACACCCGTTTTCGTCGTCGTCGTTGGCTCACAGATACAACAACAACACTCATTGAAATTATATAAATAGATGCTATCACCCCGATTATTCAAATATATTTCACTATATAAACGACAATTTTCAATATTATTTGCTCGCTTTTGATTTGCATTTGCTTGCTGTTGTATTAAATTCACAAATTTCTCAACACTTTTACAATTTGGAATTGGAAAATTATTTGCAATTGAAATTTTCTCCTTAGCTGCTGCTGGTGTTACGGCTGCTACATTGATGTCGTCCTCGTCTGCTGGTGGTATTAGACATTTTGTTAAGTATTTCGTATTGAGCTGAAAGGACGACGATGTCTCTTGCGCTTCCTCTGTTTCGTCCTCGGCCTGTAGGAATTTTTTCGTCGTCGCTGTGGGGAATGACGATGTTGTTGTACTTGTACTATCCGTCGTCGTTGAATCTGTTTGTTGTTGTTGTACTAGCAGTGGTGAAATATTTTGGATCGATGACGAAGTTGCCTCAACCTCTTCTATCTTTACATTGTTGGAGTCTACTGCCAATGTGGGCTGTTGTTGTTGCTGCTGTTTTTTCTGTTCTGCCTGCCTGTCACAGTCATGGTGTCGTCGCTGTCGTTGTCGTTGCTGGTCATTGTCATCACAGTTCGTGTTGCAATCCAGTGCGCATGCTCTCCCATTTCTCTTCTCCCATTGTTGATTATAATCGTTTACTGTGTTGTTGCTCTCTGCGTATGTTGTTGTCGCTGTCAGCGTCTTCATTGACGACGCCGCCGTCGCTGTCGTCATGTTACAATTGAAATTTGAATCTGGCCAACATGTTGTTGTTGTTGTTGTTGCTGGTGCTGTCATTTTTGTAAAATTTTCTCGTTGTGCTCGCCATTGCTGCCCATATTCAGGTGTTATTATTGCTGTTGTTGATGGTGGTGGTGGTTGACTTTGTATTTCCTGTTGTTCTGTCTCTCGTCGTATATTTAATTCAGCAAATGCAACAGCACCAAATAAATTGTTACATTCGCTACTACTACGGCTTTGTTGTTTGGGGAGCTGCTGCTGCCGCCGCTGCTTCTCATTCTCGTCGCATGGCTCTGTTTCTGCTGATGTGCACTGAACCATTTCAACAATTTTATTGTTGTTGTCACAATAGGGACTACCAAAACTTAAACTCAAACCACCACCACCAACAGTTCTACTATTATTATAATAATAATCATCAACTCTTTCATTGTTGTTGTTATTGTAACTGTTGTTTTCATCATTATTCGTTGAGTTTATTTTTTCAATTTCATTTTGTTTTTGTTTTTTTATTGCATTATCACTTGCACTATATTTGCATATTGTTAATTCATTGTTATTCTTTCTTCTCCCCTCTTCTACAGTTGATAGCGGTACTGGTGGTGATGTTGGTGCTGTTGTATTACCAACAACAGTGCTGCTAATATTTTTATGTTTTTCCATGTTCTCTTCAGACTGTATGTGATTATTTGTTGTCATTTTTGTTGTAATTTGTTTTGTTTTTGTTGCTGTAGTAATTGATTTGGTATGTTGCAGTTGTTGTGGTTGTTGCGTCGAGAAACTTAATAAATCTAAAATTATCATTTTCAATCCATTTGCATATGCATTCCATGTATCGTTCGGTTTTTGAATTAATTTATGTTCACTCAAACGACGGTGATTGAATATCTGAAAAGAGGCAGAACGAAAATTAATAATTTTGAGAAATGCTAATTACAATTAGTTTGTAATTGTTAAATTATAAGCGAACTAAGGCAAAGAAGGTGAATAATACTAGGGTACCATAGGCTAATAAAGAAGCAGGCACCCCAATTTATTGACTCCACGACTATAAGTTAAAATGGAAAAAAATTTCGATCATATCAGTCCTAGAAAGCACTCGAAATCGTACTCTCAAGCATATAAGTGTTGCACTATAATATATTTATTTGGCTCTTATTTGACTTCAAGAATAACAATAACACAGTCCGACAAAAATCACCCTCTCTTCCTGCGACTATCAAGGGCTATGGATTTAACTAAATTTGAGGTAAATGAAATCTCAAATTCGTAAAACTGTAGTTCATGGCTTTATACAAACATTATATAAATTTTAAAATTTTACTGAGATTAAACCATCTGATTTTAAACTGCAAAGGTACTTGCTTGCAAATAGTTCACATTCTGTTTGCGGTAGGAGGTTATACAGAATTTACCACTACTTTGACATTTAAGTATCATTTATTTTTGTAAAACATTATTTCGAGAACAAAATTAAATAATACCTACTTAAATGTCAAAGTAGTTGCATATGTTTTACGCAATACTGTATGTTTCAATTGCATATAGTTATCTTAATAAGTGCATGTCAGATTGGCACAAATAACAAACGAAAAACAGTACTTTATTGTAAATATTGATGTCAGCATACTACATAGGCCGCTAAAATATAGTAAAAAACAAAACTGAATTTTCGTGCTTTTACTGAAAAATATCTCAAAACTCAGACATCCTACATAATTTTCGAACCCAGTTTTAAACTCAGCGTCTTTAAATTAACTAAAAAACACTATCTGCGATATCAGGAAATTGTTTTTTTTTTACTGTGTAATAGACTGAATCGAAATACAGGGGACTTTTGTAAATTATTTTGATACTGCTCAAAATTTAATCACAATCGGTCGGTCCATATTGCATGAAAAATTCAAATTTTCTTTGAATTTTGCTCCGAAAACCCCCCTTGAATACGTTTTAGTTCAAATAGAAGGCAAACATTTGTTGTTTGGTTCAAAAATCCTTGGTAGATGGCGCTCCAAGTAAAATTTTCTCTAATTTTTCTAACTACTGCTCTGGACTGCTCCTTGTAACTATTATGAGTCAAGAGTTTCCTTTACGTTGCTTTATAATCATTATATACATGAAAAATTCATTTATATTGAAAATAACTATTATTTTATACAAAATATTTTTTACGTCGATTTATACGTATTATACAGGGTGATCTTTTGTTGTTCTTGTGCTGAGATGTCAATTTATTTCACTTTTGCTCTTACAAAAATTTAAAACTGTTTTTGATCTCAGATTCTCATATAAAAATTTGGCATGAACGAAATAATAAATAATATGGTCTAAAAAATATTTCTAGTTATGTAAAAGTTATCAGTAGAGAAAAAGCGAATGCTTCACTCACAATAATTATATTTCTTACAAATTAAAAGTTATCGGAAATGTAAGAAATATCTTTCACTAGTTATGAATGGAAAATATTCCTTTAAGTTGCGCTGCAATGGTTATGTTACAATTTGTTTCTTGAAAAACTTATAACTTGTAGGAATAAAATATAATTTTATGAATAAAATTTCTGCACAAATAAAATTAGTTTTATAAATTTTATTTATGCACGTGTATCTTTAATAATGTATTTTCCCAGAATGAATTTTGCTTCTTAACCTATAATAAAGTTGACTGAACTAGAATATTACCGTAAACAACATAATTATAGCATAAATATTTAAAAAGACCTTACAAACTATTAAGTCTTCGAAATATCGAATTTTTATCTTTGAGATAAAGTCACAAAAAAAATTCAGTATACAATATTCCAGCCAGCATTTAATGAATTTTTTGAACAAATTCGAATCAGTTTTGATTACCCAGTGCGATTAAAACAATCGAAAATGAGCTCATTTTCTGATCATAAAATATTGTTTTGTCGGGAGAAAATGGTACCCAACACGTGACTCCACTTGAAGAGTCTTTTATTACTGTTTTGTTTAGTCATTTTCGAGTAGTTTTACGAGTCATTTTTCGATTTTTTCTTGGATTTTTTCAAGTCATTTTCGAGTCATTTTTAAGCATTTTTTCGGTAATTTTTTAGTAATTTTCGAGTCATTTTTCATTATTTTTCCTATTCCATTTCGAGATATTTATTAGTACTTTTTCTAGTTAATTTCGAGTCATTTTTCAGTCTAACATCAATCATGTTTCGGTGTTTTTTCTATTTATTTTCGATTAATGTTTGTGTTACTTTTCATCATTCTCAATCATCGCCATCATCAATAAAACGAAAATTTTAGTTTATGAGAATATTTATATTTAAAAAGCCATATCTTTCACATTCACTATTAGCAGAATTGATCAGAATAACTAATATCATTTATACTTAAATCTACATTATGAAAACTATTATCAATGTTTTGGTTTGATTTCATCTCTCCTTGCACATTTTCTTGACAACTTGATCTCCAATTTTTTGGCGACATTAATTTTGCAGCTAACTTTTTGGCCATTGTTATTTATTTTTGTTGTAAATTTTTATTTAAAATTTTCACTTAAATTTTTTTCTTTAGGCTGACAGAAATGAACAAAAATGAAAAATAATTTATATTTTTTAAAATTTATTTTAACCAACAATCATATTTTAATCGTTAAGAAGAGTGAACAAAGTTTTTTGTTCATTTTGTTTCTTATTTACAATAAATCACTTTTTAAGCCTTAGGACGACTCATATTTTTCATCGCACAAGAGATTAACCAATTTTTGATCAATAAGAGGGTTCGAAAAAGACTCTAAAATGTAATTTTCAAAAAAATAGTCTTCCAAATGCTGACTGGGATTTAATATATAACCAAAGCATCTCTTGTATGCCAAAAATTAATAGCTCAGTTCCCAGAGTATTCTTACCCCAGAACCCAATTGTCAGTTATTCATCTATTTCGACACTATTTTACCAGTAAAAAACCTGATTTCTTTACATTTTATACTTTTTTTTTAACACGTGACTAGTTATAATACAAGTAAAGTGGCGTCAGTTACTGATTTTATTTCTAAATTAAATAGCATATGTACATTGAAAACGACATGATCTTATTTTAATTCAAAATAGTATAAAAATTCTAAGAACCATGTATACATATGTAGGTTCTTAAAAGTGGTAAAGCGGGAAATTAAATACATGTAACTTACGTCATATACAAAATGAAATTATGTTAGATGTAAGTAAAAAGCGTTTAATCTCAAGCAAAATATTTCTGACCTTTTTCATGTTTTGGAATTAGCTATAAGTCATTTCGTTAGTTGTTTTCAGCAGAATCTGGAAAAATCTTTATTTTTAGAGACTACTTGTTCTTACTTATTTCATAGTTTGACTTTTACTTCATTACTACTCAACAGTTAAAGTGTTGTTTATCAGGCTTAATGAAACGTCCTTTTTGTCGAAAATGACTAAGTGACTAAGTCGCAACAGTGTATAAAGAGCAGGCAACTCCAACGGTCGTTACGGAACCCGCCACGGTTCCTCATTAGTGATCTTTGTTATAGTTCTTTCTAGCACTCCAACATTCTATATAAGTGTTTGAAAACGTTACCGAGAAATACAAGATTTTTTGTTTTCAAGTATTTTCATTGAAAAAAAAAATGATGAATGAAACAAACACAAATGTTCTTTGTACTTCTATTTGTTGAAATTCTTTTTGCAACTAGATATTTAATAGTTAGTTAAATATCTAGTATGATTTGCTTGCTCTTTGTACACTGTGGCGACTTAGTCATTTTCGACAAAAAGGACGTTTCATTAAGTCTGATAAACAACACTTTAACTGTATTCATATAAAATTTTACAAATTCATTAACCAGTAATATCTAAACATCGCAGAAGGGCATCAGATTTGTTCGCTACTTAGTTTTGAATTCTCAGTTTATAAGTAAAAATCCTTATCAAAATTATCTATTACAGAACGAAACACGGGGTAAAGTTTAATTTTTACCTTATAGATAAATAAAGGCTAATAAAAAGAATCGACCTGGAACATAGTTCCTCTTTCCTTTTCCTCTGATCACCAGCAAAATTTTAGCGTAGCGATTTCTTCAATATATTTTTTTACCAATTACTTCTGCACAATAACATTATTTTTATTGCAAACATTTTCCAAAACTCTTACCTATTTTATCTTTAATATTCTATATCTGCATTAATTTACGCTTCATTAAAGTAATTTTTATGAGTAATAAACAAGCACTGTTTCACATATAAGACTAGGACAATAACAGGTGCACATGCGTGCACCCTCAAGAATGTCCTTTGTGAGATATTTCAATATCATAAAACAAAATTCACTTTTCACTGCTTCAAAACAAAACAAAAAAAAAAAAACAAAAACGAACTGCAAGGACACAACTCATCAAAGTTAAATAAACTGTGGCGGTCATTCATTCGTACCGATCAAACATTTCTCAACATTAAATAGGGGGGTTGATATTACGTCACGCTTGAGTTACGATCTTCAGTCAGAAATACACACTCGTAAGAAGTATAGGAATTTTTGTATAGGTAATAAACATTTATAGGCTTGATTCGTATTCGGATTGAAAGAAGAAATATCGTTTGGGAAGGAAAAACGCGTCCGTTCTCGAAGGTTTTCGGAAGTAAACTGAAATGAAAACTTATATAAAACTTGAAAAACGCAAAAAGGGAGAATTTACACACAAAAATTTAGTCGTGAATTTTATAAATTACCCACAGCTACACAACTACATACGTATAAAAATCAGCCTTTCTTTCTTATTTTACATTTAATATGTATGTATGTATGTATATTTATATCATACATACTTGCATATGTATGCATACATATATATATATTTTGATAAAAACGGCATAATGGAAAAGTTGGTGGCCTGAAGTAGGTAGCTAGATATACGAGTAGTCATTGTTTAGGTTTAGTTCAGTTCATTTCAATTCTTAAGTTTTATACCACGGCTCTTTATTATTGTCTCTCACGTTTGGGAATTTGTTGTTTTTGCTTTTATTATGAAAACATAAAGACAAACAGAGCCTCAACCTAACGACAATGAGAACTAATAATCGCATAGTATACGATCAACTAAAACATACATAAGTATTTACTTATAGTACATATATATATATATATGGTAGATATAGTAATAGGAAATGCCCTCGTGACAGTCTTCTTGCCAGTATGACAGCAGCTCTGTATGTATGTATGTAAGTAAGTAGTATATTTGTTTACAATCTTTCAAACAGTTCCAAAAAACTTCATTGACAAAGTTTTTACTTATCCAAATTATCTACAAAAACAAAGCAAAAAAAGAAGTAACTACCTACGTAAGTAAATTGAGATGCGATGCGACAAAAATGAATTTGAAACTCTAGTTAATGTCTTCAAAAGAAACTAAAATTATATATCTACCTAAATCTCATCAGTGTGAAGTCTCAACATTATCAAGTTTATTTTATATGTTGTTGTATTAGTATTAAAATTTTTTGTTGTTGTGCTGTTGCGCATGCGTCTTCGTCGCTTGGAACTTGCGTCAGTTTGGAACAATTAAATTTTCGTTAAGCGAATGTGATACCCTTATCCACTGTGTATTTAATAGTGAGTTTTAAGCATGTAATGTAAGTGTGACCATCCGTACATACATGCACAAGTATATTGTTGGTGTTGGTGGGGAGACAGTAGCGTTCTGAGGGAAAAAACACAAAAATTGAATATGATTACATAATCAAATATTGGATGCTTTAAAGTAATTCGTATTCTACTTAGCATATTTTATCAATCGTGAGCGATAAGAAATTTACGTTAGCTGCTCAAAAGGATAGTCAGGTCTTCGGATAGATGAAATCGTTTTTTTTTTTAGTTTTGGGCCAACTATCTTGTATTTTTTTCTCATCAAAAAAAAAAAAAAAGCCTAGAGAAAATTGCGGATCGAAAAATAATTATTTAAACTTGGTAAGTCTAGGTCAGAGACGCTTCTTCCTTGGGTTGGTCGTTACAACTGAAGCAGTGTAGCTTATAGAGAAAGTTGATCTTAGCCGTACGTGAAAAAGCAAAAACATAATTAGTACAGGTAATTCTTTGAAGTATCGTGAAAAACCTCGGCTAAGCGGATAACATCCATTTGCTGTCGTTTAAGGATTCATCCTCACCGACAATCTTTAAAGTAGGTTTCTCAAGTTAGGAAAAACTGAGCAAAGATAAAATGGCTTAGAAACGTATACTCAACATGAGGAAAAATATCGAGATAGATGTGGAAATAATTAAAACTAATCATAAGAAATCGCACTTATTGATTATAAGAATGATAAAAATGAGTTTTTCTTTCTCAAAAACTGTGTATCCAAAACATGCGTCCGACAATAAACTTGACGAAAAAAGTGAGTATATTTTAAAAACAAAAATGAGATCTCACAGTATTCACGATAATTTCAATTGTACCAAAAAACTAATTTTATGACACTAAGCCACGAATATTTCGAAAACCTAATGCTTTTTGTAGAGGATATTATTATTCAGAGAGATAAAGGCTTAAACTATCCGATTTTACATGAAATGTCTTAAAACCCTGATAGTAAAGAGGGTCATTGCGTTATTCTAAAAGTAGCCACTTTTAGATTTTGCTAAAACTTATTAATTCGGTTATTATTTATTTGGCATACGTCAAAGTATGTACAATGTACATAGTAAGCCCAAGAGATTCTCTTCGAATTTCCAAAGATGTAAATGGCTTCTAATGGGTTAATTTCGTTATTCCTTTCAGAAATATATAATTTTCAATAACTAAAAGGAAATCTCTTAGTGGTTTTGGTTCCTGATAACATGCACCTAAAAATTAAATTTCACTTATGGTAAATATAAGCAACACAAACTCTTTGTAAATTTAAAATTTCGAACAAAACATTTAAGGGTAGTTAAGTCTTAGCTTATCTTATGTTATTAATCATTTGAATATTTGTAATTAAATTCAAAGCTTCCCATTCATTCCCAAAAACCACCGACACTGTGCATTTTATACTGCTGCTGGTGCTGCACAGAAACATATTTGTGAATTAAAATGATGGGAAATTTCAAGCGTCGTGGGAATTTCATATACACTACGGCGTTCCTGTTTAGCACACAATGGACAAATTAATGTGTAACATCTTCGTCTTGAAGAACTTTACTACCGCTATAGTAAACTAACTAAAATAATAAATACTATATAAAACAAGCTACAGAAACACGTAGAAAAATAAACTATTTTGCTGGGATTTTAATTCATCTGCTTATAGGCGGGCGAGCGTTTCGTGGTTATAATGATTCGCTTGATTCCACTTTAATTTTTTATGTTATTCAGCATGAATCTGAATTATAAATGTGTATTAATTTTGCGTTAAAAAGTTATTTATAATTTTAATTCAAACATTAAATGAATTTGCAATTGTAATTAAAGAAAAAACATGCGAATAGAAAAAGATAAATTAATTTTAGTTACATAAAATAATCACTTAACACTTGCTAGATCATTGACCTTGCAGGTAATTTCTATTGTGTAAATTGAAAAACAAAATTACTCAAAATTTTTTAATTATATTCAACTAATAAAATATCCTGAATCAGCTAAATACAGTATGTCTGTTGGCAAACAGAGCTACGAGTATACATTCAACATGCTGAATGTAAATTTTAGAATTTTAAATGTTTTTATTATTTCTCTGATTTCATAGTTATATAAATGTCACTGCTAAACAAATCAAGTTGCTTTTTATTTATTACGTATAAATATGTTCTTGTATATATTACTGGTTTTCTTTTAATAAGACCAGTGGCGGTTCTGGGATTTGGGTTGGGGGGGGGGGGGGGGGGAGGTCTGATTTTACTAAATTAAAAGATAAATATTAGACTCACTATCGACCAAAAACCAGACAAAACATAGTGCAAAAATTTTATCAAATACAGGTCAAAAATTAAAAGATAACAGAAACAAAACTGAGATCAAAATTCAAACTAAAATCGGATGTAGGTGGAAATTTCGACCAAATTTCAAAATAAAATTCAAATGCTTTTTTCAGATCGAAATTCAAACCAAGAAAAGAACCAAATTCAAATCAAAAATCTAGACCAAAATGAGACCAAATTTAGATCAAAATCTTGATTATGGCTTTTCTGACGTGTTTATATTGTTAAATGATCTATTTTGAGAAAACAGTTTGAAGGAAATTTTAATTCAATATCTCTATTCAGTAACGATATGTGGAATCAAATCTTTAATTCTGGGTTATGATTTCAAATATTAGTAGCTTATATAGGATATTGAAAGATCATGAACTATCACTAAGATCACTGATGAGGAATTGTGGCGGATTCCGAAACGGCCGTCTGATTTGCCCGTCTCTATATACATTGTTGTTGTGATGACTACATTTTTTCATTAAGCCTGTTTATATATAACTTCAAATAACGAAATTATCATGAACTTAAGTCATGACTTTGAAAAGTAACCTCTAGATTTAATTTTCATAGTCTTCTAAAAACTATCATGAATTTTAATTTCCTTTGAGAAAAAAATTTTGATGAAACAATTTGATACATCTTTAGTTTTGAGACATTTTTGGTCAAAACAAAAACCCGAAAAAAATTAAATTAAGATAACAGTTGATTTGGATAGTACTTTAAACGAATTTTTATAATATATATTCATATCACTTTTAGCAGCGATATCACTATTAATATCGGCCTGGTGGTGAGTTTATGATCTCACAACTCCATGACCAAGCACTTAATTTTTATGAAAAATGAAATACGTTCTTTAAGCCTGATATACATTACTTAAAATGTAAATATATCTTAATTTGACCAAAAAACCAATACATTTTAAATTTCAACGAGATCCGTACACGCTTTCGGGTACCGGGCAACAACCGGCTAAAAAAAAAAAAACAATGTTCAGACCACGAATCGGACCAAAATTCAAACAAAAATCAACCAAAATGAAATCAAATTCAGGTCAAAACTCAGACTAAAAACCCAAAATTCAGACCGAATCAAAATCAAAATCTGTTTTAAAATTCATTCCAAAATTCAAAAAAAAAAAATTTAGACCACAACTCAGATCAATAATTAGACAAAATTTTAGACCAAAAGGACACCAAATACTGAAAGAAAGATACCAAAAATTCCGATCAAAAACTAGTGGGAATATCTGATAAATATTTACATCAACAAATTTTAACTTAATGAAACAAAACCTAGACCAAAATTCCAAACGAATTTAGACCAAATTTTAAAACAAAATTTAGACCAAAAAATTATCAAAATCAAGCCAATTCAAACGAAAATATTACCCACAACTCAAACTAAGAGTTAGATTAAAACTGAGGCTAAAAAGACGTCAAATACAAATTAAAAGCAAACCAAATTTAGACCAAAAATCAGATTAAACTCTGGCCTGCAAACGCTGGAAAGCAAATCAAAATTTATACCAAATATGGATTAAAACTCAAACCAAATTCAGATTAAAATTCAAATTATAATAAAACAAAATTCTGACTTACAATCAAACCAGAATTCAGATTAAAAACGGGCAAAAACGGAAAAGTTAAACCAATATCTGAGTAAAATTCAGTAGTTGAAATTGTAGATTTAATGTAGTCTGAATGTATTTAATAATCAGTTGCACTGTAACGTGCATCTTATTGGCATACCCAGCATGGCGACTAATCAAAATTGATTCAAATATCCGACCCCATTTTAATATTTATATTAAATGATTATTATTAAAATAAAATATAATATAAAATAATATTTTAAGTCCAAAAGTTTTTCATTTGTTGAAAGTATATTTATTTTTTTTAAATATTTATTATTTTTGGAAAAATCTAAATATTTTTGATTTCTCAAAAATGACTGTTTACTATAAGACTGTCCGGTTCTGGGGAGGGAGGGATTCAGCCCCTATAGCCCCTTCCCCCTCTGGATACGCTACTGATTAAGACCTATCATAATTATGTACTAAAAATATGTATACCAATTAAAAACAGACTTTTTCAAAGTTTAAGATGTAATCTGGTTTAAAAATAGTATACGTTCAGGTGTGGGTATGCACACCTTTTTTGAACACTCCAATTTTCATAGTTTTTGGAAAACGTTTCAATCATTTCAAGGAATTTTATATTTTTTCTTTGTGAACATGGGCAAACGCCAGCTCATTTAGCCTTTCATACTCTTAGATTAAGCGTAAATAGGTTTCCATTTTTTTCACGGCAGATAATGTCGTTCCGGAATTGCTGTCGTAACTGAAATAGTTGCAGTAATGTTGGGTGAGAAGGGGGGTGCAGCATTTCATTGGCCTATCGATTTCATCGCAGTCCCGGTATCTTAAATATTAAAAAAAATATATTCACATTAAAAAAACAAAAACAATAAAATTAAACATATTCACATATTAATATATAATTATAAATTTTAGTTTTTTAAGCATTAGTTTTTTATTTCAGTTGTTCATCCAGAACATTCCTTCAACACTTTTTTTAACGCCCAAAGGGAGAAGAATTTTTTTAATTGATGGTAGCTATAGGAATATTTTAATTTTTGATAAAAAGCCCTATTTTTTCCATGATGAATTATTGGCCTTGGCCTTGTTAGAAGAATTTATATTCAATGGCACGTAATTATTTTTTTTTTCATCGCTCAATGTCTGACAGGTCGTATACAGTTTTTATTTGAAAAATACCTGCGAAAATGAGTCACATGTATCAGAGGAAATTTACATAGGTTTTATGATTTTTTTTTTATCATTTTCGGTTAAAAAGACATTTTTAAATCAGCAGTTAGATGCCTGAATGACGCTTCGACTGTAGACGACTTTTTCTCTGAATTGAACTTTTTTTTCAAATCAAATCAAATTTTCAATTCAAATTCCCCGATATAAAATAAGGTGTCAATTTAATAGGGTGGTGTTTTGCAGATGAGCGATTTTCATGCATATATGTTGGTACTAGAGTAATCGATTACGCTTTGGGACATTTTCCTGCTGCGCACGCATTTTAAGCCCTTTCCGAGTGGATTGCTCAGGGACGGTGAAGGACCAGTCGGATTTTCTTCTCAAAAATGCATATTTTATACCGAAGAAAATTATGGATATTCTATACATAATAAAAAATTATTTTTTTTGCTTTATTTGTTTTGCCTTTGAGCTCAGCGTATGTGAATTATGTAGAAAATATATCATATGTTTTTTAGGTGCCACCGGTGAAATAAGTGCAAATATTTCAAATACTATTTTAATAGGGGAGGGAAGGAGGAGAGTTAAATTATAGTTTGTCGTTATTATTGTTTGCATATTTTATTGCACATGAATCAGTAAAATTAATTCTACCGTAAACAGTTAATATTCATAAAAAATCTCCGTAATCATTGACCAATATTTTTTCGCTATATGTATCCGCACATTGATCTTACTGTGGTTTAAATAAATTCGTAATATAAAGTTTATTCTCACTTATATAAAATGCAAAGATATTATAGCTCACATGCAAAGATGAGAGCAGAAAAAAAGCATGCAACTAGTTGCAATTCGCGCTCATTTCCACAACATGTGTATAAATTGCAATAAAGCTCTCATTCTACGCAAAATATTCTGCACATTTTAAAGCTTTTTCTCCATAGCTGCTGAATTAAATGGTGAATGGCAACCAACCGCAATAACTGTGACCGTTAAATTCTTCTATGTTTCTCTGTGTATGAATGTCTGAGTGTATCAATGAAATAACCATCTAAGTTGTATAATCAAAGCGTCGACGCGTCTCAGATACAAAAAGCATTAGAACGCTTGCATACCTATTCGAGTGAGCAAACTTTTTTTGTAAAGTAGCTACAAGTATGCGCGAGTACACAGCAAAGCGATAGCTATTGTAAGCAAAACGTGCAATTGAATCTACAAGATACACTCATACGCTTCAATATGCAATGCATAATAACAACAACCAGACCGAAAAAACCGAAGCGAATGTAAAATACTCAAATTCACGTGGTTCAGTACGTGACTTTAGCATTTCGCGTATACATTCATCTCAGTTTTACACGCTCATTGTTGACTCTTCTTGCAAATTGCTATTAATTGCTGAGAAGCTTTTTCAACTCATATTTTGTATTACGTTGACTGTAAGTAGGAGTAGCAAGTAGTAGGGTAATGAGTTGTTAGACGTATGCGCTTACGAAACAATAATTTGTTGTGCTACCGATTTGATTCTAAGCTGAAGGCTAGAATACGTTGTCTCAGTATTGATATGAATTGTTTGCAAATAGGACGCATTTAAAATAATTTTATTCATCAAAGTGTTATTGAAAAAGTGAAAATATTTATGAACATTTGGCAATAGATAAGGCATTAAATATAGAGAATCTCAAAGATATACAAATAACAAAGTAAAAAATAATGCAAAAAAAGTGTACATGAAAAGAATATTTTAAATGCATAAAAAATAACTTATAAAACTATTAATTATAAAGAAAATATTACAAGTCATCAAGTGTCTAAAAAATTCATATAAATCAAAGTGTATATGTAAGTGTTCAAAAAAACAAAAGAAACCGTTAAATTTGCAGGGCCTTCAACTACGATTTTATTTATTTAATTTTTTTTTTTTTGAGTGGAAAAAGGTAAAATCACTGAAACTATAAATACATTTGGTTATAAAAAAAACAAAAATTCCTATACTGTAGATCTATTTACATAATGCAATTCTATAATTAGTTTAAATAAACCGACAGTAAGCGTATACAAATTTGTAGCCCCTCTATAGCGACTTCGTAAGTGAACTACATACCTACATCGTGAGCATTTAATAACATATTTCATTTTATATGAGATAAGCATTTCACTTCGATTAAACGAGGCGTTGAGTGCAAAAGTGGTCCAGCCCACAAAGTTTATCTTATGGAGAAATTCGAATATGCAAATTTATCAATTTTAACTAAATGAGGTATTTCATGTGAAGCGGACAACGTAAAAAAATGTGAAGTTCTGAAATTCGGCTTAATTGAACTTCTAGAAAATATGAATGTGGACACACAATTTTTTTTTTTGTATGAAGTTTATTAGTCAAGTTATGGGTTTTTAAAGAATTGCCGTAATTGTAATATGGATTTTTCCAAAGTAATTTTTAGAATCAAACAAATTTATTTAAATAGGAAATTTACTGTTCTGTTTTTTCAAAATTTAGCTTAAAGTATTTAAATAATACCCTTACAATTTCAAAATGGGATCTACATTAGTTTAGGAGATAGATACATAGGTGTCGCACTGAGCGTGGTGGCTATGTACTTTAATTCCTGTATCTTCCAAATTAATGCAGATCCCATTTTTAAATTTTAAGGGTATGATTTAAATACTTTAAGCTAAATTTTGAAAAATTATTTTTTTTTTAAATGGTCGAAGTTATTGAAATTCAGATTTTAAACTTTTACTTCCGGTTTGGTGCAACAAAAAATTGTAATTTTCGATCTGGTTCCTTAATTGAAAAGAACAGTAATTTTCCTATTTAAATCACCATGTTCAATATTTTATTGTAAATTTGTTTAATTCTGAAAATTACTTCCGAAAAATCAATATTTCAATTACGTAAATTTTTTAAAAACCAATAACTTGACCAATGAACTTCATACAAAAAAAAAAAAAAAAAAATTGTGCATCTACATTAATATTTTCTAAAGGTTCAATTAGGCCGAATTTCAACGAGTTTCAGAACCTTACTTTTCTTTCGTTGTCCGCTTCACATGAAATGCCTAAATGTTAATCACGCATTATCTCGTGGCCGTAATAGTCACATCTCGTGGTGCCGAGACCGCATTAGGCGTGGACCGATATATTTTAAAAATTTGTGACTTCGGCCACTTTTGCTCTCAACTCCTCAAATATAAATACAGAAAATTATTCATTATTTTTCACATTTTAAGAAAACTATGGGTCAAAAGAATTTGAACAATTCCGATCAGTTTTTTCTTTTTTTTTTTGTATTTTGATTAGATATTTTGTTAAGCTCACCGAAGTGACTTATTTTATTAGAACAATTCGGACGTACATTCTTTAAAGCATTTACTCCTCATTTTGGAATCGTACTTGAGGCAGCTGGAACTCCAGTCTAGCACTCATTCACCAAGCCACCGAGGAATGATATTTGTCTAAAAATTATATATATCATTCTCAACTATGAATTAATTGTACTACAAGCAAATTAATTGAATTTTATTTTATATTAGGAACTTCATACTTCCAGACTGCATAATTTCATGTCACGATCTCAGATTTTTTCGTGCCACACTTTTCAAACAAAAATAAATAATACAAAAACACAACATGTCTAGACAATAACTTGTAAACTAACTAACATAGATTATGAGATTAACACCAAACCAAAATTGTGTTTTTTTAAAGCGGTTTATGATATATATATATCATTCACAAGGCCTCATAAACTGTCCTATATAATATCATATACAGTAGAATCTCCATTATCCGGACACCGATTATCCGGACATCCGATTATCCGGATTCATAAACTTAGCCCTAGACGTTGCATTTAACTGATTTAAAATACAAGATAAATTGGACCCTATACAGTTATTAAAAGCTTAAACGGATCAGGGACTTCGCTACAATGAAAAGATGATGTAATTCGTTACGTCAAAGGTCAATAACAACTTATTTCCAGCCAAAAATCTAAATTACTTTGTATTTTCTAGCATATATCTTCGTTGCTCGTATTTTGTATAAAGTATCTTATTGTCCAAATGACGTGTTCTTCTTTGATTTGATTATAAAAATCGACTATGCGGAATATTCCTGGTTTTAATTGATTCAGATGATGGGGATTCGACTGTAATTATACAATAGTTGTAAAAATGTTGTTGTTGCCTCCATAAGAAAATATTTTTGGATAACACAACTGCGCAATGTAAGCATGTTTTTTAAGTGTGCTATTCATTCAGTTGTTTCTTGTTGCATTGATTCTTCTTCTTCTACAAAAAGCAGCTAATATTTCACTTTCTTACTTGTTTTCTTTTGACATTTTAATTTAAAAAAATGTATTTCTATTTTAATATTTTTAATTTGGAAAAAATGTTTTGCATATTTCTTCCAAATTTGGCAGTTCACATTGCTAATTAAATAATTATTAAAATTATTAGGCTTTGTATGAACAATGATGCCAGAAGAATATCAAAAAGTTCATAGAACTAGCAGATCAGACGATCGTTTCGGAATCAGCTACGGTTCCTCATCAGTGATCTTTTAATAATTATTTCCATTTTATTTATTCTACTAATCAACAGATCATGGTTAAATATGATAAGGCGCTCACACATGTCATACTTTTCTTAAAATAGGACTCATGACTCTTGCGAATCGCCTAATTGTATGTGGCACTAGCGTCAATTTCAAGTTGACTAATATTTATTATTGAAGTCAGCTGTTGTTGGTTGTTGATGTTGTAGTTTCAAGCCTATATAAATGTCTAAACATTTTGGAGTTGGTTTGGTGCTGAGTCTGTGACGTTCATTGATAAAAGTATTGGATTCGAGCGTCTTTGATTCTTAAACTCGATTGGCTTGAGAACCCCTGTTGGTTGGTTTTAAAAAAAGGTAGCACTTTCCTGATTTCCCTCTGACTTTGTACTACTATTATTATGGTAAAATGACTCCTAGCCCGAGCTTTTCTCAATCCTTCATCTTGTGTGCTTTGTAATTGTAAAAGATAGGAGTGACTAACAGAATTGACTTACAGTTTTATCCCGAATCCGAACTGCAAAGTGAATAGCTAGCTAAGTAAGCTAAGCAGTCGTATGGAAACATGTTGAATTTGTTCAGAAATTTCTGGTAGTTCACTTAAGTGTGGCCACCACTTACTCCACTGTAACCCCCACTTAATATTTCCAGACATTTGTATCAAATCTTCAAAGAAAGGTTTTTCTAGTTTAGCATGCCTCTGTCTCTGAATGAGAGAAGATTTACAGAAAAATATATCAAATTAATGTTATCAATGGTTTCACCTTGCCTCTGATTGTTACTGTATCGACAATGGAATTTAATATTGAATGTCTTTTTTCGCTCTATGATGACCAAGAGGTTAAAGATCTCCTTGCTCAATTTTCACTTGTTAGTTTATATGCGTTTTCGCTGCAACCAACGTTTTTGAATTTTGGAGAGAAAATTATATTAGCTACATTCTAAAAGCTATATCATACTAGTTCTTATATGCACTCTTCCATAGCTTATATTTGGTAAATAAAATATAAAAATTCCCAATTTCGTTCTATGTGTTTTCTACTGTGTTTTCTACATGGGCTGAATGTGTGATTCGACTTTCGGTTCCCTACAATACTCTCGGCTCTAACTGGGGGCTAGCATTCGGTTATAGAATGAAACCCTACTTTAGTCAGGTAAATTTTTGGCATCCATCTTCTATGCAATATTGTTGAGTTCACCGATTTTAAGATGGTTGCCAATTCATATTGGTAATGCTTTAGAATGGCATCGGCAGCCTACCGTTGCTCGTCCTTACTGTATCAGTATTGATTGTGTTGATTTTAGGTCATAACTCGTTTTAAAATCGAGTTTAAAAAATTGCTATAATTTCTTAATCTTACGGCGTGAAAATGGGCACACTCTTGTGAATTAAATGAGTTAATTATGCTTCCAAAAATTATGGTATAGGGCGTACATAAATATTAATGTGTTTTATGATCAGGAGAATCTTTTATTTCACCTTTTGGTTTCATTATTTTTAAAGTAAAGTTTAAAATAAAGAAATGTTGAGGGATTTTAAGCACAAGTGATATAACGATCAACGACCGAATCGTAGTTCAAATAGCCTCAAATAGCCTCTTTGTTGCAGCTATAATTGCATATTCCGATTATAATACTCGTATATGTATGCAGGTATATTAAAACGCATATTGTCAATCCAAAATAATTTAAAACTTACGTAAAAATTCACATTTATACTGAGCTGATTCTATTAATGTGCACCCCATGTAGAGAATGCAGTGAATGGCGCTGACGGTGGTTGTAAACAACACGGCATAGCAATAACAATAACAGCAATAAAAACCACAAGTAGAAGAAAAACAACTAGAATAACAATACTAGTAGCTTTAGCGTATGTTTTTACACGTGAATATATTCCGCAAAATATTCCTACTCTAATAAAAGCTCGCTCTTTTACTCTGTCATTACGCACACACGCACACACACACACACACGCATAAACAAAAATATTCGCACAAATCTCAACAATAGAAGAGTATTTAAAACGTTTTTGAAAAAGTGAAATTTACAACGTGACGTTATGAAATTGTCTAAATTTAAGTTATAGCACCAGCAGAGCTGGGAAAGCCTGCATTAGTTTTTGTTTTTGAAGTGAAGTTATTTTTATGTTTCGTGTTAGAGTTTCATTATATCAGTTGGCAGTTAAGTCGCTTTCGTAATGCAATGTATTCTGAAATAAGGTGAAGGGTGTGCATTCAAATTGGAATATTTTGGCAACACATTGACATTGACATTACCTTAACCTTTTGAAAATTTCTTTCCAGTAGAACAGGCAGATGGTTTGTTAAAACCAGATTATACAACATCTGGCTTTTTCATTCAAAACATACACAGGTACACAAATACGCAGTACTTAGCATAAGCTATTCATCTGACAATTTTAAAAATTTTGAGTTAGGAGCATGTTTAGAACCTTGCTAAGTGAATCCATTTTCACAGAAAGTTTGGTAAAGGTATCTTTCGTCATTAATAATTAAAAACAAGTTATCAAAAATCTCTATCCGAAAAGTGAATCAACTTTACTTGGCATAAATTAATTATCTGCTCCACTATATGCAACACTTTCCATTGTCGTTAAATGAATTTTTCGACGACTTTTGATAATTTTTTGCTAAATTTCAGAATTTTTCTTTTTTAATTTGAGAAATACAACAAGAAAAAATTATTTTAGCCCTGATTAAAACCCAATCTATTTCAAGGAAAATAAGCGCCTGTCTATCAAAATCGGTTGGAAAATTCTAAAGAACTTTTCCATTTACTTTTTTCGGGTTTAACTGTTTTCACAGTTATCCTCATCTTTAATTGAATCAATGGTGGTTTAAGACTTCTCCCAATCTCTGGTATCAGAAGATTGCTGAAGTCTTCTTCTTGAAAAGTTGTTTCCTTCTCTTCTACATCGCGGTAGCTCCAGCAAAAGTCATTTGCCAATTTCATTTGCATGTCTATAGATCAAAGAATGTCCAGTAATTATTTCCACTACACTGCTAATAAAAGATCTATTTAAAGAAGCGAGAGCTGTCGACCTTCTGAGATTGTAGGAAGGCCATGTAAGTTTTGAGTGGGGGAACATGTGCATTTCTCGCCATTTGTTGTCGTTATGACCTGGTAACCAGTTCAACTGTATCTTAAAAAGCTCAGATATCTTATTTAGAGACCTTTTGAAAGTTAGATGCACTATCAAGTGATTTTATGGCTGTTTGACTGTCACTCTCTTAACTGAAATATACTGAAGTGATCCGGAAGCCGAAATGATTTTTTAGTACCCAGACTATTTAAAGATACCACTACCAAATTTACAGGCTAGTTTGGAGCCATCAATGATGAACTGTACAGAATCTCTTGGAAAAACGTCCTGTTCTGTGCCGTGGAAAAACGCGTTATAAACTTGTTTATAATTACTCATATTCAGTAAAATACTAGAATGCCCGTAGCTAAATTGAGTCCATCTATGATGAGACTGTATTCAACTTTGTGGGTGCAGTTTTTGATATTTATTTGTACGAAAGGTCTATGAGAAGCAAATGAAGCATGGTTTCCAGGACTTTGATAGGTATACTTCTTAGTTATCCTGTTACCAGTAGACATTCCCTATGCCTTAGATAATTCCCTGCAATGGACGTCTTTTTCAAGGGCTGTCCACCAAACCATTTCAGATTATAATAGTAAAAATCTGACTACTTCTATGTAGAACCAGAGAACTTCCTTAGATTGTAAGCCCCATTTCCTTCCAATGGGTCTTTTAATATTTTGTCTAGTATAAAATCTACAGGTAATAATGGAACCCCCTTCAGTGTAGGCAGATCAAAAGAGGAAATTTTGTGTTTTCTTGTGAAAAGGACTAATATCGTCTTGTTCGGATTAATATCTAGACCACATCAATTGCATCAGTTAGTTAATAAAAGAAGAGCTCTTTGAATTAACTCTCAAAATGTACTAAGATATTTACCTGAGACTAATATTACAACATCCACAACAGAAAGGGACATGGTCACAGACATAGTTAAATGTGTGAAAACGGATGCGAATACAGACATTCGTTACATCATTAGTCAGGAGTTACGAAAACCTTCAATGTCGTACGTCATAATTTATCATACTAATTAATAACACTGTGCGACAAATTGAGGACGTCCAAAAGAGATCGGGATAAATTTGGCCCTCAACGTCAAATTTTTTTTTAAGCGATCTTAAAGTTTGTCCATTTTTGAACATGTTTCTATAATAAAACATAAGACATGGTTATTTTTGCATCTGGGAACGTTTATGTATTCAGCACCTTATAGTAAAATCTTACGTAGATTATATTTTTGAAATCTGTCAGCCCATTATCTTTATCCCTTATAGGTTTTTTTCCCCCTTTCCTAAAAAAATTGCCTTTTTACTCTATTAAAAGAACTCACCGAATAAAAGTTTACAGTATTTTAGTTTTTCAGTTCACTTGAAAGTTTTTTGCTCGTGGTAATTCTAAAAACCAAGTTTAGGTGTTTCTGATGTCTAGTGACCCATAGTAAAAAATTTTATGAGCAGCATTGCTCTAGAACGTATTAACTCTCTGAGGACCTTCGTAATAGCATAAAATATCGATTTATCTTGAAAAGAACAAAAAAGAACTATTAGCGATGGAGATAATGGGTTAATACATCTCAAAAATATTTTTTACGATAGATTTTACTGTGAGGTGCTGAACGGATCACCGTTCCCGAATGGAAATATAACCATGATGTCTTATGTTTTATAAAACTAACGTGTTCAAAAATTCGAAAACTTTAGGACCGCGTAAAAAATTTGACGTTGAAGCCCAAAACGAAGTTTTAAAGTTCGAGTTAACTCGGAAGAAAAACAAAAACAAAGTTGTGATCACTTAAAAACTCAGAACTCTTTAAGTACTGTTCTACACAATTTATACAAGATTAGGTTACAAAATTTAAAATCTGTGCCTAAAACTCTCGAATTTACCTATACAGAAAAAATTTGGTAAAGGAAAAAAAAAAGACTGGTTAATGTTTTTATAAAAATATAAAAAGTAGTGGCATAAAGAGTTTGGGCATGTGCATAATATTTTTCCCCTTACCAAATTCAACCTACTATGATTTACAATTTTAACAGTTCACTGTTGTAAAATCCTTGCAAATTTTCTAGAAAAATACTTTATTTTCTAGTCTAATAATAGAAAAATATTTATGCAATAATTTTAAAAAATGTACCCAGATGAATGTTGTTGTATGTGCTGTGCACAGAATACAAGTGAATGGACATGTGCAAAAGAAATGCAAAGAGCTCGCGCAGCTTTTGTAAAACGTGATTACATCGACATCGATGCAGTATGTATCATAAGCAAAAAAGTAATAAAACGAATCGTTTGTCAGCAAGGAGCTCAGTACAAGGAATACCTTGAAAGGAACGGAACTTAAATTAACTTAAACGCGAAGCGGAAATAACAAAACTAATCAAAATAATAATAAAATTTTAATCATATTAAATCAAAGTTTATTTTGCTCTTTTGTGTTTAGATAAAAAAAAAGAAGTTAATTGAGACATTTATATATTTTGGATTTAAAATACCATTAATATATATTCAAAAATACTATTAAAGTAAATAAAATATTGTTTATATAACAAAATAAACATTTTAAATAAATTGAAAAGAAAACGTACAATCACGTACACCACAATGGAAGGAGAATCACCAGAATCAACACACAACACAAAAGTTTCGGATTCTGCATATTCGAATAGTTGCAGTAATAGCCAGTCGCAAAGAAGGTAAGCATAATGGATTAATAAGTAGAACATATTTATACTTCCATAATAATTTTTTTTTGTATGTGCAAAAATCAATGATAATTTAAAAAGTGTTAAAGAAAAATGAGAAAATTTGGAAATCTTTATTTTGAACTTTCACCAGAATTCCCTAATGAACTTAAAAAGTTTCGCGAACTATATCCTATATAACAGCTTTTTTTAGGCTAAATCAACTGATTGACTATAGAACCCTATTAAAAATAGTTAATTTAAAACTAGGATGCCCAGCTTTTGTTACATCCTTAGATGCCCAGACGGAGTGATTTTGACTCTTATACAACTAAAATATAAAATACTATGATATTATGAAAAAAATACAGACAATAAAACATTTATTTTGTACCTAATATTTATTAAAAAGTTACAAAAAAAAAAAAGGGTTTATAAACCTTTTTAAAGATAAACAAAATAAAAATTAACCTCTAGATTTAATTTTCATAGTCTCCTAAAAAACAATCAAAAATTTATTTAGTTTAAAATTATTCATCGGTTTTCGCAGTAATTACAGCATAAAATTTTTTTCATAATCATTAATATACATTTTTAAAAGTGGACAAAATAACAGTTTTTGTATAAAATATAGTGATGAGTCAACATAACTCCTTTAGGCATCTAAGGTAAAACTGAAATAATGAGATTTTTATAAAGTTACGGAAAAGCTTTTCGAAAAAATATAGGAAAAAAATAAATCGCAAAATGAGCCGAAATGGCTCCATTGAATATCCAAGTGTTAATATCACAGTTTTGTTGTGCAGTGTAAGCTAAAATACCATTTTTGAAAACTGATGAACTATTTTCTTTAGTTTTTTATAAATTCAGCAAAATTCTTAGATTTTAGTTAAAATTTAGAAATTTGTGTTTTGGGTTATTTAATTTGTTTTTACTTTTATCAAAGAAACGCAGTTCGAATTTAAATTAGAACCAACTTCAATCCGAAGAAAGTTCTTCTAGAAATTCAGTAATAACTTTAGATTTTGGAAAAATTTCAAAATTTTTACTTTTTTGGGATACATGTTAAAATTTTCCTATTTTTTTTTTTTTTTTTTTGTGATTTAACGTTACTCCTTTAGCTTTCCCAGAGGAAGATGTGGAGATTTATTTTGCCCGATTTCCAGAGGAAACTATATCGCCATAACTTATTATGAGTTTGTTTATTTATTTTTTATATTTTTAACTTTGTTTTTATTATATATTGATTTAATTTATTGTAGTGGGTATATTTATAAATTCTGTAATTGTGCTCGCTTGAGTGAGCGAAGGGAAATTTTCCTATTTGAATTTGTTGTTCTGTGCATAATTCTTATGTTTGTACATATTTATGAAAAGGAGTAATTAGATTTAAAAAATTCTCAGTTCGGATATTTTTTTCATTTTTATATTTTCATATTTGAAAAAGTCCTTAGACTAACATTTCTTCAGTATATTCAATTTACAGAGTTTTTAATTAATTGAAGCATAGACTGATAAAAGCTTTCTAATATCTGATTTTTAAAAAATTTATAATTGAATCGAACCTGATGAATTTTGATATGTTAGTCATGCTTATACACACAACAAATTAAATTATGAAATTTGAGGGAAACTTCTAAAGAATGCAAAAAAAAGCAAACAATTACATATTTTAAAATAACGGAAAACGAAAATACATACATAAATTGGAAAACTATGAAAAATGTGTTCTAAAATCTTTAAATACATATATACATATATTTTTTAGCCAATTCTATCTGTAACTACTTCCAATTCACGGTGATTGCTATTTTCCCATTCCAATTGTATATATCATCAATAAATTCGTTTTTAATTTAAAACTTAATTCTTATACAATTTAAGCTTAAAATAAGTGCTTTCACTCAAAATCATTTGCACTCAAACTAAGACATGTGTACAAATGTGTACCGATGTCAGCGCATATATACGTCTATATGTATGTATAAATACAAAATACAGCAGAATTGTAAATACAAATTTTTACAGTAGATAAACAAAAACATATTTCAATAAACGTGACTACATATTCATACAATGCAAATTGAGCTTATTTTGTTTAGAAATATTGATAGAAGTGTGCATCAGCACCCACCCATACACATGTAAGCACATTCATTCACATGGGATTAACGTTTCCTATGTGGCATGAGAATATTATAAAACCGATGATGCATGAACTATTCAATTAAAAAAGCTAAAACAGAAAATTTTGTATACTTATATTAATGGTATTAAATGTATTTTGAAGCAGATGCAAATGTATACCATTTATTTCATTTTATTTATTTTTTTTTTTTTTTTTGAGAATAAAACCAAAACAAAGTTGGGCTGTTAGACCCAGTTCCAAACGATAAACTTTTATCAATTTTGAAAAAAAAGGTTTCCTTGAGATTTTATCCTTTAATCTTTAGCTTATTTGATAAGAGCTGAATATAACATTTCGATTTTTACTCTAAGGTTTGATTGCTTGCTATGTCAATGTCCAAGGCTGCAGATGAGCAGACTCCAATGTTTGGGGTCGCGCTTTTTCAAGAGTCTAACAGAGATAACGAAAGTCGAACTATCGGATCTTCTTACCTTCATCCGGAGAACCAAATGGTTCAATAAAGACATTACCTGGACGGCTGACGGAAACCGTGGTTAGAGACGTGCACTCCTCCGGGCAATTAAATGAGGGCAATCACAATGGACAATTAAGTCTCCGAGTGGAAGTGCGGGTATATATATATATATTCGCACACAAAACATACCTTTCAGTATCCAGATATTATTAGAAAAATTGAGAATTTTAACTTCCAAAACTAAAAGAGATATGAAAATTAATTACTCGCATGAACAGAGAAAAATTTAACTTTTAAGTGAAGCGCTAAAGTGACTAAAATAACTTTGTACATCAACCACATAAATTTATCTGAAACTATAAACATTTAGCTTCATTTAAAAACAAAAATATTTTAATTATCTCTATTCGTTTCCGAGATATAAATAAATTAAAAATTCAATATGCAAATTTTTAACTTGCGATTAAAATACGTCGAAGTTTGGGGGAAAAAATGTTCCAGCGGGTTATTTGACTTTTTTATATGTTATTCATTAAAATAGAGTTAAAAAAATTTAAAAATTTATATAAAAAAATTATAATTTTTCTTTACTTGGAACGCATCACACATTTCTATGTAAAATTAATGTATTTTTTACACGTTTTTTTTTGTTTTGCACGATTTTTTCAGGAACGGCTCAACCGTGTAAAAATTTAATCAAGTGCCTTTACTTTTTTTACTTCCTAAATAGATATTCACATTCTGTTTATTTACACTTACAAAAAAAAAATGTTTAAATGTTTATTTTTATTGGACCCTATTCTCTTACTCTTACAATTCATAACAAGATTTCTAATTAAGTTTAATTTCATATTTTATAGTGGAAGTTCAAAATCACGTTTAAGTGGCAGTCATTCATCTGGAAGCAGTGGATATGGCGGTAAACCATCAACGCAAGCGAGCAGGTTTGATTAACTGCAAAAACTTAATTCATTTTATAAAAGAATATAAAATAATAATAAAAAAAAACTTTTTTCTTTTTTTTCCAAAAACTAAATAGCAGTGATATGCACATTAAGCGCGGCAAGGACAAAACACGCAAGAAAAAGAAACTCAAATGCTCCCCCTCTCTAGGAATAGCAAATTTAGTAGAAAATCAAGAAGATGTACCAAATGTAAGCGAACCACAAAAGGAAGATCAAATTGTGGTTGGAGATAAAGCAATTGGTACTATTATTTTACGAAATAAATATATTTATTTTTACAGAAATAAATAAAAATTATTTTATTATTTATATTTCAGCACAATGTAGTCGCCAGAAGGATATTAATAAAGAAATATTGGAAAAGGAAACTACGGAACAAGCTAAATCCGAAAAATCATTGCAATTTCCAACACCTTCTCCGCTATCAGGTTAGCGTGTATATAAAACTAATTTATATAAATATTTTTAAATTATTGAAATTTGTATTTGATTTGAAATTTGTCTTATTTTATGCTTTATATTTTTTTTTTAGCAACCACTCACTTAGGCGTTAAATCGGAAAAAACTTGTGAATCTGCCCCAGGAAAATTGGAAAGTTCTGGCAAAACAGAAAAACTTAAGGAGGTATGTATGGAGATCCATCCTTACTAAAATACATTAGCTTTTGAAATAAAATTTAAATATCTTTTGAAGCTGATTCTATTTAACCTTTGCCTCGTAATTTGTGACGAATCAAAACATTTTTTAGTTAAATAAATTTGAAGCGACATTAATTGAAACTTGTATGGCTAGTTCAACTAAAAGGAATTTATACAAATCCAATTTATTGTTACAATACACCTCGAAAATTCGAGCTCAACCAAGAATTTTTCTGTTATAATCATTGAAACATATATATAATTTCTATATAATTCGGATTTTAAATAAAGGCTTTACATGTTAGTTCAGCCATAGGCGGCGACTACACTATCAATATTTTCTAATGTTAAGGGGGAAGGCCACTGTGACGGCTGGAAAAATGAGTGATTTTCGGAAATTTTTTTATCTGTCAAATGAAATAATATGAGGATCGTTTCATATTCATTTTATTAAGTGCACTTCACACAATATTTCCATAAATTTTTATTAAAAAATTTGAATTGTTTTGAAGATATGGGCGTTGCCGTGGAGCCCGAAAAAAATTTCCCCCTCCATGGTCGCGTCGATTTTTCAAGAACGGATTTTCTGATCAGTCAGAAGACTGATAGTGTATCCATAGAGCAATGTTTGAAGTTTGAATTTTTAATTCTATTCGCTTTTTTTTAAACGTTATTTGTTTGATATTCGTAGAGGAAAATATTCGAAAACAATAGTACTTTCTTAAAATTTAAAATTTTCCAAATTTTAGCTCTTAAAGAAATTTGATTTAGAAAAAAGAAATTATGAGAACTACTATGGTTTTCATTGGAAAAATAGTTGAATAGTGTAATTTTATATTCATATTAAAAATCATTTTTATATAAACACTTAATTTTACTTTCTTGAATAATATAGGAAAGCTTTTGCTGCGTTATTTCCATGCATGATGGCATTGTTCTTTATACAACTCCCAGCATTACAGATGTACTCGGTTTTCCGCGTGACATGTGGCTTGGTCGATCATTTATTGATTTTGTACACCCCAAGGATAGAGCGACATTTGCTAGTCAAATAACTACAGGTATACCGATTGCCGAATCAAGAAGTAGCGTACCCAAAGATGCACGCAGTACTTTCTGCGTAATGTTACGTCGTTATCGTGGCTTGAAGTCAGGAGGATATGGTGTTATTGGACGTGCTATAAACTATGAACCCTTTAGATTGGGATTAACATTTCGAGAAGCGCCTGAAGAAGCTCGTCCTGACAATTATCTGGTCTCGAATGGAACTAATATGTTGTTGGTGATATGCGCGACACTAATTAAAAGTTCATATATAGTGCCCGATGAGATACTGTCACATAAAAGTCAAAAATTCACCATACGTCATACTGCTACTGGTATTATTTCACATGTGGATAGTGCTGCCGTTTCGGCGTTAGGTTATTTGCCACAGGATCTTATAGGTCGTTCGATTCTGGAGTTTTATCATCATGAAGATCTGATTGTTTTGAAAGAGATCTATGAAACTGTTATGAAGAAGGGACAGACCGCAGGCGCTTCGTTTTGCAGTAAACCGTATCGGTTTCTCATACAGAATGGATGTTATATTTTACTTGAGACAGAATGGACAAGCTTTGTAAATCCTTGGTCGAGAAAGTTGGAATTCGTTATTGGACATCATAGAGTTTTCCAGGGTAAGTCTATTGATGATTGAACAATGTAAAGCAGACAGTCAACTTAATTTTTTTTATTTTTATTTTGTTAATAGGACCAAAGCAGTGCAATGTATTCGACCTTGCATCTAGTAATAAGCCGAAATTATCTGAAGTAGCACGTAGTCGAAATCTAAGCATCAAGGAAGAGATTTTAAAATTACTTAAAGAGACTGTTTCGCGTCCATCAGACACAGTCAAGCAAGAAGTATCGCGCCGTTGTCAAGCTCTTGCCTCATTCATGGAAACTTTAATGGATGAAGTTTCTCGCACCGATTTAAAGCTAGAGTTACCGCACGAGAATGAACTGACCGTTTCTGAAAGAGATTCGGTAATGTTGGGTGAGATTTCGCCGCATCACGATTACTATGACAGCAAAAGTTCAACTGAGACACCGCCCAGCTACAATCAGCTCAACTACAATGAGAATTTGCAGCGTTTTTTCAACAGCAAACCTGTAACAGCACCTGTTGAAGTTGATCCACTAAAAATGGAGCAATCATACAACGCAAATACATCTGCTGATGCATGCAGCACCCTAAGTCCGGTACAATGCTTCGAAGGTAGCGGTGGCAGCGGGTCATCGGGAAATTTTACAACAGGAAGTAATTTGCATATGAGCAGCGTTACAAATACTAGTAATGCCGGCACAGGCACATCTTCGGGTAGCGTACAGTTGGTTACGCTAACAGAATCACTGCTGAACAAGCACAACGATGAAATGGAGAAATTTATGCTGAAGAAACATCGTGAATCGCGCGGGCGTTGTGGTGAAAAGAGCAAGAAGGCTACGGAAAAAATATTGGAGTATAGTGGTCCAGGGCATGGCATCAAACGTGGCGGTTCACATTCGTGGGAGGGAGATGCTAACAAACCCAAACATCAGCACACAAATGTTATGGATACACAACAACAACGTGATTTCGTCGATATCCACAATGCAGCAGCAAACTCAAACAGTAAAGTTTACGGTACGCTGCAGACATCATTGGGCAACACCTTTGCCGGGCAGTATACTACAAGACTCTCGTGTACACAACGCAACGTCAATTTATGGCCACCATTCTCGGTTGGTCTCACTACACCGCATACTTCGCAAACGGTGGCACAAAGTGCCTTCACACCACAACACTCTCTCTTCCCCACATTCTATTACATTCCAGCAACAGCAGCCGCTGCATCTCAAGCCCAACAAAATAAACAACCTACTGTGGCAGATATTCCAAGTACATCTACACAAACGCTACCACTACAGTATATGACCGGGTTAATGTATCCGCATCCATCACTTTTCTACACACATCCTGCGGCTGCAGCAATGATGTATCAGCCTATGTCATTCTCGAATATTGCGAATTCGATTGCGATTCGTGGTGATGAGGCAAGCAGTACATCTACATTTAAATCGGTAAGTTGTTGTTGTGGGCATCCTTAGTGTTGTTATAACATTTTACATTGTGTTTACAGTCACAGCCATTAATGGTTGCACCTACATCTACAAAAACCCAAGGCGCATTCCATTCAATTACACCAGCACAACTTCAACGTCCATCGTCTCAAGCTACCTCAATTAAGGCGGAACCAGGCTCAAATATGGTATGTTTCTATGAATGATTTTAAAATGATTTTTATAAAAAAAAAAAAACAGAAACAAAAGAATTCATTTAATTTCATAGAAATATTAATATTATTTTATGTTCTCGATTAGATCTTATTTTATATAAATTTTATGCGTAAACTTGCTGCGTTTTATTTTCATCTTTCATATGAAAGCATTTAAAAAGTGTCTACACTAGTGAAGACGATTAAAGCGTGGTTTTTTCTTTCTCATTAGTAAGCTTCCCCTTTGGGAGTATAGGAATTGGCAGAACTGTTTTAAACCTGTCTAAAAATATGCTCTGTATGCTTTTATTATGTTGAGGGGTTATATGGTATACGCTTGTGTTCGAGAAAAAAAGGCATTTTTACGATTTTCTTTTTGGAAAACAACACATTTAAAAAATAAACTGAACGTCTATTTATTTATACATGTCATAAGGCCTTTCATGAATTTTTTCAAAAGAAAATATTTATAATTGGAGCCACTACAGCCATTGTGCTAAAACACAATTTTCCCGACATCTCTCGCGGTGAGCATGATAAACGCAAAAAACAAAAAAAAAAAAGAAACTTTTGTTTGTACCTTCACGCTCTGAGTGAACGAAGGATTTCGCAAAATTAACTTTTTTACAAAAATGGTGATCGTTTTTCTAAAAAGTTTGATTTTTGAGAATCTGGGCTTTCGGTTTTTGAAGCAAGAAAAAAAAGTTTTGCTTGAAATTAAAAATCCTCACTTAGAGGCTATTATTGTTATAAATAAACCTACCAAAATTCAGACTGATCGGGTTACCGGTTCTTGAGAAACTGTGTTCACTGCAACCGCACTTTTTGAAAAACAACATTTCGAGATAATCGATGACTCCTTGTACAGGTGAGTCAGTGGTAGCGCGGTGTTGACAGTTGTAACTTTGTTTCTATGAAATTTGAAGAATATTTTCGAAAGAGGATGTACTTTGAGAAAATGCAATAAACAAATTTTAAGTTTGTTCGGCCAACACAAGTGTATATAACCCCTTAAGCTTAATACATTTTATAACACGTCTCGGATCTAGATGCTCTACAATCTGTGATTAGCAAAATTACATTATGGGCTTTAAGCTACGAATGTCTAACATAACATGGAAAGATCTACACTTTCCTTTTTTTTAGTATAGAATTTTCCCATGACATGAGATGTACCTATCCAATTGAGATTTATAGTGTTGAGGTTTGGTAAGCCATTGTGTGCTTTGCAATTTTGCACCATAATTTGGTTTGCTGCACTTTTTTTAGCCACGGTTTTAGACGATATAATGTGATTCTTTATAAATGTACAGTGGATATATTGCATAAAACAATAGTCAACGTATCGTAGTAACGCTTCAATACTGAATTCACTGTACTACATACTTTTTTGAGACCCTTTCGTATAAAATGACTTGATAGAATTTTCTAACGAATAAAACAAACCTTTTTTTTAATTTTTAGGCTTTACAAGTAATTTTTCACAAATATTGAAATTCCAAACTTTTGGTATTTAGGACCATATTTTTAATAGCCAATTTGGGGGCACTGTAAATTTTGGTCGACACAAAATACATAATATTTGTAATAAAATTTTTTGTGAAAAGTACAATAGGAAGCTCCTATTGGATTATTGCCTTGTAATATGTACATTTTTCCACTGAACGTTTCTGCACCTTTTTTCCTTTCTCAGAATTGTCGCATTAAGGCCACCAAATGTGGGATCTGCTGATTATTCACCCTCAACTTTTGGTTGAAGGACCCATATTGATCAATACATGATTACCTAACCGCCTCTTCACCTAAAATTAAATTTTATTAAAAAATGGTCAGCGCTTATTTTAAACTTGCCAGTTATGTCAATGAGTTGATTTTAAAAATAGCTGCTTTTTTTTCATTAAGCTTAGGCATGATGAAAAAAAATTTTTTTTTTGACAAATGAAAAATAAAATAAGATCAACTGATTTTGTGAATTCAAATTTTACTATAAAATAAAATTGCACATCGTAAATTTCGTTATGTTTTAAAAAATATCTAGATTTGTTAAATGGAGCATAATTCCACAGTATCACAAAAAAAAAGTAATGTATGAAATAGGAAGAATCATATCCCACGTATTTTGACTCGCTGTGTTCGAATCTGAAATCGATTTAGTATGTCACGTCAAAATTATTTTCTAACCTCAAAAAACTATTGAAAAATCAACGAATTTTCATATATTAAAATCGGGGGCATTTAAGAGATAATATTTAATCGGGAACAGGTCTTCATAATTAGGACGCCTGGTCACTTTAAATTCTACTGATTGTATTCATCGCAGTTTTTATACATTTTTTGTTATGACGAACGTAAACTCATTAAGTTAGCTACGCAAGAAAAACTTATTGCGTTGCTCTTTTTATTATGTATGAACTATTTCGAAAAAAAGATTGGGCTAATTATAATATATCAAAATTCTGAATGTTTATAATTTTTACTTTGTCATGTTTTCATTTCCTTTCATTTTCTTATATATTTACATAGGCGCCATCAGATTCTTCAAAAAAAGGTATTGCAGATTCACCAATGGCCTCAGTGATAGGAGATTATGTGTCTGATCAACATAATCCAAATAGCTTAAAGGTTTGTTTACTAACTTACTTAAATAAGTATGTTTAAATAACTGAACTGTTTTTCTAATATTTATTTTATAGCCCAATACCGATAGCAATGGGAATAGCGATGATATGGATGGTTCAAGTTTCTCATCATTTTATTCATCTTTTATCAAAACCACAGATGGTTCCGAAAGTCCACAAGAAAATGAAAAGGAATCAAAACACAGAAAATATAAGGTAAGAATTTTAAAAATTAGATTTGAATAAAATGAAATTAATGTTAATTTCATTCCTATTTAAGGTGCAGACGGACACAAAATTAATAGATAATGCTGAGGAAGATCAAACGCAGCATGGTGATGGATAGTTAAGAATCCATATGAATAGAGTATAAATTAAATATTAATGAAAATACAAAGCAACAAAAAACTTAAGCAAATTTTTTGTATAAAAAGTTTTAATGTAAGCATTAGCATTAATTTGTATAGTATATTTATTGAGAATTTTCTTTTATATAACTTAACTTATAAACTATTTGTTTTTACTGTTTTACAGATTTACATTCAGCTATAAAAAACAAAGGCAAACCCAACAAATTGAATTAAAACTAAACGCCTAACTTTTGTATGTTATCATTTGCCAATTAAATTAGTTGGTTAAGTGACATTTAATAAGTGGAATTCTAAAGCAAGATTCTATTTTAAAAACAAATTTTAAATAAATATTTATTAAAACTCACACGTCAATTGTTGTTTTATTTTCGTTTTTTCTTAGCAGCGGACAGCTTTGTTACTGCATTTTTACTATTCTCCATTTTTGTTTGGAATTGTTGTAGTTCTGAACAGAAGAGGACCGCTTGCGCCCAGCCTGCATATTGACCGTAAACAGCTCGAAAATGTGCTGAAATTTCTTCGTAAATTTTTGGCGTTACCGATTTAACCTTGGCCATTTGTGGCATATATTTAGTTTGAGCAATTTTATAGATATGCGTATCAATTGGCACAGACTGCAGGTGTCCCAGAGACATAAGACATATGCAATCGGCTACTTTAAAGCCAATACCAGGCAATTTTACCAATTCTAAGCGAGCATCGGAATATGGTAGCTTACGTAGATGAGAAAACCATTTTTCACCACCAAATTCTGCAATTTTCGACACTGTCTGTCCTATGAATTTAGCTCTGTAGCCGAACTTAGCAGTGCGTAAAGCTGATTCGAGCTAAAGAGGGGCGAAATATGTTTTTGATTGATTAGGAAGCGGAAACAAACAGTTATACTATACAATAAGCAAAACTTTTTAGCGCATTTCCAGCTACTTACTTCCTTTTGATGCTCAATCAATGCTTCTAATGATGGAAATGTAAATTCATTTCGATTATTAAATTTACCAATTTCTTTGCCATATTTAGAGCACAACCATTGAATCATAGTAGATATTCTGTGTAAAATAAGTATTAAAATATGAGACAACTTTATAGATATATTTACATACCGTTTTATATGATTGTTTTGACTGCATATAAATGACAAAATATTCTCAAGTGGTTCCTGATCTAAAACGCGCACAGCCTTCATGTTTGCACTGATTTGAGCGAAGTGCTCGTGTGCTGTTTTCCATGCTTCAACGTTAGCGTTCAAATCGAAATCAACCCGAAAGTAACGCTTAAGTAAAGCTTCATAATAACTTGCATCATGGTGCGGCAACTGTTTAGCACTGGTTGCAAAGTTCAAGTTAGCTTTGAAGGGATGAACCATGAAATCCACGGTATTCGCATTTTGTGTAAGCACCCAATAGGCATTACATGCAACTCCTCTCCACTCAACATCGACTTTTTCCCATCTGAAAAGGAAAACTTTTAATGTTCTACACAATTTTGAATCAACTAAATTGAATACAAACCGGAAACTCTGGCCACCGAGTAATGTTAAATCGAGATTCAACTCATTTTCTTTTATTTGTATTTTACCCACATAGTGGGTAGACATTTTCAGACAATGTTTAACTGTAATTTTTATAAATTTAAAGGCGTTTTCAAATTTAAGCATCCAAGATTTAGAACCTTTCTTCTTCTTTTTTATTCACAATAAATATAAATGCGCCAAATGTGTAGTTCACTAGCAGCAAGTAAATCCTAGCACTATAAACAGTAGTAGTATTTAAACTCCATTATGTTTAAATATAATAGTCATATTTCTATTTTTATAAAAGTTTAAGTAGGGCAGAATATTTTTCCGATTTAATTATATTAACTTCTATACAGTAATTATTCTAAAAATAAGTATTATAAAAATACAGCTGATTTTGAGAAAATAACTCATCAGGAATTAAGATATAGTTGCCACATAATTATTCTTTTGTCCTCTATCTTCTAAAAAAAATTGTTAGCTCCTTTAGCAAAAACAATCAATAATGAACCTTAGTTTCTAAATTAGAAGTAATTTAGAAACACAATAAAAAGTTACAATTGGATATAATATGAGTATGAAGGTCTGACTATAGGCGTTTTCCTCTTTTAACTCAGAGCACGGAGTAGAGCACGAGCAAGAGCACGAGAACATCGAGCACGCTCTAAAAAGAAACATGATTACAATTTTTGACAACTCGAGCCAATAAAGAAAAACGCGTTAGTGCCTGGTTATATTGGTGCTCGGTGTTCGACAATCACAAAACATTTAATCCCGTGCTTGGTCGAGGTGGTGACATTCAGCTCGTTGCTGAGTTGCTTTGCATTGAAATGTTTAGTAATATTTTGTATGTAATCATACTATTTTGTAAAATAGCTCTGCAACGAGCTGAAGTTTAATGTTTTGTGTTCGCCGAACACCGAGCACCAATATAACCAGACACTTATAGATCTGTTCGCGAACTTTTGCAGCACAAATTAGCAAGCAACCAAATTGAAGAGAGTTAGAAAGTATTCGCTCACTTTTCACTTCGCTCACTTTCGATTTTGAATTTGAATTTTTTAAACCTCTACAAATTATTTCAAAAGTGGAAAAATCCTTCCAAAATAGTAAATAAAATAACTAATTAATGTGTAATCACTTTTCACCTCGTTAAAAAATAGTAGACAGAAAACAACTGAAATGTCGCTTAACGTAACAGCAAAGAAATCTAAAATTAACAGACACGCACAGATTTCTAGGTTTCTATAATTAGACTCTAAGTCAGTATGATTGCAGATAAAGTTGCTGGCAACAATTAAAATGTAGGATATATGACTCCCTGGCATCTGCTGGAATAATTTTGAATAGAAGTTAAAGATTTCAAGAAGAAGAAAAGTAAGGTTATTTTTTATTGCAAATTAAAAGTTACTGAAAAACTATACATGTAAAGTATTTACGAAATAACTCCAACTGTAATGTCAGCTTCAAGTGATTCTGAAGATGATGCTCAAATACATAAATTTCTCGAGGCAGCGGATACAACACTCCTTACAAATACAATGTTTCAATCACCTAAAATGACAATGACAAAGCAGGATCAAGAAAATGTTGGAACGGCATCTAAACCTACTATAACACAAGTGAATGGTGAATAGTCTTAGGAAAACAAAAAAACATAAACTAAATCAAACTTGACATAATTTATAGATGCTCCCAAGTCACAACGTTTTCTAACCCCAGAAGATGATGTCAATAACGCCGACTTGAATTTACCAGAAACGGTGCAGAAACATATTTATAAAAAACTAACTGAATTGATAAAACAGCGCATAGAGTTTTATGATAAACCTTATAACTTAGAGCACAAGCGCAAAGAGCCAAAGAGTAGAGTGAAACTGTTGCAAGGAGTAGATTGCTATGTAAAACCTTATGAAGAATTTGAATACGATACCAAAGGCCCAAAAGAAAAACCAATTATCAAGAAAAGAAAAATTATTGAAGATAATGGAAAAGGTGAACTAAATGAAACAGAGCGCTGCAAGTCGGTTGCTGTAACAACAGAGGATATAATACTGGGAGATGATGTGAAAAAATGGGCACAAAAACCAGAACGCAAAGGTAAAGTTTTCCACTATGCAAAGGGATTTACCGGCACGTTGCACGCCAAAGAGACTACAAATGAATTTACACAAATGCGACGAAAAAACAAATGGACTGAAACCAAAATAAAGCAGAAAATTAAAAAATAGTTTTTGGTTTATGGTTTTATTTACATACTAATGAGATTACAATAGTGAATCCGCAGATGGATTAGAATATGGGTTAATACAATCAGTGGCATTTTGTTCTTGTGTATTAGAATCAGCGTCTGTATGTGGCTTTGATTGAAAAATTTCCTTAAATGATCTGTAATTTAAGTTAGAGTTTAGTTAATTACATAATACATACCATATGATTTAAAATTTCAATATAACTTACCCTCCCGACTGTTGTACAGACATATGTGTTTGCCCGCCACCATCAAGCATATTTAATATTCCAGTACTTGATCCTCCCCCTCCGGCACTGATATCATGATGTATCGCACCAGTTCCGCCTGCACCGATAACCATACCGCTCATTGTATCGGATGTGTGGGGCATTTCGAGTATGTTAAGAAAATCTCCTTCTTGAAATTCTTCTTTTTGCAACATGCTTTGACTCTCCTTCATTAGTTTATCATATTCTTGCAGTACTCCATTGAATTCAGCAATTTCCGAACGATTTCGTGCTACGAGATTGTGTTTGAAGTAATTGTGCACTTGTGTCAGGGAAGTGTTAGTCAACGAGAAGTAGGCTTTTTCCAAACTTTTCACTTCCACTTCGTTTTTTAACTCAAGTTGTGGATCATTTGCATGAACTTCTCGTATCTGCTGCATGAGATTTCGTACAAATTCCTCTATGGCATCGGCAAAGAGAACTAATGCCGACTCGGCTGTATCGGTAAAACCAGTTACACGTAATTGGCCGCATACAGCTTTTCTCAATGATGCTCTGCAAACTTCTGTGTTCACTTCGGGATATGCTAGTGGTAAGCCGCGTGCAAAACGTGTTTCCAATGGTGGAATGAACCATATTGGTTTAACAAATTTATCGTCACTAACAAAGTCTGCTGCATTTTCGGGTGGAAAATCAACTTCCGGAATCATTTGCAAGGGATTGAGTAGATAATTTGATGTGCCCTAAAAATTACAAATACTATTATTACATTATTTTGTTCAGTTCAAAATTGAATTGCTTACAGATTTATTTGAGTAGGTATCAATAAGCGATTGCAACATCTCAGTTTGTTTCATTACTTCGATGGTTTGAGTGACAAGAGGATTTTTCACTTTTACTATAATACTAAACAGATTAAAATTTTCTATTAAATAGTTGCATTAAATAATTTAAATGCATACAGAAAAACTTCATACTTTTTATCGCATGTAACCGGCGCCCGATTTTGCATCTCCTCTAATTTGGCTCGTTTTGCTGCCGTTGGAATCATTTTTTCCTTTTCATTTGGTTTGTTGTCGTCTGTAAATTCTCCCCAAAGCTGCCGTGACATGTTTAATACTAGTTATGTTAATTATTATATCTTTATTTTTACTTTATTCACTTTTTGGTGCAAAAACGCTTACAAAAATGTTGCCTCAAACAACCTGTTAATAAACTAAAAACAGCTGTAAAATTTAATAATAAAATCATTGTGAATGTACATTAAGAGATGTTCTCAATTGTGAATTAAAATTTTCAAAAGAAAGAAAAATACCTCAAAAATTATATTTCCTATTATGCATTTAGAATCAAAGAGAAAGAAAACTCCTTCCTGAGTGTCATACATAGCTAATAGAGGGGTCCTTATTTTAAAATTTGTATTCTTCAGATTCCTGGTAAATCTTGTAAATGATCACACTTTGGCATTTTTAATGCTACCAACTAAAAATTTGGGATTGAAGGATATTTCATTTTCAAGGATAAAAAAGTACATTTGCCCAGAGAAAAAAGGATATAAATGTTAGATATGAAAATATAATCAATTATAATTGTTATAATACATCTACAAGAGAGCACGCCAATTGACATTGCACCCGGACTTATTCAACAGGCTGGCCGCTTAAAATCATACTTTTACTGACTAGAAGTGTTCTTCAATAGAACCGGTTGAGTTCCAACAAGGTTATAGAAGTCGATGCACGACAAAATTGATTTTAAAAGTCAAATGGTTCCCAGTGACGATTTTTTATACAATCGGTCTTCGGCAGACGACCATAGAATCATTGTTGTAAGTCCTAAAACTTCAATATTTTATCAATAAATAAAGAAACAACAAACATATTTTACATAAATATACAAATGTGATAGTTTGTTAAATACAAACAATACGCCCAACGATACAAAAAAAAAGATATCGAGCACTATAATTTTTATATTACTCCCAATCTACCTCATCAATAAAAAGGTATTTAAACATTCTATTTTATATAGGAAGGTTTTTAGCAATATCTAGAAATAAAACAGTCTGGCATCACTATTATGAATTCTAAACTAAAAGAAGAAAAATATTTTATTGTTATTCAATTTTTATTTGATAATTAGCTAAAGAAAAAATGAGTTTCGACGAGTTAACTGATAATTTAAAGGCACATTATATATGCGAAGAAAATACGTTAAAGCAATTGTTGAAATTGGAGAATCAATTCCGTGATATCTATGCGTTGTCATTGAAGGAGATGCAAACACAAAAAGATATAATTAATCGAATGTGGGTGCTGTCGCAGCGTTATATTATTCTAGTTACTACTGGTCCGTGCTGCAAATATCCCGATATTTACACAGCTCCTGCAGAAGATGTTATACTGCATGAATACAACGATAAATTGAAACTGCTGCGTGGTTCAAGGTAAATGAATGAAAAGTTAAAACATTCGAAGTAGCTATAACTGTTTCATTGTTTTGCAGCTGTCGCTTGATGGGAGCAGTTAGTCAGTTGCGGATATCCTGCAGAGTCTTCGAAGATTTATGTTCAAACTTAGATATGACAGTGGAGAGCCCATTAATTCTGGGCGATCATTTCCACAAGCCAATCGCATTCTTCATTGAACTTGTAGCCGATTTATTCAAATATTTACATGCTCTAGCACTAAAATTGAAATATATGTCTCATCAATTGGATCCTGCAGATCTGATTGGCTTAGAAAATTACAAAGCTGCACTTGATCCTTCAGAAGATTTCGAAGAATACCTATTGAAAGGATTGATGTATTGTAAATGTTTACGTCCGAAATTACCATGTGGAGTGAAAGAACCAAGCATGTATAATTGGGAATGAATTGGATATTTGTTTGTAACAACGTAGTTTATAAAATCGGCTGTGATCCATTCAGAATTAAATTTAAGCAATTATATATTTTTGAAATACATATAAATGAAAGAGCATTACTAAAATCTATTTACAATTCAAAAAGTCGGTTTAATCGACATCGCGTGATTTCCCAGTGGATAGCATTACAAAACTAGGTAGACCTAGAAATCTGTTCGTTAGAAACAAAGTATACTAAACCGTGATGTATTAAGAATTAAGCATGGCATACAATTTATTTTAGGATGAGTATTCCCCATATTGGCTTTTGGTTTTAAAACCATAAACGATGTTTTGTTTTGGCATCAAGGTAAAAGCGGAAAGTAAAACTCAAAAATTCCCTTTAAATATTTGAGTGCAGAGAATTGATCCTATTCTTCAAATATTAGTTTGAAAAAATCGATATAAACAAGCTGAGAGTAACAAATCCGAGGTTCAACCTGAACGTAAAAAAATTCGGCACTTAAAAAGCAAAGCAACCTATATTTATGAATCCATTCGCACACACAAAACAAACAATCTATTACTGAAAGACTTTTCATTTATTTAAAATTCACTTTCATCATATTTTCAGCATCCTGATGAGTAATAAAATAATCATTTCCTCAGTACAAAAGCTAATCACATTCCATTAGTTCAACTGAAAATATAAAAACGCTATTAAAATTGAATCAAAACCAAAGTAATCAAATACCTCTACCATTTTCAAAATAAACAAAAAGCCTTTCAATTATCCGTCACTATCCCGCATCAGTTTTTGATCTTTTTAGCGAAGTCTTCTCGCTTCACGTTCAGATTCGAGCAGAGTCAAAATGTCACCTTCGCGTACTGGTCCTTTGACGTTGCGAATGATTTGACGGTTTTGCTCACCGATGAATTCCACTTTCACTTGTGTACATTGTCCCTGGGAACCAGTACGGCCCAAAACTTTCATAACGCGTGCCCAAACAACTGGTTTATCCATTTTATTTTATGATTTTTCGTAGAAAATTTCACGTGCAAGAAACACTCAATGTGACAGCCGGAAACAAAAAGAACATTTTTTTCGGTAATTTTGGGAAAGTTTCGTTTTTGTTTCGTTGAGTATTATTTTGTACCAGTTATTGAATCGCAGCCAACTTGTGCTGAATACTTTCGGACGCGGCGTTACCATATCAATGATACTTTACCGAAAACATTTTAATGTCTACTAAATTATAAATTCTTTATGTATATAACACTGTATTTATACTATCCCAACGAATGAAGATTCTTCAGCTAAGAAATTGTAGCTCAAAAATTTGTATTCGCGTAGTCATTAACACCGGCCTCTCTTGGTGTAGATGGCAAGTTATAATGTTCACAAACATCAGCACTAAAGTGTATTTACAATATTACATACACCTGGCAGTCATTAAAATTTCCCAATAAAATACGCAGAAAATTAACAAGAGTTATCTAGTATTGCATTACATTAACACGTTTAGTGCGGATGGCATTAATTGAGTCCATGTGAGACTTTCTCGTCGGCCGGGTGCACTCAATTGAAGCCGGTAGCCATGGCCACGGTTGCCACTTACCCATTTTATTTTGTGCCAATATTTACAAAAAAATGTACCAAATGAGGCAAAAATGTACCATTTTTTTATAGAGAAAAAATAACATTATTAAAAACTTTTTGTCAGTTTATTTTATAGCATTATATTAATAGGAGTATTGAATTCTAATTTATTCCTTAATTTGTTTTTTTTTTTTATTAGACTCAGGTAAAAAAATTTTCTTTTAGCGGCAGCTGAGCTATGAGGAAGGCTCATTAACATGAATATAAATTTACTTTATTCTTCAAACCTTTTGCCAAAAAAAATAACTAAGTGTGAACAATTTGCTAATATCTAAAGTATTTTGAAAATCTGTTTATAATTCTTGATTACTATAAAAGCTAACTTTGTTCACAGAATGTACCAAATTTCAAAAATATGTAACAATGTACCAAGCGCAGAAAAATGAAAAAAATTTACCAGTTTTGGTAGGATTGTACCAACGTGGCAACCGTGGCCATGGCAGCGTCCCCTCCCTTTTGCGGGAAGCAACCGTGGTTTAAGTTATACACTAAAGGATTTGAAAAAAAACTGAGGCGGGTTTACACAATCAATTTTTATTGTTCGTTACGCCGTAAAATTTTTATATTATTAATTTGAATTTTGCTTTCAATAGATTTCAAGAAGAGATGTAAGAAATTCTATTTTTGTTCCATTTCTTCCATTTTGGTAGTCCCCACTTAATTTCATTTAATTAATTTTATATCTTTCATCTTGACAAACAATAAAAGTTTGAATGAATTTTGAAAAGAGATTGATGTGGCATTTCCTTATTGAAATTATTGTCTTTGTTTACAAATTATTCTGAACAAAACTTTAGACTAAAAAAATTTTCAAGCGGCAAAGTAGGAAGTTGATCTACTTTGAGCGGCACCGCACGCCGCCGTCGCTTAAATTGGCCCTGGCCGCATGTGAATACATTGATTCTACTTTTATTTGACAACCGCATGCCGCCCGTCGCCGCGTGCTGTGTTGCCCTGCACAATTACTGAATGCATGAGTGCATAGGCAGAATTGTCGTGTTTACTTGTGTGAAACCTTGATGGATTTATTGTAATCAAAAAGAAAAAGTGGAATTGGAATTTTGGCATTTCCTTATTGCTTTTTCTTGCGCTGGTAAATCTAGGATTCTTTAATGCGAAAAATATGAAACATATATATGTTTTAATTGTATCCTTAAAATCGAAAAAATAATAATTACGTTCTCTAAGGAGAATAACATTGTTTTTTTTTTCAGAAAAATTACGATAAACTGAAGATGGTGTGTGCCATAACGATGTGTCGTTTGCTTTTGTTGATGTAGTCTTTTCCAGTTCTATACATTTATGAGTATTTTTCCTTTGTTTTTGAATTTCCTCCGCAACTCTCCTCTTGCTATTTTTTTTTCTCTTTCTTTCGGACATGCGTCTATGCTTGCGTCCGGGTTCACTGTATTAGGCCCAAACTCAATGCTTAGCATTCTACGCGTTCAAAGTTGTGCAATTTTAAATTTTCTATGCGTTTTGCGAGTCATGACAATTAAGTGAAGGCATAAACGCGTAAATGCTTGTATGGAGTCTGCTTCATTGATGGAAATAGAAACATTAAAAGTATCAAAATTCTCCGCAGTGAAATAACACAAAATGCAACCCAGCCTCTACTGTCATTTTTATGTAGAGTTTCGTTAATACGCGGCTCCACGTAGTTCGGCCGGTGTAGAAATAGTGAAAGTTCGTGTCATTCTTCGTGTCGATTTCGTGTGAAGAAATCGTAGCCGATACTTGATTTCGAGCGCTGTCGCTTGTTTTACTGCCGCATTCATTTACCTTCACCTTAGTTTGTCGTTAAAATTCGTTGCTGTCACCTCAAATTGGATTTTTAGGATTTATTGTGATAAAAATAAGTAAAATGAGAAGTAACTTAATATTATTGCTGCTGGTCCTGCCTGCAATTATTTGCACATTCAATGCACGTAAGTACTATTGGAGAAAACTAGCAGACAAAGTGCACTAATAAAAATATGTGGACGTGGCAAGTGGCTGGGTTTTGAGTGGGGAACAGGGAAAGCAATGAAAAAATGTTAAAAGTGTGGAGCGTTTTCAGGGATATCTATGTGCCTGTGCGAAAATCAGGTCAAACTTGAAATGTTTGGTGGAAGTGCAATTCTATTTTTATGTGGAGACTTACAAATTCTTTCTTTTCCAGCCAACAAATACTCAGCGTTCGCTAGCGAGCCCACTGAAGATGACCTCGTCGACGTGGAGGGTGATGTCGATGGTGATGATGGCGCTGTGACAGGTGAGGATGCTGAGCCTGAAGAAGATCCAGATTCGACTGCAACAACCTCACCGAACGCTGACACCTATTTGCTCTTCACAAAACCACTGTACACACCAGGACAACAATTGGATTTGCCCGGTGGCAAACCTGTTGAATTTCTTATCGGTTTCACCAACAAGGGGCAAAATGATTTCGTCATAGAAACGGTGGAAGCATCCTTCCGTTACCCCATGGATTTCAACTATCACATTCAGAACTTCTCCGCCGTGTCATACAATCGGGAAGTGAAGCCAAGTCTAGAGGCCACAGTCTCTTATTCGTTCATGCCTTCAGACACTTTTGCTGGACGTCCGTTCGGTTTGAATATCGCTTTAAATTATCGTGATGCGAACGGTGCACAATTCAGCGAATCTGTCTTCAATGAAACAGTGCTGATATCTGAAATAGATGAAGGTCTCGATGGTGAGACTTTCTTCTTGTACGTGTTGCTCTCCGGCATTGTTGTTTTGCTGTTGGTTATTGGTCAACAATATTTGTTGGGCTCATCGGGCAAGAGGAAACGCGCTGCTGCCAAGAAGACCATCGAAACTGGTACAACCAACGATAGCAACATTGATTACGAGTGGTTGCCCCAAGAGACTCTGCGTGCTTTGCGTAAGTTTGCTACGCGTGCTCATTAGTAACAAAATATTTAACTCGATTTTTTATTTCTACAGAAAAATCACCTACCAAGTCACGAACACCGAAAACTTCACCAAAACCCGGCAAACAAAGCAGCCCCAAACAAAGTCAAAGTCCCAAGCAAAGGAAGGCGAAACGTGCCGCTGGCGATGATTAGACTAAGACTGCAAATAATCACTCCCACAAACCCACACAAAAAACCTCATTTGAGTTTATGTTTTTTCACCGCGTTTCTCCCCGCACTGTTTATGTTTTCCTAGAATTTTAATTTCTATTTTTTTTTTTTTAATATTGCGAGTATAATTTGAGAATTACTAATTTTTAAGCGGCTACTTGCATTCCCAGCAACGCATGCATCATCGCTGAAGTGGGTGTGGAGCAGTGGGATGTGAAGATTTAATTTTGTTTTAATTTTAAAACGTGCTTAACTCCCACTATCCATAAGCCACTAATACTTCAAAACAAGAAACAAAAAAAGTTGAAATGGCAACAGCACAAAGAAACTTATTGAGCATGGGAGGTTCGTCTACTTTAGTTGACATTATACGCCGCTACCTTCCTTTATTCCCATTGCTTCATTTTTTTAATTCTAATTTGTCTTCGTTTATGGAAGATGTCATTCAATAATGAGATTGGGGGAAGAGTTCAGTCCAACTGAGTGCTGCGTGTGTGTAGTGTCGTCTTAGTCGTCGTCATCATTGTGCCTCTCCCGCCACTTTCATTTTCGTATTAGAAATTTAATTTAAAATCGAAAACGTAATATAAATACAAACAAATTTTTGTATGTATTTTTAGGGTCATCGTAATTTCCCAAAAAAAAAAAAAAATTCTGTTTTCCTTTTTTCGATTGTTTTTATAAAGAATAAGTGAAATGTACATTCAAAATTAAGTGATGTGATGTGCATTCAAAAAGAACGAAATTAATTTAAAATAAAAAATTTCTAAATGAAAATAATGTGCACAGTATTTTATTTACCTACGCTATGGGAGATGTGATTTGCTGAGAACAAAATTTGTCAGTTATCAAACAGAACTTATACGTCATATTTTATAAATACAAAATTTCAGCTTGATTTCTAGTGTGCATACCTTAAGTACAAGAATTGGGAATCTTCTATTCAAATGATAAACATGAGTGCATTATGAAAAAATCGTAAGGAAACTGATCAGTGTACAGTGCAATTAGAAATACGTAGGCGCAAGTTTATTTATTGAGTCTATTGTTAAAACTCAGAGTACTTAAAATTGAACTAATTTAACGATAAGACAACAAGAGTTACATACAGAGAGAACTTAAGATTACCATTAACATAGTTAAAACTTGGAAAGAAGATAACTAATATAATACAATGCAAAAAACCCAATCATCGTCCATGATATGACGATAAAAAAAATTAATTAGGCAGGATAAATTAAAAAGCATGAGGAGGTAAACTGTCGAAGTGGCAAACGAGCGTTTTCCTAAAAGTGTCTTTGCTGATACCAAAGTCAAACAGAGAATGAAATTCATTAAAAACTCTACTTATCTTATTGATCGCCTTATGCATTCCATAATTAGTTCTAGGAGAAGACAGACACAGCAAGTGACAATGTCGAAGATTTATATATGGTACAGAGAAATTGAATTTAGACAAGAGAGGAGAGCAGTTGATTCTGCTATCAATAATATCGTGGATAAAAATTGCACAGTAAATAGTACGTTGTTGAAGCAAGGAGCACAAGCATAAACATCTATTTCGAATTTGAAGTGCTCCAGAATAGATCTAATGAATGAAGTAAAAGTATTTTGTAATAATTATAGTCAAGAGGCCGAAACTTTCTACTGAAAGTCATATAATTGCATTTGCGAATATTTAATAATGGATTGTTGTCAATACCCCATTTATTAACTTTAACTATGCATGTCCTTTTGATGACTAAAGAAATCCTGTTCGATTTTAATTAGTCTTGCAATTTTATAGTCATCTGCATAAGACAGGAATAGTGTATCCGCATTGGTCACAGAATATATTTCGTTCAAAAATAAAATGAATAGTAAAGGGTCAAGATGGCTTCTCACTATAAAAATGGCAATCGTCTGTTAAAAAAAAGAAAAAGAAAAAAAAATAGGTAATAATAATAAAAATTGAGCCGATTTGTTAAATAAATATTCATTTCACAATATGAGCGCGGTATAAATTTTTCGTGCAAACGGAATTTCATTTTTCATTCTTGTAAAGCTGCTACAGGTGTATGAATTTGAAAAGTTCAATTGATTGGGTGCATTAGTTTCTGTGTTCTGTGTGCTTTCGCCTGATAAAGTCGATTTTTCATTCGGATTTGTTTCGTGTGCGTAATATGTAAAAACTCGTAGTGGTCTTGAGGAGTAGAAGGAAAAAATGTTAATACATGATTTGAAATATAAAAATGCAATACATTTAGGAAGTGTTTAGAGAATTTCCAAGCGGAACTAAACTGAAGCATTTCGGATTGAATTTAACATCAAGTACTATACCTTCAAATAACGAACTGTTATGCAGACTAGTAACAATGAGAAAAACACAACAACAAGTAAGTATATAGAACGGTAGTGGTAATTTCTTTCGATATCTCTATTCAGTGAAGATATTTGAAATCATATCTGTAATTCAGGTTTACGATTTCAAATATTAGTAGCTTATATAGGGTATTGAAAGACTAAAAACTATCACTAAGATCATTGATGAGAAATTGTGGCGGATACCGAAACTGTTTTGACTACATTTTAATGTTGCTGTTTTGACTACATTTGTTCATTAAGCCTGTTTATATGTAACTACAAATAACGAATTAAACATAAACTTTATTCAATTAACGTCTATTTACTGAATTTACAGAAGGATAACCCGGAAATCCATTGCTCTAAGAAAATTTAAGTGTTCCATAAGTTCAGTGGTATTCTAATTATTCATAGGCCGACACTTAGTCTCAATTATGGTCCCCATAGAAACCTAACGATGAATATAATGCCAAATAGTATATGGAGAGAATAGACCATCGCTTGTCACCGTCTCGAAGTGGTTTCGAAGATTCCAGAGCGGACATTTTTCTGTGGAGGACGAATCTCGTGAAGTAAGTGTGGTTCTGGTGAAATTCAAAATTGACGACGAAGATCCAAGACTGACCCAGGAAATGATTCCCGAGGAACTGAGCTTGAATCCAAAGTTGTATTGCGAATATTTAGGGATCATCTTGCATACACGAAGAAATCAGCACGATGGATTCCTCGAATTTTAACTGATAATCAAAAAGAGACGCGTATGAGCTTTGCCCAATAATTTTTTCAAAAATTTAAAAATGGAGAGTCTAGAACTTTCAACAGAATTGCAACAGGTGATGAAGCTTGGTTCTTTAAGTACGACTCAGAAACCAAACAACAGTCGATGGTATGGAGCTCGAAAATTGCTAATCCACCCATTAAAGCCAAACAGTAGAAGTCAGCGGCAAGTGTAATGATGTAAATTTATTTCACCAGAGAAAAAATTGTAGCTGTTATTTCTGTGAAAAATGGATAGACAGTAACCATGGTATACTGAAATTTGCTTACCACAAGTTTTCGAAAATTTTTTGGGAAACTTTAAAAAAGATGAACTGCACAGCTATTTTTTGCAACACGATAACGTCCCAGCTCACATTGCTGAAAAAACGAACAACATCATTGCGCTCTCAGGGATTGAAAAAATCGTATATTCTCATAAAACCTCTATAAAAAAGGGGATCTAGCGGCTTCAAAAATGTATAGAAATGAATGGCAATTATGTTGAAAAATTTAAAAACGATGATAATGAAATTAAAATTGTTTTTGGCCTTGTAGCCAACTAAGCGAACTTTTGTTACTCCCTCCGTATGTACAAACTTTTTGTAAATTGCAAAAAACTACGGTGCTTTTATATTTCTTTCGCAGAGTGTATTACACAGACACATTTACATGCTAAAAAATAAGCGAGTATTTTGAATTACATTATTATTTTTTGCAAGTAAAAAAGCGCGTCTTACGACGGGTGTACGACGAATGAAATCCTAGCTTTAAAACTTTTGGAAATTTCGTTTTTCGTCTTCATTACAAAGAGTTGAGTATAAAGTTTTAATAGTCATAAATTCGTAGTATACTTTTGATAGATGGTGAAGAGTAGAATGCTTATATTTCATAGGTATGTATATTAAGATTACAAATAACATGAACATCTTCACTTACTTTCATATTGCGAGTTGCAAGAATTTATTTCTTGCATACTTCTCATACTAAATTTATCTTACATTTCACTTGAAGCCCTCTAGAGAGCTAAAATCAATGTGTTGTTAGATATTGTGGCTCTTCAATTCCCAAAAAAACGGTAAAATGCCAACAACTGAATGAGGAAAAGGGGGAGGGGAGGCGTGTACAGAATATAAAAAGTGTATGCAAATCCACTGGAGCTATCTACAGTGCCGTAGCGCTGGTACCCATATGGACATCCACAACCTGTACAGTAATTTACATACATACTCATTACAAACACCAACACACTTATTGTGGCGATTTGTGCTGTTGGGCTGCCACAAAACGGTAATTTTCGTTTGGGTTCGTATAATTTTATTGTTATTCTTTGGCGGCAAATGCAAAAAAAAAAGAAAAGAAAACAATATAAAACACAAACAAAAAATAAAAACAAAATAAATACTACCTAAGTAGTCATACTTATTATACAGAGCAGGCTAATGTCGCTGTAACTCAATGATATTGTTATTGACTGAAAACAAAAATCGTGAAGTTGTTGTTTGTTTAAGAGCACATCCGCCGGAAATGGGAACAGATGTCAACAGACAAAATTAAATGAATGAGGACGAGAGGTGTAAGGGAGTGGTAAATTGAATACAAACAAAATTTAAAGTAATTCTGTAGTTGAAGAAAACAGATCGTATTACCAGGATCTGATACTTAAAATTCGCAGAATCGTGTTTTAAGGGGGCATGACCATTGCTCAAGTCGAAAGACTTGAAGTTGAATAAAAAAAAAACACAAAAGATAGAAACTTGAAATTTTTTATTTTATAATACATCTAATTATCTTTAAATTGTTTTTTTTTTTTTTTTTTTCAATTTGGTTCAATATTTTTCCTGTCGATGGCGTCGAAAAAAAAATAGTAATTTTTGTCGGCGGATATTATAGAAGTCCTCCGGGTGCTCCAAATAAAAAATTCATTAAAAAATACATAATTTTCTGTAAGATAGACTATTATAAAGCTTTAATAATAAAAAATCACGCTTTGGCAAAGCTTTAATTAAAAAAACACGAATTTTGCCCCAAAATCTAAACAACCTACGATTGTATTAAGAGTCTATCTTATAAAAAAATATTTCTGAACAAAATAAGCCTAAGTAGAACAAAATGCATTAAGTATTTCAAAAGTTAGAACACCCGCCAACTTGGAAAAGTACGTTTCGAGGGAAATGCGTTTAAAAATAATGCAGTTATCGTGCGACTATAAAATTCTTATTATACTCATAACGCATTTATATAAATGCGTATATCTCAAAAACCATATATCTTTTTAATACAATTTTAGATACGTTTTCTAGACACTATAAGGAAAATTTGTATGCAAAAAAAAAAAAAGAAAGAAACTTTTTGGACCCGAGCAATGGGCCTGTCCCTTTACTTAGTATAAAGTCACAGATATACAGTATGTAAGAAAATTGAGCAAATGAAGGGACATAAAAAATAGCCCAAAAATGGCGTCCAATTAAGAAGTAATAGAATAGTAAAGTTTCTTCAGATCCAGATGAAAAAAATTGGAAACAAATTTTTGAGGTCAGATAACTCCTTTAGATTCCTAAAGGGCATTGAAATATCGAAATTTCGACAATAAATGATGATTTTTCAAAATTTTTTGGCCGGCAATTTTTTCAAGTTCTACAACTTTTTTTATTTCTCCACTTCTCCACTCTCTGAGTGTACAAATACAATGCAAAGAGAATTTTTAAAATCGGATAATATGTATTTATTGGTGCAGCAAGATGTAAAAGTTTTGTAAGTTTTCAAAAATTCAGCAAAAATTGTATGAAAAGTATAAATTATGGTCGAAACTTCTGAACTTTGACCCTCTTGTGGTACCAATAAAAATTATCCGACTTCAAAAACTCTTTTTGCATTAAAACTTTGAAAAATTATAATTTATTTTCTAAATTTCAGTACTTTCAATACGCTTTTGGAACCTGAAGATATTATTTGATTTCAAAAATTTGTTGTTAAAACTACGAGCTTCAAAAAACTTATTATATCTGAAATTCGAAGTGATTTGGATTTAAATATTTTCACAAGACGTATTGGAAACATTTTGCATGATTGTGAACATCTTACAATAAGGGTTAGCTTCCCCCAAAAATTCATCAGAAAAAGGCATGTTTTGAATTTGTAATGGACCGGTCAATGTGAAACGATTATTTTTGAAAACGAAAAACGTTCACATTAGATGTTCCTAACTGTTATAACCTTTTTTGGTACTATATATCTAAAATAGAATTAGTCAGAAATTACAAAGGCGGTAGACTGAAGCGCGTACATATAAGCAAAAAAAACTCAATTTCGCCCAAAATGGAGATACGTGGTTAAAGAATAGAGGTAGCGACGTGCTAAAATTTTTTGTGTGTTTCATTGTTTCCTTTGTTTAATGAATTTTATTTTTTAATTAAAAATGAAACGAAAAAAACGAAAATTGTATTTCAATGGTAGTTAATCGGTTAAATCGGGTTTTAAATTAGCATTTGCAATTATTCGAACAACTTGATATTTTTCAATTAAATTGTATACATTTTGTTTTTTGAATTGTATCAATATTCAGTTTTCAAATATCGATATATTTTCTTCTATATTTCTTTCGCTTCGGTGCATGATATTTGACACAAAATTTCTGTACAATACCGGAAAATTCTATACATCTGGTCACTTAATGTATTACTAATCTATATGCATTAGAATACATTTTTAGACTAAAATCCAAATCAATTCTAAAAAATCTTGAGGCAGAATTTTAGGGAGGAGGGGAAGTATACATATATGCATGCATCTATATACTTGTTCATCGAAAATAATTTTAAATCTACTTATTTATAACTCAATTTTTATACTATGTTATTTAATGATGTTAAAGTTACTCTTAAGCATTTCTCTGTTTTCAGCGCTGTTAGTGAATTCGTTTTACTATTTTTTTTATATGTATGAAAAGCTTAAACTTTTTTTTTGACGTCCGTATGTTTGGCTTGAAAGCTTTTACCATGCCTGCGGGGAAAATTTTTAACATGAATACAAATACATATGGCTTTATGTATGTACTCGGACAACATATTGGTATATGCATGTGTTGCATATAAATATGTATTCATCTATATTTATGGCGCTACAACAACTTGTTGGTCGAAATATTTATATACAGGAATTATTAGATATGAAATTAATAGTGTTTGTCCAGTTTTAATTTTTCTTGGTTGTAAATTCTTTTTATTAATTGTTTTTATTAACTTTGATCGATGCGGTTCACATGTCCACAGGATGTTAGGGGTTATAGATTTTGTTTTTCTGATTTCACTCATTTTACACCAATTCTGATCTACGGCATTTGGTAGTCAACTTAAATGTAAAATCCCGCGCTGAATCTGAAATTTTGAAGTAGTACAGTTTTCGAGATATTGGCAAATTTCAATATTTTTAAGCATTTAAATTCGGAAAAACGTTAAAAAGGTAAATTAAAAATTTTTCTGAGATTTGGCAAAAATTATGAAGAACGATAAATTCATAAAAAGGTATTCGGATTCAGCGCTCGATTTTACATAAGAAGTGACTGTCAAATGCCATAGATCAGACAATTTTTTAAAATTTGTAAACTAGTGTTATGAATCCAAATCCAGCAATTTCAGCATCTCGTTTGTGTGGGACGAACCACTCTTACTTACCCTAGTTGCTTACCCTAGTGGCACCTTATACATCTATGCCTTGTTTTATTACTTTGAATTGTTGTGAAATTATTGTATATTACATTTTTTTCTATGGAAAATTCCATACTTACTGAAGTCTAGACAGTTCAACTGACGATTTGTATTCCTATACATTTATATTCCATTAAATGTTTCTATTTATTTTATTTATTTATTAAATAAGTAAATGAATAAATTACTTTGTTTAAATGAACGGTATGGGGTCCACTAATTCAGTGAGTAAAATATGACATGAATATCAAATGGAAGTAATAATTAGAGGAATGCCGTCTAGGTTGATACACCTTTTGACTTTGGAAGAGCGCGCAAAATGTAAAAGTAGTTTAGGAGAAATAGGCATAACTATATTATACGTGTCCTGGCATTTTAAAAGTTAACATTTACGTGAGTTTAGAGTTTGGCCATCAAAGCTATCTTGTTCAGTTTTGCATCAAAGATAGTTTAATTGTTCAGCGGCTTTGACTAAGATTGTCTGAATAATATTTTTATGCAGCGGTAATAACTTTTATCTCCCTCCCTTACAGAGAGTTGTTTTGAAACCAAAGGATCCAAAAGTAAATTAATATGTACCAAATAAATGTTGCTTATAATATTTTGCAATATATAGGCCAAAAAAAAAATTAAAACTTGAAAAATTTATGAAAGTTTTAAATCAAAAATATTGTACATATTGTACATTTGAAAATTGTAAAGTTTTAAAGTTCGTTTGGTTATTTTATTATTCTAAAACTTCGTGTAGAGTCTTTATAGAGAAATTTGGTTAGAAACATTTTTCTGAAATATAACTAAAAAATTAATGAATTAAAAATAGGTTGATCGACTCGGTTTCTTCGAATCGGTTTCCACCGGTTTTTTCTGCCTCTTTGTTTTTTTTTTTAATCCCTAAATCCGAATCGAATCGTTTTTTTATTGTCGAAGCTCTGTTTTCTCAACACTTTATGATATATTTGTTTAAATATCACCATTTTTTCTTACTTTTATACCAGAAACCAAAATAAACAATTTAAATGAGTTTTTACTATTTTCACCGTTTGGCAAAACTTGACTGGAGAATATGAGCAACTAGAATTAAACGAATTTATCATATAATATAGATTAGTTGGTCAGATGGTCGTACATGAAATATGTTAATTTGACAATCCGATACTATAGTTAAGACGTTTGAAATATTTAATCTTAAATAAGATAAAATATAAGTTAGCTTCCAATAATTTAGTTAAAAGACTTGTTTTTTTTTTAATTTTTTGTATTCAAAATTTGATATATAATTTCATCAGTAAATATTTTTAAAACCCGGTTTAAGGAAGCACCTCCTGTTGTAACTTTCAAAAACTCGATTTTTTTTATGTGTATTTTCTTAAAGTAAGTATATGTTTTCAGCAATTTCCTTAAGTAGATCCGATGAAAATTGTTGACTCTTTGTGATTTCCAAAAAAATGCTTCTTCTTGATATTAAAGTAAGTTGAAACTTTAAATGGGTTTTTCTCAAAATGAAATTTTTAAAGCGGGTACCACGATTACTCAACAACGGCTTACCCGATTATCTTCAAATTTAATATGTTCTTCCAATACACAATAATCTAGTGATTAATCGCAGAATTTTTTTTATCCAAAACTATTTTTTATACAGCTGAAAAATTATCGCTTTTTTTTAGTGAAAATCGAACTGTTAACTTTGACAGGTTGCCATTTTGTTAAATATGTAGATTTTTTCTTTCGATTAATCACCAGATAATCTTATAATAAAAGTAAATCCATTTTATTTTTGCATTTTATATGATTCAGATTTGCAAAATGTTGGACACCGCAAAACTCGTTTTTCTGAAAGGCGTCGATGGGATCGCTCATTACTCATAAAGTTATAAATATTTTTTAAGAAAAATTTGTTCAATACATGTACTTCTAGATAATAAATAATTTTTATAAAAAAATTTAGTTGTTTAATTAAAAGCAATTTTTGAAAAAATCCTATTTTTTCGCGCCACAACTGGGCATGCCGTCTTAACTGAGGTTTTCTTAATTCTTAAATAAGCAACCGGTTTTACTACTATTCGAAAAAAATCGAAAACCGGTTTTTGAAAAAAGTCGAATATACGACCACCCTAGTTAAAAAAATAGTTTCTTCACAAAAAAGAAAAAAAATCTATAATTAATTAATATGTTCCCTCGTAAAACATAAATCACCCCGGAATAAGCATAGTTTTCAAATTCAAACTTCACTAACATAATCTTGTTATATTTGAAAAAGTTAATTTTTATGGAACATTGATGTTTATCATCATAAATGCACCGATCATTTTTAAACAAGAAAGGCAAGTGAGTCACTGTTTCTTAGACCTGAATAATAAAATCGTTACTTGCAATTGAATATTTCAATCATGAGAAATATAAATATGATAATGTATCATATCAGTAGATGTTATATTGAAATTTAAAACAAATTAGTTTTCAAGTATTTTTGTAAACACTTACACCCTCATTTTGATAGTGCGAAAATCAATATTTGTCACTCAATATTAATAGATTAATTTTTGTTTAGATTTTCGATTTTCTTTTTTTATTCTAATGCACAAAGAATATTATCTCGGTATTCATATGAGTAGTAAATAAGTTCAAATACATAGAGACGACTATAATTTCGATGCACATTCTATACAGTCATTAAACCTATTGTTAGTTCTATGGTTACGATTAGTAATCTTTGTTATGTGAGTAGTGCTTTAATTTATGGCATATTTTTCAGACTTAAGTTTAGTATAAATTGACAGAAATCGTAATTGAAATTTCAATTAGTTTCATTTGAGCTTTCTTGCAGATAGTTTCGGTTTTACTACGCAATAAACATGTCTGCGAAATTATTATTACTTCTGGAATGTGCAATTTTATCAGTAGCGGTAAGCAAATTGTGTTTTGAAACACAATTGCGATTCATATTTATTATTCAAAAATAATTTAGATTGCTTCTGCTCGTGTTGGACGTGATGCACCAAATCCAGAAACGCCAGTCTCTGATTTATTTGAAGCTGCAGGAAAAAACTTCAAGGAACTGGAGAGTACTGTATTGAAAATTTTTGGATTTGAAAATACTGAACAAGTTGAACAAAAGGCAGTGGAACAAGGAAAACAGGTTGTTTCACAATTAGATCACTGGGCGAATAATATTATAAAAGAGGTATGCTTTATATTAATTAGTAGCTATATAAATAAGTAAAATAAATTTAATTCTATTGTTTTAATATTTGTGTGTGATAGACTGAAAGCTTAAAGGATAATTCGGCAATCAAGGATTTACGCTTATTGGTTGATAAAAGGATTGAAGCTTTTAAAGAGAAATATCCGAACACTACAGCTGACATAAAGACCTATGTTGAGAAAGCTAATAAGGGTACAGAAGAAATTATAAATAAAATTAAGCATTTGAGTGAAACTGAAGAAGTCAGGAGTATAAAGGATTTGTCACAAAAGCTTTTAGACACAGCATCCACAACATTCAAAAATATAGCTGAGCGAGTTAAAGGAAGTATTAAAGAGTAAGAACTGTTTATTGGAAGGCATTCTAATATCATATAAAAAATACATAAAAGTGCATAATAAAAAAAAAAAACAAAAAAACAATTTGCTCGAATTCTTTTGTATCCTTTCTAAAATTTGTAAAAGAGAAAATTAATGAAGTAAGCTGGCATTAGGTCTGATACTTTTCCAGTAAAAACTAGAAATATATAAAATTAAAAGCCCCTCCTACGTGCTGCTTTTGCTATCATGAAACCATAACCATCAACCACCTTTTAGTCACATGTCCGAAGCTTAAGAAATCAATTTTCTGTTAATTATACCTTTCTTAAAACATTAGAACATATTAATATAGATAATATAACTATGGTTTATAATTTTTTAGGTAGCTGTAGTTTGTTACATTTAATTTAATTTTGTATCAGCCGATGCTAGTGCTATGTTTTTTCATTTATGATTATATTACTTTTGAATAAATAAATAAATAAAATTAAAAAAAAAAATTTCTTGACAATCGGTCAAAATTTTGATCGAAGTCAGCTCAAACTTAAGTGACACAAATGCCATTAAGTACGTGAGTAGGCTGCAATCATGCTAGAGGAAGGCAGAAAATGGAGAAAGTGGTCGCTCTTTTTTGTTAAGACTTCACCTTTTATTTTTACATACAGTATTATTATCTGAGTGTTCATTTGATTCAAGTTCATATGAAGCCAATCAATTCGATATATATTTTATACACCCTGTAAATGTATTGCTCTATGGGTACAATTACTAATCTTTGTTTTGTGAGTAACGCTTTCATTTATCCCATGCTCTTCAGACTTAAGTTTTGTATAAATTTAAGAATTTTCAATTAGATAAGAGCTTTTTCAAAGAAAATTGAGATCTGTATTGAATTAGTCATTTTATTTATTTATTTCATTGATTCAAATTAAATATATTTCTAATTACAGTCCATGAAATGCAGAATCATTAATAATTTACTTTTAAAACAATCTCTAGAATAAATAAAGTAATCTAACTTACTGCAAATCGAATTGGTCTGCCTTAAACAATGTGCTAAAGGTTTGTTTAGATAATAATTCACAATGTGGTATGGCTCATGAATGAGATTATAAAATGTTATAACTATATGCTCCTTATAAAAATTGAAAAATTATTGAAAATATCAATATTCCAGTGAAAGCAATGAATAGCATTTCTGGCAACTCTTCTTTGGATCTTTTCTATTCTCAATGAGCTTCCTGAATAGAAAGAATCCCAAAAGATGCAATAGTATTCTAGGTTTGACCTTACGAAAGATAAATATAAGCTCTTGAGGGTAAACGGATCATTGAAATTCTTCAATTTTGAATCGAAAATGGCACCTAGATATTTTTTCTCCCAAATTCTGGTAAGAACGGTATTACCTAAAACATATTGAAAATTAATTGTTGTCTGAGGTCGATTAAAGGTTAAGTATTGGAACCTGGCCGCATTAAGGAGTATTGAGTTATTGTTACACCAATTTCATAGCCGAGAGAAAAAGTTAAAGGTAATCGGAAACAGTTTTGACACTGCAATAAATTTGTAAATCATCTGCAAATATAAGACAACAAGAATTTGAAAAAAATCTTGGGAATGTCATTTATTGCTTTTGATAACGTATTATTTATGCGAACGTAGTAGGTCCTACCTGACAAGTAAGAAATCCGATTAATTCCAGTTTCCTGATTAAAATATTGTGGTCTATCCATCAAATGCTTTTGAAAAGTCGGTGTAGATTACGTCCTACTTTTTCAAATTAGTTCAGTATAAAATTAAAAAATAGCCAAATTCGTCGTTTTACAAAACTATGTGGATGAGGAGTTATACACACTTTTACTAAAAACGATAGTTTGTAATGGACGAGTTTCTCCAACACTTTTGGGATATTAGAGATTTTACAAATAGGACGACAGTTAACAACTTCTGACTTGGCTCTAGACTGTGAATTTTTCCCAAACGTCCAAAAACTCTCAACGAACTAGAGACCTTCAAAAATAATTAACAGGTGAGATGTATCGCCTGAATGGAAAAAGGACTCATAACTGAATTCGGAGTTCTAAAAACTTAGTTTCTTATGACTTTTTTTTTTTGATTTTGAGGAAGATTTCTTAAAATAATGTTTGTGCTTATCAAGAAAAATATTGTTTGTTTTGATCAATAAATATTGTTTACTCGATTTCCTATTTATTATTTTCTATTTTTCAGCCTGTTTATTTCATAACAAACACATCTGTAAAAAATGTTTTTGAATTAATCTCGGTTAAGACAATTTTTAAAATTCTAAATTTTAAATCGAGAGATAATGGCTTACGTCCAGAATAAATTCATCAGAAAATAATGTATTATCTTTAGTAATTTTGATCGTATTTAGATTTTTACTTCTCTTGATTAATTCAAATTTTCAGATATGAGGACTTTTCGAAATTACTTATAAATATTTTAGGTTGTTTCCGCTAGTGTTGGATAACGTGGAATGTGAAGAAAGCGATTTGTGATGCCCTTAGCGAATGATAGCAAAAATTTGGAGTGAGAATCTGTCACAAAATGTTTTAAAGCCGATAGCCATTATATTTCAATTTGAATTCCAGAAAATATTAAAAAATATTGCTGTTCTATTAAACATAAATAAAGAAGCAGCAAAAATTTGTATTAATATGTAAAACTATTGGTCAAGCTGCATTATTCGACGTCAGTATATGATGGCCAAACCTATTTTATGTACAGTCGTGTTCGAAATAATAAGAACAACCAAAGTGAAAATTTAAATCGTCAAATAAAATTTTTAGAATAATATTTCAGAACACCGCTTTTTATTTATTATAATAACACAGTGCAACACTAAATTTGAAATGGCGAATGGATAACTTTTTAAGAGCTATCTGGGGCTGCTGATTACGACCCTGTTCTCAGATTTTCTCTATCACGTCTGGGATCCCCGGTATGGGGGCCAAATCCATTTTGGTATGCGTGGGACCAACATAAAATTTTATTTTATTTTACCTTGTATATGTTTCAAGAAAAAATTACTTAGACAGCAAAATCCACCAACTCCCCTTAACCACCCTATCATAGGATTTTGGCTAAAAATGTTCCCCTTCGAAATGAAGTTGAGATCAGCGAAGGTCAAAATTCCCTAGGTAATAATATAGAGTAATAATTGCGGATTCAAATCCTAAATTTAGACATTACAAATTACATGTTCTATTTTTTTTTTAATATGGCATGCAAACGAGTAATCATTAGCCTCGTTTTCTTTTAATTCGCTTACTCGCTTACAAAACGAGTAGCGTTAAAATTTGTATGGAATATAAAAACAACATTTATACTTAAAGCAAATTTAAAAAAATGCTCATCACTTTTTTCTTTCCTTGACTTTCTTTTCCCAGGTAGTTACTGACAATAATGTTTTAATTAAATTCTTTTGTCTTACAATAGTGTATTAGCTTGACAAAAGAGTTTGCACATGAAATGCGAAATTATTGTACATTTTTAAAGAGATTAAAAAAAAATATTTTGAAACTGAAGACCAAGTACAGTGCTTTTCACTTAAAGCGGATTTCACTGAAGGGCACATGCACCAGCAGATCTAATTTTTATTATAAATCCTCCTTCTTTCCCGGTAAATGTGAGCGAGGAACCTGAAATCCCCACTTCCGCAATCTCTGGTTCCGATATGGCATTTATATATAGAATAAGTGCAAAAAAATCATGATTATCCGTTCCGGTGCTCGAGAAAAAATCAACTTGTGGCAAGTTGGCAAGTCAGTGTTGTGACAGTATTATTATTATTTGAAGGATGGGACGAGCCGAAAGTAAGATCTATTGTACCAAAGCTCCAAGTTATAAAATAGAGAGAAAGAATGGAAAAAGAGATAGATAAGAAACCATAACCTAGACGACCCGGGAACCGAGCTTGGAACTACAGAGATAAGAGTCTGTCACGTTGCCACTAGACCACAGAGGAAATAGTTGGATGTACAGTTTGATGCCACAATTTGTTATAAATTGATGGTTTTGGCATTGCCTACCAAGATGTGTACTTGTACACTTTCTTATAATTCTCATTCACTTTATATTGATAGTGAAAATATGGTTTGTGAGAACTAATCGCCAGACCAAGACGGCAATCGAACCCGCAACCGCCTGGGTGAATGTCTAATGCACTATCCACTAGACTATCAAGGTCGTCGTTGTCACAGTAAGTCTTATTTTATACGCACCGATTTTTGGTCGATCTTTCTATAATCCCTTTTGTTTTTTTGTTCCATCGTCGACCTGTTTTACACACAACGATTTCGACCGACCGATTTTCCATTTCTATTTGCTTCTTTTGACATTCGTTTTGATGTCTTGTCATGCAATGAAATGTGAACATTGTAAGAAGTAAATGTCAAAAATCGTTGTAAAATTGTAGGTACAGCCGATTTGGACTCATTGATTTTCGTCTGCTCTTCTTGTTCAACAAACAGTAAATCAATTCAATCAGTTCAATTGAAAAAATTCGGTGAGTGTAAAAGTAGACTAAACTGACTGGCAAACAGTAGAAGCATTCATTGTTACCAGATCAAAAAGTTGCAAATTTTAACGTTAAAATGCTTTGTTATAACTGAAAGTCGCTTAAAGCGGGTTCAGTTTAAGTAAAAAGAGAACTTGAAAAATGTCTTTTTAAGCAGGCTCGTCATAAGCGAATAGTACTGTATAAGTAAGCATGTTTGGATGTAAACTTAAAATGTAAAGTTGATAAATAAAAGTGTGAATTGTGAATTAAAAATACTTACGCAAGTTCTCGATACAAAGATATTATAAAATTATTATTAAAAGCTTTTAAGAATAATATAAAGATACATATAAACAAAAAAACAGGAGAAAAAATGCGTACGCAATCGTATGAAAATGGTATAAAAGAAGGAGCAACACAAAAAGTAGGAGAAATATGAGAGAGCTGTTATTTTAAAAATGAGAGAGCGAGTTGGCACAACTACAAAACGGCAAAATAAACTAAATAAATGAACAGCAAAACATATGAAACGTGAAATCCTTGAGAGCACAGATATTCGTACACGCAAACACACTCACACACACACACATATACAACAAAAGATGAAGAACGGTATCAAGGACTCAAGGATGTAGGAGGAAAACTGAAACAATACGGTAACACTGTATGCCAATGTCAGCGTATTTATGTAGTATAGGTATTTTCTACAATTTGTGTGTTGTTTTGAAATGTTGTTGTTGCAATTGCTTTTGTTGCGTTCGCCTGGTGCTTGTTGTTTTTGTCGTCATCGTCTTCGCGCTGGTTGTTCTTGCTGTTGTCGGTAACATTTCGGTTTTTGGTTTTTACTGTTCTTTATATCGTATACATTTTGTCGCTTCTGCTCTTTTGTTATTTTTTGTTGTTGTGCTCTTCTTCATCATCACCGCCATCATTATCCTGCTCGTTTTCTATTATTACCAACATCATTCATAACAGCAGGCAACAACAGCAGCAGCAGCAGAATCAGTATTGTCATCATTCGGTAGTAGCAGCATCAGTATCAGCCAACAACAACAACGATAACAATTCTGGCCTCCTCTCTGTCAATAAATACAATATATACATGCATTCAAACATTCGCTTACATGTGTGTGTGTGTGTGTGTGCTTGTATTGTTGTTTCGTTACTTCGTGCCGTACCGTTCGTTTGCGCTCATTTGCTGCTGTTCTTGACGACAACGACGACTACGACAACGACGACTGCTGACTCCTTTGACAATGTACCGTTAACCGTGTGTTGTTCTCTATCGGCGGTTGGTCAATTGAATTCTCAATTCCAAATTCATTCGCGCAAGCGACGTCAATCGTCACAAATCGTTAGTTTGTTTTGCATCGGAAGAAAGAACATTTCATTCATACGGCAACTCGTATTTATTCTACTAGATTTTTGACTGTTTAACGGTTATTTTGGAAACGTTTAAATTCAAATTAGAATTTGAAGTGAGTGAGTTTCATTGTGAAAGGAAACTTCAAATAAGAAAAATTAAACAAAAACGAAAAGAAAATTAATATATCATAATTTAAAATACTTGAAAAAATTATAAAGTAAATACATATATATAAAATTAAAAAAAATTCAAATTTGTGTAGTGAGGATTTAAACTTAAAAAAATTAATGTTGGTAAATGAGTCTTCTATTGAACTGAGATTCAAAACTCTGATGTAATAAAGCTGGAAATATAATATACTTATAACTGTAAGGAATTGTGTCATTATTCCTCTATATTAATTTTTAAAAATTATCATTAAATATAAATTATTTTTTAATGAACCTAATAATTTTATATTAAAATATTGCTGAATTTTAAAAAATATCCTTTCAAAACTTTTCACTTTTTTCTTTGTATACTTAATAGTAATTGAAGAACTAGACTACTAAGTGTAATATGTATTCGATTTTATAGAAAAATAAATCGCAAATTTTTTAGCGGCCAATGGCAACCCGTTTTGAGTAATAAAACTAAAAACAATAGTCAAGAGAATTGGATAGACTCCACCTTAATTTTAGTGTCAAACTTTTTTACGTCATTAATTTGAATTTCTCAGTGATTCGTCATAAAATAAAAGATCTCTCGTTGATATCTTTCAAAATATCAATGAGTATATCGCTCATTTACTAAAAGACTGTCATAACTCAAAAAACGCGATTTTGCAGAAAACGCGTTTAAAGTTTTCAATTGACTCCCACTTTGCAGAAAAAAGAAGAAATCTTATAATTTTCACGCGCAGAGTATACAAGATATTAATATGAAACTTTTACATAATATGAAGCGTAATATAATGAATAATTCTGCATCATTAACTCAAAATTCGTATTTTTTTACTTATGAGCGATATGTACATGTGTAGAAACTGAGAGAATTTTTTAGTAACTTTGACAAGATGATGCCCCACAGGTAATATTTTTGTATTGTTTTTATAAAACTACTTCTATTTACACTTCGCATTATAGAAAGTAAGATGGCAACTATGATATATAATAAGCTGTGGGGCATCATCTTATCAAAATATCGGAATAATCTTCTCAGTTTCGTCTCATGCACTTATTGAAATATAGAGCTCGGTGATCAGTGATGCCAACTTTTTAAAACCAAAAAACACTATATGCCCATGAAAAAAACGAGTAAATTGAAATAAAAAGGTGTTAAAAAAGTACTAAGTGGAAAACAACATTGTTCCACATAGCCTCCAGCATTTACTTTTTTTTATTCTATGACGTACTCACTAAAAAGAAACAGTTCGACTTTATAAAACTTAACGAAAGTTGGGATTATAGGGAAGGAAATTAAAATGGCAGTTTTTTTAAGAGTACTCTGAGGAAAAACTGAGCAATATTAACTTCAAAATTTGTTTGATTTTAGTATTTTAAAAAATCTGAATAATAATTTAAATCAGATCATTATTTACTGGTTTTGTAATTTAAAAAAACAAACCAAATTTTTTAAAATGAATATAATTGCGCTCCCAACCAATGATTTTTTGAATATAGCAAATTGAGGAAAAACCTAAACATTGTCTCAACAAAATTGTAAAAATCGTTAGTAAAATAAAAAGTATTTAAGTTAGCGTTTTTTTTCTAAGGTGCTTTCAACAATCAAAAAAGCGCAAAGACCGCAAAATTCACTAAATATAGTTTGAAAAAGCACTAATTTCGAAACACTGCTCGGTATAGCTTGTTTATATATGCACAGAGAGAGCATATGCCACTATTTATTCTCAATTGTTGTTGTTTTAATCCAATTGCGATCACAATAATAGTTGAACTCTCCCAAAATACGCGATAAAAAAAAAATTATTTATTTCAATATAAACGTTATGATCCAAAAGTTGCGGAATTCATGGGTAACGGCCATAAAGACAAATAAATTTTATTGATAAAGCAGTAATACTTCTCTCGAAATAACTTTTTCAGCTGTATAGTACAGTTCGTTTTAACTGAATTGTTACTTTTTAGTTACTTCTTGTATTTAATTGAATCTTTTTTTCAAATCGAATAAAGTGGAAGTGTGGTCAAGATATAAAAATGCAACCTATGTTGCAATAACGTAAAAAATAAATGAGATATGGAGGAAAATTATTGAAAAAAATTGCAAATGAAAGAAAAAGGCTGAAAAGGGGAAAGGAAACCTGAAACTGAAATAAAAAGTTTTTATGTGATTAAAATTTTTGCAAATTTCATCTTTCTTGTGCAAATAAGATACTGAGTCGAATCTGTGGTCAAAAACTTCCCATCCGTCATATTTTCGAAAAAAGGGTTGAAACCCCTAAAAATAGCATTTTTGGCAATTTTTTAAAAATTATAGAACTGAACTATGACATGCTACGAACTTCACTACTGGAGAAACTAAACCATGAACCATGCCCCTTCAAATGAGCCCTAAACCAAGTTCTTCGTATGCGCTCTTAGAGCAGGGGATGTGTTTATGTCTAGGGTTTCAGGAAAAAATGTACATAAATCGGATTTTATCTTACACCCAAAATTCGTTCGCTATAATTGATTCGCCATTTTGAATTTTTAAAATCTGAATGCAGACTCGTAACCAACGATTCTTAAGACACTTCGGTGTAAGTACTAACTGGAACTAAAAGATGGGAGAGATTGGTTAACTGCCACGCCCACCTCCCATACAAATGAAAAGTTGTAGAGTTTTTAAAAACTTTAAATGAATACAGAAGCTATAATTGGAAACTGGTCGTGTATAGCTTCCACGGCTACTTATCTTGAATCGCGCTTCATTCATGGACTATGAGTTTTCGCGCAATACACCTAGCAGAAAATTTTAAAATAAAACAGGAAAGGATTTCGTATTTTGAATTTTCTTTTGAAACTTATATCCGAAAAACTATTGAGGGACATATCACTTTTGTTTCGGCTATAAAATTTGTAGGGGAATGTGGTGAATGTCTAACCATTAGTTTTAACTGTATTATCTGACATTCGATCTATACGAAACTTTTGCCATCGTATTATTTCAGTTTCATTTCATTTTTTCATTAGCAGTCGAACCAATGCGACGTATTTTGTGCTCTCTGCGATAATCAAGTGATTTTTGGGATTCCAAAAGTGTTTTTGTGCTTTAAAATTACATTAGGTTAGGTTAGGTTGGAGTGGCTGTCGAGAGACACACTTCGGCCTGAACGGCACATTGTGATACCACATAGTTGGACCTACAGTTTAACGCCGATTCCGAACGGCGGTGTGGCAATTTTTTATTGGCTTGGTGATTTTGCCATTACCAACCAATGCGTGTACTTGTACACTATCTTATAATACACTATCATACACTTCATATTGATAGTGAATATAAGAAAGTTATGAAAATTAACCACCAGACGAAGACGGGAATCGAATCCGAACCTCCCAGATGAAAGTCTAGTGCACTATCCACTAGGCTATCGAGGTCGTCAGAAATTACATTGCTTTTTCAAGATTTTTGCGTAAAACCAAGCAGGTAAATATTTTTCAAATCATTGTGTGTGAATATTATTTACAGTCAAAAAAGTTTTTTTTGCATGAAATTTGGTTCTGTGACTCATGGGAGGCTATTTTCTAGAACACAGCTTTTGGGGAATGTCGAACCACTTTTTGTGGGGAATATAGTTATATAGTAAATTATCGACAAAAAATTAGTTTTTACTAATTTAACGTCAATATGCCGTGTTACGTTGCAAAACAGGATCGTTGCGATGATCTCCAAAAATATTTAGCTGCCATAAAGGAGATTAAAATCGACAATCACTTGCGATGTGTATACATGACTGGTGGCAATTTCACATGCAAAAACTGCGACTCCGAATAAATAACATCGATTTTTCCTCTATATTTTTCATTCAAATCTTATGTTTTTCATAACGAAGTCATAAACAAACGTTTTACATCAATATTTGTTCGAATTTACTCAATTTGCAAAGTGGTTCGACATTCCCACGATTTTTCAAAATGACAAAATCGAATATTTTGGTATAACGCTTAAAACTTTACAACAAATTCGAATTTTTAAATTCTGAAACTACCAAAACGTGGCATTTTGAGTTATCAGTCAAAATCAAAGTGTGGTTCGACATTCCCCATATTCCCCTACCGTGTTGAATTTGAAAAAAACGAATATACCTTATTGTAGGCCATTCTATAAGACAATTTTTTGCAAAAGTCAGTCATTTTAAATTTTGAGTTGTGCCGCTTTTGTTGTTAGAGTGCGATGTGTTCAGAATAACAAAGTATTTCTAAATATTCATCAACTCTTTCGATCTACCTATAGGTATCATTTTATGTAGATACGTATTGAGAAATAATATTTTTTATTGCTTTTACTTTCAACAAAATCTTTGACAATTTTTTTCATATCGATATGTTTGGACATAAAATTCTGATTTGAACAGTTGCAGAACACAAAGTGTGGAAACTAAAAAAACTAATTAGGAAACTGCAATCAATTAAACAGTGGAAATCATCTTAAATTCTGACAACTTCTGCTATTTTTGTCCCACGCTTGCATGGGAACCGAACACTGTGTGGCGTTAAATTGTAGGTCCTTAAATGTGGTATCACAATGTGGTATCCTGGCTTAAGTGTGTCTCAAGACAGCCACTCCAACCTAATCTAACCTACCCCAAATCTGAAAACCAACTTGCCCCATATCCAATATTTTGGAATTTTAATTATTTTTGTTTTCACACTCACACTAAAACTGATTTCACAATTGAAAACTAGAAAAAAGCTGATTTAAATACACATACTCCCCTTGGGGAAATGTTGAAAAATAGTCCCTTTACAAAGTTTTAAAAATTTTGAAAAAAGTAGTTATGTTTGATTTTTGAAAGACATTTTTAAGAGTAGCTATAAGAAATGTGATCGCAGAGAAGTCTCATGGAAATAGAGGACATCAATAGCGGTAACACTTGTCTGGTGAGCTTCTACGATTCAGTGGCAGTTAATCGTCAGTTTGACTGGTTCTGCATTATCTTGAAGTGATTTGCTCATATCAGTGAGTTTGGTGCTGGTACTTGATAGAAGTAGATATTGTAGGCATTCAGTTCCAGTTTGTATTTTTGGACCAGCCGTGGAGCCCAGCTCATCATTAATTACCCCTAAAAATGAATGAGAGACAATATATAATACTGTTTAAAAATTCAATGCCACATAAATCTACTGAACTCATATGCTATAAATAAAAAGTGAAGTGCTATATAAATAAGTATGTAACTATTCATAATTTACTCAAACCCACTTAAGTTGTCAGTTGACTATATTCTGAATATTCAAATTGCAAACACTACTCAATTTAAGCCCTCTTCTTGTAGTTTACACTTTTGTAATTGCGCTTTTAAAGCCAGTAGATCCCTTAAGAACAAAGAACAAAAAAAAAACTATGGGAAAAAGTGAAACTTTAAACTTATTTTCAATGAAACGAAACAACTGCACGTGAAACTCATTTAAAATGTGTTACACACAAAAAAAGAAGAAAAAAAGGATATGTTTACATAAAATAAATAAATTTCATTAAGTGTTATCCTTGCAGCGTTCACATTCACTTCCATATTATCAACATCCAACAACAGCATCAAGAGCAACAACATCATCGTCATCACCATCATCGTAGTCGAACTGAACTCACAAATGTATAGTATAAAATGTGTACAAAAAACAAAACTACGAATTTTTTTTTTTCGCAACACTTTAAAAATAAAAGCAGTGGAGGAGAGGGAAAATGAAAGGATTCATGGGACAAAAGTACGAAATACACAAATTAGAAAATAAAATGAAAACTTTTACCCACAAATAAATATACATATATATAGAGGCAAATATACACGTACTTATGTATATACCTTGAACATATAGGTATATGCACTGTGGGAAAATAAGTGTATGTAGGTGAATTGTAAATATAGGTACAGATGAGTGCGCGGGATGCAATCACACAGTGATGGCAAATAAATAATAAAGACATTGGCATCTAGTCACAGATAAAAATATAGAGTACTTTATAGTTTAATGCCATAAGAAAATAAGAAATACAAGGCATCAAAGTATATTTTAGTTAAAGTACACTTTATTTTTGACTATGACTATGCGCCATTGCCATTTAAATAATATGAAGTAAAATCAATTCAGTTAGTTATTTGATTTAAGGAATGTATGAATTTATCAAAAATGAATATGAAAATAATCACAAATATTCTGACAAGGCACTGAAAGCTGAACTATCACTTGACAAAACTGAGAATATGCAATAATGAGTTATGTAGATTTTGTAAGAAGAATACCGAAATTCCTAAACACATTCTAGGACAATGCCCTATGCTTGTGCAAAGCCGGAAAATGTACTTGGGAGACTATCAAATACCTGACGGCATTCTGAAAAACTTAGAAATTGGCTTCATACTAAGATTCATCACTTTTATAGGGCTTATAGAAATATTCTAACCCTTTAAGGGTTATAGTGCTCATTGGAATTGTATTGTATTAGAGGTTTCTGTCGTTGTTCCAGTCCAGTCTCCGTCAAGGATTTGAGTATTGCGCTCGGATCTATGGATGCTAGTTCGGTACTGGGCACTTGGTGCATGCCCAGACATTTCCTTCTTTTGTGGAACAGTGCTCCACATTGAGCTCAAATATGTTCTGATAATTCGTCTTCCTTATTAGAAAACCTACAAATTGAGCTTTGCTCAACCCCTATCTTGCAAAGGTGTTCTCTGAGCCCGCAGTCAGAATACCAGCGAATATGCGCAAACTGTTTTTGTTGAGACCAATGCAGAATGCGTATCTACTTTTATTATAATTGCCTAAAAGCTCTTTGGATTGCCTCAGTCCCGTAAGATTGGTAAAGAGTTCTTGCCTCTTGTTCCTCTCTTCTTGCTTGAGTAATTCCCTGATTACGCTATCTCCTATTCCACAGAAGGGTTCAGGTCCCACGAAAGTGGTTGCTGCCCCCTTTCTTGCAAGCTCGTCTGCCTGCTCATTACCCTGAATTCCTGCGTGACCAGGGACCCAACAAAGAGCGACTTTGTTGTTCTTGCCCAGTTGATTGAGCTTGCTCAAACAGTCCCACACCAACTTAGAGGTGATCTCAAAGGAACATAATGCTCGAATGGCTGCCTGGCTGTCCGACATGATAGCGATATCTTGCCTTTTGTACTTCCTGTCCAGGTTGAATTGCACACATATGCTAATTGCGTGAATTTCAGCTGGAAAGATGCTAGGATACTTCCCCGGCTCAGAGTGTTTGATTCTTGGCCCAAATACCCCTGCCCCAGTTCCATCCTCGGTACGTGACCCATCTGTATACCACTTAATCGTGTGTTCTTTGAGTGTGTAGTTATATTCTACACCATTCGTTCTTACTACTAAGTTTTGCAACAAAGTGTTTCTCAAAACTATACTGTTTGTCTATTCTGTCCTGGGGACTGTCCAAGAGATAGTTGTCTTTCGCCGGGTTATCTCGGTTTCCAAGCCCTATAGATCTCCTCTTGTTGCTCTTACGATTGCCGCCTTGGAGGCACTCTCTATCACGAGGTATAGTGGAGTGAGCTCTAATATTACCTCTAGTGCAGCAGCCGGACATGTTCTCATCGCTCCTGTTATACAGATACATGCCAACCTTTGAACTTTCCCTAATTTAGCTTTCGCTGTTTTTAGTTGAGTTCTCCTTGCCCACGGTAATGCTCCATATGTAATGATTGGCCTTACCATCATTGTGTACATCCAGTGCGATTGGCTTTACTTCTCACTGCCTCAACATGCGATTTCTATGTGAGTTTACTTTCTAATACTAAGCCCAGATACTTTACCTCTTGCTTTTGTTCAGTAACCTCCCCAGCTAGTGATATCGGTGTCCAGCGCGGGATTGATTTTTTCCTGGTAAATGGTACTATAGTGGTCTTGGCAGGGTTAATACTTAGCCCTACCTGCACCATCTCCTAGTAATACATGCAATTGCTATGTAGTTTTGTAATAAAATGGTACTTTTCTTGAAAAAAGGTGATTTTAAAAACTGTCCAGAAATCTTAAGAATTCGGAATTTTATTACTTAAGAATTCCGAGCGCCCACTGTACTATCAAAAATTATAATTAACCTCTCTGCTAGTCTAAGAAAAAATCACACTTCCTAAGGTCACGAAATAACCTACTATGTATTTTTCATTTATTTCAAAAGAAAATCGGTCATTTTCAATACATTTTTAAAAATAAATTAATGTGAAAAATATTTTCAGGACTTAAAGCAATATGGTATAATAATTTAAAATAATAATAAAAAATAATAATAAAAAATATATTTTATACACAATGAAGGATATACAGCACACCGAATTTTCAGTTTCAATCTAAAGCAAAAATTACTACTATTTAGTACTGACTATTTATTATTAAGAAAACAAGAACAAATTTATTTCATGACAACAAAACGTTAAATTCACAAGCATAATAAAAAATTAACATAACAAAAGTCTTCATTTACTACGAATTTATCGAAAGACCAGCTATTTAGTATGAGCAATAACATTATATGCCTCTTTAGTGGGTCCTCTTGGGGTAACTACGTTTGGGCTCTTTTCAAGAGCTTTTATGCTATTGAAGTAAATTTTTTATTTTTTATGTAGGAATAAATAGCCAACCTTTATGAAACTGCAAACCTAATTTTCCCTTAAGATTCTTCTGAATCATTGGCTTGTTTCTCTTCTGTGCATCGTCTATCGAATCGCTGTGTTGCTCCGTTTTTTCACAAACAAGACGAACGATTCCCGCTGACGACTGGGATCTTGGCTAACCTTGATCCATTCAAGCATTCCATTGTAGCATAACTTCGTTCAATAGAACAATTTCCGAAATGTCCGTGATATTGGAAAACAGAATCAGCCAGCGGTTAGTTTGCCTCTCACACGTGTACTTTTCAATCAGTTGGTCAATTGTATCAAGCCCAAATTTTGTAGAATTGTAAAACTTGATAATTTTTTGGCAATTTTTTCATATGATTTTCAAGATTCATTTTATCGGGATGTAATCAACTCAAACCCGTAACCATTTTATAATTTTTTGGAATGTGCTGAAGAATTGTAATTCGGTCTTTGAAAAATTGTCAAGTGAACAGTGGTAAGAGTCATAATTTGTTCTTACTGCAACATACAGGTCGGTTGTAATATTTTGCACCTGATCCTCGCTTACCAGATCTAACACAAGTCTTTGTTGGCCTTTGGATTCATTCTGGTGATAAACTTACGAATACTATTTTCCCAAATAAACATACAAATTTAAGCAGAACTTCATGCGAACGCCCGCAGCTATCAATGTTTTTAGTTCGAACTTACATACTTGGCATACTAGGCATGCAGACCTTGAATAAGCATCTACCTCTAAATGAAATAAGCCGTCTACGGTAATATTTTTATATGGGGGAAAAAACTAGAGATAAATTAACTACCCACTTTTCATATAAATGTCAAACAGGAGCAAGCTTGTTTGCCAATTCTAGGGCAAGAAAAAGAGAAAATTATACTATGGTTATCAGATGAACTTAAGGTGTGTTTACGTAAGTTTTGATTTTGCCACTTATTTCAGAATGTAAAAAAATTATTTTTCTTATTTTCTTATGTGATAAATAATTATTAAAGATATCGCGAAAGGAAATGCAAGAATTATGTTTACTTTAGAAAATATGGGCAATTAAAACAAAAAAATATCATGAAATGACTTTAAGATAATAGAAGTGTTAAATAATTTTTTTTTAAAATTAAAGTTCATAGTTTTTCTTGCATTTGGTACTGCTGACTTATTATTTTTTCCACTATTACTACCACTGTCATTGTCCTCCAATTTCCTAATCTCACGAAGAGCAAACACCTGTTAACAAATGAGGTTGTGGTACTCCCCCTAGAGGCAGTAGCCACTTTACTTACCTACCTACCTACCAATGGTCAAAACGATGAATCGACGATTTTACCCGACTGAGAAGGTTCAGAATTTTAGACGTCAACTTTGCTATGTCTATATTTTTTATCGAGCGACGATGCAACCCTGTAGCATTTGATAAGCTAATTGGAAACTGAATATAAATGAAGTGGAGTTTCGTGAAAATTTGAAGTAACCAAATATGTTTGTTCAATTTTTGTAATACAATAATAAAAAGTGACAGCTGCTTATCGTCGTTGTTTCACACGCCGCTATTCTATTCAATCGAGCAAATTTGAGAGTGTTTATATTGTGACAGCGATTTTCAGTCACTTAAAATCGCCGATGCGCTGCAATTTTGTTTAAACCATGCTTACACATTCAAAGTGTACACATAAACTCTGAAGCACTACGTATGTAGGTGTATTTGAGTTTATGACATTTAAATGACAGCACTCTGTATAATGCCACACAAACACACACACACACACACGCGCAATTGACACATCTACTAACTAACTATCAAACATGTTTGTTGGTTAAACGTAAAACAAACAGGACAAATTTCAAAAAGGAAAAGCATTTGTATAACAAAACTGCGAGCAAATGAAAATAAATGAAAAACAAAAAAGTCAAACACACGCTCAATGTTATGTTGTCATATGCAATTAAAAGGTTCAGCGTGACAAATTAATCGACTTAAAAATCGAATTTAAAATTCCATTTGCGAGTGAGTGAATGAGTGCAGACGTCGGCACTGGCAGCTAGCGACAACAATTACATCAACCATATGCACAAAAGCCTACTACCGCCGCCATAGTGTGCGTGTATACATCGTTGGAAATGTCGAGTAATTGACAGTTTCGAATTCAATTTGTGCTGGCTGCACACCATGTCGTATGAGTGATGTACTATGTGGATGTGGAGTAGAAAACAATATAAAAATATGCAGTTACTCATACGCAATGTATTGCATTGAAAATATATATACATAGTCCATATGTATGTATGTGTGTATGTACATATACTCATACAATGTATTCATACCCATATGTACATGAAAAAAAATGCTGCTGGTTTTTGCAACCTAGAGTAAAACGTAAAGTTGTTAATTTATTCAAAACGGAAATTAATATTGCGGAAATTAAAATGCACGAAACGAGTATGAACACGATATGAGAGTATGGGGGAAAAAAAACATTTACGGCAGGAAATTATTATCCAATTCGTTGATGCTGATGATGCTCATCATCATAAACTACTGAACTGAATAAGAGGGCAGCATCCAACAGCATACAGCAACCAAGAATAATTTGTGTCTGCTCATTTATATTATGTGAAAATGTGTGTAGATATTTATATATATACATAAATACATAACTATATACGCATACAGGTCTGAGTGAGTATAATGAGTTGTAAATGAGTTCCAAGTTAAAGAAATTATTGGTAAAGGCGGCGGGCAACAGGGTGCAACAAACTAACCTATTTTAAACACGTTGAATGTACATATACATACATATTTAATATATTTAATGTATGCAAGAGCTAGTAAATTAATGTGAAGCCAGCATTCAGTAAAAGCAGTGAAGCAGTTTGCTCATTTTATGTTGAAATTTTAATATAAAATTAAAATATTTGGAAAAATGTTTTATTTGTTATAAAAGCTAAAAACTAGGTACCTTCATAGAGGCAGAAAATAAATAAAATAAAACCAAAAAAACATTCACTTACATAACTTTGATATTTAAATTTACGCAAGTAGTATTTTCTTTCATGTACCTCACAGACGTAAGTTTCTTGTTCCATTGGCACCATCGTTTCGCTTCTCCTTTCCACAATTTGTTGTTCAAACAAAGTAAAGTTGTGTGCTAGTAATTTTTGTGGTCTAAAAACTTTTGAATTTTTTCATTTTTATTATTCTTCTTCATTTTGTTTTTTTATTTATTTTTGGTAATTTTGTATCAAAATTTTTGCATGAAAACTTTTTGCCTTACTTATTTCTGCAGTATTATTATCATTTTTTTTGAGCACACAAATATATTTATTATTAATTTTTATGCATTAAATGTTTCAAGATTAAAGCGCCACAAAATACTCATGAAATATGATTATATTTGTGCTGACGTAAAAAAATAATAACAAAAATTGCTGCATCGTAATTTTTATGAGTTAAGTTATGTAGCTTATTTGACGTAGCATAAAACTGCGCAGCAAATTTGATTCGCAAGTGTTTTAGTGCTCATATAAAATTAATAAGACTGTATCTATTTTGAAATAAAAATAATAATTTTACTTGTCTTTTAGCATAACCATTAATTATTTCCTTTTGTAGTACTTAAACAAAAAATAGTGTAATGTGTATAAGGATGCATGTTCATACGTACCATATGTATACATAGATACAATAATACCACCAGGGAAATATACTGATTCAAGTTCTACACTTCATCCCACTCAATCATATTGGTTTGGGGGTTCTGATCCCCCCGAAATGTGGAAACTTTATTCTAATTTTTTAGATTAATTGCCAATGGATAGAAAAAAGTCAAAATAAAATCTATTTAACGATATTTTTTACTTCCATCGGTTTTTTTATCTAAAAAGTCAAATATAAAAAATAAATTTGAAATCTTAGTTATACTAAGCTATCAAATCCGATTTGTTTTCTTCGACATGAGGTTTGACTACGGATTCAAAAAGTGAAGGTGATACTGAGCACTCCTGCATTCATAGTTTTTCTAGGTCAGTAACTGTTTTTGATTTAAGGTTTCGTCCTGAATCAGTTTGAAAAGTTTAAAAATTAATAAAAATAAAAAAAATTATCGGATCCTAGTAAAATAAGACTTGCTTGAACCCCATTTTTTTCCTAAAACGTGACGTGATGGGAAGTTTTTGACCTCAGATTCGTGTTCAACGTGAAAAGTTCTTTCGCAAAAACGCCATCTTAAAATTAATTTTTTAACGCATTATTGCTCAGAACACCCCGAGTAAAAAGATCTCTTTCAATGCTGTGACTTCACGAATTTAGGGAATATAAGCCAACCTCATCCGGATTCCTTATCATTGATAATGGCTCAAATTCCCAACGATGTTCAAATGAAAAAAAATGAGCCTCTACTATTTTTGGTAATTTTTTTGAGGTTGGGTACATCATCAGTAGTGGGAAGTCAATGAGTTAATGAAATTATGTCCCTCACGCTAAAAAAAATGCACTAAAATGCACACTGAATAATATTTATTTGAAAAAATTTTAATTTGATTATTCTGGGAATTTTTTGTCACTTTTGGCCATTTTTTTGAGGTTAAGATTAAAAAAAATCGGAAAATTTTTCCTAAAATTTTAATTTTATAGGGTCCATCAAATGTATCATTGATTTAATTTATTATATTTAAAAATCAGTTTGATTAAAATTATTTATGAATATTTTCTTCCCAACGAGTAGCTTTGATTGCCTAATTGGGAGGAGTGCCCAGTAGGATGACTTATTGTTTCATTCCTCATCTTTTAGGGTGCTTTTAATGGTTTAGATTCCTAGACCTACCATGGGTTCAGGACTAAAGCATGTCTTGGCCGCTGATTTCCTTGCTAGGTTGTCGGCTATCTCATTACCATATATTTGTGTGTGCAGGTAACCAGAATAAGGTGATCTTATTTGTCTTGCCTCGCTTATTCAGGAGCTCTAACTATTCCGCTACTAATTATGAGGAGATCTCAAAGGAATTCAGTGCTCTGATAGCGGCTTGGCTATCTGAGTAAATTACTATATCTTGCTTCTTACACTCACGTTCAAGGTTGAACTGTGCACAGAGCCTTATTGCAAGAATTTCCGCTTGGAAGATACTTTCAGTGTTTCCCATAGGCTCTGAGTGTTTGGTCTTAGGACCATACACCCCTGTCCCAGTTCCATTCTCTGTTCTTGAGCCGTCAGTATACCACCTTTGTGTGTGTTATTTATAAGAGGTGTGGAATGTTTTGATGTCCCATTCCCTCCTGTTACCTAGTATAACTTCGAAGGATTTTTCGAAGTTATATTTCTTGATCACATCATCTCTTGGCAAGGTTGATAGGGGTAGGTCCGATTCTTTCAAGCTCTCTGCTACTAAAGACCTTCCCCTCCCAGCTCCTTCCCTTTCTATACCCATAATTGTCCTTTTTGCGGCCGTCTCTATTACTAGATGTAGAGGCGTGGGGTCTAATAGTGCCTCCATGGCTGCTGTAGAACTGGTTCTCATTGCTCCTGTGATACAGACACAATCAAATTTTTGGAGTTTTGTGAGGGTGTTCCTCATTGTGACTAATTTAACTCTATTCGACCAAGCAACGGCGCCATAGCTTGTCTTTGAAGACCCGAGTGCGGTTCCCGGTTAGGATATGGTTTTTTATCTATCTCCTTTTTTCTCTCTACCTTTTTTTCTTTCATAACTTGGGGCTTTGGTACTATAGATCTTACAGGTCGAAGTTCCAGACTTTCGGGTGGTTCCATCCTTCAAATAATAATAATAATAATATAAATATCTTCCTACACATTTCGGTTTTTTTAAGGCCATTTGACAAGATGTTCTGAATAATTATGGTTTTCATTGAAACACACGAAAAATTTAAGCAGACGATCAATTCAATTATGGATATTCCATGTAAAGTTTGGTTGCCTTGACCATGTTTGATAGTAAGATTTTTGGTAGTAAATTTTTGGAACTATTCCGTCTAATTTCAACCAAAATTAACTTAATTAATTCAAGAAATGTGAAACGAAATTCACCCTCCACAGAAAAATATTCGGTCTGGGATCTCCGAAACCACTGCGAGACGGTCACAAGCGATGGAGCATTCTCTCCATATGCCCAATATTTTACAATATTTTAGGGTTGTAGCGATTTTTTCGTTTAGATTTACCTATTAGTTCTTTGTGTGCAGCGGAAACTAAATAACAGAATAGATGTCAACGAAGGATGAAGGACATATTCCCATTTAAAATAAAAAAAAGAAAGATTATTTGCTAAACAGTTACGCAATCGTAGACATATATACACTAATTTACATACAAACACGAACATTTTAACGCAATAATAAAATACACACAATTGCGATGCTTAAAAGTAACAAATTGATGTTAATTTGCAACTTGCTGTATTTCATTTACTTAACCATTTTTCATGTGACAAAACTGAAGTAGCAGGAATCTAGAAGAATTAAACAAATAACTGAAGTAAATGTGATAAAAAGGGTGCTTAACATGATAGAATTAGTTACACTTAATACGTAGTAGATATCCTATTGTATGTATGCTATTTTATATATTTAAGTTTTATAGATATTTTCAGCGATTTGTGGGAAGTTAAGAAATACTGTGCAACATCCATTTGTTTGTCTTATCTGAGTATTGTAGCTGGTTACTTCGCGTTGAAGTCACATAATCAATATTTATAGCGTAGATGCAGAGTTTTTTGTACCTATTTAGCACCAATGTGAATATATTGCTTAAACATGCTCATAAATAAAATAGAAGCAATGTTTATAGATGCTGTTGGTAAACTTTATTAGCAGCTTTTTGGGTAGCTTTAAAAAATATTTGGTGGAGAAGAACTCAAAAAACAAATTTGAGTAGAAGTCGGCAATAACAGAAGCTTGGAATAAACAAACTAAAGGTCGAATACTGCCGATAAAATCGTTGCAACGCCTATTAAGTAAGCATGAGGTAGATAAACCAAACTTTACTTTTTGTAATTTAATAGCTCACAAGTCCATAGTTGAAAAAAATGTAATTAAAAAATAAATTTTTGAACAATTAGAAAATTTAATGTTCCTCATACGCATCGTTGAAAATTGTGGCGTTTGCTTTGAAATTAAAAAAAAAATTGTAAAACGGAAGTAAAGGGTATTTTGGTCAACTAATAAGAATATCAACATATCAAAAACCCAACGTTCAAAATACAATTTTTAACTTTTGAAATCAATTTCACTTTATTTCCAAAATGGAAATGCTGGACATATTTCAGTTTTTGAGGGCACACGGATATTTCAGATGAAGGTCGAATAGAATTTGTTCCTAAAGCTAACAGAAATTAAGAAGAGAATGCGTAGGGAGGCTGTTCTATTCGAAACTGATCTAACGACTGTAGTATAAACTGAAAAATGAAAAGTTCCATATCCTATCCTCTGCCTACTGCTTTCTTATTTTAGTAGCTAAATAGTAAAGTTGGCCTACTGTATCCTGAATCAGGAGTTAGATTTCCAGCTTAGTTTCCTATCTAAGACAAGTGCCAAAGATATTTCGTCATCTGTTAATCTTAGAGTGATTTCATTAAGGATCTAAGTGAAAGTAATAGTAATGCATCAAATTCTGGTGTGTCTTTACTTTACAAAAAAGAATTAGAAGAATAAGAAATGTTTTCACTAAAAATTCTACTTTTTTTTTTTTGCTTTTCTCCAACATTTGGCAAGTAAAGAAAAAAACAAAAACAAATTTTGGTAAAAAGTTGGAATTAAGGATGATTTGGTTTTTGTAACCTTTTTCTTTTAGAAATTTGTTACCCCAAAAAATATACATATGCATATTTGTACACATATACATTTAAATACTTATAAAGTTATAAAACACAAGAGCACACGACCAAGTGTGTGTGTGTCTCTAAAAAATTGTTCAACTAGAAATAAAGAATGAATTGAAAATAAACGAACAAAAAAGAAAACGTTTAAAAGAAAATTTGTTTCAAAAGAATTTTGAAACAAACGCGCGCGCACTCGACTCAATAAAAAAAAAAAAAAAAAAAACAGCAATAAGCAAACAACAGCGGAGGCGGAAAGAGAGAAAGAAACAGAAAAGTGTAACGAGGCGTATGTAGAAATGTGTATACACACACACGTATACGCATACACAGTACAGAGAAACACATACATATATATTCATACAAGTAGAAGTATGTGTATGCATGTATGTGTGTATTGATAATATTACTTATATACTTATTTTGTTTGTTTATTGTAGCTTTTATTTTAAAAATACTTTAAAATAAGTACGAAAGAGAGAATATAAGGAAAATAAACGAAAAAGAGACCAAATAATAACAACAAAAGAGACCAATAACAACAACAACAACAAAAATTTAAAAAAACTCAACAGTGTTTGAAGCAAAAAAAAAGAGATAAAGAGACGCTCGCTCATTCCGCAGAGACAATCATAAAAATATAACAACCAAGAATAGCAACAGAGAGTAGTCCAAAGCACCAACAACTTTGGCTTCACTTCATGTTTCAACAAAAAAAGAAAAATACAAAAAAAGGAAACAAAAAAACGAAATATTCTATATTGATAACAACCTTACAACAAAAGCAACAACACTTAGCATCACAACAATTTTTATTCATTTTTAAGTGTATGTGTGTATACTTGTTGTGTTGCTGTTCCCTATAGTATACAGTACATATGTATTATAGTATTTTTTGCTGAGCTTGTTAAACATTTTTTTTGACAACGCATTTGTAAAACAAGTTAAAAAACAGTAGCATTATTAATAACAACAACAACAGCAACAACAAAATTCGTAAAAGAAAAGAAAGGTAAGTTCAAGCACTCAATCATTTTTATACACCTCTCCAAATACATATATTACAACTTTCTCTCTAAGTATCCAAAATAGAGGACCAATTTTCTTAAAAATGTTGCCAGACTGCATAAATAGTTAGGCGGAATTCGCATCTGCAATAAAATTAGCGCTATTTCTTTCACAAAGCCTTTTTGAATGTAAATTGCCTAGTGAGCGTAGAAACTTCATATAAAAACATGAAAAGAGAGTACCGCACTCGGTCAGTGAATCCGGCTTTAGTGTTTTTTCTAATGTATTTTAGTTCCTGTAAGAGCACAGGATCTCAGTGGATTTTTTTAATGGAATACGATCTTTTGCGATGTTTTTTAGTTCTTTACACAATTTGTTGAAAGGCCTCATTTTACTTTTTAACGATGTCCTTCATGTGTTCTTAGATCTTTTATGTATCTTGCTGCCTGGAGAGTTTTATTCTAACGCTTGGAGGCATATATTGTTGTGTTGTTTACGGAGCCCGTTGTTCACAAGGTAAAATTCTATCGAAATCTAATACACCCTAAACAATTAAGCCTTCAAAAGTTACAGATCAAAAGTTTTAACAAAATAAAAAGGAATTTATAAACAAACGAATGAGTACGTTTCTTTTGGGATTGTGGCATACCTATAAGTAAAGTTTTCAAAAATTGTTAAAATAAATTATTTATTATTATAAAGTAAATAAATAATATAACATTTGTATGGATTCGGAACGGAGAAATGTTTGTATTAAATTTATCGATATACTATGTATATGGCATGTAATTATAAATCTATAGTAGTGTCGTAAAATTTGTATGAAAATTAGAGAATTTGAGAGGATTTACAACAAATTAAGATACAACACTAGATATGATGAAACTGTGATTTTAACTATAGAAATGATCTGGAATTTTATACAAAAACTTTTTTCCATCTAATTGGATGGAAATTTTGGATTACAGAAACCAATTTTAGATATTGGAATTTTTGCAACAATTCTCATTTACACATTAATTCTAATTTGACTGCAATTTAAAATCTGAGCACATTTTTGAAGTGAAACTTCTTTTCTCTTGTCCCTAGAATAAAACCAACCGGATGTGACGTCGCGCGTAAGTTTGCAATGCGACATCATTTTGTCGAGCAATGTGCATGAGGGGCTAAATGTCAATGTTCCGTAACTAAATTCACTAGCAAACTATATAATAAATGATTCATAAATAGTTTTAATTCAATATAACATATTAATTACACACACACACGCCTATGGCAGAAAGAACAATGTATAGCGTCGCCATCTTAAAGTTTATGACACTTATACATTTCACATACAGATGGCGCAAATGTCCAAGGAATTACATGAAGATGTCGCACACAAAAAGAGTTCGCTACAATTGTCATTGACATTTCCGATACAGAGTTGCAATTTTTGTTCTAGCATTAATCTCAAAAAAAAAATTGGTTGTGTATTAACGAACACAAGGCAGAAGTGAAACTTTTTTTCTTGAATTATATACATAAGTAATTTCAAAAATGGTTTTTCATTTGCCCATAGAAAAAATCATGAAACTTGATGCTTGGGGGTTTTTGGGGTCGTTTTGAAAAACTTGTTTACAGATTTGGATTGAGCGATCACAACCCCTGAATAACAAGTTTCAAATGAATTAGAAAATGTTTTCAGTAAGTCTTTTGTCATAATGTTGCCGGCCGGGGTAGCTACTATAGGGCCACTATATATATTGACGTTTGTATATACCGAATAGTCTTCATATTAATAAAAATTTTCAAATGAAAAAATTTTAAATTTCTGTGGAAAATTGCAGGCCCTCTAAAGGGTAATAATATTGTGCTGGATTATTTAAATGTTAGACGTTATATTTTATTATTGAAAAAATATATTTTATTTGAATTTACTAATTGAATATTTGAGTTTATGCGTGGACGGCGGACCTATTATTTTGCTAACAGAATTAAATGTTTTGTTTTGCTTCCTCAAATTCAACTGATTCAGGCGGAGATTACATCTGCAAGAAAATTGTCGCGAGTTTCTTTCAGAAAATCTTTTTGAATTAACTTTTCCACAGAAATAAGTAGAATTTATTATGAGCAATAGCAAAATAAAAAGCTGGCAACTCTATGTAACAAAGTTACCCATTTATGTTACTACTACATCACTACGGTGCAGCCGCTGCTTGTTTTGCCTTTTTTTTATTATTGTATATTTATTATTAAATGTAAATAATGAAAAATCAATAATGTTTATTTTCATATATTTTTTAATATGATGACAGTATAAAACAACAACAACAATGACGACAACAATAATGAAAAGTATTTAGTAGTATATAAACATACGTACATACCTACATATCACTGCCTTAATTTGCTAAAGCCCTAACACCCATTTTTCAAATTTTATAGGAGAAGCAAAAAACATTTTGGTATTTGGAATACGGCTTCAAGAATTTTTGAGTTAAGACCACCTTCTGGTCTAGATTTGAAAAAAAATTGATTTTTTTTTATATTTCAAAAGTATAGGCTTTTAAAAGTATACTGTTTCATATCAATATTTCCAGTATTTCGACTTCTACAGCCTATTTAGCAGGTGAGCGCAGAAACAGGTAAAAGGGCCGACTGAAGTTTAAGCTCATTTATCTCCAAACTATATTTTTCTGCACGGTGGGAGACAAAAAACAAATTTCGTCTCAAATTTTGCTATATTATTCAGTAAATCAGTGGTTATCGCATGAACTAAAACAAACTTTCTACGTTGAATACTTCTTACTTTTTACATACAAAAAGTAATGAAAAAACGGTCTGTTTTTGTAAAGTAAATTTCAACAACGCACCATTGTGTCAATTTTTTTTTTTCATTTTAGTTCCTGCGATAACAACACTCATACTGATTGTAACTTCTTTTTTTGTTTTAGATCAGTGGAAAATCCAAAACATGTAACACCAACTTTAGTTTACTTAAAACTATAATTTTTTTTTATTATTATTTTTGTATTTTGTTAAAGTAATAAAATATATCTACAAAGTTTAAAATCTATTGCTCATTAATTGATTAAAAACAAAAAAATAACAATTCGTCAAATTCAAGGGCGCTAGACTAGAAGGTTCCCTTAAACTAAAAGAAAATGTCTTAAGTTTTTGGTGCAGATTTCTAAAATTTTTGGTACAGATGAAAGTGGACACGCTTTATCATAATCCTTCAAAAACTCGATATTGAAAAATTTTATGTTAAGGCCTTATCAAATTAAGGCAGCGATATATTCGTGTGTATGTATACCATACATACTTGCATGTATACATAAACAACAATAAATAATAAAAATATGCTGCTAATAAAATATCAAGTGATAATAATAGCAGCCATTTTACTGTTTGTTTGTTGTTGTTTTTTTATTTTGTCTATTATTATTTGGAATATTAATACTGAAGAATTTCTTAAATTAAAATTTTTGAAATTTGCATATAAATAATAAAATAAAAGGAAATATGTTTTTCAAAGAAAAAAAAAAAAAACAAAACTTTATTAAATCATTCACTAACACCTACACACATACATATATTCATACATACATATATGATATAAATATGTTTGCATATACATATTTAATACAAAATGTTTGTGAGTGGGTGCTTATGTGTTTGTGTGCGTGCATAGCCAAACTCACTCCAATAAACTTGCAAACAATATCGAAAGTTATTGTAAAAGCGACATTGTTATTGTTGCTGTTGTTTTTGTTGTGCATTATTATTAAGTGCACTTATATTTGTTTGTTCATTTGATAATGTGAGTGTACAAGCACTAAAAATACATCAGAGTATGTTTACATGCATTATTATTATCATACACACACACACACTCACAGGCAGACACACAACCACTCTCCAATGCACATACTTCCGCCTTCAATAGATTTAATTTTTTGGTTATTATATGCGTGTGTGTGTGCGTGGCCATAAAATGCTTTTATATTCTGAATAGGAAGTTCGAAATTTTGGGATATTGCAGCATTAGAGTTTCATAAATGTTGAAAACCGCATGCTGCATAGTGTTGATCTTATGCCCTTTTGTCTGCGTATCTACTAATATATACAATACATACATACATACATACATACATACATGCATATGCATATATAGAGATATTTTTGTTCTGTATTTTCTATTATTTTCCTATTTATTTTAATATGAAATGTTTTGTTATTTTTGTTTTTATCTTTTAGTTAACGTTGTTATTATTGAAAATTGTTATAATTTGCAAAATTTTCTTACTTGCACACAATTTTGTGGTATTTTATTTTATCTCTGTCTATGTCTCTCTCTCAGGATCTCTTAGAATCTATTGCCTCTTTGTGCATATTTTATTCTTTGTAAATATTCGTTAATTTAGTTTTAGTATTCAGTAGTTATTATTGTTATTATTATTATTATTATTTGCTTTTAGTGCTGTGTTTTCATTAGATTACATATTTAATAAATTCCAGTTTTGTTATTTTTGCTGTTGTTATTCTGTTATTGCTGCTTTATTTGCTGTTGATTGCATTTTATTACGTTCAAACAAAAATAAAATGCATGTATGTGTGTATAAAAATGTTTCTGTGCACACACATGCCCATTAGTGTGGTCCAAAAAAATAAAAGTGTAAAAATCGTTTCTCCACAAGTTTATTTTTATGCTATTATACATAAATCAATTGGAAAAAAATATTTTATTAAAAAAAACCATGTTTGGAGGTCGCTCCACGTAAATTTATTTTCACATAGGCATTTAGTTAATATATAGGGACATATAGTATAAAAAATCAATATTTATGAGAGAAGAGTTTCTTTTGACGATACAGGAAGCTCTTTTTTATAGCTTGCTACAAAACGAAGCAATGAACTGCTTTAGTTCCGTTTCCTTGGAAAGCGTCTGGCTATATTTTTGAATCAAACCGATGCCCCGTTCTTAATAGCTTCCCCTCAATATGCATTTAGTGTTTTGTTAATAAAAATTGGATCCGCAGCTATTCGCAGCCAATTTTTTTTGTTGTTTAGCTAAGAAAGAAAAATACCGAAAAATGCTTCAAAATGCATGCTAGCACTTTGTCTTTAGGCATTCATCAACTTTGACAGCTTACCCACAATTATTTAATGAACTAATTCCTTCAATTTTTTTTTAATATGCTAATGAAATATTTATGAATAGAAATTAAGAAAAAAATTTCTAATATCAACTCGTCAAAAAAAAAGATTTTTTTCCGTAGTCGCCATACAATAAACCAATCACAGTTTGGTTTTCGGTAGTTGTCTGAGAAAAAATGGAATTTTTCAAAAATCGCAGAGCGGAACGTAGTAATCTAACAAATAACTGAATGTCCTAAACAATCCTGATGATTTTATTTAAAACAAACCCAAGAAATTTTTTAAAAGTCTAAATAAACTTCCACTTTAAAATTGCACCATTTCAGTATAAGGTCACTTCAATAATATGGATTTATTTACCATAACTAATGAATTGACCACATTTTTTTAATTGGAAATGATCTGCTTATTATCATTTGTCTCCATTTTTTATTTTTTTTTAAATTATAATTTTGTTTTAAAATAAACGTACTTAAACTTTGCACACAAATTATTACTCGCAAATATTATTTGCTAACTTATTGAGAAGCAACATATTTTACAGCTGCTCGAGCAACGGTAAATCGATTTACATAAAAACAAAATTTACACTTATTTTGTTTGTTATATTGGCTTTATGATTTATGAAAAAATAAAAAAAAAAAATAATTTCGGACAGGTCGAAAAAATGAATTTTGGCCAGCGAATTGGGTAAAATTTCCTATAGTGCAGGGCTATGAAAACTAGTATACGCGATGTTTTGCAAACTTTCAACCGTAACTATCAATGTAATGGGATATCTGACAGATGAATGCAAAAAATGTGAACCAAAATAGTGAATGTACACAAAATAGAAGAAAGAATTAGAAATTATTTTCACAAAACAAAATTATCATGAAATGAAATAAGCATATCATATATGATATATCATGCAATAAAGGGTTAAAGTATATGTGGTGACCGGGGTACAATAGATATCTTAAAGTCGTAGTACATCACACCCTTTCTAATCTATCTATCTATATGTGGTGACCAGTCTTCCTCTTCTTCTTTTAAAAATTATTTCTCTGACGCCATATTCAGAGAGAGAAGTTTTGGTTTACCTAGTTTCAAATTCTATTTATAGTACTTGTGAACCAACTCAGTTGCCTGAGAGCTGATTAATCCACTCCTTGTATGCGTTTTACTCTCCAGATGTCGCCAACTGATTAGTTGATTCTCTCCTTACTAATATGCTACTCTTGCTATCGCCTGAAGGATTGATTAACTTATTAATTTATTTTCACAGAGTTTCACAAATTTTAAAATTACTGTAAGGTCTAATCTAAAATGAAATTTTAATTTATTGTTTTTTTTTTACAATACAAAATTGATCCAAAGTTTAATTGAATTTAATTCACTTTTAGTTTATTTTAAATTCTCATTACTAAACTTATAACACTTTTTGTTATTCTTGTTGTTGCACATACAAAACATATTTTTATGAATAAAACTTTAGAATATTTTGAATGCCCTACATAAGTATGTGCTAAAAATATATGCTCGAATATGAACGTACATATGTACACATTAAAATCAATATTCGTTAGAAGATATCCATGAATACATGTATGTACGTATATATATATGCATGTATGCACACAAGTATGCATGTGTCTATGGACGGTGCTAAATTTTCGTATTAAGCTTGCCTCTGGTTTAACTCCACTGCTTTTCTTTTCCAACAATAATTTATATTTCTAAAACTAATTCTTTTCTTGAAGGTAAATTTGATATTTTCAGTAAGTTTCTTACAAAAAAACCAACACGTAAAATTCAACAAAATAGATACCATGAAAGAAAAAAAGGAATATTCAGCGAAACAAAAAACTTTAAATTACCCTCTACTACTCTAGGGTGTTACGTGTATGTATGCATGTATGTGTGTGCAGTTGTGTAGTTAAAAATAGAGTGCAAAAAAGTATTAACAAAAAAATGAAAGAAAAAGTAAGTAAAATTTTGTTAGATTTCACACAGACACAAACTCAAACAAACATTAAATTCATTTTACTTTGATGGTGGTGCTGGCGAGCGTGTAAAGTTTTCTAGTTTTGATGGTGGTTAAATTACCGAGTATGACATTCAAATTTACAAAGGACCGCAAAAGTTTGCTCTAAAACGTAATAACTTTATATATTCTCATTGCTCTACTGTATGTTTGTAAGTATGTATGTATGTTTGTATATATGTCAAGTTGATGTATTCGGATATTAGATTATTTTTTTGTTCTTGTTGTTGTTGTGATTAAAATTGCTATCAGCAATGCAATTAGAATGTATTTTGTGGTGCTTTCATTTGATAATCAGTAATGAGTCGATGAGGAGGGCGGCATTAAAAATAAATAATGTTCAATGACATTTTTAAATAATGGTTTAGGATTTTCGGAAGTCGCTTTATTTTTAGATAAATTCAATTAAATTATATGATACTAGATTTAAATCGAAATTTTGAATTCAGTATCGTTTGGTAAACATAAGAGCTTGGAGCAAAATAAAGTTGTGCGTTTCAAATATTCGACAGAATTTACATTGTCATTCGAGTCCGTATTAATGTTGTAGAAAACTTATTTACTAAAAATTATAACTAAAGTAATTCGATTAAGTCTAAGTTTGACACTATGAGCTGTAAGGACTTTTATGCCAGTTGTGGTTAGATTCCATTTAGCTACCCTTATGAATACCAAAAGTTTACTTTACCAAGGCATTTCAAATATATTTTCTGGATTGAAGAAATTGTAAAATTTGACGTTGTCGTAAATATTTAGATAGAGATCTCCAGAGAATTCTCTCACTTCTGACAGATGGATTTTATTGAAATGTTAGTTTAGACTACTGGAAGATGCAAAGGGGGTTTGTGGATAAAAACATTCTATCCCACCTCCCTTTTTTTATAAACATCACAGTCATTACTTAAGTCATGATCCTGAATTATTAAATTTTTGTAAGCAAAATTTTCAAAATAAAAATAATGCGAAAAATTCCATTTACATTAATAATGCAATACTTTATAAATTCAATGCATTTTTTGCCATTTTTTTTTGCTGTTCACATTAAGGAGGTAAGGCATTTCGATAAGTTCTTTAACTTTTCTAAGAGCTGGATCACTCTGAGAACAAAATTCGTAAGCATTTTCCCATCGTTTATCAAAGTTTAAATTCCTGAATTTATTTCATTAAAAAAATAACTTTCAGTCCCAAAACGGTTGGTAATCCAATAAAAGTTAATCTCATTGCTGAATCCGGTAGATTAAAACGCTCTTTCAGTGTGTTAAGTATCCTAAGACTTTTGAAATAGAGCGTGCGTCTTTTAAATTATCAGTTATTAAACCTGATCCTGGAAGATTCTGGGGCAATTGCTCTTAATTTGATTTTGGGGCAATTGTTCTTAGAGTTGGTTGAAGTAAAAGTACGGGATTAAAGCAATGTCATGCAAAAAGAAACATTTAAATCGGTGGAGAGCAGTGAGAAACGACTTTGTCAGCCAAATAGCTCTGAGCAAATGTTGAATATCGGCTTTATTGCATGACTCTTCAGCAAGTAAATAAAAGTGAAAGAGTGAGAATGAGAGGGAGAGAGAGAGAGAGCGTGTACTTATCCAAACTTTCTTAATGGCTGTTTACATTGACGCAAGCAAGAACACCTGTCTGAAAGAGAGAGGTAGAAAAAATAGATAGCTTGAAAAAGACAAGTGAATTTTATCTCTTACAAACTATTTTTTCTACATCTCTCTTTCAGACAGACGTTCATGCTTGCGCCAATATAAACAGCCACTTAGTCAGTATAAAGAAGTTAAACTAATGGAACGTATTGCCAGATGAAATATTTTGAGTACAAGATTTTTTAAAAATATTAGGTTTGTTCACGCACTTTTGTAGCAAAAACTTTCAGGTAGCAAATAAGAGCAAGCTTGAGAAAATAATTCTTACAAAGAGAAAACTATCACAAAACTATTGAAAACTTTCAATTAAACAGCTGATCCCCTATGTTGTAGGTGGTTGTTTACACGGGCGCAAGCATTAATGCCTGTCTGAAAGAGAGAGGTAGAGAATATAGGTAGTTAGAAAAAGACAGGCTAGTTTATATCTCTTTCTTACTACCTTTTTCTTCTACCGCGTTCTTTCAGGCAGACGTTCATGCTTACGCCCGTGTGAATAGCCGCTAAAGTTGTGGTTATGTTGGTGCTGGCAGTTCGGCGAACACATCACATTTTAATCTCATGGTCGGTGTTGGTGGTCACATTGAGTTCGTTGCTGAATTGTTTTTGGTTGAAACGTAATCCTTTGTTAAATACTATTCTGTATGTAATGATACTTTTTGTGAAATAACTCATAACTACCTAGAATGTTCAGCGTGCTCGTGGTTCATTTCATCCAGCATATTGTGTTCGATGAGAGAGTAAGTAAAGATTCTCACTTTGTGTTCGGTGCAACAACAATTTCATGATGTTCGCCGACCAAAATCTGAACATAATCATAGCTTAATGGACGATGAGTATTGCGTAAAAGCGAATTTTAAACAAAAGAGGAAGTTGGCCAATAAATTTAAAAATAAAAAGCTTGACAAAATTCTAAAAAAAAATTGCTTTTGGCAGGCCATATTCCAGTGTGGCTTTAAAAGCGAACCATTTGTTGGCATAGATAAATAAATAGACAATAAACCAAGAAATTTATGTTATTTAATATTTACAGAAACGGATTTTATTTTTAAGCTTTTTTAGCTTCATAAGGAACCAGTTCTCTGATGGCGATATGCGATAACGATAGGGTGGCTGTAGTTCCTAAAGAAGCGATTCTTCAGCATTGTTCAGAGCTTAGGTCAATTGAAACTTACTGGGCCGTTATTAAAGAAAAATTTCTAAAAACTCAACTCAACATTAAAAACAAAGCTTAAAGTTCTCGTTCTGAAACTGAGTTTGAAAAGCTTAAAAATTAATTAAAAATAGAATGCAAACTTTGACTTATTAGAGAGGTAATAAAAATTAATGTTTTGTTTTACAGTATAACTAGAGAATTCTATCACCAGATGACTCGGTATAAGCGATTGAATTTCTCGAAAAGAGGAAAAAATGGAAATTATGATTAAGTGAAGAAAAAGAGAGTCATGTGATTTTCTTAAAAAATATTCATAGTATTAATAACAACCCAGCAAAACAGAGTTTTGACAAGAATATCGTTTCGATTTTCAATTAAATTTTAGAAATAGGAATTAAAAATTCATAACCCCCTGTTCCACTTCTCCATTACTATTACTTTGTTTGATTGTTCGTAAATCTTACTCGTTGCACCACCTGGTGCTGGAAAATTTTCAATTAATATTGCCGAAAATTTACCACTTTATTTTCTTTTAAATAAGCATAAAATTATAATGTATCAACAATTATTTCTAGTTTTTTAATAATTTTTAAACTTTTTAAGCTATATCGCCCTGGAACGAAAAATTCCAATAAAAAGTTTTTAACTTTACAAACGTTGAAAAACTGTGAATGTGGAATTGCTCAGCAGAAGTTCCTTTTTCAGAATCCAAAGTAAAAACTTTAACTAAAATACAGTGTTCTCAAAGAGCGTAAACAATAAAGTGGTTGGGAAAAATTGATTCATGTTGGAGCTATAAACGTTTTTGTTCTTTTTTTATGAAGTTTTCACTGTAAAACTTGTGAAAAATCATCTTAAATTAAAAAAGGAAACAAATTTCGTCAGGTAACTAAGGAATCTGGCGGGTGAATTAAACTTTTTGCAAAAAATGCCGGCTGTTGAAACTTAAAAACGCAATTTGTGCCAGATAAATCGGAAATTTTATTTCATCCTTCAGTTTATTTAGCATATATGTATGTACATTTCCGCTTGATCAACTGAACGGTTCTTGAGAAAACAAAGTTCAAGGAAAAATTATCAGATAAAATCCAAAATTTTAGGAGACAATCTTAAAATATTATTCTTTAATTAATTTTTTTTTTTAATTTGTCAGTTATCGTTTTTCATTAACCACTATCTTCTGCTGTTTGAACAAGACTGCAGGCTTTGAAAAATAAATAGTTTTAATACTTCCACAACAATCAGGCTTTAGTATATACAAAGTTTAGTAGCCTAAGAAATAACACCTTGCGCCTCCTCTTGTAATCGCTAAGGATTGTACTCAATTTCCTGTATTTAAACACCAATTTCACAATAATTAATTATAGATATTTTCTCCCCCGAAAATGCTGGCTATGGCCTTTCTTAGTAAGGAGACTTTTTAATGGAATTCACATGCTCCTAGTCTCCCCTTTCCATCATTATTTTCATTGTTTTAATTTTTTAGTAAGTTTAACCATTTCTGGTGGTAAAACACTAAATAATGTTTCAACAAATTTTATAACTTTTATTTCAAATAAGTCTAAGTTTTGGAACTCAGCCACAAGGCGTTATTTCGAAGTCAAAAAAAGTCTTTAACTTAATTAACCCAGGAAAAACTGTGAACGCAGAATTGATCAGTAGTACTTCTTCTCTCAGAGATTGCATTTAAAATTATCATTATTATGCTCACTTTAAAAAAATTTTACAACAACCATATGACAGGCTGAGAGGAAAAGCGGGGCTAGAATTTATATAAGAGCAAAAGTGAAATAATTTAGAGTGTCAGTGCAAGAATAGCATAAGTAATACGGTTTAGAGTGAAAATGAAACTCCTTAAAAGTAAGAGTAAAAATGGTATAATAATTCTATCAGAGCAAGAACAGCATAGTTTTTTATTCCGTTTTCGTTCTGAACATATTTCGTTTCACTTTTGCTCTGAACATATTTCGTTTTGCTTTTGCTCTTAAGTAAAATTACTCCATTTTTTTCTGAACGTAGAAGTTATACCACTTTTCCTTTCAGCCTCTTAAATGAGGACGATTCCGTTTTATATCACTTTTGAATGATAAATGACAGGCTGAGAGGAAAAGCGGGGCTAGAATTTATATAAGAGCAAAAGTGAAATAATTTAGAGTGTCAGTGCAAGAATAGCATAAGTAATACGACTTAGAGTGAAAATGAAACGCCTTAAAAATAAGAGTAAAAATGGTATAACAATTCTATCAGAGCAAGAACAGCATAGTTTTTTATTCCGTTTTCGTTCTGAACATATTTCGTTTCACTTTTGCTCTGAACATATTTCGTTTTGCTTTTGCTCTTAAGTAAAATTACTCCATTTTTTTCTGAACGTAGAAGTTATACCACTTTTCCTTTCAGCCTCTTAAATGAGGACGATTCCGTTTTATATCACTTTTGAATGATAAATGACAGGTTGAGAGGAAAAGCGGGCTAAAATTTATATAAGAGCAAAAGTGAAATAATTTAGTATGTCAGTGCAAGAATGGCATAAGTAATACGGTTTAGAGTGAAAATGAAACGCCTTAAAAGTAAGAGCAAAAATGGTATAATAATTCTATCAGAGCAAGAACAGCATAGTTTTTTATTCCGTTTTCGTTCTGAACATATTTCGTTTCACTTTTGCTCTGAACATATTTCGTTTTGCTTTTGCTCTTAAGTAAAATTATTCCACTTTTTTCTGAACGTAGAAGTTATACCACTTTTCCATCAGTGTTGGTTTCTATTGGTAACAGAAGAACTATCTCTCGCAAGTCACTGGCACAACTAAGATTAGTGTACCAAATCCTTTTACTTAGCAGCTCTATGATTATTATGTATGAAGCGGTTTGGAAAAATTTGCTCAAATGCTCTTAATTACCTGAGAACATTCATGTGCAACTAACTTAAATATTTACGAAGTATTTTATTTCATATAAATGTTGGAAAAATAATTTCAAATATTATGTTGCATTTTCCTATAACTAAAATACTCATATTTCTTTGCATTAAACTAACACGAGAACAAAACTTGTGTGCTTTTTATAAAATTTTGAAAAACTGTAGTTTCACACGAATTAAATTACTTGTTACGTATACGCACCGTTGAGCAAGACAATATTTTTTATGCCATAAAAAGCAGCATTTTAGCACATTTATGTTCATTTTTTTTTTATGTGCATCAAATTAATGCTTTAAATACATAGAACCTAACTCAAGTTTTTCCAAGCGTATTAAATTTTTTCATTTTTTTATTTTTGTGTAAAAAGCAAACATTAAATACTGTATAGAGCTGGCTGTGGCCTCATTGTGCAAAAAAATGTGTTGCACTCTCGTATTAGAGAAGCAACAAATGCATTTTTCAACTTTCTTCGAGTCATTGCTATGGCGCATTGTTACACTGCACGACGTCCAACAGTTGGAGGACATTCATGATGTAGTTACACCAGTTTTTACTATGTGTACACAATAATTTCATTTTCTGCTTTTTCATTTTACTTTCTTTAAAAAAATTGCAATAGCAGCTGTGACATACATACAGTGGAAAAAAAGTTCAATGTACAATGTGGCAAAAATAACACAAATTCAATTACATGCATGCGAGAAAGTTGAAGATGATGAACACTTTGTGCTGCTGTTGAAAATTACTTAAAGGTTTTTTTTTTCTTCTCACCTAAACAATAATGAAACGAGGTGACGACAAAGCAACGTCAACGGTAACAACAACAATAACAATACTAAACATTAACACTAGCAGCTAGAAAACAAAAGCAAAAATGAAACTCTTTTGACAAATTTACGGAAATTAATGTCACAACGTGTGTTTAAACTTGCACTTGTATGAGTGTGTGTGTCATGGCATTGACGACGCATACGTGTAAGAGCAACAAAATTAAAAAAATTATTTAGCATTCATTCTCTTACACTTATACACACATACTCGTATAAAGAAGGTAAAAATATCATCTGACGTGACGTGAGAGAGTCAAACATTATGCGCGACAAGTGGAATTGTTTTGTTTTTGTATTCTATTTAATTTTTTTTCCATGCTGCCTTTAATCTTCTAATAATACTCGTATTTTTTATTTTTTTAGTTTCGTTTTTTTGCTTTTATACTAACGAATGAATGCGCTTGGGAAATGGAAAATAATTTTAAATGTAAAATGACATAGACATCATCAACTGAAATTTTCTTATTTTTTCATTTTTTTATTTTTGTGAAACAAAATAAAAAAACGATAGCATGATGTTGTTGGCCTACAAGCTGTTAGCAAGCAATAAGAATCGAATGGAATTGTCATAGGAGCACAATGAAACGAAATGAAAATGCAACGAGAAATACTGTAGAAATAAAAAAAATATATATATAAAAATTTGATATTGTTTTACTTTGAAACTTTATTTTTTTATAATAGTCGTGCACTATGATACTTTAAGATGAAAGTTCAACTTATCCTGGATTAGTTACGTTGGCACATCAATAGCCTACAGTGAGTCTGGTTTAGTGCAAGTTTCTCCTTTTCACTCAAGCGGTGCGCTTTAAATTTTCCTACTTAAATGTGAAGAGTTTTTTGTTTCGAATGTGAAAGGTGAAACTGAAAAGATTTTCATAGGAAGTTATTATGTTTATGTTTTTTTTTCTAGTTAAATATTTGTCGGTTTATTAATTTTTTATATTTGCTAGTCAAAGTCGAAACGTTGCTTTTGGCAGTTTAATATTTTATATTTTTAATTAAATTGATTGTGAATGATAAATAGAACTCTTCTGTAGATCTTTTATCCGTCTTTGCTAAAAACCTGCTTTCGTTCACAGCTCACTAATATCGTATAGTATTCCCTGTATTCAAGATTTGAATGTTTAAATATGTGATATCAATAATGATGTAGGGCATTTCAAATTAATTTTAGAATTAAAGGAAATTTTCTTTTACAAAATATTTTTTTTTAGTTCATAATTTCAAAATGAGATTTGTGAATTAAAGAATCCTCACACTCAAATTAAAATGCATTACAATTTGAAGATTTTTCCTTTAATTGGAATTAAAATAATTTGTTTCAATTCAATCCATTAAATTACTATCAATGCTACTGTGGCTGAAAGCTCAATGAATGTTGGCGTCATCGCTTAACTAAACTGAAATTGTTAAAAATTAAATTAGTGGAAAAGAAAGCGTACATTTCATAAATCATGATTTATCAAGTTTGACCCTGGAAAACTCTGGGGCAATTGTTCTTAATTTTCCCGGCATTGGAGTTGGTTGAAGTAAAAGCACGGATCGAAGCCACGCCCTGAAAGAAGGAAAACTTAAATCGGTGAAGAGTGGTGTGAAACAACTTAATCGATCTTGTTCCGTCAAGCAAACATTAGAAATATAATGAAGTTGACTGACATGTTTTGGTTTTTATAAACATAAATGTAAGAAAATAATCTGTAGACCTTCAAGAGAGATGAAAAATTACGCTAAAATGATTATTCTGGATGAAAAATATCTTATATCTGGGCGGTAGTTTTTTGTTTTTCAATATTAAATTTATGGCTTTTGGTGGCATAAGTGTTTTTAAAAGAATTTTCGTTTTCCAAAGTAATTTTTTCATTGCAAAGTAAAAAATTATAATAAATAAATAAAAACTCCTGCAGTAAAAGGTTAAATGAACATGATTGCATGTTCAGAAAATATTAGGGATACTAGATTTTAAGTAGCCTATTAAGATGGGGGAATTGAGGTTAAAAATTCTCTCCCGCTTTTCGATGAAAAACTCACACATTTTGATCTTTGGTCAAGAATTGAGAACATTTTTTAATGGGACCCATAAATTATACTCCTCTCTTGGTCCGCTAGTGATTGTGACCATCGTTGATCATTTGTACAGCTTACGCTTTCAACACAATACCAAATTAAGACTATTTATGAATCTAAGAAGTTGAACATTCTATGCCCTGCGGTAGCTGGCCATTTGCATAGTACATATTCCATTGTTTCTATTTCGTTGTTGCATAGGTGACAGGAATCGCATTGCGACAAATCCAACTTTTTAAGATGATACTTAAGGAGGCAGTGACCTATGAGAAGCCGTTCAATGGGTCTGCTTAATTCGATTATGATTAGTTTGGTTGGTTAGTGGAGGTTCTTAGGCCCTTGTTATTGATTTGGTATGATTGTTGATACACCACATTTCAGGACCTATGAGAGACTTAATTGCCGTCCTTTTCGTTAGACTATTCGCCATTCATTTCCATCAAATCCTTTACGACTTAGGATTTAAGTCAATATAACTTTACCCCTGTTTGATAGGGTTGAAAGGAGTTCAAAACATTCCCATGAAATTTTGGATTTTAAATTATTTTTAAAAATTTATTTTACTTCAATCTTCCTCTTCGGTTTCCTCTCTTTTAATACTCCAACTATGCTTCCCCGTTTTATTCCCCAATTTTTCATTCTATTTTTCTCTGTCTCTCGTTTCCCACTTTCTTATTATTTTTCCTTCTACTCTCTGCTTTCCTCCTCTTTCTATATTTCTTTCAACATGTGACTTTCATTCAATTTCTTATTTCTTCCTTTTAACACTTTGCCATTTCTCATTTGAAAATCAAACAAAGAAATCTAGAGCCTCAGCGCTTACAAAACTTAGGTTGTCGCTAAAAAGTTGTGGAATTTCAGATTTTATATGACTATCTCTTTTGATAATTTAGAAATTTTGGATCGCTAAACTCAAATCTGACGTCAGTTTTAATTAATCTATTTCGGTTTCGCCACAAACTGACCATAAAGTTAAAATTTTCGTCATATATGGCAAGTTATAGTGAAAGAACGGGTGGTTTGATCTTCAAAAAAATTATTTAATTTAATTATATTGATATTGGAATTTCTAGAAAGTTAAACAATTTTTAGAATCTTTTAATGTTGGAATAAAAGTAATATTAATATATCTAACTTTTGACTTTTTTCACTTTTAATCATTTTTCAACATGATTGCATACTTTTAGGGTTATCAAAAAAAAGTTTAATTTTGGCAGAAAAAATCGTATTCAGGGCCTATTTTCAAATTGAATTATTCCCTGAGAGGGAAAGATAGCGGAAGATGTATCGATAGTCTAGTGGGTAGTGCACTGGACTTTCATCCGGAAGCTTCGGGTTCGATTCCCGTCTTCATTTGGTGGTTAATTTTCATAACCTTTTTATATTCTCTATCAATATAAGAAAGTGTACAAATACACACATTGGTTAGTAATCCCAAAACTACCGAGCCGATAAGAAAATACTGCCACACCGCCGTTCAGATTCGGCGTTAAACTGTAAGTCCAACTATGTGGTATCACAATAGACCGTTCAGGCCTAAGTGCGTATCTCGATAGCCACTCTTATCCAACCTAAACTTCCTCCTACCTCTTATCTATCTTCCTTCCTCAATCAACGGAATGCTTTGCATTCATACATACTGCCCTGAGTGTTGATTGCTTAATTAAAAAAAATATTTCTATAAAGACAGGTGCTTAATAAAATTAAGAAAAAATGCAAGAACATATTTTCTGGATTTTGATTAAAAATAGCACCGAAAATTTACTTGATAAATTTTAAATACAAAACTGGATATCTTAGAAACTAATTATTTACTAATTTTGTAAAAAATTCGACGATTTTGAGCTGCTCTTACACCCACACAATTATTTTTGAATTAAGATTTTTCAAATTTGTTGGGCTTTGATATCAAGAATTTTTTGAATTTTGTCTATGGCGTAAAAAAATCCTTAACCAATTGTTATAAAATACCGCCCAAAGCTTACACAAAGACCTTCAACTATCTACTTATACACCATTTTTGAAAAACATCGGCATTGCAGCTTTTGCATGGCTGACTAACAAACAAACTAACATGCTGAAGAAATAAAGAAAACGAAATTTCAAAGTAATGCCTTTTTAGTACAAATCCTTAATTAAATAAATACTAAAAATGTGAAAAAAATCAAAGTATTGTTAAAAAATTTCCACGTAATTCATAAAATAAAATATTACGCTTATGTTACACTAACACGCATATACATACTTAATACATACACATACACTATATGCGAATTCGACTTTTGTATGTGTGTATTAAATGTAAACATAATTTTTATTTTTTTAATATCATCTATATAAAATATGCATAAGATTTTCTTTTCATTTGCTTTTTCGGTGCTTACAGTAGTAAATAATGTTAATATGACAGGCTGACATGTTCATATATGAGCATACAGACATACATATACATATATTTACACTCAAATGAGCGTACATATACACACATGCATATATACGCATATGCGTTTGTTTTTCAAATTGAATTTTATTTCTTTAACTTGCATAATTTAATTTCAAAGACACGCAAATTTTTGTTATTCAACACAAAAAAAAAAAAAAAATATTTAAAACAACATTGCCTACTTTTAGGCTTTAAATTATAACATGAGTACATTTATTTTGCTTATACACAAGTTTTTTTTACTTTTTGTTGAGTGCTTTTAGGCCCTAGAATTTTATAAATTTTATAATTTATACAAACTTTAGCATGTTGTTGTTGTAGAACATTTATTAAAGTACACACATACATATAAACATATGTATATGTACCCTACACTTTTGGTGGGTAGGTACTTGGTTTAGAATATTTAGGCATTTAGTTTAGTTGTAGCTATTTTCTAGAGATTTTTATATAGTGGTTGGAGCGATAACTGCAGTTATTAATGTGTTGTAATTGTAATTTCCAATTCTGGGATTTAATGGACATAATTTTATTCATAGGAAAATATCAGTTTTTTCAACTGCACTTGCTTCTTAGCTTAAGCTTTACGAGTAAAAACTATTATGGAAGTCTAAACACACTGTTAAGAACTGGTTTGTCTACTTCTATGACTTAATTCTTGCATCGTATGGCTTTGATCGATGACTCATTTACTCCACATATCATACCTCAGTGCGCAATTGTAGCGCTCAAAATAAATTCGCTATGATCTATAAAAAATATGCATTTCTGTTTCTGTTTTTGCTTTTCCTTCATATATTTGTATAAAATTTACTTCAAGTATAGGGAAAAAATTACACCATTGCAGTGTCACTTTCATCTTTTACGTGTACTTATATACAAGTGTATAGTATATGTATGTAAATATATGTACAAGTGTATCTGCCTACTTCTAACTTAACTCACATATTTTAATAAATTGCTTTTTAAGTAGGCACGATTTTTTTGCGTAATTTTATTTTATTTGGTTTTTTTTTGGGATTTTTTTTGTATTATTTTGTGAAATTTACAAAAAATTTTCCACAAAGAAATTGTTTGCTTCAATTCACTTCTCTTTTTTATATTCGTTCGCTCGCTTGCTCGCTTTTGTGTGTGTGCATATGCGTGTGGCATTTACATACATACAGAGAAATTTTCGTATATATTTTTTGTTATATTTTATAAGTGTATGAATTTGCCTGTGTGTGTGTTAGTGTGTCGCTACGCCACCTATGTGTGGGTAAGTGTGCTCAGGTGTATTTTGTGTGCTTACTTTTGAGGAATTACTTTATTAATCAAAAAACAAGCTTACATAATCAATTTTTAATTTGATACCTTTTTTAAATTTTACACAGAATAAATGAGAAATATATTGAAAGCCATTTTAAAGATGAAAAATGTTGCTGAAAAATTAAAACATTATATTTTAATTCATACAGACGACATATGTTTCTAAATTACTGATGTAAATTTTTATTAATAAAATTAAATAAATAAATTAGGTAATGTTTAGTCAATAAAAAGATGCATGAAAACTTTGGAAAAGTAAAATTTTTTGTTTACAATATTCAATCAACATTAAAAAATATCAAAATTGACATTAAAGATGTAAATTTAACATTAATGACTTCAACACATAAGCGCTGTGATAATAAAGTAATTTTTAAAGCTAAAAACACAAACAATTTACACTATATATTAATGCATTTTGTGATACTTAAAATTTAGAACTGATATTCTTAAACGTAATTTTGTTATGATTTATTCGAGTAATAAAATTTTGCTTATATCATAATACTTACTCTAATACAAATAATTCCTTATATCTTGTGTGGGATAGTAGTAGAGAAGAAATTTTTACATTTGGGTTTCTCATGGTAAATAACAGATAAAAAAAATAAGAGGAGCAGTTTTTTCAATTTATCAAAAAAAAAAAAAAAAAAAAATAAACAAAATAATAAAACAAAAGCAGTACAAATAAAACTATGAACAATCTAGAAACTGTGTATTTTTTCAACCTCTTTCGAGTTACAGGGAGTTTAACATTTTTTCTTGCAGCTACATTTTTCAGTTTACAAACGTCATCGATTAACGCTTTAACATGAAATGTGTATAAATTTTTTAAGTTTCCTACTACAGCAAAACAGTGTTATTTCTCATTTTTATTTACATTAATGCATTTTTCCTTCAATTATTCAATTACTTCATAATTGAGAAGTATAGCTAATTTACATTTTTAATGTTAAATTTACATAAGATAATATCAATTCTACATGAAAAATGTCAAAAGTAATAATAATATAATTTCAACATTATAAATTGAAATTATAATTGTCATAATTGTCATATCTGGGTCGTATCTCTCATTTTTTTTATAAATCTTCTGAGATTCTCATTATATTATCATTTGCTCTGTAGGGTATTGCTGCCAAAATGCTTTAAAAATGAGGGATAAAACAATCATCATAAACAATTTTGGGTCGAGAAACATGAATCTGAAATCAAATTGTCAAAACACTTTATATGTAGGTAACCCTCCAGATGTTAGTACATCCACCCCCCTGCGTTTAGATGGTGTGTGGTTTGTGGCTGCTGGGAGATTGTATGTGTTTGAAAAACAATATACGTTCGAAAATACGAAAATAATTTACTTACTTGCCGATAATTTTTTCAGGTCGATCGGGGCATAAAATAATACTTTTTTCTTTCTATTAAAATTAACTTCTCGCACAAATAATTATTTTGTCTGATTTCTTTGAAAATCCCACTTTAGTAGATGCTAGTGGACGAATGAATGAGCTAAAAGCCATTAAATCAACATTGTTGCCTTGAACAAACTATAACGAAAGGCACAAAAGTTGATGGATGTCATAGGTTTTATAACGCGTTCTTTCCGATTGGTGGGTTAAGTCGCATTTACTCGGTCCAACATTATGGAAAGTAATGAACGATTACATTCTTAAACTGGATCTTCCTGAAAACTGATTCAAGAATCACTGAGAAGTCGTCAGCGTTAAATCAGCTCATATAAAAAGGTGCATTATGTGTAATAGTAGCCTGTAGGGTAGGTGTCATCTGCTTCAATGATGACAATCTCAGTGGTGCTGAATGCAGCGCCCATCTAGTCAGACGCGAAGAAGACATATCTGAGAAACAATTGGTCGATTTACAGGTTTTAGTGCCCTAAGGATAGCCAATGCTTATCGGACGATATCGGGCAACGTTATATGCGTCATTGCAAGAAAAGTATTTACTAATTTACTCACAATCTAGATCAAGCAATTTTATAGTAAAACTGGACAAAGCCCGCCAAAAACATACAACGAAAAAGAAGAGAGGCAGCGCACCTTTATGGGTTGAAAGCGAAGGTGTGAGAAGTTCGGGTCGCTGTACCTTTATTATTATTAAGAAGTTGAGGCGACTCGAAAGTCAGGCAGTGCGACCTAAAAGATCTTTTTTGCCAAAGCCCCAAAATTAAGACAAAATGTGATTTGCTATCCTAATGAAAGCTAGAATATATTTTGTGGAAAAAGTTTTGATTTCGTTTGTTGATAGAAACGGTTTTCTAAAAATACCTCTTCTTTGCCGAGCCAAGGCTGGACATTCACACAGAATGTGAGATGTCGTCTCATCATCCTCCATACATTGACGACATTCTGTCTTATGTGGCAGACCTAACAGTTTTTAAAATGCTCTCATTGGAGGAGAGAAGAAGTCAAAAGAGATTGCGATTGAGTTTCTTATGACGCGTTCGACAATTTATAGCGGTGGTTAGCATGTTGTACTGCGATGCGGAGGTGCTCGGAGTCAAAGCTTGGAATGCTTCGCCGTTTGGATTCGGCATAAAACTGTAGGTACCTTCCGGTCGTGTACAAAAATAACTCACACAACATGAATGAACGGAAAAAGCTTGACCTCCATGGGCTGTTGTGCCCATGGAGGTCAAGCACAACAGCGTTTTTTTTTTTTTTTGGGAACAGACAAAAGAAGTATTTAAGAATACAGCACTCAGACAAGTTTTACGTCCGTTGTACTATACCTTGTGTTCCCTTTTGCTATTCTTTGAATCTACCAGATTTATTAATAAATCTTAGCAGATCCTGCGGTGTTAGAGAGCTCAGGTGTTCGTCTCCCAACACTCCAGTACCAAATATGCTTACTCTGATCTGGCAGAAAGCAGGGCAGACACTAAGAAAGTGGTCCGTCGTCTCTTCACATTCTTCCTCCAAACCACAGGAAGCACAGAAGGCACCAGCTGCCTACAATTCTTTCTGTTAAGTGATAACAGAAAGTCTGTTAGACGCTTCGAGATAACAGATAACATGGTCTTTGTCTGTCTAAAGCCCCTCAGGTCCTCCCATTTACAATTGTGGGTCAAGTCGACCCACTCATTAATGGTGGTCTTGATGGCTGTAGACGACAAAAAGAGTAAGGGTTCTGGGCCCAGGAAACCAGTTTCCGAACCCTTTCTGGCCAGAAGGTCAGCCGATTTATTTCCTGAAATTCCTGAGTGTCCAGGAAGCCATATCAACAGCAGGGTATTGTGTTTTCCAACACAATCAAGCCTAGATTTGCAATGCATAACCAGTTTGGACGTGGTTAGAGGATTAAGCAAGGATTTAAGCGCAGCCTGACTGTCACTAAATACACAGATACTCCTTTCTCTCCAACCATTATCAATAACATGGTCCATTGCCTTGATGATTGCAAAAATTTCTGCTTGAAAAACAGAAGTATACAACCCTAGGGAGAAGTGTAGGTGTACTCCATAATTTTCAATAATGACCCCAGAACCCGAACCGAATTCTGTTCTGGAGCCGTCTGAAAATACGCTTACAATCAACTCTCGGCCCAGGTCCCGGCAAAAGCCAAGTTTGGGCCTCTGGAATTAGTATTGTATAGTGCTGTTATAAAACTGGAATTGTTGGCATTGTATCGGATGGCATTGATAGAACTGTTAGATCCATATCAGTACCTTCAACAATGTCACCAATATCCCAGCAAGTGTCATACGAATACCCATTGCGTTTAAGCCTACAGATGGCCTTGACAGCCTCTCCTTTAGCAAAAATATCAAGGGGTGGTATGTTGAGGAATGCATCCAAGGATGGTGTTGTAGGAAAAGCTCCCGTACAGCAAATGGCCACAGTCCTTTGAAGTCTGGCAAAAGCTTTCCTAACGCTGTCAACATTAAGTCTGCTCCACCACACTATGGATGCATAGGTGATGATGGGTCAAATCATAGCCTTACAAAGCCATAAGACTTTATAAGGTGATGAGCCCCATGTTTTGCCAAAAATAGCCTTACATTGGCAAAAAGCTGCCAATGCCTTGGATACCTTTAGCTCAACATGAGAACGCCAAAGAAGTTTGGTATCAAAAATGACTCCTAGATTTTTCACTTCTAGGCATAGCTGAATAGTGATTCCTCTGAGTACTGGTAAAACGAGACCATCAACTTTCCTTCTCCTGGTGAAAAGAATAACACCAGTTTTAAGAGGGTTTGAACAGCGTACTCTTTTTTTTCATTCGGCTTATATTTTTTTCAATCGTGGTGATTTTTCCATCGTGTTTTGTTTTGCATTTTTACAACGAGTCAAAATGGGAAAAGGAAGAGAACAACGAAATAAGAGGGCTTTATACTTGGTGGAATATAAAAAACGTAAAAAACAGATTGATGTAAATAATGAAATGTGATAAATAAAACACAAGAATTACGATGTTTGAATATAATTCTCTGTGACGTTTCGAAATTTTATGTTTTCCAGCATAGTACCGAAAATCTTATGAAACGCGTGGGCACGAAAAAAACAAGTTGGCAGTAAGAAGTTGAACTTCACTCGCGACTTTTTAAATTCTCTCTAGTTTGGTGTTGTATCTGGCAATAAAATTACATCAGTTTCATTGTACCTCATTTGTTTGAATCACTAAAGGTAAATAGAGCCAATGAAATAAATCGGGCCATATGATCGAAATAATATGTTCAATAGAGAAGTTGAGGAAACATAATTTTTGAACAAAAAAATATTGCAACGAGAGAACAGACTTCAAATATACATACCGCCCATTGTCGAAAGTTTGTTAACCTGTATTTTTATTACTTTTTATTATATTGCTATAAAGAAGCTTGTCAGCTTTAAATGCTTTAAAAAAACAACCGATATCACATAGAAACATAGTTGAATCTGAACTGATATCAGTCTTTCCAGCATTTGGCTCACATAATTTAACTATATTAAATAAGAATTTTATATTGAAAATAAATATTGGTTGAGCGATATTTGAAAATTACATCATAAACCGTCAACCTACGAACTTCTAAATGTAAACGTATATTTTTAAGGATTACAGACAGATTGATTTACAGTGATATTTTTGTTGTATGCTAAAGAATATAAAATTGAATAAATGAAACCTCAGAGTATCTAATTTGGTTGTTAGTTTGAATGTGTCGGCGTAGTTCTGCAAGCAAAAAATATAAAATAAAATGTTACACATACGCACTGGTGACCCAACACAAATTTACTTTCTTATTCCAACCCAAGCCAAATAAAAACGAAAAGTTTTTGGTATCTTACTTTATTTTTGGCTGGCATGGCTGTAGAAGTTTGTAGAATTTTATTTGCTATTTATAACTAAGAAACAAAAACTTTTGTATATGTGTGCCTATTACCCATGAATGTGACATAAATTTTATGCGGTTCCCTTTTTTATGGCGTTATTTTTTTGATTTGCAAGTGGTGAATAGTAAAACCTACATCAATAAATTAATGATTGAGCGGGAGAGAAGAGAAAACAAGAAAAAACATACAAAAATGTTTTGTGGAATCGAAAAGTCATAAAAAGTCCATTTCGTGTATAAAAGAATAATAACTAAACAGGAGAAGAAGAAGAAGAAGGAGAATAAAAAGAATGTCATCTAATCGTAAGATTTGCGTTGTTGTCAAAAACAACTGCTTTGCATATAAATTACTACGGTCACAATGACGACAACGGCAACAACGACAAAAGTCAGTGACATTTTGCCTATGAAGGATGTTTCTTTTTTTCTGTTATTTGCCTACTACTACCGCTACATATATTTGAACATATAAGTATGTGTATATGAGCATACACACACACACACTAACACCAAATCAAATGAAAACTTTTATGTATTAAATAATTCAAGTCAGGTTCTTTAGCATACTTCATTCAAATGTGCGCGTGTGTGTATGTAACGCGCACACACACATATTTATATACGCTATAATTTTATGCAAAAGCCAAAGGCTTCTTGACTTGACATAACTACAAACATGCATATAAACACACACACACTCACACTTATACTAATACACTCATATGTATGTAGTGTATACATTTACACATACTCATACTTAACAAATACAAATAAATGAAAATAAAAATCAAAGAGCGTATGATTTGCATAATTTGTGATGTGGAATTTCTGCTTCTTCTACGATAAACATTTCCGCAACACATGCAACACAAACAAACAAACACACACACACACATGTTGAGCGTAAGTATGCGAATATGAATGTGTGTGTGTGCATGTGTATGTTTATGTTTTGATAGTGCGTGCGTCTGTTTTTACTGGAATTTAAATTAAATATGCATAAAGTTACATCAACAGCCTGCAAATTTGGCAAAAATAACGAAAAGGAAAAGTGATTTTAAGTATCTACCCAACGATCTGCCTATTCCTCTACCTCTTTTTTTCTGTTGTATTTTTGTGTAAAGGTTTGCAGTGAGCGCCACAACATAATTTATACTAAATTCTTATGAAAAATTTCTCATATACTTCCTAATGGAATTTATGAAAAAATTTATATAAAAATTTTTAAAATAAAAGGCTAATTAGGCACTTTTTGATTATCCTGCAAACCAAACGAAACCCAACAAAAAAATCAAAAAGGAGCACTCACTCTTAAAAAACTCAATACTCTAGCGTCACTGCTGTGTGTGCCACTGGCGCTGCGGTATTTAAAGTGCGCGCTGACATACATATGTGTATGCAGTGGCGGATTTTGAGAGGTGCTTATTTTAGATCTTAATTTTCTTTCAATTTTTCCTCAGATTTTTGTTATATTGTTTTTTTTTTATCTGAATTTCGGTCTGAATCTGGGATTATATTATGTTTTTGTTTTGCTTGAATTTTGGTCTGATTTTTGGATCGAATTATAATCGGATTTTTGGTTTGAATTCGGACTGAGTTTTAATCTGAGTATCGGTTTGATTTCCTTTCTACTTTTGATCATAGTTTTGTCTAAAATTTGTTTGAAGTTTTGATCTGAATATCGGCCTGTTTTGGGCTAAATTTTGGTCCGATTTTTGGTCTGAATTTAAGACTAAATGTTAGTTTGTTTTTGGTCTGCATTTGGTTCGAGTTTTGGTCGGTTTTTAATATGAATTTTGGACTGAATTTCAATTAAAATTTTAGACTAGGTATACATAGGTCAGATATTTGGTCCGGTTTCGAGTCTTGTCCTTGTCTGGTTTAGTCTGCTCATCATCACAAAAACCATTTACATATATATGTTCTGCTATACTTTTCCTCAGCACTTTATTTTCCATAAAATTTTTCTAAATTCTGACTTTTGTCCAGGCAAGTTTAAAGTATTGCTTCCGGTGTAAGTTATACTTTTAACACAGAGTCCTGCAGAAAAACCTGTAGCTCTAAAGTGTTTTAAAATATATTTCAGTTATTTTTACTTAAAAAAATTGTTTCAATAGGTTAGTTGGTTAGCTTTTCTATTATCCCTTTGAATGCGCTTATATTCCAAAATATAGATGTATATTCAAAGTTAATTTAGCAAAACCAAAGCCAAAGCCAAATTTTACACCCGCCTCTGTGTGTGTGTATGAGTGTGTGTATTTGTGTAATTCTCTGTGTGTATATTAAATGCACATTAAATTAACAGCAACCTTCTGTATAATTCTATAATTCTAACTAACCTTCCATCCGTTTTCAGCGCCAGTATCCGCTCACTCACACACACACACACACACACACACACACACTCACTCGTTCGTGCTTTCGTACTCCCTCTTCGTGCCTTTTCTCACTCCAGCAAATTCTTCTCCCTTGTGCTTATCGTTCTCTTAATTGTTGCTTCTGCTACTCAGCGTTGTATGAACTCAAAAGAGACAACAACATAAACGCATATAAAGCAAAAAAATATCAGTGAATTTGAAAAAAAAAGGAAAAGGAAAATTCAACTAACCTAATTTTCCTTTCTTTCAACTTCTTTTTCAATTATTCACTCTTGTGTTTCTTTTTTCTACTACTTCAACTTCTTCTTCCTTTCTATGTATGTGTTCATTTTGCCTCATTTTATTTCATCTGATTTTTACACATGAATTAATAAAAGGTACGAATTTACTCTTTTTTTTTTTTTTTGCTCACTTAGTTTGCATGAGTGTGTGTATGTGTATCTGTTTGCTATACTGTCCTTAAGTATCTTACTAGTAGTTACTTCATACTAACTCAATACAATTTTATGTACATACATGAAAAGTGTTTTGTTTTTCTTTTGAAGTAAATATGTATGTATATTTACAGTGGTGTTTAAAACATTGCAATTTTTGTGTTGTCATGCAAATAATAAACTTATACTATGCTTTAGTAGATTAAGGACACACATCCTTTCTGAATCATTCTAACCAATCTACGCTTAATCATTGTACTATTAAAAGGATTATGTATTAGATAAGAGAGTGTGAGAGAGAGAAAGAACAAGGCAATTATATAAACTCCGGATTGCTGAAATTACTAAACCACTTTGTAATTCTAAATAGCTGATGATAACTGTCAAGAGAGACGTGAGATATGAGAGTGGCTCCGAAATTCTTTTATATACATCGAACCATAATCATTTTGTATTTTTAACACAGTAACTATTGATAAATGATAATGTGCATGCCCAAAATTTTTTCCAATACTTTTCAAAATTAATATTTATACATTTTTGGCAACAAATTCCGAATATGAGGGGAAGAGGGTCAAGAACTTACTTTTGTTTTACTTACACGAATAGTTCGTTTCAAAGTTTGTACAAATTTTGACGACGACCTCGATAGTCTAGTGGGTAGTGCACTAGACATTCATCCGGGAGGTTCGGGTTCGATCCCCGTCTTCGTCTGGTGGTTAATTTTCATAACTTTCTTATATTCACTATCAATATGAAGTATATGAGAATTATAAGATAGTGTACAAGTACACACCTTGGTTGGTAATGGCAAAATCACCAAGCCAATAAAAAATTGCCACATTGCCATTCGGAATCGGTGTTAAACTGTAGGCGCAACTATGTGGTATCACAATGGGCCGTTCAGGCATAAGTGTGTCTTTCGACAGCCACTCCAACCTAACCTAACCTTGTACAAACTTATTGATACTTTCACATGCTTAGGTCGAAAATATTTTACATTATGCTTTCAATTGAAACATACCATATTTTGATACACTATTCGATTCTTATGCTCAAGCACAAAGCTCAAGAGCCACGCACGAGTTTTAAACGCAAAAAATTGGCAAAAATAAATGGGAAACCACGCTTGACTGATGCTCATAAGACCAAGCGATTGGAGCTTGCCCACAAATACATATCCTGGAGTGAAGAATAGCGAAATGTTATTTTTTCGGATGAAAAAAGTTTAATCTACCAGGGCCGGACTGTTACAGTTGTTATTGGCATGTTTTGAACAAACACTGCATTCAAAATGCTATTTCGGTGGAGGAACTGTAATGGTTTGGTGAACTTTTTCGTACTTTGGAGCTACATAAATTTGTTTTATCACAACAAAAATGAACTCTGAAACCTTCAAGGAGTTGTTAGAAGATGTGTTGGTGTCTTATTATGAAAACGAGCCTGATAGAGAGTTCATTTAGAGTTCATTTCATAGAGAGTGGTTTTCCTCAAAAAACATCAAGTTGCTGCAATGGCCTGCATGTAGTCCAGATTGTAATCCTATGGAAAACGTTTGGGGCTTACTTTCTGGCAAAGTGGTTTCAAAGGGGAAACAGTACAACAGCGTGATTGAACTCAAAAACGCGATTCGTCAATCTTGAGGTGAAATCGGGTGAGAAACTAATTTTTTCCGTAATTCAAAATAAAGGAGGCTTTACAAAAAACTAAAAAGAACATAAGTATACAATAGGAACATAACGCACGTTGTGACTGAATTACATATATATGTAAAACTAAATCAGATGGTCTGGCACACGAAGTTTTCTTCCGTAGAAAATTTTGACAGATAAACAACGCTGACGCTCCAATTTAGGTATGGCTGTAAGAAGCACCGCAGTAAAAACACATAAGCTCTGATTTTTTTTCACAAGTGTAAAAATCCCAAATTGTACCTAAAATGCTTCGGTAGGGCCGAAAGTACCTTGAAGATGAAAAAAGGCCGAAAAAAGTACAATTGTACCTAAAATATAAACGCTGTCAAGAGCACATGGTGGAATGACAAGTTTAAAACAGTGCTAGCCAAAGCACCTGCGCCTGTGTGAGTGCTAAGAGAGCATGTTACAAAAGAGAATTATCTGCAAGTCGTATACTGTGAAAATTGCGATGAAAGGAATAAGATTTCTTTGTGATATAAATAAAAACTCTTCTTCCCAATTTATATTATACAATCTCTCAGTGCATTCATAAAATAACGCAGTGCAACCGAGCTTGCTTGAAATCTGAACTCCGACTGAGTGCTGTGTAAATGAACGATCGCTGGCGCCGTTGTGAAAATACGAAAGCTGTTGTTGTGTACATGTAAAATCACGAGAGAGAAATGTGCAAATATGCTTATGGGCCAGTGATGGAATTCCTAAATTTCAAATTGTACTTTTTTTTTTTATTTTTTTTTATGAATGCAAAACATTGCGTTGATTGAGGAATGAAGATAGATTAGTGGTAGAAGGAAAGAGGGAGAAAAAGTTGTGAACGTTTGTTTTAAATTTGGAAGTGTCGTAAAAGTCAGGAAAAACGGTTGCAGGGAACTTATTCCATATACGCGCGGTACAGCAGAGAAAAGAACTGTCTCTGTATTGCGTGGTGCGTTGGGGTACCATATCCACGTGGAATGAGTGACTACCGCTTGCAGTTCGAGTAGTTCTGGTGAACACATAAACTGGTGGAATCAAATTCCGTATCTCAGCGGATCATTTACCATGAAAATACCGGTAGAACAGAGTCACACAAGCCACGTTTCTACGGTGTTCCAAGGAGTCAATAGAGCTGGAAACCCTACTATCTCCTATTAGCTTTATCGCCCGATGTTGAATACGGTCCAGGAATTCTAGTTGCGTTCGTGAAGCTCCTGCCCATAGGTGCGAGCAAAAAAAATTGTACCTAAATGAGCATGAATGCACCTAAAATAATATACTTCATTGGTTTATCGTTTTTGTAAGAAATTTCATTTTTATTTAAAAGTTAACAATTAAAAAAATAGTAAATAAACATAACAAAAGATAAAAACGTTACAGGTTACATAATTTTATTAATACTTTTTTTTTATATTTTATAATTATTGTAATTCATTCTAATAGTTCGCGTTCTTTATTAGTCTTCAGGTTTAATTATTTCAGCACATATACAGTGAGCCACAAAATTGATCACAAAAAAATATTTGTTTTTGGATACTATCAAAATGTTTTATTCATCTAGATGAGCACAAAATGAAAACCATTTTTTAAATTTTTCGCAAATTTTCTGCCAAAATTTACTTCACAGCTCTGTTATTGCTGTTTATAAGTTAAAAAGTTTTACAAATCGGGTAGTGTTTAGTTTAGATCCTAGTCAAAGCCATAAGAAGTTTTTACCAAAATGTAGGGGAAAGGCATGCAGGTTGAGACAGTCCAATATTTCTGTTTTTCTTTTTCCGCTAACGGTACGAATGTTTCTGCTGTCACGTTGATATAACATCAGTAGTAAATTTTTCCTTATGTTTCAAACAGAGTATTCAAACAATTTTTGTGAAAAAAGTGAATTTGAAAATTTTCCAAATGTAAAAAATGGGACCTAATTCAGAAAAATGACACCTACAATCATTTTTCTACAAACACACACACTCATGTACTAGACTTTCAATAACGAATGGTTATGCTGACTAGTTACAATGAAAAAACACAACAACAAATAAGTATACAGATTGGTAGTGGTAGTTTTCTTTCAATATATCAATTCAGTGAAGATATTTGGAATGAATCAAATCTATAATTCTGGGTTACGATTTCAAATATCAGTAGCTTATATAGATAGGATTTTGAAAGACTAAGAACTATCTCTAAGATCACCAAAATGAAAAAAATATTATTATACATTATTTCAAAATATCGGCGATACTTGCAGGTGGAGACACATGAAGGCATGCAGGTTGAGACATGTTTTGGAGGGAAAACGTCAAAGACCTCATGTAAATGCTTGTTTATGTTCGGAATTGCTATTGAACTTTAATAATAATAGAACACGAGCAGTCGAAAAAAAGAAAACGTCGTATTCAGATGAATATGTTGATTTCTGTATGATATGTATGAAGAATTTACCATCCAAACTAACTAGCACTAATTCCGTGAAATGCAACAAGTGTCAACAACCATTCCATTTAAAGTGTGCCAACATAACGCGAAATTATATGCGTGCCGAAATTGCGACTTATGTTGTTGTTTTTTTCCCATTGTAGCTAGTCTGCATAACAGTTCGTTATTTGAAAGTCTAGCACTGATGAGGAATTGTGGCGGATTCCGAAACGGCCGTCTGATTTGCCCGTCTCTATATAGATTGTTGTTGTGATGACTATATTTGTTCATTAAGCCTGTTTATATGTAACTTCAAATAAAGAAATTGACATGAACTTAAGTCATGGCTTTGAAAATTAACCTCTAGATTTAATTTTCATAATCTCCTAAAAAAAAACTCTTATCTTTTTTCTCTTCTTCATGGCTGAGGCATTTATGATAAATAAATAAACAATAGTACTTTGAAATTCATCGTCATAAATTGTTTTATTCCAACATTTTCTCGATTTTCACGACTGTCTCAACCTGCATATCAATAATTTGTTTTTTGTCAAAAAACATATGTTCGGAAAATTGGCCATAACTTTTTAATTTTGCGAGCAATGCAACTATTTTCTGCAGCGAAGGTGTAACCCAAAATATTACGTTTGCAATGGTATATAGCTTTCTGTGATATTTTTTTTAGTAAAAAATATTGAACATAAAAACAAAACCCGTCTCAATCTGCATGCCTTTCCCCTATACATTTCATTAAATTCCGGTGTTCCGGCCTAATTTTCAAGGTTTTTTGTCGGGAATTTTTTATTATAACAAAATAAAATACAATCATTTAAACTTTTTTGTTATGTTATTATTAACATCTTTAACTGTACAAAAATTTTTTGCTGGAGTTTATATTGCGATATTTTTTTATGTGTTTTTTAAGTCCAAAGTGGAAACTTAAAAAAATGGTACTTGAAGTCATCTGAGGTAAGAAATTTAAATAGAATATTGTTCTGTAGACTTGTCATTCTGGCAAGTAGAAGATTTAAAGATTTAAAATGACAAAATGGCAGACTTCTAAAAAAAAAAATTTAAAAATCTCTTTTTTTCTTGAAAATCGGCATAAAAAATTGGAAATAATATTTAAAAATAAACAATTCTACTACCTGCGAGAGCCATTGACGTGTAGAATAACGTATTCAAATTTCAGCCCAATCGGTTCCATAGAATTTTTTCAAACGCCTGGGTCGATCCCAAAAACGTTGTTTCTAGAAAAACGCCTTTAAAGTTTTAACAACACATACAGTTTAACCAACAGGCGCTCTCGACTATGTACTAAAACTTCGTTAATATTTTGAGTTTTGGTCTTTACTCTTCATAAAAAATCGTTTTTTTTTTAAACTCGAACACCAGACTACATTCTTAATACTTACTTTAAGTGTTTATTTTATTAAATACAAGGTACAGACACTATTATTACACATTGTGCTTTTAATATAATTTTCTCAGTATGCTTGTTTTCTTTTGAATATAAAGAAATTCAAGCGCTACTTGAATTTCGTTTTGTCAAGCTTCACATTGGTGGTCGTTATAGTAAAACACAGCGCTAACATGTTTCTTTTTAGAAAAATTATACGTAAATTGCGATGATCATCATAAAAATCTTTTAGGGTAAATAGAAAAACATTAGGGTAAATAGAAAAAAAAAACGGAAACACTAAAGGTGCAGAAAATTGTCAAAACCGCACAGCATAGCAGCAACCAACAGAGTCAACAACAGCAACAAAAGAAACAACTGTATACACAAAATAGCTTATGTAAATATTTTGTAGATATTATCTTTTTTGTTCATTTAATCCGAAAATACAAACACACTCACACATATATATGTATACATACGCATATTGAAACACTCAAGCTCTTAAACGAATTTACGCCAGTATGAGTGTTCATGTGCCTGAGTTTATGTATCTATATAGGCGTATGTGTGCTTATGAGAGATTCCGACTAATGTACCTTTTTAACTAAAACGCAGCACCAGAAACGGAAGTAAAGTAAATTTGAAAATAATTTCATAAAATTTTCCACTTCCTTTTTTGTGTGTGTCAATTGAAAGTATGTATGTATTTGCCAACTAGAAAGAGATAGCAACAATGTGAAGTTCGACTCGTTTGTTCTCTATAAATATAGTAGTATATCTTTTGTTTTGTTGTTGTAGTCTGTTAAAATTTTAAGCAAGTGTTTTTAAGCGCTTTAATTTTTTGTTTTTTTTTTTTTAGCGTCGCTAACTGGCACTGTGGATATTTTGATAAAACTCTGTATTGTTGTTGCTGTTGTTTTCCGCACGCATTAAAGTTTTGAGTGTGTGTATGTGTGTGTGGAAAATGAAAATGTCTTTTGTGTGGGTATGTAAAGTGTAAAGATGAGAAAAAATTAAAGTGGTTTTTGTTGTTTTTCTGCCATTGCTATTATTGTTGTAGTTGTAGTTGTTGGTTTTGTATTTATTATATGTGTATGTATTTGTGTGTATTGTGGCAATGGAGCGTGTAGCAATTGTGGAAATCACATTCACAATGAATAATAAATAATAAAAAACGTTATCACCGCCAGCGTAAAGTCGGCAGTACACGACTATCTATGTATGTATGTATGTATAAGTGTATGCCAATGTCTGTTTCAAATTTTCTTTCTTTGCAAAGAAAACGAAAGGAAACATTTATTTGTTTGTTTGTTTGCTTGCTTGCTTTTGTTTTTGTGGTCTATCACACCACATTCTAATTTTATAAGAGGAATAAAGAGCAACACGTTTTTGCTTTGTTTTGTTTTTCTTTAGAAATTCTAGTGTTGTAAAGAATTTTGTAAATTCTTGAAAATGCAAGAGTTTTAAAGGATTCTTCATAATGGTCTTCATAATTTTATTGTTTGAATATTTTGCATTGCTAAAAAGGAAACATGCTTTTAACTGTGGATCGCTAACAGATTTTGAAAAGGTTGAAAAGAAATAGTGAAAATTGTGTTGGTGAACATTTTAATTTACTGGTGTATTTAAAAGTTTTTGATGGAAGAAAAAAGCATTGCAAAACTTTGACAAGCGGATTCATAGTTTATTTGCTAGAAATTAATTGATTTAATGTAAATTGCATAAATGATTTAAAACATAAAATTCTGTTTCTTATAAATAAATACTTTATAAGTATGTACTTGGGTCTTAATAATAATTAAGTAGATTAAGGTTCATTATTGAATTATTGTTATTCTGAGCTGCATTGCAAATAAAAATGTTTGTTTTACAAATTGTGAAATCTTTGAGAAATTTTTAGTTGGATGGTTCCAGCAAAATATGTTGGTTACTCCAGTGGACATAAATCTTTCGTTGTATGCATACTGCTGCTAGATATGTAGATGTTAAGTTATTACCAGAGGAGAAAAAAATATGTTTATCCGTAGTTAGTATTGAATCTTTTTCTTTCTTATAGCATATACAGACAGAAATTATAAAATTTAAATTTGAAAGTCAAAGTTTACTACGTTTTTCGTGCATTTCTGTTTTATTTTATCTGTCTGGTTATCACTATCGGTTTCGAAACCTGGTGAAATCAAGAGTCAAGCAGTGGGAGAAGCCATTCAACCAGAAGTATTGCTTGCAAGCGCACTAATGCCAGCAGGAAAAACAAGCAGATTTTCGCCTTAACAGAAGTTGTAACGATCAATCTAATGCACTTCGGATAATTACACTGTGCAATAAAAATCTACTTTTCTTGTTCAGATGGGGATTGTTCGCTGATCATGAATCTGAAATTAGTTTTTCGCATTATCTCGAATTTTCCAAATATTGTTAGTTAAAGTTGAATATATTTGGTGAACAAAACCGCAGTGAGAAAAAGATATTCGTTATGAAACTCTAAATACTTTTTCCTCTGACATCATCGACCCTTTGTTTTGGAACCTAGTGGCAGAGTTCCAACCTTTAATACCACAGAGTTCCCACCTTTAATACTCCAACTCTTACTAGAGTAGTTCTATGGTTACTTGTCCTAGCTAGGAAATTATTATGGAATGCTAATACCATTTTTAGTGCCGAACCTTGAATCGATCACTAGGTTCATACGGCAGTTATTAGACCAATCCTATTTTATGGTGCAATGATTTTGTGGACAGTTCTTCAAAAAGAAGTTCACAACAATTGGGCAAGGTTCAAAGAGCTATGAATGCCATTCTTTACTAAACTCCTATTGACCTCTGCGAGAAACAGATCACGACCAACTCGCTTATCAGGCTAAATTTAGTGAGTTCCTGGCCTTAATCATTTGTAGGTCATTCCAAAATCCTTTCTGAATTCACCGCTTTATCAACACATTGATTACACCCTCCCCACACCTTTCTTCGTCAGTCACTTTATCACTTCCATTCTTTGAGAGAGGATATGATTGTGAGTTGTTTTCAGCATAAGGATGCTGTGCACTTTTACACCGACGAATCCAAACTGGATGGAAAGGCAGGAGGAGGAGGGATATTGTCCGAGCAACTAAGATTAAGCTTATTCTTTCGACTGCCTGACGGCGGTTGCTCAACGAAGTAACCGATGAACTCAACGAGCACCTTGTGTGGCTTTCAGACCACAGTGAAATTCTTGCATGCTTAGTTGGCTTTACAACTGATGATCAGTCTTGGCCGCCTTTATGAAGCCTCGCTAGTCGCTTCTGCAATACGCACGCCGGCGCCAACATGACCCAACCAGCGAAGCCGCTGGATTCTTATGCGCTTGACTACGTCAACGTCGGCGTCCATCTCATACAGCTCATGGTTTCATCTTACACGATACATGTCATCTACGTACACTGGACCATAAATCTTGCGGAGTATCTTCCTCTCGAACACTCCCAACAGCCTCTCATCGTTGGTGGTCAATGTCCACATTTCAGCGCCATACATTAGGACGGGAAGGATGAGGGACTTGAAGAGCTTTATTTTCGTACGTCGAGAGAGGGCTATGCTTCAAAATTGCTTACTAAGCCATTAGTAACACCAGTCGCTTGATCTCAAGACTGACATTATTGTTGATGTTGAGGGTGGATCCAAGATAAACGAAATCCTTGACGACTTTGAATTTGTAATTGTCAACAGTGACATTTTGTCCAAGACGCCGTGACTCTTTGTTTGTTGACAAAAGGTATTTCGATTTGTCCTCGTACACCACTAGACCCACTCGACGAAACTCCCTTTCTAAGTTAGAGAATGCTGCACTGACTGCTCGCGTTTTGGTCAATGATGTCAATATCATCAGCGTATGCCAGCAGCATGACACTCTTGTAAAAGATAGTGCCAGAGATGTCGATGTTCGCAGCTCGAATTATTTTCTCTAGCATTAGATTAAAGAAGTCGTACGATAGAGAATCTCCTTGTCTGAAACCTCTTTTGGTATCAAATGGCGAGGAGAGTTCTGTCCTAATTTTCACTGCTCTGGTGGTGTCTGTCAGTGTCATTTTACAAAAATGAATAAGCTTTGCTGGTATCCCTGCACCAGACTTCGCGGCGTACAGGTGATCTCTAATCATGCTGTCGAAAGCGGCTTTATAATCGATGAATAGATGGTGTGTGTCGATTTGTTTTTCTATGGTCTTTTCCAGGATTTGGTGTAGTGTGGATATCTGGTCGATGGTGGATTTACCAGGCCTGAAGTCACATTGATAATGTCCAATCAGTTTGTTGACGATGGTCTGCATTAAAGCTCGCCATGGTAATAAAAAAACTGATGTACTAGCTAGATCGGGTACAAAAAAATGTCCTCTTACACGGTCCCGGTCCGGGGTCCCACTGACAATGTGCAGACTTAGTATTCAAACGGAGTTCTTGAACCAGGCAAAGTTGAAATGACTGACTGATCTCACATGCAAAATCACCAATTAGGTATGGCCAGAGTATAACCCCAAATGCTCTAGAAAGCTTCTTTCGATAGAAGGTAGATATACAAAGCTGTGGCAGTAATAACTGGTCACTTCCTTATAGGTGTTCACGCTTCTAGATTGGGTGCGCTCCTAAACAACTATTTCAGAAGTTGTAAAGATGAAGAGTAGGAATCCATTTCATACCCTACCTGTGGAAAAAATACCCTAGGTCAATACTTCTGGACCACCTGTATGACTTGGGGCCAGTTGACCTAGGGGCCTTATTTAAATATATAACAAAGTCTAATTGTTTCGACTAATTCTGGTTCTAAAGAGGGTGCATGAAACACCTACGTGGTAGCGCCGTATTTGGTCCTGATAAGCAAAACGGGGAAAATGGTTGAGAAAAGTAAAAAACGTTCTTACGGAAAATATTACTTATATAAAATTAAAAGGAATGAAAAGATCAGACTTTTCCGCAAATATTAGAAATTAGGAAGTGCTTTAGTTTAATTGTGGGTCGCTGATAACGGTTTTGAGATTGTTTTTTTTTGTTGCTTTTTGAGTTTACAAAATACTGTTACTTACAGTTTGGTATCCATATCTGAGAAGCTGAACCACCATTCCCTTTTTCCCTCATTTTAAAGCTTTTTTTAATAAGCATTATAAAACAAAAACAATCAACTTTTTTCGGGGAAAAAATCCTTGTGAATAATTAGTAAGTGTACCTAAACATTAAAATGATCGCAGCCCCACCATTTCGGCGTAAGTGACTCTATAATTGCACATAGCAATATGAGTGCGGTTACAGTGATCATAAGTTTAGTCGAGAAGCACGTAGAACCCATTTTTGGTCAGTTTGTTCTTCTCATCCGACAGAGCGTGGACACAATATTGAAGAATTGAGCTAGGTCCTTGTTCACTGACGTGAATCTAGCGACGCAACTTCTTCCCATTACAAATACAATGTCATGATGATGATCATGACATTTGTAATAAATAGCACAGTATGCTGTTATGAAGTAACTCTGTTCGGCCCATTACATTTCCTGGATAGCAGAGATGTCAGCTCGATATATAAGAAGCCCTCTGTTATCTGTATTAAGGCACCTTCCTTGTAAAGGATTCGGACATATCCCTAAAATATTGTTCTTTTAATGTTAGCAAAAGTTCTCAACATAAATCGGGCTTCTCATCCGATACATTTTTTGATGTTTCATTCTAATGTTTGTTAACTTGGTGAATTTCGAATTAGACACATATCCTTTGATTCAAGGATGGTCAATAGAAACGCGTCGAACACTTTAATTCGCTGCCTGAAGGGTGGAATATGAGATCACTCTTGTGACTCTATCAAAAGCCTTTATCTTGTATCCTCCGTCCCTAAGACCCTCGAATTTTATATCCATTTTTTCAAGTATGTTAATCATTTTCAACCCACGCAATAAATACTTTTTATTTTACTTACAGATGAAGTTTGTCGATTGCAATATTATAATATGTTTTATGATATATCTCCATAAAAAAAATCCTTCATGGTACCTTCTACTAATTGCTATTAGGGTGTCGCGTCTGTTTGAGCAAGCTCGAATGTAATTTAGAATAGACTTACATACTTATGTACATATACACTAATGTGTATGTACTTCAACTTTTCTGTTCGTATTACTTTTTTTTTATTATTATGTATTTGCTAAATATAGACATCTCCCCCCGAAAGTATGCATGTTCATAAAAAGTAAAGACATAAAAAATTTACAGTAGATTAATCCCAAAATTATGCTATAAAATACCACAAACTTTTAGGCAACAAATAAAGTTAAACAAATTAGAAAATTCAGATTAAACTTTTAGCTTTGGCTTTAAATACAAAAATACACAGAAACAACAAATAAGTTGAGTGTCGCACATATACCATACCACCACCGTATATAAAAAAATATGAAATAATGTTATATCAAAATGCTGTATGCCGAAAAGTAGGCAACAATTTCAAATACGTGCACGAGGATGTGTGAATTTATATTTTTCTATACGTTTGTTTTTTCATCAATGGCGCTGCTGCTAAATCATTTTTAAATAAATAAATAAAATAAATACGGGAGCAAATAATAAAAACCAGTTTGATGCTAACTCACCAAATAAGCTTATGAAAACGAACAACAACAACAACAGCAGCAGCATCAGTCGTATCTCTTAACGTGACTGTACACAATCAATTTGTGTTGTTGACAGTTTAATTTTTGCAAAAAGTTTGTTTTTTTCTACTCTTTTTATTTGTTTTTTCTGTTTTGGTTTGTTTTATTTTGTTTTCTTTTTTGATAATTTATCAAACAGATAAATCGACAAATAAACAAGAAAACAGAAATTCATACATATACACACATAAAAATATATCATTTCTTTTTATTTAGGCATAAAAATACACAAAAATATAAACGAAAAGAAAATGAAAATAATATTTAACTTTTTCAATGAAACGGCACAAAAACGAATGAAAAATATGTTGGGAAAGAGCAATAAAATGTGACAATATCTTTAAATATTTGACTGCCACGCCTCTCACGCCACATTTTTGTTAGCATTGGTCTACTTCACAAACTAAAATTGTTTACTATGTGTGTGTGTGCGAATGGATGAAAAATATAGCAAAACTTATTTGCATTTATTTGCCGTCAATTATAACAAGAAACAATTGTTGCCTGCCCAAAAAAGTATGCTACATTTCAAACTTTACAAGAGAAATGTAAACAAAAATGTGAAAACTTTTTCATCATGACATAAAAAAAAACGGAAAGAAAATTGAAATGACTAACAAAAACAAAAAAGAAAGAGAAAATAAACATTTTACATTTTAAGCTAAATTTATTTAAAATTTTGCAAAAACATAAAAACAACAAAAGCGTTGCGCCTATGTGTATGCTATGCTAAAGAAAAATGTTGCTAGCTTCGCTTTGATTTAATGCCGCTGACGCTTAACTTCCCATTTTTTTCGGGCCTTTTTTTGTACTTCCTCTGATTTTCATTTTTATGCTGCGCGAATTTTTTTTTTAAATTGCTTGTATATGAAAATTTGCCTTTCGTATTTTTCTGCCTGCGTTTGCTCGTGTGGCAAAGGTTGCGAATTCTTTTTTTTTTGTTACTGTCTATTGGCAGCAGCGTACGTCTCATCGTATAATTTTCACATAAACCCCTGCAGAGTGAACAACTGAAGGGTATTTAGGTGCTTTGCTCCATCGTGATGATGATGAAGATACGAAGATCCGGATGCTAAAAATGCTACTCTTCCAGGCTGACACTGATGCTATCTGAATACTGTAGAGCAATGCGATGAAAATTGAAGAACGATGCATGAATTCTGAAGACGGATGTATGAGTTCTGTAGAATGATGCCAGTACTCTGTAGCGTAATGCCTGAACACTGCATAGCGATTCCTGAATACTGTAAAGCATTACAATGGAATGAAACGCATCATATTACGATGGCTGCTGCATATCGCCACGGTTTCTTAAGGCTTGATGGCTTGGATAAAAGTTTAATAAATTAAATTTTTTGCTGCATACTTTTTCGCGTTGAGTTTTAGTTTAACTTGCACGGCACTGGCACAGGCCGAATATGCATACATTGCTTTCACGATACATATATCCCAAACATTCAAAAGGAAGGAGGGAATGAGGCAATGTATGGTAAATGTTTTTTGTTGTTGTTGTTATTCTCATCGACCACTCCTGCCAAAAATAAATTTACAGTTGTCCATTTGAATTTTTATTACTGTTTTTCATTTTGCATACAAGCACACATAAACACATACACACACACAAAGAGAAAAACAGAAATACACATATGCACGCACACCCACGCACATACATATGAGCAAGCACACATGTGTTTTCTCTCCTTTGCATGTGTGTGTGTTTATGCTTTTTCAGAAGTGTTTCTTTCTTCTTTATGGTTGAGTAAATTTCTCATTTTACGTAGTTTAAGCATAAAATTTGCCATAAATCATTTTCGTTTTATTTTAGGTTTTTGTTTGCTTTTTCTTTGGAATTTTTTTCACTCACTTTCAATACATAACTAGATGGCGTTGCGTAGTTACTTTTCCTTTTGTAAGCATACATATATATATATATATATGTATTGGCCTCTTTAGGATAGAAATATCTAGTATTTGTACATTTTATTGAATGAGCAACTCACACTAGCAATACACATACACACTCATACCTGCAACAGCAACCTAAGTAATAGCAGCAACAGCATCAGGCAAAAAGTTGTTGAATCTTTTTATGAGCTCATAAATTATGGTGGTGGATGGGCGTGCGTTAGAATTTTTCACGCTATAGACATGGATCGAAATAGGCGAATCTTTTTCACAGCAATTTTGTTGTAACAGTAATTTTGTTAAGTTAATTTAGTTTTATTTTATCGAAAGTTTTTCTTAAAAACAAAGTCATCAAAGTATCTAAATCTAGTTAATGATGCAATTCTGCTATTTTAAATTTCAAGTATAGTCATTTATTTTGGAAAATAAGTCAGGAGTTTCATTTGAGTTTGGTGTGGAATTAAAATGAATTTAATATTTGAAATTAGTTCGTTTAATTATTTCAGAAATTGTTAGGTAATAATATTTTCTATAACTAAAAGTATAATTACTAACACATATTAAGAATCTCTGCCCTACATTGAGTATAAGGTTTATTAAACAGCGCAAGATTACATAAGCGATTCAAGCTAATCCTTTTATTAGGATTGGCTGCAGATTTTTTTTCTTTAAAGTTAATCTAAGTAATAATCTTAAGTAAAATTAAAAAAATGATGCATCGTGGATAGGTAAGAGAAGTCTAGAAATTAGTATAAATGGCGTGCATTTTAATAACGAAAGCTTCAAATTCTCTAACTTTTTATATGCATTTTCATCGAGATTATTTAAGAAAGTTGTGATTATTTTCTCTAACCAGATTTAAACATGTTCTGGTGCCCAAATACAATAACAAACCGCAAGCTGCATGAGAGATTCCATTTGTTTCCAATCGACAACGAGATCATGTGGTTTAAATAAGACTAGATTGGACATACTTTTTGCAAATATAGAACTTTCTGCAATTAGATATAATGTGAGATGTGTTAGAATAGAATCCTCAAGGCAATAAGTGGCGCAGAAGACCTTAAAACTCATGAAAGTTGAAGAATCTGAAAAATTATGGAAAAACTTAAAAAGCATAGCAGGAGTCTCATTCGGTGAAGAAAATCCACTGAGGCCCGGTGCCCCTACAGGATCTTAAAGACATAAGCAGGAGAAAAAGAAGAGCTAAAGTTAGTACGAGTTCTTAATTATTGTCTTTCCAGCTAAGGCAGTGGATATTTTAAGAAATGAAGAGTGTGATTAGCAGATGGTGCTTTCCACTCGTTGGAACTGCGGCAATCCTTATACTGTTTTTTTGATTGACTAGAGCTTGGAAAATATTCGCTGCTCGAAAAATTACATATTAGTCAAATTTTTCTTTCTGTTCCAAAAGAGGAAAGTTTATTTTACTAGCGAATCTAGGAGGAGTAAGTGTTGTGTGATTGGATTATAGTTAGTAACGGTGTGAAGATAGCCACGCGTGGCTATCTTAGCAAATACACAAACCACAAAATGTAAAAATTTCTATGTTAACTTAACAGAAAAAATGTTAACCAAAAAATGCTATGTTAAGCACAACATAGAATATTCGTTCGGATCCTGATGACCATTTGGAGAACTGTTTGTGACCACCAGACATACCATTCGATAGGCATTGAAATGTTGTTCAACCATGCATACACAAATGTCACATATTTATTTCAGATTATTTTTAATTAATTTATAAAAAATATCAATTTGAAAAACGAGTTGGAGGAATCAGGTGGTCATATGGAGCACTTGTACATATGTGCCAGACATCACATGGGTATCAGTGGACAGGTATTGAGGAGTAGATCAATCCTGCATTTTCAAAACATCTAACAGAATTACCGGATTGCCGTTAATTTTCGTTTGAAAATTTTCATGTTGGGTGCAGTTGGGTGGAGGAATCAGGTGGTCATATGGAGCACTTGTACATATGTGCCAGACATCACATGGGTATCAGTGGACAGGTATTGAGGAGTAGATCAATCCTGCATTTTCAAAACATCTAACAGAATTACCGGATTGCCGTTATTTTCGTTTGAAAATTTTCATGTTAAGTGCAGTTGGGTGGAGGAAACTGGTGGTCATATGGAGCACTTGTACATATGTGCCAGACATCACATGGGTATCAGTGGACAGGTATTGAAGAGTAGATCAATCCTGCATTTTCAAAACATCTAACAGAATTACCGGATTGCCGTAAATTTTCGTTTGAAAATTTTCATGTTAAGTGCACTTGGGTGGAGGAAACTGGTGGTCATATGAAGCACTTGTACATATGTGCCAGACATCACATGGGTATCAGTGGACAGGTATTGAGGAGTAGATCAATCCTGCATTTTCAAAACATCTAACAGAATTACCGGATTGTCGTTAATTTTCGTTTGAAAATTTGCATGTTAAGTGCAGTTGGGTGGAGGAAACTGGTGGTCATATGAAGCACTTGTACATATGTGCCAGACATCACATGGGTATCAGTGGACAGGTATTGAGGAGTAGATCAATCCTGCATTTTCAAAACATCTAACAGAATTACCGGATTGTCGTTAATTTTCGTTTGAAAATTTGCATGTTAAGTGCAGTTGGGTGGAGGAAACTGGTGGTCATATGAAGCACTTGTACATATGTGCCAGATATGACATGGGTATCAGTGGGCAGGTATTGAAGAGTAGATCAATCCTGCATTTTCAAAACATCTAACAGAATTACCGGATTGCCGTTAATTTTCGTTTGAAAATTTTCATGTTAAGTGCAGTTGGGTGGAGGAATCAGGTGGTCATATGGAGCACTTGTACATATGTGCCAGACATCACATGGGTATCAGTGGACAGGTATTGAGGAGTAGCTCAATCCTGCATTTTCAAAACATCTAACAGAATTACCGGATTGCCGTTAATTTTCGTTTGAAAATTTTCATGTTAAGTGCAGTTGGGTGGAGGAAACTGGTGGTCATATGAAAACCTACAATAATGTGCAAGTAGGAGCCGTCACATTATGTACAGTAATGGCTTTCAATTAATGTGTAAATATTTTGCCTTTTTCCTTTTTTATTAATACAAACAGAAATGCGACATCACATCAGAATCACGCTTAAAAGCTCAATAGCCCCCTTATCCAAAGCTTTTTAACACCAAAGTTCGCAGTAAAGTAGTCTATGTGTGAGCTTCAAAAGTGGATCTTTAGAATTCTAAGATTTTTTACAATTTCTTTAACAATGATCTTTTAATAAGCACCGTTGTTATCAAGAAAGGTCATTTCTCTAAAGCTTTTCCAATCTGCTTTCTCCACTAATGCCATTTTTTCTCAAAGTGAACGTATATTGAGTGTAAAAATTCGAAATTAAATACGACTTTACTGGCGTGGCGTTAGTAGATGTGCAGCTAGGGGGCTGTTGTATCTGAAAGTTCAGATCAAATGCATGTTACTCCAAATTACTGCTTGCTCGATAATCGGATAAAAATTGGTTTACACAGAGTAAATCAAAACCCTTATTTGCTCTGTATGAAAAAGTTGTTAAACGGACAATTGGCACCTATCTCCATTTATGAAAATTAACGGCAATCCGGTAATTCTGTTAGATGTTTTGAAAATGCAGGATTGATCTACTCTTCAATACCTGTCCACTGATACCCATGTCATATCTGGCACATATGTACAAGTGCTCCATATGACCACCTGATTCCTCCACCCAAGTGCACTTACATGAAAATTTTCAAACGAAAATTAACGGCAATCCGGTAATTCTGTTAGATGTTTTGAAAATGCAGGATTGATCTACTCCTCAATACCTGTCCACTGATACCCATGTGATGTCTGGCACATATGTACAAGTGCTCCATATGACCACCAGTTTCCTCCACCCAAGTGCACTTACATGAAAATTTTCAAACGAAAATTAACGGCAATCCGGTAATTCTGTTAGATGTTTTGAAAATGCAGGATTGATCTACTCTTCAATACCTGTCCACTGATACCCATGTCATGTCTGGCACATATGTACAAGTGCTCCATATGACCACCTGATTTCTCCACCCGACTGCACTTAACATGAAAATTTTCAAACGAAAATTAACGGCAATCCGGTAATTCTGTTAGATGTTTTGAAAATGCAGGATTGATCTACTCTTCAATACCTGTCCACTGATACCCATGTGATGTCTGGCACATATGTACAAGTGCTCCATATGACCACCAGTTTCCTCCACCCAAGTGCACTTAACATGAAAATTTTCAAACGAAAATTAACGGCAATCCGGTAATTCTGTTAGATGTTTTGAAAATGCAGGATTGATCTATTCTTCAATACCTGTCCACTGATACCCATGTGATGTCTGGCACATATGTACAAGTGCTCCATATGACCACCAGTTTCCTCCACCCAAGTACACTTACATGAAAATTTTCAAACGAAAATTAACGGCAATCCGGTAACTCTGTTAGATGTTTTGAAAATGCAGGATTGATCTACTCCTCAATATCTGTCCACTGATACCCATGTCATGTCTGGCACATATGTACAAGTGCTCCATATGACCACCAGTTTCCTCCACCCAACTGCACTTAACATGAAAATTTTCAAACGAAAATTAACGACAATTCGGTAATTCTGTTAGATGTTTTGAAAATGCAGGATTGATCTACTCCTCAATACCTGTCCACTGATACCCATGTGATGTCTGGCACATATGTACAAGTGCTCCATATGACCACCTGATTCCACCAACTCGCTTTTCAAATTGATATTTTTTATAAATTAATTAAAAATAATCTGAAATAAATATGTGACATTTGTGTATGCATGGTTGAACAACATTTCAATGCCTATCGAATGGTATGTCTGGTGGTCACAAACAGTTCTCCAAATGGTCATCAGGATCCGAACGAATATTCTATGTTGTGCTTAACATAGCATTTTTTGGTTAACATTTTTTCTGTTAAGTTAACATAGAAATTTTTACATTTTGTGGTTTGTGTATTTGCTAAGATAGCCACGCGTGGCTATCTTCACACCGTTATAGTTAGTAAAGAAGTTTGGCATCTTCACTGTTTCATGGCATTGTCACCTGATGACAAGTACACATACATATGTCAAATAAGAGTATGCAGTTACTGTTACATTTTTTTTAGTCTGTCTGGTGGCATTATGCACGAATAATTTTTTTAATAAAGAATTTTGCGTTTTTTGATGACTAACCGGAAAATAATCGGTGCTGCCTGGTTTATTTTCGCCTCACATAAAGAAATTTCTCTCTCTAACTTTGCAAAAAATGTAATTGATTTTGAGCAAACTAACATATTAAAAAGTAGCACACGATAATTTGTTATAAAAATAAGTCCCCACGTATAAAATTTCCACATTATATCGCGAATGTTTTTATCAACTAAAGGAAAGGTAACCTGCATCCCCGCTCCAAAGTTAGTGGTCGCTCTTTAAATAGCTTCCAGAGATATTCGGTACTAAGTATTTTTGTTATACGGTAGTTGACACGCCCAATCAATTCCAACTACTGTCTGACCCGTGATTGGGAGTTACAACCTGCATCTCCGCGTCAGTGCCGTCGTTTTGAAAATTTTAAGGGGAGGAATTTTTCCTTTCGAGCGGAGGATTTTGCTTGACAAGGGAGGATTTTTTCAAAATGTCTAAAAAGTTTTCAGCTAAGTATTAATTAGATAATTGCTAACAGTTTCAATAATGTATAGAAAGCTTCTGTTACAAATTCAGTCATATAAAAGTTATGAAAAATAAACAAGTTCATATAAAAACAAAATATTCTTCTTTGGAATTAAACGGTGCAATATAAATTATTAAAATTAGTAAATAATAATAAAAAAAAACAATAAAGATTAAAAAACTAAAACTAACATTTCTTCGCTCTTCACAAAACTGGACATAAAAACATAGGATATTTGTGGTATTTTTTAGCCAGCTCAATCGAAAGTACCCAGTTGGATGCATAATTTTTTCTAACATTCCCTTACCAACCATGACTGCATTAACAATTGCAGTCAGCAAGCAATTTATCGATATTTATTAAATAGGCAATTACTTTTACTCAGTTTTTCTACAATTGATTTCAGTTGTCAAAAATTAAAACATTAACACAAAGACAACCAAAAACCTCTGGAAATGGAACGGAACAAATATTTCACAGACATAAACAAAATGAAAATAACGCAACAGAAAACATTTAGTTTTATTTACGTTTTTTCTGCATACAACTAAAAAATTCAAGAATATGAAATAGGAGGATTTTTTCCGATTGGGGAGGACAGGAGGATTGATATTTGAGCGGAGTACGAATACTCCGATCGGAGTACCTTCGGCAGCACTGCTTCGCATCATATTTTGTCCTCGTCCTTTAAATAGTTTCTAACTTATCCGGTATTAAGGTCAGGTGTCATAAAAATATTGCGTAAGAACTTTGTTTGATTATGTTCAATTTTTAGGAGCTTACACTGTAACTACAAGGTGAGACAAAAGTAATGTCACGTCATGTTTTCGCAGAAAGTTTATTTGAAGATGTAAAATTGATGATATTTAGTTGAAAGATGATATCGGTCAAATAATGCATATATATGGCTGCATACTTCGGCGTGCCAGGCAACAAAATGGTCGATGGATTGACCACCCGCAGGTCTGCGGTAAAACTAATAGGTCGGGAACCAATCATTGGCGTCAGTTTAGCAGGAATTATGCAATGAATCAATGAACTCATGAGTTATGCTCTCAGAGAAAGATGATTCAGTGTCAATTCCTTCAAAACTATGAAGTGTTTTGTGAAAGAACCTAACAGGAGAGCAGCTGACTTTCTTCTTTATCAGAAAGGATCTGCGTATCTTGGTGGGTTTGATCACAGGGTACAATACATGTGGTCAGCATTAGACCAACATAGGCATTATTGCAGTTCTGGCATGTGTATCCTGCCTTGAGGAGAAGGAAAGCGTCACTGCAGAATATTTTCTCTATTTTTCTGCCACCTTCGCACGCCTGCTGGGTGGCGATGTCTTACGGATGAGTTGTTCTCACTCTATTCTCCTACTCGATCTTCTCAGGTTTTTTTTAAAGAGACCAAGAAATTTCGTGCGATATAGAAATTCTTCTTTCCTTTTCCTCTTCTATTTTCTATTCTCCTTTTCCTCTATCTGGACAAAGTACAATACTCCACAAGACTGCCTACTATGGAAATTTTGTGTCCTTGAAGTCCACCTCTTAATCTAATCTTAATTTTAATGATGCACATTTATCCTCGTTTTATGGCATTTTGAATTGTTGCTCGCAAAACATTGGTAATTTATTCTGCAATGTTGTTTTTCAAGACTTGCAAAGACTTGCAAAAGCCCCGAAGGAAGAAGCCTGGTGCCGTTAGATCTGACGATCTGGCCGGCTAGTTCAAATCGCGCAAACTGGAGATCACACGGCCTGGAAATTGGTGTTTCAAAATCTCGTTGCCCGAGCTGTGTGAGCGGTTGCTCCGTCCTGCTGGAACCAACAATTCTCGATACCCCATTCAGCAACTTGTGGTAAAAAACTAGTTTAATATCTGTCTGTAGCACTCATCAGTTACGGTGGTGTATTCGGTGTCCTCAAAAAATTCACTTTGAGGGGATGCAATAGGTTTTTAAATCTAAGCATTAATTTTCAAAGTCTTGACTACTTTGTTCATGTTTCGTTTATTTCAAGTAATGTATAACAAGCTAAATGAACGTACGTAGTCATCACAACAACAATGTATTTAGAGAAGTGCAAATCGTGCATTTCAAGGGGATTCTCTGTGCCCCCGAATGAAAAATTTTGTTTATTCAATTATAAAGGATTCCATTTAGTTTTATTACATTTGTTTTTATTTAATTACTTACATTTTTCTTTTTCATTAGCAACGTTGTACTTTAACACTAGGCCTCCCCTCTTTCCTATTTCTGTTTTTTTGTTTTTATCTACCTATTAATTTTTAATTTTTCAATTAAATATTTTTGTTTAAATAAAATGTATTATTTTGAAGATTTTTTATGCTTAACTCGTTTTTTTGTGTAATGAATTCACAATTTAATTTAAAACATTCTCATGCATAACTTTCCGAAATTTCCGTTTCCTTTTCTCTGTAAAACAAAAAAAAAAAATAAAAAGGAAAAAAAAAAAAAACAAAAACAAAAAAGGAAAACAGTTCTCTTGCGCTCTGCAACAATTCAATTTTCCTTTCTAATTCCAGCTTAATCCTTCTTTTTTAACTAAGTGTGTGTGCGTGTGTGAGTATATGTCTGTATGTGATTGTGTATGTGCTTAGGTCCAAATGTAGTTGTATGTGTTTGCGAATACTTTATACCATTATTTCCATTTATTATACTCACATTTAGATGGTAATGTGCTTCATCATCTTTTTTTTTATAGTTTTTGTTTGTATGCTTCTTGTTTTTTGCAGTCTCGTTTTTGTTTTAATTCTGATAAAATAAAAGTGTGCTACAATGTTTATTTTTTGTTGGTTTTTGCCCCAGAATGTGAAAATATTTGTGTATTTAATCGAATAATTCTTCTACGTTTGTTTTGTATTACTATACTTTCTAATTCCTTGTCTTCTTCTTCTTTTTCTGATGGATGATTTATGCAAGTATTCTAATGAGAGGAGAGTTTTATGTATATTTTTGTGTTTTTTTTATACGTTATCCGACGCCATTTGTTGTTTTTTTTTGGGAGCATATTGATTTTGATATTCATATTAATCCCGTGTGACACACGCGGCAGCGGCAAAGTGCACAACTGAATTAGAAGAACTGAACAAATATGATATTGAATAACGAAAAGAGAAAGAGAGAGAGAGAGAGATTATAAGAACAGAGAGAGAGAGACAGAGAGAGCTAGTAGGGAAAGTAAAATAAAGTGCGAGTTCAAAAGAAAGGGAAAATTTATTATATATTCTATTGTTTCTTTCTTTTTTATATTTTATTTTATATGGGTGTGTAAATATTTTTGTTGCTCCCTAAAGTGAATATTAATTTCAATTTTTATTGAAATTGAATTTGAAATTCAAAAGAAAATTAATGCCGACAAAAAGAGAAGCTGAATCGAAGAAAGCAGTAGAGAATGGTCACGATTTCCACATAAAAGCAAATCAAAACGAAAAAAAAAACAGAAAGCATATAGAAAATGAAATGAAGAGCAGAAAGAAAAAAAAACTTAAGCAAAAATGCAAAACTAAATTATAAAAAATAATTTGTAAGCAAAAAAAAAAAAAATCGCAAAAGCTGAAAGCAAGAAAAAAGGAACACACAGCGGAAAAAGGAAAAGTCCTTCTCTTTTTATTATTAGATTTTTCAAACGACGATTTCTCAAAAATAGGAAATTGTTTAAATCGAATTCACTTATTTCCTGCGCTTCAGAGCGTCTGTGTGCCGAAGAGTGCGTTCGTCGTTAAGTATGCCTAAGTAGTAGGTACCAAGTATCAAGTGTTACTATAAAAATGGCACTGCAAACGATGACAATGCGAAGAAGCAGAAACGAAAACGCTTTAAGCACATATCGTTTCACAGCAAAATGGACAATATAAGTATGAATGGGAAGAAGGGAGAAGTGGTGGAACAGCTGGAAGCAATAGAAGCAGCAGAAGATTTACAAAAAGAAATTACTTAGGTACATACATACCTTGTACCTAACGTTTCAAGTGCAATTTTAATGGATTTTCTTAAAAGGCTACAATAACGATTTCTTTATAGTATGCTGTTCTTACAGTCGTGGTCAGGGAATTAGCTCAAATTGTGACAAAATTATTATATTTAAAATAGAGCCACATACAAAGAAAATTTTCTATACTGAAATGTTGAACAAGAATTTTGTTTAGGTATTTTAAAAATATTTTTCTTAATGAAAAACATAAGTGAAAAGCTCTGCTCGATTAAAAATTTAACATTGACGGTATTGAAGGTGGCATTAAAATTCTAAAATAATGACGTTTAAATTTGAAAGGTGCGCAAAAATATTTTAATGCTATTCAGCTTGATGACAAAATCTGTTCGACTTTTTCTATACTCTTAGGGAAGAGATGTTGGAGTAGAGAATTCACCTCAAAGCTTAAAAGTCAAAGCGACTCTTAACCACATATAACCGCATAAAGCTATTGATCCAAATTTAGACCAATTTTAGGTCAAAAATTAGATTGAAGTTCAGACTAGAAATCAGTCAAATAAATCAAATATCGGACTAAAAATTTAGACTAGAAGACTAGAACTCAGTCCAAAATTTTATTCTAAATTTAGATTAAGGGCAGATCAAAAATCAGTCTGAAACTTAGATTATAAATCAGATTGCAAATCATATAAAATTCTATTAAAAATTCAGACCAACATTCTTCATTATTCGCACAAAAAATTAGGTCCAAAATCTGGCTAAAATTCAAACAAAAATTGGACTGAAATTATGGTCAATTTCAGTCTAAAATTTCAGACTAAAAGATGCTTAAAATTCTGATGAAAATCCGATTCAAATTCAATCCAAAATTCAAAAAAAAAAAAAATCCGATCAAATGCATACAAAGTATCAGACCGGAATTCAAACTAAAAGCAGACCAAAACTCAATTCAAATATGACCAATATTTAATCTAGAATTTAGACTAAAGCTGGCATTAAAAGTTAGACCTAATTTCAGATCGAAATTCAGACCAAAATTTAAACCAAAAATTATACCGATCCGCAAATCTTAAATAAGTTTAAATATAAAAAATCAAATGCATACAAAGTATCAGACCGGAATTCAAACTAAAAGCAGACCAAAACTCAATTCAAATATGACCAATTTTTAATCTAGAATTTAGACTAAAGCTGGCATTAAAAGTTAGACCTAATTTCAGGCCGAAATTCAGACTACAATTTAAACCAAAAATTATACCGATCTGCAAATCTTAAATAAGTTTAAATATAAAAAATAAAATACCAATGATTTTATATATTATAAAAGGAACTGCAGCCTCTATAGCTCACTCCCCTCTGTATCTTTCACTGGCCGTAGGTTGTAATTCGATTTCAGGTTTAAATACTACAAACCACTGAGCATGCCACAGCTAGAATATGTTCTGAAATAAATGAAATGAACTCGTATCCTGAGATTAAAGAATTGAAATCACTCGGAGAGTTCTAAATCTTAGGTTAAAATGATCATTAACATTCAGAACATTTATAAGACATTCAATGTTTGACCGCACCTGAACTTAGCGTTCATTGATCGATTTAAATAGAAACTTCAGAAATTTTCCAATTTCTCATTTAAATTATTTAAATTAATGCTAATATAATAGCCACGATTGTAGTATTTTCATATAAGAGTTTATATATGTATATGAAGGTATGCAAAGGTAAGAGAATAAATAATGAATGTATGTATGTATTGGCAGGAGCAACAGCAGTACCAGCAGCATAGCAAATGGATATGCAAATGCGATGAAAAATACTAAGAAAATTAAATAAATTTTTAGTATCTCAATTTCAATAGCTTCAATTTTAACAATTTCTTTTTATTTTGTTTTGTTTTTGCCAGTAATCAGTAATCCATTAAAAAATTTTTTGATAGCTTCAAAATATGCTTTGAAAGATGATGATGTACTGATGACTGACTGAATGCAATTTGATAAGAGAGAGAGAGGGGGAAATGAGAAGGAAACAGGAAGAAAATATATGAAAATTATGTTAATGATGATGAATCGTTTGGCTACTAATAAATTTTACATTAAAATGTATCTATTTCAACTTGATACATTTTACAGAATATTTTAAATTTATTAAATTTATCTAAAAATTCAACAGAAACTAATTTAAGTTTTAGTTTTTTGTTTTTAATAAATGAAAATAAAGTATTTAGAAACCTCTAAGCAACACACTCGTAATCTATTTACTTAATCCTTTTTATCCTCACGACGATAATAGCATTAAATTGCACTTTTAATGTAATTACGACAGAGAAACTAATTTTTTGTTTTTATTTTTTTTTATTGTGCTGTAAGAAGAAGATAAAAACAACAACAACCACAACAAACTTTATCTCGTTGTGGCACTTTTACTACATTCCTCTTCTCCATGCCATTGAACCACAAATTATTTTTGGTCAAAAAATTTCTACAAGTAAAGTAATATTCTTCAACTTTAGAACTTGAAGTTTGTTAAAGAAATATCGAACGCTATAGTCTGCATTGAATTAAAAAGTTTTAATTGCAATTGTTGATAAAACGATTTTAAATTACTGCAATGTGTTAAGAAGCGACTTGGGGTTCTCCCTGTATCATTCTTAAAAAAAATAAAAAAAATCATGTCCAATTTGTTTTACTGCTAGACATAGGAAGATATGCCGTTTTAATTTTAGTGGTGTGTCAGGTGTGACTCCTACTTATAAAGGAAAGAAATTTTAAAATATTTATCAATATAGATTGTAATCAAAATTGTATCACTGGAAATCAAATTCAGCACTGATGTAGTCTTTATTCCCTCAAAAAACGTACCAGTGCCTGAAGAGAAAAGGTTAATAGGTAAGGTTTTCATCATTTTAGGTAACAATGGTTGCATCAAAATACCTAAAAAAGTATTAAAATGTGTTCATAATGATGAAAAAAGCATTTTTTAATGATCATCAGTAAACCCTTACCCATTATCAAATTGTAATGCCGCTCTAGCATTGAGATTATTTTAAAGTACAATTCCCAAAGTATCGAGGAAAAAGGAAAATTGTGTAAATAATAGTGTGGGAAAACATAGTCTAGATTGATGTCAAAATATTGTTTTCACTAATGAACAAAAGCAAATTTAGACTTATTTATTATTGAAAAGATTTTTGGGAGAAAAATATTTTATTGTATGTTGTCAAACAATAATCATAAATTTGTATTTATAGACCACTCAAATGACAAATATATGTATCTATTAGACACGAACAGCGTTTTATCACATGTAAGCAGCACAGGCTTACGTACTCCAGACCCCCTAAAACCAAAGTAATTGTTTTGCAAGGAGTTGTTTATGCTTAATCTAATTCAAGTTTAGAATAGAATTTGATTACAAAATATTTCGATAATAACCAACGTTAGACAGCTACTCAACCTTAGCAGAAACTCTATCAGCATTACGACTTCGGCGCTCACGGGACACTGCATAATGGGGAGACATGCTGCACGACTAGGACTGCCATTCAATGACTTCGGGCGGGGCTGCGGCTCTGAGGAGGAGGATGAAACAGTCCTCCATTTCATGTGCGAATGCCCATCCCTGGCCAGTAGGAGACTAAAACTCCTGGGCTCACCTTTCTTCACTGGTCTGTCCGAGCTATCATTCGTAAATATTAAGGACATAGCCAGATTCATTATGGAATCCTCATGGTTCTCCAATCCGTAAATGGGGGAGTCGCGCCGTACTGTGGTATCACAATGGGCCTAAATGTGCTTAAGTGTGCTTTCAAGCAGAAGGCTGCCACTCCAACCTAACCTAACCTAACGTTAGAATGAAAGTACGAAATATGTTTTTTTTTTTAATTTAATTCATTTTAGAACCGTACATATCAATGAAAGTATAACAAAACTTAAATCAAAACTAAAATTGCATTCCCCACTAACTAAATGATATAGTCGTATTAAGAAAATGTATTAGTTAATAGTACTAAGCCCCACCCAGAGTCAGCAGAACTATAAAGTGAAAAAAGTAGTAGGAGTTTTGGAAATGAAAGTATTCCACTAAGCAGTTCTTAAACTTCATCTTAGCTTCAGAAAACGGTTTGAGGCATTGCACGAGAGCATTTTATGACTATACCAAAAACCTCACACAAGTAGACCGTTGAAATGTGGGATGTTACAGCGCCTACAAGAGCGAGAAAACTGGAAAAGGTCTAAGAGAAAAAGTGGTTCCGAGTTGAAATAACCTTGGGTAAAAAATTATTAATCTGGCCTGATTATAATCTTTAAATCCAATTCTCACAAATTTTGACGAGAAGGGACTATCATAGAACCTGAACGCTGAGGTAGGTCCCTCTTCCAGCAGAAGGTTTCCCATCAGGTCCGCTGCTCCGCAAGGAAGAGTCCTCTCTCCGCTCCTCTGGAACCACGCAGTAAATGATCTATTAAAACTAAAAAAAAAACAAAACAGAATGCAAAGAGATTGCCTATGAGGATGATGACAACATCGCCGTTTCGGCAAAATTTTCTGCGTGCCAATACTTCAGAGAGAGTACATAAAGCTATAATAAGTAGCTCTCTATGTGTGCAGGTCAGCTATAGGCAAGAAATTGGGATTACAAATTAAAGTAATTATATGGTTGTATACCAGTGTTATATGTCCCATTCTTTTCTACGGCATAGTATTTTTGGTAGACAGCCATCTTAAAGAGCAGTCATCACAAAAAATTAGACAAAGTTCAGCGACTACCTTCAATGTTAATTATAGAAGCCCTGAAAACAACACCATCAAAGGCGCTGTCTACTATCTACTCCTAATAGATCTATTCGGAAAGACCTCGGCTGAATGTGATCCGCAAGTCGACCTACTCTAATTTTGATCATGGTAAGATACTAGTTGAAACCAAATGTATCTTCCAAAATCTGTTGGTCGCACCCTCTCCTCATTATCTTTTCAGCATACATATTCCATCTCGTCAAGAGTAGATTGCGGGTAATGTGATATGCTCTATTGCCATCGAAGTGTATACTGATGGTTCAAAATTGGTAACGCACTTTTGATTCTCTGATCACTGCAGCGTCTTTCAAATATAGCAGCTGGTGATTATTATTATTATTATTGGGGTAGCGCACTGCGACCTTTAAGATCTATTGTGCCCCTTCATGGACTCATAGCATTTCCATAAGTCCGGCCTCCAGTAGAAATTTTGGTATGGATCCTACTTCTATGGAGTTGAGATTATCATCTGGTATTTGGTGATTACCCAGATTTCTTTTACGAATATGCATAAGTGCGGGGCACTGTCCTAAGATGTGCTTCGCAGATTCCTTATCATCTCTGCAAAACCTACATGATTCATTAGCTGTAATTCCCAGTTTCGTTAGGTGATAGTTCAACCTACAATGACCTGTTAGAATTCCTGTAATGATTCTAAGACTATTCTTTGATAATTTCATACATTCGTTGAAACGTTTTAGGTTATAGGTTCCTCATAGTGCTTTCGAATGCTCTAATCCTGGTCTATGTTCCCAGTATAATTTCCTTTGATTTTCTTCTTCTTTCTTAATTAGTATAGAGAGTGTTCCTTTACCTATTCCACAGAATGGCTCTGGACCTACTAAAGGAGTTGATGCTCCTTTCTTTGCTAGTGTATCCGCAGATTCATTTCCTTTAATCCCAATATGACCCGGAACCCAAAGAATCCAAACCCGATTATATGACCCAAGTGTATTTAATTTATCAATGCACTCCATCACCAGTTTTGAAGTAACCTAGTGAGACTTAAGTGCATTGATAGCCGCTTGGCTATCGGTTAGGATCGCAATGTTTTTGGTGATCACTGAAGCCGGAAATCTGATAAGATGAAATGGGATATCCTGTAAGGATACCTACATTCTCACTGATAGTCAGGCGGCGATAAAATCTCTGCAATGCCTAATAAATCTATAGTTGCCCTATAATATAGATCGTCTCTTAACGAGACAGCCACGGCATTCAATCTGAATCTCATATATGTACGAGCGTGGGCAAAGCGACATTGAGGGGAACTGCAAGGCTGATGATCTTGCCAGATTTGGCAATTTACGCATCACTGGCAATGCGGGTTAACTAACTTGCTGCATTGGTAGACAGTTCTAGCCTACGCCAAACCAAGAACGCACCAAAGCAATCATAAATTTAAACCGAGTCCTAAAAGCATAGGATATCATAATGGACCAATCGGTTATTTTCTTACCTAACATGGTCCATATATCATAAATTGTAGACAAATTTTAGAACTCTATGAAATATTAACTTAATAGCCTAGACATTTCCCAGGAAGGCACCCAAGTAGACCTCTAGGCCTAGACTCTAGTATGCAATAGCAACAATGGCAGCGAGTAATTTAACTCGTTCAGTTTTCTTAGCTGGTATCCAACTTTCGACGGTTCACTAGCAATTTGTTTGTGAAAGGCAAGTTTGCTATCAATTATAATGCCGAGACAACGCATATTATCCACAAACTTTATTGAGCAGTTTCTAAGCACAATAGAGGGCGGGTAAAAGGGATTGCTTTAGTTTTCATTGGATTGACGGAGAGCCGAGTAGAAGATAACCAATCAGTTATATACTATAAATTACAAGTTATGTTAGCCTGAAGTTAATTGACTCCTTCTCGTCAAAAAAAAGCAAGTTTATATCTTCAATAAACAACTTTGTGATATTGTAAGTGGAGAACATAAACAATGCCATTTAAAAACTAATATAAATAGTAAGAGGCCTAAAACCTATCCTTGAGGGACCTCACTAACACAGCTTATCATATTTGAAACAGAATTGCCGCAAACCACATACTGACTATAACCAGACAGGAAGGATGAAACAAAATAGAAATAATACGAAAAACAATTTTTAAAGACAAGCATATATGGTCACGATCTTGACGGAAATCCGGAGATGTTAGTCTAGCACGCTGCCACTACTTTAAACTTAAGTGTGCAAAATTTCGGTATCCGCTATTTTCAATTACTTTTAAGTTTATTATTATTGGTGGGAGTACGCTGTGACCTATGAGATCTATTGTGATCCTTCGTGGACTTATAGTATTTCCATAAGTCCGGCCTCCGATAGAAATTGTAGTATTAATCTTACTTCTATGGAGTTTAGACTAGCATTTGGTATTTGATGTTCTCACAGATTCCTTTTACGGATATGTAAGTGCTGAGCATTGTCCTAATACATGCTTCGCAGTTTTCTTATCTTCCCTGCAAAATCTGCATGAGTCATTAGACATAATTCCCTGTGTTATCAGATGATAGTTTAATCTACAATGACCTGTTAGAACTCCTGTACTGATTCTTAAATTATTCTTAGACAAATTAATACATTCTTTAAAATGAGGACACCTCGGTTGCCTAATGGTAGAGTGCTAGATTGGAAACCTAGCTGCCTCGGGTTCAACTCCCAAAGGGTGTATAATTGCTATAATAAATAGTGAAAGGAAAATAGCAAGTAAGCCACTTCGGTGGCTTAGTGAAACAGGTGCTACATTCTTTAAAGCGTCTTAGGTTATATGTGCCCATAAGTGCCTTTGAATGTTCTAATCCTGGTCTGTTTTCCCAGTATAATTCCCTTTGCTTTTCTTCCTCTTTTCTAACCAATAAAGCGAAAAATTTCTTTTCCCATACCGCTGGACCGCTGGTTCTGGCCTATGAAGGGAGTCACTGTTCCTTTCTTTGCTAGTATATCAGCAATTTTGTTCTCTTCAATCCCAATATGCCCTGGAACCCACAGAATCCAAACGCGATTATGTAAGCCAAGTGTATTTAGTTTATCAAGACACTCCATCACCAGTTTTGAGGTCACCTGGTTAGATTTAAGTGCCTTAATAGCCGCTTGGCTATCGGTTAGGATAGCAATGTTTTGATTCCGGTAGTTGCGTTCGAGGTTGAAGTATACACACCTATCAATTGCGTATATTTCCACTTGAAAGATACTAGTGTATCCGCGTATTTTATCTTTTATCCGCGGTCCAAATACTCCTACTCGGGTTCCTTCGCAAGTTAGTGAACCATCCGTGCACCTTGTAATCAAGTGCTGGTATATCTTATACGTTTCAGTTTTAAGTTAAAATTTTTTAAAAATTCAGACATAGTTGTAACCAAAAGATTTCCTATATCTTGAAACTGACTTACATTGGATTACATTAATGTGATTACTTCATTAAAAGTTCGTTAAAAATTTCTAATAAGAACTGACTGTAGGGTGTTGAAAAAAGTATATCGAATTTATATCTCAAAGGATTCACACAATATACTACACTATTTACGCAGCATACTCGCTGCGATTTTGTGTCTGCAGGTTGCCAAGTTTTTAATGTAGAGATTTGTTTTCAGCATCAATGATGCCAAAATATCTTATAAAAACTTTTTCTTTTCTTTTTCCCTGCTCGATTTTTTTTTACGTTTTTCGTTTTTCATTGTTGCTGCTTCTATTGTGGGCAACTTTTAAAAGTGTATTCTGTGGAAAAGAAGAAAAGAAAAAACCAAATAACTTTTATACGACTCTCTCCAACCCTCCCTTATTATTATACCCTTTACCTTGAAAAAAAAAATGTTCTTAAATTCTGTAGGAGAACAAGTAGAAGGAGATTTTACTGTAGCTTATTTCCCAAATGATGCTTTTTATATGCTTGTATTTTGTTGAACTCCTGAATGGACGCTTTTGTTTTTAAGGATATGTTTGTATGTATATATAAAAGGTATGAACAAAATCAAGTAAGTAAATCTATTTAAAGGTAAAACTTGATGATGTTGAATAATGGGTTTATATTAATGTTGCTCGTTGTTCGTCGTTCATGGCTCAGGAAAAAGGGTGTATATTTTTAAAATACATATGTATCCAAATTTTGTATGGTTCGCATGGTTTTTTTTTTTTTTTTTTTTTTGATTGGCACTTGCTGTAAAATCAATAAATGGCGTTTTCATAAGTAAAAGTAATAATTTTTTCCTTTTTTTTTTTGTAAGCAATTTTGTATTTTCTAGAATTTACTTGTTCCTACATACTTCTTTGGATACAAAAAATATTCTTGTAAAATTATCATCTTCCCAGCACATTTTACAGAAAAGTGCGTATCATCATGAGCGAAGAAAGAAAGAAGGAAAGGGGGAAACGAAGTAGCAGAAGAAAAGGAGTGTGTTATTTTTCAATTAGATTCATTTTTCTTTTCACTTCGCTTTTATATCAAGATAGTATATAAGTAGCACGATGTGAAAAGTTCATATTGAATGAAAATCACGTTTTCATTATTACGCTACTTGAACGCTTTTGTATTGAGACACACACTCATAATATACACGTACAAACACACACACCCACACACACACACACATACCAATCTGTATACCCTTTTCCTGCGCCACAGAGTCAGTGTAGCGCGTGTATGTGTATGTAACAGCTGCGTGACGTTTCGTGTGTCAGTCTACATAACTCCGTGTATTAAATATAACTTGTGTTGTATCCCTTCGGTAATATTTAATGAGCTTTTGTGTTGCTTTGCATCTATTGCGCTTCTTTTCACAGAACAAATGAAACAATTTGACTTCATCATATGCTTACGTATACGAACGAGTTCGTTGATTCTTTATATTCATAGGCACAAAAAAGCAAAACAAAGGAGCCTACCGTTACTTTCTCTATTTCGAAGCTATCGTTCGCTTGCAATAGCAAAACAAAGCTTATCACGGTTTTGCATGTAACATTGACGAACGATAGCGTTGAGTCCAATCGTCGATTCCACCAACTTACAATTTCCTACTTAAAAATGAGTAAGTACTACGCTCACGGCCAGAAAGCATCTCTAAGTGAAATTTTCCACGAACATAATCTGTCATGGAATTTTTTCGCAGAACTTTCTCGACGATAGTCTAGTGGGTAGTGCACTAGACTTTCATCTGGGAGGTTCGGGTTCGATTCCCGTCTTCGTCTGGTGGTTAATTTTCATAACTTTCTTATATTCACTATCAATATGAAGTGTATGAGAATTATAAGATAGTGTACAAGTACACACATTGGTTGGTAATGGCAAAACCACCAAGCCGATAAAAAATTGCCACACCGCCGTTCGGAATCGGCGTTAAACTGTAGGTCCAACTATGTGGTATCACAATGGGTCGTTCAGGCCTAAGTGTGTCTCTCGACAGCCACTCCAACCTAACCTAACCTTCTCATTAATTACTACCAATTTTTAGATGATTTAAATGGCGAAAAAAGGCATTTAAGCACTTTAAGGTTGGAATATCTCAAGATACTGAAGCAAGCTTTAAAGATTTTACGAAAAATTGCTACATTAGTTCTTGAATCTGACACAAGGGAAGAAATAATCATATGGATTATGAAAAACCCCTATCTCCCTGATTTCAAATTATTTATTAATGTATTCAGTTGGAAGTAGGAACAAAAGATCATAACAAATTGTCTTGCGTGCCAATCTCTTGCCTTCACTCTGCCTTAGATTCATAGAACGAGCTTCGAACTTTCTGAATATCATCTACAGGTATTCGCTGGGCTCTCTTTCCTTTGACTACCTTGAGGATTTCTATCAACAGAAGCCCAAAAAATGCCAAGCACAAAGCATGGCCTATCAAATCCCAATATTCTGCTAAGGCGTTTAGGGGGGATGCAGCCTTGCATCCAGGTTAGCAAAAGTCTCAGCTCTTCTCAGAGTCCAGGACTGCTGAAGTGGTTAACAACTCGACTTCTCTCATAGCTTCATTGGCTATCATTTCAAAATAGCTCGTGCTTGGTAGCCGACGAAGTAATTATCAAGTTTTCCTCATGCCCACCAGATGGACTGTCTGTCCTTTCAATTCTAAGCCTGCGGAACTAAAGTCTTCAAGGAACTCCACTCCAAATGGCGCTAGGTTTCATACTACTTGGGTTTTCTCTGAGTTGCATTGTCTACCATTTCAGCCCTGTCCTTGTTTGGTAGTATAGCAGTCGAAGCAGTTATCAGTTAAGCTCATGGGGTTCACGGTTTACCAGATGGGCTGTCTATACTTTCACCTCGAAGGTTATTGGATTTAAACTCCATCAGATTTCACTTTCGGCTCTAAACCGGGTAAAGTCATTTTTATGTACACAACAATTTAGCTTCACAAGTTTTTGGTGTCGTTGATAAAGAATTTGAGGTAAAATTTTGATTGCAAAAAAACTGACTGTAACAAAAATATCGATGCAAGCTATATCCGCAGCTCTTAGTAGTTATTTCTTACTATCTAACTACCTTAAAGTTCTATGTAGCAAAAACAACTTCGTCGAACTCTATTTTATCGATCCTAATAGTCTAAATTATTTTTAAAAAACTTAATTTCCTGACTTTTGACCATTTTTTTTGAGAATTGGGACAATTGTGGCACGGTACAGCTGAACCAAGATTATCTTTTGATTTCCAGTTTCATTAGAGAAAGTTGTCGATCATCGATGTAGTTATTCGCTTCATCGATGATTAGGTCTGCGAGGATAAACCAACCTGCAAAAGTCAAATTTGTTTGAAGATGATTAAAAATATTTGTTTATTTACGTATCAGGATGCAGATTTTTTTTGTAGGATTTTAAGAAATTTTAACTTAATTGCGCGAAAAAAGTTTTGGCTATTTTATACCATATGTGAAATCTACATAGAAACGAAATTTTATAATTTTGTTTACTAGTTCAGTTTGTGGTCCGATCCTTAAAATCATTCGAGCTTGGAAAAATTCTGGATCTAAAACTGTAAAATGCCAATTTTGGTCATCTCAGACCTCGCAGGTTTATGTAATCACGAGTAAGGTTGGAAAAAAAATAAACTCAAACAGCTGAGTAATATTTTTTGAAATAATGCCAAGAAGGATTCAAGTTTCGGTTTAGTGTATAAAATAATTTGCACGAAAACGCTTCCATAGTTTGCTTAGCCGAACGCATTTCCTGCTACTGGGTTATTACTTATGTGAATGTGTGCGTGTGTGTTTGGATGTTCTCATGTGTATTCGTATGCCAGTATATGTCTGTAGATGTTTGAACGTTCAATTTATTTGTGTCTAAATTCATTGCGAATGTTTATCGCATTTATTTGTATCATTTTTATTCAAAATTACTTTCTTTCTTTATATTTTCTTTCTTTATACATTTACAAAATTGTTTGTCCTTTTCTTCTGCTGTTTCTTTATGCTTTTTCTTTTTTTCTTTATGGATAATATTATTATTGTTGTTGTTATTTTTGTTTGCTGCTGTTGTTGTTGGTAGCTGTTGCTATTCTTTCTTATTGGCCATATTCATCTGTTGATAATGATTTTCTTAATGTTGCTCTGATGATGATAATCATAATAACAATAATAACAACAACAATACAATAGCAATAGCTGCAGAAGTGACGAACTTTTGGTAGTTGCTGCTGCCGTTGTTGTTGATGTTCTAATGTTGATGACGTTGATGATTGTGTTGGTGTCTCTAATGTCCTTATTAATTTTACTAAACATGCCATTTATCTTTATTAAGTGATATATGTAGGTATGTATTTTATTTTATATATTATTTTTTTCCTTCTATTTATGGTAAATGCTTAACTGTTCATCTTTTTTAAAACTTTTTGTTGAGTTGAGGTTTTTGTGGTTGAAGTTAGTTAGTGATTTTAGTTGCACATGTCTTTGATTTTAATCATTTATACAATTTATAAAATATAAATCATCTATGAAATTGCTGATGAAATGCCATTTTAAAAATGTTCATATAATGATTATTGTTTTCTAAATTAGATTAGCGATACCATGAAACGATATTATTTATCATCCCAAAAACTTCTTCTTTTTATGATGTAATTGATAAACTTTTTTTAAGAATTTCCATATGAAAATCGTAACAGAAAAGGCCCAGGATTCGGTTAATCTTTTGCTGTTTTGGCTACAGTTGAAAATAAGCGCTTAGTTCTTTTTCAAACAATTATTTTTTAGGTGTTCTTAGATAAGATTTATTTTAATTGTTGATTTAAACATATATAATTCGATTATTTATAAAAATATGAAAATTTTAAATTTTGAGGTGGAGCAAAGGTATTGAGGTTAAATACTTTAATCTTAGACTGAATTCGTTGTGAACCGAAAAGGTTTGCTGCACTGTGTAATCGCTCCAGCTATAATTTTCAAATTTATTTGGAGATAGAATCTTCGTCTGCTCAATGAGCCTCGTCTTTATTCTTTAATTTTTATTTTTATTTCAAAGTGTCTTTTATTTCATCTTGAAGAATCTGATCACTTTGTTGGTATTTATTACTTTTTTCAGAGATTAAGATCGAAATGAATGACATTCAGTTTCAGTTAATTATTTTCGAAAAGGTTTAGGTTTTGTTTTCGGGTTCGAATTCTTTTTCAAAATAATTTCGGTTACATCTGTTTAAAACCAGGTTTTAAAAGGGGATGCTAGTACTATCTTGGACAGCTGATACAAATTAGATTTCTTAGTAGCTTGATCTTTCAATGAAACAAGAATATTTTTAATTTTCTTCACTGGCTTTGCTTTTAAAGAATTTCCAATGTAGTCTTTTTGTATTCAAAACATTATTTCTAGCTCATCCTGCGAAATAATTTTTGAATAGAATAGCGATAGAATAGCGATAGAATAGCGAATAGAATAGCGAAATAGAGTAATTTAAAACCGATTTTTTATATCGAAACTTTGTAGCGGTTTTGGGTTACGGTGTGGAGTTTCAATCCCTCTTGAAAGCTAAGGTGTATCTTCGGCTTTGAGTGGAATGCCAGTGTGGCATATCGAATTGAATGTATTTTTACGCTTTCGTTCCTAAGCTCAATCTAACCCAATCAACGGGCCAGATTTTATGTTTGATACTCACTAACTAACATAATTCTTGTTGTAGCGTATTCGAATAGCAACGTTCTGTGTGACTAAAGTTATTCTCACCCTAATTCTTAACCCTGAGTTTTTTTTAAACTTTTTGGTTGCCGGATTCATATTGTCGGACCCTTCTGAAGGTTTAAACTTTCATCGGTCACCGGTGACTCAGTGGTGACCTCATTGTGAATTTTTGTCGAACTTTTTCTGTACAGTTTTATTAGATGATTTTTAATACTAATTTTTCACTTAACCCTTTTTTGACCGTAAAGAAACTAAAACCGGTAGAGTAAAACAGAGTCCAGATTCGCAGATGTACATTTTTATTAGATATTTTTCTTCATTTTTCACTTAACCATTTTTTGACCGTAAAGAAACTAAAACCGCTAGAGCAAAACCAAGTCCAGATTGGTATTTTTCGACCCCCATTTCATTGTAAAAAAAAGTTCTTAAAAAGTCTCCATTCAAGATTTTAGGGTCACTGGTGACCCTTAGCAAAAACTTGTATTTTCAAAAAAGTGAACAAAAATTTCGAAATATGGGAAATTATGTTTGAGTAAATGGTTTTTTCCACAACATATTAAAAATTTGGAGTATAGTGCACGATTGGAATTCTTAAGTTCGGAAATCTTAATTGCCCAGAAAACTTAAGCAATTTTTGACTTGATGTAACTTTCTAAAATCTTAAGATTTGACCTAAGTTTTCTGAGAAGGTTTGGAAATAATTTTTGTTTTGCTTGTATCTTCCTAAAATCTTTAGATTTGACTTAAGTTTTTTGAGTAGGGTTGGAATTAATTTTTTTTTTCGATTGTCCTCGCTTTTAGTGCTTTTACCTAATAAAATGATAGTGTGTGTTGATCTTTAAAACCGTCCAGAACTCTTAAGAACTCGGAATTCTTAAGTAGCCCAAGAACAAACTACTTAAGAATACCGAGCATGCACTATATTTGGACAAGTTTTGTAAAAATTGTGAGCGATTTGAAAATTAACAAAAACAAAAAAAAAAAACACAATTTTTTCGCTTTGATCCGCTACAGTATCGTTACCAAAAAAATATTTGTAAATTTTTTTTAATTGAAATTAAAGAACCATCAATTCTATTTCCCAAACCTTTAGATTTTTTAAAATATATTTGATAGTTTTTAAAAATTGCAAAAATTATTCTTGTGACAGCGGTGTCACCATGGTACTGAAAGGGTTAAAGAGGAATATTTCCTAAAGATTAATTCAGTATAAAGATATTTTTGCCAAAAAATGAAATTATTCTTTTTTGAGCTGAGATGATTTCAGCGCTTCAAATTTGTTTCAATGAAAAACATTTTTTTCGAAGACACTGTAACCCATTTTGGCCCACTACCATTTCCAGTTGGAATTTTCACAAAATATTTTTACAAGTGGTTTAAATTTATCCCATTAATATAAAAATGATTTTGAACATTTTTGTTGTTGTTGTTTTCTGAGATATTACCTGTTCGATTTTCGACCAATGAGCCAAGCAATGAACTAATAAAATAATACCTATTTTTTTTTTTTAATTTCACGAAACCTTCGCATTGAGCCGAAATTGCATAATTTCGGCAAATGGTTTTGAATGAAACTGCAATCGTTCACATTGATTCAGCTGGTTTCAACTATGGTTTCGTTTGACAGTTCATTGTTTGTTTCTTGTTGTAAAATGCCGGCGACCATTATAATTATTGCTAATATTGAATAAATACGAAGAGAATCCAAATGATAAATGAAATATTTAACAACGAAATAAAAATGTGTGGTAGAAAGCGTCAATTGTTATGTATTTTGTTTCAATTCAACTGCTGCCACTATGCAGCCTTGCGCCGCAGCTCCTCCTCCATTTGTTCATATGTATGGTCGTTTTTTTTGCCCTACTTGCACAATGAGGTCCTCTTCCCGCGCACTACGCAAATTACTTTTTTGATATTTTTGTTTTTCCACTTTAATCAAGTTGTAAGCAAAGCAAAATGTAAATGACATGTAGGTTAGGTTAGGTTAGGTTAAAATGGCTGCCAGCGAGCGCCAGCACACTTAGGCCAGACAGGCCCATTGCGATACCATACAAAAGGAGCGAAGTCCCTATCCCTCTAATTCAGGCCATTGAACCATTGAGTACCTTTCAGGAAGTTAAGTAGGTGTCTGATTTGGATGTCAGTCAAGTCTTTAAGGTCATCGAAGACAAAATTGTCCAGATGTTTCTTTCGTACGTGAATCAAAGCTGGGCATTCGCATAAAAGATGAGTTACAGTTTCCTGTTCTTCCTCGTTGCCACAGCTCCTGCAATGATTTCTATATGGAAGACCCAGTCTTTCTGCATGTCTTCCAATGGGGCAATGTCCAGTAATCACCCAAGTCACAGTACTGATGTAGTGCCTGTTGGTATGTATCAGGTCATTTGTCCGGCGACTATCCAGCTTAGGCCAAATGAGTCTAGTAGTTTTGCAGGTGTTTTCCAGTGACCACCTTTCGTTAGTAAGTTTTATTGCATTCGTGGCTAGCCTTAGTTTACACGTTGCCATAGGGACGCCTATATGCTCCTTGTCAGGAGTGATTTGCAACAGTGTTCCTTTTCTAGCTAACCCGTCAGCAGTTTCGTTCCCCGGTATACCTATATACCCCGGCACCCAAATTAGGTGCAGATTGAACTGATCGGACATCTCGTTAAGAGACGCTCTACAGTTAAGAGCTATTTTAGAAGTAAGGTAGACAGATTCAAGGGATTTTATAGCTGCCTGACTATCGGTAAAAATACATATATCCCTCTTGGATATCACGTTATACCTCAGCCAGTACGTGACTTCCTTGATTGCCGTGACCTCTGCCTGAAATACACTGCAGTGATCAGGCAGCCTGAAGGATAAATTTACATCCAGCTCTTCACAAAAGATGCCAGCTCCAACTCTGCCATCCAGTTTAGAGCCGTCAGTATAGAAGTGGATAGAATCCTTTTGAAACCGCTCTCCATTCTCCCATTCCTGTCTATCAGGAATAAGAGTGTCGAACTTGTCGTTGAAGATTGGTTTCGCAAGGGTGTAATCAATTGTCTTAGGTACGAAACTAAAATTATTTAGGATCGTGGAGTGTCCTGATCTGCCTGTTGACCATTCCGAAATGGAATTTAGTTTCAGGGCAGTACTGGCTGCACAATGTTTGCCATAAATGTCAAGAGGAAGGAAGTGAAGCATGATATCCAAGGACTTGGTGGCCGTGCTTCTTAGTGCACCAGTGATACAGAGTGAAGCAGTTCTTTGTGCTTTCAAAAGCATATTCATATGAATTGCCTTGTCCAAAGCCGTCCACCAGACCGCAACACCATACATCAATATGGGCCTGACTACGGAAGTATATAGCCAGTGAACCACGTGCGGCTGCATACCCCATTTGGTTCCTATTGCTCGTTTGCACGAGTAAAGCGCTGTTATTGCTTTATCTACCCGCCATCGGGTATTTTGCTTCCAGCTGAGTTTTTTGTCTAAAATGAGGCCTAAGTATTTAGCTTCTTCATTGAGAACAAGCCTAGTGCCATTGAGTGAAGGTGCAATAAAGGGTGGTACTTTGTACCTTCTAGTAAAGAGGACAAGTTCGGTTTTCTGCGGATTGACGCTCAGTCCACAATTTCCTGTCCATTTCATGTAGAAATAGAGCAAATTCGTTTCAATATTCATTTCAGTGAACACATTCAGGATTGCATTAGATTTTTGTGCGGTTTCGAACGCGGTTTCGTTGAAACCGCCTCATTTCCGTGGTTTCGTTTGACATATTTTTATATGGCGAAATTGCGTATTTCAACGCAGTTTCAGCCGAAACCACGGAAATGATCGAAACCACGCGATTTCGGCACAATGGGAACATAGTATAACTTTGATTTGATTTATATAACACAAAATTTTATTAATTGTATAATTGCCATATACCGTTGACATGCTCGAACAAATTGCATTTGAAGATTTTGCTGGTTTGGACATTTCAATTTAATTACTTCAAAAAACTTGGACTTGTTTTTAAATCCCATTTAGAGGGAAAGGAAATAATTAAGGTACATGTTTTTTGTTTTATAAAAGTCAAAATATTTGTTATATGTATTTTCTAACGGTTAATCTGGTATAAAAAATATTTGTGATTTGTGGTCTGAGTTTTGTTTACTTTTGAACTGAGTTTCCATCTGAATTTTACTCTGTTTTTGGGTTGGTGTTTGACCTGGATTTTGGTTTAGTTATTGGTTTAAGAACTATTAATTCTTCACAACCCCTAAATCTTATATCAGGAACTATATTTAGAATCTATAGTTTATCAAAATATGTCACCGATGTCTCAAGTAGACCAAACGTTAGCCATAAGACGTTTGCAACCCTTCAATATCAGGTTGGAAAACTGTTGAAAACATTTTGGATTAAGTTTCTACAAAGTTCCAAAAAAAGTTACTGTTAATTATATATCTAGGATTTTCTCAATTTAGCTTGTCAACCAGTAGAATAATTTAAGCGCAATGAGATTATCAAACGAACATAATTTTGTTTAGAATTGAACTGACTATGAAGAATAGCTCAACCAAAACACTAGCCAGGTTAGGAAATGCACAAAATTTCAAAAATGATGTTGAAGGAAATACTGCAACAAACAATCCGAATTCGATGCACTTCACTGTAATAGCTTTTTCTAAAATAACTGTTAAGCAAATATTTAAAATTGGGCAATATAGCCACGACTACCTCCCATACAAGTAAAACCTTCAAAAGGGAATATCAAGCAATTTTATAGGTCAAAAAAAAAAATATTTCACGCAAAACCTATGAAAATCGAATAATAGCCGCTCCCACTTACCGTTGAATGTAAAGAGGTATTTTTTAAGAGGATGGTGTAAGGTATTTGAAATTCCGCTGCGCTCCAAATTAGTTTTCCTTCTTGTGATAACTCAAATTTAGTAAACTTTCAAGAAAAGCAGAACTAAATTTAATCTTTAATACGCATTATTTTCAGTTACGAATATCTAGCAATTATCATTACATCACTGGAAGTTATTTGAGTCAAATTGTGTGGATCGGGTCGGGTTGGGTCGAACTGAATGTAGAGCAGGGCACAGCACACATCTGCTCTTTGTCTGGCCTGAAAAAGTTTGGCATATTAAAAATGTAGATACATAAAAAACAAATAAACGCAATAACGTGAAATACGAGCAGGAATGAAAACTAATTGCAAAGCTACGCACTTTTCGTTATTTTTCTTGGAATTGTCGTTGTTGTTGTTGTTGATGCCCGTTTTAGCTTTAACGCGTGTACGTGTTATTGCTGTTTGTGTTGGCAAAACGCCATGAAATAGGCTTCATTATTGACAACTCACTGACCAGTAGCAGCAGCAGCAGCACCAGCAGGCAAAACTGCAAGTAAAATGGTGGCAAAACAAAAAAATAAAATGAAAAAGAAAAAAGTCGAGAAAATGACAATAACAAAAAATATAAAAGAAATTTATAAGTAGAATTGGCAACAAGCACTCAAGATATTTTTGACCCATGAAACGAAAAGCAAAACGCCTCCAATTTCCAACTTCTGAGACACTCCCTCACTCACTCAGTCAACATCTCAACAACTGCTTAGAGCTCATCACGACACCATCTGCCATTATTTATATTTGAGTATCATAGCTTCCTCTGCTGCTAGTGCTGTCGCTCTTACTGCTGCTTCTGCTATTTTAAGTATCCGTATTGTTTAGGTAGCTTGCTTTACTTTTCTTGCTCGATAGGTAGACAGGATAGATACCAATACCAATGTATGTATGCGTGTAAGTATAGAACTTAAGCTCAAGTATCTTTAATGGATGAGGATGAGCCGCAGATCGATGCTTTCTGGTTTACTTTTATTGTCATTGTTGTTGCTTGTTATTGCTGTAGTTGTTGTTGTTTTAAGTATAGGTACCTTATTTAGAGCTGTGTCGTTTTTTTTCTACCGTCCTTCTTTTTTTTTTTGTTTTTTTTTTATTTCTTCTACTTTGGTATAATTTTCCGTTTTCATTTTTTATGATTCTACTACGTGATTTTATTGGAAAATACTTAATAACAATTTCATTTACATTTTCATCTCATTTAGTTTCGCTTTATTTCACATTCGAATTTATTTCTTTTTTGCCCTTGCATTTCACGGTGTATGTGTGTTTGTGTGTATGTTTGAATATGTGTGTCTCTCTGTTTATGTATGTGTGTGACCGTAGGGGGTCAGGTGTGCGTATGGAAATGATTTGATTTTGTTTCATTTCGATTCGTGTGCGTTGGGATGTAACTGCGTCATTGAAATTAATGCAAAACAGATTTTTGTCTTGCGGTATTTATGCGGTGGAAAATTCTCTGTTTCGTGCCAAAATAAAGGAACTTATTGTTTTTCTTTAGGTATGCATACATATATTTTGGAGGAGGAATTTCTTGTTGGTTTTTTGTTTTGCGTAAGATTTAGAAAGTAAAACGGAAGTGCTGGGTATGGTTTTGACTTTATAATAATATATAGATCATTACCTGTTTTGATTGAATTTTTAGAATAAAACATTTGAATTAGACTCATTGAACATTTCAGTATACAATTTTGAACAATTGATTAGGCATATTGTTTATTTTCTAGATATATATCAAAATTTTTGTTTTGAAGAGGAGTACTAAGATTATTTTATACTTAAACGGAATGGAATAGCGCGGTTAAAACCTCAATGGAAGATTCTTAAAATAAAGTTAATGGGTAGGTTAAAATGACTCCCTACAAATGACAACACATTTATGCCAAAACGATCATTTGTGGTACCATATGAAATGGTGTTCTCTTCCTTTACTTTAGGCCATCAGAACTATAAACTTTTATGCCAATAACCGGGTCAGAACTGTGATCATAAAAAGAGCAGCGGCGTTACGAACAAATTGAGAAATCTTCAAAGTAATTTTTTTTACCGATATATTAAAATAAAACTTAGTTGGTAATTACACCCTGAAGCCTTAGGTATCCAAAACATAAGAACTTTTTGTTTTTAAATGGACTTTTTTAAGTTAGCAACTTCGACATTTACTGCAATAATCTGCATTATTGCCGAATACCTTTTTCTCTGAAATTTTTTTTTTTTACTTTTGGAAACAACCAGAAATTACACGGTGCTAGGTACGGAGTATTCTCCTGGTGCTTAACGAATGTCTTTAATCCCTGAGAGCGTTGTTTTTTTTTTCTAGTCGTGTGAGCAGGGGCGGTTTTGCGGTTTTGTTTCCATGTGGACTGCTTGCAGTGAAATTTAAAATGAAATATGCCAAATAATCTGATATTTTTTGATTTGCCAAAAGTTTATTCGCTGTTGCCAATTAAGTGAACTTTTGTTAGCCTCTCCTATACTTGTTATTAAAGACCTAATAAAAATTTCTCGAAACCAAACAATTATGCACAAGAAACTTGTTTACCTTCTTGAAGAAGAGAGGAGTTTGACTTTCTTTTTCTTCTTCTTATCTGGCACAACAAACTTTAGGGGGTCTAAACCGACCTTTTCGCCTTCTTTCATGTTGTGCTAGTTATTTTTGCACACGAAGTACACAATTTTATTCCGAATCTGGACGTTAAAGTGCCAAGCTTTTTTTTAGGGTTTTTTTTTTACTTTTGGAGGTTTACTATTGCCAACCAAGAAGTGAAGTCGCGTAGAAAAATTTCCATTTTCCATTGAACCCGAGGGGAACCAGATTTAAAAATTTTATTATAATAAAAAAAATATTCCCGTTTTTAAATATATACAAATATAATTTTCACAATTTTTGGGAAAGGCTTCCCTTCCCATAGCCTCCTCTAGATCCGTAACTAATGGTGCATGTTATCCAATGTGTTAATGCCCTGTAATCACTAAACTTACTGTGCTAATGCAATCGTTGTTTTGTTAATAACGAGTCGTTCATTCGTTGACTATTTAGTGGCTAAAGATCATATCGGTAAAGATACATATTTTCATTTTAGATACCTACAGTAGTTTTTCCTTAGCTACGGAAAGAATTCCTGTTGAATCCATAACAAAGGATTTGAATTCTAATCAGTGATATGGTTGATCTTACTCAAATTCCCAGTTAGCAGATAACAGGAAACCAGTTTTTATTGCATTATTTTCCTTTAATGTGTTCAAAGAATCTTGAAGAGAAAGGGAAAGTTAATTGTAAATCCTTTAATGAACTTTAAAAGATAAATCTAAAATTTACTTAGAATAAAGTACTATACTTAAAATACTACAAGAACAAATAAATAAAAAGAAAAACTACAATAATATCTTATTACGAAATTGTAAATACTACTTATTACTATTTATGTACTTAGGTACAAACAAACAAGAAATAAAATAAAATAAAATAAAATAAACTCATAATCGAAATAAAAATGAGAAAAATTTTATGCGCTGAGACAACAGCAACTACTACAATACTTTCGTTGTTACTATTTTATTTTGTTTTATTTTATACTGCACAGTGAGCAGTAAAAATAAAGGGAAGAAAAAATATTGAAGCAAATATTAAAAAAAAAAAAATAAAACGAAAACAAAAACAGAAGGCAAAATTCACAAAAATGTATGCACTTGCTTTAGGGACTTCATTAAAAATGCCTGGCGGATGCTTAACGCATACATACACGCACACGCAGGCTCACATATATATATATATATATAAATATATATACATTTACAAAATATATTTCTTATACATAAACAAATGTAAAAATTCACGCATATTTACACACGCGCAGACATAACCCAACGGTTAATTTCGTGTGTTCGTACAGTTGAAGATAGTGAGTTTTAAATACTTTCAACTAATGTTTTTGATTGATGCCAATAACCAATTGATGCCAATAACCCCCAAAATCTCCCCCCTAAATTCGGCCTTGGTACAAACGATTAATACATTTTGTTCCGATATTAAATGCCTTGATCCAATTTTAAAGATTTTCAAAAGACAAAAAAGTTACTCAATAATAATGAGCAATAAGTATGCCTAGGGATCAAATGTATTTAACATAGCATTTTAGTACTTATTATAGGCTAAATACAGCGAAATGTGGAAAACATGCACTTTTGTTGATTTTTAATTATTTTTCCATATGTTTTTTTTCACAAAAAAAAAGCTCTAGCCTATTAAGCCTATTAGCCTATTAAGAATATATGAAGCGAAGTTATAAATTCTATATAAAGTTTGTCATTTCATTTAGGTGAATTTCCTATTTCAAATGCAAAATAATTAATTTTACTATTTTGTGATGATTTATAAAAACTACTTTCCAAAAAAGTAAGTCTGTTGACCTGGCCTTTCAGTCAGGAGAAATACAATATTTTTAAATTATCTAAATGCAATTTTAAATTCAGTGGCCCACAGTAATAGTTGAAAATAAAGTGCACTTTAACTAAACTATACTTTAATGCCATATGAAATAAATGGCATTCAATTGTAGTTTAGTTAAATTGTACTTTATTTTGAATATGACTATGCACCAGTATATATAAAAATATTTAACAGATTGCTTTTGGAAAAAAATTTGTAATTTTATGAAAGCGACTAGTGCCAGTAAATGAGTTAAAAAAAAATATGATTCCAATCAAACTTAAATGGGTGAAATGTTAAAAGCTAAATTTTCTTGTTTTAGTCGGAATAGAATGCTCTCTGAATGATTTGGAACCGTAACTTTTCATTTTAGTTCACTCCTCTGATAAAAACTCTTTAAAACTCATTTTTCACACTAGTCGGAATGGAATGATGAAGGAAACCGTTTGGTTTTGTTTTGTTCCAATTCCTTTTTTCGTTTCGTTCCGTTTTTCTTTTTCATTTCGTTTTGTACTGTTGGTAGCTACTGTACTTCGAACATTTCAACAACTTCTACTGGGATATTATAGTTTAAATAAAGAGCACCCGAAAAAGAAACCTAAAAATGAAAAGAGACAGCAACATCATGCGATTAAAAAAGAAGGAAGAAATTGAATATTTGCATGTGTATGTATGAGTAAAGTAACTTAAATTCTAAAATAAGAAAATTGTCTTTTGTATATATGTATTTGTTTGGATGTGAAGTAAAAGTTATTGCTGTCACTGTTGATATGATAATGTTGCTGCTGCTGTCGATGTTGCTGCGATGTTTTCATTGTGTTGTCGTTGTAGTTGTTGTTTTTGTTGATTTTGCTGTGGTTGTTAAGTAAGCACAAGAGAATTTTAAACATTTTCGTCATTTCTAAAGGAAAGAAGACTTACATACACACACACACACAACACAGATTTGCTAGTAATGTTGATATAATATTGTTGCTGATGCTGATGCCGTTGTTTCTATTGCTGCTGCTGTTATTTTTGTTGTTATTGTAGCTGTTGCTTTCCTTTGCTTTTAGTTGCTTTAACATGTTTTCCGATTTGAGAATTTAAATTACAAAATTTATGCGTATTTAAATAGCATTTAAATACAAACTTCGACTTCGCCTTCGACTTTTACATTACACGAGTACACACCCAATTCACTTCCGCTGCTGCCCCTTTTTTTTGTCCTAACCTATAAAGCTATGGAAGGCAATGATTTTCTCATAGTATTGTAGCTATGTATATTTGTTTGTCTCTTTCTGTGTTCGATGTTTGTGTGTATGTGTGCGACTGTGTGCGTGCGGCCTCTACAAATCCATTTAAGCGCTTAAATTGGATTTGTCACAGGCGACGCTTATGTCAATGCCAATGCCGAAACCGAAGCCACCGTCACCGCCGCCTTCACCAACTTCGCCCCTTTCGACATTAGGGCTTTCAAGTGACTTTTCTGTGTTGAATGGTTTAATTAGGAGATGCTTTTCTATAAAATTTGATTTGAGTTAAGGTACTAAAGGAGTTGTTATTGTTGTTGTAATCGAAAGTTCAAGTAGCGGAAATGCCAAGTATAGTAGATAGGCAAGTAGTAGCGTTAAATGTTAAGTAAAATGACAAGCTATAATGCATTAAATAATAATTCATTCGTACAATTTGTTGTGAAATTTGTAGACTGTGTTGACTGACACATTTTAGATTTGTAATTTCCTTTTCTACTACTAATTTAAAGTTCTAACTTTAACCTTGCCGCGTATAAATTTTTACATAATAATTTAAAGATGCGCTACATGTGGGTAATGGTGTACGGAAAGCTTCAGCTCAATTTTAGGCTTTCCATATCATTTGTATTCATTATACAGCAGAAAAAAATCATAATTGAAATCATACTTGAAACGTAATTTAAGCGAAACACACGCAACACGCAATTTTTTTTTCCATAACGTCTTTCTTTTTTGCTTTCTTTCCTTCTATTTCCCATATTCACTTCCGTTTCTTATGCGTTTCAAATTCATGCATTCATTCGTTCGTTCATTCATTCTTTATATGATTTTTCATTTTAACTGAAATTTCTGTTTCCACTTATTTTTTCGTTTTTGTTATACATAGTCACAGTCACCCCCAAACTGTTTCTCCATTTTTAGGCTTTTTTGTTATTTTGTATTGTGATTTTACTCCCTGATCTCGACTTGCGTTGTTTATTGGTTCTACACAAAGACAAAGCAATTATTATTTTGGTACGGTTAGGACGGCCCGAAAGTTAGGCATTGCTAATTAGAGGATTTTGTGTACCAAGGCCCCAAATTAGGACAAAAGACGATCTGTTATCCTGATGAAGGCTAGAACGTCTTTTGTTGAAGAGGTTTTAGTTTCGTTACCTGTTGGAAACGGTTTACAAAAAAATATCCCTTCTTTGCCGAGCCAGCCACACAGAATGTCGGATGTTGTCTCATTGTCCTCCAAACATAGACGACACTCTGTCTGATATGACAGTCCTAATTTACTTGGTTGATAGATAGAAAGCCTACTAGCAATCTGCGATCGCCTTTAGTTAAAATCAGGGATTGGGTGAGAGCGAGAGGAGGAACATGTTTTTGGCCAGTCTAAGATCTGGAAGAAGATGCTAATAAAATAGTCATTCTTCCCCCGCGCAATTCTCTATGATTGATTTGGAATTAGTCCAGCCGATTCTACAAAATGGATCGGGGTCTGTGGAAAGAGCCGATGAACTCTGTTTAGCAAGTTCGTCAACAATGCGTAGCTTTATTATGGGTAGACAACGCTGGAGACTGTCAGAACACTCCATCACAAGCTACGAAGAGAAGCTCTATGACGAAAGTTTGGCTGTCAGAGAAGATCACAATCTATGCAACTTTTAACCCTTTATTAAGGTTGTATACCTATAGGAAGCGAAGCGACTGAAGTTTGGCGTTCCAATCGAAGCTGGAAGTAAGTGTAATATTAAATTTCCGCCGAAGCTTACATCCCTAGTCATAAAATCTGATACAGAGTAGATTAGAGTATTAGAAATTTTACCAAGAATGGCCAAATGACGAGTGGTACCTTTTAGTAAGTTGGATTAAGTTTTCAGCCACAAAACTGTAACTGCGGCTGTCTTCTTTACGAAAAACATCATCTGATCACTAGGAGTAGGACTGGTACGCCTAACTCCTGTGATAGAGAGATAGACTAGCCTTTAGAGCTTGTTAAGTTTGCTGATAGCCGAGCCTTGCACGACTTTAGGGCACCACACTAGTACAGTATATGCTAGAATTGGCCTAACTACAGCCAGAAAATCATCTTGAGAGTAAAACTCCTATGAGTTTCCTGCAGGCCCAGAAAGCTTTAGTGGATTTTGTGAGCACATTTGTAAGGTGAGCACTCCAACTAAGTCTTTTATTTGATTTCTTGGGAGTTTACCATAACCTTGCTGTGAATGGATATGCGGATAAGATTCAACTTTGTAAGACAAAACAATTGACAATGACATATTTTATCAGATTTGACTAAAAACTTCACCAGGACCACACAGTTACTAGAACATAGTCGGCCAGTCTCTATATCACCCAAAATACGCACTGCGGCAGCTAGAGTGACTTAAGTAAGAATCAAATCTTTGCTTACTTTCAATGCACTTGTATATGTTTAGCTGCTCAAGGTTTCGTTCCATAAGCTTATTTAGAATACATCAAAGTTGACAGGGCCGTAGCCAGAAATTTTTTTCGGGGGGGTTTTCATTCGAAGAAAATAATCATAAATAATTTTTATCACACTGATTTTTAAATACAATAAATTAAATCGATGATACATTTCATGGACCCTACAAAATTAAAATTTTAGGAAAAATTTTCCGATTTTTTTTTAATATTAACCTCAAATAAATGGCCAAAAGTGAAAAAAAAATTCACCGAATAATCAAATTAAATTTTTTCAAATAAATATTATTCAAGGTGCATTCTAGTGCATTTTTTTTATCGTGAGGGACATAATTTCATTAACTCATTGACTTCCCACTACTGATGATGTACCCAACCTCAAAAAAATTACCAAAAATAGTAGAGGCTCATTTTTTTCAAATGATCATCATTAGGAATTTGAGCCATTGTCAATGATAAGGAACCCGGATGAGGTTGGCTTATATTCCCTAAATTCGTGAAGTCACAGCATTGAAAGAGATCTTTCTAGTCGTGGTGCGCTGAGCAATAATGCGTTAAAAAATTAATTAAACTTTAAAATTGCCTCCTAGAACTGCATGGGTTTTGCTAACAAGATGGAGTTTTTGCGAAAGAATTTTCCACGTTGAACACGAATCTGAGGTCAAAAATTTCCCATCACGTCACGTTTTAGGAAAAAAATGGAGTTCAAGCAAGTCTAATTTTACAAGGATCCGATAATTTTTTTTTATATTTATTAATTTTTAAACTTTTCAAACTGATTCAGGACGAAACCTTAAATCAAAAACAGTTACTGACCTAGAAAAACTATGAATGCAGGAGTGCTCAGTATCACCTTCTCTTTTTGAACCCGTAGTTATACCTCATGTCGAAGAAAACAAATCGGATTTGATCGCATAGTGTAAGTAAGATTTCAAATTTATTTTTTTTTATATACGACTTTTTAGAAAAAAAACCGATGGAAATAAAAAATATCGTTAAATAGATTTTATATTGGCTTTTTTTTCCATCCATTGGCAATTAATCTAAAAAATTAGAATAAAGTTTCCACATTTCGGGGGGGGGAGGGGGTCAGAACCCCCAAAACCTCCCCCTAAACACGGCCTTGAAAGTTGATACCTTTACATACATAAACTTTACGAAATACATCCGGGCAAGTTTTAAACACAGCACTTGCTAGAATGAGGACGTGGCTTTAAAAAATGCAGACAGAACTATGTGAGCATCGGTATTATGTTTGGTATTAGAGAAAACTCAGTAGTCAAATATCGCTCGTGTAGCGCTCCATGGTAAAATGGTGACTATACCAGAGCACAAACGTTAAAGAATGACAGAGCTGCCACCTGAGACAACAGAGCAATAAGCAGTCAAAATATGGTTCAAAAAAGTTTCCTATGCAACACAGAACCTTAAGAACAGAATTTTTATGACACTGTCTAATGCAGCAATGGAAGTCAAGGTTTCAGTGTAAGTATTTCCATGCAAAGAAAAGAAAGAGCGAAGGCGAAAAACGTTTGCCAGCTTACTTACATACATATTGGCAAAATTTTTCATCATTTATTTCAATAACATTCATTTTTGTTATTATTTGAATGTGAACTTTTGTTATTTATCCAAACGACCCCAACCCCAAAAAAGAAAAGAAAACAAAACAGAAAAAAATGCATGAAATAAAAACAGAAAAATCAGAATCATACATAAGTAGAGAAACCAAAGAAATCAAAAACACATACAGAAACTTATTCAAGTGATGCTATCACCATCACCACGACCACCACCACCACACGACACCTTCACTCAGCTTCACTTCACTACGCTCGACTTCGCGCCGCTCATTCTCTTCCTCAGTACTACACTCTGCTACATGTACTTATTCATCTTCGAATATAGGCGCGACATTATTTCCAAGTTTTTCTCTTTACTTGTTTTTTTTTTTTTTTTTTTTTTTGGTTAGGTTTTGGTTTTACCATAGAAAGAGACGACAAGTTTAAGTAATTTGTTATTGAAATCCGTAACACGTAGTGAGGAGGTACCTATATATGTGTTTATGTTTTTGTTGTTCTTGCTGTAATTGGTGGCATTGGAGTCCCCGCGGAGGCATAATACCGTTAACAAACAATTACGTTAGTACCCCCCAAAGCGTCATCTATTTTTATTCTATTACTCGTGCATAGTACTGAACACATACACACATACAACAAACATATATACATTTTACAAATCTACTACGTAATATCATAAAATGTCATAATAAAAAATAAGAAAATCGATGTCAGCAAATTTTCGTAAAATAGAAAACAAACAAAAAAAAAAAAAAATTCATAAAAGAAAAGAAATCAAATCAAATTGAAATGAGATGAATTGAAGTTAGGGTGAGGTACGCGTGCAAAGCAAATGAGGAAGCTCCCAATTCCATCCGCCTAGTACTCACTAAGTTCGGTCTAGCACGAATTATGCGGATTTATTCGTATTTTTGAAATATATATGTAAATGTATAGCTCGTTTTAACCGAGTTAATGTTTTTATTGCTTAAATTGAGATGATTTTACTCACACTCAATAGAAACTAAATGCTGTGATTCGTTGTAAATTTAACTCTTTTGACTTGAACTATATTATGATATGTATAGTTGACTGAGTAAAAGAATAGGCGTTGTGTTCAGTTTGTCTACAGCTCGGTTAAATTCGCTATTTTCGTATACTCGTATAGAGGAACCAACCCTCCCAGTTCATAACATCTGGAACTGTTAGTTAGATATGTCCAGCTGTAAAATTACGACTACTGATGGATAGAAAAATAAAGCGTTTTTTTGTATTTATGTATTATGTTGGGGCAGAGAGGTAGAAGAAACTGATTCCTTAGAACTCTTAGTTCTTAATGAGTGATGTTTTATAAATATGTTGGTAAACTTCATAATTTGTTCCAAATCTGGAACTGCTGGTTTTAAGGTTTCTGATTTATAATTTTTTTAAAAAATTTCTAATATATTGGAAATATTTCTGAAGCTAATATCAGATTGTTTGACAAAATGCCAAACATTTGACATTTTTTAGTGGCAAACGATGTCAAACCGCCTAATCGTCGAAATTTCTGTGTGAAATATGTTTGTGCTGCCAAACAATGTGATCAGTTGCAAATTGATAATGTCAAACTGATGTCCGACAAAAATGAATTTCATATTCAGCAATTAAAATATAAGCTTTTTGTCAAATAACTTCAAACAATTTAATATTGTGCCATGCCAAATGAGTTCAATTGAATGAATAAAACGTTTGACAAATTGTCAAATAATGTAATCGTTACTTAAAGACTTTAACCACTTTATTCTGAACTGAATAATCTTTGCCATTTGAAATTAGTTTAAAAATTTGTGGAATCAAAACTAATCTTTGGTCTTTGATATTTCAAGAAACCTATAACAATTTCTGTAATAATCATATCAGGAATAATTTATTATTTTAAATATTATTCGACTAAATTCTGTTTGCAGGAATTAAAGAGAAAATAACGACAAAGCACATTCTATGAGAAAATGCGTTCTTCCCAAATATTTCCATTGTATTCAATTTACAATATTACTGTCTTCTTAATTCCCACTTTATGTACCTATTATTAAATATATTAGATAATCGATAAATAAACTGAATTACACAATATAAATAAAATAGAATAAGAAAGCATATTAAATGCTTAATTTAATGACAATTATCATGCCATTAGCTCAACATACAAGCATTGAAGAAATAACATCTGCAAATATTTAATAGTTAAATAAATTTACCCTATCCCAATTATGTAGGGTGAAAATGAGAAAAGCATAACAAGCATAGCTATACATAGTCTTTGCTACGTATATTTATTTAAATCTTATAGATTTTATGAGCTTTACCCTAGAACAAAAACAAACAATTGAAATTGAAATGTGGTTGTTTGTCAATTATTGAGTTTATTAAAGCGTTAAAATATTTTAATTTAATTGAGATGAAGTTTTATTGATTTAACAAATTTTATGTATCTAAATACAAAATTTTTTATGGTCGATTGTCTTTAGACACGTTTTTAGAATGATACCAACCAAATAAGGGGGAGGTACACTTCTGAAAAAATGTATTGTTTTTATTCGAATACAGTCAGTCAAATAAATTCAAAATACTTTCAATATTTACTCGTATATTTGGCATACAGTACTCCCTGCTTAATGACGCCGATGAAAATATACCTTTTCTGGTAAAATTAAGAAGGTCTTTGGCCACTTGCACTTGACTAAAGGGTTTGAGTAAATTTTAGGTAAAAAGCATTACATTTTGGAAGCAACTAAACAGGAAACGCTATTAACCAGAGAATACTGTACTTAGCTGTGATTTTCGACAGAGGTTTAAGCCCTTCTGGTATTTCAATTTTTGGTTATAGTATAGAAGTAATTAAGGCACTATTTAATCTGAATTTGAGTTTGATTCGGAATAGCTTTGAAATACACCTGCCTGACACACACAGTTACGGAGTTTTAAGTACCCGACAACTGGCATGTAATGGAATGAAATATATTGAGGGTTCAGCCCTTGGGTATTTTCTAGCAACCTATACTGTCTACTCTTCTCTAGACAAATAGAATAAAAGTCCAAGAATGATAATGACACTTTTTGACATTCAAAGATTAATCTCATTATATGTTAGACTAATTCAGGGTACATGAATTCGACAACTAAAGATCAAGGTTCATCCAGTTTATTTAGTAAGAAAAATTTTTTCTGAATAATTCTAAAGAATAAAGAAAAATAATTTCTTGAATGGTTTTACACATTTTAGAACTGATGTTAATATTTAAACAAAAATTTGAATTCAAAAAATTGTGTAGGATATATAAAATGTAATTTGGAAAGTGGATTTTGAACCAGCCAAAAATCAAACCAAAAATTAAGTAAAAACCAAGCCCAAACAAAAAACCAATACATAATTTCACCCAAAACTCAGATCAAAAATCATAGCACAATTAAGACCAAAAATCACATCTAATATAGACCAATATTTAAATTTGTTGTAACACAATAGGCCATTTCAATCAACTAATCTTAAACAGACCAAAAATCACACTGAAATTCAGACCAAAAGCATTGCAAAATCAGACTAAAAGTAGACCATAATTCAAACTTAAATCTAAATTATAGTCAAAACAAAATTCAACCCAAAAATAAGACCAAAATTTAGACCGAAATTCAGAAAAAATTCCAACTAAACTCAGGTCAAAATTCAGAAAAAAATCAGATCGAATTTCAGACCGAAATTCAAACCAAAAACTAGACTTAAAACATAACTGAAAACTAGAACAAAAAACCAGCTAAAAACACAGATCAGAAACCAAACCAAAACCCATTTTTAAGACGTCCTTATCAAAAAGTAAGACTTCTATAAGCTGACCATGAAATTTTAGAAATAATTTAGTGCAGCGCATCTGTAAAAATATTTTGAAAGATAAATATTGTAAGAATATTTTCTATGATATTTTTTTAGTACACCTTGGTTGCCATTGCAGTAGGATAGCCAGATTTTTTAACAGCGAAATCAGTACATTAGACGCTGGAAACCAATGAAAATCAGAACAGTTTTTAATGCTTTTATTACCTAGTAATTTAAATGTAATATAGTGATATAAATGCATTGAACTCTTTCTCCGATTTTGTGTGTTCTTTTTATATTTTTTTCTTCGGCAGTAGACAATGTTGACTACGTATCAATTTCCATATTTAGAGAATTTTGAGGGTGAATGACAATAATCAAATACAATTAGTAACAACTTTCCTTCACTCAATAACCGCCTTTTTTCAAGCAAATATTGTTTTCCTATCTGCAAAAACGATTTTAAGGCCATTAAGACAAAAATTCTTAAGATATTAATTTGAAAAAATCAGTACAAAATCAGTACAAAATACAAAAATCAGTACATTTTTGTACTGATTTCGAGATTTCAAAAAATCAGTATTTAAAAAAAAACCAGGACATGTACTGATCAAATCAGTACGTCTGGATACCCTACACTGCAGCCTTCTATCAGGTTTTCTATTCAAGCGTTTTGGATTATCCACCAAGCTACATTCAAAATTTTATCATTTCTCCGTTTGAAAAACCTTAGTAAGTTGTTAACCCAAACTTTTTAGTTCCAATTACTGTTTTGAATCAGTCGGATAGAATACATCTATTCTATATAAAGATTACTTCATTTATTTCGCTCGGATTTAGAATTTTGAGGTCCTAGGGCCCCAAAACTCCATAGTAATTTTTGCGTGTTATTCTTTCATAATTGTGCTTAACTCATTAAGGACGGGATGGGTGCAATTTTAAAGCTTATTTAAGTGTATCCGATAACTATGAAAACGAACTTAAAAAAATTTGAGCCATATAATTTTTTTTTTTAATTTTATGAACTTTCGAAGTCTGCAGTCAAAATAAAAAACAAATTAAAATTTTAAAATTAAAAATTTTGTTTCTTAAGTTATTTTCGGAATGAAATCATCAAGAAATACCTCTATTTGATGAAATTTCGGAGTTCATGCATCCTCAACTTCAAAATGTGTCACTTGGTATTTCAAAATTTAGCGTGTAAATATGCAAAATAGCGGCTTGAACGAGAAAATTCGCTTCAAAACTTTAAGGAATTTTTACATAGAACGGGAGAACTTTAGAAAACAAATTTATTGAACAAAAACTTCTTAAAATTTATCAAAGAATACGTTCTAATTTTATTTACAATTTTCGAATAACTTTTTTAATTTTTAAAAATTTATGAAAATATCAAAAATTTTTCAAAAAATTTTGAAAAAGTTATAGCATTGTTTTATGATTAGTTTTAAGTTTTGGTTTTTGTTCTCTACATTTTTTTTATTTTGAATGCAAATTTCAAAAGTTTATACAGTTTTGAATAAAAAGTGATATGGCTCAAATTTTTTTAAGTTCGCTTTTATAGTTAACGGAGCCACTTAAATAAGCGTTGAAATTGCGGCCGTCCCGTCCTTAATGGGTTAATTGTAATCGCTTTAAAGTTCTAAACTAGAGGAACTTAACGCGATTTTTTATTTGCAAAAGTAGTTATGACATCATCAAAACTCTAATCACGAGGAATATCACTCTCCAAACTAAGAAGCATCAGATTGGTCAAGCGATATTGTTGCGTAACTGATCGCAATTTGTTTTTGAAGTTTTTTTAGTTTTGAAAAGGATCTTTCCCCACTGCAGTTCGTCACCATTATCGATTAGTATAGTATATTTCCACATTGTAGAATATGGGATGAAGAAATTTCCGTCAATTCTCCTTCTTTTTTCTCATATTGTTTTGAAAAATGTTAAAAGATGCACCAATTCATTGGCTAAATAAACTTCTAAATCGAGAGGATAAAAATCGACAAGTTTCTTGGCTTTAAATTCCATGGTTGTTATCTCAGTTTCTGTTCACTGTTTCTTTCTGCATGAAATAGCATAGGAGAGCAATACTTATTTAAAGATAATTTAACTAAAAATATGTACCCAACAGCTGTCACTAGCTTGTTAACTTTTTATTAACAAGTTACAATTTTTGTAATATTTTTTGACGGTAGCAGGAATTCAGAATACAGATTTGTTATTTTTGTCCCCAAAGTATTCAATTGTAACGTGAACTATTTAAAAGCTAGTGTTGCAAATAACTTCGAAATTAGCTAAAAACAACAGTTTGATAAGTTTTTAAAATTACTACAATGGTAAAAAAAAGCAGCAATTGTATTTTATTGTTGCTTACAATATTATAAGAACTTGACTTAAACAGTTCGAAAGGCTATTAAAAACTTTACGTCTTCTTCTGGCTGTGTATATAGGTAGGTAGTTCGAGTATTTTACTAAGTATGTAGGTGGTGTAGTTACAAACTGAAGTTTTTAAAAGTTTTTATTAAAAATTTTGTTTTCATTAAAATGTATATAATTGCAATTTACATAAATGAAAACGAATAAAAATGAAAAGAACCGAATGGAAAAGAAAAATGAGGAAGTAGTAAAAAAAAAAGAACTCCAGGCAGTCAGGTATTATGAAGAAAAAAAGAGCGGAGGAAGCTGCCATACATACACAACTTTCATACAAACAATGAAGGGTTTTCATATTTCATTCAATACAATTAATTTTATCTTTATTTAACTGAACAAAGTACCTACCTACTTGAAGTATAAGAAGCATGACAGGTGCGCGAGATAACCAAAACAATAAACGAGAGTATAAATATCTATTGTGCTGTAGTAATAATTCAATGGGTATGGTATAAATTTTACCTACTCCCAACGCAATTCCTTAGCTACAAACATTGTATGTATATAAATCTGAAAAGGGCTACAATTCATATCCACATTTCGCACAGCTGCCACAGCTTTTTGCTTCTGCTGCAGTGATTTAGATTTATAACGATTTCAGCATTTTTGTTTCACACAATCAACGAAAATATTTTAGGTAGGTACTTTTTAACCGTCGACGCTCTATAGCATGAATGAGTATTCAGCCCCCCGCCCCCCCTCTTCCTTAGTTTTTTTTGCTATTGTATATAGTACCGCTATAACATGGCCATTTCTTAATGTTTGTTTTATTGCTGCGCCTTGTGATTGAGAGAACGCGCGCATAATGAATTTTCCTCGTAATAATGCGAAAAATAATTAAAATTACTGCTGATAATGTGGCATTTTGAGAAATGGCAACAAAAATAAATGAGTTCAGAGTTGCATTCAACGTTGAACGGGGACGGCGACGACAAACAGTGACGGTAATTGGTAATGGCTGCAGTAGCGTTCGTAGCGGAAATGATAAATGTTTTGTTTTTATGTGGAAAATGACATTTCAAATGATTTAATAAAAGCTAATTTTATTTTCATTCAGCTTGAATTCATTTCGGAATTGCTTAAAATTGGGTGAAAAGTGGGAGAAGGTAGAATGATTTTTTTATCCCGATATTGAAAATATTAATTATGTCGGAAGTTTTTGTGTATTCCATAATGAATTTTAATAAACTAGAATGTTTTGCCTAGGTAATTTGAATGTTGTTTCTAATATCTGCAGAGAACTTCAATAGACATAAAATGTTTTTTTTTTTTTAAATGTTGGAAATGTTGCCATAAAACTCAAAATTTTAGATTTCAGTCGAAGAATTATCTTCTGAAACTGGATATCTATCTGAGCTTCTAGGATATCAACTTTCCCAATTTTCGAAAATCTGACCACAATAGGGCATTTCAGATTTTTGCTCTGAATTCCGATCTGATTTTTGGTCAGAATTTTGGTTTGATTTTTTGTTAAAATTTAGTCACATTTTTGTTCTGCTTTTGGTCTGAATTCCGATCTGAAATTGGTCTGAAATTGGGACTAAATTTTGGTCTGTCTTCTGGTTTGAATTTCGTTTTGTGGTTTGTGGTTAGAATTTTTGTTTGATTTTTGGTCAGATTTTTGTTTCGCTTTTGGTCTGAATTTAGGACTTATTTTCGATTTCTATTTTTGTTCTACTTTTGGTCCGAAATTTTAATCTGATTTTTGGTCAGATTTTTGTTTCACTTTTGATCGGAATTTTGGCTAAATTTCGGTCTGGTTTTTGTTCTACTTTTGCTCTAAAATTGGGATTAAATTTTGGTCTGTCTTGTGGTTTGAATTTCGAACTGATTTTTGGTCAGATTTTTGTTTCACCTTTGGTCTGAATTTCCGACTAAATTTCGGCCCGATTTTTGCTCTACTTTTGGTCTGAAATTGTAACTAAATTTTGATCTGAGTTTTGGCTTGAATTTTGATCTTTCTTGTTGGTCAGATTTTTGTTTCGCTTTTGGTCGGAATTTCGAACTAAATTTCGGTCTGGTTTTTGTTCTACTTTTGATTTGAAATTGAGACTAAATTTTGGTCTGACTTATGGTTAGAATTTCTGTCTGATTTTTGGTCAGATTTTTTAATTTCGGACTTAATTTCGGTCTGGTTTTTGTTCTACTTTTGTTTTGATATTGTCACTAAATTTTGTTCTGTCTTGAAGTTTGAATTTCGAACCGATTTCTGGTCAGCTTTTTGTTTCGCTTTTGGTCTGAATTTCAGACTAAATTTCGGTCCGATTTTCGTTCTCAGTTCTGTATGTTCTAAGTTTTCATCCTTAGAATAAATGTCAAAGAAACTGAGAATCATAAAATTTATGGCCCAATTTTTTAATATTTACAATCACTTAAACCATATATACAAGTATCTAAGTCATCCTTAATTATAATATATTTTAAATCTTCGTTGCTTTAATAACTACTTACTTATTTTATATAGTAAGTGATGAGCTTATCTTATAAAGTGTAGGGTATAAATAATAATAAATATGTTTCATTTAATATGCAAATAAAAACTTTTCAAGTTTGGATATTCATTAAATATGTAAATGGATGATAAATTCAAAAATACTAATTGGATTAGACGCATTCTCTTTTGGCTTGAAATCCTTTTTTATATTTATTTCACTTTATCCTTTCGTTTTTTTTATTTTTGGCTCCTACTGTTTCCTGCTGTTTATATTGATGTCCACTTTTATTATATATATTTAAGGTTTTTTTTCCTCATTTCAGATTTTCAATACTAATCTTCAACCTTTTTTGCATTTCCTTTACACTGTCGCTTTAGATTTTTATTGCAGAAGCATTCCAAATCAAATTGACCAAGAAGTGCTCGTTTTCTGCAAAACTGGCATAAGTAAAATAAAAAAAAAACTTTCGAGAAAATCGCATTTAAAGTTTTCAATGAACTACCACTCCGTTGAATGCAAAAACGACACATACTCTTCTCACGAGCAAAGTTCATAAAATACCATTATGATTTTTACACAAGATAAAGCCTTAACAACCATTATTTTTGTATACTTAACCCGATTTTTTTTTTTTTTTTGGATTTTGACTATGGCCCGTGGTTTCCCGTTCTAGAGTAATTGTACGTTAAAAGCTAACCTTTTATATGAAACGGAGCTAAAAAAATATTAAAAACGGTCCTATTGAAACTATATTATGGCACTCATTAAAAGGTACTAGAAATTAAAAATTATACAGATCTTTAGTTTTTAGACCCAAAAGCCAAAGTAAACCGTCTTTTGCGCAAATTTTGTAACATCTGCTCGGTTTCTATTAATTAACTTAGATGTGAAGTCAGAATTTTAACTTTTTCGGCCTGGTGGTAACATTTGAGGACCGCCATCTCGTTATCTTCTTATGCCCTGGAAAATAAATGATTTTCATACTAAATGCTCAATTTCACTGGACGTTTTGCAATAAGAATATCTCAATATCCTGCAACCAGATTCTGGTTCAGCGGCAATAACTCCACAAAAATGGACATAGATGGCAAATTTTATTTGGCCTTTTTTCCACTCCCTGATTATAAGTATTTATGAAGCTGAAATGATTGCCTGCGATTTAAATACCTAACAGCATATAATATTCAGCTCTATTCTAAATATTCCCGAAATTAAATTCCTGGGAAAATTTGATTCTTTTCGCCGTATTCCTATAGGAAAAAGAAACCATTTTTTTGGGGACTTTATGCGGGAATATTTGGAATAGGACAAATGTCTAAGAAAATGTAAGAAAGATAAATACAGAGAGGCTTGAAAAGGTTGAAAACCAATGCCAACTATGGTTTAAAAATGTTATTGTGTCTAAAATTTTCCTCTCTAATTCCATTTCATTTATCTTTTCATATCGTATATAAACAGCGAAATTCAAACAGGAAATTCAACCAGAACCATTTCAAGTAAATTAACCTTTTTTTAAACACTTTTTTTCGTTTTACCGCCTAAAATGTACTTTAATCGAACCGTCTAACTAGCGAACTAGAGAGTATACTTTTCTATGAATTAACTAACCTTTTTTATTGGACTTTTTTACTTCATTCCATATTTTAGGGCTAATTGCACGCTAATTAGTTTTTAACCTTTGTTATTTAGAAATTGAACCTTTGTTATTTAGAAATTGAACCTTGGTTATTCGCGAAATGAACCTCAGAGTACAAAAGTTTTAAAGTAATTTGTTTTTTGATATCTGGACAATATTACACCGTGAGTCAATTTGATATGGAATACCCACTTCTGTTGTGGGATATTGTGAAACAACAAGTGAAGTTTAAGTACTTGTAAATCCCATTAGGGGTTTTTTGTTTTGTTTATCGTGGATTTATATTTTTGGATGACAATTCAATAAGGTCAAGGCTAAAGTAGTGTAAGGTAATCGGTTGGGTTGGGATGCTTAAATTATGCGTTAATAATAGGCGTGAGCGGTTCACACAGATAGTTTGAACGTAAACTGTACTTGTTTTAATTGAATACTGGCATGTCCTTTAGCTCATGTTATTTTTAAATATGAATTTGGAAATTTTTCAAAAAAAATTAGGTAAACACATTTTTGGCATACAAATTCCTAAATCAACTTGCCCAGATGTGGCTTTTATTTTACGGGGAAACAGTAGTAAAACACAAAAAATAATAAATGTTTGGGAAAAGTTAATACCACGAATAAAATGAAATGTAAGCAAACTTTATGTAAATTTACGCAATGCAAATACCTTTTGATGTATGTATGTAAATATGCTAAATGTCATCAGTTTTTATATGGATAGTTGCCACATGTACCGAGAAATGATACGTAAAATTGATTACAATATAGGGGCGCTTATGCTTGCATATTCATTACTTAAAACTAAAAAAGTACCAAATGTGCAGCCAATATTCTCTCTCAGAATTAGCTGCTCTACAAAAACACTTTGAAAGAAATTTTGTTAAATCAAAATTTACTATCAATTGTCATGCTTTACCTACCATATTCATTCAGGGAAAATAGTGTTGCCAACATCACATTTTTCCCCTAATTTTTCTCTCGTTTTACTCCAAATCTCTGGAAAGTTTTCAGCTGCAACTAACTATGTACAACCATTTGTGCCATCATGTAAACCATTTCAAAATGTGTCATGTCAAACAAATGAATTGACATTAATTGCATTTTATCACATCATATTGTCACTTTGTCTCTCTTTGTCACTTTGGCATTAATTTACGATTGTTTTTCATTCAATCTCTCTCTCTCTCTCTCTCTTTGTCTCTCTGCACTGTATTCTACTACATCTTCTTCCACTTGTAACTATTAATTGTTCTTGCCCATTTTCACTTGATTGCTGCGTATGTATGGTATGTATGGGAACAATGACTAAAGTACCACAATGCGTCATGTTGCGTTGTCATATCGTGTGGGTGGGGATTTTTTGCTTGCCTTCTAAGTGATTGATTTGTTTTTGCATTGCCATTACGCTGCGTAGTGTAAACGTAGCGTTATCAAGATTGCAACGTTTTGTTACGTAACTACTAAGGAGTGTGCACGAAAGAATTGTAACATAGAAAAATCAAAAAAGCAAGTAAGCTGTGAATCAAAATTATGCGAAATTGTTTTTTTTTTATGTAAATTCTTAATTATAATTCTTTGTTTTTAAGAAAATTTATAACTTTTTCAGGAATTCTTTCCATTAAGGCCTTTAAGTAGACCACTTAATCTTAAAATTCCTTATGTCCTTCGAAATACCTTTTGTCTCCTTCAGTTTCCGCTTAGTTAGACCGCAATAGCGTTCCGCTGGCCTCAGCTCTGGGCAATTTGGCGGATTAGCCTATCTAGGTACAATATTGATATTATTGTTAATGTGGAGTTTTACATGAATCGCTTTTTTTCCTTAATGGCATGATACCAGATTGGGGAACTTAGTTTTTTTTTCGGTTCTGTACTTTTCTGGCATATTTCTACAGGAGGCTCCAAAATGTCCACCAATACATATGTTTCGTCATCCTTGAAGCAATAACAGAAATTTTCTTACAAAGTTTGTTCTATTTCTTGTATCAACATTTTTTGTAGCTTTTCGATCCGGGACTTTTTAATTTTTTTACGATTTAAGGCCAGCTTCCCTTGTCACTTTGCAGACAAAGGATTCAGAGCAACATCATTTTTGAGCTATTCGAATTATTTGGATTTCTATGATTTTAGGTCTCCCGATCCACAGTTTTTCAAAACACGGCTAACAGTTTGACGGGATAATTTAACATTTTGGCACTTTCATAAGCGGAGCTTACACGGTCAGTAATAGTGACAGTATTTTTGAATACTAACAGCATTAATGATCGTGCAACGCAAAATATCCCATCATTACTTCGAATTAGGGAAATATTGATGGAATTCAGAATTTTCTGATTTTTCTGTCAGATTTGTGATAATGCCATTATTACTGACTGTGTTAAGTCTAGCATTATTTTTCACACAATTCAGATACAAAAAGTGCATTTACACAAACGAACTAGTTGTTTGCCATTATCAAAAAGAGAGAGAATAATTTAATCTTAAAAAATAATGAAGATACTATTATTAATAGTGACAATATTAGTAATATCAGTATTACTAACCGTGATTAATAATGATTTTTTTAATTTCAACTAGAGTGACTATTTTTAGCAAACACTTTTGTGGAAATGAAAACCATCTATTTTGGCTTCATCTGTCATTAAAACCAATTTTATAATTTTTTTTATCGGACACTATAAACAAAATTGGGAAGTAAAAAGCTATGTTACAATTTTTTCGTGTGCACTCCTTACGTATATATGGCATTTCTATTGTCTGTATATATATGTATGTGACGTTATTTATTTTCTAGAATATCAAGTGTATGTAGATATAATATTAATTTCAGATTTATAGATAGTGAAATGACAGTATTTAAATTTCCTTCATAATCAACATTAGTTTATTGATACATTAAGATGAATTGCAAACAAAGTAGGAGTAGGTTTCTACTTAAAGTATCTTAGACTTTAAAAATCTTTACGAGTAGCTGACGCGGCAAGTGTACTTCAGACCCATGGCAGACGAATTAAGAAGGTAGATGCATTTTGACAAGTAAGAGGAACTTTGAAAATTGGGAAAACATTTGTTTTGATACTATTCTTCTTTTTGCAACAGAGTTGTATTTTCATAGTTAAATTTTAGGTGAGAATTTATAAGAAAATAATTTGCATAGTATTGCATGAACATAGGGAGAATTGGTTGTTGCTTTTTATATTATTTTTTAAGTCTTAACATCTTCAAGGTATTTTCTAATGAAGAAAACAAATTTTAATAAAATTTACATGTTTTTTATTATAAATAAAATTTATGATTTAGTACTAAGTAATAAAATTGGTATTAATAATCTTCTATTAACTCACTCTTTTCTATCAATTTAAAAAAAATGCACCTCTAAAATGATCCTCTTACTTGCCAAAAATTCAAAATGGCTACTTTTTGAAAAAATGCATCTACCTACCATGCTTCAGACCAGTATATTCAAACTGACATAAGGGCTTTAGTCTGTACAACAATATCTCTAAAACCAATATAAAAAAACTTTTGTTTTTCTAAGTCTCAGGCTGATATGTGGAGTCATCATTAAGTAAGTAATTATTTATTTAATAATAATAGCTAAATAAAGTTCTACCTCAAATATTTCTCAAGCGTAATTAGTTTCAGTTCTCAATCTGAAACCAAAGATAGATCAGAGTCTCTAATTATACCACAGCTTAAAAAACGTGCACAAACTAATACTGTAAATAAACTAAAGAATATGTAAACTCAATATTTCTTTCACGGTGGATCTCAAATATGTTTTTAAACGTTTTTAAGTCGAAAAATGTCCGGAACTATGGCAACAAAAATGAGAATTCAGAAAATTTTCTGGCATTGAAAGTGGGAAAAGGTAGAGCAGAATATCTTAAATATATTTGTGAAGGTCGAGAATAGACTAAAAGAAAATTGGAAACCAGATTATAACCCAGACAAAAATCAAAACAACAAAATGACCAAATCTCAGACAAAAACTGGACTAAAACCAAATCTGAACTCAGATTAAAATTCAGAAGAATACCAACAATTCATAGAACTAGTAGATCAGACGAACCCGCTACGGTTCCTCATCATCTTTGCTTTTTGCACGTCTATGTCGTCTAATGTTGATATTATTTTACAATTTCAATTAGGAAAAAATAAACTATGAACTAAAATAAATTATGCAATAAAACAATACAATAAATAGAAACAACTTTTGATATTTTACACTATTCCATTAATATTCCACAACCGTTTTTGATATAGAAATTATGTTTTGCATACTTTTGGGCTTACAGTAAAATATATAATAAAACACACTTCTAAAATTCATACATACTATGAAACCTCACACGACAACGACGTGATTTTTGATTTTAATTTCTGTCAATTCTCTCCACTATAAATATTCTGTGATTTTGTTTTTTCAATCCCGGGGGTTTCGGAACCACTTTTAGACTGAATTCCAGGATCACGGGAATTACATCCCTATCCGCGATATATTTATATACACGATTGCAGAGTATATATGAAAATTCATTGAACTTAAAACTTGAAATGCATTATTCTTAATACAACGTTTTTACAGGCAGTAGCACGATTTCTCAAAAATTAGCTTAATCGATCAAGCTAAAATTTTTTGATATCATTTAGGCCCTTATTATGAACTGCGTTCGATCTTCGACTGTAGTCGAATGCCCTGATCGAACGAATTTGAGTTTGGTATTATGACGTGCTTTCGACAGAGAATAGCGTTATTGTGAATTTCGCTCATTTTGGCTTGTTCATGATAGTATATTTCTATCAGCTGATCGTCGTTTTGAAAAATAAATACAATTTGTTTCAAAATGAAGTAGAAAAAATAAGGACAAAACAGAAATAATGGTTCAAAGATTCATCGGAAGAGGATGAGAGCTTGATGGAATTGGCCAGAAGTAGAAAACAATTAAGTGCAGTCTTTCGAAAAAGCTTTGGCATTTACGAAATTCGTGTACAGATTTCTACAGAACTTACGACTGACCAAGGAGGCGTTTGTAGACTTGGTGACTACTATAGATGAACTGCTCAAGAAATGCACATGAGCAAGATCAATTCCAAACATATTAAAATTGGCAACAGTTCTGCGATTTTGTGCTCAGAGATCACTCCAACTAAGCACTGGGAATGAGAATACTCTTGGGCTTGTTCAGCTGACGGTGTCTGTGGTTTTATCTGAGGCTTTAGATGTTCTGAAAAATTGTATTTGCCAAAGATGAATAAAATTTAATAAGGGGAATGCCGGGAATTATTGGTTGGTCCTAAACCATTTAGTTTTTTCTTCGTCGAACAGAACTTTTGAGGAAATACCCTTTGCAATCAGAGGATTTGCTTTCCAACAAATATACAAGTTTCTAAAACTGTAATGTGTTGCTCACTACTTTAAACCTGTCAAAAATTTGCAAAAACTCTTTAAAATTCGTTTTTTTGTCCTCAAAAAGCAAAAAGAAATAGCAAAATACTTAAATTTTTAACAATTATTACTCAGCATGCACTGTATCGAAAGCAAAATTGCGTTCGACAGAAAATTCGATGCGCAACGAAAATTTCGACAGGGTTGCACCGCTCATAATACGAATTTTACATTCGATCTTCGATAACCAGCGTCGAAAGCAGCTCGTAATAATGGCAATTTAATTCTACTTTTTCTGTCAAACATCAAAAATTCATTTTTTTAAAATCACCTCGTTCATACGCCAGATTAACTAACTAACTGACGAAATACAGTGGACGTCCCTTTAATCTAATTTAAGATTTCTGCATGAATTGAGGAATCAGGGGTCGAATCGACTGATCCGTGAAGGTACAACTCGTCATTTAAAGGTGAGTATTTTGCCCATATTTCTGTGGGAATTACGTAACAAGTAGCACGTTCACGGAGGAGACGATTAGACCCCAGATTTCAATCATTTCCACCAATACAATACTGAAATTTAAAAGGAAATGGTCAACTTCTTAGAAATGATGCCAGCTAGTACTAGGTAGTAAATTTTGTCGATAATTTCCAGAGAAAAAATGAAATATTCTCCCAGGTTCACAAGCAAAATACGCTGCCTTTTCTGATAGAGCGATTAATAGAATGGAGCGGAAAGCGTAAAGTTTATCTATTGTGCCCTTTACTAGGGTTAGTTGTGGTCAGCTTACAGGCTATTATCTCAATAAGTCTCTGGTGTATATGAGAGTCTGCGTCTGGTTAGAATTTCCCCATTGGTAATGCCTAATAAACTTCAATAAAGTACAGCCTAAGAAGACAAAAAATTCCCACTAGTATACAAAGTCTGTTTTTTGATAACAACAAACTTGTACCTTTTGAGATTACGAGTATATCCCCAGTTGACATTTTACGTGTCTCAGCAAATTACTTTTGCAAGGAAAAGCCTTCATATTCGTAATTAAAAAATTTTATATCATAAAAAGGACATCAAAATAAAAACAATAACATGAAAGTTCATTTGTTTTATGAACCTTCCACATCCACCCACCTTCTGCACCCACCATTCATACCAATATTAAAACCAACTACAATCTTCTTTTCTCATATTTTCCATTAATATTAATAACGCGAGCATTTTCCTTTTTTAATTGCAGTACAAAAGGGAATAATATTTAAAGGCAAAAACGCACAACGGAACAATAATAATAATAAAAAAAAAGTAACAGCAACGTCTAGCACAGCAATATAATCTCAGTAATATCATAACAGCAACCAACCACAGCAGCAACATGCGTCGCTCTTCTTTTACTCCCGTCTTCAATTTAACCACACAGGAACCGCTGATTGTTGTTGAAGAATCAAATGCAGCTGACGATGGCGATGATGCCGAGGGTGCTGCCGGTGGCATCGACACACTAACGAAACGTTCGAATAGTGATGATTCGGAACCAGATTCACCGGTAAATCCATATTTACTATGCCCATTCCCGGATATGCAACAGCGTCGCAAACATTCGCTACCATCGCTACAAATCACTGAAGGAATTACGGCCAGTCAGGTGCGTCGCCTGTCGGAAGCGGGTGGAGAGAATGGTGGTATCAGTCCAAAAGAGGTAGAATTTTTGGCAACGCTAACACAGAAAGCAAATCCAGCTGCTGGCGGCCGGAGGCATTCGGTGGTAACAATTTCAGCGGTGCCACCAACGTTGTTCGGAAGAAATCGGCGTGAATCTATATCGAGTATGACATTCAGGTTAGTAATGGTGGTAAGAGAAGAAAAGAGCGGGAAGGAATACTAAGTACGCATGTGTGTGTGTGTGTTTTATGTTGTGGTTACATTATAAACGCACACATACACATACTTTGTATTTCTTTGTCATTGTTAGCACCGGAAATGCATGGAAAATTGCAAATGCACATCCGTTGGTTGTGGTGACATTGTGGTAAAATAGCAATTTTTAAAATGCATTTCTAATGCTGCTAATAGTGGTTAGTGAATTACAGCGTTTTTAAAGTTTTCAACTATTCTCATGTTCAATTTTCTTCTTTTTTCTGTTTCCTTTTTTTTTTTTGCGTTTTCTTTGTTACTTTTTATAGTGGCAGTCGTCGCGGCAGTGGTTTTCAAGGTCCACCACTCACCGATCATCGAGGCAGCGTTCATAATTTACAATTGGACATTATGGATGGCATTGTACAAGCGCGTAAAACAACACGTTCCGGCAGTGGCGTGTGGGCAGCACCAGTGCTGCAAGAGGCCGACAGCAATGTACCCGTACAAACATAAATTACATAAACTGCGCCCTTCAGCTCCAACTCCATCCCACTACCTCACCTTCCTCCCATCCTCAATCCTTACCACGGCAAACTATTTTTCTTTCATTGGATCGTTCTTGTTTTTATACATTCAACGTTTTTGGTTTGTGAATTGCATGCAGTAGCTGAGCTCAGTAACCAAGACCAACAATAATAACACAGCAACAGTGAAGCAATTACAGCTACAACAAAAATTCCAAACGTTTGCTTGCCACAAGAAAAACAAAAGCAAACGCATGGATTTATTTATTTTTTTCGTTTCGTTTTTAGCTTCTGTATTCACTGCATCGATGTGCCAAAGAATTTAATTTTCCTTTTTTTTTTTTTTGTTTTTTGTTAATTTTGTAATTTAAAAAAGACAAAAAAATTGTGAAAAAACACGAACAAAAACGGAAGCGGAAATTGAAATTGAAATTTGACGTGTGTAGCTTATTTTTTTTATTTTTTTTTATTTGATTTTTGTACACCCACGCATAATGGACCTTATTGATTTCTCCAGCGCAGAGCGATGCAACCAGAAACAAACTTGCATTTTAATCAAACAAATCTACGATATATTTTTTTTTAAACAATATCAATTCGAATAACAGCGTAAATGTTTAAGGTAAGTACTCTTAAGTTGTAAATTTACTGAAAAATATATATAACCGTGAGCGTGCTTGTGTGTGTGTGGTATCAGTTTATTCTCGCTGATCCTTGCACAATTTGAATTACTGTGCATTTTTTTGTTGTTTTTTTTTGATATTCATACGCATTTTATACATGCGAGAAATGCAAAAATGCCCTTGACCTTCGACACTGACACAAGCGACGATGCAACTGTTAACTACACGTTAACTTATAAACACTTATATGTGTATGTATGGATATGAATACTATGTATGCATATACATGCGCATTCATTTTATCCTTCATAATAATTCGAAATAAAATAATAAATGTTGGAAATGTTCGTACGTACGAGGCCATAAATGCAAGTAGTTACTTGTTAATGCAGACGTAGATTTATGTTTTTCCTAGAGGGTAACATTTATAGCAAGGAATAATTTAATTTATTGACAAATCAATTAATATACGAGCATGATAAGCTTCAGGATTAAATTGACATTTTTTAAATTAACTACTTCCATTGAAGCGTAAATAAATCACTTTAGATTTGTGGTATGAAACATTTTACTCTGTTTGATGATACAATAGTAAAAATATGTAAATTGAATGTAAATTATTCTTACTTGATTTCGAACAGTGTTCAAATTGAAGTTAGTAATAAGTGCTATAATTACATATGTAATTATTTGACTTTGTTAGAGAATTTAGCCCGCTGAATGTTAGTCCATTAGCCAAAAGCCTTTCACCCATGTATCTGAATATTTTTTTCAGCAATTTTTTTTACTAAAACTAACGTTATGGAGAAATTCTGCTTTCAGATTTGAATGCACCAAACAAATATCCAATGGAAACTTTTTATAATTAGAATAATTAGTAACTACTACAGTAGTTTTCGCTTAATTGCATCTCCCTTAATTGAGCTGAAATTTGTGCTATGAAAAATTCCTTTATAAAATATAGTTTTCCCGCTTAATTGAGTTCCGCTTAATTGTGCCTCGCATTTATTATTCACATGCAAAAACATATAGGGGAGTGTCGTCAGGGTTGGAGCATCTTTTGAATTTTGCTCATAACTTCCGTTGAGTGCCGAATTTTTATTAACGTTGCATATCGTTGAAAAGATCTCACAAATTGCAATGTTTTGAACATTAAAATATAATTAGGTTAGTAGTTCTGGAGTTATCGGCATTTACAAAAAACAAAAATTGTAGTCAGGGTTGGAACACAGCTGTCAGAGTTAGAGCACTGTAGAAAATCAATAAGAAATGAAGGAATTTGATTGAAAATAACACGAAAATCAAAGAAAAAAGAAAAAAATTACACTTGAAAACCGGAAAAGAGAACCAAAATAGAAATCCCTCTTTGTGAATTTTAAGAAAAATTTAATTTTTTTTATACACTCACGATACGATACGATAAAAAGACACGAAAAACACACACGGGTGAAAAAAATTTGTTTTCAGAGTCAAAACGTATCATTACAACAAAATTTTCGGTGTTCTGACCCTGATTACAAGCACTGCTCCGACCCTGGCAACACACCGTCATTTAGCGTCACATCATTTACAGTATATTTGCGTGAGGTAAACACCATGAAATGCTATATATTTCTTAAACCTAAGCGAACAACTGAAGTTAACTTACTTTGATGATTGCATGTTATTTTTGAAATTAATCCATTTTTTCTGGCACTGTTAAAAACTTTTTTTACTTTTCTTTTAACACGCGGTCACGTAACACTTATATATACTTCACGCTCTAAGCTCGAAATATCATAAATGGTATGATCAGTTTGCTTTCGTCATGACAAACAATACTCTATATTAACTTAATGGGCGCCAGTGAGATATAACGGAGTAAACGGCACTGTTCCGACCCTGACAGCGTCCCGACCATGACGAAACTCCCCTACTTTGCTTGAATCAGTTTTTTCAAATCATATTTAAAAAATTTAAACACATTTTTATGAAATTAGTAACTAGTTAGTTTTTTCAACGAATTACAATCCAAAATAATTCTTTTTTTTTTATTGAGATCTCAATGTAATTAAGTTTTTTTTTATAATTGTATAAGCTGATCAACTAACCGGGTATCGGGTAAATGATTTCCCCAACTAACCGGAAATTACTGTAGCGGCTTAATCAATTACTGGCTATAACTGTCTTTTGGGTAGAATTATCTAGCACTAGAAAATACCAAATTCCAAGCCAAGGTGAACTATGCTTATCCCTTTTGAAACGGCTGATTCTTTCTATAGACAAAATTGAAATAATTCGTAGGTTGGATCGTTCGATTTTAGGTTTTTAATCCGTTAAGAAAAACTATCTGAAAAATAAGTTTTTAATGATATTCTACCGGAAGTTCCAAATTTGTATTTGCAATTTGTCAAGGAAATCTTTGGTATTACTTATTTTTTAATGAAGATAAGAATAATTAAAAACTCTTCGTTGTTTCTAAAGTTAAGTAAAAATTCGAAAACAGAAAATTGATAAATTTTGTGTATGAAAATCTAGAAATTGATTTTTTCTCAATTTTAGAAGCCATTTTTTTCTATCTGCCGCTCTCAGGAAATAATTTAATTCGACAAAAATTTGAATTAAACTCTTTTTTTAATCCTAAAAGTATGCAATCATGCTGAAAAATGAATCAAAGTGTAAAAAGTCTAAAGTTACATTCGTTAATATAACTTTTATTACAACATTAAAGGATTTAAATGAAAATTGTTTAACTTTCTGAAAAGCTTTCAACATAACTAAATAAAATAAATTTCTTGAAGATCAATCCCCCACTCTTCCACTATATCTTACGAAATATGACGAAAATCGTAACTTTATGCTTAGTTTGTGGCGAAACTAAAACCGGTTAATTAAAACTGATTGAGCGACATAAAATTGACTAGCATCCGAAATTTCATCAAAATCAGAGCGCTCCTTCTAATTTTGTCCCGTCGTTGTATGGGATCAAGTCACTGTGGGTAGGTACATTGTGAGCCAATAGCCTGTTTTATAGGATGGTTCAACCCGCCCCTCCTTTTCTTACGGAATTTTTACCCAAATATACAATTGCCATTGGATTATTGAATGGTTCTCCCTCCTGTTTATTCCAAATGAGGGTCATCTCAAAAGGTTTAGAGGAATAGGAAAATGGATGTCAAACAAAAATTTTTAGCTACACTCTAACAGCAGATCAGTCCTCCTTGCACTTCTGCTAATAAAATTAAGTTTAAACTAGTTTGGGACTTAGCCCTTTCAAACACGAAGATCAGACACTTGAACTAAAAATCTTTTCTAATAATAGCTATTAATGTTTCTGGAATTTTAATTTAACAAAAAACATTTTTTGAGCACTATAACATAGGTTAAATATTTTTTACAAATCCGAAAGGGTTAAGACAATCCTAATAAAACTACTATCTCTAAACAAAGAACATCTTATTTGAGTGCCAAGGCATAGTGTTCCTCATAAGGTATTGTAGGGTTAAAAATCATCTATCTACTCTGGCCCTAGTATAGGAGGATAGCAAATAGGATGAACCAGCATATCATATATTGTGTCAGTGTGAAGGTCTTAAGAAACTCACTACTTACTACTAAGGAAATTCTGCCCTACAACGGCCCAATATAGTAGATATATCTCATAATGAGATTACCACATTCCTCACAATGAATGGTCTCATGGGTAAGTTACAAACTTTTCTTCTTTTAATCGGGGGACATCACAATAGGCTCCCGCTAGCCGCAGTAATCAGGGAAAATAATGCAAAACTCTTATTTTTTTTAATCTAGTAATTTAAAATTCGACGAAAATGTAGTGGGAGGATAAGCTATATTCTTAAGCGGGCAGTGAACAGCATTATGAAAAGGAAGGCACTCATAAGAACGTTGATTTTTTACACAATAAAATAATTCCTAAAACCGTTATGCAAACGTACTAGGAATAAATGAGAATACGGAAACAAAGCAAATGCTACAGCTGCATCGAAGGGAGTTAGTTATAAAAAGCTACCAAGAGGAGTGAAGGAGTAGAAAGAGGAATGATTGTCTATATAAATTTAAAATCATATAGTTCCCCTGAAGAACAAAGGATTATGCCAGTCTTCTAATTTCGGCATTCGTTGGTCTTCCTCTGTACGGTAAGGGGCGTACTGGCCGTACTTTCAAATTAGATGGGATACCTTCGCAATTAAGAGTTTTTCTCGATAGTTTGATGAAGCAATGTTTATAAAGATTCTTGAAAGAAAAACACACAGTAATGTGACGTCTATAGTGGACTCAGTGATATCCTGAATCACAAAACTTTTTGAAGGAATGAAAAAATCTAAAATTGCAGCCTCCGAAGATATTTGTATGTATGCCCTAAACTCAAGAGCAAAATATTTGAGATGTTGCCGCCAAGTTTTATTGTTGTTATATGAACACATTTTTTCGTGCTTTTATGTAGAAAAAAATATACTTTTTATTTAAAAAATAAAATATATTGAAAAACGCTGTACTTGAATTTTTTTTTTAATTACATTGTTATAAAAAAGTAAAGTTCGCTAAGAGGATTTAAAAAAAAAAATTAAAAAACTATATGATAATGTTGGTAAATGTGAAAAAAGAAATATGCATACGATTGCATAAATACTTACGGATTTGTAACTGTAATTGTATATAGAACATACATTTTTTGCATGTATGGTATATAAATTGCATTGGGAATTACAAGCAGCAATGGCAACAACTGCAGTAGCAATGACTTAAATACAAAAAAGGGGAATATTACAAGTTAAAAATGTAAACTGGCGGAAAATTTATGCATGAGTTTGTGAAGCAAATAAAATTTGGTCATGTGTGTGTTGACAAGTACATATTTTGAAACCAATTATTTCAGAAATTGTGATAGAAAACTGGAAAGTGGGACTTGGAAAGTAGATGCGTAGGTATAATAATATAACATTTCATGATATATTATAAAATTTTGTCTCTTTTATTTGCGAAAGTAAAATAGTTCCAAAAATAAGTAGTAGAAAAATCGAGCAAATATAGACAAACCAAAAATGTATTGGAAAGCAATAAAGGTCTACTATAATCACATCTCTCACGACAGTCGACGAAATGTCATTGTCGAAATGTCACTAATTTATTTGTAATTTATAGGCAAAATAATGCATTTTATTATGAATTTAAATAATAGACTGCACACTTTGCGGAAAAGTGTCCACCCGCCTTCATTTTGATATCCTAATTTTTTTGCGACAATATATTGAAGTTTTACGATTGTGTTTGTTGTTGTTGTAGCGACTGCTTCCAGATCGAAGATTGGTTTACCTGAAAAAAAAGGCTTTTTAAAAACCCCGGAAAAAACCCGTTCTAGAAGCAGAGAAATTTGGTTTTGCACTCCGTCGCAAGAAAAACGAGGAAGAAAGAGGGAAATCTCGAGTTCAGGGGATCAATCAACCATAACTTCTCTACGCTCATCTTGATCGGTCTCAAACTTAGGTTAGGTAAACTGGCTGGCTGAAGCCTCACATAGACCTTTAGGTCTTAAGTGATACCAGATAGGAGTCCAATAGAAACAATTTAGCGAGTGTATATCTAGCGAGTGCACACTTTAGAAGACAGTTCACCCCCAGTTTAGCGACTTTGTTCAGACCCTCAAACTGTGGACCTCCTAAGCACGTTTCGATTAATGTCCTAGCGAGCGCGGAACAGGAACAAAGAAGATGTTCTAGAGTTTCCTTCGCATCTTGCTCCATACATTTCCTGCATGTTTCATTTTCGGTTAGTTTTAGTTTAAACGCATGCGTTGCTACCAAACAATGGCCAGTTAGTTCTGCAGTCCTTACGATTGAACGATACAACAGTTTTTGCGTACTTCTCGCTGTAAGGGTGACACATGACTTTAGCGATTTAGCATGTGGGTATATTTCTCCACCTAGCTTTCGCTTCCTTCCACATGCGTGCTTCCAGGTTACAATTAGCTACCTGAAGAGACATCAGTACTTCGCTGATTTTATCTTCAGGCAAATTAGTTCCATTTTTCGCAGTTTTGTCCACAATTTCATTTCCATCTATGCCTTTTTCACTAGGTACCCAATAGATATACAGCCTACGCTTGGTAGTCAGTTTCTCCATTACTGTCCTGCACTGAAGAACATTTTTTAATGATGTCCAGTGTGATGTCAACGACGTTAAACCTGTTTGGCTATCTGTACATGTTTATTGTTGAGTCGATCGTGGCAACACTGTTTGCAAGCTCCGCAGCTTTCCTAGCGGCAAAGATTTCTGCCTGCTGTAATAAGTAAGCCTGTAGGGCTTTCTGATGTTTAGCTCATCACTGTAAACCCCAGCGCCTACCCCCTCAACCTTTTTTGAGCCATCCGTGAAGATATTGAAGGATTTGCGCTCTAGTTCCATACCTTTACGCCAGCCTTCCTATTTAATAACGGCTTTTAACCTCTTTCCAGAGGTCAGTTTCGGGATCACATATGGTAATCTGAATCAGATGTGTTGCGTCTAATTGAGCTATATCCGAAGGATTTATAGCATAGTTGTCGATTTTCTGCGAAGAGATCAATTTGAGGCAGGTTGAGAATAGCTTCAAGAGCTGCCGTTGGAGTTGTTCTCACTGCTCACGTGATACATAGCGTGGACAGCTGTTGAACCTGTTCCAGAGGCTTGAGATACGTTTTCTTTTTAGTAATGGTCCACCATATCAAAACACTGTATAGTAAAAGTATGAGTCTAACTATGGCCGTGTCACCGTGGATGACAGACCCCTTCCAAGCATCTTTTTGGTCTCAAACTTAACAGACACCTTCTTCTGTCATAGGAGATCGATCGCAGTCGATCACAAAAAGTTATATTCGGTAGATGGAACTCAAAGAAAAGAAAAAGAGAAAAATCCCGAGCTCAGGGTGTTGATCGACCATAACTTTTCGATGTTAATCCTGATCTATTTCAATTTTGGCAGGAATTTTCCTTTACCATAGAAACCACTCTGTGCAAGTGAGAAATCGAGCACTATCGATCTTAAAAAGTTTTAATCGCCATTAAGTTTTTAGAATGACAGAATTTTTAATCACTTTTTGAGTTTAACAGAAAAAAAATCGAAATAGGAAAATACATCGCTAAAAATTGGGGTTTAGTGGGAAATATTCATTAATGGTTCTGGAGACCAGGTCTTACCGAATACTTTAACCATCCCCGAATCTATTCCAGAAAGGTGAATAATTTTTTTGCTGGAACTTAATCTAGTCTGAGGATAAAATCTACTAACGAAAATACAATGGTTTATCCATCTCTATATAGTGTAGTACCTTGCAAAATTTGTATGCCCATCGAACCACTGAATGCGTAAATGTGTGTATAAAGACATTTACATAGTATTCATTTAAAAATATTCCTTTGTTCGATTGGAGTTAAATAAAAAACAAAATTTATCTTTACAGAAAGAAGAAAACAAGACGAAGAAGAAATTACATAATACAAATTGAAATAAATAATAATAAAGACAATTTCGATGAGATGATAAAAAGGATATCTAATTATTTAAATCAGGAATTGATAAATTAGTGAATATATACATTTATTATTATTATCATTATAATTATGTACTACCTAAATACTACATATGAATTATGGTTACATATAAAATATGTATTTTTTAAATTAAAAAGAAATATAACAAAAACAAAAACTCAAAAAAAAAAAAAAATAATGAATATATAATAATGGTTAATTTATTATTAGAGATTTTATTTAAAAGAAAAACTAAATAAATACTAATTATAAAAATAAAAAGACAAAAATAATTAATTTAAGTGTATTTTATATTTTCCATATACATATTACATAACTAGCAAAATGTTATATATTAAAAAAAAGAAAGCAAAATAGAGCAATATTTTCCAATACATACTTAAAATAATAATAAAAAACTCCTTGAGATGAAAATACTTCTTGGTACATACATGTTGTAAAATCATACTACAAATGCTTAATAGTTGTTAATGACGATAAGAAAATATATTCTTAAATAATCATAAAGCATATAAATTCATATTCATTTTAGAATTGCTGCAGTTCCTTTAACAATAATAAACTATAAATTTACAAAACAGAGTAATAAAAACAATATAAACAACAAGAACCCAACGATATATGAAATAATGCAACCATAAACCTCTTCAAACAAATAAATACATAGCAAAAATGATTACTATTCGTGTATAAAATATTACATTACTTTTTAATTTATCTATATATATACATTAATACATACATACATATATACATGCAAATGTATTCTTCTTCCCCTCAGGTGTTTTTCCCCACAATTGATAATTATATTAAAAGGACAAAAACATACTATCATAGTACATAAATAATAATTAAAGAAAATCAACATAATTGTTTTGTTTGTTTTTTCTTTTATGTTTTTTTTTTTTAACACTAGACAACAAATTATTATACCTACGAACAAAAACAGATTTTAACAGATTTAAGAAGGGCATATGAGGTCAAAAAATTCAGTAATTATGATCGTTGCTGCAAAATTAAAAAAAAATCTGTTCGTTTCTACGTATATACGTTAATATTATATTCTTTTGTCAGATTGAAATCAATAAAGTATTAAAAATTTTATATAGTTCTAAATTAAAATTTCGGTTAATTGGGAATCGGTACTCGTTATTTTCAAAGTCTCTTTTGTTTTTACTGATTCGAGAAAAGTTTACGGATGTTTCGTTAATATAAAGAGGTATCACAAGGGACTCATTCTTTTTTCGGGTTAAAGTTTGCTAAATTAATGTTTTAAACATTGTATATACAGTGTCGGACAAAACTAAAGCACGAACTCTTCCTTGTCAAAATTTGGTTCAATAAAACTTAAAAATATGGAAGTATGCACATATTTTTTTTTGTTTTATAAATTTACTATAATTATGCAGTAGTTGAAAGAAAATAATATTAAAAACTGGTTACTGTTTTACTTTTTTTACTAACATTGCGCAATATGCCTAAACCTGCCGCGACAAAACTAAAGCACATAATCTTTTTCGCTTACTGTTACAATCAATTGTTAAAAATTAATAACAACAATCATCTTTAAACTAGAAACCCATTATTTAGGGAAACAAAAAGCAGGTTTAAAAAAGAATTGGAAGCGTATATGAGTTATTGGTAATCATTCACCATCACCGTTTGCATTTCAAAATTTCGTTTCTCAAAATGGCTTTAAATAAGTATTCTGCACCATTTAGAGAAAATATTCGAAGTGGATTTAATAAAGCTGAATCAGTGACATGCATTGTATTCGCTATTGCGTTAATTCCCTAGCTATAGTTATTTTCGGTCTTCCCATTTTTTAAATATTAAATATGGAGGTGGCAGACCGCGGGGCACAACCAAACGTGAGGATCAGGCTATCATTCGGGTTATAAAAAAAGATCCTTTTATATCTTGGAAATAAATTGCGTTTAAACATTCCTTATGCTTAGCAACATACCATAGCATGAAAAAGCCATTTTTTCTCGGAAGAATCGACAGTCAAGGCTCGAATTTGTAACCGCGCACTTCAGCTGAGCTACTGCCAAATGAAAGACCGTGCTTTTTACTGATGAATCTATATTTAACATGAAAGGTTGCGTCGGATTAAAGCTAGTGTGCAGACCAAAAGGGCAACGATGAAATCCGAGTTATGTGAAAAGCGCCGTATGATACGAGGGAGGCAACGTAATGGTCTGGTGGTTTTTTTCGGCCATGGAATTGGTCAAATTCATAAAATAAGAGGTATAATGGATCGTCAGATGTGTAAAGATATTCCCCAGAATGTTATGTTGCCTTATTCGGGGGAAGATCTTCTGTTAAAGCATGTCTATCAGTACGATGACCACCCCAGCACGGTGTGTAAAAGAGTGGTTTGTTGCCAATAAGATCGGGATTTGATAGAAAACCACCAATTAACCCAATCTCAATCTCAAAAAATATATAGGAAATTGTAGATCGGAAAATTCAGCGCATAAAGGATAAAAACAAGGATTCCATTTTCCACCAATTGGAGATTGCATGCAAGAATATTTCTGCAGACGTTTTGAGCTATTTTATTTAGTCCATGTCTCGAAAATGTACAACAGCTCTGAAAAATAATGGATACGCTATAAAATAGTAGAGAAATCAAGCTTTTCCATTAAAATATTCCATACGTGCTTTAGTTTTGTCGCGCCAGTTTTATGCATTTTGTTATTTTTGAGTTAATATTTTTGTTTTATTATAATATTACAACGAGTGTATATTCTTACTAATACATTCATAAACCAAACTTCACTCCAAGCATGTTTTACAATATTACTTAGCAAAATGCAAACAAGGAAGTATCCGTGCTTTAGTTTTGTCCGACACTGTAAATATTTTGAGACATGAATATTCTGAAGAATAATCCAAATTACTTCAGACCAAGATTAAAACAAAAATCTGATAAAACACTCAGGCCAAAATTCAGACCAAAATTCAGGAGCAAACTCAGATTTAAAATCAGGCCAAAATTAAGACTGATATTCAGACCAAAATTTTGACCGAAATTGAGACAAAAAGCCAGATATAAAATAACACTAAAAACCAGATCGCAATATAAATCTAGAAACAGAGCAAAAGCCAGATCAAAACCATTTTTAAGCTCTTCATACAAACTGACTCAGAAATTTTAGATTTATTGTTGTCGAAATGTATATGATAAACAGTTGTGCTGCAGAAATGTTTTAAAAGGCCCCACCTTTGGATCCGGCACCGCAAACAATATGAGTGGATGCAAAAAGCTTGTCTTACGCTCTCAATGGGTTATTGGGCCGCATTTTTATCTATTCTACTTTAGACAAGCAAACGAAATTATGTAGGCAAATGGGCGTGGCATTTCCTAAAAAATAAAGTAATAGTTTTTAGGCAATTAAATTCAGAGGTGCGTTGAAGTTGACCCAGCAATGGATCCGAACATACGGAAGAGGGAAGACAGTAAATCTGATTGTAGGTAGGGAAAAATATTTTTTAAAGATCCATGTGATGGATCTATGTGAAAAGTAATTCATGAGTCATACGAATATAATTCAACAATCTTTTCACTCAGTTTTTCATGCGTACCAATATCTCGTTAAGCCTTTCAACAGTCTCAGTCCGTTGGTTACCATTTTGAAAAATGCCTGCTTAAATGCGACTATGATGCACTTCAGCATCAATTTTGTTTCACTCATTTCTTAAATTGCTAATTGGTTGTTGCAGAGAGAGAGAAAGAGTAATAAAAAGAGACAGTCGGTAATTTTCATGCAATTAAATACACTGTTATCAGTCATGACCACATACACATGCACAATAATCGACTGAGCTCTTTCTCTATGGACGAGAGCCCTGTATGCATGAAATCTCTTATGCTCTTGTGCACGTGGGCTACTCTCTACCACACGTTGCTTTGTATGAAGCATAATACTACAAAGAGTTAAAATAGAGAGGTAGAGTTAGAGAGAGAGAGAGGGAGAGAGATAAAAAGAGAGGTGAGAGAGGGAGGAAGATAGAGGGGGAGAGAAAGAGGGAGAGAGAGAGGGGAAGAGAAAGAGGAGGAGAAAGAGAGGGGAGAGAGAGAGTGGGGAGAGTGAGAGGGGGGGAGAGAGAGAGGGGAGAGAGGGAGGTAAAGAGAGAGAGAGAAAGAAAGAGAGGAAGAGGGGGAGAGAGTTAAAGAGTTACAGTAGAATTCGAGTATTCTTGAACACTTCAGCGCATTATTTTCTTCTTTTTTTTGTTTTGAAAAAAATTAATAGTTCTCCATTTTTCATTTAAATTTTTGTTGCCTAGTGTAATTAAAAAGATTAAAATATGATGTAAGCATTAAAAATTTATTGTAAATTCGCATATTGCAATTTGCATTGAGATGTACCACGTACCTTAACCTTAAATGTTGAAACAAATTAAATTCAACAAACTATTGTAATAAACAAACAAATATTTGAAACTTATAAAAAAAAAAAAAAAAAAAAAAAACATTGCTCGCATGTGTAATTAAAACAATGAGATAAATGTAGTGTGGTTTTCAAACTGCAAATACATAATGAAAAGAAAGTGTTAAATATACAAAACATAAATACATTTAAAAATATTTGAAAACTTATAAATGTTGTAACCTTAATAAACACAATAGATTTTGATTTTTCATAAACAAAAATATAATGAAAATAAATGCTTTCTTACAAATAATAACTTCACAGGCTTGAGAATTTTTCAGTTTAATGGCCAAATTTGCTATTTTCGTAGATATTTTGACACTTAAACCATTTTGAATATCTAAACGATTTTTCATAGAGGAAATTTGAAAATTCATTCAAAAACTTATTCCAAAAATAAATATGTTTGACATTTTTATATATGCTGGTTTTAAAACTGCATTTAAAAATTTAAAATTATTAGCTTTTATCTGGCTTAAAAGGTTAGATAAACAGATAGATCTTTTTTGAAGGAGTATTTAAAAATGAATAAAAAATAGTAAAAATATTTATTTTTAGCAAAATAGCAAACTTCACGTAAAAACCGTAACTAAATAGTTCTCTATACATTTTTCATAAGCTACAGCTGACCAAACTTTTAGTAAAAAACGTATGTATAGTCTTTTTCCAAAGGGATTAGATTTATAACTTTTAAATAGCTATTCGAAATGGGTTAAGAGAAAAATTATGTGGGTAGATTCGGATGTAAAAAATTTCATGGTAAAAACTATTTTGGTTCTTGGGCCTGAAAAACGTATTGATACAAGCATTTAATATGTTTCTAATATTTTTTCTTCTTCCACATTATAATTATTTGTTGATCACTTCTTTACGCTTTTATTTTAGAAAAACCTAAAGCGACCTGCTTTTGAGAATATTCTAACGAATTTGTATTATAATTCAGCATACAATTATTCTCAACCCGTGAGGAGCAGTGTTTGTTATAAGTATAGATAAGGTTATGTAGACGTCTCGTTTTAACTCACCTTTATTTTCAGCAATATTCTAAAAATAGAAATATTTCATTTTTGTTTTTTTCCAGAAGTTGGACTTATAATACTATTCTCTCTGAACACAGAGCATGAGATCTGTCGTTAGGAGTATAGGATTATAATTGGGGCTCTCCAATCTTCTGGTTAATTATTCAATTTCAAAATGCTTGAGTACTAGTATATTTTATGTTAAGTTCAATAAATAAAAATCAAATAATAAAGATAATTACCTACTAGTATGAAAGAAAATGAATAAAAGTAAATGTAGATTGAAAAACTCAAATGTATGTAACAATGTCTAAAAAAAAAAAAAATGGAATTATGTAGCAAAATTACCTACATATATAAAATTACAACAAACTGAAAAATTAAATTTAATATTTAATTTAAGAAGAAAAAAAAATTAATTTAAAGCGAAAAAGTCGCTGGACGACAAAAAACTTCAAATTTTTAATAACAAAAAAATAATTATTAAATATTAATTAAAAATGCAAGAGTGTTTTGAAATTTTTTTAATAATATTCAATGTTGATGTTTTTTGTTTTTCGTATGTGTTTCAAAAAAACTTAATAAACTTGAAAACAGAAAGTAATTTTAATATAAGAAAAAACTTCTCAACTTAACGTATGAACAATCAATGTTAAATAATTTATTAATTGTGTATAGAAGAAGCATAGAAATAAATGTTTATGTATAAGTATTAACAAAACTTATAAATTTTTAAATTGTCGAAAAATTTTAAATCAAAAATTTGTGTGTTTGTGAAAAAAATAAAAAATATATAAAAATTTTTTTGTAGCATTTAAGCCGAAAAAATTTAATGCAATATTTAAATAAAACAAAGAAGTATTTTTAGTAGTTCTAATGCAAGAAAACAAAATACAAGAAATATAAAATAAAAATATTTAAAAGAGTATTAAATTTAATAAAATGTTACATTCCAAATTTTTCTTATTATTAGCCAAAAATTTGATGTCATTTATTGATATATTAAAAAAAAAAAAAAATATATATACTTAAAAAATGTGAGAGCTCAAAATTTCTCACTCAATTTAAATAAAGAAAACAGAATATTATTATTACCATGAATGATAATTTGAACAAGAAATTATATGAATAAGTAATAATTTCATTAAAATAAAATTAAATTAAAAACGACTAAATTGATGTTTTATTTTGAAAGTGCAGATTGGATTTTCGTTATGTAAACATGTAAGTATTTAGTCTCACTAATAAAGCTGAATAAATTCTTTGCTTTCCAAGTTTTTTTAAACTAAAACTAATCCCAGTTTAATATTTGTGTGTTTCGGATGATCGTTGAAGACAATGGGTTGTTTTAAATTGAGTTTCTTGCAATCAGTTCCAACCACTGTATGCATACATACATCATAGCTTGCTGTAAGTACTATAAGCCCCCGTATGAAGCTTGAACTGATCTTGTATCGACAACATCAAGAATATTATCGATTCCTTCCCGGAAGAACATCGTAACTTACTAAAAGTGAATTTTATAGGAAATGAAAAAAAAAGTTTCTTTAATTTTTTATCGTTACCAACATTTTCAAATTTTTAGTTACGATAAAATGTTTTTGCGTTTTTCTGTTGATGAACTAAATATTAAATACCGAATAGTTTTCCTTGGCTATAGCCAAACATCATAGGATTCGGGAAATGCAATGGAATATGATTTGTGTTGGACAAAATTCAATTTTACTAATGAGTGGAAAGAAATGTTAAAAAAAAGTAATAAACAATTACAAACTAATAAGTTTTTATTTATCATTTAGTCATTTCTCGTTGACTAATTATTTTAGTTGCAATCATTACTAGAAATGATTATTACTATTTGATTAGTTTTCGGTACGAAGTGCCAGGGAAATAGTAGACGAATTTTGGTGAAAGACCCCCTTATAAATGCCATATATTATTAAAATTTTGCATTACACAGTGTTTATTAGAATTAACACCTGTTCACATTCACATCCAGTCCCAAACGAAGAGAGTCATTCTAGAGATATTTGGATAGATATCAGGGTAAGAGGATGTTTGAATCGAAAGAAGTTAGATATTTTAGAAAGACAACATTTTTAAATTGCTATACCGAGAGTCTGCATATAACTCAAGTTTTGTTTTGTAAAACGATTCAAAACTGAATTTAGTAATAAGAAGAAGTGAGAAGGTATATCTGAAATGTATAAGATAATAACATGATACACAGACGGTTCTCTAACTGACGACTTGGAATTTGAGCGGGAGTATTTGGGCCGAGGATTTAATACTATAAGCCCTTGAGTAAATAAGCCAGCATCTTTCAAATAGAAATATACACAATTGATAGACGTGTGCACTCTAATCTCAAGCGAGGTTAAAGGATCAGCGTTCTTACCCCAAAGTCAAGGGGTCATCAAGGAACACAAATGGCACCAGGTAACATAAAAACTAGTGATGGGTGGGTTGCCAAACTCAATACGATCGGATAAAATAATAAGGTTTGAATCTTGTAGATTCCGAAAGCGGGTAGGTAGCTAGGAGTGGTGACCTAGTGCATTGCAACTTGTGACCAATTAGCACGAAGGACATTTTATTGCTGATTGAGATCCTACATCGCGGTTAAATCCATTTTAATTGGTTTTGGAAACATGATTAGTTTGTTGAAATTTACTTCAGAAGCGATCCTGCGGGTATGGAAAATTAACTTTCTTACCATTAATTAGAAAAAAGGAATAATAGCAAAGCAACTTATATTAGGAAAATCCACTTTACTTAACATAAAGCTAGACACGAAACAGTAGTCAAGATTGTGAAAATTAACAACTACTTACATTAAATTTTCACAGTCTACCAAAAATATCGTAAATTGATCAAATAGGGCCTAATTCCGAAAAATGACTATTATTAAAATTATTAAGCTTTGAATGAACAATGATGCCAGAAGAATATCAACAATTTCATAGAACTAGCAGATCAGACGATCGTTTTGGAACCAGCTACTGTTCCTCATCAGTGATCTTTGTGATAATTCCCAAATTTCAACAATCTATATAAGTGAAAATACTGTAAAGTAAATGAGAATTACAAAGACAGTTATTTTCACTGAATAGTATTATTGAAAGGAGTTACAGTTCTATGTACTTTTTGTCATTCTTCTTTGACACTTGTATTGCGTATGAAAAAATTTTCTATTGAAAAATTTGTATATACTTAGAAGCAGGCCTTCTTCTTCTTTTTTAATATTTTTAATTTTGAAAAAATTTTGCAAATTTCTTTCAAATTTGGCAGTTCACATTGCTAGTTAAATAATTATTAAAATTATTAGGCTTTGAATGAACAATGATGCCAGAAGATGACACCTAGAATCATTTTGTTAAAACACACACACTTATGTACTAGAATTGACTAAACTTCTTAATAACGAACTGTTATATAAACTGGTTACAATGAGAAAACCAAAGCAACAAATAAGTAAATGGAACGGTAGTGGTAGCTTCTTTCAACATCTCTATTCAGTGAACATATTTGAAATCAAAACCTGTAATTCTGGGTTACTATCACTAAGATCACTGATGAAGATTTGTGGTGGATTCCGAAACGGCCGTCTGATTTGCCCGTCTCTATTTACACTGTTGTTGTAATGACTACATGTATACGTTCTTTGAGCCTGATATACATTATTTTAAATTAAACTAAAAACATGGAACAGTAGTCTCCAGACTTTGAAAAATTGACGCTTAGATTTAATTTTCGTAGCCTACTAAAAATATCATTAATGAATTAGTCAACTATAATTTTAGTAATGACTTACGAATCTTGACTAAATTTAGTCATAATTAAATTGTTATTCATAATCATCACCAAATGAATTAATTACTTATGAATCGACAAGTTCATATACAACGAAAGTGTAAAAGTGATGTTTTGATGAAACTAGCTTTTAGTGTTTAACATAGAAATATAATTTTTTTGCTTTAGATTTTGGCAGTTGATGTGAACCCAGAATTACAGATTTGATTCTAAATATCTTCACTGAACAGAGATATTGAAAAAAATATCACTACCGTTCTATATACTTATTAAAAAAATTATTACGCCCTACCAAGGCCGTATTTAGGGAGAGGTTTTGGGGGTTCTGACCCTCTCCCCCCCCCCCCCCCCCCCCCCGAAATGTGGAAACTTTCTTCCATTTTTTGATATTGATTGCCAGTGGATGAAAAAAAAGTCAAAATAAATCTATTGAACAGTTTTTAAATATTTTTTACTTCCATCGGTTTCTTTCTAAAAAGTCAAATATCAAAAAATAAACTTGAAATCTTAGTTACACTATGCGACCAGATCCGATTTGTTTTCTTTGACATGAGGTTTGACTTTGGATACGAAAAGAGAAGAGGATGCTGAGCAATTCTGCATTTATAGTTTTTCTAGGTCAGTAACTGTTTTTAATTTACAGTTTCGGATTCAGGGCTCATTTGCAAGGGCATGATTCAGTCTATAATTTCTGGATTTCGAAGTTTGTAGCACGCCGGTGTTCAGCTTTCCAATTTTTAAAAATGGTCAAAAATTCTATTTTAGGGTTTTTCATCCCATTTTTTCTAAAACGTGACGTGATGGGAAATTTTCGAACTCAGATTTATGTTCAGTATAAAAAATTCATTCACAAACACTAGGAACCATTTTATTCGCAATTTTTAGTATTTTTGGTAATTGTTTTAAGGTCGGACTCATCATCAGTAATGGCAAGTCAATGTCAATATTCTTCGAATGAAAGCCCCCCTGCTGAATGAAAGTCCTGCCTACGGCCCTGCGCCCTACCTTAGCTCTCGGTTTTCTTCATGCATATAGGGGAGTGTACCCGGGTATGAGACAGCACCAGGTATGAGACAGTCGATTTATTACATCATGCAATATCAATATTGCCGATCTGACTACTGTCAAACTTTTCTTTTGACATGAGCCAGTTTTATTGATAACACCGAAGTGAAGCTGCAAACATCGAATGTGAAAATCGATCACGAAAACTTTTTTTTGATTTTTTCCAAAGTGATATATTTTGTGTAATGCATTAGCATTTAGTGTTTTTCGTATATTTTGCTATCCAATTTTGGATTATGCCAATATATGGTTGGAAACAATTCTTTTTTATTTTTCTCAAAATTGCATTATTTTCCGGGTATGAGACACCACTTAACTAGTGTTTTGATCCATTTTTTATTGTATTTTTAGCCATGTCAACCCCAAAAAATAAAATCGTCCATGAAATGAATCACATGCAATCAGCCTGTTCATTTAAAGTGTGCAAACATTGCGATAGCGGTTTGGATGGAGAAGACAATGACAATTGGATGGAGAGAGAGATGATGAATAAAAACTGTCATTTCTTTTTATCTTAGCCACTAAAGGCCTACAAAATAAAATAATTTTATGTTTATAAATAGCTATGGGGTTTTTACTTCATATTTCCAAATTTTTAGTGGATTTTTGTAGGTGTCTCATACCCGGGCACAAATTTTTTTTGGCAAAAATACACATCCTCAGAAAATTGGCCATAATATTACGCGTGCCAATGGAATCACTATACTTTTTTTCGATGAAAATTGCGTATCTTTATTACCTTTCCGACAGTATATAAAACATCAGATTTGGTTTAACCAGTGAAAATGTATGGCTCAAAAACAAAACCCGTCTCATACCCGGGAACACTCCCTTACATATTTTATATTTACTGTTGATTTGCACATAAACAAGCCCTATAAAATATTATTGTGCCAACAAAATGAGCACCCATAATTTATATTATAATTATAATACACTATTTCTTCTCAAGTTATCCTTGAACCTTTTCCTTTTAAGTACACTTCGAAACAAAATTATAAAAACTGTTATACAACGTAATTGCTATAGCACCACTTCCGCATCCGTTATGTATATAGAATGTTTATGTACTGTAAAATAAATTCCACATAAAAAAAACTTGAATGCAATTCAGTTATGCTCCATTTGAAAGCTTCGCAATGGTGTATGTCTTGGATAAATGCTTTCAATAGAAAGCAGTGTGCATTTGTATTGCAAGTAGCTGCTACATAGCAAGCGGTGTAATCTTTTTCTTTGTTTACAAATAAATGAAAAAAGCTCTCAGCTGAAATAAATATTTTAATGAATTCTTACATATATTTATTAAAAAAACAAACACAAAAAAAAAAAAATGGATGTGTGCAAGGCACGCAAGATATTTGATGTGTAAACAGTTAAGCCAACTGAATGCCATATACATAAGCTCACATATGTATATATATGTACATATAGGGATTTTATGTATAATGTAAATGCTAGGTAAATAATTCAAATTAAAATAATTCTTTTATAAACTTAAAAATTTATTAGATATCATTATCTTTTATATATAATAGCCCAATTTGCTATAAATTGCAAATGGTCTTGCACCATTGTAAATGCAAATTTTTATTCCATATCGCATATATTTGTTGTTGTGATAGCAAAAATATTTTGCAATTGCACCAAATCGTAGTTGCATTATTTTTCTTTTACTCAATGCATCAATGCATCTCAGACGCGATATGTTCGCATATACGCAGCTGTAATTGCATCTTTTTTTCCGCGCTTTAAGTTTTTCTTCCTGTCGATTTGAAATTTTATTATATGTGAAAATTGTATATAACGTCGCCTGAGAATTGATTTCGCGTATAGGTATATAAATTTATTCACACATAAATCAATTCTCAGGCGACAATGAGTTCTTTCCGCATTTAACCTTAGAAAGGCAACCAAGGGTGACCAGTCACCCCACTACTTTTTTAAAGCACCGCAAAGAAAGAAACAATGTATTTTTATTGAAGTAAATAAGTGATTTTATAATAAATAAACTTGATTTTTTCTGTTTAAAAATTTTGCTATTTACATAGATAAAAAAAGTGTTGCCTTTCTAAGGTTAAAGTATAAAGCAAAATTTTTATAATGCCGTGGTTTGCTATCATTATCACTACATTTCTCAAACCTGTCAAACCTCTCTTTTCACTTTTTTGCTCTTACGCATCCCCCAAATTGAATTATAATTATGTACAAAATATACATTATATAAAGCATATATTTCCCTTTAATTCATTTTCGCCTCACTTTTATTTCGAATTTTTTTCACTTTCAATCAGTTTTTTATATTTATTTTTCAAAATTGAATTGAATTTACAGAAAATGTTTTCCACAAATTAAATTTCTGTGAGAATCTGTGAGAAATCAACAGTATTGCCATACGAGTATACTTATAAAATATTGTAAATAATATCTCAAATTTAACTCAAATCGTATTCAAGTTGATATCAAGCGTTGGAAAAAATGTTTGGTTTCAAGTGGAGAAAAGTGTTTGATATCTAATTGAGAATTATAATATTTCTCAAACATTGAAAAAAATGTTGATTCTCAACTTGATGTCAACATCTCCAACATTGAAGAAATAAATTTTCAATGCATATTGGGATTTAAAAAAATATTTAATTTTAATCCAATCTAACTAACCGAATGCAAAACCTATCAAACGCCTGTGTTTGCTACGGCGACTTCTCTGCTTGTATGGTATAGTCGATCTCCACACATTTAACACCAACAAATAATTCTGCCACGAATAAATGTACACACACATTTTGTTTTCGTATGTACATATATGTGTGAGTAAATTGATCGAAACATAAACAAACAAACTCCGCTCGTATTTTAATTTCTCCCTCTCTTCTTCTCTTCTCTCTTCTCTTTGTTGTTTAGAGTAGAAGAGTAATGCCGCGCAGTAGTGCGAGCGAGAAGGGAACTGGACGTTACAGTTATCTTACATCTTACGATACAGTTATTGTTACATTTTACACATTTGAAATTTTGCCCACACCGTGAGCTAAAATGTTTACACATCAAAAACACATGAGGCATTCAATTTATATATACATATTTTAATAAATAGAAAATCAATACAGAAATTTCCGGAACTCACGATTTAAAGAAGTTATAAGTAATTATTATTAATTTATATAGTCAGATCCATTCAAAAAACCCCATTTAATATTAATATAAATATTTAAATTTAATATTTTTTTTTTTATTAAAATAAGTCAATGTAAAAATTATTTTATTAATTGCATACATTTGATTCGATTTAAAAGAAATACAAGATATAAGTGTATTCGAATTAAATTTTTAGTTTGCAAATTTCGAGTCTAGGGATTGATATTAATATTTTTTTGATTAAAGAAGTGCATTTTTGCAATCATAGTATGGAAACTAAAAAGCGCTAAACTCTTAACAAAAGTAATCACAATTTTTCCAACCAAAAACGCATAGAAGGATAGCAAAATCAATCGATACCTCCAAGTACCATACCAAATGAGTTTGGCAATACCACGGTTTCGGACCCTTCGGAGGGCGCGCTCTGAAAAGTTACACGAGAGGGCGCGCCGCTGCAAATTTAGCCGCAAGGTAAATTTCATAGTATTGACTGCAACTTTTCTTATTTATAGCAAAAAAATCATTAAAATAAAACAATTGATGGATTTCTAGTGATATTGAACTATATTTTAAGCATTTATTTTGAAATGTTTATTTGTCATCATTTTGACTTTGAAAAATTTTCATCAAGCTACCCTTGAATTTTGAGATACCGATTTTCAAACACAAATAGCAGCTAAACGATGTAACGCAGAAACCAACGGCTAACGATAAACTACGCTGCATCTCTAAACTTACAAAGTCACTTGAGTGGCAGCGGTCGGCTACTATGATTTGTATAAATAAACAATTTGCGTCTAATTTGCCGCACACTCCGAAGGGGTAAATTTTGTGCCTGCACAATTTTGTGCGAGCCAAATTGCACCGCACAACGTAGCATTGTTCCAACTGGGAATATTTACAAGGGACGACCCAGCGTTTTTCCCACTGGGGCAGCCACAAAAAGAAGAAGCAAAAAAGCTGCCAGGCATTATCACGCCACGTCGAAAATAAAGAAGAGAAAACAAGGCAGCCTGCTGCGATCAGAAATTTGAAACACCTGGAAACACCTGAATCAAATAGAAATGACGTTAACTTAAGTATATGATATTTATTATGTTTAGATGGAAATCGCTAGAAAATTTATAATAGAAGAAAAACTAATCAACAGATTATAGCTTGTTAAAAATACTTTATTTTAATGAAAAGGTTTCAGTAAACATTATGTTCTACATGCATGGCAGGCAATATTTTCTAGAACTTCAATACTGTACTGCAATATTTTCATACATTGAAAATATGATAATTTTGAATATGCATATTGAATAATTCTGCAGTGGTATTTTGAAATATATTATTAATTGCTGTAAAATATTGTAATACGACTCAATATCTTAAATATTGTATAGGAAGCAATATTTCAGTTTTATAAACCAATGTTTTCCAAAAGTATCGAGTATCCGATACTGACCCTTTTTTGTCGATACCAAGTAAAATACTTATGGCATGGCATCGAGTAAAATAATTACTTGAATCGAATGAAAAGTATCAAGTATTTACTTGTATTTACTTGTTCGATACAATCATCATCACTACTCACACGACGTAGTCAATGCTCTGTTCGCTCGCCCTACCAGGTGCATCTCGCATGACGTAATCAACGCTCTGTGCGCTCGCCCAGAAGACCAAGACCGCAGCCTGAGTGAAGTAGAAGTGATAAACATTTGATTTCCTTGTAACACGAGAACCTCTGCAGGTCGCTGAGGCTACCCCAGCCTAAGAAAGAAGGTTACGTTACAATTTTATTCAATGTAATGGATCCTACTGAGATTTCTTATTAGTGATATTTTTCAAAAGTTCAATGTCTAAATAGATTTATAATTTAGAATACTCTTATGTTTTGGTTAACTAACTATGTGTTATTATATAGTATTTTTCCAAGATAAATTAAGATCTCCAATATTAGATACCGTTAAGCTAAAATTAAATGCATTCTTAATTTTATACAATTTTCGTTATGAAAATAATAACCAATTATGTCTCACTAATATTTAAACACGTGAATGTATGATTTTGTATGCAACTTAACCCTTTTGTCAATGGAAGGGTATTGTCAGACCTTTTTCCACTTTAAGGATGTATTGTGTTAAAATGGTTATAGTTATTCATATAAAAGCTCCTGATTTTTTCAATAAATTTGTTATTTACGTTAAAAAAAATTAAAAGGATATGGTATGTTAATCAATTGAATAAGTCCTACTTAAGTTTTCCACACAAAATTACACAAAACTATAAAATAAAAAGTGATCCCATCAGCACCAGCACCACATTTCTTTATCGTCAGTCCTAGGCAAATTGGGCAGGCATTTGGAAACTTCTCATATAGAAGAACGAATGAAAATTCTGCGACCAATTAGCTGTAAAAAATAATATTGAACCGTTTTTTTGGGTTACCTATTACAGAACAAAGTGCCGTCATTACAAAGGCATCGAGTGGAAGCTTAACAACTGCTGAATCACTTATTATGAGCTGTTGATATTTTTCTGTTTTTCTACTATATAACTGTTGGTCAAAAGAACCATCCCAGCGGTTTTTCAGACAATTGCTTGAAAATTTAGTGCTTGCAAGTGCACAATTTCAACAGGAAACTGCAAAGCAACCATGCCAACAACAAATTTAGTTTTCTATTGAGTAATAAAAACGAGTATCGTTCAGTGAGACGCTACGAAATATTGACTGAGCGAGAAACGAAGCGAGTTAGTTTTCACGCAACAGCGAAGTAAAGTGGTTGTGAAATTTCACGAAAAGTGTGTGTATTTTATTTTCTTTCTTTTTTGCAATTGTTTTATAAAAAATAAATAAAAATATAATTATATATGTAACAAGTGTAACAATGTCTCCTAGAACATGCAATGTTAAAATTTATATGCACTTAAGTGATTGCAATCAAGCACTTGTTTAGCGCTATTCAAGTGCTACCATTTACCGCTGGGATGATACGTGAATTCTTGACACGCTGAGCCAAAAATGAATGCAGCAAAAATAAAAGTGTTGAGTCTGTGAGAAAAACTTAAAAAGTATCAACATTTGATCTCAAAATCTAACTAAACAAACTTAAATTTGGAAACAACAATAAAAGTGAGTCTCAGTAATTTTTTGTCTATTGCTCATTATTATATTTTCATATAAAATACATGTAGGTCTAGAGGTGGAAAAATTGCTATTAACAAAAGGGTTAAACAAAAATTAAAAATTTGTTATAAAACCGCTTAGTTCATAATAAACTTATAACTTCAGATATACACAAAATAAATAATTATAGATAAATTAGAAATATCACACAATAGCAAAATAGAAAACAACAAATATACAGAAAAAATTTAATAACGAAAGAATACAAAGGAGAGAAGTTGAAGAAAAAATAAAAAACAACAGCGAAACAAGAAATAATTGTTGTGATCAATCATTTTGGGATGCTAGAAAAAAACAAAATATCGCACAAATCACATGATGTGCAAAATAGAAATAATACCAAACTAAACAAAAAAAAAAAAAACATAGAAAAATAAAATAAAGAAGTAAATGAAGATTCAAATTTTATACACAATAAAAATAATAATATTTTTAAATCAACGTAGAAATCAATTTTTTTTATAATAAGGTACGATCACCCATATTATATAAGATCACACAAATGTAATAAATCAAAAGCAATAGAAAGGAATTTTTTTTGTTTGTTTGTGGTTATTAGAATATATATTTTTAGTGCTAAATATACGAGCATCTACAATAGAATACAATATATTACACTCAAGGAAAAAGAGTTTAATGCAAGTATTTTCATTTATGGTAATTTTTGGCTGCAAAAATTAGAAAACAAAACTAGTTACTCCGAAATTCGAAATTATGGAAATTTTCTTTTCCTGTGTTAGTTTTATATGAATAATAGACATCTCCAACTAAATCTTCCTACTAATATTTTCTATTAAATGTAAGATTGCAATTTGAGCAAATTAAAATTGCAATAAAATTGACTGTAGTTACTTTCATTGTATTTAATTTATTTCAAACAAATAAATAGTAAATACCAAGAATTCAATTTTTAAATGGTTTTTTGTTTTAAATAAATATTACTACTATATTTATAAATCTCAGGTATTCTTTCCTTACTTAGTAATTAGTGATGTAACGGATGTTTGCATTCGCAATCGGATAATTTTAAGATACGCATTCACAATTTTCACTCATTATGTTTATGAATAAGTTTTCTCAGTTGCTTATGCGACTTTTTTGGTTTTTATCAATCAAAGGCGAAAATATAATTTTTCAAACTAATCCAAATATTTTGTTAAAGAATCTGGAAATTACACATTCGTATTCGTAACCGTATCCGCTAAATTGTCATCCGTCACATTACTACTCGTAATATTAGTTCATACTTACATTTTTTACAATTGCACGTTGATACAAAAAGCGTTAATCTCTTGGGAAGATTATAAGGCACGATTTGCGTATTTACGTCAATATTTTTTAATTTAATGTGAGAATTAAACTGAATTTATTTGATGGCATACCAGTCGCCGCCAGGTACTAGGTGACAGGTACATACTTACTTTAGAACACAATAAATAAATAAGTATGTAAATAAATTACCGTAAAATACTAATAGAAATCATTGAGAAGTCCGGTAAATTAATATTTTATTTTTATTTATATATAAGTACCTTAGATTCGTACAGAGAGGGGAACTTTTGGGGGTTCCAGTTTGGGTTCATTTTTGATCGACTGCTTGACCCTCCTTGGCATAAAAAACAGCCCTGTAGGAAATTAATAAAATATGTTATAAATATAATCTGGAATACAAAAAAAAATGGGCCAAGTCCTAAAAACCTATAAAAAATTTTGAATTATTGAAAAAATAAAGTGATGGAGAGTATAAAATGGAAATTTGTGACAGGAAGTATTGGTAGAATTTAAAAGAATAATGGTCCGGTTTCGGGGGTTATGTGTGAGTTATACCAATTTGTGTTTGTTTTTGTTTGATCGGTTTTTCTTGGTCATTCATTTGACGAAACAATTAAAGAAAAACTGCAATTTTCATTTCTTCGCACGCATTTCGGTCTTTTTAAGACCATCTGGCAGGATGTTCTGAAGCATAATGAATTTCAGAGATATATTCGAATAATTGAAGACACTTGACACAAAACAAAATTGTATTTTATTGTCTGCTAGGTAAACCCTTTTTCGATGACCTGACAGATTTCTCCACAGTAGACTTTAATAAACTAATCATTTCCCTAAACTAGACAAAATGGATTTAGCCCAGGAGGCTAATCCTCACTCGAAATGAAACATCCGTTATACCATGATCTTGTGGTATCAAAATGGCACTAACGTGCTAATTGGACCGAAACTTTAAGCGTTTTAGTACTCGGTCACAAACTCAACCAACACTTCAGATAATAAAAAAAAAGCAAAAATTACCAAAAAAGAAATTATGACAAAAAAAGAAAAAATATTTTAGAAAATCCAACCTCCCCAAACTTTTTTCTGCGTACGCGCCTGAAGTACCTAATTATTTAAAATTCTACTTCATATATTTAATATGCATTTATGGCACTCTGCTCGCGAATAGAATGGTATAGAATGACTATAGATTTAACAGTTTCTGATCTTATATTGAGCGTAAATAATAAGACTTCAAAATAATAAATTTACCCACCGATTTCAATCAGTTTAAAACCAAAAAAAAAATTATGAAGCTGTATCCTATAAGTGTTTTCGGAGTAAGTGATCAGGGTATTACTCTTTTTAGAAAATCAATTATTCTGCGCCGTGAAAAAAATGATGTATTGTGTAATTGAAGATTCTCAATAATTTCTAGTCATATAGACGAGTTTTAAGTATTGCATCCGTATTTGCAACAACTACAATGAGCAGATTACTTTGTCTTAATGAATGACCACATATTTTAAGCACGTAGATTCCGATATTGACGCTATGATAATAAATCGCTAAATTGAGCGCGAACAAAGTGGTTAAACAATAAAGGCGGCAACGCAATGAATCGGTTAGCTTCAATCCTGGTACATGACAGTATGTGACTGAAAAACATGGTGGATATCATGAATAAGATTAAAGTTCATTCCAAGCTGCAGAACTCTTTCCTCATTAGGGTGTTCACATTTCAATGCCGTACATTTATGTCATCGGAAGAGTGACCGGGGATCATAACTCGGGGCAAACCTATGATGATTCGATACAAGTAAATACAACTCGATACTTTTCATTCGATTCAAGTACTTTTTTTACTCGATGCTATAATATAAGTATTTTACTTGGTATCGGAAAAAAGGGTCAGTATCGGATACTCGATACTTTTGGAAAATATTTATTTAAAAAACTGAAATATTGCTATACAATATTTAAAATTGGGGACCATTTTATAATATTTTACAGCAATCAATTATATATTTCAAAATGCTACTGCGGAATTATTCAAAATATTTCAGTGCATATTGCAATATTTCAATGTATGACAATATTGCAGTATAGTATTGAAGTTCTATAAGATATTTCCGGCCATGCATGTAGAAGATAATGTTTATTGAAACCTTTTCGTTAAAATAGAATATTTTTAACAAGCTTTAATCTGTTGATTAGTTTTCCTTCCTCCACCGATATGGTTAGAAATATCGATGTTTTCAAATCGTTGTAAATGAAAAGCTTTTCAATATTTTTATTCGAGGTTTTTTGCAAGTTTTTCTACAACTTTTGAGCAAGAATTTTCGTTTTTAATGTTAAAAATATCTTTGTTAATAATGGTTCATTCGACGCCTCGAAATTGAGCCTGCCGAAAATAGTTGCTCCATGGTGGACATGATATCTTCGGTTTAAATATTCTGAAACACAAAATGTAACCTATTTTGTAATCGTGAGACTTCCTGCTATCGCCTCATCTAGGGAATAAGAAAAAAATCTTCAATTTAAATCAGACGTTTGAAAAAAAAATGACGATTTTTTGCCCTGTTTTTGTTTATATTTTGCATTAAAAACAAATGCTTTCGCCATAATCCTAGATAAGGCCATACCTATACATTTGCTTAGTAAAATTTCAAGTCAATTGGACAAGTGGTTTTTTGTGAATCGTGTAAACCGTCCCGAAAAAATGGTTTCGAGAAAAACGAGTTTAAAGATTTACAAACATGGTACTTACAAATGATGTAATTACGGTTAATCAGCGATTCCAGGACCATACATTGCCCCCTCTTCTTTCTCATAAAACTCGTTGTCTACATCAAATATATTAAATTAAAAAAAATTCAATTTTTCGGACCATCTCGGGTAGAATACCCCCTTAAACAAGTATTCGATACAAGTACATATTTGATACTTTTTTCCGATATTTTCGGTAGCATCGATACTTTTATTCGATACAAGTAATGAGTAAAAGTATCGATACTATGTGGGTATCGAATCAACACTAGGCATACCCAGTGCTGAAATGTGAATAGTCTACCGCAATGTGCAGCAACATCTTGAAACTTAATGACAGATCCACAACTCATTAGAGTAGTTTATTGAGTTTTTTCCGTAGCTTGCGAATCAGTCTATTTTTTGTCCGGTATTGAAATAGTTTTTGGAATTTTTCACCAAAATTTTCGAAAATTCGAAAATAGATTCAGAAGAGATACTATTAACTCATCCGACTGAATCTTTGCACATAAAATACTATTCCACACTATTACAATTCGGGCCAACGAAAAATGTGTTATCCACTACAGTTTATCTCCTATTTAACGGGAATCGGTGATCAAGTGTGTTCAACTCTGAAAAAACTAACTATGCCGAAAAATATTATTCATAGTGATGTGAAAGAGAGAAATTGCGAGGAAGTGCGACCATAGATACTTCATGTCTTTAGTGACCCCTACTGAAATTTTCCAAAAATATTATTGTAGAACATTTGAATCCTTAAACTTGAACCCTCCTTTTAAAGGAGGCCTTTTTGCAATTTCTCAAAAAAGTTCCAAAAACACATATGAGTTGAAGTTAATTGATTAAAATGTTCTAAGAAAAGATTCCTCCTAAAAAACGAGAGCGTAAGAATGTGAGAGAGAAATAAGTGGTTGAAAGTTTCTGAAAGTAAAATTTTTACTTTCACAAATTTTAAGCTATCGAAAAAAAAGAACTGTCAAACATGAAAAGGTCAACAATAATTTTGTTATGTAGTTTGAAAAATGGAAGTATTTGTGAATGCGAATGCCTCACATGAAATGATTTCAACAAATTACTCTTTACATTAATTAAATTAATTTTTAATCTACACAATATTTTTTCGCGCTAAAACATTAGTGAGAGTTTTTTTCTGAATCTTACTTTTACTCTCTCCCTGAAAGTTTTTGATGGAAAAGTACATTAACAGAGCTAATAACCGATAACTGAAAAGGATTTCCACCTAATTAAACCTTTTCTTAAAATAAACTTAAACCTTACAAACTTATAACCTTACAAGCTATAAATTTAGTTCAGCCTAAACCTTTCAAGTACCGTTGGTACAACAGAAAGAAAAATTAAAAAATTTATAGGTACAAATTTTGTGTATTTGATACCTAAGTATTTGAGGGTGTTTTGGTTTTTGAAGAACCCAAATCTATATTCCTTGAAAAACTGATTGATGGGGGATGCGACGATGTAAAAACTTCAATAAACCATGTTTTTTTGCCACTACATTTATAGAATTTATAGGTCGGAGTGGAAAAGTATGTTCGGACTGGAAAAGTATGTTCCACGTGAATGTTCCCTAGAAAAAATTAGATGGGCTCGCTGTACAACAAAACAATCGCAGCATCTTGATTCTAAGGTTAAAACAGTTATTAATAAAAATTTATAAAATAAACTAAATTAAAAAAATCTAAAAGTTATATCTGTGGCAATAAGGAATAACAGCTAAACTCAAAGGTCGAATAAAAACCTGCTGCGTATTTTATATTATTAATCCCAAAATGTTGAAAGTTTTCAAACAATTTTTGCAATTTAGCAGTCTCCATAGTTTTTTTGTATTAATTTAACTCCAATAATTATTTAAGAACTTTCAATATTTTGGTTTTTATAATGAAAAATACGCAACAGGTTTTAATCGACTTTTGAGTTTAGCTGTTATTCCTTATTGCCACAGATATTTGCCTCACACTAAAAAAGAAAAACGTCATACATTTTTTGTTTTTCTCTGTGTCCCCTAGAAACAAAGGACTATGATTGGTTTTGTGTTCAGTTTTCCCGTCTAATTTTTTTAAGCTACTTCTTCTCTTGTATAAGCTGGTTTATCTAAGGAACACCATGCAAAAATTAATCGTTTTTGAGAAAATTCTTGAAACTTGTTTGATATTTATATCATCCACTAACTGTTTAGCTTGGAGAAATCTCATTCGGATTTTGGGTGGAGCACTGTGTGGTTTCAGATTCTCTAAAAACACCAGAGGGTAAAACCACCAATTGTATTTTCTCTGCACGTAGTACCACAATTCAATGCATCATTTGAAGGGAGCAATGCTTATGACAGCCCGCGTTTATGTCGGGCGTTGTGAGCTTGCCACCATGCTTGTCACTTCTGAATTTTAGTTGTGTTTCAAAACTTAATTTTTGTTTTAATAAAATTCGTTTGAAAAAACGGCCTTGGTGGTGTCACCCCAATACACGGGGTAAAACCATCAACTGGTTTTCGTAAAACAGCTATAGCTCGATATCTAGACAAGACAGACCGCGCATGAAGAGTAAAATATAGTGAAAAGAACGCTCTACTAAATCATTTTTTGATGTTTGACTTTATTGGGCATAGTTATCGAGCTAAAGTTCGAAAAGTTAGTGGTTTTACCCCTCTCTACTCGATTCACATCATTTTTTAAGCCCCCTAAACCCTTCATAAAAATTTATGGATACTGCCCAAACAACGGAATTTTCCCAATCCCGCCATTATGCGGGTAAAATTAAACTAATTAAACATTTTACTTATTTTTAAAGTTGCACGGCACACAAGTCAACGTAGTGAAATGAGAAGTATTTCCTGATTATCCTTTCTATTCTTCAATTACAGTTATTGCTGTTGCTTGCTATTGTATTTACACATCAACCCTGTATAAATGCATAAATGTATCCACTTGTAACACGCGCTCTTGAAAAAAAAAAATACCCAAACAAGAACTCTGAAAAATCCTACAAGTTGTTCGCATGCTAACGACTGCAACATAACAACACCATGGAACACTCAGTAGCAGCAATAATAATAAAAACTAAAACAAAGCTACAGCCAACAACAGACACAGCAGCAAAAGCCAGCAACAATTGTCAGAAATGTGATGATAAAAACAAAAACAGAAAAGAAAAAAAAATGCAGCTCAAACTCAAACCGAATTGTTGTATCACACCGAATTGTCGAATCCAACCACCAACAACATAAATAGCAATAACAAACAGCAATAGCAATAGCAACAACTACAACAACAAACAGCAATGGCAACAACAACAGCAGTAATTGCTCCAGCTTCAAACTTCAGCTCCAACAACGACTGAACACCACACCAGAAAATAACAAAGCAATCACAGGTCATCAAACAGCGACTTCAGTCAGTCGCTCTCAGAGCGTTGTCGTGGACGGTTAAATAACGCGGATGAGATAAAAAGTAAAACAGAAGAGGAAGTGGAACTTGAAGGCACATTGACGAAGACGTAGCAGAAGAAGAAATACTAGTTATATTCAAACGAAAACGTAAAGAGACGTACGGGAAAACTAGCTCCACTATAGTGGAGATTTAACATTTAAATATTAAATCTATTAAAGAAAGAAAAAAAATATAAAAAAAAATAAATATATAAAAATCAAACGAAAAGAAGTGTGTGCAAAGAAGCAAAAGCAGCAAACGTCAAACAAAAAAGGAAGCAGAAAAGAAAGTGGGCAAGCGGCAGCAGCTGAAAGAAAAGCAAAAAGAAAAAACGCTTTCGCTCGCTTCTTCTTTTGCGAAAGAAAAGAAATTTTGTAAGAAAAATTTATGCCAATATCAGTGAAAAAAAAAATATTAAAAGAAATAAATAAAAAAAAAATGAAAATAGAAAAGAAATGTAAACAACAACGTGAATGCATGTGTGTGTATGTGCATGTGCGCTGGCTTGTTTGTGTACGTGTGTGCGCAAAGGATCAAAAAAGGATATGCGACGATAAAGACGGAAGGAAGTGATTTTGCATTCGTATATATGTGTATGTGTATGAGTATTCGTGTGTGTTTGTATGTGTGTGCATTGTGGATGCATGCATGCATTTGTTTGTTTTATTTACAAATAAAAAAGTAACCAAGAACTGAATGAATGAAAGAAGCTGAAGCAGCAGCAGCAGCAACGGAATGTGGCATGTGGCATGAATACAAAAAAAAAAAAAAAAAACGAAGAATACAAAAATATGCACAGTTTGCAAGTGGTTTATGCAAATATTTAACAATTACAACAAAATTAAAAAACAACAACAACTACAAAGACAGCGTCAATGACTGCTCCACCGATTGAGGTTAAACAATTTTCAGTACAAAAACAAAATATACTAAATAAAACTCAATGATTACGATGATCATGTGAGCGCCATTCATCGATACTGCTGCTGCTGCTGATGATGATGAAGATGCTGGTTAGGAGGTTAGGAGGCGAAGAAAAAGACCGCACCACACGGTGAAAGTTAAAATCCAATAAAATAAACATTAAATAAAAAAATAAAAAACGAAAAGAAAGAAGTTGTTAATTTTTGTGTCTGTTTTTTTTTTACATTTCTTCAACACAAAGAAACCTTTTTTTTAACTTGACTAAGAATTTAATGGATATTCTCTGCGTCTGTTTTTCTGACCATATGCAAATTTTTCGAAAGAAAAAAACTCAAATGTCACAGCTGGCGAGGGTAAAGTTTCAATATAAAACTTTTTAAGTTTTATTCAAAAATTATTTGTAATTTCTATTTGACATGATAATGTACTTCGATCCCAATTTTCCTTTTTTATTAAATTATTAGAAAACTTTTTTTTTTGTTTCATTTTGTAATCATTTACATTGAAAAAATTGAGTGAACAATTAATAAATTTTGTATCGGATTTGAGTTGGTTTTCATGATTCATGAAAAAAATGCCTAATCTAAGCGAGTTGTTTTAAAAAAATTTTCAGTTCTCGAAATTTGCATTATACATAAATATAATGTTACATAATTAACGGAAAAAGCATGAACAAGCATTATTCTGATTTCTTACATGGTTACTAAATTCATACGACGATTTCCTGAAACTTACGTAATCGCCTCGCAAGAGGCTCGTCTGTTTTTTGTACGTCGAAACGATGATTTAATATAAAAAACTGCAACAAATTAAAAACATGGATGGGAAAATCCAATTCCAAGCATTTATAAATAAGAAATGTATTAACTTCCTAGTTAAAAATCCGATTAACTTCTTAGTTGACTAACTTACGCTTGAAATCAGCATTGAAACTATAAAAATATTGTAGGCACCAACTTAAATCAACGAAAAGTTTTTGGAATTTTTCAATAACACTTGAGTAGTGAGATGAAATTTACAAATTCTTTGGTTTTGAAATTTAAAAATTGCATGTTCTGGTTTGAAAGCAAAAAATTATTCTTTTTCATTTAGACCTGAATTCTGGAATGGTGTGGACCTAAAATCAAAAAATAATTAGGACTTGAGACCTGGTGTAAAATAAAAAAAATACAGTTCAGTCCACAAAAAAAAAAAAAAAAAAAAAAAAAATAATACTGGCCGGAAGCTAAAAATTTGATTAGATTTCACCAACTCATTTTTGAAACCAGCACTTGAAATACAAAATATCTTTGACTATAAAATCAGATAACTCTTCAGATTTCTTTCACTTAAACTTGAATTTTAGAGTGAAGTAAAAAAGCAATGCAGGAATTAAATAAAAAAATAATTCAAGCCTCTTTTAAATAGTCTAGAATAGGGATAAGAATTTATTCGATAATTATCGATATCATCGACAAGTAATGATATTGTCAACTATTGACAATTTTAGCGGCTTAACGACAATCGTCGATAGTTCCCAAAGTTTTCTTCAGTTCATTTTAAGCCAAATGAAAGCATTGGTAAACATAGACAATTTTTCTTTTCAAAAAAATTACCTAAAAGTAAAAGAAAATTCAAGTGATGAAGTTCAGGCTTTTATCACTCACTAACTTCGAACTGAAATAAAAAGAGAATAGTTTAGGCCAAACATTAGTGCTGGAGTATCAAAGACTCACTCTAGAATCAATATTTAAAATTTATTTTCATGGCGCGGAAACACTTCAAATCTGCTTCAAATAGTCTGGAATTCTGAACTTTAATAACTTCAGTTAAGTCTTCAAATCAGTAAATAGTTTAGGCTTGAAAATAAAAATAGATTCTGTCCCCATTACATAATTTAAGACCTTTGAATACTCTAATTTGAAAAGAAAAACTCAGACTAGCTTCCAAGCTTCACTAAGATCTGAGAAGAAAAAATTAATTCACCCTGAAATAAAAAAATAGTTCAGGCTTTCATTACTTACATTACACTTAACTCTGATTTAAAATAAAATAATTCATGCCCAGAAGTTAAAGATAATTTTGATGTCTTTAAAATGGTTAAGGTCTGACGCCAGAAAATAATTAAGGTTTCTTTTTATTGTTAGCCCTGAATTCTACAGTTAAATAAAATAGACTATAACTTTTTAAAAAAATTCTTTAGTCCTGAATTAAAATAAAACAAATTATGGAGGTTCGGAAGCAGATAATAATTTTGGTTACTTTAACTAAGGAGTGAGTTCTGGAGTCTAATAAAAATAGATTAGTTTAGACTTGAATTCAGAAAAAAACACAGTCACGCAAAAAAAATGTTTTTTCGAGTCCGTGGGCCAAACCATTTTTATTACATGTGTTTTGAGGTCACTGAATCCGAATCCGAGGTCCAAAAAATCCGAGCACGCCAGGGTTCTGACATAACCTCATAAATTTTTTTTTTTTTTCGGATCAGATCATATTTACTACATGTTTTTGGGGTCTCTGAATTCGAAACTAAGGTCCAAAAAACCCCAGCACGTCAGGGTTCGGACATAACCTCAAAAAACCTCATGCCTGGGTACCGGACCATGTTACTATATGTTTTTGGGGTCACCGCTGGGGTTTTTTAGACCTCGGATTCGGCCTGACCCCCGAGCTCGAAAAAAAATTTTATGAGGTTTTTTGAGGTTATGTCAGATCCCTGACGTGCTGAGTTTTTTTGGACCTCAGATTCAGATTCAGCGATCCTAAAAACATATAGTAAGCAGGGTCTGACCTCCAGGCCCAAAAAAAAATTTTTTTTTGTGTGTCCTTAGACTTAAATTCTAAAGAAAATAGCCATGTTCACAAAAAAAGAAAATAATTCAGTCCTCATAAATTCAGTCCTCATAAATTCAGTCCTGAAACAAGCATCGAAATAATCAAAATTGGCCAATTTACAAGCTGTAATATTCTATTCTATCATATAATTATAATGCCGTATAATTTTGTTTGAAAAATGAGAGAATTTATGACAAATGAGAGGGAATAAGCGAGCTTGTAAATTTCCCAAATTTTCAAGCTTTATATTTTAAGACGGAATCCAGTCTAGAAACTGGAAAATAGTTCGAGAATTCTTTTCTAAAAAAATTATTTTTTGAGTTCGATCTCATATGTCTTTCAAGTCTACGATCTCAGAAATTCAACACCCAAAATAGTTAGTTTCGCAAACCAGTATTGTGAGTGAGAACGGCTTTACAACTAATATGAGTTCATCTCATTCAATTTTTGTAGTTTTTGGGCTTAAAAATATCGATTCCTTAGAAAAATATTGAGCTATGGCTATCTTTGTTGGTCTCTAAACTTGATTCGTCAAGATACGAAGTTTCAAGTCACCTAATAAAAATCGTTGAATGACAAAATTCGAAATAAAGTCTGAAAGAGTGTAATAAGTTTCTAAGCATATGGTTCAAATGCATTTATTTTATTTGTGTTAGAAACAAGAAACCTTCTAAAGTAAAAAAATATCACTGTGAACTTAAAAATTGTTGGTTTCTTTTAAAGAGTTTCCCCCCAAAGGGTGGGGGGGTGAAAAAAATAAACAAACAAAAAACTCAGAACGAAACTATAGCATTCTTCAGAGGTGCCAATATTAACAGTGTTACTACTCTTTGAAAATTGATAATTTTAGGTTTGCCTTAAATCTTAAATACTTTGAATATAAATATTCCAGAAACCATGATAATAGATTGTAGGCCATTTTAAAAATTACATATAAATTGCTCAAAACATTAGTTAAAAATTCAATTCGCTTTGATATTTATAATCAAAAATTTATAATATTTTTCCCTAGCAAAATCCGAATTATGTTGGTTTACTCTTTTTTTACAGAAGTCTTAATTTTTCTCAAACGACCTGTTTTTTAAAATTAGTTCAACGTTGGAATGAAAAATTGCACCTCATAGAGTTAAATGATTAAATGACTAAACATTTCATAAAATGAAATATTATTTTTCATTACAACTTCGGATCACATAAGACCCATAGATATATAGCGACATACCATGTAGACAACATCATATACATATCATAATAAAAATTTTCACCAAATACTCGCAAATTTAAGCAGAGACATGTAAAGAATATGAAAATATATCTTAAAAATCGCACAAATCTATATCTGCCTTTTGGCCTTCAGAGAATTAAGCAACTATAGAACTGCTGTAGGTAATAGAAATAAATCAAACTCGAGTTTAATTTTAAAAACACTTATATTCAATTAAAGTTCCACTACGGAAAATATAAATAAAAATAATAAAAAACAATTTGTTTACAAAAAAGAAAAAAAAAAACCCGAAAAAGAACAGAAATTTTTTTATAATTTTGCGCTTTTTACGTGTCAAAATCACATATTTTTACAAAAACAAAGGAACTGAGTAGTAGCTATAGTAGAAAACAACAACAACAAAAACAAATAAACTACTGTCAGTTTAAACTATATAGAACATTTGAAAAGACGGAAGAAATCTTCAACTTCATGGCACCATGGCAGCAATGGGAATAGCAACAAAAACAAGAAAAACAATTTATGAATATACGCAGCAGTAGCAAGAGCGTCAGCAATAGGAACAATTGCTGCTGCTGCTCATTTAAATGTTATTTTTTTTTCCTATTTGATTATAGCAACAGACATTTTGCCACATAATTCATCTGCTCAAGCACAAGAAGCACAGAAAATGAGGGAGAGGAGAGAAAGAGAGCAATCAAGAATATGTCCAGTGTAAAATGAAATAGTACATAGGAAAAAAAAAATAAAAAAACATAAATAGAAACTTTATTTTTTTACAATATTTTGTAAAAAGCTGTCAACTACAATACACAATTTTTGTGGCAATCGTTGGTGGCAGTGTGGCAAACTCTCATATATGTACATACCGACAAACATAAATTTGTGGCTTTAAAGAAGGAAGAAACTTAAAAGCCACGCAACTTAAAATAGCTACATAGTAACTCTAAAACTAACAACTGCTGTTGCTTGCTGCTGTTGTTGTTGTTAATTTTGTTTTTGCTATGCATTTAAATGTGGGCTTTTATTTCTTGTACTTATGCATGTATATATGTACGTACTGCCAACTGCTGGGCAACAAGTTAAAAAGCACAGAAGAGCAAAATTATGTATAGGTAAAGAATAATTTTTAGTTGAAGACAAAAACAACGTAAAAACAACAAAATATGGGAGAGAAAAAATTAGAAGCAGCAGCCAGAAAAAAAAGCAACAACAGCAGCGGCAGCATTGAATTAAAATGCCAAGTCAGTCGTTGAAAAAAGTAAAACAAAAAACGCAAAAAAAAAAGAAAAAAACACAAAAAATGCTTGGTAGTAGATGAAAACAAGCAGGAGAAGAAGAAGAAGAAGAATAAGAGAAGCAGAAGACAACTACAACAACAGCAGAAAATTTGTAGTTGTAGTGTAGTAGAAAACAGGTAAATTAAGCGCAAGCGCAAATGCCGACAGCAGCGATGGCAACGACAACAAGGCACGACAGACGAACGGACAGACACGTTGATGACGATGCCGACCCGGTTTCATCGTCATTAAAAATATCAAATACCAAAAAAAAAACAAAAAACTAAAGCAAAAATAGGCACATAAAATGGAAGACTTGTAACTCGAAAGGGGCTAAGTAATAAATAAGAGAAATTGGGTAATGGATGACAGTTCTCTTTTAGAATTAGTATTTTACAGTGCCTTTATACTAAAAATAAAAAAAAATAAAAATTTATCAGTGAACATAGAATAATAAACCTAGAAGTTCTGGTTAGAAAATATTCACGAAATATGTTCGGCCAAGGTACACAGCTGAAAAGAATTTTCAAAAATAAGGAGTGAGATCGAAAAAATCTTAACACATATAAAATTCAATAATTTTTAAACGGTTGATCTTAGAGTTTTGATTTTTTTTTAATTAATTGATAATATTTTACAAAGTACAGAAAAATATAACTTTTATAGTTCTAACCACTATTTATGAATTCGTGATAGTTGTTTCAGACAGCTTTTTGGAGCAGTTTGCCCATCTCCTTTTAAAATCTTCGATATTTTGGGACATCTTTTTTGTCCTCTTTAAGTTTCTTTTCACAAGAGCCCAATATCTTTCCACTGGTCTTAGCTCCGGACAATTTGGAGGATTGGCCTCTCTTGGTACAAAAACTATGTTATTACTTTGGTACCACTCCAGAGCTTTCTTGCCGTAGTGACATGATGCCAAATCGGGCCAAAAATATGTGGACACATTGTGCTCTCTTATGAATGGAAGAAGTCTTTTTTTCAAACATTCTTTGATGTATATTTCGGTATTTATAGAGCCCACTGTAACAAATGACTTGCTTCTTTTGCCGCAACTGCATATAGCTTGCCATACCAGGAATTTTTTAGGAAATTTTGTCTGCTTTTGGATTCTAAATTGTTCTTCGCCATTTCCTCGAGCATCAGCAACATAAAAATTTTGTCCCGATAGCTGCGTAAAATCTGTCTCCTGTCTGGAACTTTTTGGACTTTGTATGTTTTCAAACCTGTATTGGTTTTAACTTTTCGCACCAAATAGTCAGAGCACTGGTCTAATCGGGCTGCTTTTCTACCAGATGTGTTTAGATATCTTAACCAGGCTTCCTATCGACGGTCTAAATCTCCTGAAACTGTTTCATAACATTGGAAACAGTTTTACGGCAGACCTTCAATTCTTTGGCCAATTTTTTGTAGGACAAATTTGGGTTTTTTTGAAATTTCTTAATAATTTTAAGAAGTACTTATTTTTCTTCACTCATTTTGATCAAACTCACAATAAATCAACATGTTTGTCATTAAAAATGACAACTGCCGTATTTTTCAAAGATAACTAGATCAAAGAAATTTTTAAATTTTACACCCAAAAAAAATTATTAGGTAAACGTATGTTAAGACTTTTTTCAATTTCACTCCTTATTCCGCGAATACCGTGCTACATTGATGTTTACACTGTGTCAAAAACTGTCAATTTGTCTGTTTGACCAGTGATTTCTCAGATAAGATTTCTTTATGATGAACTACATATACTTGAAGATTGCATCCTTCATTTCGCCCTTGAAGATGGTACGACAAACAATAACACTGTAGAACAAAGTGGGCCTATGAAAAAATTTCTGAGTTCTCACCCGATTTTTCTGGAGTTCTTTTCGATGCTGATCATGAATCTACAAACATTTTTTTCGGGTCAGATCGAACTTTAGTGATATAGATTATTTTATGATTTTTAAATAAAATTTTTTTTTTAATTTTTTGTTTTTTTTTACACGTTTACACTCAGAAAGAGTTTTTACAACAGTTTTCAACAAAAAAAAGTTTTGAAAAAGATGAGGAACCGTAGCTGGTTCCGAAACGATCGCCTGATCTGCTAGTTCAATGAACATTTTGAAAGTCTTCTGGCATCATTGTTCATTAAAAGCCTAACAAATTCAATTTAATTCAATTTTTACTAAAAGATTTATTTTTTTCGATTTAAAGAATTAAATTTAATTTTTTTTTGAAAAATTTTTTGAATATTGTTTTTTGTTGAAAACGTTGCAAAAACTAAGAAATCGAAAAAAAAAATTTTTGCCATGAACCCCCTTTATGAATTTTTTGAAAAATTTAGCTCGAAAAAAGTTTTTCTTAACAATTTTTTGTTTTTGGAAACATTGTAAAAACTCTGAAACCGTATAGAAAACACAAAAATCAGAAAATTATCAATAACAAAAAGTTCGACCTCGACTCGACTTCCGAGTAAAAAGTTACTGTTTCACACACACCCTTAGCTAAGATTCTATCATAATTCTTGGTGTAAACGCACAATATCAATTATCTAAAAATCACGGTTGCATTTTATCTTTCCTCGAAATGTTTCTTTTCATCGAACTGTTGAATTTGTATTACATACCCATATTGTTTTTGCAATAGTTGGTTCTCTTTATTACTCCGCCATGAAATTAGGAAAAGAAAATTAAAAAAATAGCCAAAAATAACTTCAAAAATGTATATCATTTTTAGTAACAGTCAAAATATTTCCTTATGACGCTTAGTTTCTTTTGACTTGCAACCTTTCAAATAAGTGCGGCATGAGTTTGCGCACCTTCGAATAAAAAACAACAAGTAGCACTGGCAGCCGCAAATGAAACTCATGTAAATTACGAATAAGAAATTGAAAAGCAAAGAAACGCTAAAGATCAAGAGGAAAAGAGAGAAGAGAAAGAAGAAAAGGAAAAAAGTGAAAAACAAAGAAAGAAAACCTAGTAGTAAAATCACATTTGAGGTTCCTTTGGTATTTTGTAGTCGCGCTGAGTGTGACTACAACGAGTTTTTGAGCGCTCTTAGTGACTACCAAAACTAACCGCTACTAAAACTACTACAGCAACAACTACTCTGACTAATACCATTACTACTACTACCACTACTACTATTTATACTACTATTAATATTGCTTTAACTACGTTTTTTTTTTTTGTCATATACCTACAACTTCTTTCATTCTTATTATCTTTCGTTCTCTCTCTTTCGCACGCTTTCTCGTCATCTTTCTTCGTACATTGTACACATATATGTATGTATGTATTTTGTATCTTTTAACTGTGACTGCTAAAGCTAAAACTGAGATTGAGACTGGCGAGCTCTCGAGCACGATGAAACGAAAGACTTCAATAGCGTAATTGTGTGTGAAAGGCAGTCAGTGTGTAAATAGAAGACGTGCATGAAAGACCGAAAGACAAATCGAAAAACATTGAAACGGCGAAATAGACGAAAGTCGAGGGATTTTGTGCGGCTTCAAGAAATTTGTGGAATTAATGTTAATTAAGCAATAAATGAAATAAATTTATAATAATTTAATACAAAAAAAAAAAAAAAAATTAAGTCAAATCAAGCAAAAGTGTAAAGCTAAAATATAAGCAGTGAATATTGATAGAATATAATAAAAGTATCTCACAGATACCACATGTTTCTAACAACAGTATAAAAACGTATCTACACGAGTACACGAGTGTTGTAAGTGTAAGATCTGCTGCACTTGTCAACAACTGTTGTAGTTTTTTTTTTCTATATTTTGTGTCAGCTTCAAACCAACAAAAAAAAAAAAAAGAAAAGGTGTGTAAAAATAAAAATTATCCAAAAAAAATTTACTACACAATTGTATACATATCTACCTGTTGTTGACCACCACCACCACCGGCATTAGTTGCTCAAGGTTTCGCTATTTATATTATTTTTGTTTGTTTGGTGTGATTTTGTTTTCAGTGTGTGTTTGTGTGTTACTTAGTTGGAAAAATACTAAAAATAAATAACTTAATTTACGACGCAGTGTCTACAGTGTGCAAAATCATATACAATATAAGGATTATAATTACATTTACACATATTTACGATGCTTCTTTACTTCCAGTCTGAAATTTAAATTCAAGATTGCATTATCGTGTCATAAGTTAGATAATTCTTAAGTAAGAGATACGTTGAGAAATTGAATTGGATTAAAAAAACTAACTGCAACAGAAACAAAAAATTTATAGGTAAGTAAATTTTTACTTTATGTTATGTTAGTTTATTGTAAACTTCTACTTTTGTAGTAATAAAGGTACTGTATTTTCGATTAAAATGCTGGGGTTTCCTTTTGCAATATTATGCTCTTGATAACACTGTGTTTCTGTAAAAAGTAATTTGGCATTTGGTTTTTTGTCTAGTCAAAATAAACTATATCAGGAATACTCATTACACCCTCAAAATAAAAACTTAGAAATTGAAAACTGTTTTTCAGAGGTGCATGTATATAAGGAGGGACTAACAAAACTTCGCTTAGTTGGATGGTGAAAACAGATAAAACAAAATTTTAATTTCATGTTATTCATTTTTATAAATTTTTAAGTGAAACTTTTTTGGGTTTATTTTTTAAACCAAGAGTTGGACTAACGTACTTTTAAAGCATTTTTGGGCTCAATGTTAAACTAGAGAATAGACTAGCGATATTTTTAATATATTTTGGTTAAAAGTTTAAACCAAATTTAAACCAAATAGAAAACAATTTGAGAGAAAATTCATTGAATCCAGAAAAAATTTACATTAAAACCGAAAGGTTTAGAATCTAGTAGAAGTTTTCTTCTTTTTTTTTTGAGTAGCTGTTGAGGGGCATGCTCAGGTCAAAACGACCCATTGTGATACCACATGTTGGATCAACAGTTTAACACCAGTTAACCGGTCGAACAGCGGCTTGGCAGTTAGTTATCGCTTGGTGGTTTTGTCATTGCCTATTTCTTATACAGTAATTCTCATTAATTTCAAATCGGTAGTGAATATAGGAAAGTTATGAGAAATAACCACCAGACGAAGATAGGAAACGAACCCTCGCGGCTGAAAGCCTAGTACAATACCTACTACTTAGACTATCGAAAACTACTTCAGAAGAAAAATATAGATACATTTTGGCGTCTCATTCTCGATAAGCGAGTTTACTATAATGGCTGCCTAGCTGAATTGGTAAAATAAGGTGACCAAATGTCTATTGTTTTCTTTAATTTTGTGTTGAAAGTGGACTTAAAAACATTAGAATACATTATGGTAAATCTGAAAAAAAAAAATATTTATTCAAATTGTTTGTTTTTGAAATTTGGTTTTTTAGAACAAAAAAAAAAAAAATTTTTTTTTTTTTTTTTTCAAACTACACGGGGCAGGGATGTACCACAAGAGTAAAAAGAGCCGTTTGATTTGTCTTATTTTGAAACAAAATTTAGAAACAAATGACAAACAAATAAAATTTGTTTCATTTTCATATAAGTTGCTTGAAATTTTAATATTAATATTAATATTGGCGCGACTGGTCGATATATCGACCAGCAACTTCAAAAATTCGTCAAAAATGTATTTATAAATTGTTTCCAAAAGAAATCACTGTTTTATTTCTATATATACTGACTTTAATATTGCATTTAGGCAATTTAAAAATATTGTATTTCACCTGACTTAAAATCAAGGTGAACAGACATACTTTTTTGGAAGGTGGTTTTGAAAATTAACGAAAAAATTAATAATCAATTATTTCGCATTTGAAATTCACTTAGATAAAATAACAAACTTGATGTCGAAATTATAACATCATATATACATGTATAGGTATTTTTAATAGGCTACAGCTGGCCAAACTTTTGTAAAAAATAAGCAAAATTCAACATTTCACTTATAATAGTTTTTTTCCAGCTGATCGTAGGCAGTTCAGTACGCTTCTAATCGAGATTAAAAGGCTCGATTCAGAAGCTTCCTGGAGTTTTTCCGGAGCTCTGAAAGCTCAGCGCTCCACCAAGGGACTGCCTTAACTTGTCTACTGCGTCGTTTTGCGCACACCATCTCATAGCAATCAACCAAGATTCGCCCTAATGTAACAGAGACTTCCACAATTAACTCTATTGTTCGGAGTTTAGGAACGACGCGAATTATTAATTCCACCTGCTTATCGAATCATGTCCAATACACTTTTCGACAGTTTCGACCGGCAGGAACTAATTCTAGCTCAACCGCAAGCCGAAGCTCTATGTAACAGTGGTCCGAAAGGGAATCATCTTTAAGAACTCGCCATCCAGTGATTTGATCAGCCACTAAACTATTTGATAGAGTCAGATCAATCTCTCTTGCCTACTATTAGAAACAAAAGTCGTGGCAGTGCCAAAATTTTAAATTACCAGTCGGGCTGACAAAATGAAATGCAAAAACTTATTCGCCCTGTAGTTATAAAGGGTTTTCCATTAGGGACATAACAATTTTATCTATTAATAAAACACAGAATTTTTTGAGATATTGAGCTCAAATTTATTGTGGGTGTAGTGCAAGCATTACATTTTATGATTTCGGTCATATGACCACCACGAGCCCGTTTACAGCGATCGATTTTTTGGACCCAATTTTCCACCACTCTCGCACACATTTCAACCGAAACGTTGGCAATTTCGCGTTTGATATTGTCTTTGAGCTAAAGTTGCTGGCTTTTTGGCATAGACCAGTGACTTGATATACTACTACTACTATTATGGCACAACAGCCCATGGAGGGCCAAGGCAGAGCTTTTTGCATCCATTCATGTTGTGTGAGTTATATTTATACACGAATGGGAGGGACCTACAGTTTTATTCCGAATCCGAACGGCAAAATGAAAAGCTTTTCATAGGCATTTTTTTACTCTTGGAGGTTTGCCATTGCCAGCCAAGAGGTGGTGCCATGTAGAAAAATTTTTATTTTCTAACACACTAACCACTAGGCTACAGCGACCACAGTGACTTGATATAGCCCCATAAAAAAAAAAAATTCAATGGCGTTAGATCGCATGAACGAGGCTGCCATTCCATCGGACCATTTCTCGAGATAACACGTTCACTGAATTTGCCTTTCAATCGATTGTAACGAGTGCTGTGTGGCTAGTCAATGTCAAGTTCATCCAATTCTGGCCACAAATAATCTTCCAACGTAACACGATAGCGCTCTCCATTGACGGTAACATTACGGTCGATTTCGCTGTAAACGGGTTCGTGGTGGTCATATGACCGAAATCGAATTTCATTTATAAAATGTAATGCTTGCACTACACCCACAATAAATTTGATCTCAATATCTCAAAAAATTTTGTGTTTTATTAATAGATAAAATTGTTATGTCCTTAATGGAAAACCCTTTACTTGGTGCTCTCTCAAATAGTGTTCTAAGAATTGGGGTCACAGCCCACTATTAGTCCTAAGCTGTTTGATTCCGCGTATCGTAAGACTTCCATCGACTTCCTCGTAAGAGGGGTCATAATAACAACGTAAAGAAGGTAAGCCGAAACAGCAATAGTATCCACCACACCTCCCCCACAACGATACTTTATTTTAACAGCAATGAGGTCTTGACATCAGAATTGTCTTAACGTGGATGAACCACTCCTTCACAATAGAGGACGGAACCTCACTTAATTCCTCTCAATTCACATACGCGTCTGTTAAACATCCATGGTTCTTGGATTAGAATTATGTGAGGGCAATAACTCCAACTACGTCCTATACCAGTAAAATCTTACATCTGTCCATTTGTGTTTAACCGCGATAACTCAAATCTGCATCGAATTTGGTAAAGAAATTCCTTATAAACAGGTTAAAGGTTAATGGGTAAATTTAATAAAGTAGGCATGGTACCTTCCAAAAAAGAAATACTGAATCAAGTTAAATTAGATGAATTCGGTACACTTCATTGAAATAGGCTCTCAAAGAACTGTTGAGAAAATTTTCGACATCGGCAATAATCACGCCTACCTCTCACTAATTGAATGAAAATTTCAAAAGGCAATATCAATGGAAATATTAACCCGAATAACTACAATATTTTATCAAAAAACACCAAAACCAAATAATAACCACGCCCACATTATGTTGAATGCAAGAAAATATATTTTTATAGAGGATGTGTAGGGTATTTAAAGTTCCCCTGTGCCCAAACTTAGCTTTCCATCTTGTTTTAGTATAGATTTCATTATTATTCCTATCCGCTTCATATGATATGATTTCTCTGCAGAAGCTGAACCAACTGACTTTGATTGCTCATTACGGATGAAGAAATTTTTTTTTCTATGTCAGGCAAATTGCTACAAGTATTTTTCATATATAAAATTAATTTCATTTAATGAAGTAGGTAGTTGCCCAACGTTATCCAATTTACATTGAGTTTTGCGCTAGTAGCTACGAATACGAGAATAGGAAGTATTAAACAGTATACAGTTAATGCATTCAATTTCAAACAAGTTTTAATCGTGACTTAAAGCTACAGTCATTATAAATGTTGAACCCAAAATTAAGATATTTTCAATACTTGTCATTTTCAAAATATATCATTAAAAAAATTTAAATATATACCTAGAAATGATAATGAATAAAAATAAAAATTAAAAAGCTTAACAAAAGAATAAACTTTAATAACATGCATTTATAATTCTATGATGCTTTCGAAGACATACACAAAATAATTAAGGCGGAATCTTAATTTCTCTATATATAGCTGCTGGAATAAAATGCATAATTAATAAATCAAAAATCAAAGAAATTTTGATAAAAAAAAAGTCTTTAAAGAGATTGAATGATCTTTCTTTAAAAATCATCATCAGCCATCACTGTCTCTTAATTTAAAGAGCGGTTACTTTAAATGTCAGAAATTTTCTATAAGCAATTCATAGCTTTAGAAATTCCAAAAAGTCGCAACGAGAACGCTCTGCTAAGTTATGAATTTTTGGCCCAACAACAACAACAAAGTTACACAAAATTTTCTTTATATTTCTAACTATTTACGACACAGTCAGTAG